>OY728154.1:92685550-94148050 GCA_963277665.1 Viscum album
TTAATAAAAACCATATAGAGAAGAAGATAATATTTCCTTTATGTTTGAAGTGTGGAAGGAAACATGGAGAAAATTTATTTAGTGGGACTAGTAAATGTGTTAAGAGTTGAAAGGAAGGTCAATAGGAAATCTAATGAAGAAGATATAGGAATATGAATTTAGTAAGTAATGTATATAAATCCATGATATAATTTACTATAGAGTATGGGATTTAGGCTAATAAATGCTAAAAAATATGAAGGTTAATTTTGGTGATTAACATCAGAAAAATATTAAGACAATAGATAAAGGGAAATCTCATGAGATATCTATTTATAATGTGGGGTATGATAATAAAGTGCTGAAAGTTTAACTTACCATACACTCTATAACTGCAAACCTCTTATTTTATAATGGATCTACCCACAATTCTATATCTAAATAATTTTTTAAGGTATCAGAATACCACCTTAATTATTAGATGTTGAATGTGTAGTGAAAACCCCTAATGGTATAATGGTCACTTCTCAAGTCTATGATTATTATATTATTTAATTTTTCGGGAATTTACTTCCTAAAAATATCATTATTCTTTATCAAGTGGAATTTTATGTGGTTTTGGGAATGTATTGGATTTCATTATACAAATCCCATATCAATTACCATATATAGGAAGTTACATTTTCTTTTCCAAACTAGTTTATGATTGTCTATCAGTGTGATGATTTATATAAACTTCCAAATGCAATTAAATTCATTGTATGGGTCTTGGTTCTTATTTAAAATGGGTTTTTATCTCATATGGTTGGGTGAAACTCAACATCAATGATCTTAATATTATATAAGAATTTTTTGATTTCATTCCAGAATAGTTTCTTAGTATTCCTCAGAATCGTGAAGTTGAGTTTTCAATAGAACGCATACCTGGTGCTAAGCATATTATAATGAATCCATATAGAATAGACCTGATTGTGTTATAAAAATTAATGAAGAAACTCAAGAATAATATTGAAAATTGAACTATTCATCCTTGTGAGTCACTAGGTGGAGCACCAAGTGTTTTTATTAATAAGTAAAATAGATCAGTGTGACTGTATTTATTATCAGGAATTGAATACGATAAAAATTTAAATAATTATCATATGCCTTGTATTGATTATTTTTTCAATCAATTATGGGGAGATAAATATATTTAAAATAGTGATCTTTGAAATTAATACTATCAATTGAGTTTCAAAAGTGAATACATTCCCAAGATAGTAATTTATATGAGGTATGGACACTATTAATGTATATTGATGCCATTTAGACTTCCTCAGTCCCTTCAATATTCAATGATTACTGAATTAATTTTTATATATCACCTTGATTAGTTTTGGTAGACTTTATAGATGATATTTTAATATATTCAATGATAAAATTAGAAAATTAAGATTACTTGAGGATTTTACTAAATAACATAAGGAATAATAAGTTGTATGACAATTTTATATAGTGTAAAATTTTTTATATACCATTTTATTTTTGAGTCATATAATCTAAAGAGAGGTTGTATCAGTGGACCAATAAAAATTTAAGTTATAGAACATCCGACCATACCAACAATTGTGACTTAAATATATAGATTTGTTTTTGGATTGATATTATTAATACTTTGTGGATAATTTATCAATGTTATCTAAACCACCCACCAAGTTAACTTAGAAGGGATCCAAGTTATTTTGGGAAGATGAATGTGAGGAAATTTTCAAGGAATTAGAGAGAGGGATAATTATCATTCTTATTCTTACACTACCCAAAAATGGAGAAGTATTTATGATTTACAGTGATGCATTGAAGAAGGTTCATAGTGAAAGATTATGCCTCATGACAATTAAAGGTTCATGATAAAAATTACCTGACTCATCATTTTTAATTTGTTGTGGAAATGTTTTCATTAATTATTTAAAGGTATTATATTTATAGAGAAATGTGTGACAGATATACTAATAATAAAATTTTAAATTATATATTCACACATAAATAATTGAATATGTGTTAGATAATATGGTTGGAGTTGATTAAAGATTATTACTTCTCAATAAATTAACACCCTAGGAAAGTAAACAAGGTGTCCAAGATTTTGAGTTGAAAAGATCATGATAGTTTATATATGATAAGGACCAGAAAATATCTGATATTTATGAATTTTTAAAGGATATATCTAGAAATTAATAATGATGGGGATATATATTATCTTTTACAAATATGTGTTTAACCATCTATAAAATTGAATATTAAAGGGTCATGAATGGAGGATGTAGAGATGCAGAAGAAGGTAAGAAATTTTTCTGAGATCGACCATGATTATGATTGAATAATAAGTTTTAGGAACTAATTATGTGTCCAATCAATACAATACTTGAAGGATAATTTTTATATGAATCTTATAGTTCATCATTCCTTATTCATCCTAAAAGTATGAAGATGTATAATGATCTGAAATAGTATTTTTGGTTGAATAACATTAAAATAGATATTAAAGAGTATGAATCTTGGTTATTGGTATCTCAATTAGATAAGGATAATATACAAAAGTCTAATGGGATGTTATAACCACTACCCATACCATAATCAAAATGGGAAAACATTACCATGGATTTTGTTGTCAGACTCCCAAATATATTTAAAGCTCATAATGTTATTTGTGTTAAATTTGATCACCTTACGAAGTCAAGAAACATTATTAATATAATATATTTTTTCTATTATGATAATATTTCATAATATACATTAATAAAGTGTTAAGGTTTCATGGAGTACCACATTCAATTGTATGTGACCGAGATCCATGGTTTACCTCAACGCTATATACAATTATTCGAAATGATATGAATTCAAAGTTACATTTTAGTACATTTTATCATACATAAATAAATATTTAGTCTGACCAAATCATTAAAATATTATAATATATGTTGATATATTGTTCTATAGATATCAATGGTGTTTGGGACCAGCACTTTCCTCTAGTCGAGTTTTCTTATAATAATATCTTTCACATAAGAATTGATATAGATCCTTATAAAGACCTATATTGAAATAAGTTTAGAACTACAATTTTATAAGATGTGGTTAGAGAAAAAAGATATTGGGACTAGAGTTAGATAAATAAATGGAAAATATGGTTAGATCCATTTAGCTGCACGTCAAGGCATCTCAAATTTGATAAAAAGTTATGTTGAAAATTGTTAAGGAAATATAGAATTTTATGTTGGGGAGAAGGTATTACTGTAAATATCACTTGGGAATAATCTTATGAAATTTATAAATGATGTAAATTTGATCCTAAGTTATATTGGACACTTCAACAATCTTAATTCATTAGGGATGATATCTTATTTCTTGGTTCTTCCACCAAACCTCTCTCAAATTCATGATGTGTTCCATGTATCTATATTAAGGAAGTACATACTTGATAATTTAGACGTATTGAACTCAATGGTTTTACCATTAGAGCCTGATATTTCCTATGAAGAAAAATAGGTATAAATATTGGATCATAGATATTATGTGGTATGGAACATGACTAATCACCTGGTTAAAGTTCTCCAGAGAACTAAAAACATTAAAGAAGGTAATTGGGAACTATAGGATATGATGAAATAAATATATACTAATTTTTTTTATCATAATGAAAGAGTTTATGGGTAAATTTTCATTTTAACATGTGTATAATGTGACACAAAAATATTGTATCATATATTTTTCTTTAAATATATTTAATTTCTTTGATAGCTTTTAATATATGGAAACCCAATTCTAAATGAACTATAAAATACTATACCATTTTAACATAGCCACTAAATTTGAAATATGAATAGGAATAATAAAATTTTGAATAAAATTATAAATGTTTTACATAAATAATATATATTAATAAATAAGTACTCAATTTTCAGTAAAGTCATTAAATGCTTCAAAAATATATTTTTCCTCAATAATGTTTTTTATTCCTCTTTTTATAATATAGTATAATTAATTTTTTTTATTGATTTATAAAATATAGATAAAAAATTAATTTCATTTTTTAAATAAAAATATCAAAATTATCTTAGATTAAACATTGGATAATTTTCTTAAAGGATTTTTTTGCTAAATAGTGAAAAATACTAATTTTTTAACTATCCTTCTCTTTCAAGAATTTACAATGTTAAACTTTTTTTGAAATGTTTTTAAAAGTAAACTCAGTTAACTTATATTATTAATAATCAAACTAAGTCCATTTTAATTAATTTTATGTGAAAGTTTGTGTAAAAACTTTTTATAATTGTGATTTTTTTAGATAACCACATTTTGTCGCATTTTTCTCAAATAATTTTAAATTAAATTAATCCACATCTATGATTTCAATTTTGAAAAATGCTTGAAATATTTTAAATAATAATTTTAAAAACAATAGTTGGAGAAATTTGTTTGGTTCATAATGACTAGTAAAAATAGTAACAATCTTTTGTCATGGTTAAGGCTAAACTGAGTTTACCTAGGATTTAAAGAAAGAGATACAGCTCTGTTTGTAAATTATACTTCTTTAAATAAAATTTTATGGACATATTTAGACCTAATAGTATACCAAATTTAAATAAATATCCATTTTGAAGTATTTTTCATGGGAATGAAATAAATATATTTTAATCTTTTAATAAATTTTATGTGTGTCCTCTCCTCCGCATATAAAAATCCACCCCTCATTTCTATTATTTACACCACTTTTATTAATATAGCACAACCAAAACCCAAAACATTCAATTTTAAACATTTTTATGTACTAATTTGATGTTATGGTATTCTTAAAATACCATTTCAATGGTCCTTAAGAAAGCATATAAGGGAGGATTACTAAAGAAGATGTGATCATATTACCTGATCTATTTTAAATTATTTCATATTATACCTGATCTAAATGTTTTATATTCATCATATAGTAATAAATTCAGTATAATAAATATTATAAAATTTTATCATTATTTTTTAACCACAATTATTCACTTTTTTCCATCAAATGAAATGCTAAAGTATCCCTCGTGCGTACTTGTAGACTACAACCTCTATATAGAAATACATTTCATTATACATCACCATTTTTTAGGGATTGTTATTATGTTGGTTTTAATGTTTATGTATGATATTTATGAAATAATTATATTTTTTAATAATAACATCATATCTTCCTTCTTAATTTCCAATTAATTGAAAAATAATATCATCACTCATACGTACATGTGGACTTCCTCTTCCACTAAAAGATGTAATTTTTTTTCCTTTAAATTTTAATTAGATGGTAAAAAGGTTAAATTTAATATATATATATATATATATTAATTATAATATAATTATCATTTTAATGGATAAAATAATATTTATTTTCCTTTGCTTATTTTTGTTAGAAAATGAAAACTGTATTCATGTGTATGTACGACCTATCCTCTCCATGAACAGCGTAAGTTTTCTTTCACTCTCTACCTTTTAAAGAAGAATATATATATATATATTTTATGATATTTAAATAATTAGTAACATTTTTTATATTATTTAATCACGTTCAAAGTACAACGATCATAATTTTTGAACAAAAAATATCATAAAAACAAAACATTTAACACCTAGAAACAACTCTTTTAATAAGGAATTAATAATAATTAGGCGTTCAAATATTAAAAGTGGACCATATATGATATTATAAGTATTTAAATGATTCTTATATCAATTTATTATAAAAATAAATTATTATACATGATGTTAGAGTTATTTTTATGAAAGTTGAACTTGAGGTAAGGGTTTTATGTCACAATCTCATTACTTATATGGATTGTTTATGATTATGTTTCGGATGATGAGATTTCATGATACGACTATAAAAAATATCATTAATTTTATTATCAAAAATTTATTTATTTAAATTTAAATTAATAATACTAGTTTTCTTTTTTTCTTGGTACTTAAAATGAGAGAGATTTTTTTTATAAAAAATAATCTTTATTTCCTCCTTGGTCAACAACAATTTTCTTCAATGACCATGTTTTCATTAAATTTTCATTCTATAATTTTTTTAAATTTCTATAATCACTTTTTAATGTTATTTATAACCATGTTTTACTTTCTATAAAAAAAATTAATGGGATATTTTTATTATTATTTGAATTAGGTAATTTGGAAATTTAATTGTAAATTTGAAAATAATACTGGACATAAATTAAATTTCCCACTTTCATGAATTCTAAAGGATTTTATGATTAATTTAAAAATTTACAAGGTTCATTTAAAAAAATTATTTTCCATAATATTTTTTAATTTTTTAGATTTTAACGAAGTGATTCCAAAATGAAAAGTGTATTTCTCTCATGAAATATTCAAAGAGATATTTTACAACAATGTTCTTTTATTATAATATCCTTTGATATTACTTATGTTTTAATAGGGATATGATCCAAGGATACCATACTTATTATTTATATAGATGGTTTATGATTATGATTATGAAACCCATTTATTTTACATGGGATATTTTGTGATGAAATGTTTTGAAAACCATTTTATTTCCATGGGTTATGTTATGATGATATGTTGAATTTTTTATAATTTGTGGCATACATATGAATGGATTATGACTATGAGTCGAGAGGTCTCGTAATTATATAGACCTATAATGTTTTGGGTAAATATTAATATCCCAATAGATAATAAGGGTTGTAATGTGGGGTGAACCTGGTTCTATAAGAGAATATATACACTAAGATAGTATTGGGAGTGATACTTGACTAAAGATATATGATACAAAAGGGGTGAACCCAATTAACTATGATATTCTCGGCAGTGATCCTTGACTATGGAACTTATTTTATATATATATGTGTGTGTGTGCTAAAAACATTTTTCTTCTACCAATGTTATGCTCTCAAGACTTATTCTCCTTTATTTGTTTATGATTTATGTCTTAATAACTTTCTAGATTTATGATATGATTCAATATTATGATCTACTGGGTGTTGGGTATAGATTTTTAAATGTTATGATCATGTTTTCATACCTTTATGATATTTTTTTGTTTAATTGGTCATTAATATCTCAATTTTTTACCATTATTGACAATTTTAACTCACCGTTTATTATTTTCCCATTCCCTAAGTTTCTATGTACAGTTTTAAGTATTGTATAAATAAGAAGAGCCCTATGTGGGAAGATATTTGTGGGACATGTTCAAGAACATTCAATAAATAAGAATATTGTGTATGTACTCGCTAGATACAGTAAACTATTATAATTCTTTGTCATATATTTCTAAAATAAATTGAATATTAATATAAAAAATGTAATATGTATATATTAATTGTACATGACACTATTAATTCCACCATCTTTCAGTGGATCTTCAAATCCACTTATTGCTGAGTAATGGATTAATACGATTAAAAAAATATTTTCCATTCTCCAGTGCCTAGAACATGTGAAGGTTTTTCTTTTTTTACATTTTTATCATGTGGTTGGCCAATGGTGGACTCTAATTAAGAATTCAATGAAGAAATATGATGTATAATCTATATAATGGGAAAACATTAAAAATATAATATAACTATGTATTTTTCAAAAACTCTTCCTACAATAATTAAGATGAAATTATTATAGTTGAAACCAAATAATGATGAATCCATTATTTCATAAGAAGAAAACTTCATGGAGATTACAAGAATTGTCTTTGGTTTTATCTCTAATCTAGAAATTAAAATCGATCATTTATTGAGTATATTAGAATCTATTCTTCGAAAGAATTCGAGTAAAAGAAAATTTGGAAGCTATGAAGAAAATATTTGACATGCGATAAATGTGGATATGAAATCATAGGTCTCTTAGTAATCAATAGAGGGAAATTAATGTGTAATACCAAGGTACCCCATATTATAAGTCACATAGTGGTATGAAATTTCAACCTACTAATTTCCAAAAGCATGGGATGAAACACTAGGGTAATTGCCTTAAATGATCAAGGAAGTATTTTAACTGTGGTAAGTTGGGTCACCAATAACACAACTTTTGATGTAAGACTAAGAGGATAGTTAAAAAATGTATAAGAAGGTCTAATTGAATTATTTTCCCACACAAAATTGCTTTTGGTGTAAAGAGTTTGTAGAATATTAAAATAAATGCCCTAACCCTCGAGCTTGTAAAGAAAATTTTCCATAGAAGCACCCCAAACTAGGGAATAAGGAAGAGATTTTGTGATTACTAACACTAAGATATATCATGATAATAATTTTACATGAGTTACACTTACTCTATATTATAGGTCTAGAAGTGCCTTATTTAATTTCGGTTTCTTCAAATTCATTTATATCATACAATATTGATAAGAATGTTGAATTTCCACATGACATTATGGATATCAAACTATATATGAAAACACCTACTAGAATAATGATCATTTATAAGATATATTTATCATATATTATTGGGATTTTTGTTAGGATACCTCTGACAGATCAAATTATTCTCCCCTCGGTCGAATTTGATATAATTTTTATCATAAATTTAGTATCTCTGATTATATCCTCTATCAATTTTTGGGAGAAGGAGATCTCATTTCTTCTCCCAAATCATCTTGTGTTCATTTAACCACATAAAAATGATATTCCATTTGAATAAAAATCTACAATATGGGTTTTTTTACCCATAAATTATGGATTTATAGCTTAAATGATCATTGAGGAAGTTTGTACTAATAAAAATAATATTTATTAGATTATTATAATTTATTCCCAGATAAACTTCCTAGGATTCCTTTAGAGAGTAATTTTGAGTTTTAAAAATAACCCAAAACTAGATCTATGGATTTTTCAAGGAGTAAAAATAAAATAGATCTCATTAAAATAGAGGAATTAAGGAAGTTGTTACAATAGAATTCTGAAAAAAGTTTTATCCGTACAAGTGCTTCATCGCGGGGTGCACCAATCTTTTTTTTTCAAAAAGAAGGATTGAACAATACAAATTTAAATTGAATATTATGAGAATATGAAGATAAAAATTTATAACAAGAATCCTCTACCATGTATTTAAATTTTTTAAAATTTTCTCAGAGGACCTCAATAATTTTAAATGATTTAATTATGATCTAGATATAATTATTTGAGGGTCAAAGGGGGGTATATTTCATTGAAAATGTTTCAAATAAGGTATGGAAATTATGATTTTATAGTGACTCCATTAATATTGAATTATTCCCCTAACCTGTTCATGGATCCAATGAATAGAGTCTTTAAATGCTACCTCGGTTAGTTTGTTATTGACTTCATAGATGATATTCTTATTTATTTTAATATCTATGAAGATAATAAAGATCATTTGAATACTATGATAAACAAATTATAAAAATATCATCTATAATACATGTTTATAAATTGTGAGTTTTGGATATATAATCTATCATTATAGGATCGTTTAATCACTAGAAAGGTCCTATTTATAAATCCATCAAAGAAAGATGTTACTAAGTAATGACATAGACCGATCATAGAAACCAAGATCTATAGTTTTCTTGGGTTATATGGATACTATAAAATCTTTGTGAGTAATTTATCAGGGAGAAAATCCCTTAACTAAGTAAATATTTATGGGAGTAAAGTTCCTTTGAACAAATTAATGTGAATAATGTTTCAAGAAATTGATGAAGATGTTGTTTATTACAAATATAGTTTTATTTACCTATAGTGAGGAATGTTTCGTAATCAATATCTATGATTAAAAAAATATATTTTTATGTGTCCAATTTTAAAATGATAAGGTAAATTATCATTCATAATTTCAATTAAATACTCATGATAAGAATTACCTAACATGTTAGTTGGAGTTAGATTTATTGATATTTTCATTAAAAGTTTTGTGACATTATATATATGGAGACAAATGTGATATATATTCTAATCAAAAGAGAATATATATATATATTAACATATAATTAGTTGAATATAATACAATAGATATGGTTGGAATTGATAAAATATAATGACCACTCAATATATTACCTTGTAGGGAACTTAAACAAGGAGGTTAATCCTTGGATTAAGAAAGAACATGTGATTCTATCTAGTATGAGAATTGAAAACAAATAATAATAATATATTTACAGAGTATTAATCATTAATTCATAATAGGAGTAGTGAAATCCTATCCTACCTAAGTGACATCTCAACCATCCATTCACGTATAGATCAAATAAGCCCCGAATTATGATGTAAAGAAACATAAAAAGGTAGAAAATATTCATGAGTTCAACTTTGATAGAGATAGAGTTATAAAGATTATAACCCAGATATATGTGTCCCATTAAAAAAAATTAAGATATATATTTTGGATGGTTATCATTGGTCATCCTTCTATATTCATCCAAGATATATTAAGATGTATAGGGACCTAAAAAGAACTAATGGAATAGAATTAAGTGAGAGATTGTAGAAAACATATCTTGATTCTTGGTATGCTAGAAAATTAAAGATGAATTCCATAATTATAAAGGCATATTGAAACCATTACCCAAACTAGTATGTAAATGGGAAAATATTACCATGTGTTTCATCATTGGAATCCCAAAAACACATGAGTTCCAAAATGCCATTTGGGTTGCGGTTGAGCACATAACTAAGAGAACATATTTTATTACCAAAAAAGAAAATTTATATCTTGACGTACTCAATAAGATATGCATAATATGATTGGTAAGTCTATATGGAGTACAACTCTCCTTTATATTGGATTGGTATCCAAGGTTTACCTTGAGGTACTAGAGAATTATTCATTAAAAATTAGATATGAATCCAAGTTTTAGTACTAATTGTCACCCTAATATCGATGGTCTATCCAAGAGGACCATCCAAACCATTGAGGACATGTTGAGATCATTTTTAATGTATTTTCAAGGATTTTAGGATCAAAAAAACCACATAATATAATTCTCATATAACAATTTTTTATATTATTTAGATGGCACCATATGAGGCTCTATATGGAAAGAGATGTAGGACTCCGACATATTTGGATGAATTTAGAGAATGGAAGTCGATAAGAACTACAATTGTTTAGGAAATAATATAGAAGGTTAAAACCATTCAGAATATTATAATGAGGAAAAAATTCCATAGAATAGTTATGTATAATTTTTTTGGAAATATCGATATTTCAAATTAGGTGATAAAGGGTTCCTCTATATATCTCTTCGGAAGCTTATTATGAGACTTGGGAAGAAATAGAATATGAGAACTAGGTATATTGTTCCCTTTTTTAGATCTTTAATTATGTTGGGGATATATATTATCACTTATCAATCCCTCTATAACTATCCTTAATACACAATGTATTCCATGTATCAAATTTTATAATGTTCATACCAGACACTTCCCATGTACAGACCTTGAAGTCCATGCAAATGGAATGTGATCTCTCATGTGAGGAATAACTGATGGGAAATAAAGATCCTAGGGAGAACTTTTTATGATAAAAGAATGCTCATTTGGTCAAAGTTTTATATGGAAATCATATGTTTGATGAGGATACATGGGAACCTGGGGATGTGATGAGGGAAATGTATCCTTTCTTATTTTCATCCATGTAATAATATTTAGAGGATGAAATTCATTTAAGTAGTTAGAATATAATGAACCGAGTTCTAGTAAAATGTTCCTCCTTAAAAAAAATATTTGGCCAAAAATCTAAAGGAATAAACCGTAAAGGACCATAAATATTTTTATTAAAATAGATATTGACTAGTTTTTAGTGACCAATGAATAAGAGGTTATAAATAGTTTCAACCAACTTATGAAATAAATTTACCATTAAATATTGTTTCAGAGAGTATGATTAAGAAGATAATTTTTTGTGTATTCATAAAATTTATTTTATAAAATGGATATTTTTGAATTTTGATATGATTATGATTTAACACTAATTTTTAAATAATAGATAATATTCCAACAAATAATTTCTTATAAAATAACTTTTCACAATAATTTATGATTTTATTTTATAGTTAAATTTAAGTATTTTAATATATAAATTTAAAAAATTAAATTAATTTTTTATCTATTCATATAAATGTTAAATTAAAATTATGTTATTAATTTTTCTAAAAACATTTATTTTTAGTTGAATAATGTAAAATATGATTAAAAAAACAATTACTCTTATTTTTTTATATAAATATGATTTGTAATTCCATAAAACATTTCTTAAACTCCAAATGTGTTTTTTATTAGTGACTAAATTTTTTTTAAAAAATTTTATTTTAATATAAAATCACATATTTTATATTTTATTAATTAATTTATATTTTTAAAAAATATATTTTTAATATGTTAAACATTTAGCATTTTAAAATTAATTTTTATAACTTTTAGAAAATTTCTATAATAAAAGGTTTCTCAAATTTATAATAGTTGGATCAAAATTATAAAATAATTATGATTTTATTTTTTAGGCATAAATGACTAGTTTCTTGGATAAATACTAGTAATTGCTGTAAAAGATGGATTGGTAAAATGTAAAAAACAATATTTGAGTAAATAACCTCAAACAAGTTAAACTCATGTGTGGGAATGTGTATTTGGGGCCTTGATCGAGCTTAGCCTTTACCCTCTCATTATTTTCAAAAAATGGAGAAATATTCCTTGAGAGTTACTTCCAATTGTTGAAATGTTTGGGTATTTAACAAAATATCATCCCCTTTCACATATAAAAGGGTCACTCCTCTCCTCACATTTTCTCACACCAAAACATTCTTATTTTATCCAAAATAACACCCCAAAAAATATCCTAAAAATTCATATAAAACATTAATAGGTTAATTTCTTCTTGAAATACCATCCCTCAATGTCTTAAACCTCAGTGCAGAGGAGATAATCCAAGAATTGAGGTATAAATTTATAACCACTTCTTTCTAATCTCTCTTTCCTCATGTGAACTTTTTCATCCTAAAATTCCCTTAAACCATTTAAAAGTTATAGAATCAATATCATTATTATATTTTTATTTTATAATAACTATGGTAAAATCATAAACCTCATTTTCCTTTTCCTTTAACTGAAAAAAAAAATGTGAATCATGTGAACGTGCATATTACCACCCCTAGGAAGAAACATGTTTGTATCCTTCACTGCCTAAATTGGATGACCCAAAAGGGTAATTTAATAAATATTTAGGTTATATATATATATCATATTTAATTTCCCAAAATGATAAATCATTCTACTTATTTCATTTTATCTTCAAAAAATGAAAGCATCATTCATGCATAAGTACAGAATGCCACTTCCATGGAACGATGCATTTTGATTTTCACTACCACTTTAATTAATAGTTTTATTTTGTATTTGATGAGTTTATATGATATATATATATATGTAATTAATATATATCATTAATTTTTGTATCTATAGATAACATAAAAATTGATGACCATCAAAAGGTAATTAATCGACATCGATAAATAAACTAAAACTGGTTAAACATTGATTTCAACTTCTCAAAATACAACTAAAACCCCCATTTGATGGAACTTTAAAATTATATATACTTATAAAACATAAATTATAATACAATTAATGGTTTTTAATGTTAAAATTTTGGATAGTAAAGAATATCGACACCACTTTTACCAACCTAGTTCAAAACCGTCAAGATTATTAACACCTAATGTATAAAAAAGATTATAACTATATAATACTTGAATATAAATATTATTAATATAGAGTATAAATGGAAATTTATACATATAATTTTCTAAAATAGGTAATTAATATTTTAATCATTAAGATGCAAGAGGTTAAATTAGTACGGAGGAAATCATGTTTAAACGTAGATGATGTGGTAATTCAAACTCCTTTCTTCGAGTTATATAATTTATTATTGAAAATAATTTTTCCAAGAAAATAAATTTTGAGAGATTTTATCTATTTTTTAATTTGAAAAATTAGTTTTTAATACAAATCCATTTCCATGAATGTTTTTCATTTCACTTTTTTAATAAAACAAATGATACTTTTTTAAAATAGATGCAAAACTATAGATTTTACATTACGGAATACAAAATGTTTTCATGAAAAGCCTTTTTATAATTTAGTTTTAATTTTATTATATATAAAAAAAATAATCAACATATAATGGAGTTATTTTTCATGATTCAACCTATAATTTTATTTTATTATCTTAATATTTTGTGTGATTATGTTTTCAATGTCAAAAAATTTAGTTAATTATGTTGTTTTACACAGTTTTGATTTTGTAAGAAACCCATTTCACTATGTTGGTTCTTTGAAAAAACTGAATTATTTTCATTTTAATTCATTATAAATACTATTTTATTTACATGATTTTTTTATAAAAATAAAATTATTATCATTTGGAATTTTAATGAAACCCATTATATTTTCATTGGTTCTTTATGATATGAAAAACGAATGATTTTTTAGTCAAACTCATATGTATGGATGTATGATGTGTCTGATCCTTTGTTTATATCTAATGGATTTTTAAGAGAATAAATCTCAAGATATGTGTGTTTGTAAGTACATTTTATTTTCTCATAAGGATGGGCACTGATGATTTTTCCAATGAAAGAAATGTTTCTCTAAGATAATGTATGTGCCACATTTAAAGGATATTATTCAATATGCTAGAATGATATAATTATTCTTAACTATGTTAAATACTTCTAAGCTATTATGAATCTATGTTGATATTTTTCATCCTTATGTTCTTATTCAATGTACTCTTAATTTGATTTAGTTATTAGGATTATTAGTGATAATGTTATGATATTTCCCTTATGATGATGTTTTCACTTATGCATATGACATCATCCCAGATGGACTGTTCATTCATCCCATATTGAGAATATTATATACCTTCTTTATTATGATCTTTTTCACCAACTTCTGAGGATGAGTCTTAATAATGATACTTCGATAGGATTGTCTAGTATGGGGCCTTTAATGAGAAATTATCATGAGTTTTTTAATATAATCTTATTATGTATCTTGTTTTGAAAGACACTAAACCTATACATTCTTGGGATATTATTATTTATGAAACTAGATATATTTAAATCATGTAAAAGATATAAAATAAAGGAATTTTTATCTTTGTTATATATAACATATTTTACCCTCTCACTAGTTTCTATCCCTGGTCAATCGGAAATGTTCCTTAAGCATTATTGAGAAAGAGTTTAGGTGACACGTTGGGTTGTGTTGATCCTATTTTCTAAAAAAGGTATTAGATCCTTATTGGTATTTTGGTTTTAAAAGTAGATTATTTATTGGACCATCATGGATCTAGTGGTTTTTTTGGAAGAGTGCATGCATATATCTTCCTAGTGTTACGCATCTTGTTACCATGGGTGGTTGGGTTTTCTATTTTGAATTTGGTTTTATGGTTATTTATTTATTAAATATTTTGATATATTTTTCAGATAATTTGAGTTGAAGGAAGATAATTAGATGGGATTTATGAAAAGTATAGTTTTAGGGTGTAATTGGAGGCAATCAAGGGGTACAGAGTTAGGGCACATAGTCTTTCAAACTATACACACACCATGTGGAACTATTATGAATAAATTTTATTGACCTCCTACGGTTGATGCATGGTATAAACAAATGTGTGGCCAAATCATGGTCAGTGGTAAAAGTTTTTAATTTTTTAATTTTCAATACTTTAGTAATTTTTTCATTTCTTTTGATTAATGATTCTTGTTTATGCGTAATGTAGTGAATTTTATATGTATTTTGATGTTTCTTGATCAAAATGTAAATAAATGTTTTATTATTTAGTGTTCTCATATTATGAAACCATGTTCTGGGTGTTGAAAAATTATTTTAAGAAAAAACTTCAACTTTGTAAAACATTATTTATGTGGATTGAATTACTTTATGTTGTATTGATTTTTAAGGAAGTAATTTTATTGGTTTTAGGTTAAAATTTGTTATTTCAAGTGTGTAGTAGTCTTTATAAAAATCAAATACATCTTTTAGTGATGTTTCTCATTATTAAAAATGATTTTGATAAACCCTTGTTGTGTTTAAAAGTGAAATAATGTTTTTACGCGGTTTTGAGATGGAGTTTTGATGGTCGTTTTGTAACATTAATGTGTTTAATTTTTTTTTGTATCACTTTTATTGGAATCTAGAATGGATAGATTGTTTTTTTAATTTTATAATGTTTTAGAATGTGGTCCCTAGAAAAGAATCGATAAGTCAAGGAGGTAATTTCTTGGGTAAACGTTCCAGTAATCCAAGAGCTTTCTTTCCATTTAATTAATCTTACAAGATTTTAGATAGATTGGTTCAACCATTTTCCTCTTGGATTGTGAATCATTCTTGAGAGTTTATAAATTGGTATCCACTAGTGTTTACTGGTAATAAAGTTGATCCTAAGAGGTGATGGTGTAGAGAGATAAGGTTGAATATATCTTTAATTCACTACAAAATCTTAATATATATAAAGGGAGGTTCACCATTATTTTATTTGAAGGATTGGATTTGAAGTAGTGTACGCTCACTCTCCGCATCCAATTGATCAATTTTTTATCTTGGAAATATTTCACGACCACCATTATCCAATAGTTTATCCAGAGGAAGTGATAGTTTAGAAGGTAAATAAATTATTGGGTTTTTATCATATTGATCAATAAGTGAATGAATATATTGGACATTTCAATGAAATGTTCCCTTTCTCCCATAAGTTGTTTGTTGATGATTTGATGAAGTATTGTTTCTTTCCAAGTAACCTTTGTCCAAATAATATTTTGGTGGTGTTCATTTTGGACTGGCTACCAATGTGGAAGTAGTGTGTACGGCCTCTATCATTGAGGAATTTTTGGAATGGAATCCTATCGTCTGTAATTCATTGACCCCAGATAGTGTCAGTAAGGGTGATCTATCTAGAAAGTAGTGGAAGTAAAAAAGTGATGAAAATGGGAAGCAATCTTCTCAACCTTTTTTTCATTGATAAAGTGAAAGTCATTAGTATAATTTCTTTATCGTAATTTTATGTAGGTTAATCCCTCTTATACAACAGATCCTAGGACCATTCATATTTGTGCCCATTGTAGTCACCTTTAGATATATTTTAAAATGAACGAACATCAAAAGAAAAAAACTCATATCTTCTTAGTAGTTTAATGTGTCGGTTTTATTAGATAGTCAAAATTTATTTTATGGATCTTAAAGTATTCTATTTTATAGTCTTTATTTTGTTAATCCTTACAGAATATCTTATTTATACCTTATATCAATGATTATAATCGACGAATGATCCTTTTTTCTTTTTTTAATATTTTGAGATTTTCATGCCTCAATGTGTTATTATTCTTGTTTTCTTTTGGGCATGGTCTAGACTATGGCATAAGGATACCATGGGTGCAGGTTTGGGTAATGAGGAATAATTTTTTGTTATCAGTTAGACTACATGGGATACCATGTTAAGATTGAATTTTGAGATCATCATGAGTATGCACTCCATGATTTGTCCCCAGAGTTACCATTCCTGTAGTTTCGATGCTCAAGGTTAAAACCATTTCATTCCATGTTGAGGCACGTGAATGTTTGAAGAGTTTCTATTATTATTTATATAATGTGTTATCTTGATGATTTAGTTAAGTTACCTTCTAGATGTTTTCAAATTATGTTCAATAGTATGGTGTTTTGAGTTGGTTTTCTTTTGGTTGTTTATGGTTGGCAGAATCTTATCCATTCCTCTGAGGGTTAGTGGAAGTGTGTCTACTTTATGGGGGTCATTATTTTAGTTTCATTTATCAATTATTTCATCATTTCAGATAAATTTTAAATGATGGAAATACCTTTAGTAGGTCTATATTTTTTTATCCATTCTTATAGGAAACATCCCTCGATATGTTTTGTTTTGGATTCACTTTTAATTCTAATTCTTATGACCTAGAATGATCTATATGTTTTTTTATGTTTGTACCTTGGTCTGATTTTTAGGTTCTGAGCGTAGCGGAAGCATGTTGGTGGGAGTGCCAAACTTTGATTTTAGCATTAAACAACGTTCAAACTGAGATCCGTCATGACATAAAATGCCGGATCTTCGGAATAGAACGGAGAATGAAAAAACAAAAGAGGGATTCCTGAAATAATAGAGATAGGATCATCATATTGTGGTTATAATTAATTTAATTAATTCACAAGAATTACCTTGGTGGAATTCCTTATTCGTTGATGTCCCCGGTCACGATCTGATGTGATCCATCATTGCGTCGTGGAATCCAAGTTTAGGATTCCTCTAGAGGCAATCAACACGTGCTCCACATATCTATGGATGTTGCTGAAGGGATCTTTGGGTGCCAGCATGAATGAACCTTTACTTGTGATGTCCACCTTTGATCTCCTTGATCTGATGGAGGAGGATCTCTCTCGATCTTGAGAGCGTTCTTGGAGGAAGTAGTTCTTTCGGCCTTGAAAGAATTCTCTAGAATTGTTGTGCACAACGATTGGAAAACATGTTGGGGTTTTGAGGATACTTATAATCAGGCTTGATGTTACAGAGTCATGACAATAAATAAACATGTTACATGTTTTATTTATTTCCTTAACACTTATTGAAAACCCGCATGTCTAATTATTAATTCCTTGACATGAACCCACACTGATAATAATAAATATTATTTAATAAAAACAATATTATATCCTCAAAATCCCGACAAGAAAAACTAAACGGAATGTAATCATTAATACATGGTGTGTACTCGTTTTCCATAAAACTACTCGGTGTGTATACTTAATATACCTGATGTGTACTTTTATTTTCCATTATTCTTTATTTCCTCCACCACATTTATTAGACCTTGAGTAATGGATATTTATTTCTTAAATAAATGTAACTATGTTACTCGCTAATAAATATATTATTTCTCCCATAATATATTCTCAGGAATAACTAGTGTCAAAATAAATGCGATCAGGCATCCTTAAATAATTATTAAACCATAGTCAGGAATAATATTTATTCAACTTGTTAAATTAATATTTAACTGAGATTCATGGACACACTTAGTGTGTGACCATATAGGCCTCTTTCTCGTTGGCATTAGGCGGGCTTGCCTAAATTCCAAGATTACTGTTTAACAACGAGTCAAGGCACCCAAGAGAAATAAGTTGACACCGCATTGACATGTCACCTCATACGAATGATTATCGTGTAATATAATCCCTTTTTCTTGATGTCTCTTATCAAGCGGGTTGCATGCTAGTGCTATCAACAAATGTGATCAATTATTCATTCTTTGACTTTCCAGAATTGAACTTTCCCATTCTTTACCATGGCCATGGATTTATTTAGGCTGTATCAATTCCATCAAAGGGAATGAGATATCTACATCCATTATGGAACATAAGAGACAAATCCTTTATCGCAATATATATTAATGTGGTATTACTCGTGATGCACCCAACATATCCTACCTCTTTGTGAACAGTGTGTCATCACAATTTTCGTCAACACATCTAAGTGAATAAGTTGTAATACCCATTAATAATAATCTTAAAGTCTAAGTACCAATACAAACATCCATAGATAGGAACATCCAATGACACTATGAAATGCGGATTTCCTACTGGCGGGTCTCGTTCTCATAATATCCTCTAGGATATTACCAAGGGCGCTCGCCATGATAAGGTGCCTCAAAGTTTTATGATTCCTCACCCCTAATGGATTGTATTATTTTTGTCCCTCAATTAACATCATCCAGCCATATAAAATATATTCAAGAATAGTGTTTTGGAATTTCCGGGTTCTCATCATAGGAGGGATCCGCTATGACCCTTTAATGCAATAGTTGTCCTTAGGACATTATCACATGCATTGTCACACATAAGAACACTCAAGATGTGATAAGGTATTTATTAATGAATAAAGTACAATGTAGTTGGTTCTAGGCCACCAACTCCAACAGAATACCACTTGGACTAGAGGCTACTACTAACAACCTTTAACCCGATAGCTTTCACATGATATTCATGCTTCTGCTAAGACATGCCTTTAGTCATGGGGTCTGCCATGTTCTCTTCTGTGGACACTCTTCTCACTGAAAATTCACCCCTTTGATATAAATCTCTTAAGTGGTGATACTTTTGTAGTATGTGTTTTTTCCGTTGATGTGACCTTGGTTCTTTTGGAAGAGCCACTGCTGCAGTATTATCACAATACAACGTGATTAGATCTTTACTGCTAGGAACCACATCATGCTCTTGGACAAAGTTCAAAATCCAGATGGCTTCCTTGGAATCATCAGAAGCCGCTATATATTCAGACTCTGCTGTAGAATTGGCGACAACTGGCTGCTTTGAACTCTTCCAGCTCACAGCTCCTCCATTGAGACAGAAAACATATCTAGATTGTGACTTCAGATCATTCTGATCTGTCTGAAAACCAGCATCAACATACCCTCTGATGACAAGCTCCTCGTCTCCTCCATACACTAGGAACATATCCTCAATTCTTCTCAAATGCATAAGGATAGTCTTAACAGCAGTCCAATGCTATTCTCTTGGATCTTCTTGATATATGCCTATAATGCTCAGTGCATAGGCAACATCAAGCCTGGTGCCTAACATGGCATACATGATGGATCCTATAGCCGAAGTGTATAGGATCTTACTCATTCTGTACTTCTCTTGTTTTGTCTGATGACACATTTTCATAGAAATATGTAGGCTATGTGACACTGGAACCAATCCCCTCTTGGATTATTCCATACTAAATCTCTTTAGTATATGGTCAATGTATGTACCCTGACATAGTCCAAGAAAACTCTTGGATCTACCACAGATTATCTTGATCCCTAGAATGTAGGTTGTTTCACCCAATTCCTTCATGGAGAAACTCTTGTTCAACTAGTCCTTAATCAACTGTTAGGCTGGTACATCGTTTCCAATATGCAATAAGTTATCAGCATATACTACTTGGATAACAATATATTTCCCATTAAACCTCTTATAAACACATGGCTCACATTCATTCTTAATGAAACCAAATTCTTTTATGGCTTCATCAAATCGAGTGTTCCATGACCTGGATTCTTGCTTTAATCCATAAATGGATTTCTGCATGTTGAAAACCCGTTTGGCTTCACCTGGTGTCACAAACCCTTCTGTTTGTGTCATATAGACAGCTTCCAGATGGTTCCCATTAAAGAATGTTATTTTTACATCTATCTGTCAAATCTCATAGTCATGGTAATCTATTATGGAAAGTATGATTCATATGGTTTAAACATGGAAACTGGCAAGAAGGTTTCATCATAGTCAACTCCTTGAGGTTGTCTGAATCTTTTAGCCACTAGACTTACATTATAGGTGCTAACTTGACCTTCCATGCCCAGTTTTCTCTTGAATTCTCATATTCATACAATAGGATTTACATTAACTGGATCATCGACCAGAACCTATACTTGGTTCTGATACATGGAATCCATCTCATAATTCATATATTATAGCCATCTTGCAGCTTCTGTTCTTTTTACTGCTTCCATGTAAGAGAGAGGTTCGTCATTGTCCAACAATAACGATTCACCATCATTGGTGACATGGAAACCAAATCTCTCTAGTTCCCTTACCTCTCTTGAGATCCTATGTAGTACTTGTTTTTCTGTAACCCCTTCCATGGGGACCTGTGGAACTTGTTCTTGTACCAACTCCTGTGTATCTTGAGCATCAACTTAATCAAAGTCAATCTTTATCCCACTATCCTTTTTGAGAATGTGCTCCCTCTCAATAAAGATGGTTTGTCTGACAACAATCACTTTCTTGTCTGAAGGGTGATATAGGATATATCCTTTTGTTTCTTTGGGATATCCTATAAAGATACACTTAATGCCCCAGGGTCCTAGTTTGTTGCCTAATAAGGCCTTAACAAATGAATTGCATCCCCATACATGTGTGTGGGACAAAATGGGTTTCATTCCATTCCATAACATGGATGGAATTCCATTTTTCGCCTTAGTTGGTACTCGGTTTAATGTGTATGCTGCAGTTTGTAATGAATATCCCCAAAAGGATAAAAGAAGATCTGCATGACTCATCATCGACCTCACCATGTCCAACAAGGTGTGGTTCCTACTTTCACTAACACCATTCCACTATGGTGTATAAGGAGGAGTGAGCTAAGATAGAATCCCAGACTCCTGTAGAAGATTAATGAACTCTTGGTTCAGATATTCCCCACCATGATCTGATCATAATTTCTTTTTCTTTTTACCAAGCTGATTCTATACTTCATTCTCCAATTCCTTAAATTTATCTAAGGCCTCTGAATTATTCTCCATTAAGTAGACATATCCACATCTACTCAAATCATCAGTAAAAGTAATGAAGTAAGAATATCCACCTCTAGATTCTACTGGAAATGGTCCACACACATCTGTGTGTACCAATCCTAGAAGATCTGTGTTCCTTTCACCCTGTCCACCAAAAGGTGGCTTGGTCATTTTTCCTTGTAAACAAGTGTGACATCTATCAAGTGGTTTTAGCTAAGTAGAGTCTAAATAGACATCTTGGCAGATCTTTGTCAAGCGCTTCACGTTTATATGACCGAGATGGTGATGCCACAACTGGGTGATGTATGAGTCATGTGAGTTTGTTTCGTTATCAATTTCCAACACTTGGTTTTCATATTTTAATACATAAAAAACATTATTTAAATGCAGCATACCATAACATACATTTTTCTTATAAAAGAGAAAACCCTTATTTCTAAACTTGAAAATAAATCCATATATATCCAAACAAGATACATAAATTATGTTCTTAGTAACACTTGGAACACAATAACAGTTATGTAAAACCAAAATCATCCTAGTCATCAATGAGAGGTGGTAATCGCCAATAGCCAACCCAGCCAGCCTTGCACCATTGGTAGCTCGAAGATCCACCTATCCTCATGAAATATTTCTAAATCTAATTGGATCCTGCATTTTAATATAGATGTGAGCCCCAAAAGCTGCATCTAATACCCAATGAGAAGAAATAGAAAGATTACACTTGATTACGAACACACCTTTAGTGTCCCCACGCTTCTAGGTGCAGTTCCTCTCATAGTTGCCTTGCTTTCCACATGCAAAACAGACCACCTCCCATTCCTTTCCATGCCTCTGGATCTTCCCCTTCTTGGAGGGACGATGCTTGTGGGCTTCAGACCATTTATAAGTCTTTGGCCCATTTTCCTGGTCCTACCTTTTCTTATTCACCATAAGGAATGTTGGTCTATCATGCCCCATGTCCTTATAAACATGGAGAATCAAGGTCAGAAGTTCTGGTAGACTCTTCTCATTTTTTCTCATGTTGTAGTTGACAATAAAGCTTGATAAGGTCTTGGGAAGTGATGATAGGATGAGATCTATACGCAAATCATCTAGGAATTTAATTCCTAAGATGTCCAGGCATTCATTGTAGCTAATAAGCATGAATACATGAGGCCCAACTGGCGCAGACTCTCCAAGATTAGTTGTAAACAAAGCATCGGAGATCTCATACCTTTCCTGTCTTTCCTTCTCTTGGTAGAGATCCTTAAGGTGAGACATCATGCCATACACGTCCATGTTTTCATGTTGCTTCAAGAGCTCATTAGACATGGATGATAGAATGAAACACTGGACTTATGTGGCATCATCCATGTGTTTCGCATAGAGAGATATTTCCTCATCACTAGCCTCTTTTCCAGGCTCAACTGGAACAGGTTCTTCTAGCACATACAATTTCCTTTCATGGTGAAGGATGAATCATATCCGCCTTCGCCACTCTTGGAAATTGGTGCCGGTGAGAAGGTTCCCCTTCTCGAGTATGGTTCACAATGATATGTTTGAAGTCATATTCTTACCATTTCTACAAATTAATATGAGCAAAGGTTTATACATTATTATAAAATTGAGACAAATAAATAAATTAATACTTATTAGTCTCCCACTATTTTACCGAAATCCAATAGCCCTCACTAATAATTCCACATATTTGGGGAGCCTCTGAGCAGCGTCTCCCCCCTTACCTCCCAAGTGCCTAGGGTTTCCTTCGTGAGCTTTATTCTCCCCACTTCTGGCCTGCCGTTTCTGCCTGGCGTCAGAGATATGGAACCCGGCTCGTCATCATGGTGGTTCGGCGTTGCTTCTGAGCTGCGGTGTGGCTTGGATCTCGTCTCGGTGGGCTTCGGCAGTTTGGATCATCGCATCGGCTTCGCGGCTGGATCTCGGCTTCTAGCCTGCCGTTTCTGCCTGGCATCGGAGATCTGGAACCCGTATCGTCATCATTGTAGTCCGACATTGCTTCTGAGCCGCGGTGTGGATTGGATCTTGTCTCGGCGGGCTTTAGAGGTTTGTATTGTGGCGTCAGCTTCACCTCTGGATCTCGGCTTGGCGTCAACATGGTGTTCTTTCGCTTCGGGTGGCTTGATTTCGTCATGCATCGATGGTTGGGACAGCTTCTGGTCTTGGGTCCTGGTCTTGGCTAGCCTTGATTTTGGGTGTGTTCCAGTACAGCTCGACGTAGGCGACGTGTGACTCAGAGTGGGGAGGTGTGGTTCTCTTTCATTTTGTTCTGTTTGTGGTGCGTAGTTGATGCTCTTTTGGAGGAATTAGTGCTGGAGGAAGCCTGATTTTCTGTGGGTTCTTTTGGCCTCCTACGGCTTGTCAGATTGCTGAGGATGTGTTGGATGAGTGCCTTACAGTCCCATTGTAGTTTCTCTAGCTTTGGTTCCAGTGACTGATTCAGGATATTTGGTCTTAGCTCTACCCTGTTAGTTATTCTGATTCGTAGGTGATGGCTTGAAAATGGTGGGTTTGATGTTTTGGACTGTTTATTTTTGTTTGTTTGAATGGTTCATTTTAAAAGGTGGAAAGTTTGCGATCTAGACTCGACTTCATGCAACAAAATCCATAGGTGGTTCCAGAGCTGGCGGTTCATCTTTGCAGTGTTCTTTGGATTTGGTTGTTTGATAGGGTATGGCCCCAGCCATCGTATCGGGCCTGTGCTTTGACACAGGACACTTGTTTGCTGAAAAACATTGCAACGGTGAAGAGCTACATTGTTCAAATGGCTGGAGGATCTGTACTGTGATGTCATCCTGGATTTACTCTTTCTATCCTTTGAGTGTGATTGTCATATGTCAATGATGTCTGTTTGGGTTTTCACCCCCCTCATCCCTTAAAAGGGGGCTTTATCATTTAATAAAAAATAGAAGGTCTTCGGGCCATTGGAGGAATAACCCTCAACATAGACTTCTGAATATTATATTGCCTAAATATTCTAGTGGAAAGGATCCATATTTCCCTTCAAATTACCCAAACTAGGGTTGGTCAAGAAACTTGATGGGTTTTAGGTAGGCATTCCAGATGACAACTGCATTAACTCGCAGCTCCTTGATCCACTGAGTGGACTCTCCAATCTTGAAATCCTTTTATTTTGGATTTCCTCAACCTTTGTCTCTTGGTCACACCAAGTCCTGCTATGGTAGTCAACCCTTGATGTGGACCATGTTAATTCAACCCAAAACCTTGAATTAGAGTTCCCTGATAATTGAAATCACCCCAATTAGGGTTGGTCAAGCACTTTGAAATATGATTCGATTCTAACCATGATTCCAAAAGGCTATAATGACTTAATATTTCATTGAGGTATTTTATCCTTATATGTAAATTTCCATTTTATCATCTTTGATTACATGCTTATTAATATTAAGTGGTATATAATTTTGTGATTAACCATGTCTAAGATAATATTTATGCATAAGACAGTCTTATTTTAGTTCCATCTTGCATGATTGTTTAATTCATTAATTGTGTGATCGTGACAACACACCCACAATAAATAAACCATGAAACTGAAGGAAATAAAATAAATGGTATGATCATGAGCTTTTTCTATTGGTTATTTTATCTAGCGGTTGATAAACTAACCCATGACGTAGGGGATAAACACCTTGATCCTTTTGGGTTCATGTTTACAGCTTTCCACATGTCCACTTTTGTATCTCCTTAGATTGGTTTTTCCTGGGCTCCAAACTTGAGCCGCCTCCACTAGCATGGGAGTTTCATCCATTACATATGCATTTATCTCCCACACAGGTGAGGGGTAAAAGGGGTTTCAAATAAAAAAATCCTTGGGCACGCATGCCCTACATATTAATGAGGAGAATGCTTGCATGCCAACTAATTTAATTTAAATAAATATTAAAAGAAAACATTCACATACAAAGGTCTTGGTCTATCTCATGATCATCCATACATGCAACGATAATTACGCATAAATAAAACTAGCATTCAATTATTTAATCGTTATTGTTTAAGATAAATCACGCTTGAATTAATTAATTATATTTAATTAGTCAATCCTTTTATCTTGAACCCTTTTTCTGAATTTCCTTGATATTCTCATCCATCATAATTTTAAATAAATTAAAACTATCCTTTTAAGTAACTTTTACCTTGGAGGAAACTCCGTAAATTCCCGTTTATTAAGCAGATGTTAAATTTAACACATATATATATATATAACCTATCACGTGTTCTACCTTAACTTTATGCCTGAAACATGGTACACATCTCAAGGGTTTGTATAATATAATAATAAATTTTAATAAATCTTCATAATTTGGGTGATTACACGGCGTGTAGTTATGACTACATGGTGAGTACTTTTCTTCACCATCCATCTGAAGTACATGCCCGAGGACATGGTGTGTTGATGTACTTTAGTTATTTTTGGAGTACACGGCATGTTCAGTGGGACACACACCATGTAGTTTCCGTGTTACACAATTTCCAGCCAGGCAAGTCGTGTACGGGGTACACGGTCCAACACTAACCCGAAGGGACTACATGCCATGTTCTGTTGGACCACAAAGCATGTAATCCAGAAACCGTGTGCCACCTATTCCTATTCAATACATGGTGTCATAAATGACTTAGATAAGATCAATACACTAGCTGATTTGGAAGACCAGTCTGATGCATGAACCTAGACTACACGATGTTTACTTCTGAATACACACCGTTTATTCTCATTTTGTAAATCGAGGAATGTTTGGCTCCTACGGATGAGATCCTCTATTTTATTTTAATCAAAAATTAAAATAAAAGGTTGTTTCGGTATGGTGAATGAGAAATGATAGAGGATGAACAGATCTCGAGATTCAGATTTAAATAACAATTAACTTGAATTGAAACAACTAAATTATTAAATGTGTAAATCACCAACGAAAAACTAAATAATTATAATCAATGAAATGACCCCTCTAATACCACTTGTAGGTTCCGAGCACAGTGGAACCGCATTGGTGGGAGTGCCAACATTTATTTTAGCATTAAACAACATTCAAACCGAGATCCAACATGATATAAAACTCCGGATCTTCGTAATAAAATGAAGAACAAAAAAACAAAAGAGAGATTCAAGGAACCATAGAGATAAGATCATCATATGTTGGTTATAATTAATTTAATTAATTTATAAGAATTACCATGGTGTAATTCTTAATTAATTGATGTCTTTGGTCATGATCTGATGTGATCCATCGTTGCGCCGTAGAATCCAAGTGTAGTATTCCTGTAGCGGTGATCCACACGTGCTCCACATATCTCTAGACATCGTCGAAGGGATCTTCAGGTGCTAGAATGGAAGAAACTTCGCTTATGATGTTCGTCGTCGATCGCCTTGATCCAATGGAGGAGGATGTCTCTCGGTCTTGAGAGTGTTCTTCGAAGAAGTAGTTCTTTGGGCCTTGAAATAATTCTCCAGAATTGTTGTGCACAACAATTGGGAAAAGTGTTGGGGTTGTGAGGATATTTATAATCGGGTTTGAGGTTATAGAGTCATGAAAATAAATAAACACATTACGCGATTTATTTATTTCATTAACTCTTATTGAAAACCCCCATGTCAAATTATTAATTCCTTGACATGTGCCCATGCTGATTATAATAAATATCATTTAATAAAAACAATATTATATCCTCAAAATCCCAACTGAAAAAACTACACGACGTGTAATCATTAATACAGGGTGTGTACTCATTTTCCACAAAACTACACGGCATGTATATTTAATATACACAGCGTGTAATTTTATTTTCCATTTTTCTTTATTTTCTCTACCACATTTTCTAAACCTTGGGAAATGGCTATTTATTTATTAAATAAATGTCACTGTATTACTCGCTAATAAATATATTATTTCTCCAATGATATATACTCTCAAATAACTAGTGTCGAAATAAATGTGATCATGCATCCTTAAATAATTATTAAAACATAGTCGGGAATAATCTTTATTCAACTTGTTAAATTAATATTTAACTGAGATACATGGACACACTTAGTGTGTGACCCTCTAGGACTATTTCTCATTGGAATTAGGCTGGCTTACCTAAATTACAAGATTAATTTCTAGCAATGAGTTAAGGCACCTAAGAGAAAGAAGTTGACGCCTCATTGAAATGTCACCTCATACGAACGGTTACCGTGTAATATAATCCCTTTGTCTCGATATCTATAATCAAGCGGGTTTTATACTAGTTCCATCAACCCATGTGCTCAATTATTATTTCTTTGACTTTATAGAATTGAATTTTCCCATTCTTACCATGGCCATTGATTTATTTAGGCTATATCAATTCCATCAAAGGGCCTGATATATCAACTTCTGTTATAGAATAGAAGGGATTAATCTTTTCTCACATTATCTATTAATGTGGTATTACTCGTGACACATCCAATGTATCCTACCTCACTGTGAACAGTGTGTCATCACAGTTTTCATCAATACATCTATGTGCGTGATTTGAAATACCCATTAATAATAATCTTAAAGTCTAAGGACCAATACACACGTTCATAGATAGGAACATCCAATGACACTATGAAATGTGGATTTCCTTCTGGCGGGTCTCATTCTCATAATATCCTCCAGGATATTACCAAGGCCACTCACCATGAGAAGGTGCCTAAAAGTTTTATGAGTCCTCACCTCTAATGGACTATATTATTTGTGTCCTTAAAATAACATCATCCATCCATAAAACATATATTCCAGAATAGTGTTATGGAATTTCTGGGTTCACATCATATCAAGGATCCTCTATGACCCTTTAATGCAACAGCTATCCTTCAGACATTATCACATGCATTGTCACACAGAAGAACAATCAAGATGTGATAAGGTATTTATTAATGAATAAAGTACAAATTAGTTGGTTCTAGGCCACCAACTCCAACATGATTTTGGACTAGAGAATCACTTGTGAGTTATGAGATATGTTTTTATTGTAGTTAATGAATTTAAAATATATCATAGTGGTAGCCATCCGAATTTCTTATATTGTTGATACCCTTGTTTTCGTTTATTTGGGAATCTACATTCAGAATTAAAAATCCTTCTTCATAAGGTAAATCTTAATCCATTTTGGAATGATTATTTTTTGTAGTGGGTTCTTCATATTCTTTGTTTTTTGGTATTTGGTTCGATAAGTTTAGTGGTTGACCGGGTTGTTGTTGTTGGTGTAGTGGTCTCATTATTCCCACCTATTTTGAGTTTTCGACAAATTTTTAGGGGTAGAAATTGGAATAATGGGCAGAATTATTACACTTTGAGGCATCACGTTCCTAAATATTTTCACAAGGATAATTTTTCCTTTGATTTCAAGGTGTATCTAAGTTGAATTTTTATATTTTTCTATAATTTATAAGGCTACATTGTTAGGAGTGTATTTTTGTAAACCATGTAGTAAAAACCATGTGACCCATATAGTTTTTTGAAATGGAAATTGATAAAACACTATTTTGATGAATATTTTATTGATAATAAATGATATAATTTCCTCACATTGTGTTAAATATGTTTATTTATAAAATATTTTGGATTTGATCATTCATTTGAAAAATTGGAGAAAATTCCAGTTTTACCCTTTATAGTGCACTGTAGTATTTTGAAGATAAATATTTTTATATTTATTATTTGATTTTGAAATTTTGTAACAGTGTTCCTAACGTAATTTTCTACAACTTTAATTCAGGACACTAGAGCTGATAAGTGCATTCAGATGGAATAAATGGGACATTAAGACAGTGGTGGGCTGGACTCGGCAGAATGGACATGGGTTCTGTATTTGGGACATATCGTCTAAATCTTGGCTTGGATTGAGCCCCAATGTTGAGGAAAGCTCAGCGAAATTATTTGGCACAAATCATCTTTCTTAAAGGCTGGTCAATTCACTCGTTTTGGAGGTCAACTAGGCGGTGAAACTTAGAATAAAATATTTGGCCGAGTTTTTTATTTCACACTTAAAAAGTTATGTATCCCTAGCCCTCACAAACTCTTTTTAAAGGGGGTTTTAACTCTTTGAGAGGGATGGTAGAGCCTTTGGGACGGTGTGTCAGAAAGGGTGTCTCCTGGGAGCCCCTCACAACTCTTGGAAGAAGTAAGCCTTTGAGCAAACCTCTCTTCTAAAAAGTCTCTCCTCTCCCACCTCTTCTTTGTATTTCTTTTATTTCATGTTTTTTTCTTGATTTTTTCTTCAAATAATCTTCTGTGTTCTTGCCTCTTCTTATTCTCTTAATCTTCTTAATTGGGTTCTAATCAAGAGTGGAGACAAGATTGGGTTCTGCCCTTTCAATCATTTTCTTATGCAAAACGTCTCCACGATGACTACACCGCCCATGGAAGAGTACTTCTTTTTAGTAATCGATCGACCTCTATCATTATTCATTTAATTATTTTGAATCATTGAGCTACTGTAATTCACTTAATATGATCCATGAATTGTGTTTTTAAATTGTAAGAAACTAAGCAAGCAATTGAACAATTAACACAAAACACGCGAGGTCGGGAATTGTGTAAATTGTGAGAGCGCAATCTTAATCGGTAATACAAGACCATATGGGATAAATTTGTAGAGTTCAAATATAATCCATAAACACAATTCATCCACATTTCAATAATGGATATGTGTTCTAATTAACCACTGACCATAAGCTAACCTTATAACAACAATCAAAGCAGGGTGTTGCGATTGCGTGTTCCGAACCTAGCCTAGGGTTTAAGTAATTTCATCTTTGTGGTTAAGTTAACTCTCGTAGGGTTCGAAGGATAACTAATTAGGGGATCATAACTAAGTGGATATTGATTTAAATGATAATGATTAATAAGTGAATCAAGAGGTAGATTTAGATCGATTATTCCTTTTAAAATATTTTCTAAAAAAACATATTCTTGTTGTTTCTTTTTAATCAAACTTCATTTCAAAATTAAAAACAAAAAAAATGCAATCTTATTCCATAAAACTTCTTCTAGATTTATAAACTATAAACAACCACCCCATACTTTCAAGTAGTGTTTTTATTCCCTTTTATTGTTTTTCTATAATACCTCTAAAAATTTGGTTTAATTCACTTCCTCCTTTGAGAGACGACCTTGGTCAGCCACTCTACTGCACCTAAGTACCCCAAAATCACACTAATCATTTGAGGGCGCCCACGACAGTGCTCTATCAAATTGGAGCCGTTTCCGGGGAGGCAAGTAATTATTTCAACTAATTAGAGGTATTTATTTTGTTTTACATTTTATTCTCTTCCTCTCTTCTTTCTTCCGTCTTTACCCAATCTGATTTTTTTTCCTTCTTTTATTTCCTTCTACTTCTTTTTGGACCATCAACTCAAACTTCTAATTTTTATTTTACTATGGTCCAATTTCCTTCTTTTCATCTTTTATTTATTGATGACATGAACTAATCCCAATGATCTCTTAGATCTTGACCCTGAGATTGAACGTAGCCTTAGGGCTCGAATCAGACATTCTCAATCTACGGGAAGTTTCAATATTCAACCAGTTGGTGAATTCCTCTCTTTTGGAAACATTGAAATTGGAATCTATTCAAATTCAAACATAACAGGAGAACCAATGGCTGGAAATAATAACAATGAGCTAAATAGAACTATTCTAGAATTGGCTGCACTAGATATTAACTATCAACCAAATTGTATTGCATACCCAAACCTTGAATCAGACTTTCAGTTAAAATCTGGATTAATTCACCTTCTTCCAAAGTTTCATGGCTTATCTGGTGAGGATCCCAACAAACACCTTACAGAATTTAATGTGGTTTTCTCAACTTTGAAACCAAGAAATGTTTCTGAAGATCAAATCAAATTAAGAGCATTCCCACTCTCACTTGACGAAGCTGCGAAAGATTGGATGTATTATTTACAACCCAAAGATGTAACTTGTTGGAACAATTTTAAACATCTTTTCTTGCAGAGATTTTTCCAGAATCAAGGACCACTTCAATTCGTAAGGAGATCTTGGGGATCAAGCAAGCCCAAGGGGAGTCAATGTATGAGTACTGGGAGAGATTCAAGAAGTTGTGTGCAATCTGTCCACATCACCAAATCAGTGAGCAACTCCTCATCCAATAATTCTACGAAGGACTCACACCCATGGAGAGTAGCATGGTTGATGCTACAGCTAGAGGAGCATGGGTGGACAAGACACTGGTAGCCGCACGTGCATTGATCGACAAGATGGTCCAAAACTCCCAACAATTTGGTGATAGAGGTACACCACATGTCAGGGGAGTACATCAGGTAAGTCCTTATTCTCTTGAAAGTCATTTGATTGATACTAAGTTGGAATAATTGACAACCATGGTGAGGCAAATTGCTTTGGCACAAAAGACATCTCTACCCCCTTCTTCAAGGCCATGTGGCATTTGCACTGAGACAGGCCACCCAACTGACCGTTGCCCACAACTAAAAGAGACAGAGGATTGTGCAGCTGTATCTTCTGGGAGTCCATTTCAGCAGCAACAACAACCATATCCCCAAAAAAAGTTTGATTCATTTGCTCAAAAATACAACCAAGGGTGGAAAGATCTACCAGACATGAGGTATGCCTCTAGACAACAACAAAGGCCACCCTTTCAACAAAACTTCCAGCAGCCTCCACCTTACCAGTAGGGTTTCCAACAACCCCAAAGGAGATTTGAAGCCCAAGCATCAACAAGACAACAACAAGGGAATCCCCCACCAAAGGTAGATTCTAATACTGATGATCTTTTGAATCAAATTGTTCTTAATCAATAGAATGAGCTGAAGAGTCAAAGTTTGGAGATGAGGGAGTTAAAGACTCAAATGAGCCAGATGGCCACCGCCCTCCATGAACTTGTAAGTAAGAATTCCAGAAATCTACCTTCCCAACCCACTCCAAATCCAAAGGGGAATGTTAGTGACATCACATTGAGAAGTGGGAAGAAAATGAACGATACATCTGTACCTACCATTACACCGGGATTCACCTCAACTCCAGAGAAGCCGCATTCCATACCAACTGATGAGCAATACAAGGAGAAAGATAAAGGTAAGAAAAAGATCGATGATGTTCCTCCTAAACCCCTTCCTTTTCCAAAAAGGGTTGTTCAAACCAAGAAGATGGATGAAGACACAATGAAAAAGGAGGTTTTGGACACATTCAGGCATGTGGAGATCAACATTCCTCTACTTTAAGCCATTAAACAAATCCCAAGGTATGCCAAATTCTTAAAAGAACTATGCACCAATCGAAGAGGGCTCAAGGTAAATGAGAGGATCAACCTTGGAAGGAATGTCTCGACAGTCATTACACAAACTCTAGGGGAGTTTCACTTCTCTAATGCTCATTGTGATTTAGGAGCTTCAATAAATGTGATGCCTCACTCTGTATTCTCTTCCTTGCAGGTTGGTGAGTTAAAGCCAACAAGAGTAGTGGTACAATTGGCGAATAGAGCTACGAAATATCCAGAGGGAGTCCTTGGGGATGTAATTGTCCGGGTAAGAGACATTATCTTTCCAGAAGAATTTTATGTGCTTAACATGGAGGATGATCAGGTAAGTTCTCATGCCCCCATTATCTTAGGTAGGCCCTTCCTCAAAACTGCAAAAACTATCATAAATGTCAATGAGGGTACACTTTCCATGGAATTTGGAGATGATGTTGTGATATTTAATGTTATGGATTCCATGAAGTACCCCTTAGAGGACCATTCTGCTTTTGTTATCTCCCATTTTGAACCACCAAGTAATAACACCATGGAATTGGATTTTCCTATTCTTAGGGAGATTATGAGATTGGTTCTATTTTGATGTCTAAGAGTACTTCTACACCCATTTTAAGGAACAATACTCTCTAAGATTTGATTTTGAAATGGAGTCATATTCTGATTTTGATCATGTGAACTTTGATTATGACATGGCTATAGAGTATGCTGATGGATTTGATGCTTTATTCTCTGATTGTGATGATTTTTATTCTGATACTGATGTTCATTGTGCATATATGTCTGTTGCATCAATTTCTTCATCCATACATCACCCTCTACATTGGAACTCAAGACTTTTCCCCCAAATCTTAAATATGCATACTTGCTGAGTGGTGATAGATTACCTGTTATCATTTCTAACAATATCTCTTTTGAACATGAAGAAAAACTTTTGAATCTATTGAAAGATAACATTAGGAAAATTGGTTGGACATTGGAAGAAATATCAGGTATTAGCCCCTCCATTTGAATGCATAGGATTCTCTTGGAGGATGGGGCTAAACCGGTGAGACAACCACAAAGGAGACTCAATCCCACCCTCCTGGAAGTTGTTAAAAAAGAAGTTGAGAATTTTCTCGAGGAAGGTATAATCTTTCCCATTTCATATTCTCAGTGGGTAAGTCCTATTCAGGTTGTGCCTAAGAAAAGTGGTGTTACTGTTGTTAAAAATGAGAAAGATGAGTTAGTTCCAATGAGGGTGAAAAATAGTTGGCGTGTTGGTATTGATTATAGGAAACTAAATCAGTCCACTCACAAGGACCATTTCCCCCTCCCATTTATTGATCATATGCTTGAGAGACTAGCTGGGAAGACACACTATTGATTCTTGGATAGATTTTCTAGATATTTTCAAGTTCCTATAGCTCCAGAGGATCAGGAGAAGACTACATTCACCTGTCCCTTTGGCACATTTGCCTACCGGAGGATGCCATTTGGACTTTGCAACGCCCCAGGTACCTTCCAGAGATGCATGGTGAGTATTTTTTCTGATTTTATTGAGACCTGCATGAAGGTATTTATGGATGATTTTACAGTGTATGGGTCTTCATTTGATGAATGTCTAATTAGTTTGGGAAAGGTGTTGAATCGTTGTATTGAGAAGAATCTGGTCCTTAACTTTGAAAAGTGTCATTTCATGGTAGAGCATGGAATTGTCTTAGGGCATGTAGTGTCAAAACATGGGATAGAGGTTGATAGATCAAAGGTGGATATTATTTCATCCTTACCATATCCTTCATGTGTGCGTGATGTTAGATCTTTCCTAGGGCATGCAGGATTTTATCGGCACTTCATCAAATATTTTAGTAAGATTTCTCTTCCTATGTCAAGATTACTTCAAAAGGATTATGATTTTGTGTTTGATGTTTCTTGCAGGAATTCATTTGATGAGCTAAAACAACGTCTGACCACTCCACCTATCATACAGCCCCCACGGTGGGAGATTCCTTTTGAGCTTATCTATGACGCCTCCAACTTTGCGGTTGGAGTTGTCTTATCTCAGAGGGTGAAAGGAAGTTCACATGTGATTGCCTATGCATCAAGGACATTGGATTCGGCCCAAACAAACTACACTACCACAGAAAAGGAGTTTCTTGCTATCATATTTGCTTTAGACAAATTCCATTCATATTTATTGGGCTCTAAAGTAGTTGTTTTTTCTGACCATGCAGCTCTGAGGTACCTCTTGAAGAAGCCAGATACAAAGCCATGACTTATCCGTTGGATGCTCCTTCTTCAAGAGTTTTACATTGAGATAAAGGAAAAAAAGGGTCAGAAAACTTGGTGGTGGACCACATGAGTAGGCTTACTCACACACTAGAGGATGACACCTTGGATCATGTACCACTTCCGGACACTTTCCCCAATGAGCATCTCTATACCATCTCAGGTACGCATCCTTGGTATGCTGATTTAGTTAACTACCTTGTTGCCTCTGAAATCCCTGCAAATTTAAAGAAACATCAAGTCCAAAAATTAAAGAGTGAGTCAAGATTTTATGTTTGGGATGATTCATACTTACGGCGCATGTGTAGTGACCAAGTTATTAGGAGGTGTGTTCCTGATCATGAGTTTGAGTCTGGTTTTCAATTCTGTCATACACTTTCATGTGGTGGACACTTTGGACCCCAACGGATAGCTAGGAAAGTTTTAGACTCTGAATTATATTGGCCTAGCTTATTCCATGATTCCCATGTGTTTTGTAAGTCATGCTCTCAATGCCAACACACTGGAAATATTTCAAGGAGACACGAGATGCCCCAACAACCCATTTTATTATGTGAGATTTTTTATGTTTGGGGAATTGATTTTATGGGCCCTTTTCTTAGTTCCTTTGGTTTTTTTACATTTTGGTTTCTATTGATTATGTGAGTAAATGGGTGGAGGCTAAGGCCATTAGGACCGATGATTCCCATGTTGTTGTGGACTTTGTCAAAGCACAGATTTTTTGCAGGTTTGGAGTACCAAAGGCCATCATCAGTGACCAAGGGAAACAATTTTGCAATAGAAATTTCGCTTCCCTCCTTTGAAAGTATTGGGTGACACGCAAAACATCAACATCATACCACCACAAAACAAATGCCCAGGCTGAGGTTTCAAATCGTGAGTTGAAACAAATTTTGGAGAAAACTGTGCATCCAAATAGGAAGAATTGGAGTAAGCGCTTGGATGATGCATTGTGGGCTTATAGGACAGCATACAAGACACCCATTGGTATGTCCCCATATCAGATTTTTTTGGGAAAGCGTGTCATCTCCCCGTGGAAGCTGAGCATCGGGCTTATTGGGCTATAAAGAAATGCAACATGGATTTGGCCCAAGATGGAATCCAAAGGAAGCTGCAAATTCAAGAGCTTGAGGAGATTAGATTGTCCTCATATGATAACTCAAGGCTCTACAAGGAAAGATCAAAAGCAGCTCATGACAAAATGATCCAACAAAGGGATTTTCATGTTGGAGAGAAAGTTCTTCTCTACAGTTCACGACTGAAGCTGATGCCTGGTAAGTTGCGTTCCAGATGGTTAGGTCCTTATATTGTATCTAATTTTTTTCCTTATGGTGTAGTGGAGATCACACAAGAGGACACTAGAAGGAGCTTTACAGTCAATGGGAAATGTTTGAAGAGATACATTGAGGGGCTTCCTACTAATGCAGTGGATTTTATCACACTGCATGACCCCATCATCACTTGAGCACATCAGGCTGTTCCTAACCCTTTCACTTTTATATTATTTGTCCTATTTAAAAATTCGGCATTTCATGTGCATATATCATCTCATGGGTTCACATTGAGGACAATGAAATATTTTAAGTGTGGGGGAGGGAACCTTTTAGATTAGTAATTTCAATTGTTTTCCTATTTTAAAATAAACCAAAAAAAATTGTGTGTTTTTCAAAAATTGTGTGTTTATTTTTTCAATTTTCTTTGTGTTTTTTAAATTTTTGAGCTAAAATGATTCTCATCACAATTTTGAAATGCATATCAATGAGTGAAACAATTTATCCCTTGAAACTAAGCTTAAATGAATACTGAAAATGACTTTACTTCAAGTTCAAATATTTAGTAATTTCATGGAAATTACACCGAATTTTGAATCCCATGCCACATCTCACTGTCTCTATATTTGAAATCACTTTCCTTTGAGGCTTCTAAACCATTATTTTCATATTCTTTACATTCACCTCACTTCTTGAGAGAACCAAACCATGCTTGATTTAACCAGAATTTGATCTATTCCTATCAAAAATTGAGGGTTCGAGGTAAATATGTTTAAATGATTGAGGCATTTGTTTGGTATTAAAGCCCTTATTTCAAAGAATCCTTTTTTATAATGGCCTACCTTGAATATTAAATCCATTTATCCCTTATAATCCATGCACAGCCTGTTAGGTTAGCCACATTACAAGCCAATTTTCCCTATCCAACCAACTCTTGAAGTGAAATTGCATAATCTAGTTGAGATTAAGTGTGGGGGAATCTATCTTGTTTTGTGCCACCACATTCTGTGATACTTTGGGTGGAAAATTAAATTCTGAAGAGATGTGTTTTCTACTGAATAAAGTCATTATATTGAAAGTTGTGCCTTTTCTGGAGCTTTCATGACAAGTGAATTTGTGCCTTTTATAGAGCTTCTAATTGAGGTGGAAAGTTGTGCCCATCTTGAGCTTTCAAGAAAATCATGTTTGAGAAGATTGAAATTTTTGATGCTGAAATGATGAATGGTGTAAACTTTTCATGACTTTTCATAATGATGGAGCTGAATTTATACTATGGGGTTTGAGGAGATGACCATATTTAAGTGAAAATTAGATTAATGCAATTTTGCTTCAAAAAGAGTCAAGCCCTCCTCATTCAGCCTCAGAATTTTTCACATCTAAATCCTACCAACCGAAAGCCACAGAACAACCATGAAAAGATCTCATGATAAACATATGTCCTTGAATCACATCGGTTAGCGATGTAGGAATCTATCAATCCTATGGTGACCCTTATATGAGTTTGGATGAGAAAGACATTGCAAAAAAATTGATATTTGTGTGATGAGAGAAAATTCAAGCGAGGTAAGTGTTTTGTGAATGGGAGGATAAATGAAGTGGTAATATATTGAATAATATAAATGAAGAACTTGAAATAATGGTTTTTTATGAGGCATGATATATTTTGTTTCTTGGTGTATAATTGTTTGATCTCAAGGATATGTGTTTTAAAATTGGTTTTGATTTGATATTGATGTTTACTTGACATTAGGTTTTTCCCAAGTGTGAAAAAGGGTAAGTGTGGGGGAGTTGATAAAACACTATTTTGTTGAATATTTTATTGATAATAAATGATATAATTTCTTCATATTGTGTTAAATATGTTTATTTATAAAATATTTGGGATTTGATCATTCATTTGAAAATTTGGAGAAAATTCCAGTTTTACCCTTTATAGTGCATTGTAGTATTTCTAAGATAATTATTTTTATATTTATTATTTGAATTTTACATTTTGTAACAGTGTTCCTAACGTAATTTTCCATAATTTTAATTCAGGACACTAGAGCTGATAAGTGCATTCGGATGGAGTAAATGGGTCATTAAGACAATGGTGGGCTGGACTCGGCAGAATGAACATGGGTTCTGTATTTGAGCCATATCTTCTGCATCCGGGCTCAGATTAAGCCCAAATTTTGAGGAAAGCTCGGGGAAACGACTGGGCACAAATCATCCTTCTGGAAGGCTGGTCAATTAACGCGTTTCAGAGGGAAACTGGGCGGTTCAAATGGGAATAAAATATTTGACCGAGTTTTTCATTTTACACTTAAAAATTTATGTATCCCTAGCCCTCACGGACTCTATTTAAAGGGGGTTTTTAACTCTTTGAGAGGGCTGGTAGAGGATTGGGGAAGGTGTTTCCAAAAGGGTGTCTCTTGGGAGCCCCTCACAACTCTTGGAATAACTAAGCCTTTGTGCAAACCTCTCTTCCAAAAAGGCTCTCCTCTCCCACCACTTCTTTGCATTTCTTTTATTTCATGTTTGTTTCTTGAATTTTTCTTCAAATAATCTTCTATGTTATTCCCTATTCCTATTCTTTTAATCTTCTTAATTGTTTTGGAATCAAGATTGGAGACAATATTGGGTTCTACCCTTTCAATCCTTTGCTTATGCAAAACATCTCCACGATAACTACACCGCCCATGGAAGAGTAGTTCTTTTTAGTAATCGATCGACCTATATCCTTCTTCATTTAATTATTTTGAATCATTGAGCTACTGTAATTAACTTAATATGATCCATGAATTGTGTTTTTAAATTTCAAGAAACTATGAAAGTAATTGAACAATTAACACAAAACACACGAGGTCGGGAATTGTGTAAATTGTGAGAGTGCAATCTTAATCGGTAATACAAGACCATATGAGATAAATTTGTAGAGTTCAAATATAATCCCTAAACACAATTCATCCTCATTTACAGAATGTATATGTTCTCTAATTAACCACTGACCATAATCTAACCTTAGAACAACAATCAAAGCAGGGTGCTGTGATTGCGTGTTCCGAAGCAAGCCTAGGGTTTAAGTAATTTCATCTTTGTGGTTAAGTTAACTCTCGTAGGGTTCGAGAGATAAAAAATTAAGGGATCATAATTAAGTGGATATTTATTTAAATGATAATGATTAATAAGTGAATTAAGAGGTAGAGTTAGATCGATTATGCCTTTTAAAATATTTTCTAAAAAAACATCTTCTTGTTGTTTCTTTTTAATCAAACATCATTTCAAAATTAAAAAAAAATCAATCATCTTCCATCAAACTTCTTCTAGATTTATAAACTATAAAAAACCAACCCCATACTTTCAAGTAGTGTTTTTATTCCCTTTTATTTTTTTTCTAGAATACCTATGAAAAGTTGTTTTAATTCACTTCCTCCTTTGAGAGACGACATTGGTCAGCCACTCTACTGCACCTAAGTACCCCAAAATCACACTATTCATTTGAGGGCGCCCACGAAAGCGATCTATCATAAATCACACTGTTAATACATAGTTTGGAAAAAATTATGATTAAACCATGCAACCAAACTGGTATTGGTTATTTTTTTATTTTCATGTTATTTTTTTTAGGCTTATCCCACACTAATCCCCATTCAAACCCCATACTTGAGGCACCTCCCAATACATTCAATAGTTGATCTATTTTAATAACTTATTGGGTTCTTCCCTAGATTAAAAGGTTATTGATTATCATAATCGACATGGTTTCTCTCTTTTCTCCCTTTCTCTCTAACTATAATAGACATGTTAGACAATTTCTATGCCCAGTGTTGTTCATAAATTTGGTTTTTTTATTTCTTGGGGTTTTTATCCTTATTTTTAGACCTAACCTAGTGGATTAAATCAAATGTGACATCGTCATGCCATTTGAGGTAGGTGTTCCATATTATTTCCTTTTATTTGAGAATTTCATATATTCATGATGTTTTAATTTTTTTTGTCTAGTGTAATGTTGTATATGATATATATAAATTTGTGTTTTCAAATATTTTACCTAATTTGTTGGGTTTTTTCATTTGAAAAAATGTGTGTTTCATAGTTCAATAATAAATTGATTTTAAATGGTATTTTATGCCTTCTAAATGTTTGATAAAATTCCACTGACTTTTCTCTAAAATAAAATAGAATTTTCAATTATGTTCTAGGACAATCTAAATTTAAAAAGTGGAGTGTTAATGTTTTAACGGTAGTCAATATTTCATTAAAGGGGAATGTTTCCTTTTATTAGATTGATTAATAATTACTTTAGTTATTTGGGCATGATGGTTTTGTGATGTTTCTTATATTATTTATGGAATTCATGTTATCTTTAAAGGTTTTTTTAAATGGTATTTCTATATGTTTGAATTTTGGATTAAAATTAGAGGCTCGTTCGACACCTTATGATAAATGTATTTGATTGATTGATGTTTACACCCTTGTTGAGACTCGTTGTTTCTTGTTGTTGATACATGTATACATTTTTTTATGGTAAAATGAATTTTTTTTCATGTTTTCTATATAGAAAGATGGATTTTTATTGAAGGGGGTTCTAGAGGTGGGATGCATATAGTTTATATATTATATTACCTTTGGGATATATAGTTATCATGTGATTAAAATTTTATTGATATTCACCCATCTCCTTTAGTTATTCCATGAGGACACCTTTGATACTAATTGGGAGATCGAATGATGTTTTCCATACTAGTTAAGAAGTATTACCTAGATAGTATTTCCTAGTTGAATTTAATGATCTGGCTAAGGGATGTTTCATTGATGGTTCTAGTTGAGATTGATTTATGTGATGAGTTGTGTGAAAAAATTACTTTATTTCAATTAATTCCACCTACACTCATTGATTATTAGTCATTATTCTCTATTCTGTTACCCAATTAAATATATAATATATTGTTCTTTCTTTACCACTAACTTATCATGTTAGTTTATTATCACATTATTTGATCTTATTTTATGTGTTAGTTATTTATAGTTGAGAATTGATGATTAGATGACTTTCCAAGCATCATTGTTGTTATTCTTTCATGGAATTCTCTTCCTTATGGGGTTTTACATATTCTTTAATTTATTATGAAGGGTGTGTAATAGATTTTAAATTAGATGGATTGTTAATTTTCCATACTATATTTAAAAAAGGAAACATGTTGTTTTAATTTGGGTTTTTATAGACAATATTTTATCTTTAAAAACATTTGTTGTGTATTGATTACATTCAAAACCTATCAAATGAAATGAAAATATAATTGAATATATTTATCCTGAAAATAGTTTCATTGGTTTCCTTTATAAAATTTATGTGATGAACTCATCATGGTATCCCACTGAACATTGTATCACACCCTACAAACTCATATTGGTCGGTATATTGTGTTCATGTATTTTGAAGGTTTAATTGATCATAGAAATGGTGTTTATTGAAAATTATCACATTTTGGAAGTTGGTGGTGTTGAGTTATGGTGGTGAATTGGGAGTCACATGGTGATGATATGTTTTATCTCCCAAGATCATTGGAATGCTTTGGGTTGTTTTTTTGAATCAACCTCCCCACCCCTATATTTTTTTAGTTACATTTTCTTTATTATGGTAATAAAATATTTTTATTAAATAATTTTATGAGTAGGAATTGTTTTTGTAAAATATTCTGGTTATTGTTAAAAGTTATTCCATTTTTGGTTCAATTAATTTTTTATTTTTGTTTTATTCATGGTTCTTGTTCATCTAATAAATAGATATTTAATATTTTGTTTCTTATTGGAACCCATAATTTATCTTTGGATTATTATGGTTGAAATAATTCCCACATGGTTACTTATGATATCCAAGAAATAGTAGCTAGTCCGAGTTGATCTAGAATTCACCTTAGACCTTTTGGAGAACCACTCTAGGTGACATGTTGGGTTGAACCAGGAAAGTTCATTACAAATTGACTTTTTAAGGTCATCTCAAGATTCCATAAGGTTTATAGACTTCATAAGGCTAACATCCATATTTTATAAGGTTGATTAAATATCTTAAGGTTAATTTAACCATATTAAATGAATGATTTTGGAGAAAATGGTAAATCCATGAGAACTTAAGGTTCTTCTTAGACTTATTAATGTTCATATTGAGTTTATAAGGTTCCTGTAATGCCCCGACCCTAGTTACCCAGAGTCAGTGCATTATTCCATAATATTGGCATGATCACAAGAAAGATCAAATCTCAAAAGACCGATTGGTTTAGTATCCTTGGAAACACTAGATATATTCATAATGTTTTACATTACATCATAAAGTGAAAAACTACTACAACAACATAGTGTCTCCATAGTCCACACTATTATCCCCACATATTATCCCTGCAGGTCATTCATAACTTACTTCTTCACATCCTGGGAAAAATTAAACATAGAAAAGGGGTGAGCTCAAATTCCCAGTAAGGATAACAATATAGCGGAAACTTTCATAAATAAGAATAAACATTTAAGGCAATGTATAACTAAAACAAAAGCCTTTTAAACTTAAACTTCAATATAGTATGGAAAAGATAAAATGAAACAATGCCATTTACTTATTCACATGGATATTCTACTAATAGAATAATCACATGCAATATCAATAACCACTTTCATAATGATGGAATGCATAATGCCAGACTATCATAACCACATAGCCAAGGCCTCGTGCCAAGACTACAAATAAGATTTTTCCAAGGCCTTGTGCCAAGACACTAGTTTGTCTCATAAGACCTACCGATGCATCGAGGAGCTATAACAGGCTCCACCTGTCTGATATTATGTCCAATGCATTCCCATATGAAAAGGTTTAAACATAACATAAACATTCGTATTAAAACTAGCATACGAAATGTCAATACTTTCACCATAAATTATGAATGGTATAAAAATAGCACATCCATAGTCAAACATATCACAAAACCTTCAATACAATATAGAAGTTTTGTATCACAATAAATCAACTTCATATAATCATAAAATCCATCAAAGGATGTTGACATAGATGAAATCCAAACTATTTGAGAGAAATATCTCCTTTTTTTGAAATCATTTAAAAGTCACACATTTATAAAGGAAGTAATTAAAAAGAGATTTTTGAATCAAAGTGTCCTATAACACTTTGAAACTTTTGAAAGGAATTAACATTAATGTCCATATAAATAAATCCTTAAAAACCATTTTGAAGACATGGAAATTTATTAAAAAGATTTAGAAAGATAAATCTTTAAAACATTTAAAATTCTGATTTTGATAAAGAGTACATTTCCGAAATTCTTAAAATCTTCATTTTGAAATCATTTAAAAGTCGCATAATTATAAAATAAAACATTTTCTTTGAAAATATTCATATAAGCTTGTAAGGGAAACTTTGACGATTTTATAACGGTGAAAAATAACTGCACACGCCGTATAAGTTAAAAAAAACATTCTTACCTTAATTCTGTCGAAAAGGTTAAAAATCACCTTGTTTGGAAAACGATGGAAAGATTCCTTTATAAAACTCTTATAAAAAGTCAAAAAAGGGTATAAATTACCTTAACCCATATTATAGTAAATAGTAAAAATGTTTTGAAATTCATTTTTAAGAAACATGGATGTGGATGATAAAGAGATTCCAGTAGATTATTACGTATAAACAACCTCAGATAATGAAGAGATTGTCAAATAACCCTTAACTTGTACTTTCCCTTAGTTGGGGTAAGTTAACCTCCTGTATAATAGTGAAATAATTGTTATTAAATTATAAAAGAATCATATATATTAATATGATATCATATATGATCTTTTAACTTTGCTTTGTTAATAATATCTTAGTATTATCGTTGTTTCGGGTGTTAACTTACTCGTTTTCTTTTATATGTTTTGTTATGTAAGCCATGTTTGTAATGGATAGGTTGTATATTATTAATATCCAGAATGATATCAAGTCCTTAAAAATCATTTTTAAATCATCAAATTATAATTATACTTGAATGGATACGATGGAGAATGAATCTCATCGCATTCGTGGAGACGGTAGTCCGTACGTACGCATGAGCGACAATATCATTCTTTTGATATTAAAATAATATATAAATGGATGTTATATCATATATAAAGAATCATTAAATTGTTATATTTATTATTTACATGAGTTATACATCATTATTATACCCATCCAAATAATAATATATTGAATAACAATTACACCACGACGTGGAGACGGTAAGCCGTACGTACGCACGTATGGTGACATGTTATTCAAATGGTGGATAGAATACTGAATATGGTTGTACCATATTTATAATAACATCACAGTATATATATGATACTGGAGTTATTATTTTATAATGGTAACAACAAAGGAAGAAGAAGTGGAAGAAGAAGGAACTTGGAAAAGGGTGGTGAAATCTTTACCTCTTCTTCAGTTTCTTCCTTTTGATTTGACCAAAAGGGATCCTTAGGTTGGATTTCTAATCAATTAAGGCCTCTAGGTTTTATTGAGGGAAGTTGGGAGAGTATTTAGTCAGATTTTGGCCGAACCAAAAGGCTTTGAAGGTTTGAAGAAAAGAGAAGGAGAAGTGCCCTTTTATAAGAGGGGTGAGGGGCACCTTTGGAAAAGCTAGAAATATTAGTTTTTAATAAATTCATATTCAGTTTCTAATGGATCCAAAGTTTATTATTTAAATTTTAAGGTGGGGAGGGGTCTAAAAAAACTCATCCAATAGAATTTAGATAGGTTTGGGTACTTATATTAACCTTATCTTTAAGTATTAACTCTAAGTTACTTAGTTTCACTTTTACAATGTCTCTTTGTATTTTTATATACTATGGTGAATAAACATACTATATACATCCAAGAGACCCCCAAGTGGTCCATTAATGAGACACCTATCATTATATAAGTTTCTTGGCTGAGCCTTAGATTTTTATAAATTTAATACCAATTAATAATATAATATTTGTTTTAAAAACTCTTTTATGTCAATTTTGACACTATTCAATAGTATATTTTTGTGAAACTCATAACAGATTGATTACTTCGAAAAAAGTCAATTGAATCAATCCTAATATATCATAGTATCCTATAAAATTAGTTTAATTCATGAAAAGGTTCATATTATATTTATTTGGGTATTTATAATATCAATTATTTTGATTTTTCACTATTATAGTAATTACTTCATCATCATTGTGTCATAAATAAATTAAATTATTTAATGTCTAAAAATTATAAATAAAATTTAATTATGTAGGAAATCGTTTTATCTTTCTAATGAATATTTATAATCTAAAATCCAACATATATAACCCTATGTAAAAATTATTGTTATAAAAGATATAAGCTTGTGTCATTTTTGTATTCATTTTTACTTAATTAAAATAAAGTGTCCCTATCACCTACAAGTGGCACCATGGGGTCCCAAAATCAACCCAAAGATGCCTATGGTTGAACATGTATCAACCAATAAGGATAGGAAACGTTTTAGGGTAATTTAGTATTATTATAATATTATTTGTTTAACCCTTATTTACTGGATTTACCCTTAACCATTGTAAATAAAATATTTACCGCAATAATTATTCAAAATGTCTAAAAAAAAGTTACCTATTTACACAATTTGAACATAATAATTCCAAATATGGAATCCATTTTTCTAAATTCAAAACACAGAAGTGGCAGAAATTAATTTAAAATTAATTTCCGCCGTCAAAACAAAAAGTGTGTTTTTAAGAGATAATAACTATCAAAAGATTGACACTTGTTTATGTTCGGTTTAATTGTAAAACTATGTCCAATGACCAAAATTATATTAAATGGTAAAAATATATTCTAAATATACTTTAAAACCACTCAAATTCATAATTTATTACTATTAATTATTTTGATTAAAAAAGTTGTTTTTAATTAAAATTTAGTAAATTTCACTATTCATCAAAATATTAAAGTTATCCGAAAAGTACCAAAATTTCACCTTAGGCTAAATTTGATACTCCGAATCCAAAAATGAAGTCCATATTTAGAGATAAAATTTATAAAATTTCAAAAAGTAGGTATTACTATTCATTACGGCTAGTTTGATTTGGTTAAGGTGTGTGTTAGAACTCAAAGTTGCGTACAACACACGCTACTGTATTATTCAAAGAGAAGCATACCGTGGAAGCTTGGGATGTTTCATTTTAAATTTTTGATGTCCCCATTTAGTCAAAAAGTTTAAAATTTTGTATTTAAAAAGGGTTCACTATTAAAAGTTGGTAAAAGTTCGATACTGAAAATGAATTTTTTCTTACATTATGTCTAAGAAACTCATAATATGGATTCTAAAATTATAAGGATTATATAGAGTTTAAAATTTAGTCAATACTATTTATAACCTCTTTTGAACGGCTTGTTTGGTAAGTCATGGTGCGCTTGAAATGGGTGTTGCGTGTAGTGCAAGTTATTGAATTATTTTGAAGAAATAACACACTATGAAATCTTGGGGCGTTACATTCTCCCCTCATTCAATAAATTGCGTCCTCACAATTTGAAATTGTTCTTCGAAAATAAAAGGTTGAAAATAGAAAATATCTTTGTGGGAAAACCCACATCGGAAATTGGGTTACTAAAATTTGGTCTTAATATGAGGAAAATAGAAATGAAAGGGTCACCACCAAATTATGATCTCTATTAGGAGAACATTGGTGGAAATTAGAGACATATAATTGGAGGGAAAACGTAAATATTTATAGGTATTGATTGAGGTCATCAATCACAAACAAGCGTAAAATTTAGTTCCTTAAATTCATCAATCTATGATGATTTGAAATACCATCGGTTCAACAAAACATAGGGTATTGGGATAACACATTTTTGATGTTTCAAAATATCTTAGTTGAAATCCCACATCGAAAAATGAATTAATGAGGCCTCTATTTAAAATAAAGAGTGGAAAGTATGAAGATTACCGAAAATAACACATACTAGGGTTCCATGTAGGAAAATATGGATATGGAAGATAAATCTAACCATCAATTATCTGATGGAGAGTGGTAGAGAACATGGCTATGAAAAGGCCAACAATCCCAAAGCCATAAATTAGTGATGATTTAAGGTACCATCTTGGACAACATTTTTGCTCTAAGTTCCTTTTATTAATGTTGAGGAATTCATTTATGAGATTGCCTAAGATTATAAGGAGATATACTTACTTTATAATTAGAGTTTTATCCATTAATAAATTTCTACCACAAACTCATCTTTCACTCTAAAAGATAATAGAACGTAAAAAATTTCAATTTATACTATTTGTATAGGGTTCCAAAATAAATGAATTTATAATTAATCTACCAGATCATTTAAAAAAACTACATTATTTAATCCAAGACATCTCGTGGGCCAGTGGTAGGTGATACACCCTTGTCGCCCTTCGGTTTCGGGTTCAAGTCTCGCGGCCTTGCCGGTCGCGACGTGTTGCCGCCCGACCTCCGGGTTGTCCTTTTATGGCCATCCAAAATTAATCTCAAACTAGAATTTATCCAAAATACTTCTGTCCAAACTCACAGTCCAACATATATAAGGAAGGTAAACATAATGTAGATCCTTTTTACCCAATAAAAGCATATTAATACCTTCATCATGTATTCTTTTAAAACGCTGAAACATCCTGAATTACCATAATCCTTATTGATTACATTCATGCTCCCTTATTCCATATAGAATGCTGGATATACTTCATCAATCCAAAAATGTTTTAAACCCCAACAATGATGGAATATACAAACATTAATCAGCTTTAAGGTAGTCAAGAATATCCAATATAATTTATCCAAATCAATCATGTATTATTCTAAAATCACTACCTCGGTATCAGAACCATATTATGGTTTATCTTTCTCTCAACCATATATTTTCCAAAAATTTAACCTGCTATTGAGTCACTTTTCTTTGTTCCACACAATCTCAAGTCCTTAATGAAATAGTACTGCAGTACAATCCTTATATACTACATAATTATTATAACAAGTACATTGTTGATACAACACTCAAATGACATAATCAACATAAGAACTCTAATCATTCCTCTTCATCTGTGGTAGTATCATAACTTGATTATTATCCAATAGCATCATTTGCGGCATAGACTGATGACTGGGACATAGGTTCGTGTAGTGTCCAAACTCCTTGCAAATGAAGCATTGTACATTTGAAACTATTTTCTTACCCTTGCAGCCATGTACTTTGTGCCCTTTTCCTCCACACTTATAACAAACTCTCGTTCCTTTCAGGCAAGTTCCAGGGTGTTTCTTTCCACAATTATCACATATGGGAAAATTCTTCGTTTCCCTCTTCCCTTTATCCATCTTTCTCTCTTCCATCCTTTTCTTCTCTTGCTTCCCTTCAAAGTCATAGGACTCAGTAAACTCTTTACTTATCTTATCAACACATGATATTATTTCTTCATATGATGATAATACATGCGAGACTATTTCTATTACAAATTCTGGCTTAAGACCATGAAATATATGATCCTTCTTTCTCTTTGTATCATGTGCATTGCTAGAGTTCTCATTCCTTCTACTGGGCTCCATTTCTAAACAATGGCATATATTAGATAAGTTTATGAATAACAATACCTAATCCCAAACTTGTAAAACACATAACATAAATTAAATAGTTTATGGATATAATCCAAAATCATAAAAATATCTCCTTTGAGAAAGTATATACTCATAAACCCATCATAATGATTTGTAATGAAAATGAGAGTTATCCTAAGCATATCCCCCGGGAGTGTCATAAACAAGAGTGCAGCAAGGCCCGTTGCCATGCACCTGTTCCCATTCGAGTCTAGCTCAAAGCTGTGTTTTCGGGTTTTACCCCTAGGTACATCTGTGCCAGAGCCGCCTCTACCTGCTCGTATCCAGAAAGTGATGTATTGCTCGGAAAACTCACAAAATCTCTAAAATACCAAAATTCTAGGAAGTTCTTCTATACTAATACTCAAAATTCATCTTAAATCTATGTTCTCTAATCAGACTTTATCTAAATCTAGCTTCCAAGGTTTGTACTAAACTTCCTCTGATACCAACTGTAACGCACCGACCCTAGTTACCTAGAGTTGGTGCATTATTCCATAACATTGGCATGATCACAAGAAAGATCAAATCTCAAAATACCGATTGGTTTAATAGCCTTGGAAACACTAGATATATTCATAAAGTTTTACATTACATCATAAAGTGAAAAACTACTACAACAACATAGTGTCTCTATAGTCCACACTATTATCCCCACATACTATCCCTGCAGGTCATTCATAACTTACTTCTTCACATCCTGGGAAAAATAAAACATAGAAAAGGGGTGAGATCAAATGCCCAGTAAGGATAACAATATAGCGGAAACATTCATAAATAAGAATAAACATTTAAGGCAATGTATAACTAAAACAAAAGCCTTTTAAACTTGAACTTCAACATAGTATGGCAAAGATAAAATGAAACAATGCCATTTACTTATTCACATGGATATTCTACTAATCGAATAATCACATGCAATATCAATAACCACTTTCATAATGATGGAATGCATAATTCCAAACTATCATAACCACATAGCCAAGGCCTCGTGCCAAGACTACAAATAAGATTTTTCCAAGGCCTTGTGCCAAGACACTAGTTTGTCTCATGAGACCTACCAATGCATCGAGGAGCTATAGTAGGCTCCACCTGTCACATATTAAGTCAAATGCATTCCTATATGAAAAGGTTTAAATATAACATTAACATTCATATTAAAACTAGCATACCAAATGTCAATACTTTCACCATAAACTATGAATGGTATAAAAATAGAACATCCACAGTCAAACATATCACAAAACCTTCAATACAATATAGAAGTTTTGTATCACCATAAATCAACTTCATATAATCATAAAATCCATCAAAGGATATTGACATAGATGAAATTCAAACTATTTGAGAGAAATATCTCCTTTTTTTGAAATCATTTAAAAGTCACACATTTATAAAGGAAGTAATTAAAAAGAGATTTTTAAATCAAAGTGTGAAATACCACTTTGAAACTTTTGAAAGGAATTAACATTCATGTCCATACAAATAAATCCTTAAAAACCATTTTGAAGACATGGACATTTATTAAAAAGATTTAGAAAGATAAATCTTTAAAACATTTAAAATTTTGATTTTGATAAAGAGTAACTTTCCGAAATTCTTAAAATCTTCATTTTGAAATCATTTAAAAGTCACATAATTATAAAATAAAACATTTTATTTGAAAATATTCTTATAATCTTGTAAGGGAAACTTCGACGATTTTATAATGGTGGAAAATAACCGCACCCGCCATATAAGTTAAAAAAACATTCTTACCTTAATTCTGTCGAAAAGGTTAAAAAGCACCTTGTTTGGAAAACGACAGAAAGATTCCTTTATAAAACTCTTATAAAAAGTCAAAAAAGGGTATAAATGACCTTAACCCATATTCTAGTAAATTGTAAAAATGTTTTGAAATTCATTTTTAAGAAACATGGATGTGGATGATAAAGAGATCCCAGTAGAATATTACGTATATACAACCTCGGATAATGAAGAGATTGTGAAATAACCCTTACCTTGTACTTTTCCTTGGTTGGGGTAGGTTAACCTCCTGTATAATAGTGAAATAATTGTTATTAAATTATACAATGATCATATATATTAATATGATATCATATATGATCTTTTAACTTTACTTTTTAATAATATCTTAGTATTATCGTTGTTTTGGGTGTTAACTTACTCGTTTTATTTTATATGTTTTGTTACGTATGCCTTGTTTATAATGGATAGGTTGTATATTATTAATATCCAGAATGATATCAAGTCCTTAAACATAATTTTTAAATCATCAAATGATAATTATACTTGAATGGATACGATGGAGAATGAATCTCATCGCATTCGTGGAGACGGTAGTCCGTACGTACGCACGAGCAACAATATCATTCTTTTGATATTAATATAATAAATAAATGGATGGTATATCATATATACAGAATCATTAACATTTTATATCAATTATTTACATGAGTTACACATCATTATTATACCCATACAAATAATAATATATTGAATAACAATTACACCACGACGTGGAGACGGTAAGTCGTACGTACGCACGTATGGTGACATGTTATTCAAAGGGTGGATAGAATACTGAATATGGTTGTACCATATTTATAATAAAATCACAGTATATATATGATATTTGTGTTATTATTTTATAATGGTAACAACAAAGGAAGAAGAAGTGGAAGAAGAAGGAACTTGGAAAAGGGTGGTGAAATAATTACCTCTTCTTCGGTTTCTTCATTTTTATTTGATCAAAAGGGCTCCTTAGGTTGGCTTTCTGATCGAACTAAGGACTCTAAGTTGTAGTGAGGGATGTTGGGAGAGTATTGGGCCAGATTTTGGCAGAACCAAATGACTTTGAAGGTGTGAAGAAAAAAGAAGGAGGAGTGCCCTTTTATAAGAGGGGTGAGGGGTACCTTTGGAGAAGATAGAAATATTAGTTTATAATAAATTCATATTAGGTTTCTAATGGCTCCAAAGTTGATTATTTAAATTTTAAGGTGGGTAGGGGTGGAAAAAAACTCAACCAATAGAATTTAGACAGGTTTTGGTACTTATATTAACCTTATCTTTAAGTATTAACTCTAAGTTAATTAGTTTCACTTTTACAATGTCTCTTTGTATTTTTATATAATATGGTTAATAAACTTACTATATACATCCAAGAGACCCCCAAGTGGTCCATTAATGAGACACTTGTCATTATATAAGTCTCTTGGCCGAGCCTTAGATTTTTAGGAATTTAATACCAATTAATAATATAATATTTGTTTTAAAAACTCTTATGTCAATTTTGACACTATTCAATAGTTGATTTTTGTGAAACTCATAACAGATTGATTACATCGAACAAAGTAAATTTAATCAATCCTAATATATCATATTATCCGATTAAATTAGTTTAATTCATGAAAAGTTTCATATTATATTTATTTGGGTATTTATAATATCAATTATTTTGATTTTTCACTAATATAGTAATTACTGCATCATCATTGTGTCATAAATAAATTATCTTATTTAATGTCTAAAAAGTATAAATAAAATATAATTATGTAGGAAATCATTTTATCTTTCTAATGAATATTTATAATCTAAAATCCAACATATATAACCCTAGGTAAAAATTGTTTTTCTAAATGATATATGCTTGTGTCATTTTTGTATTCATTTTAACTTAATTAAAATTAAGTGTCCCTATCACCTACAAGTGGCACCATGGGGTCCCAAAATTGACCCAAAGATTCCTATGGTCGAACATGTATCAAAAAATAAGTCTAGGACACGTTTTAGGGTAATTTAGTATTATTATAATATTATTTGTTTAACCCTTATTTACCGGATTTACCCTTAACCATGGTAAATAAAATATTTACCGCAGTAATTATTCAAAATGTCTAAAAATAAAAGTTACCTATTTACACAATTTGAAAATCTTGATTCCAAATATGGAATCCATTTTTCTAAATTCGAAACACAGAAGTGGTAGAAATTAATTTAAAATTAATTCCCGCTGTCAAAACAAAAAGCGTGTTTTTAAGAGATAATAACTATCAAAAGATTAACAATTGTTTATGTTCGGTTTAATTGTAAAATTATGTCCAATGACCAACATTATATTAAATGGTAAAAATATATTCTAAATATACTTTAAAACCACTCAAATTCATAATTTATCACTATTAATTATTTTTATTTAAAAAGTTGTTTTTAATTAAAATTTAGTAATTTTCACTATTCATCAAAATATTAAAGTTATCTGAAAAGTACCAAAATTTCACATTAGGCTAAATTCGATACTCAGAATCCAAAAATTAAGTCCATATTTAGAGATAAAATTTATAAAATTTCAAAAAGTAGGTATTACTATTCATAACGGCTAGTTTGATTTGGTTATGGTGTGTGTTAGAACTCGAAGTTGCGTACAACACACGCTACTGTATTATTCAAAGAGAAGCATACCGTGGAAGCTTGGGATGTTTCATTTTAAATTTTTGATGTCCCCATTTAGCCAAAAAGTTTAAAATTTCGTATTTAAAAAGGGTTCACTATTAAAAGTTGGTAAAAGTGCAATAATGAAAATGAATTTGTTCTTACATTATGTCTAAGAAACTCATAATATGGATTCCAAAATTATAAGGATTATATAAAGTTTAAAATTTAGTTAATACTATTCATAAACTCTTTTGAAAGGCTTGTTTGGTAAGTCATGGTGCGATTGAACTCGGTGTTGCGTGTAGTGCAAGTTATTGAATTATTTTGAAGAAATAACACACTATGAAATCTTGGGGCGTTACAGTTCCAAACTTAATAAAATTTTGAAACTTGATAGGAATAATATAAGTTTACAAATAAATACTAGGAAATAATTTTGGGCTATTTGGATAACTCAAAATGGATGGAGACTTGTTCAAAGTGTTACCTAAATTAATATAAGGTTAATTAGAAGGGTAAAATCAGATGATGCTAAAAATATTATTTCATGGATTAATAATAATAATGGGATTTTGTGATTCAAGTAGTGATGATGAATAATTATTCACATCATAGTGGACAATTTATGCTAGGAAACTGATAACCAATTATGAAATGAATGCTCATTCATGTTGCAACATGTTTTTCTTCATAGTGGTCTCGAGAAGGAGAAAATTAGGGGGATTATTAAGAAGAAGAAGTTTATATTGGGTTGGAAAAAACAATTGGAATTTGAAAATGAAATTAATATTTGATCTAGTTTTTTCTCTAGATACGATGTGAGTTTTATGATTAGGGTCTTGAAAAGAAATAAGTTGTATAGGATGTGTTGTGTATTATAATAAATAAATATAGCGTGGTATATAATAGAGAAATAATCAAATAGATTATTGTGGGGATAAAAGAAGGGTTTTATGTAGTTCAGTATATACTAAAAAGAAGAATGCTTATAGTAGTGCGAATAGAAGTTGAAGAAGAATAAGACAAAGTGTTCATATGAATGGTTTGTGTGTGATTATCACCCTAATGGAATGTGGTGAAGAATAAAATAGTCATTAATGTTACTAATATAAAATAATTATATGATAAATATAATATTTTTTTGGATATGGTCATCAAATAGGAAGGATAATCCTTTCCTCAACAGTACAAGACATCATTCCATATTGGATCAGATGATTTTTTATAAGGTATCTATGATTATTTTCTACTATATTGAGTAAATAATATTCCATAATCATTGAAACGACTTGAATCTGGAGCCCCTCCACTGGTGTCCTGTACCCGGTTCACCATATGACCTCAAGCGCATTTCCCCAAATGCCAGAGGCTGCTGACTAGCAGCGAGGGCCTTCGTAAGTCATTGGGGAAACTATGCCCTCATTTGGTAAGGTATACAGGGTAAGGAAAACAACAGTAAATAGAGGAAGCAGTAACAACATACATAACTATAACCAAATAGCGTAAGAGTAAATATATAGCAATGATGATAATGATGCACTAGGTACAAGTATCTAAGGAAAATAGCAAACACAACAAAGTGCTGAAATAAAACTGAACACAAATTACTAAAGCAACAACAACTCCAGCAGCATTGCAAGCCGTAGCTCGGTACCATGCTCTCAAACTCCACATCAATTCAAACACCTGAAGTAGAAGGGCGCTTGCCCTTATCTATACCTGCAACAACATAGTCTTCTTGGGCCCAAAAGCATGGCCCAAACAGGGTGTGAGATACAATCCCAGTAGGCAACCACCCAAAGATTTGTGCCTAACAGTCAATGAATACAAGGAAAGTAAGAGTGCATGAAGCAGTAAATAGAAAAGCACATAATAGCTACAATCCACAGTTCTAGCATAAAAAGTACACAAGTAAACAACCAGCAACAAGAAGAAAACATGTAACCCTCTGGGTAGCTCTCATTGCCTAACCCGTATGGTTCAACCTACAAGTACTGGCAACCCTCTAGGAGGCACACACAGTCTCACCCATCAGGTTCAAATAAGAGTAGACTTTCTGAGGAAGCAATCATCTTCAATTCCCCCTATAGTCTCGTACCGTGATAAATGCTCTCTGGGGAAGCACTCAACGTCCCATTCCCCCTGTGGCCCGCGTCGAGGAACTATAGACTCTCTGGGGAAGCACTCATCTTCAATTCCCCCTATGGTCTCGCATCGCAATGAAAGACACTCGGGAGAATCCCTTACGTCCATTTTCCCTATGGTCTACTACACTAGGTTCTCACAGTCCTGTGTGAAATTAACATGCTCAGCACGCATGTATCGGCCATGTTAACCTCAAGAACTACATGGCTATCATTCTAAGGCACAACAGCATAACAGTATAACAGTTCCACTATCCTACAACTAGGCATGGAAACTAGTAACGCCTAATAAGAAAAACATGCAAGGAAAAGCACATGAACATGGTATAAAACATCCAAAATTTACAAGAATTTACCTCTACTCAAGAAATCAAGCATAGCAGGAAAAAACATGGTTAAAATAGGAAACACGCAATACCCCATTCAAGGGTATTGGTGGAAGTTTCACAAAATACTCAAATACTTTCTACAAAAAGGTGCAAACCACCTACCTAGATGCTGGGGGATCAATATACATGAACAACGACGACAGATTCTCCTTAGAACATTGCAGATCTGAGAAAATGTCTGAAACACATAAACCATGATAATAAGAGAAGGAGGAGGATTTGGAAAATAAGGCTCAAGCAGAAGGGAGAACTCACCGCTACGATTCCAACACAATCAATGGAGCTCAAATCAGAGAACGGATAGAGAGGTGGGGGATCGTCAAAGATTCGTAGATCCTTGGCGCTCTTGGATGAAAGGAACCTAAAAGAAGACGTTTTAGTGCATCAGGCATGACCCCGGTCCATTTAATGAAAAACAATAAAGTATACAGTGTGTACTTTTAGAGTACACAGTGTGTACTAGGTTTTTCCGTACTCCGCTAAAATCGGCCTCCACGTCACCCCTACACACCGTGTGGGTGGCCCGGACATGGCCAGTACATGGCTTCGAGCAGGAAAAGAGTACATGGTGTGTACTCAGATATTACATGGCGTGTACTTCAAAAATTTCAAGAAATTTTATTTTTCTCAAAAACTCTAGAAAAAGGAAAGGTGTACTTGAAATGAAGATCTGGGTTCTTACAATCATATTCATATTTTTTGGAAATTATAATGGATCTTGTTCTCTTGGGTGAGTTTAATTTATGCCAAGGATTAACTACAGATTTTGAGTAGTAAGGCTTGTATATAGAGAATTTTTTTTACTTTCCTAAGTGAGTGTGAGTTTAGTAGTGAGATAATTCACCCTAATAAGTACTAGATTTTAATTTTTTAATAAATCATTAGAATTAATGAATATATCATTATTCAATAATTTACACCCCCATGGAATATATATTGTGTGTGAGTACATCAATTTATATTAGGGTAAAAAGTCCCTCCAATTATTTAGTAGTTATAATGTGATAAACAAAAAATATGAAATTTTCCTAATAAATGAACATTTGTTTTATACAAAGAAATATAGTATACTATAAAACACATGCAATACAAAATAAAAACCTAAAACACGTTATTTATTGTATTTATAACATTTCATTTATAAGATAAATATACCCAATGAATTTGTACAATGGTGAAATAAATAACTAGAACTATAAAATGTGGATCATTTTGATATCCTATAGTCTTCACACTCAGGAACAATACTATTGAAAAGAAACAATACACTTGTAATACAATTGATATTTTGATAATGAATAATATAAAACCCTAAGCAGAATTTAACTGAATAATGAATGAATGCTTTTTGAGGTATTCATAGGAATTAAAAATCCAATATATCCATTTGAATAGTAAAATTACTATTGAAATAGAAATCTGACCATTAAATTAATAATATGACTGTTAGGAATATTAATTTGACTTTTAAATTTATAAATTATCAAATAAAATATAAATAACATGTAAATAATATTTTCTACAAATAAAATTGATAAAATACAATGATAATATTTCCATAATATAATGATTCATCAAAAAACTAAAAAAATTATATGTATTTTTTTGATGAAGTGAATTTTAATGAATTTCATAAAAATCATAATTTTTAGGGTAATAGTTAAAATTACTTATTATAGAAGGGTATTTTGATAAATTTAATGTGAATTTTTGTATCATCACGTCAAAATTTTCTAAGGGAGAGTTTTTTTAGTTAAAAAAACATAAATTTTGATTTGAATTGTAAAAATACCATTTTTCTATAACTGGCATGTCTTACTTAGATCATTCATGATATAATAATCATATAGTAAATTCTATAATTATTGGTTCTATTAAAAAAATATTTTATATGATAATAGAGTCATTTGAAAACAATAAAATAAATTTCCCAACCTAAAAAGAAATTTCAATAGTCAAAAAAATTGAGTATTCAATTAAATAAATATTTTTACACTTTTTAATTTTTGATTAAATTAATAAATTTTTTTTTTCATGGTTTAGAAGTTTAAAAACAATTAAATTTTATTCATATATTATTTCTAATGTCAAAAACAATACTATTGTAAGTCTTATATTTGAAGAAATAATTTATATATTATATTAACCCAAAAATAACCTTATACTCAAGTATAAATACCCCTTCTCAAAAAATATGATTATCCTTTATTCTTTTGAGAAACTCAAAGGTTAATTACTGAAATTTTATTTATGAAAACCTTATGTAACCTATTCATTTTCCAAGGGATTATTCCATGTCTATGATTTTAGTATGTTTCTTCTCTATGTGGCATATATAATAATGCACATATTAGGGTGTGATTAGTGGGACCGGAATTATATAACCCTCTAATGCATTGGTTAAAGTGATAAATATCATGATATTAAGTATATTATGAATGAACATGATGTTATATTTTTTCATAATTATGATGTCTTGATTTGTACACATATGTTGTGCATGACTATGATACTAGGTTTGTTAACAAATTATGTGTTTGCTCAGACAAAAATGTTATGATGTATCATAATTATCCATATGGAACATTACTATGTTATTTTAAAATTATTCCCTCATTTTTATAATGATTATCATCTGTTCATGATGTGATGATGATGATGATAAATCTCATCAATTTACTACAGATTTATGTCTCTTACAATTTCTATGTTATCACTCCCCTTATTGAACTTTTTAAATCACCCTTTTCTTAGATTTATTTCCTTAAGTGATTACATGTACTTTGTAGAATATGATATATTTTAGGATGGATAAAAATAATTAATTAAATAATTTTTTAATTTTATTATTTACTCATGATGTATGAACGAATGTTTCTTAAGATATTAAAAATTTTGATTCTGAATTGTAATATTACTGCATCTTTTATATTAAAGGTGATGTAATAATAATGTTTGAAAAATACGGTCGTTAAAGCTATTATCAAATCTATATTAAGTTATTTTATAGACTTAGGACTATAAAAAAGTAGTGTAAACACCTAGGATAAGTCTAAATATAAGACAATATCGTAACTTTTTGATAAAGTGTAGCATGTTTGTTTTCCTAGCAAAACAATACCCATTTGGATAATAGAAGTAGGTACATGCTCTGACACATATTCACCATGGGGTAATAAAAATAATTACCCAATTTTTTAAAAAAAAAACTTTTAAATGAATATATTCCTTATTAATTAATGTAGTTATCAAAAACACGTGCACTATATTTCATTTATTATTTTGAACCATTATAAAAAGTTACCGTAACTTGTCTGTGAGGCGTAAAAGACTATTAATCATTATATCCATTGGTAATATTGTTTTTTATAGTGACCATTATAATTAGAGTATACCATGTGTTATGATATTATATAATAAATATAGAAGGAATACGTGATGGTCTCGACTTGTAACACCCAGATGTTTTTATGAAAGATTTCCTTTGAATAATTTTAGTTCTTCAATATCCTGCACTGCACGCAATTGTGAGTTTATACCAATTGAGAGACACAATTGATATAAAATAACTATAACAATATACCCATTAGGTTAGTAGGAAAAAATAACAATCTTATAAAAATGTATGGTGAATTCATTGGATACCAATTATTTATAAAAAATATAAACAAATTAAATATAAAGGAAATATTTGTCATTTTGTATAAATAAATTCATTGAATTAAAATTACTAAATTAAATTAATGAAATATATAAGTTAAATATCTAAAAAATATTTTTTATGTTCACCCAGTAGATATTTTAGTCACTATAAGGCCCTAGCCTTAAACATTAATTAATATTTAGTTATTTCAAGAATACATGTTGAGGATCTTTTCAGGTTTAGAGTTTTAGAGAATTAGATCATAAATTATTCATTACATTACACATTTAAACAAAGTGGTTACATAAAAGATAGTACTCATTTTTCCCATCAACGAAAACATATTTAAAATAAAACATAGATTATTTCTTGACACTTACTTGACACTATCATCACATCATGTACCTTTCCCTTGAACTGTGAAAAACATTTCAAAAACATGGGATGAGCATAAAAAGCTCAGTAAGGGATATAAAAACACGGAATAGAAACATTAGTACATGTATACATAAGAATCAAAGAAATATTACTTTACTCATAAAACATAAGCCCATTAACATACCTCATGAAATCATAATATTTATGAATAACTCATAGAAATAATAAGACATAAAGGTAACTTTAGGCTTTCATAACATTCTTACGTAGGGAGTAACCCTCATGGTTACGTTTGGAATACCCATCACAGTATATTCCCTAAATCTCTTTGGAGAAACCTTAACGTTTAACTCCTTCACATTAACCATTTCATTGGAGGGCTATATCGGGCTCACCCTCCCTTAGTTTATCACGGAACCACCCGTCTTCATAATAATTCCCATGAACCATAACATAATCGTCTCACATAAAACATGCATAAAAGAAACATAACATTTCTACATTTCAATCAAAAGATATAAATACAACACATTGATATAAAAAAACATTATTAAAAATATTTTCAATACCAAAAGAAAAGAAAATTAAAACATGGTATTTATTTTTCATACTAAAAAAAGTTATGGCTTGTAGGGGAAGCCGAAACTCAAATAATGGTCACGGTGGCAGAGAAGTCATTGTCGCCGCATACGTACGACAAAAAAACATTCCTTTTGTCATTTAGTAAAATGATTCATATAAAAAATATTCCTTTTGAGTAAAATAAAAAGTCAAAGAGGTTTATACACCATATAAAATAAAGTTGTGTATAAAACAAAATATGCCTCAATGAAATGAGATTGAGACGAAGTCCCATACCTCGGGTCCTACTTGACTTGATCGTTATTTAACCTCCTGAATAATAAACATGAGTTAATTTCTACTTGCTTAAGAACCTTTTTAAAGTTCATTATTTCTTTTATATCAATTATTACCATTTTATGAACACTATGTAATTATTTAAGTTAATAATGGTCGTTTTTTCGAACATTGGTACTTGAGTCAAAAATAAACTCTTTATAATTACAATTTGTCCATGTGGTAAAATATCCATTATATCCAGAATTATATTCATGATTTATAAATCATATATATCATACATATCTAGTATATACATGCATTTATAATATTACATAACATTTAGAGGTATGAAATGAAATGCACCGTTCATGGAGACGGTAAGCCGTACGTACGCATGAACGCTACTTTCATTTCTATTTCTTACTTAATGAAGTGAAATCATAATGATATAAAGGTATATTATAATTCCAGTATAATATCATATATAATATCATTAACTCAATCCCTTATACGTCCAACATATGGCATTAATGAATCAAATCACTTTGAGGGGGCGGTAGTCCGCCCTTCCTAAAATGAAGATATCACGTTTACCCATAATGGAAACCATAAGGTATGCCATAAATGAAAAATACAGAAGCATAAGGAAAACAAAAAAATATTATATATCATAAATAAATATAGTGACATCATAATGGCCACCTTTAAAGGTGTTAAAAGAAGATTGAACAATCATCGTTTCGTGAGGCAGAAATTCGCCATCCACAGAAACAGTATGTTCTTTAACCAAAAGATGTAGGTGTTTTAAGTGTAGCTCGAATAATTCTTATAAAAACATCCTAGTATATTTAATATACATTTTTTGTTACAAAATTTATGAATAAAAATAGTTTAGGGGGTTGGATAAGCAAAATAAAACAAAAGAACATTAGAGAAGTCTTTACCTTTTAATTGGGTAACTCCTCTTAGTTTGAACCAAAAGGGTTTCTTGATGATCTTTCTGCCTAAGGTAAGGCTTCTAAGATTAAGAGAGGGATGTGTAGAGATAAACTGGGCTGGGATTGGCTGAGCTAATGGCTTTAGATTTGTGGGTAAGGTGGTATATGTGGGGGCCTTTTATAATAGGAGAGGAGGGGTACTCTTGGAAAGTTATAAAATGTTACTTTATATTAAAATGAGTTTCGGATTTTAAAGTTCCCACATTGATATATTTCAAGGATAAGGTGATAAGGGTTCGAAATATACTCATCCAATAGGTCTTTGACAAGTTTAATTCTTATATTTTACATTATCTTTTTATTTTATTTAAATCATTCATTAATGAGGTAATCCCTGCATCAACATGATGTCATAAATAATTTAATTTATGTAATGTCTAAAAATTATAAAACAAATACTATGATGTAGTAAATCCTTTTATATTTCCAATTACTATTTATAGTCCAAGATATCATTTATTTAAACAAAATTAAAAATGTTTTACTCAGGTGGTACATTCTTTGTTATATTTACTTTCTTTAAAAATAAAAATATAAAAAGTCATTATCACACAAAAGTGATTCCATGGGGTCCCTAAGTTTGGCACAAGATGTCCCATGGTCGGCCATGACACAACCAGTAGCATTAGGACACTTTTTGGGGTCATTTATTATTATTATGATAACATTTTATTATCCTTAACTATCCGATTACTAATTAATCACGATAATTAAAGATAATTACTGTCGTTACTATTCATAATGTCCAAAAACAAAAGCATCTTAATTAAATAATTTAGACCTTCTGATTCCAAATATGGAATCCATTTTACCAAATTCCAAACATAGAAATTGCAATAATGAATTTAAAAATAATTCTCGTTGTCAAAACAAATAGCAGGTTTTTTTGAAACAATATCTATGAAAAGTTTGGAACTTGTTTATGGCCAATTCCAAAGTGAAATTAATTATAATGACCCCCATTGTATTAAATGATAAAAATATATTCTATTTACACTTTAAAACCAATTAAAAGATAATATCACAATATAATTAAATTAGATGAAAAATCATTTTTGATGTAAAATGCAGTATTTTTCACTATTCATTAAAAAATGAACATTGTCAGAAAAATAACAAAAAATTATCCAAAGTAAATTTCAATGTACCAATAATAAAGAATATGTTTATTTTGAAAAATAGAGCTTATAAAATTTTCAAAAGATATATTTAAAAATGGTTCTCCATCAAAAGGCGGTAAAACATTCTTTTAAAAATATTAGAGAATTCTATGCTTAAGATTGAATTTATTCTCATTTTAAGCCTCTAAAAAACTATCTAATTCATAAATAGACATATATAAGAATATATATATTATTCATTACTTACTTGGGATGTTACATCCTTCCCCCCTTTAGAAAATTGTGTCCCCACAATTTATTTACTTATCGAATAATTGGGGGCATTTATCCCTCATTGCATTTTTAGATTCTCATGTTGCCTCTTCACTCATGTGGTTTTTCCAAAAAACCTTTAATTGATGAATCACCTTATTCCGCAACACTTGCTCCCTGTGGTCAAGAATCTGGACCGATTGTTCCTCATAAGATAGATTCTCTTCCAGCTGAACTACCTCTAGAATCAAAACATGTGATGGGTCTGGCATGTACTTCCTTAAATTTGAAACATGAAAAACATTATGTACCTGAAATAAACTTAGAGGTAAAGCCACTCAGTGTGAAACTGATCCAACTCTCTCCAGAATTTCATATGGTCCAATTAACCTTGGACTCAACTTTCCCTTCTTACCAAATCGCATAACACTTTTCCATGGTGAAACTTTGAGAAAAACATGATCACCTACCTCAAAAGAGAGATCATTCCTCCTATTGTCTTCATAACTCTTCTCATGCTCTGAGCTGTTCTCATGTGTCTCTATATCAGCTGAACTTTTTCTGCCAACTCTTCTAAAAATTCTGGTCCCATCAACTTTTTTTCACCCACTTCATCCCAAAAATCTGAGCTTCGACACCGCTTCCCATATAATGCCCCAAATGGTGCCATCTATATACTGGAATGAAAACTGTTATTATAATAAAATTCAAACAAAAAAGATATTGGTCCCAACTTACCTGATAATCCATTGAACAAGAACGTATCATATCCTCTAATGTCTGAATTTTTCATTCTGACTGCCCATCTGATTGAGGATGAAAAGCTGTACTAAAATTTAATTCAGTACCCAACGACTTCTGAAGGCCTTTCCAAAAGTTAAAAGTAAAACTGGGATCACGATCAGATACAATAGAGAGAGGAACTCCATCTAACCTGACTATCTCTTTAAGATACAAAAGGGAAAGTTGATCTAGGGAAAAAGTATCATGTATAGCAAGGAAATGAGCAGATTTAGACAAGCGGTCAACAATAACCCAGATTGCATTATTACCTCGAGGTGTCTTCAGAAATCCCACAATGAAGTCCATGGATATATTTTCCCATTTCCACTCTAGCACTGGTAAAGGCTGAAGCATCCCTTTCGATAACTTCTGCTCTGCTTTAACCTATTGACAATTCAAACACTTCATATTAAATTCAGCAATATATCTTTTCATTCCATCCCACCAGTAATACTCCCAAAGATCTATATACATCTTAGTACTGCCTGGATGAACTGAAAATGGAGAACTATGAGCTTCACATAACAACTCTCTCTTCAACTTTGAATCAAAAGGAACACACAATCTCTTCCCAAATCTCAAAACACAATCATTATCAATGATGAATTTAGGCAACTTACCCTTCTGAACCAACTCTACCTTTTTCTACAATTCACTGTCTTACTTCTGTGCTTGCTTAATTCTGTCTGATAGAGAAGATTTCACTGATACCTGAAACAAAGCAGAAGGACATCCTACACCAATAGCTTATATGCCAAATTTCATCAAATCCTTAACCAAAGGATCACATTCCAAACACAACATTGTTAACGAAGAATTAATTTCTCGACTCAAAGCATCAACCACTTTATTTTCTTTTCCCGGATGATAATGAATTGTACAATCATAATCCTTGATTAATTCAAGCCATATCCTCTATCTCATGTTCAATTCTTTCTGAGTGAATATATACTTTAAACTTTTGTGATCAATATATATTTCACACTTTACAACATACAAATGATGCCTCCAAATTTTTAAAGCGAAAACAATAGCAGCTAATTCCAAATAATGTGTAGGGTAATTTAGATCATGAGTTTTCAACCAACGTGAAGCATAAGCAATTACCTGATCATTTTTCATTAAGACGCAACCAAGTCCTTTCAATGAAGCATCACTGTAGATAATAAACTCCTCATTCTTGGAAGGTAGTTCCAAAACTAGATCATTCATCAATCTTCTTTTCAGCTCCTAAAAACAATCATCACACTCTTTTTTCCAGATAAACTTAACACCCTTCCGAGTTAGCTTAGTCATTGGACTAGATAACTGGGAAAAATTTCTAACAAACCTTCAGTAATAGCCTTCCAAACCAAGGAAGCTACAAATCTCAGTTACATTTTTTGGTCTTGGCCATTCTTCCAAAACCTTTGTTTTTGCAGGATCAACAGTTATCCCATCTTTAGAAACAATATGACCAAGGAAAGCAATTTGTTGCAACCAAAACTCACACTTGCTAAATTTCCCATACAATTTATTTTCTTTTAAGGTTTTAAAAATAACCCTTAAATGTCTTTCAAGCTCCTCTTTACTTTTAGAAAACACCAAAATATCATCAATGAAAACAACCACAAACTTATCCAAGAACTCATGGAAAATTCTATTCATAAGGTCCATGAATACAGCAGGTGCATTGGTCAACCCAAAAGGCATTACTACAAATTCATAATGGTCATATCTTGTACGAAACTTGGTCTTTTAAATATCTGCTTTCTTTACCTTCAGCTGATGATACCCCGATCTCAGGTCAATCTTTGAAAAAAACTGAGCTCCCTGGAGCTGATCAAACAAATAATCAATATGAGGCAAAGGATATTTTTTCTTAACAGTGATCTTATTCAAGGCTCTATAATCAATGCAAAGTCTTATTGAACCATCTTTCTTTTTAACAAATAAAACAAGAGCACCCCATGGTGATGTGCTAGGTTGAAGGAAACCTTTCTCTAATAAATCTTGTAATTGCTCCTTCAACTCTAAAATTTTAATTTGAGCCATTCGATAAGGGGGTTTTGAAATTGGCTTAGTATCAGGAACTAATTCAATAGTAAATTCAACTTTTCGATCTGGTATTATTCCAGGGAACTCCTCAGGAAAAACATCACGATACTCATTTACCACTGGAACATCATTAATCTGAATAGTTCCTTTGTTTTTAAAAACATGTTCAAGGTAACATTCATTTCCATCTTTTACAAGTTTCTCAGCTTCTTGATATGTTATCAACAGTAAGGGTTCATTCTTGTAAATAAACTGAAAGTCTTTCTGAAAAGAAACTTCTTTAGATCTACAGTAAATCTTAGCATGGTAAATAGAGAGCCAATCCATACCTAAGATAAAATCAAACTGCACTAGAGGTAAAACAATCAGGTTTTCAAGTAGGTTCTTTCCACGGATAAGGATGGGAAGATTCTTATAAATTCATTTGGCCTCAACATTTCCCACAGGTGTTTTTTCCACAAGTTCAGGTGTAATTTCTTGATATGGTATTCCCATTTTACTAGAAAAGTTTTCAGAGATGAAAGAATGTGTAGACCCTGAATCAAACAACATACGGGTATAATCTAAAAAAACAAAGAAAGTACCTGATACCACTTCATTTGATGGCCCAACATCTGCTGAAGTAGTTTCAAAATATTTCACCACCCCTTTCTGCTTGTAGTCTAACTGCTTCCCATCACTCGAGCTCTTTGTCAGACATTTGTTTGCATAGTGACCCATCTCAATGCACTTAAAACATTTCACTAACTGTAAATAAAATTTGGTCTTACCATTACCTTGATCTTTTTCAGTGCAATCACGAGCCTTATGTACCATCTTACCACATCGTTAGCACTTTCCAGAATTCAGAAGACATTCCCCGCATGCCTTTTACCACATTTATCACAAACTAAAAACTTAGTTTTCTTACCATCAGACCTTTTTGAAGAATTATTCCCTTTCTCCTGCCACCTCAGTCTCTTCTTCTGTTGGTCGTTATAGGACACTTGATCATTGGAAAACTCCATTTCCACCTTCTCAGCACATCGAACAAGATTATCATAACTCTTGAACTCGCAAGAAGCTAAATCCCTTCGATATTTTTGGCTTTAATCCTGAGTAAAAACGGTTGATTTTACTATCAAGGTCTCAGATAAAATTTGGAGCATACCTCTCCAATCGAGTGAACCTCTCTTCATAAGCAGCCACTGAGTCGTCCACTTTCCTCAATTCCAAGAATTGTTTTTCTATCCTAAGTTGAACAGCCTTAGGAAAATACTTCTCAAGAAACATACCTTTGAATTCATCTCAGTTGAGAGAATCAATCTCATTAGCGTCCCTGATATTTTTAACCATTGACCACCACTGATCTACTTCACCTTCCAAACGGTAAATAGAATGACTAACCTTTTGATTGTCTGAACATCCCATGACATCAAAAATCGTCTCTAGTATTTTAATCCACCCTTCAGCTAGAACATGGTCAGATGATCCTCTGAATGATGGGGGATGTTGCCTCATGAAATGTTCCACCACTGACAAGTTCTTATGTGGTTGATCTGGCTAATCTTGTGCATTGATACCACCACCATTTATCGCTTGATTCAACTACACCATTACTGCAACAAACTGTTCAGTTCCAATTCTGTCCATCTCAGGATGCTGATTTGGAAGGTCATTTCCTTCTGTATGTCTTCCAAGCACTGCTTCCTTGTTTCCTCTATGGAAAACCATTCTGAACAAACATGTCTTAGATGAAGCAACATGGTAATCTTCAAATGCTATATCATTTTAAAAAGAATTAGATAATCATTTAATATAATTCTAACTTCTAAAGTTATATAATCCTCTCACTGATCCCAAATATAAGGCTCCAACCTTAAATATTACTTAATATTGATTTATTTCAAGAATACATGATGAGGATCTTTTCAGGTTTAGAGTTTTAGAAAATTAGATCATAAATTATGCATTACATTCCACATTTAAAAAAAGTGGTTACATAAAAGATAATACTCATTTTTCCTATCAACGGAAACATATTTAAAATAAAACAAAGATTATTTCTTGACACTTCTTTGACACTATCATCACATCATGTACCTTTCCCTTGACCTGTGAAAAACATTTAAAAAACATGGGATGAGCATAAAAATCTCAGTAAGGGATATAAAAATACGGAAAGGAAACATTAGTACATGTATACATAAGAATCAATGAAATCATACTTTACTCATAAAACATAAGCACGTTAACATACATCATGAAATCATAAGATTTGTGAATAACTCATAGAAATCATAATACATAAAGGTAACTTGAGGCATTCATAACATTCTTATGTAGGGAGTAACCCTCATGGTTACGTTTGGAATACCAATCATAGTATATTCCCTAAATCTCTTTGGAGAAACCTTAACGTTTAACTCCTTTGCATTACCCAGTGCATTGGACAACTATATCGGGCTCCCCTTCCCTTAGTTTATCACGCAACCACCAGTCTTCATAACAATTCCCAAGAACCATAACATGATCGTATCACATAAAACATGCATAAAGGAAACATAACATTTCCACATTCAAATCACAAGATATCAATACAACACATTGATATAATAAAAACAATATGAAAACAATTTTCAATACCAAAAGAAAATAAAATTAAAACATGGTATTTATTTTTAATTTTAAAATAAGTTATGGCTTGTAGAGGAAGCCGGAACTCAAATAATGGTCACAGCGGTGGAGAAGTCGTTGTCGCCGCTTACGTACAACAAAAATACATTCCTTTTGTCATTTAGTAAAACACTTCATATAAAAAATATTCCTTTTGAGTAAACTTAAACTTCAAGGGGTTTATACACCGTATAAAAGAATGTTGTGTATAAAACAAAATATGCCTCAATGAAAAGAGATTGAGACGAAGTCCCATACCTTGGGTCCGACTTGACTTGATCATTATTTAACCTCCTGAATAATAAACTTGAGTTAATTTATACTTTCTTAAGAACCTTTTTCAAGTTCATTATATATTTTATATCACTTACTACCAATTTAGGAACACTATGTAATTATTTAAGTTAATAATTGTCATTTTGTCTATCATTGGTACTTGAGTCAAAAATAAACTCTTTATAATTACAAGTTGTGCATGTGGTAAAACATCCATTATATCCAGAATTATATTCACGATGTATATATCATATATATAATACATATCCAGTATATACATGCATTTATAATATTACATAACATTTAGAGGGATTAAATGAAATGCACCGTTCATGGAGACGGTAAGCCGTACGTACGCATGAACGCTACTTTCATTTATATTTCTTACTTAATGGAGTGAAATCATAATGATATAAAGGTATATTATAATTGAAGTATAATATCATATATAATATCATTAACTTCATCCCTTATACATCCCACATATGGAATTAACAAATCAAATCACTTTGAGGGGGCAGTAGTCCGCACTTCCTAAAATGAAGAAATCATGTCAACCCATAATGAAACCATAAGGTATGCCATAAATGAAAAATACAGAATCATAAGGAAAACATAAAAATATTATATATAATAAATAAATATAGTGAAATCATAATGGCCACCTTTAAAGGTGTTAAAAGAATATTGAACAATCATCGTTTCGTGAGGCAGAAATTTGCCATCTACAGAAACAGTATGTTATTTAACCATTAGATGTAGGTGTGTGTAAGTGTAGCTCGAATAATTCTTATAAAAATATCCTAGTATATTTAATATACTGTTTTTGTAACAAAAATAACGAATAAAAATAGTATAGGGGGTTAGAGAAGCAATATAAAACAAAAGAACATTAGAGAAGTCTTTAACTTTAAATCAGGTAACTCCTCTTGGTTTGAACCAAATGGGTTTCTTGATGAGCTTTAGGCCTAAGGTAAGGCTTCTAGGATGAAGAGAAGAATGTGGAGAGATAAAATGGGAAGAGCTTGGCCAAGCCAATGGCTTTAGAAGTGTGGGTATGGTGGTAGAGGTGGGGTCCTTTTAGAAGAGGAGAGGAGGGGCACTCTTGGAAAGTTATAAAATGTAACTTTATATTAAAATGAGTTTCGGATTTTAGAGGTCCCACATTGATATATTTCAAGGATAAGGTGATAAGCGTTTAAAATATACTCATACAATATTTCTTTGATAAGTTTATGTCTTAGATTTTACATTATCGTTTTATTTTATTTAAATCGTTCATTAATGAGGTAATCGCTGCATCATCATGATGTCATAAATAATTTAATTTATTTAATGTCTAAAAATTATAAAACAAATACCATGATGTAGGAAATCGTTTTATAGTTTCAATGACTATTTATTTTCCAAGATATCATTTATGTAGATAAAATAATTTTTCTTTTACTCAGTTGATACATTCATTGTTATATTTAATTTCTTTAAAAATAAAAAGATAAAAGGTCATTATCACACAAATATGATTCCATGGGGTCCCCAAGTTTGGCACAAGGCATCCCATGGTCGACCATGACACAACCAGTAGCATTAATACACATGTTGGGATAATTTTTTATTATTATGATATCATTTTATTATCCTTAACTACCTGATTACAAATTAATCACGATAATTAAAGATAATTATCGTCGTTACTTTCATAATGTCTAAAAATAAAAGAGTCTTAATTACATAATTTTGAACTTTTGATTCCAAATATGGAATCCATTTTACCAAATTCCAAACATAGTGATTGCAATAATGAATTTAAAAATAATTCCCGTTGTCAAAACAAATAGCGGGTTTTTTTGAAACAATATCTATGAAAAGTTTGGCACTTGTTTATGCCCAATTCCCAAGTGAAATTAATTATAATGACAACCATTGGATTAAATGGTAAAAAAATATTATATTTAAAATTTAAAACCAATTAAAATGATAATATAACCATATAATGAAATTATATGAAAAAGCTATTTTGATGTAAAATGCAGTATTATTCACTATTTATTAAAAAATGAACATTGTCAGAAAAATACCAAAAATTTATCCAAAGTAAATTTCAATGTACTAACATAAATAATAAGTTTATTTTTACAAATAGAGCTTATAAAATTGTCAAAATATAGAATTAAAAATGGATCACCATCAAAAGGTGGAAAAACAATCTTTTAAAAATATTAGAGAATTCTATGCTTAAGATTGGATTTATTCTCATTTTAAGCCTCTAAAACACTATCTAATTCATAAATATACATAGATAAGAATATCTATTATTCAATAATTACTTGGGATGTTACAGTCAAACTGTATGAATAAACCCTATTTTATGTATAAAAACCTATATTTTTCAAAAGGGTAATTTTACTGCCTTTTAATAGAGAAACTTTTTTAAATTAAAATTGTGACACATTAATAATTTTCATGTGAAAAAATTGACTTCATATTTGGATGAAATATATAAAAATTTACTTTGGATGAATTTTTGATATTTTTTTGATAAATTTTAAGTTTTGATGAATAGTAAAAATATACCTAATTTTATTTGAAAAAAAAATTTCATTGAAATAATTTTTTGGATAAATTTTATTAATTAATGGTTTTAAAGAATAAAAATTTTATATTTTAATTAATTAATATAATGGATGTCATTGGCATCAATTTTACATGAATTCAGATGTAAAAACATTTCAATATTTTGCATTGTTTTAACATTTAATACCCATTTTCTCTTTCTAACAACGAGATGAATTTTAAATTAATTACTAAAACTTCAATGTTTTTATTTTTAAAAAATTTATTCCATATTTTTAATCAGTAATTCCAAATTATTTAAATATATTTATTTTATTTTTTGGCATTATGAATAGTAAATTTCATAATTTTTATTAAAATAGTAAAAGGGTAAATCACGTAATTAAGGGTAAAAATAATGTTATAAAATTATCCCAACACTTTTAATAATATAATTATATGAGATTTTTTCAACCTAAATCATCCAGGGGTCGAAATGGTATCCTTTGGAAGCCACTTGGATGAGATTAGGAAATTTAATTTATTTTATTTAATGAAATGGTAAATATGCCTTACTAAAATATTAATAATTGTATCATTTTTAATATAAGTTTATACAAATACTAAATTCCACTATAAGTAATCATTTGAAATATATGATTTTTTAATTTATAATGTAAATTTATTTTTAATTTTTAGGAAATAAATAATTACCTTAATAGTTTATACCTTATTGTTGTAGAAATTATTTAATTGATGGGAAATCAATAAAATAATATTTATTAAAATAATAATAAATATTAAAAAATAAGAAAACTTGACAAAAAATTATTTTTAGAGTATATATTGAACATATTCATCCAAGGGCTGAGTTAATGACCATTTGGATCCATATGGAAAAGATTACGACACTTATAATATGTTATTTAAAGTGATGTTAAAGTTGTCACATTCAGGTTTAAATAAATATAACATTTTTAATGTAAGCTTTTTAAGAGGATATATTCGACTATAAGTATATTATAAAATATAGAGGATATATCTTCCTCATGGTATTTTATTCTTAATTTTAATTCAAAAAATAAGTATGTTAAATAATTACACAATACTAATATTGTAATTATTTTATTAATGGATATAAAAAATAAATGTTATCAAAAATATTAAAATAAATATAATTTAGGATAGTTAAAATAATCAAAAAGTTTTATATATTCCATTGACCCCTTATGAATATAATATTTTTTTTGAAGTTAAAATTGTTATATTTATATTTTTAATAATCAATTAATTGTATAGTATCAAAATTGACACTATTGATTGTTTATCAAAATAATGTATTATTAATTTATTTAAAAATCATAATTTTTTTTAAAAGATATATAATGATTATGAAATGGTTTAAAATTTTCAAAATTATTCATTTATGGTCTAATTGATATAACATAAGTAAATATTCCACCCGTTTAATATTGAAATATGTATTACCTTGGTTAAAATTGAATGGTAAATGAATATAATAAGGTTTAAATAGACATAAAACCATGTATAAAAATTATTTTTTGATGATATTACAACCTTATCTCATATCATATTAAAAAATAAAATTTTTTGGAGGCTTTTCGATGTGGTTTGACTTAATTATAAATTAATATATTTTGAAATTCTGAAGGTTCCCCAAACCTCAACTATAAAAGGGAGACTCCTCCCTCATTTCGTCATGGCTCATTGAGCCTTCAACTATATCCACACCCTACCCTTTTCTATTATCAACTTCCCTAGTCACATTCTAGTGGTTCTAGTCTTCTCAAAAGACCAACTTTAGTGCCTTAAAGAGGTTATATAGTGGGATCTCACTGAAGAAGAGGTAATCTTCTTTACCGACTCTCTCAAGATCATTTCTTATTCTACATCCTCTTCCTTTGATATTTTAAATATTAATACATAACTCTAGTATATCCTATATTCTTATATGTTATTATGGTAATGGAATAATCTTTTTCCAACTTCTATCCACCCTACGAAAAATTAAATCACCACGCGTGCGTACGTACCACTAACCGTCTCTAAGCTGTGGTGTAATCAGTGTTTCATCACCACATTACATGGATGGTTATAATTATGGAAATAATAAATTTTAATGATTATTATTAAAATTTATTTATTCCATAATAATATATATACCATCCACTTCCATTCCATTTCATAATTAAAGGAATGATATCATCGCTCGTGCGTATGTACAACCTACATCTCCACGAAGCGATGTGATTATTTCTACAAGATACACATTAAAGAATAAATGTATTAAATAAATAGATATGATATATATTATATTAATATAATTATGTAAATGATATAACTATAACCTATGAAGAATAATCTTATCTTATTCGACAAAACAAGCATGAGAAAATGGATCTGTTTATACCTGAATAACCAGTAACAATGAAATTTCATTAAAAACAGATGATAATATGATCATATATTATATGATAAAAATGAGTATGATTCTGGAATAATTCAATAAAATTATTTAAATAATTATAAAGTAGGTTCAGATACATTCCAAGGATATCAGATCTATGGTAAGGGACAATTTTTCAATCTCATTATTATCTGATATTGTTTATATGTAAGTAAATATTGGGATATATTTATCATCCATGTCTATGTTTCCTAAAAATGTATTCCAAAATATTGTGTCTATCATTATAAAAAATGTTATGGTCAATTTTACCCAATTAGTGAATGTTTATTATATAGTATGAAATAAATCTTTTGTCGTTTTTCGATATGAGGTACTTTTTGACTTATCTGACAAAAGTGTGAGAAGATTGATTTCTTTTAACTTATACGACCTGATGGTTTTTTAAATTTTTATAACACTACATTTATTTGGAGTTTAAACAAGATTTCAAGTTTAGTTTTAAATAAATTCTTTTCTTTTAAAATTGTGTGGCATTTTGAGAAAAGAAAATGTTTTTGATGAAGAAAAGATATTTTCCTTGATAAATAATATAAAGGGTTCAAACAAAATTATTTTCCATCAAAGATGGTATAATTTAATAGGTCTATGTTTCAAGTATACTATCTCTATTATTATTATGGTTTTATTGTGTCTATTTATTGAATGATATTTATGAAATCATATTATTTTACATAGATTATGTTTTAATGGGATTATGTTTAAGAAATCCATTTTTTCCTTGGGTTAACCTATGAAGACTGATTTATGATTGTGTGGAAGATGTATGACTGATTTCATTATGAGATGGGTGGGACCAATATCTCCCTCAAATGCATTAGGTAGAGATTTATATCTTATGAGATAGGTAGGATTGGAATGATAAATAATATTGGTTCAGTAATATAGGGCTGGAACGAGGAGTGAGGTTAGTTCAGTAATGGACTTTGTACGGTATGATGTTAATGATAATGAGACTTGACCATGATGATGTTACATTATATACTTATGAGTATGACCCAAAATTTCATGTCTTATGTTATGAATTTTTTGGATTATGTTTATTGATTCTTATGAAATTTTATGATTTATCCCATGGGATTATATCACGATCATTCATATGCAAGATAAGATTTTCAAATGTTATGTTATTATGTGTTGTGATTATGATATGATTAATATCTCCCTATATACCATTACTGAAAATATAAGATCACCATTTCATATGTTTCTTTTCCTTAGGTCATAAATAAGGGTATTAATTAATATATATCAAAAAGGGGTCTAGTTATGAAGGAATAAGTAGGAGGAAACGTAGATGAATTATGAACTATTTTTTTGTTTCCATGTTTATAAATACGCCTAACCTATATGGTCCTGTAATGGTTTTTTTAATATTTTTTAAGAAATATTCATAAATTTTGATGTAATATCTATGTATGTAATGTATGGGTCATATATTTGGTATCATATGAAAGTTATAGTTAAAATTGGAAACTAGGATGAGAAAACCATAGTAAGAACCCTAAGGATATGCTGAAGTATAGGTTATAATCCTAGTGTCTTAGAAATGAGCATGAATAACCTAGGATAAAACCTAAAATGTCCTAAATTAAAAATTTAATATTTATTATTTGGTTTTTGCATAATGATTTGTATTGTTCATACTATGCTTCTTGCTTTTAGTCAGTGGCTTGAACCTAAAGGAAACGTGTTAATGCTAAATGTGACTAGAAATACAGTGATTTCCCTCCTAAGAAACTGAATGCTATGGGAGCTAGAATGAAAAACCTTATTGATGTGATGACACAAATTTCCCAAGCTATGAATCATAAAGGACATCCAAATGAACAAATAAGGGAAAAAATTCTATTGAGTCCTTAATGATGTAGCATCCACCTTCATTCAGTGGGTCTTCTAATCCAATAATGGATGAACAATGGTTTAGTAACACTAATAAAATATTTTTAGGTCTCCAATGTTCAGAATATGATAAATTTATCCTGTGAGTGTATTATTTAGAAGGTGAATATGATCAATGGTGGAATTCTATCAAGAATATTAGGTAAATAGATGAAATTGAATCCATATAATGTGACGAGTTCAAGAACATATTTTTCAAAAAATATGTTCCTCGCATTCATTGAATAAAGATGGAGGAGGAGTTCCATGAACATAAGAAAATAGACAATGAATCCTAAAATGAAAATTTTACAATTTTTTCAAGGTATACTTCCAGAATTATTTTCTAACCTAAGAGTAATATTGATTGATTTTTTAGTGGCATAAAAAAAGTCTCTTAAGAGAATTATGCATAATGAAGTTCAATTGATATGAGAAAATCCTTCGATGTGCTCTCAATTTTGAGATTGCGATTGGAGTGACCCATCAGTCCAAAGGGTTTGATAGGAAGATAAAAATAGAATTCAATAGAAAATCTAAAGACCACATTGAAAAGAAGATGAATTTTTTTCTTATTCTAAATGTGTGGAAAAACATGGAGGAAATTGTATTAAATGGGCTATAAGATATTTTATGTGTGGGAGAGAAGGTCATAGGGAAGTTTAATGTTGATGTGATTGGAAAAATAGTTCTAATGAATTGAATAGAGAAAAGTCTACACAAAATGAACCACCTATATATAAATGATACAAGTTCAAGGAAATAGGGCATTATACCAACCAATTCCATAAACCAAGGGCTATTAATCACAATCGACGACAACAAACTCTTAAGGCAAGAGACAAAGGCAAGTCACATGAGATCACTATTGCAAATGTGGAATATGAAAATGAAGTGGTGAAAGGTACACATGTCGTCCACTCTAAAGTAGAAATTTTACTATTTGATTCTAGATCTACCCACTCTTTTATCTATGAAGAATTTTCTAAGGGTATCACCATATTAACTCAACAATTAGATTTTGATTTAGTTGGGACAACTCATATTGGAACAATGATTGCATCAAAAGTTTACAATTATTCTCCAAGTAAATTTTTGTGGGAAAATAATTCCTGTAAATATTGTCATCCATCCTTTAGTGTAATTTCATTTTATTCTTGGTTTTAATTGGATTTGTCTATATTAATCTTAACTCAATTCCCCTGGAAGAAAATTCATGTTACATATTCTTGATCAATCTATGATCATCTATCGGTGAAAAGATGATTATGACATTCCAATGAAAATTTCATCCATATTATGAGACTTGATTCCTATAAATTAATGTTATCTATCTCAAATGGTTGGGGATAAAATAATCATAAATAATAAACCCATTGTATGATCATTTTATGATGTGTTTCTGGATGAATTTTCTAGTCTTGCACCAAATTTTGAATATGTGTTTTCAATAGAACATATATTGGGTGATATTCCTATTTAAAATACACATTATATAATTTCCCCAATTGAGTTTCTATAATTAGAGAAGAATCTCAAAGAGAATTTGACAAGGGTTTCATATTCCCTAGTGAGTCCCCTTAGGGTTCACCTGTTTTGTTTATTAAGAAGAATGATGAATCAATGAGACTGTTCATTTATTATCAATAACATAACAAGATCTCTATCAAGAACAAATTACCTCTAACCCACATTTACAACTTATTATAACAACTACGTTGAGATAAATACTTTTATATGTTTGATTTTCATTCAAGATATCATCAATTCAGGGATAAGAAGGAAGATATAATAATTACAACATTTCATACAAAGTATGGACACTATGAATTTAAAGTGATTCCTTTTGGTCTTACTAATTCCCCTGCTATCTTCATGGAACTAATGAATAGAGTATTTAGAGACTATCTTGATAAATTTGTGATAGTCTTTATAGAAGATATTCTAGTTTATTTTAAGATCAAAGAAGAACATGAATATCCCTTGATAATTGTACATAAGACCCTGATAAAGGATAAGATTTATGAACAATTTACCATGTTTGAATTTTGGGTTCATAAAGATTCATTTTTGTGCCACATAATCTATAGAGAATAGATATCTGTGGATCCAGAAAAATATATGTTTTAGATAGTTGGCATAGATAAAAAAATATTAAATGAGATTCGATGTTTTCTAAGTTTGGATGGATATTATTGAAATTTTGTGAAATATTTTTCATGACTATGTAATCCACTCTCTAATTTAACTCAGGAAAGAATTCAGTTCATGTGGATGGAGGAATGTGAAGATAATTTCAAAGATCTAAAAAAAGGTTATCTATTGCACATGTGCTCAAACTACCATGTAGTGAGGAAAGGTTTGTGATCTACGGTGATGCGTCCAAGAATTTTCTGGGATGTGTTCTCATTAAAAATGATATGGTGATAAATTATGATTCATGGAAATTGAAAATCCATTAGAAAAATTACCCAACTCACTATTTATAGTTAGCTATGGTAATCTTTAAATTAATGATTTTGAGACACTATTTTTATGGTGAATGGTTTGAAATTTATACTCATAAAAAATGTTTAAAGTATATTTTCACACAAAATGAGTTGCATATGTGCCAATGAAGATGTTTGGAGTTGATTAAATATTAAAAATTATCAATAAATTACCACAATGGAAAAAAGAACACGCTGGTAGATGCTTTGAGCTGAAATTACCATGATAGCCTATACATGATGAGGATTATAGAAGATCCAAAATTTATGGATTTTTTAAGGATGGATCTTGAAAAATTAATCAAAGGGGAGAAATATTATATTTCTCAATTGAATTTTCAAACATCTATACAAGTGAATATTAAGGAGGTGAAAAAGGAAGATGTGGAGCTACAAAAGAAGGTGATAAATATTCTGGAATTCATCTTTGATTGTGATGGAATAGTAAGGTTTATGAACCATGTTAGTAATCCTACAATACCATAATTAAAGAAGGATTGGTTGGATGAGGCTCATAATTCTTCATTCTCTATTTATCTAGGAAGTACAATGATGTACATGGACTTTAAAGTGTATTTATTGTGGGATGGCATGAAAAGAGATATTGCTGAATATGTCTCTCGGTGCTTGGTTTTTCAACAAGTTAAGGATGAAAAACAGATGTCTAAAAAGTTATATTAATAATTACACATACTAGAATGGATATGGGAAAACATCACTATGGAAATTGTCTTCAGATTTTCCAAAACATCTAAATGCCATAATGCTATATGGGTTATAGTTCATCACCTTATAAAGTAGGCACACATTATTTCAATTAGATATAAATTGACTCTTGATCATCTTTCTCGTATATATATAAAATAAGTGGTAGGATTTCATGGAGTACCACTTTCCATTATATCTGATCAGGATCCATGGTTTACCTCGATGTTTTGGAAAAATCATCAGCAGGATCTGGATATATAGTTAAGTTTTAATATTGCATATCATCCTTAGATAGATGGTCTGTCTTAAAGGACAATTCAAACATTAGAATTTAGGTTGAGATATTTATCTTTAGATTTTAAAGGTTTTTTGGATCAAAAACTACCTTTGGTGGAATTTTATTACAACAATATCTTTCACTCCAGTATTCAGATGGCTCCTTCTGAAGCTCTCTATAGAAAGAAGTGCAAAAATCCAACTTGAAGGGATTAAGTTGGGGATAAAAAGATATTAGGACCAGATCTTTTTGATTAAATGTTAGATAATTTCAAATATATTCACATAACATCCATGAATTCTTTAGAAGGATTTTTTCATTTAATTTTCATTCTTGATTAGTTTTGGGGGTTTCGTATGGATTTTGGTGGAAATGGTGGGTTTTGAAAAATTGGGCCAAACCGTGAGCCCATTCCAGATTTAAAAACCAATTTTTTATAACTCCTTAAATTTTCAACATTTTTCATCCATTATAATTCATAAATGGCCTCCCTGGACCAATTAACACCATCATGTCAATTTGGATCCATTAAAAATCCATAATCATGGTTTATTTGGGTTTTTATTTAAGTTATAGGGCATGCGTGTAATCCCATTTTCTACTTTGAATGTTTTTTTGAATTCTTTAATATCTCCTTAATTTGTAATTTTTTTGGTGATTAAACCTCCCCCTTGAATAAAATTTCCCTAAGATCACCCCCATTATTTGTTTCAAATTTTTGGAGCTCATTTTAACCACGAATTAGGGGATCATTATTAATTTTTCTCAAATTGACCAGATTTGAAGAGGTAAAATGATTATTTAATAACTACTTTAATTTTCATTATTTTCCCACTATTTCAGTCCCCATAGTACCTAATATCACTCCTTCGAGCCTCCATACTAGTTTTGATTACTTGGATATTCAGATTTTGGATATTTAGGGCGATCTCTTCAAGATTTATGAAAGTAAGGCTTTCTCTCTTTGATTTCTTCTCTTTCCTTAGGGGTTCTATCCCCTTTATTGAGTTGTAAAATTTCCAGAAGTTAGGATTATTGCCTAGGGTCTAACTTCCTATCTTTTGGGTGAAATATTGAGGTTTTAGGTTTCTTTTCACTTCCTTGAGGTTTGGCGGAGGTGCGGTGGATGTTTCACCCCAGTATTTGAGGGTTTCAACACTTTCGATAATAGATTCTATGTGTGATCATTTATAAATGAGTTAGTTTGATTTAATTACTTATTTTTAATGTTCCTCATATTCTATGTGTTGTGTAAAAACCTTCTATGATGGATTTTGTAGAGCATTTAATTTTATAGTTGGATTTTAGTTAGAAATTGGGTGTTTTTCATGTGTAATCCTTGGGGTATTGTTTGGGTGTGTTTTATAACATATGAAATTGGGGAAATAAATATTGTTGGGCTTCCAATTATTCTTTTTAAGGTTCTTGGTGTGACTTTGGGTTTAAAAAATGGTATTTTAATGAGTTTTATGTGTGAATCCATGTAATGCCTCTTGAAAGCGTGTTAGGAAAATGTGTGTTTTTCATGTACATCTTTTGTGGTATTATTTGTGGTGATTTTTTAATACATGAGAGTGGTTAAATAAATATTTATAGGGATTCCAATTCTGATTTTTATTGGTACTGGTGTGATTTTAGATATAAAAGAGGATTTGGAATTGGGTTTTCTGGGAAAACATAGTTATACCCCTTGGGTTGGTTTTATGAAAATTGTAAATGATTTAATGAGTTACACAAAGTGTGAAATAGTTTCTTATTTACTGTTTTGGTGGTAGTATGTTCTTAAAATGTGTTTTTGAAAGATAAAGTGGTCAGTTTTTATGTCAAACGTTATGGTAATGTTTTTTAATTTGTCGAGGTGATTTACAAAACTGTGATGTGGGTGCGAAAAATGTTTTCAGGCTATTTTGTGTTAGTGTGATGTGAAAAATGGACTTTGTTTATGAAAATCATATTATGTAACATATGAGTGGGTTGTTATGTGATGTTTAGCATATTGGGAAATATTTTATAAAATTTATAATGGATTTGTCGAATTGTGAAAGATGTGAAAAATGTGTTGTGGGCTATTTTGGTGTGAGTTTGATTTCAAAATTAATTTGAATGGAAAAGTGGATTTGGTTACTTGTGGGATATAATGTGGGCTGGTTGGTGAATGTTTGACTTGGAAGTGATATTTTCATGTCAAAATTATATTTCCTGTCTTGTTGAACTTGTTTGAGCACAAGAGAGAAACCCGGGTATCTAGGTGGGTGGACGTGTACTAGTATGCTAGTGAATCTGTGGGGTTTGGCCACAGTTTCACATAGCAAGTTTGATGCTTTCAAGATGAACTATATTATGATGATGATGATTGGGGGCCACTAGGTTATGGGTATGTTCCCTACTAGTGGCTCGTGCATGAGAACAAATATTGTGACAGGTACTCTCATCAAGATACGAGGTACCTGGGACCCACAATGAGCTAGTGCCTAGGGGTTAATTCCTATTTCTTATTCTCGTTAGTTACATTGTGCTTACCATCGGCATACAGTATTGTTGTATGGAAAATTAAGTAGTGTTGAAATTATTTTTAAAAGTGTTGATTCTTAATGATTTCCCACTTGAAAATTGTTTTAATTTTTAAGTTTCATCTTTTATAAATTGTAACTAGCATTTCATGTTTATGAAAACTTGTAGGCTTTTCGTTATTGAATGTTTATCACATGGAATCTCTTAGTGGTGGTATCCTACTAGGAATTGGCTCACACCCTACTTACACCCTTGGGTGTAAGTAGACTTGGTTATTTTCTTTGCAAGTTGGGTACAATTTTTAGTGCCATTGGTACGGGTTTATACAATGTCTATGGTGGTGAAGTCTTATGGAGATGGCTTGAGGGAGGTACCCCATGCCATGAGGTTTCTAGGGATTTTTATATTTGTTTTTTTTACCTTCTTTATAGTCTTGGTGAGTTGTTTTAAAATATGTAATTCAGTTCTGAATATTTGTAAAAGATTGATTGGTTTGGAAAATCCAGATTTATTTTATTGGATGGGTTTGGGAACACCCTTCAGAAGATGTCATGGACTGGGTTTGGTGCCGATTTCTATGGTGACCATATTTGGTTCGTGACAATGTGGTATCAAATGTGGTTCAGGTTAACTATTTGGGTCATGTTATTTGGGGAAGAGTCTAGATAGTTTGGAGTTAGGATTTTAATGACTTGGTATTCCGGTTATGGGTACTGTGCCTGATCACCACAACTCATGATGAGATTCAAGTTGCCAAGGGATTTCAAGATTTATATAAGTCATTTGGTTTTATTTCTTTGATGATGATTAGGGGAAATTGTAACACCCCAAGCTTCCACGGTACGTTTCCCTTCGAATAATGCGATAGCGTGTGTTGTACGCAACCTCGAGTTCTAACACACACCACAACTAATTAAACTAGCCGTTGTGAATAGTAATACCTACTTTTTGAAATTATATATATTTTCTATTTTAAAATGGACTTCATTTTTGGATTCGGAATATCGAATTTATCCTAAGGTGAAATTTTGGTACTTTTCGGATAACTTTCATATTTTGATGAATAGTGAAAATTACTAAATTTTAATTAAAAACAACTTTTTTAATCAAAATAATTAATAGTGATAAATTATGAATTTTAGTAGTTTTAAAGTATATTTATAATATATTTTTACCATTTAATATAATGTTGGTCATTGGAAATAATTTTACAATTAAACCAAACATAAACAAGTGTCAATCTTTTGATAGTTATTATCTCTTAAAAACACGCTTTTTGTTTTGACAGTGGGAATTAATTTTAAATTAATTTCTGCCACTTCTGTGTTTTGAATTTAGGAAAATGGACTCCATATTTGGAATCAGGATGTTCAAATTGTGTAAATAGGTAACTTTTATTTTTAGACATTTTGAATAATTACTGCGGTAAATATTTTATTTACCATGGTTAAGGGTAAATCCGGTAAATAAGGGTTAAAAAATAATATTATAATAATACTAAATTACCCTAAAACATGTCTTAACCCTATTGGTTGATACATGGTCGACCATGGGCATCTTTGGGTCGATTTTGGGACCCCATGGATCCACTTGTAAGTGATAATGACACTTTATTTTAATTAAGTTAAAATGAATACAAAAATGACACAAGCATATATCTTTTAGCAAAACAATTGTTACATAGGGTTATATATGTTGGATTTTAGATTATAAATATTCATTAGAAAGATAAAACGATTTCTTACATAATGATATTTTATTTATAATTTTTAGACATTAAATAATATATTTTATTTATGACACAATGATGATGCAGTAATTACTAAAATAGTGAAAAATTAAAATAATTGATATTATAAATACCCAAATAATTATAATATGAAACTTTTAATGAATTAAACTAATTTTATATGATAATATGATATATTAGGATTAATTTAATTGACTTTGTTCGAAGTAATCAATCTGTTATGAGTTTCAGAAAAAATCAACTATTGAATAGTGTCAAAATTGACATAAAAGAGTTCTTAAAACAAATATTATATTATTAATTGATATTAAATTTTTAAAAGTCTAAGGATCGTCCAAGAGACTTATATCATGATAGGTTCATCATTAATGGACCACTTGGGGGTCGCTTGTATGTATATAGTAAGTTTATTAACCATATTATATAAAAATACAAAGAGACATTGTAAAAGTGAAACTAATTAACTTAGAGTTAATACTTAAAGATAAGGTTAATATAAGTACCCAAACCTGTCTAAATTCTATTGGTTGAGTTGTTTTCGACCCATCCCCACCTTAAAATTTTAATAGTCAACTTTGGAGCTATTAGAAACCAAATATGAATTTATTATAAATTAATATTTCTAGCTTTTCCAAAGGTGCCCCTCACCCCTCTTATAAAAAGGCACTCCTCCTTCTCATTTCTTCACACCTTCAAAGCCTTTGGTTCGGCCAAAACCTGCCCAAATACTCTTGAAACTTCCCTCAATACAACCTAGGGGCCTTAGTTTGATCAGAAAGCCAACCTAAGGATCCCTTTTGATCAAATCAAAAGGAAGAAACCGAAGAAGAGGTAATGATTTCACCACCCTTTTCCAAGTTCATTTCTTCTTCCACTTCTTCTTCCTTTGTTGTTACCATTCTAAAATAATAACTCCAGTATCATTTATATACTGTGATGTTATTATAAATATGGTACAACCATATTCAGTATTCTATCCACCCTTTGAATAACATGTCACCATACGTGCGTACGTACGGCTTACCGTCTCCAAGTCGTGGGGTAATTGTTATTCAATATATTATTATTTGGATGGGTATAATAATGATGTGTAACTCATGTAAATAATAAATATAACATGTTAATGATTCTGTATATATGATATACCATCCATTTATATATTATTTTAATATCAAAAGAATGATATTGTCGCTCATGTGTACATACGGACTACCGTCTCCACGAACGCGATGAGATTCATTCTCCATCGTATCCATTCAAGTATAATTATCATTTGATGATTTAAAAAAAAGAATTTTTTAGGACTTGATATCATTCTGGATATGAATAATATACAACCTATCCTTTATATACATGTCTTACGTAACAAAACATATAAAAGAAAACAAGTAAGTTAACACCCGAAACAACGATAATACTAAGATATTATTATCAAATCAATATTAAAAGATCATATATGATATCATATTAATGTATATGATTCCTGTATAATTTAATAACAATTATTTCACCATTATACAGGAGGTTAACATACCATCGACTAAGGGAAAGTTCAAGGTAAGGGTTATTTCACAATCTCTTCATTATCCGAGGTTGTTTATACGTAATAATCTATTGGGATCTCTTTATCATCCACATCCATGTTTCTTCAAAATGTATTTCAAAACATATTTATTATTTACAAGAATATGGGTTAAAGTCATTTATACCCTTGTTTGAATTTTTATAAGAGGTTTATAAATGAATCTTTCCGTCGTTTTCAAAACAAGGTCCTTTTTAACCTTTTCGACAGAATTAAGGTAAGAATGTTTTTTTAACTTATACGGTGGGTGCAACTATTTTCTGCCATTATAAAATCTTTAAAGCTTCCCTTACAAGCTTATAATAATATTTTCAAGAAAATGTTTTATTTTATATGGCTCTTAAATGATTTCAAAAATAGAAAGAGATATTTCTCTAAAAAGTGTTTTGATTTCATCTATGTCAACATCCTTTGATGAATTTTACGCTTATTTGAAGTTGATTTATTATGATACAAAACTTCTATATTGTATTGAAGGTTTTGTTATATTTTTGACTGTGGATGTGCTATTTTTATACCATTCGTAGTTTATGGTGAAATTATTGACATTTCGTATGCTAGTTTTAATACGAATGTTTATGTTATGTTTAAACCTTTTCATATGGGAATGCATTGGACTTAATATGTGATGGGTGGAGCCCGCTATAGCTCCTCGATGCATCGGTAGGTCTCATGAGACAAACTAGTGTCTTGGTACAAGGCCTTGGAAAAATCTTATTTGTAGTCTTGGCACGAGGCCTTGGCTATGTGGTTATGATAGTCTGGCATTATGCATTCCAACATTATGAAAGTGGTTATTGATTTTGCATGTGATTATTTGATTAGTAGAATATCCATGTGAATGAGTAAATGGAATTATTTCATTTTATTTATGCCACACAATGTTGAAAGTTCAAGTTTGAAAGGCTTTTATTTTAGTTATACATTGCCTTAAATGTTTATTATTATTTATGAAAGTTTCCGCTATATTGTTATCCTTACTGGGCATTTGAGCTCACCCCTTTTCTATGTTTTATTTTCCCAGGATGTGAAGAAGTAAATTATGAATGACTTGTAGGGATATTATGAGGGGTTAATAGTGTGGACTATGGAGACAATATGTTGTAGTAGTAGTTTTTTTTATTTTGATGATGTAATGTAAAACTTATGAATATATCTAGTGTTTCCAATGCTACTAAACCAATCAGTCTTTCGAGATTTGATCTTTCTTGTGATCATGCCAATGTTATGTAATTAATGCACCGACTCTGGGTAACTGGGGTCGGGGCGTTACAGTTGGTATCAGAGGAAGTTTAGTACAAACCTTGGAAGCTAGTTTTAGATAAACTCTGATTAGAGCACGTAGACCTAAGATGAACTTTGAGGAATAGAATAGAAGAACTTCCTAGAATTTTGGTATTGTAGAGATTTTTTGAGTTTTCCGAGCAATACATCTCTGTCTGGATACGAGCAGGTAGAGGCGGCTCTGGCACAGATGTACCTAGGGGTAAAACCCGAAAACACCGCTTTGAGCTAGACTCGAACGAGAACTGGTGCACGACAACGGGCCTTGCTGCACTCTTGGTTACGACACTCCCGGGGGATATGCTTAGGATAACTCTCATTTTCTTTACAAATAATTATGAAGGGTTTATGAGCATATACTTACTCAAAGAAAACATTTTTATGATTATGGATTATATTCATAAATAGTTCAATTTATGTTAAGTGTTTTATAAGTATGGGATTATGTATTTTGATTCATAAAATGATCTAGTTTATGCCATTGTTTAGAAATGGCGCCTAGTAGAAGAAATGGAAACCGTATCAATGCACGCACTCCATGTAGGGATTGCCCTCCTGCTCAAGATAATTATAGTGGGGCTGGTGATGCAACTGGTGCCGATCAGCTAATCACCATACTGGGACAACTTACTCAGGTTATGAATAATAACCTTACCCGCATGGAGCACCCTGATCCGCAGCGTGGAGGATCAATGTTAGATCGATTCATGAGGCAACAACCACCAACGTTCAATGGGAGTACAAATCCCTTAGTAGCTGAGCAATGGATAAATTCCCTAGAGAAAATATTTCAGGCTTTGGGGAGCAGTGAAAGGGAAAAAGTTATCATGGCAGTTTACCGCCTCACTGGAGATGCTGATCAATGGTGGTCATTGATTCAAAACATGAAGGAAGATGATGAAGTATCAAATATGGAATGGAGGGAGTTCAAAGATCTATTTTTAGAAAAATACTTTCCTCGTGACCATCGAGCATATATGGAAAGGCAATTTCTAAGTCTGATACAGAAGGAGGATGAGAATGTCGCAAAGTATGAGGCTAACTTTACAAGGTTAGCAAGGTACGCTGGAGATTATATACATAACCAAAGAAGTAAGATTGATCGTTTCTTTGATGGTTTAAAACCATTTCTCCGTCGAGCATTAGTCTCACAATCCTTTTCATCGTACGAAGACATTGTCTCATGTGCTATCAAGACCGAAAAGGAATTCTCTAAGTCTTATGACTTTAACGCAAAGCAAGAGAAGAAGACACCTGCTGATCAATCTGGGAATAGAAATAAGGGGAAGAAGGGAAAGGTTGAATATCCATCCTGTGGTAAATGCGGGAAGAAACACCCTGGTACTTGCTTGAAGGGAATGGGAGTCTGTTACAAGTGTTGTGAAAAAGGCCACCAAGCTCGTGATTGCAAGGGGAAGAAGGAAGCTACCAACGTTCAGTGCTACAATTGTAGGGAGATGGGGCATTATGCAAATGCATGTCCTAAGCGTCAGGAGAACTTACCTCAGAAAAGGCCAAGGGATCAAGGCCAGGCTTATGCTATCACTACTGCTGAGGTAGAAGCTCCGAAATACGTGGTGGCAGGTAATTTAATGGTTTCCTCAAGTTTAGCAAATGCATTATTTGATTCTGGATCATCGCATTGTTTCATATCTTCCTAGTTTTCTAAGAAAATTAGATATTTCCAATTTGATTTAATAAGGGAGTTGTCAGTTAAAACTCCTAAGGGAAGTATCATTGCAACAAAGTTTTGTGAATCAGTCCCCATTAGAGCACATAAATTTTCTTTATCTGCTGATCTCATCGTCATACCTATGATTGAGTTTGATATAATCCTCAGTATGGACTGGATTTCGGACTATGATGCGAAGATTTATTGTAAGAAGAAAGAGGTTACGATTCTTGATGATAATGATAAGGAACACCTTATTTTTAGAGCAGAATCATCACCACCTAATTCTTATTTAGATCCACCCCCAGTAGCTCAACTTAATTCAATTATTGGGGAGGAAGAGAATGAAATAACTGTTGGTGAGGAAAGGAATGTTCAAATAGAGGATGTACCTGTTGTGAAAGAATTTGTAGATGTATTTCTGGAAGATTTACCGGGACATCGTCCAGAACGAGAAGTTGAGTTTTCCATTGATTTGATTCCTGGATCAAGGCTTATATCAAAGACCCCTTATAGAATGGCCACTATAGAATTAGTCGAACTAAATAAACAACTAGAGGAATTGAGTAATAAGGGATTTATTCGCCCTAGTGTTTCTCCATGGGGAGCCCCTGTTCTTTTTGCTAAAAAGAAAGATGGATCTATGAGGTTATGTATCGACTACAGGGAGATCAATGCTATAACGATAAAGAAAAAGTATCCCCTACCTCGTATTGATGATTTATTTGACCAACTGCATGGAGCTCAATACTTTTCAAAGATTGACCTTCGATCTGGATACCATCAGTTGTGTGTGAAGAAGGAAGACATTCCGAAAACAGCATTTCGAACCAGGTACGGGCATTACGAGTTTACTGTAATGCTTTTTGGATTGACTAATGCACCATCTGTATTCATGGATCTGATGAATAGAGTTTTCAAGGAGTATCTCGATGAATTTGTGGTGGTATTTATTGATGATATCTTGGTATACTCCAAAACCTACGAAGATCATGAAAATCACTAACGCATTATCTTGAAGACTCTGAGGAGGCATGAATTATATGGGAAGTTTAGCAAGTGTGAATTCTAGCTTCAAGAGATTTCTTTTCTTGGCCATATTGTCTCTAAAGATGGAATCTCTGTTGATCCTTCTAAGACCAAGGCAATCCAAGAATGGCCAGCACCTACGAGTATAACTGAGGTACGTAGTTTTATTGGTTTGGCAGGTTATTATCGACGTTTCGTCCAGAATTTTGCCTGATTGTCTAACCCATTAACGAAGCTCACACATAAAGGGGTTAAATTTGTTTGGACAAAAGAGTGTGAAGAATGTTTCGAAGAACTGAAGAGAAGATTAGTCAATGCTCCTATATTGACTCTACCATCGGGGAATGATGGGTTCATTATTTATAGTGATGCATCAAAGAAAGGACTTGGCTGTGTCCTTATGCAGAATGATAGAGTTATTTCCTATGCATCACGACAGTTGAAAATTCATGAACAAAACTATCCTACTCATGATCTTGAGTTAGCAGCTGTGATCTTTGCTTTGAAGATATGGAGGCACTACCTCTATGGTGAAAAATGTGAGATTTATACTGATCAAAAGAGTTTGAAGTATATTTTCTCACAAAAAGAACTCAACATGAGGCAAAGGAGATGGATTGAATTACTCAAGGATTATGATTGCACGATACACTACCACCCAGGGAAAGCAAACAAGGTGGAAGATGCTTTGAGTAGAAAAGACCATGGAGTTTTGAACATGATGAGAATTGAAAGGGATCCAATTTTCATAGATCTAGTGAATATGGACATGGGAATAACCAGGGAAGGTGAAACATCAATGCTTTTTCAAATGGTTTCCAAACCATCTTTACTTGAAAGGATTAAGAGTTCTCAGACCGATGATGAAGAATTTCAAAAGAAGATTAAAGCTGTGAATGATAGGAGATTGAGAGACTTTGTGTATGAATATGGAATTTTAAAATTCGGGAAGAGACTTTGTGTTCCCAATTTACCTGATCTAAAAAGGGAATTGCTGGATGATGCTCATAGTTCCAATTTCTCTATACACCCTGGGAGAACCAAAATGTATAGAGATTTGAAGGAACATTTTTGGTGGGACAACATGAAAAGGGAGACTGCTGATTTTGTGTCAAGATGTATGGTTTGTCAATAAGTGAAAGCTGGAAGGCAACAGCCTGGAGGAGTCATGCAACCTCTTCCCATACTGGAGTGGAAATGGGACAATATTACGATGGACTTTGTCATGGGGCTACCAAAGACTCCTAGAAGGAACGATTCAATATGGGTTATTGTTGATCGTCTTACCAAGTCAGCACATTCTCTTGCTATAAGAGAAGATCTACCCCTGGAACGTCTAGCAAGACTATATATTAATGAAGTTGTGAGACTTCATGGAGTACCCTTATCGATTGTTTCTGATCGTGATCCCTGTTTTACTTCAAGATTTTGGAAAAGTCTTCAGAAATCCCTGGATACTGAACTTCATTTGAGCACTGCTTACCACCCTCAGACAGATGGACAATCAGAATGGACAATTCAGACCTTAGAAGACATGTTGAGATCTTTCTCACTTGATTTTCAGGGTATGTGGGATCAATATTTACCACTGGTAGAATTTTCCTATAATAATAGCTTCCATTCGAGTATCCAGATGGCACCATATGAAGAGTTATATGGAAAGAGATGTCGTACACCAACCTGTTGGGATGACGTTGGTGAATGAAAACTTGTAGGCCCAGAACTGGTGGAGGAAACGGTGGAAAAGGTGAAAGTAATCCAAAATCACATCAAAGCAGCTCAAAGTAGGCAGAAGAGCTATGTCGATAATAGAAGGAAGGATTTGGAATTTCAAGTCGGTGATCATGTTTTCCTGAAGGCATCTCCGTGGAAGGGAGTCATACGTTTTGGTAAGAAAGGTAAATTGAGTCCCAGGTACATCGGACCTTTCGAAATTCTAGAACGAATTGGGGCTGTAGCTTACCGATTGGCAATGCCGCCAAGTCTCTCCAAAGTTCACGATGTGTTCCACATATCTCTGTTGAGAAAATACATGACTGACCCAACGCATGTACTCACCTATGAGGAATTAGAACTGGAACCCGATCTGTCTTATTGTGAAGAGCCTGTCAGGATTCTTGATACAAGAGAACAAGTACTGAGAAATAGGACGACGCGTCTGGTAAAAGTTTTGTGGAGAAATCATAAGATGGAAGAGGCAACGTGGGAACCCGAGGAACTTATGATGAAGAACCACCCGAGTCTTTTTATGCAGTAATACCCTAGAAATTGCGAGGACGCAATTATTTGAAGGAGGGGAGAATGTAACAACCCAAGCTTCCACGGTACGTTTCCCTTCAAATAATGCGATAGCGTGTGTTGTATTCAACCTCGAGTTCTAACACACACCACAACTAATTAAACTAGACGTTGTGAATAGTAATACCTACTTTTTGAAATTATATATATTTTATATTTTAAAATGGACTTCATTTTTGGATTTGGAATATCGAATTTATCCTAAGGTGAAATTTTGGTACTTTTCGGATAACTTTCATATTTTGATGAATAGTGAAAATTACTAAATTTTAATTAAAAACAACTTTTTTAATCAAAATAATTAATAGGGATAAATTATGAATTTTAGTAGTTTTAAAGTATATTTAGAATATATTTTTACCATTTAATATAATGTTGGTCATTGGACATAATTTTACAATTAAACCGAACATAAACAAGTGTCAATCTTTTGATAGTTATTATCTCTTAAAAACACGCTTTTTGTTCTGACATCGGGAATTAATTTTAAATTAATTTCTGCCACTTCTGTGTTCTGAATTTAGGAAAATGGATTCCATATTTGGAATCAGGATGTTCAAATTGTGTAAATAGGTAACTTTTATTTTTAGACATTTTGAATAATTACTGCGGTAAATATTTTATTTACCATGGTTAAGGGTAAATCCGGTAAATAAGGGTTAAAAAATAATATTATAATAATACTAAATTACCCTAAAACATGTCTTAACCATATTTGTTGATACATGGTCTACCATGGGCATCTTTGGGTCGATTTTGGGACCCCATGGATCCACTTGTAAGTGATAATGACACTTTATTTTAATTAAGTTAAAATGAATACAAAAATTACACAAGCATATATCTTTAAGCAAAACAATTGTTACATAGGGTTATATATGTTGGATTTTAGATTATAAATTTTCATTAGAAATCTAAAAATATTTCCAACATAATGATATTTTATTTATAATTTTTAGACATTAAATAATTTATTTTATTTATGACACAATGATGATGCAGTAATTACTAAAATAGTGAAAAATTAAAATAATTGATATTATAAATACCAAAATAATTATAATATGAAACTTTTAATGAATTAAACTAATTTTCTATGATAATATGATATATTAGTATTGATTTAATAGAATTTTTTCGAAGTAATCAATCTGTTATGAGTTTCACAAAAATCAACTATTGAATAGTGTCAAAATTGACATAAAAGAGTTCTTAAAACAAATATTATATTATTAATTGATATTAAATTCTTAAAAGTCTACGGTTCGGCCAAGAGACTTATACCAGGATATTTTCATCATTAATGGACCACTTGGGGGTCGCTTGGATGTATATAGTAAGTTTATTAACCATATTATATAAAAATACAAAGAGACATTGTAAAAGTGAAACTAATTAACTTAGAGTTAATACTTAAAGATAAGGTTAATATAAGTACCCAAACCTGTATAAATTCTATTTGTTGAGTTGTCTTAGACCCATCTCCAACTTAACCTTTGAATAGTCAACTTTGGATCCATTAGAAACCGAATATGAATTTATTATAAATTAATATTTCTAGCTTTTCCAAAGGTGCCCCTCACCCCTCTTATAAAAAGGAACTCCTCCTTCTCATTTCTTCACACCTTCAAAGCCTTTTGGTTCGGCCAAACCCTGCCCAAATACTCTCAAAACTTCCCTCACTACAACCTAGGGGCCTTAGTTTGATCAGAAAGCCAACCTAAAGAGCCCTTTTGATCAAATCAAAAGGAAGAAACCGAAGAAGAGGTAATGATTTCACCACCCTTTTCCAAGTTCATTTCTTCTTCCACTTCTTCTTCCTTTGTTGTTACCATTCTAAAATAATAACTCCAGTATCATTTATATACTGTGATGTTATTATAAATATGGTACAACCATATTCAGTATTCTATCCACCCTTTGAATAACATGTCACCATACGTGCGTACGTACGGCTTACCATCTCCACGTCGTGGGGTAATTGTTATTCAATATATTATTATTTGGATGGGTATAATAATGATGTGTAACTCATGTAAATAATAAATATAACATGTTAATGATTCTGTATATATGATATACCAGCCATTTATATATTATTTTAATATCAAACGAATGATATTGTCGCTCGTGTGTACATACGGACTACCGTCTCCACGAACGCGATGAGATTCATTCTCCATCGTATCCATTCAAGTATAATTATCATTTGATGATTTAAAAAAAAAGAATGTTTTAGGACTTGATATCATTCTGGATATGAATAATATACAACCTATCCTTTATAAACATGTCTTACATAACAAAACATATAAAAGAAAACAAGTAAGTTAACACCCGAAACAACGATAATACTAAGATATTATTATCAAATCAATATTAAAAGATCATATATGATATCATATTAATGTATATGATTCTTGTATAATTTAATAACAATTATTTCACCATTATACAGTAGGTTAACATACCATCGACTAAGGGAAAGTTTAAGGTAATGGTTATTTCACAATCTCTTCATTATCCGAGGTTGTTTATACGTAATAATCTACTGGGATCTCTTTATCATCCACATCCATGTTTCTTCAAAATGTATTTCAAAACATATTTATTATTTACAAGAATATGGGTTAAAGTCATTTATACCCTTGTTTGACTTTTTATAAGAGGTTTATAAAGGAATCTTTCCGTCGTTTTCAAAACAAGGTCCTTTTTAACCTTTTCGACAGAATTGAGGTAAGAATGTTTTTTTAACTTATACGGCGGGTGCGGCTATTTTCTGCCGTTATAAAATCTTCAAAGTTTCCCTTACAAGATTATAAGAATATTTTCAAGAAAATGTTTTATTTTATATGTCTCTTAAATGATTTCAAAAATAGAAAGAGATATTTCTCTAAAAAGTGTTTTGATTTCATCTATGTCAACATCCTTTGATGAATTTTACGCTTATTTGAAGTTGATTTATTATGATACAAAACTTCTATATTGTATTGAAGGTTTTGTGATATGTTTGACTGTGGATGTGCTATTTTTATACCATTCATAGTTTATGGTGAAATTATTGACATTTCGTATGCTAGTTTTAATACGAATGTTTATGTTATGTTTAAACCTTTTCATATGGGAATGCATTGGACTTAATATGTGACGGGTGGAGCCCGCTTTAGCTCCTAGATGCATCGGTAGGTCTCATGAGACAAACTAGTGTCTTGGCACAAGGCCTTGGAAAAATCTTATTTGTAGTCTTGGCACGAGGCCTTGGCTATGTGGTTATGATAGTCTGGCATTATGCATTCCAACTTTATGAAAGTGGTTATTGATTTTTCATGTGATTATTCGATTAGTAGAATATCCATGTGAATGAGTAAATGGCATTATTTCATTTTATTTATGCCACACAATGTTGAAAGTTCAAGTTTGAAAGGCTTTTGTTTTAGTTATACATTGCCTTAAATGTTTATTCTTATTTATGAAAGTTTCCGCTATATTTTTATCCTTACTGGGTATTTGAGCTCACCCCTTTTCTATGTTTTATTTTCCCAGGATGTGAAGAAGTAAATTATGAATGACTTGCAGGGATATTATGAGGGGTTAATAGTGTGGACTATGGAGACAATATGTTGTTGTAGTAGTTTTTTTTTATTTTGATGATGTAATGTAAAACTTATGAATATATCTAGTGTTTCCAAGGCTACTAAACCAATCGGTATTTCGAGATTTGATCTTTCTTGTGATCATGCCAATGTTATGTAATTAATGCACCGACTCTGGGTAACTGGGGTCGGGGCATTACAGAAATGGAAATGGATTTGGGTTAATTTTCTCAGTGAGCTCGTAGGGCCAAGAAAGCCATGTGAAGTCGGGGATATTCCCTATAACACTCTCTGTGACAGTGAAGTTATTAGAATATGGCCTCTAACCATATGTACAAGTCACCCACTGAAACTAGTTTCCTCTCACATTGTCCTGGGTTCCTTAGTTTTGAAATCTTGGAACTTTGGTTTTAAAGTGACTTGGTTTTATGAAGCGTAATGTTTTTGTGAAAATATTTTCTAATAAAGAGGAAATGGTTTGACTTATGAAATGGTGGAACTGAATTTTCATAATTGTTTTGAAATGGATAATGGAGTTCTTACACCTCTTTTGAAAGCAGGGACTATATTGAAGTCGGTTTTGAAAAAGTGTTTCAAATAGAGTTCTCTAAACAATCAAAGGGTGTTTTAATGGGACGAGATGTTTTGAAATTGATGTGAATAACATGAAAGTGATTGATTATCTAAATGTTTGTGTCTTTTTGAAAAGTTTTGTAAGATGTGAATTAAGATTTTGATATCGTGGTTAGCGGTTTTGAGAAAAAAGATGTGTTGGTTGACCGTTTTTTAAAAGTGGAATTATATTTTGTTTTAACCTTTGGTATTTTTCGGATAAACCACATAAATGGGGTTATATGGGATGATGGATGGTTTATGACCCGACTGGATGAGTTCCGAGACATATATGAGGAGGGTGCTCGGTGTGGCACAGAAACATGCATGTGTGAGGCCCGTGGGGTATAATTGGTCGATATGGTAACCGTTGAACTTTTTTTATTCAAAGAAAAGTTTTTAAAGAAAAACATGATGTCTTGATGAATTTTTCGAGATGGTTTATATTATGTGTTTTTGTAAAATGTTAATGTTGTGGGATTTTTTGAATCCAAGAACCCCTCCTCTTCGAACCGTGTTTTAGGTTTGTGTTTGGTCGGTAAATTGGGTAGAAGGACTGGTTAGTAGTCTCTTCTGAGATATGTTTTGGGACACCTTTATGGTGGTTCCCTTCATGTGTTTGGAATTGGATTGTGGCATTTTTTGACCAATGAACTAGCTTGGTTGGGTCCTTGGGTTCCCTCATTAGATAAGTTACACCCCCATTAAGGGTTAATGCACAACTAAAGTGCAACCCATATTTTTTCTCCATTGTAAAATCCTCTTGTTGATCAATATAAGGAATCTATTATCGATATATGTTGATTTAGTCTACAACCATTCCATTAATTGATTTTTGGATCCACTTGTAGCGGGATAGTGCTCGTGGAAGGTTGAAAGAGACCTTAGTTTCCAAAGTTTCATGGTTCGTCGAAAGTGGAAGTGGTATGGGGTTGACAGTGTGGATGAGTGTCTCGATGGTGTCTAAGAGGGTATCTGGGTTATTTATAGTTTCTTTGAATTAGGAGTTCTTGTTAAACCACCAGTTTTGGGAATCTGGTCATGGAAATCTATTTTGGCCACTTTCTGGACTTGTGTGTTATTTAGGGACTTGACATAAGGTCCCGTTCCATGTATTGTTTCTATCAGTCACAACGGTCATGTTCAGTGATGCCTTGTGATTTCTTGTGCTGTTTTGACTGTAATGGTGAAGGTTGTATAATCCTCTGAGAGTCTCGGTTATTTTAGAAGTATTTATCCCTTGTAAAAATGTCAAAATCCTCTGTTTTAGAGGAATGTGTTTATATTCATCCTTTCCTTCTGTTGTTTCTCACATGAAGAAATAAGGTGTGATGTGTGTGCATCTTCTATGACATTGTTTTAGTGAAATGTTCAATTAGGGTAAAGTGTGTTTGGAATGTGTTAGTTCTTGGTGAAATTATCGGGGATTACAGTGTAGTTGTTTTTATCACCAGAAGAAGAAGTTCTTTTCAGGTGGTTTCCAAAGCCTAGCTATAAGGCTGAAGATGCTTCAATCATTTGAGCTCCATCCAAAGGTCCCAGAGAGAAGCTTTCACGTAGTCAAAGGAAATCCTAAGGTCCATTCAAACCATTGTACAAAGTCCTATCGTTAGTATGAATGATAAGAAGAGTTTAAACCTCTGGTGTCATCATCTTATTCCAGTTGTTCTGTTTGGTGGTAGAGTTGGGAGGACCTCGTTTCCATGTTGTAGCCTGTGTTTAAACTTTCCCCCTTTGGTTTTGACTTGGTATTTGGAGAGAGGTTTAATGTTTGGCTAGATAGTTTGAGTGCATGGTTTACGCATGGTTAGTAGTGATCATTCCCCTGAAAACTATGTAGATAGAAGGATCCCCATGGTTAGCGCCCGATATCCGAAACCATGCAGACTAACCGTGCGACCATCCCAACTGTTCAAATTTTGGGGTCATTCTGTACCGCCTCGTGCGGGTCGGTTAAGATGGTTGGATCTTACTATGGGGAGACCCAATATGAGTCTTATATAAGTTATTTTGTAATGGTCTTATGGAATTCTACCCCTTGAAACAGGGAGTCCATTCAATCCTCCCCCTATTAGTGTCATGAATCTGTCTGAGGGAAATTTAAGTTGTCCCTTATGGTGGGGATCTCATTTGTGTCTCTCCACACTAGTAACTCATGTTGGTCATTGGTCTTATACTAGTGGGAGGTAGTCTCATTCAAGGCTATCAAACTACCAACATCTTCCTAAGGTAAATGTTAGGGATTTTAGAGTGCCCAACAATTTATTAAAATCAATGTAAGTGCAACCTTGTTCATTGTTGTTATTTGTCTGGGTAGATTACTTGAGTTTTGTTTATATAGTGTTTCAGGTGTTTCCTTTTGGGGATAATGTCTTAATGTTCTTCATCATTTCAGGAAATTGATGTAAGTTTTGGTTTGTGAGAGTATTCCTTCCTTAATTGATCACTGGAGGTGTTTCGGCCTTTTGGGGGCGGACCGAATTTGGCGAAGGAGTATATTTCTTGTCTATCAGTTGGGTTTGTTTTTTTTCTTTTCACCTTGTTTTGGATTTCTGTGTGTGGAAAGTTTTATTATGGGGATAATTTTCACATCCATGAATTCTTTAGAAGGAATTTTTCATTTAATTTTCAGTCTTGATTTGGTTTTGGGGGTTTCTTATTAATTTTGGTTGAAATGGTGGGTTTTGAAAATTTGGGCCAAACTGTGAGCCCATTTCCAGATTCAAAAACCGATTTTGTTTCTTTTATAACTCCTTCATTTTTCAACATTTTTATCCATTACAATTTATAAATGTCCTCCCCTAACCTATTAACACCACCATGTCAATTTGGTGCCTTTAGAAATCTATAATCATGGTGTATTTGGGTTTTTTTAAGGCATTGGGCCAGCCCGTAAGCCCATTTTATACTTTAAATTTTTATTTTAATTATTTAATATCTCAATAATTTGTTATTTTTTTGTGATTCCACCTCCCTTTTTAAGCCAATATCCCTTGGAGCACCCCCATTATCGGTTTCAAATTTTTGGAGTTCATTAGAACCGCAAATTAGGGCGATATTTTTTAACCATTCTCAAATCGACCAAATTTGAAGAGGTAAAATGATTCTTTCATAACTCCTTCAATTTTCATCATTTTTTACCATTTCAGTTCCCACATGACCTATCATTACTCCTTCGAGCCTCCATTTTAGTTTTGGTTTCTTGGAGATTCAGATTTTGGTGGATTTAGGGTGATCTCTTCAATATTTCTACAAGTAAGTCTTTATCTCATTGATTCCTTCTCTTTCCATAGGGTTTCATTCACCATTTATAGAGTTCTAAAATGTACAGAAGTTTTGTTTTCTTCCTAGGGTCTATGTTTCTGTCTTTTGGGTGAAATATTTAGGTTTTAAGTTTCTTTTCACTTCCTTGAGGTGCGACTGTGGTGCAATTGATGTTTCACACCAATATTTTAGGATTTTGACACTTTCGATAGGTGATTCCATGTGAGATCATTTATATATGAGTTAGTTTGATTGAATTACTTATTTTTTATGTTCCTCATATTCTATGTGTTGTGAAAAAACTTTTTCTGATGGATTTGGTTATGCATTTAATTTTATAGTTGCATTTTTGTTTCAAATTGGGAGTTTTTCCTGTGTAACCCTTGGGGTATTGTTTGGGTGTGTTTTATAACATATGAAATTGGTGTAATAAATATTTTTGGGCTGAAAATTATTATTTGGTAGGGTCTTGGTGTGCCTTTGGGTTTAAAAGAGGGCCTTTTAATGGGGATTATGTGTGAAACCATGTAATGCCTCTTGAAAGTGTTTTATGAAAATGTGTGTTTTTCGGGTGCATCTTATGTGGTATTATTTGAGGTGATTTTATAATACTTGAGAGTGTTTAAATAAATATTTATAAAGCTTCTAATTCTGATTTGGATTTTTATTGGTGTGATTTTGGATTTGAAAGAGGATTTGGAATTGGGTTTTGTGGGAAAAACATAGTTATACCCCTTGGGATGGTTTTATGAAAATTGTAAATGATTTAATGAGTGACAAAAAGGGTGAAATGGTTGCTTATGTAATTGTTTGGTGGTAGTATGTTCTTAAAATGCGTTTTTTAAATATAAAGTGGTTAGTTTTTATGTCAATCATTTTGGTAATGTTTTGTAATTTTTCGAGCTGATTTATGAAATTGTGATGTGCGTGCAAAACATGTTTTCAGGATTTTTTGTGTGAGTGTGATGTGAAAAATATACTTTGTTTATGAAAATCATATTATGTAACATGTTAGTGGGATTTTATGTAATCTTTAGCATCATTGGAAATATTTTATATATTTTTTTAATTTTTTTTTAATTTTGAAAGATGTGAAAAATGTGATGTGGGATATTTTGGTGTGAGTTTGATTTCAAAATAAATTTGAATGAAAAAGTGGATTTTGTGATTGGTGTGATGTACATGTAGGCTGTTTGGTGAATGTTTTATGTGGAAGTGATATTTTCCTGGGAAAATTATATTTCTTGTCTTGTAGAACTTGTTTGAGTACAGGAGGGAAACCCTGGTATCTAGGTGGGTGGACGTGTACTAGTATGCTAGTGAATCTGTGGGGTTTGGACTCAGTTTCACGTAACAAGTTTAACTTTTAAAATACTAACTAAAATATGATTATGATGATTGTGGACTACTAGGTTATGGGTATGTTCCCTCCTAGGGGCTCATGCTGGATAATAGATATTGTGACAGTTACTCTCACCGATATACGAGGTACCTGGGACCCACAACGAGCTAGTGCCTAGGGGTTATTCCCTATTTCTAATGCTCATTAGTTACTCTGTGATTACCGTTGAATTACGACATGGTTGGATGGAAAATTCAGTAGTGTTGAAATTATTTTTAAATTTTTTGATTCTTAATGATATCCCACTTGAAAACTATTTTAATTTTTAAGTTTCATATTTTAGAAATTGTAACTTTAATTTCCTATTTATGAAAAATTACAGGCTTTTCATCTTTGAATGTTTATCACATAGAATCTATTAGTGGGGGTATACTATTGGGAATAGGATCACACCCAACTTACACCCTTGGGTGTAAGTAGACTTAGTTATTTGTATGTCGTCGGTTTGGTACATTTTATAGTGCCAGTGGTTCGGGATTCTAGCAAGTCCTTGGTGGTGAAGTCTTGTGGAGATGGCTTGAGGGAGGTGACCCTTACCATGAGTGTCTTTGGGCTGTTTATTTTTGGGTTTTTACTTTTGTTATAGTCTTGGTGATTTTTTTAAACTGTGTAAATTAGTTCTTAATTTTTGTAAAAGATTGTTTGTGCCAGCCCATGGGGATTAGGAACACCCTTGGGGACTTTTCACAGGCCGGGTTTTCTGCCAGTTTCAGTGGAGACGAGATTTGGTTTGTGACAATTGAACAACACATAAGAGAAGCACAGATTCGAAAAAAAAAGTTATGCATACAACTGATAAAAATACCTAGAGTTTGAAGTGGGTGAAAAGGTGTTTGTAAGAATATCTCCCCAGAATAGAGTAATGAAATTTGTAAATAAGGGAAACCTAATCCCTAGTTATATCGGTCCTTATGGAATTCTAGATTGTGTTGGGAAGGTAGATTATTGATTGGTGCTTCCAAAAAATCAATCTTAAGTTTATGATGTGTTCCATGTATCTCTCCTAAGAAAGTACATACCTGATCCTTAACATTTACTAAACTTATAATTCATACCACTGGAGAAATATTTTTTTTGATGAACAACCGATAGATATTCTGGATCGTAGTGAAAAAGTTCTGCGAAACAAGATAACTCACTTGGTTAAAGTTTTATGAAAGAACTACCAATTTGTGAAATCTAGGTGGGAACATGAGGATGTGATGAGGAAAAGGTATCCTATTCTGTTTTTATACAAGTAAATAATTTTGAAGAAAACATTTAGTTTATGGGGGGTATAATGTAACACCCTAATGTTAAAAATAAAATATTTTCATTAAATAAATTAAATTTTTCAATAGATTTCATTTCAAGCAATCATGAGTTTAAAAAAACCAAAAGACACCCTCTATATAATATGACCATTATAACCTTGCCATGAGGTTATGAGGAATAAATAAGTATCTTATAAAAATATATGGTGAATTCTATTGATTCTAATTATTTATGAAAAATAGAATCTAATTAATTGTTAAGGAAATATTTTTATTTTCATATTAATAAATTAAGTGTATTACAATTAGTAAATGAAATTAATGAAATATACATGTTATATGTTTAATAAAATATTATTTATATTTATCTAATAGATATTTTAGGTATAGGGAATGAATAAACCCTATTTTATGTATAAAAATATATATTTTTTAAAATGACCATTTTACCACCTTTTAATGGGGAACAATAATTAAATAAAAATTTTGAAGCATTAATTATTTTTATATGACAACATAAAATTAATATTTGGAATAGGGATAACAAAATTTATATTGGATGAATTTTTTATATTATTTTGATAACTTTTATGTTTTGATGAATAGTAAAACTATACTAAATTTTAATTGAAAAACAACTTTTTTCATCCAAATAATATATATGAAATTTTTTTATTATTTAATAGTTTTAAAGTATAAATAGATTATATTTCTATCAATTAATATAATTTATTTCATTGGAATTAATTTTACATCGAATTCAGATGTAAAAACATTTCAATCTTCTATAATGTTTTAAATTTTAAAACCCATTTTCTCATTCCAACAATGAGTTGAATTTTAAATTAATCACTAAAACTTCTGTGTTTTAAATTTTTAAAAATTTATTACATGTTTTGAGTTATTAGGTCCAAATTATGTAAATAGATTTCTTTTATTTTTATGCTTTATGAATAGTAATTTCGTTAATTTTTATTAATAGATAAAAGCCTAAATCAGGTAATTAAGGGTAAACCTAATGTTATAAAATTACCCTAACAATTATAATAATATAATTTGATTAGTTTATGTTAACAAAAATCATCATTGGGTCTAAATGGTATCCTTTGGAATCCACTTGTATGCGATTAGGACAATTAATTTATTTTATTTAAGAAAAGTTAAATATGCCTCACTCAAATTTTAATACCAATATCATTTTTAATATAATGTTATACAATATTTAAATTTGACTATAAATTTTCATTTCAAATATAATATGTTTTTTTATCATGGAAATTTATTTGTAATTTTTGGGAAATAAATAATTACCTCAATAGCTTATATGATGCAGAAATTATTTAATTGATTAGAAATCAATAAAATAATTTTCATTAAAAATATAATAACTATTAAAAGACAAGAAAAAATGAAAAAATATAATTGGTCAATTATATCTTGACAAAATTAATCCATGTTTCATCTTATTGACCATTTGGATCCATATGGAAAATATTATGAGGCTTATAATATTTTATTTAAAGTGATGTTAAAGTTGTCAGGTACATGTTTTATTAAATATAATTTCTTTAGTGTTGGATTTTTAGAAGATATGTTTGACTATAAGTATTAATATTAAGTATAGAGAATTTATCTACGACATTGAATTTTATTTTTAATTTTTATTAAATAAATAAGTTTGTTAAATAATTACACAAAACTGAAGTTTTAATTATTTTCTTAATGGAGATAATAAATAAATGTTATTAAAAATATTAAAATAAATATAATTAGGGATAATTAATATATCAAATGAATTTTAAAGATTAAATTGACCTATTATTAATATAATAAAACATATTTTTCAAAGTTAACTTGTTATCTTTATATTTTTAATAATGAATTAATTTTATATTATCAAAATTGACACTATTGATTTTTTATTAAAATAATGTATTATTATATTTTTTAAAAATTATAAAACATTATATATATATATAATAATTATGAAATGGTTTAAAAAGTTATAAAATATTTATTTATGGTCTAATTTATATCAAATAAGTTAATATTTCACCCTTTTAATATTGAAATATTTGTTACCTCAGTTCAAGTTAAATGTTAAATGAAAACGATAAGTTTTAAATAGACATAATAACATGTATAAAAAATATTGTTTGATGATATAACAGCCTTATCTCATATAATATTAGAAAATATGACATTTTTGAGGTTTTTGGATGTGTTTTGAATTTACTATAAATTAATATTTTTAAAAATTCCAAAGGTGGCCCCAACCTCAACTATAAAAGGGAACATCCTCCCTCATTTCTTTATAACTCATTGAGCCTTAAAGTTCATAAATACCCTTAACATTTCCCTTACCAACTTATATAGTCACATTATATAGGTTCAGGTATAATCAAAAGACATACATTAGTGAATGTAAGAGGAAATCTAGAGCGAGTTTGCTGAAGAAGAGGTAATCTCCTTTACCGACTATCTCAACATTATTATTTTCTTATAATTTTTATTCCTTTATTGTTACCAATATTAATTATAAAATATAGTATCACCTATATAATGAGTATTTATTATGGTTATAGGACAAAATTATTCAACCTTTTATCCATCCTATGAAAAAAATCACAACGTGTGCGTACGTACGACTTACCATCTCGACGTTGTGGTGTAATCTGTTTTTCAGCAAAACTTTACTTGGATGGGTATAATGGTGGAAATAATAACAATATATTTTTATTATAATAATATATTTATTTTGAAACAATATATATACCATCCACTTTGATACCATTTCATAATTAAAGGAACGATATCATCGCTCATGCACACGTATAGCCAACCGTCTCCATGATGTGATGTGATTCATTCTACAGGATATCCATTAAAGCATAAATGTATATATTTAATAAATATTATATATATTAAATTAATATAATTATATAAATGATATAAATATAACATATTAATAATAATTAGAACTTATTCGACCAAAAAACGAATAAGAAAATGAAGTCGTTTATACTCGAATAAATAGTAATAATGAAATGTTATTAACAAACAAATGATAATATGATCATATATGATATCATAAAAACAAATATAACTCTGTAATAAGTCAATTAAATTATTTTAATCATTATATTGGATGTTCATATACATACAAAGGATATCAAACCTAAGGTAAGGGATAATTTCACAATCACATTATTATTTGGAGTGTTTATATGTAAGTATATATTGGGGTATATTTATCATTCATGTCCATGTTTCCCAAATACATATTCCAAAATATTATTTTTATCCTTTTATAATTTTCTAAATTCAATTTTACCCAATTGGTTAATTTTTATTAAATGGTATGAAAGTAATGTTTTGTTATTTTTTGGTACGAGGTACATTTTGACTTATCCGAATAAAGTATGTGAAGCATGTTTTATTTTATCTTATAAGACATGATAGGTTTCTAAGTTTTCATAACACCATATTTACATGAATATTCCTTTAAAATATTTAAATTTTATTTTCAAAGAGATTATTTTCTTTCAAAATTGTGTGACATTTTGAGAAATTAATTGTTTTTTGAAGAAGAAAGGATATTTTCCTCAAAAATTAAATTCAAGTGTTCAATTAGAATTATTTTTCATATAAGGTGGAATAATTTAAAAGTGTTATGTTTATATTATATTATCCCTAATATTATTATGGTTTGATTTCTTTTATTGATGAAATGTAATTTTTTAAATCTATTTGTTTTACATGGATGATCTTATAATAGAATGATGTTTAAGAAACCCATTTTATTCCTTGGGTTATGCAGTGATAAATGATTTATGATTTTTTGGAACTAAAAAGAATGATTAAATTATGAGATGGGTGGTACCTATATATCCATCCTATTAATTGGGTGAAGATTTATATCTCATGATATATACATGGATGGAATGAGAAATGATCTCAGTTTAGTAATATCAGGTTGTAATGAAGAGTGAGCTCGGTTCAGTAATGGACTTTTTTTTTCTATAATGGTCTTGGTAATGAGGCTTGAATAATATGAAATTATTTTATATGCATATGTTTATTCCACAAAATTTAATGTCTTATGTTATGAATTTTTGGATAACGTTCATTAATTCTTCTGATTTTTTATGATTTATCCCATGGCATGACATCACAATCTTTCATATGCTGGATAATATTTTAAAATGTTATGTTATTATGTGTTATGATTATGATATGATTGATATCTCCCTATTTAACCTTTATAAGTATCTGATCTCATCCATTCTTATATTTCTTTTCCCCGGATCATGAAGAAGCGTATTAAGAAAGTTATCTCAAAATGGGGTTTAGTTTTGAATAAATAAGTATTAGACATTGTAGATGTCTTATAAACCAGTTTTTTATGATTCAAAGTATCTAAAGAAACTAAATCAGTATGGTCCTCTCATGGTTTTGTAATATTTTTTAATGAATATTCTTATATTTTGAATTAATATCTATGTTTTCAAAGTATGGATCATTGTACATCTAGTATGATTTTACCCTAGGAATCCCATTTATCATAGCTTCCAAAGGAGTTGTAATCAATGGGGTTTTCCAATAATGAGTATCAATACAATATTCAAAGAATAAAACTCAATTGAAACCTTTTATGGGAGAATTTTAAGCTCATAAATATCATCTCCCAAACATGTTCGCTGAACCACCCTAAGAATGTACTGATATCTCACACCTTACACTTAGGGCATACTCTGGGGGTGATAAGGGGTTATGTATCTAGACCCTAGTAGTATTAAATTATATATTATATTTTTAATAAAATAATGATTATATTTATCCCTATTCATTATTACTTTATAAATATACATTATTATATAATGTGTTTGATAAAAAATAAATTTTGATATGAAGAAATAAAAATCATATTTTTTGGTAATATTCAATTTAAAATAAAAAATTTTGAGAAGTTCAAGATTTTTTTGAATAAATTTTATATTCATGAAATATTCTTAATAAATAATATTTATTTAAATTTAAATGATATTAAAATTTAATGATGTCAAATGTAATTCTTATAAGTCCTTGAATGTAGAGACCCGAAGCTTGACGTACATAGACATTACATTACTTTTGTGGAATACTTAGTACATAATAAAAACAGACACGCAAGGACCGTAATAGTTTAGTGTCTTTGAAAACTTGGAACGTAATCTTCTAATCATGGTTAAAGATCTTCAATATCTCCCATAAAGATCTTCCATTTTTTTCATACCTAAAACCTTTCTTTATATCCTGGGGAAAAGAAAACATAAAAGGGTGAGCTCAAATGCTCAGTAAGGGTAAACAAAAGAAATATCAATCACATCATATTCATAAGAACATAACATTTCGGAAATCTTAACCTGCAAAAGAGATCATAATATCATAACATGGGATAAATCATAGTAGTGAAATGTAATCCCAATAATCATAACTTAAAACATGAAACTTTTTGGCGTAAACACATAATCATAGAGAATCATTTCTTATTAGTCAAGACTCATTGCCAAGACTATCTTAGTGTACAAAGTCCATTTCTGAACCGAGTTCACTCCTCGTTTCAATCCTGTTTCACTAAACCGGTATAACCTACCGTTCTAGCCATGTATATCTCATGAGATATAAAATCTTTACCCAATGCATTGGAGGGATATATAGGTCCCACCCATCTCATAATGATACCATTCTTATGTGTGCCACAAAATCATAAATCATACATCATTGCATAACCCATGTAATAAAAATGGGAATCTTAAACATCGTGACATCATCAAACAATTCATATAAGATAATGGAATTCATAAAAATAATTCCATCACAACATAATCAAATCAATGTAATAATAGGGATATAAACAGAACCCTATATTATCTTAGATGGAAAATAATTTTGATAAAACACTTGAACTCCATTCTTGAGGAAAATATCCTTTCAAATTCAAAAACATTTTCCTTTCTTAACATGTCATACAATTTTAAACAAAAATAAGTTGATTAAAAATAAACTTGAAAACTTGTAAAGGAATCTTCTTGGAAATAATGTTTTAAAAATCCATTCATGCAAAATAAGTTAAAAAACATTCTTCTTGTACGTTTGTCAGAAAAGTCAAAAAGTACCTCGTACGAAAAACGACAAAAGATTCATTTCATATCTTTTACTAAAAACTCACCAAAGGGTAAAATAGGTTTTAAACAATTGTAGGTGGATGGAAATAATATTATATATTGAGAAAACATGGATGTGGATGATAAAATACACCCCAGTAAATTCCAAAGTATAAACAATCTCGGATAAAATGTGATTGTGATATTTTCCCTTACCGTTGGTCCGATTTGCCCTGTAAGTGTCCGAAGCTCTTGTATAATGATTTAAATAATGTTATTGAATTATTCCAGAATCATAATTATTTTTAGGATATCATATATTGTCATATTCTTAGCTTCTTATTAGTAATATTTCATTACTACTTGTTATTCGGGTGTTTATTACTTTTTGTTCTTATGCGTGTCTTGTCGAATAAATTCTTATATTTTCTTTTTATTTTATAGATACCTCATTTTCAGAATGGTATTAGTATAATATATATCATATTTATTCACTCAATTCATTTATGTAATCATTATGCAATGAAGATCATGTAGAACGAATCGCATCACATCGTGGAGACGGTATTCCGTACGTACGCACGAGCGATGATATCGTTCCCACGGTCGTGTAATTTTATTGGAGTGTATGTATACTATTTCCAAATCAATATCACTTTACAATAATCATATATAGTAATTATTTACACCATTATACCCATCCAAGTAAGGTGGTGGGGGAAAATAGATTACACCACGGCGTGGAGACGGTATTCCGTACGTACGCACACACGGTGATTTCGTTTTCTGTAGGATGGATAGATGGTGAAATAGGATTGTTTCATACTTATAATAACATATCAGTATATGAGTGATACTGATTTTATTACTTCACAATGAGAAATCTAAAGAAGAAGAAGTGGAAGAAGAAATAAAGTTGAAAGAATTGGTAACAGGCATTACCTCTTCTTTGAAACGCCTCTTTGAGACCTCCTTTTAGGGCACTAAAATTGGTCTTTGAAGAAGACCATGACCTCTAGGATGTCTCTAGGGAAGTGGAGAGTAGATATTGGCAGGGTTTGGATGAGATTGAAGGCTCAAAGTGGTGTGAGAAAGTTAGGGAGGAGGTGCCATTTTATAAGGGAGGAGAGGGGCACCTTTGGAATAACTAAAATTATTATTTTATTATAAAGCAAAATTTGGTTTTAAATAGCTCAAAATTGATTTATTTTGAATCTAATGTGGGGCTGGGTCTAACTCCTCTCATCCAATAGAATTTAGACAAGTTTAGGTTCCTATTTTAACCTTATCATTTGTATTTAACTTTAAGTTAGATAATTTTACTTTTACCGTTTCTTTTTGTGTTCTTACACTATAAGGTTAATAAACTTACTATAAGAAGCCAAACGAACCCCAAGTTATTTTTTATTAATATATATAACCTTATTTAAGTCATTTGGCCGAATCTTAGATTTTTAGGAATATAAATACAATTAATAATATAATATTTGTTTTAAAAATTATTTTATGTCAATTTTGAAACTATTTGGTAATTGATTTTTGTGAAAATCATAACAGAATTATTAGTTCTAAAAAAGTTAATTAAATAAACATTAACATGTCATATTAACATATAAAATTATTTTAATTCATAAAAAGTCTCAAATTACATTTATTTGGGTATTTATAACATCAATTATGTCAATATTTCATTAATAAGATAATTACTGCATCATCATTGTGTCATAAATAGATTAAATTATATAAAGTCTAAAAATTACAAATAAAATATCATTATGTAAGAAATCTTTTTATCTTTATAATGAATATTTATATTCGAATTTATATTTTTTATAACCCCATACTAAAAATGATTTACTTATTAAACTTTGATTTTAACTATTTTAACTCTTCTTTGAATTAAATAATAATAAATGTCCTAATCTAATCCAAGTGAGCCTAAATGGTCATATTTTATTCCTAAGGTTGTTTTTGGTCGAATTACACTTATCCAATAGAATTAGTACATGTGTTAGGCTAATAAAAATATCATTTATACCCTTAATTACCCTATTTACTTTTAACTGTGGTTAAAAAAAGTAAAAAGTTACTATTTACCAAAAATTATTTTCATCTCATTGAACCACATTTTACTTACTGATATCAACTGTATCTCTCGGATTTTTGAGATTCCACTCACAGAAGCGGTAAAATTATGTTTTTTGAAAAATTCATTTTTTACTACCACTTAGTGGTTTCACTATTCATCAAAAAATGAAAGTTTCCAGAAAAATACCAAAAATTAGGCCTAAGCTATATTTGATATTATTAACTCAAAAATTATGTCTATTTTACCAAATTCAAAACATATAAGTTACATTAACTAATTTAAAAATTAATTCCCGTCGTCAAAACAAATGGCGTGTTTTTAAGAGATAATAACTATCAAAAGATTGACACTTGTTTATAACTGGTTTAAATGTGAAATTACATCCAATGACCAACATTGTATTAAATTGTAAAAATATATTCTAAATATACTTTAAAACCACTAAAATTAATAATTTATCACTATTAATTATTTCGATTAAAAAATTTGTTTTTAATTAAAATTTAGTAATTTTCACTATTCATCAGAATATGAAAGTTATCCGAAAAGTACCAAAATTTTACCTTAGGCTAAATTCGATACTCCGAATCCAAAAATGAAGTCCTTTTTGAAAAATAAAATTGACAAAATTTAAAAATGTGGTTATTACTATTCATAATGGCTAGTTTTAATAATATTCTAATAGCATATCGTTGTTTAGTGAAACTCGGTATTTCGTACTACACACGCTATCGAGGAAGGTCGCGATTGCGTTTAATGCAAGGCAAGTCAAGGATGCATGTTTTGCAAGATCCTTTTGGTGTAGCGTACAATACAAGACATTAATGAAATTAAAAAAAATATTTTTCATAAAATCTCGGGGTGTTACATTCTACCCCCCTTAAAATGAATTTCACCCTCGAAATTCGTTGGGGTTATAAATTGTTTACTATTCGAAAGTTTCTTTGACAGAAAACCACATAGTAAAAAGGAATACCAAAACCAATCTTTAAAAAAAAGTATGAAACGTAACAGTTACCCAAATAAACTAATCACTGGGTTTCCACATAGGTGAAAATATGGATATGGAAGAGAAATCTAACCATCATGTTCTGATGGAGAGTGGTAGAGAACATGGCTATGGAAAAGCCAGCAATCACAAAGCCATAAATTTGTGACGATCTAAGGTACCATCTGATTCATCAGATATAAGAGCACTAGGACAACATTTTTGGTTTTCAAGATCGTTTCCCTAAAGTTGATGAAATTGGAATTAAAAGAAATACTTTCGTGATTTCGGTATAGTCTCATCGTTGGTCATTCTTTGGACAATTTCCACTTCATCTCTTAAAGAAATGAAGTTGAATTTGTCATTCATGATATGTTAGCAGATCATGTGATAGAATGATGGGTCATTCCATCTGTCTCAAACAAAAGGTTAGAAAAGTTATCAAAAAATACATAAGTCCATCTATAGTGAGATTAATGATATATGGTTCCTAAAATGGACTTATACTTCATATATCATACTGCTTAATATAATAAAAATAGTTTCTACTAAACAGGGACTTTCTGTAGGCCAGTGGTAGGCGATAAAGACCAGTCGCACTTCGGTTGTGGGTTCGATTCCCACGGCCTTGTCTGACGCGATGGGTTGTCGCCCGTCCTGCAGGTTGTATTTATTCTAAAAATATATAATATCAAAAGTTATATCCTTAAATAATACTAACTTATGTCCAACATAATCCATTCCAATCTTTAGGCTTATCTAAAATACTTCGGTCCAAGCTCATAATATAAAGAAAGTGATTACTTGAAATGTCATCAACCAAACATGTGAATACCATCATTTATCCCCCATATATCTTGTTGGTCACATTCCAATCATGTGAATACCTTAATCATGTATTCTCTTGAAAAATGAATACCCATTAAACCTTAGTGAAAACATGAATGCTGTCAAAAGTTAACTCTTTCCACATACCAAAATCCAAAAATTCTATATACTCAAACCATGACATAACCTTCTCCTTATATCAGTCATGAGCTCATGAATACTATCAAACATTTAATTTTCTCCTTATCCCTTCATTATGCGCATATCATCTATATTCCAAAAATATCTGAATAAACTTTAATGGATACTGGTACCATTAATCATAGACTTTCAAAACTCGAGGAAAGAAAACAGTGTAACAATCCTTAGATGTCTCTTTATTCCATAGTACCATGAGATTACTTATACAACATTACACTGGATAAACATGTAATCAGTCCACTACCTTCTTAAACCATTGACCAAGCTTCAACAATTCTTTCAACTCACATATCATTTGTAGTCTCTTCATCATCATCAACATAAATACTACTCATACGGCCTTACTGATTCTCTTCATGAGACTTTCCCTTAGGGCATTGGTTTGCATAATGCCCGTACATTCCACATTTAAAACATTTAACCATTGTTGATGTCGTAGCAATTCCATTATCCTCATCCATGGTGTTAACTGAACCTTTTCCTTTACACTTACTGGCTTTGTGTCCTTCTTTTCCACACCCAAAGCATCTTCCAGTTCCCTTGAAACATTCTCCTCGATGCCTCTTCCCACATGATTTACATAGGGGAAATTGAACTTTCTTTCCTCTATGATCATCATGAAACTCCATCTTTCTCTTATTAGCCGAGTCAGGAAACTTACCAAATTTGAGATTATTGATCATATTATGAGATTGCTGATTCGGCATAATAATGATGGTTGGACTTCCAAATCCCATTTCATTTGGTTTATCATGAATAATATCATTCCATTGTCCATAATATCCTTCATTATCGTGAATCATCTTGTTTCCAGCCATTTTCTAAAACCCAAAAAGAATAGTGTTAGAGGAAAAAATCATAATAAAGGGGGAGTAACTTCAATATCCAACATCTTAGGTTAAATTCTAAGATCGTTACCATAGTTCTAGGACTATATCTTATACGTATACTTATCCTTATGGACATCCCTAGACATACCTTAGAAATATCTCTAGGGATCTCACTAAAGTTCTCGCATCCTAGTTTCCAAAGGTTGACTAAACCTTTCCTCTAATACCAACTGTAGAGACCCAAAGCTTGACATACATATACATTACATTACTTTTGCGGAAAACTTAGTACATAACAAAAACAGACACACAAGGACCGTAATAGTTTAGTGTCTTTGGAAACTTGGAACGTAATCTACTAATAATGGTTAAAGATCTTCAATATCTCCCATAAAGATCTTCCCTTTTTTTCTTACCTAAAACCTTTCTTTATATCCTGGGGAAAAGAAAACATAAAAGGGTGAGCTCAAATACTCAGTAAGGGTAAACTAAAGAAATATCAATCACTTCATATTCTTAAGAACATAACATTTTGGAAATCTTAACCTGCAAAAGAGATCATAATATCATAACATGGGATAAATCATAGTAGTGAAATGTAATCCCAATAATCAGAAAGGGACTTTGTCCACTAAGATGGTCTTGGCAGCAATTCCTTGTCTACTATGGAAATCATATCATGTGCTTAATGGTTGCAATAATTACATGTTTTATTCCCATGCTATTTTATCATTCTTAATGTTTCTTTATGATCTATGCCTTACGTACTTCCATGTTTTGTGTCATTTCTCAAGCTTTTGATGTTTAAACATTATGTTCATGTTTTTAAGTTCAAATGTATATGGTATGTTTTATTTTATCAATGCTTACCCTTACTGAGCATTTGAGCTCACCCTTTTTATGTTTTCTTTTCCCCAGGATATAAAGAAAGGTTTTAGGTAAGAAAAAAAATGGAAGATCTTTATGGGAGATGTTGAAGATCTTTCACCACGATTAGAAGATTACGGTCCCTGTTTCCAAAGACACTAAACTATTACGGTCCTTGTGTGTCTATTTTTGTTATTTATTAAGTATTCCGCTAAAGTAATGTAATTTCCATGTACGTCAAGCTTTGGGTCTTATTATAACATATAACAAAACCAGGGAAGGACCGTATAGGTATAGAGTCTTTAGAAACTGGGAAACATAAACAACTGGTTCATAAAGCATCTACTTTGCCTCTCATTTATTTCATCATATCTAGAGTCCTTTTTTGGCATATCCTACTTAATAACCTTCTTCCAGACCTAGGGAAATAAAACATACAAAAGGGTGAGCTCAAATACTCAGTAAGGGTAAACAAAAGAAATATCAATCACATCATATTCATAAGAACATAACATTTTGGAAATCTTAACCTGCAAAAGAGATCATAATATCATAACATGGGATAAATCATAGTAGTGAAATGTAATCCCAATAACCATAACTTAAAACATGAAACTTTGTGGCATACACACATAATCATAGAGAATCATTTCTTATTAGTCAAGACTCATTTCCAAGACTATCTTAGTGGACAAAGTCCATTTCTGAACCGAGTTCACTCCTCGTTTCAGTCCTGTTTCACTGAACCGGTATAACCTACCGTTCCAGCCATGTCTATCTCATGAGATATAAAATCTTTACCCAATGCATTGGAGGGAGATATAGGTCTCACCCATCTCATAATGATACAATTCTTATGTGTGCCACAAAATCATAAATCATACATCATTGCATAACCAATGTAATAAAAATGGGAATCTTAAACATCGTGACATCATCAAACAATTCATATAAGATAAAGGAATTCATAAAAATAATTCCATCACAACATAATCAAATCAATGTAATAATAGGGATATAAACAGAACCCTATATTATCTTAGATGGAAAATAATTTTGATAAAACACTTGAACTCTATTCTTGAGGAAAATATCCTTTCAAATTCAAAAACATTTTCCTTTCTTAACATGTAATACAATTTTAAACTAAAAGAAGTTGATTAAAAATAAATTTGAAAACTTGTAAAGTAATCTTCTTGGAAATAATGTTTTAAAAATCCATTCATGCCAAATAAGTTAAAAAAACATTCTTCTCGTACGTTTGTCGGAAAAGTCAAAAAGTACCTCGTACGAAAAACGACAAAAGATTCCTTTCATATCTTTTACTAAAAACTCACCAAAGGGTAAAATAGGTTTTAAAAAATTGTAGGTGGATGGAAATAATATTACATATTGAGGAAACATGGATGTGGATGATAAAATACACCCCAGTAAATTCCAATGTATAAACAATATCGGATAAAATGTGATTGTGATATTTTCCCTTACTGTAGGTCCAATTTGCCTTGTAAGTGTCCGAAGATCATGTATAATGATTTAAATAATGTTATTGACTTATTCCAGAATCATAATTATTTTTATGATATCATTTATGGTCATATTCTTAGCTTCTTATTAGTAATATTTCATTACTACTTGTTATTCGGGTGTTTATTACTTTTTGTTCTTATGCGTGTCTTGTCGAATAAATTCTTATTTTTTCTTTTTAGTTTATAGATACCACATTTCCAGAATGGTATTAGTGTAATATATATCATATTTATTCACTAAATTCATTTATGTAATCATTATTCAATGAAGATCATGTAGAACGAATCACATCACATCGTGGAGACGGTATTCCGTACGTACGCATGAGCGATGATATCTTTCCCATGATCGTGGAATTGTATTGGAGTGTATGTATAATATTTCAGAATCAATATCACTTTACAATAATCATATATAGTAATTACGTACACCATTATACCCATCCAAGTAAGGTGGTGGGGGAAAATAGATTACACCACGGCGTGGAGACGGTATTCCGTACGTACGCACGCGCGGTGATTTCGTTTTCTGTAGGATGGATAGATGGTGAAATAGGGTTGTTTCATACTTATAATAACATATACGTATATGAGTGATACTGATGTTATTACTTCATAATGAAAAAAACTAAAGAATAAGAAGTGGAAGAAGAAATAAAGTTGAAATAATTGGTAACGGGCATTACCTCTTCTTTGAAACACCTCTTTGAGACCTCTTTTTAGGGCACTAAAATTGGTCTTTGAAGAAGACCAGGACCTCTAGGATGTCTCTATGGAAGTGTAGAGGAGAAATTGGCAGGGGTTGGCCGAGCTTGAAGGCTCAAAGTGGTGTGAGGAAGAGAGGGAGGAGGTGCCCTTTTATAAGGGAGGAGAGGGGCACCTTTGGAATAACAAAAATTATTATTTTATTATAAACCAAATTCGGTTTTAAATAGCTCCAAATTAATTTATTTAGAATCTAAGGTGGGGATGGGTCGAAATCCTATCATAAAATAGAATTTATACAAGTTTAGGTTCCTATTTTAACCTTATCATTTATATTTAACTTTAAGTTAGATAATTTTACTTTTACTGTGTCTTTTTGTGTTCTTACACTATAAGGTTAATAAACTTAGTATAACAAGCCAAACGAACCCCAAGATGTTTGTTATTAATATATATAACCTTAACTAAGTAAATTGGCCAAACCTTAGATTTTTAGGAATATAATTACAATTAATAATATAATATTTGTTTTAAAAAATTATTTAATGTCAATTTTGACACTATTTGGTAATTGATTTTTGTGAAAATCATAACAGAATGATTAGTTCAAAAAAAGTTAATTAAATTAACATTAACATGTTATATTAACATATAAAATTATTTTAATTCATAAAAAGTCTCAAATTACATTTATTTGGGTATTTATAACATCAATTATGTCAATATTTCATTAATAAGATAATTATTGCATCATTATTGTGTCATAAATAAATTAAATTATTTAAAGTCTAAAAATTACAAATAAACTATCATTATGTAAGAAATCTTTTTAGCTTTCTAATAGAATATTTATATTCGAATTTATCTTATGTATAACCCTATATTAAAAATGATTTACCTATTAAACTTTGATTTTAACTATTTTAACTCTTCTTTGAATTAAATAATAATAAATGTCCTAATCTAATCCAAGTGGGCCTAAATGGTCATATTTTATTCCTAAGGTTTTTTTGGTTGAATTACACTTATCAAATAGAATTAGGACATGTGTTAGGGTAATAATAATATCATTTTTACCCTTAATTACCCTATTTACTTTTAACCGTGGTAAAAAAAACTAGAAAGTTACTATTCACCAAAAATTATTTTCATATAATTGAACAAAATTTTACTTACTAACATCAACCATGTCTCTCGGATTTTTGAAATTCCACTCACAGAAGCGGTAAAATTAAGTTTTATGAAAAATTCATTTTTTTTACTACCACTTAGTGGTTTCACTATTCATCAAAAAATGAAAGCTTCCAGAAAAATACCAAAAATTAGGCCTAAGCTATATTTGATATTATGAACTGAAAAATGATGTCTGTTTTACCAAATTCAAAATATATCAGTTACATTAACTAATTTAAAAATTAATTCCCGTCGTCAAAACAAATGGCGTGTTTGTAAGAGATAATAACTATCAAAAGATTGACACTTGTTTATAACTGGTTTAAATGTGAAATTACATCCAATGACCAACATTGTATTAAATTGTAAAAATATATTCTAAATATACTTTAAAACCACTCAAATTAATAATTTATCGCTATTAATTATTTCGATTAAAAATGTTGTTTTCAATTAAAATTTAGTAATTTTCACTATTCATTAGAATATGAAAGTTATCCGAAAAGTACCAAAATTTCACCTTTGGCTAAATTCGATACTCTAAATCCAGAAATGAGGTCCATTTTGAAAAATAAAATTTACAAAATTTTAAAAGGTGTTTATTACTATTCATAACGGCCGGTTTTACTAATATTTTAATAGCATATCGTTGTTTAGTGAAACACGGTATTGCGTACTACACATGCTATCGAGGAAGGTCGTGATTGCGTTTAATGCAAGGCAAGTCATGGATGCGTGTTGTGCAAGCTCCTTTTGGTGTAGTGTACAACACAAGACATTAATGAAATTAAAAAGAATATTTTTCATAAAATCTCAGGGTGTTACATTGAATGTGGTTAGTATAATAAAAACTAGTATTTTATAGTAAACAAATATTATTCAATTTTAAAGGAAAATTCTCATATTTAGAAAATTATTTTGGTGAAATAAATATTATTATTGAAATCTTAACATTTAAATTGGTTAACATTTAATTTTTCATAATTTTATGAGACAATCGATTTTTAGGGTAAAAATTAAATAAGGTATAAATATATATTATATATGATGGAGTCATAATACCCCAAAAATAATATAATAAATACAATAAAAGGAATCCCTGACCAAAAATATATTTTCAATTTAAAATAATTTATTTTTGAGGTTATTTGATTTATTTTACAAACCTTTACTAAGTCCTCCAAATCCTATATTATATTTTAAGGTTTTAAAAACAATTCATTATGAACATGACTCACTTCCACATCATGAATAGTATTATTTTAAAGTCAATGGTTCATAATCAAATTACATATTATAATACCCTACTCTTTGGAAAAAACATGGCAATAAAGTCATGGCATGTGTATAGGTTTTTATATTTTTATTACTTGTGTCCAAAACCTATGTTTATAAATTATTAAATAATTCCCCAATCTTTTTCTCTAGATACCCACCCAACCTTCCATTCCCCTTAAATAAAAACAAATTGAGAAAACTTTACTCTAAATATACCTACATATCGTTAAATACCTCCCGTGGTGTCCCTAATATCTTATGAATCTTCTCTTAAAATTTTAGATGCACCCTCTCAAGGTAAGAGATTTTCTTCATCCTCCCCTTTATTCAAGTACCTTCTTTGTATTATTCCTTTTTATTTCTAACTTTTTTATATGATTTTACATATAAATTTTCTAAAATTATAATTCCTATTTAATGGGAGACTACCTTTCACTCTCATTAAACCCGTCCATGAAACTTTATGTACATCCGCTTTTCTTAGTACATCCCCCAGTTATCTTGTACAGTTTTAGAAGATCAATGGAATATTATGGGAATGTTTGAGATTTTTTAAATAATGTTGTTCTAAACTGATTTCAGGTTATTTTGATATATATATATATATATATATATAATTACACAAATACATTTGCCATATCTATATTTTAGAATTTTATTTAGTGTATATTTATGTAAATAATCAACAAATAAAGTGTATAAAAGATATGGGTTGTCATCATAACCCTAAAAAATGTTGTTTGGGTATTAACTCAATATTCAATCAATTCAAAATAAGTGGGCCTAATTGTACACTTGGTTTGATAATTGTAGGTGATTCTCATTAGTTAATAAAAATTCTTTTTCTGAACCATTATAAATAATATTTAACTAAATTATTTATTTATTTTTAAATTTGAAGATATTGAAGTATATATCGTAGAATCACGGTTTGGGAAGTATGTTTGTAAAATATAACCTTGGATAAATATAGCGGTCCCATAAGAGTTGAAATGTCATTTATTTTCACATGAGAATAAATTATGTATTAATGTTTTTTTGTTTTAAATTTTGTTCTAACCTTTTTTATTTTATAAAATGGTGGGAACTAGGAAACAATAGACCAATAATCCATGTGATGGAAAATATAATGATTGTATAAATGAAATTACATGCTCAATGGTAGGTAGTGTTCAAAAACTCAAGGAAGTACTTACTAAACTTATTCTATGTTATAAATAATAACCATAACAATGGGAATAATCCTACATCACATAAGAAGGATCAATAATAGAAATATTCCTTTATGCACCAACAACCACCAATAATTAGTGGATCCTCTAATTCATATGTTCTGGAATAATGATGGGTGAATTTCAGGGAAAATATATTTTCCATGATCCATTTTTCTAATAATGATAAATATATTCTTGTATTCTACCATTTATAAGGATAAGTTGATCAATGTTTTATATTTACCAAGAATACGAATCCCAAGGCTGAGGTGGTACAAATTGACTGGGAAGACTTTATGAAGACATTTCATAACATTTATTTCCCTATAACTCTTAACGCTAAGATGAAAAAATATATTTCTATAAATTAAGAAAAATGAGGGTGAATAAATTTGAGCTTGTGAGGTGAATTTCAAAATACATTCAATGTACACCATGGATTTTGTTATCAACAATGATAGAAAAAATAGAAAAATTATTTTTTTGGTTTAAAACCACATATTTAAAGGGATCATGAAACCTGAAACACTGGGTTTTATAAATAAGTAGTTAAATGTGGTTTCAATATATAGATGTATTTTGTAGTATAATCCCATGGATATGGAGATAAGAATAAAAGGATACAATTTCAAGATATAGGATCAAATGATAAAATAGGATATAAAGTCAAACCACCCACATGTCAAAGATATAGAAAGAATAACTCTAGGAATTTCCTCAAAGGAATGATGAAATTTTTCATAGGTGGAATATAAGGAAATTGATAATATATATATTGAAGATACATGAAGATGAAAAATAATGTGATAGAGGAAAGGAAGACACTTTCTAATGAACCAACTATGGTTCAATTCTTGAACTGCAATAATCTAGAAAATTATGAAATCCATTGCACCAAACCAAGAGTATTCGAGGGAAATCAATAGTAGCTATGACTTAAGCCGATGGAGAAAGTGGGTTCTTATTCATCACCACTATTTTGGTGGGTTAAAAAATAAATTTTTATAAGGTATATTTATTATTCACTCAATAATATTAAATGTTTTATTTGATTAACATTATATACATTCATTTATATCCTATATGTTTTCTATAAATATTTTGTCACATCCTTATTGCCTTCAAGTATAAATAACTGTGAAAACACCTAGTTGTGAAATAATTTCAACCCATGTGTTAGACTATTCCCCAATTAAAAAATTTGGGAATATTCTTCTGTAGATTCTCATAATCTTTCCTTTGGTGAAATTTAATAATATATTGGGCATGTATTATCTCTCATTATATAGATCCCACTTTAACTACAAGGGAAACAAATCTCATTCTATATCTCAAATAATATTATGCACCTATAAAAATGTATGGAAGGTTGTGAATACCCCTTTTCAAATACCATGATATTGTGGGTGTTGATACCCAAAAAAGAATTATATATTTCTCAAATTGTTGATTCAACAGAAAGCATCATCCTAGGGGACTTACCATTGTGAAAGAATACGTTTATTTATTACCCAACTAGTTTTGTGTAATTCCCACAGATCATGAGGAATATTTCATGATAATAATTATTCTTGGATCTACAGCCATTCCAAATAAAAACTATAGGATATCCCCAATATAACTATAGGAGTTAAAGAAGAAATTTTAAAAGCATATATAAAAGGGGTTCATATTCCCTAGTGCATCAACTTTTAGTGTTCTAGTACTCTTTATCAAGAAGAAGTATGGATCAATGTGCTTGTGTACTGATTACAAGAAGCTTAAAATGAAAACTATAAATAACAGGAATCCCCTTCCAAGGATTGATGATGTGTTCAATCATCTTTAAAAAGATCTATTTTTCTCAAAATTTTTCCTTTTTTAATATATCACCTGTTATAGGCGAAGAGATAAGATATCCAAAAGACAACATTTTGAATGAGATATAGACATTGTCATGAACCAACATGAATTCCCTTTTTGACTAGTACCTGATTCGGGCCTAACATGATTGGAATGGAATTTATTATCCCCATGAGATGGATAACATCACTAGGGAGTCCTCCAATTAACAGAGGGAATGATTTCACAACAAGAATAATGCATAAAAATCAAATTGGAGAAGTTATTACAATAAAAATTTGTGTTACAAACACTCTTTAAAGAGAACAGAGGTAAAAAAACATAGAAAAAAACCCAAATTGATACGTAATCCAAATGTAATCAATATCAATCAAGATAACAATCTCATGAACTCCTTGAAATAGGTGGATCATAGCTCCACCAATAACTACCATCACCTAAGGTCCCATGAATCAAGCACACAGTTCACCTCTAAGTGGAAAATTACCTTTTTATGGACCGGGTATAACAAAGTTTAAACAATCTTGAAAGCAATGGTAGGTATGAGGAAATGGTCCAGCAGGATTTCACCAAAAGTCAGTAAAAATTAAAATAAAAAACCATTTATTCTTAAAATTAAATAAAAACAAGGCATGGTAATACTTTTTCACATTTTAGTCATAACATGCTTTCAATACAAGTTGATGGAAAATATATCAAAAAAATTCATAAGTAAATAATTCATAAGTAAATAATTTTCTATAATCACTGTTGGGTAAAATCAGATCAAAATCAATAGGACTTGTTATATTCCATGAGGTTCATTACTTCTTGGATATAGGTTCCTCTCACTACTTAGTCAATCATCATGACTTAGTGTGTGTGCAATCGTCCCTGAGGCTCAGGACAATGAGATACAACAACCCACAATGTAACACTCCGAGATTTGGTGAATTTTTGTTTTTGAATTAATTTTTATTGATTTCATTCATTTCACTAAATCAAATATTCATTTTATCCGACACCAACTTGTCTTGTGCTACACACAACAATGACCTGGGGCACGTTACATGCAACATCGAGATTCAATGAAACATCATTATATTATTTAAATAAGATATTAACCTAGATTTTATATTATTAGGTATGAATATTATTAACTAACTAATGAAAATTTTAATTCATTGGAAACAAATTAATTAGAAATGAAAATATATACCAATTAAATATAAAGTAAATGTAATTATTTTTATGATCCAGAAGCCTTTTTTATTAATAAATTAAATTAATTATAATTAGTGAATTATATTAATGATATATAAATGTTATAAAATCAATTACATATTTTTTATATTCATTGAATAAATTTTGTAGGCATAAGATAATAACCAAACCAATTTTATGTATAGAAACCTATATTTTTTTAAAAACATAATTTATCACCATTTAATGGGGAACCCATTTTAAATTCCATTTTTGAAACATTAATAAATTATATTTGAAAAATTAATATTCTTATTATAAATTTTAATATTAAAATTTACTTGCGTAAATTTTTTGTTATTTTTTGGATAAGTTTCAGGGTATGATGAATAGTGAAAAATATTAAATTTTAATTGAGAATAAGTTTTTTAATAAGAAAAATTTCATGTGTCAGATTATATTTTTATTGGTTTTAAATTAAAACTAAATTTAGTTTTTATCATTTAATCCAATTTTGTTCATTAGCATCAATTTTACATTGAATTTAGATATGAAACGGTTTCAATTCATTGAATGTTTAAACTTTAATAACCTATTTTATCACACTGTAAACAAGATTATTTTTAAATTAATTTTTAAAACATATGTCTGTTGGATTTTGAAAAATTGATTCAATATTTAGAATCAGGGGTTCCAAATTATTTAAATAGGGGTATTTTATTTTGGGGTAAATGAATAATAAGTTTAATAAATGTTTATTTACCATTGTTAATGGTAATTCAGGCAATTAAAGGTAAAAATAATATTATAATGTTATAAAATTACCTTAAAACTTTTCCTAATCTCATTGGATAAGTGTATTTCGAAAAAAATCATCCTTATGTAGAAATTATGAAAATTTGTAAGCCACTTGCACCAGATTATGACATTTCATATTTTATTTAAAGAAGAGTTAAATATGTCTTTCTCAAAGTTTAATAACTATATCATTTTTAATATAAGGATATACAAAAGATAACTTTGACTATAAATAATCATTTTAAATCTAAAATTATTTTATTTATCATGGTAATTTATTCATAATTTTTAGGTTATAAATAATTTCCATAAATGATTATACTATGATCCTGAAAAAATTATTTAATTGATGAAAAATCAATAAAATAATTTTAATTAAAATTATAATAACCATTAATATAGAAAAAACATAAGCAAATCATATTGGTCAAGTAAATATCGACCATAATCATCTAAGGGTTGAATTAATGACCATTTTAAGCTACATGGAAAAGATTACAATGCTTATAATATTTTATTTAATGTGATGTTAAAGTTGTCACATTCATGTTTTAATAAATATAACATTTTTAATGTAAGATTTTACTAATGATATAATCAAAAATAAGTATTATTATAAAATCTAGAGTATTTAAATTTCTCATCATGTTTTATTTTTAAATGTTATTCAACAAATACGTATATTAAATAATTAAAAAATATTGATGTAGTAATTATTTTATTTATGGAAATATCAAATAAATGGTATTAATAATATTTAAATAAATATAATTTGGGATTATTAAAATTTCTAAAAAATTTATAGATGCCCGGATATCTTATAAATATTATAAAATATTTTGTTTGAAGTTAACTTTGTTATATTCATATTTTGAAAAAACAATTAATTGAATAGTGTCAAAAATTGACACTATTGATTGTTTATCAAAACAATTTATAATTAAATTATTTAAAAATAAAAATACATTTATAAAAAATATAAAATAATTATTATGTGGTCTAAAATATTATAAATTGTTTATTTATTGTCTAATTGATATCAAATAACAAATAATTACAGTATTTTAATGTTGAATAATTTGTTAGCTTAGTTAACATTAAAAGAGAATAACTAAGGGTTAATTATAATGATAATTTTAATTTGATAGAAAAACTTATCTAAAATTTATTTTTCTACTATATTAAAACCTCATATAATCTCATATTAGAAAATATGTCATTTTTCGGTTTTTTGGATGTGGTTTAATTTTTTTATAAATTAATGTTTTTGGAGATTCCAAAAGTTTCCCTAAACATAATTATAAAAGGGCACATCATCCCTCAATTCATCACTTCACATTGAGCCTTCAAGATTATCCATACCCTTCCAATTTCCCATATAAACTTCACTATATACATTCTAGAGGTTCTGGTCTTCTCAAAAGACTATCTCTAGTTCCTTTAGGAAGAGATCTAGAGGGAGCTCATCAAAATATATGTAATCTCTGTTTCAATTATTTCCAAATTTTTTATTCTTATACACCCTATCCAAGAGTTGATTCCATTATAATGTAATAACTTCAGTATCACTTATATTATTAAATTTTATTATGATTTTGGAACAACCATATTCCATCTTTTATCCATCATATGAAAAATGAAATCACCACACATGCGTACATACGACCTACAGTCTCCACATCGTGGTGTAATATGTTTCTCATCACCACATTACTTGGATGGTTATAATGATGGAATTAATAAATATATATGACTATTATAATAATCTATTGGTTTTGTAACAATATATAATCCATCCACTTTTATTTTACTTCATGATTAATGAAATTTTATCACCGTTCCTACGTACGTAGGACCTACCATCTTCATGATGCAATGTCATTCATTCAATATGATATTCATTAAATAATGATTATAAAAATGTATGGAACGAATAAATAAGATATTTATTATATTAATAACATTCTTTAAATTATATAACTACAACCAATGAATAATAAATAATACTTATACGAAAAACTAGGCATTGAAAAATGAAGTAATTAATTCCTGAAACAAGATTAATAAATAAATATTATTAAATGGGTGATAATATGATCATATATGATATCACAAATATAAATATGGTTATATAATAAGTTAATAACATTATTTAATTCATTATACATGAGATTAAATTAAATTCAATGTAATTAAGACCTAATGTAAGGGATAATTTCACAATCTCATTATTATTTGAGATGTTTTATGTGTATGTATTTACTGAGGTATATTTATCATCCATTCCCATGTTTACTAAAACGTTACTCCAAAATAATCATTCTATTATTCTAAAAAAATTAATTTCAATTATAACCATTGGTAAATCCTTATTAAATGGTATAAAATGAATATTTTGTCTTTTTTTATATGAGGTACTTTTTGACTTATGAAAAAAAAGTATGAGAAAAATGTTTTCTTTTAATATATATGGCATGAATGGATTTTTATGATTTTATAACAATTTATTTCCTTGAATATTCCATTAGAATATTTCAAGGTTATTTTCAATTAAATTATTTTCTTTTATAATTTCATAACATTTTAATAAAAAACATGTTTTAATAAGAAAGTATATTTTACCTAAGAATTAATCTCAAGTGTTCTATCAAAATTATTTTCCATCTAAGATGACACTATTTAATAGGGATATTTTTCATTTAAATTATACCTATTGTTTCTATGGTTTGATTATGTTTATGATGATATGATATTTATGAAATCCATATCTTTTTCATGGATTATGTTATAATGGAATGATATTTTGGAGATCCATTTTTACATGGGTTATATTATAAATGAATGGATTTTATCAAACCCATTTCATTATATGGATTATGATATGATTTATGTTCTAAGGGAACATATATTTATGGTTTTAATTAGGAAACAGGTGAGACCTATATCTCTATCCAATGCATTGGGTGAATATTTATATCTCATGACACAAACATTAGTGGAATGGGAAATGGTCTTGGTTTAGTAATACAGGGCTAGAATGGAAAGTAAACCTAGTTCAGTAATATAGGGATGGAATGAGGAGTGTACTCGGTTCAGTAAAAGAATTTTTCCACTATTATGGAAATGATTTATTATGATTATGTTTCTTCCAAAATTACATGTGTTATGTCAAAGTTATTCTTTTATGATTTATGTCTTAAGAATTTTTATGACTCGAGATTATGATGTTTGATATACATGGTATAATTTTCATATTATTATACCCTTATGTATATGTTATGATTCATAACTTCTTTGTTTAACCTTACTAATAATTTGATCTCACCGTTTATTATGTTTTATTTTCCGCAAGTTATAAAGAAAGGTTTTAGGTAGTAGTACTAAAGGGGAATCTTTTTTTGTGGGAAACATTGAAGGTATTTCACTAGACTATGTGTTTGTGTAACTTGTTTCCAAAAGAACAAAACTAATACGGTCTTTTAGAGTATGTTTTTGTAATGTATTAAGTATTCCATAAAAGTAATATAATTTCCATTTACATCAAGCATGGGTAGTAAAAGTTGGTATTAGAGTGAAGGATTAATTAAACTTTGGAAACTTGGATGAGAAAATTTAGTGGAATCCCTTGGACTATTCCTAATAATATTTCTTGGGATATCTCTAAGGAGAAGTTAATAGATAAGGAAAAGTATAGGAAAATGTCTTGGAATTTTGGTAAAGTATATACTGAGTGGTTTCCTAGAAATATATCAATGTATATATTCTACCAGTTTATGTGGCACTGGAATAGATTTACTTAGGGGTAATAACTCGGATAAGGTGCATCTAGCCTAACTCAGTGTAACTAGGTACTCGATAATGAGCCTTACTCCACAGTTGGTTTTACTCTCCCGAGGGATATGGTTTGGGAATTCACAAACTATTAACAAAATATTATGAAATATTTAAATATATATTGTCTACAGATAATCTAGGATGAACTTGAGGTGTCATTGATTATGGAAGGTGTCATAAGTTTGACATCCTATAAGTAAATTTTCAGGACTATGTGGTTCCCCATTATGATAACCACTTCTTACTATATGAAATTAGTTTTAGTCAATGGATGGAACTGAAAGGAACCATGTTAATGTTGGATGTGATGGGAAATCAATGATTGTCCTCCTCAAAAACCTAATGTTATGGTATATGGAATACATAATTTGGTTTCAATGACCATAAAACCTTATCATGCCAAGAATATTTCTAGTCTTATAAATGAACAAATGAGAGAAAAAATTATCTTGAATCCTTCTTATAGAAACATCCACCTTATTTTAGTGTAATGAATGATCCACTTCTTACTGAGAAACATATATGTACCATTGAAAAGTTATTTTTAATTTTTTTTGTTCATAGAATGAAAAATTTAATATTGGGAACTTATCGCTTGGAAGGTAAAGAGAATATATGGTGAAACATTGTCAATAATATGAGGAAACAAGATAAAAGTTATTCCATGGATTGAGATGAGTTAAAAAAACATATTTTTCAATATGTACCTTCCATATATTCTTCTTACAAAAAGGGATATTGATGTTACCCCTCTATATCATGTTATGGTAAGAAAAGAAGGATAGAATTAAAATGAAACTCTAAAAAATATGGGTAAAAGAATATTATATTTTATTTATTCTCCAAGATTGAAAGTACAAATAGAAAAAAAAAATTCTTCAGGGTACTGATAAATGTTTTAAGTGTGGGAAATAAGGTTATCATTCATTTTACTATTGAAGTAATGTGAATAAATATAAATCTTCAGAGAGTTCACCACCCCAAAAATCACTTTTTCATGTGAAAGGAAGATTGTAATTATTCTAAACAATTCCAAAATACAATGGTTAATGATGATGATCGACATCAGCAACCTATTAAGGTAAATGAAAAAGGGAGGTCTCATTTGATTACTATTGGTGATGTGGAGTACAATAACAAATTTTTAAAATGATTGAGATTTTATGTATTATAATTCATGAATAATGTTGTGGAAGTAAAATTATGGCATTATAGAATAATGAAATGTCTATGTATCATTAAAATGTTGTTTTTTTATAAGTATTTAAGAGCATATAAAAAATGTTATCAGTAACCATGGAATGTCATTAAGGTAATAAGTTGATACTTTTGGAAAAGAAATGATTAAGGGAAGGATAACCCTTAATATGATCATGTTGATGAGATAATTATATTTGGATAAAGATATGTTGGATTTGAAAAAGTAAATTGGGTAGTAATGATTTCATTATTACTGATTAAGGATTTGTGGAAAAATTGTTTATGCTATCATAGATGAAGTTTACAGATTTTTGGGCTTAATAATAAAGAAACATGCATTCTATCAATAAGTATTCATGGTAAATTTGATTATTACAATGTTTTAGTATATTAAATGATTAAGGTATGGAAATTATTAGAATGTGACAACAAGGAAATTCCTTATGAGATATGGGAGATAAATGTTAAGCCGGTTTAGTTAACCTCTTTATATATTTTGAATTTTCAGTTTCCAAAGGATTGTAAGGTTATCCATTTATGGAATCTATAAGTTAATCTTCAAATAATTTTTTTATATTAAATTATTATCTCACTATAATTGTAAATATGCATATTTGAAAACTTGTACTAACCAGTTTTTTTGTTATAAAAACTGAAGAAATGACCTATCATTCTATTTAAGGATATCATGATCTAATAATACATTAGGAGTGATAAATTGAACTTTATTTCATGGAATAAGATATCAAGTGGAAATCAATCAAGGCATAACAAAAGGGTGGGATTTTTCTAAAATCATATTTGTATATTTTCTCATGAAAATTATTCAACATTAAGAAAAGGAATGATGATGTAATATGGTTTCCTATTATCATAATTTGTTATCATATTAATGACTTATTTCATGCTTCTTTAGTTTATGGTTTTGTGATTTTTAACTTTCTATGGATCACACACTTTCCTAGGATTTGTGATCTTTTTCAAAATCTATGATTATTTACACTTTTCATGCATGCCCAAATATTCACATATGTTCTTATATGTACAGACCTAATTATGATTTACTTTGGGTAACTTTTTTTCCAACTATTACATTTTAAAATTATGTTTCTGTCTTTGTTTTTATGATTTGTGTTTCTATGAATTAAATATTCAAGTATTAACCCTTTGATAACCTAGATGAATTTCAAGGGAGAAATTCATTTTAAGGGGGTAAAATGTAACACCTTGAGCTTTTGTGTATTATTATTTTTTGAATAAATATTCATAGTTGTCTTAAATTTCACTAAATCAAACATTCCTTTCATATGACTCTAACATGGCTTTCTCTACACACAACACCAACTTGGCATATGTTAAATGCAACATCGAGATTCCAAGAAAAATAATTTTATTATTTAAAGAATATAATAACATAGCTATTAAATTATTAGGTATGAAGAGTATTAACTAACTTATTAAAACGTGAATTCATTGGTGAACAATTAATTACAAACAGAAATATATACCAATTAAATATAAAGGATGTATTTTTTTTATGATCCCAAAGTAATTTTCTATTAATAAATTAAATTATTTATAATTTTTGGATGATATTAATGAAATGTATATGTTATATATTCAATTAAATATTTCCTATATTCAATGAATAAATTTTATAAGAAAAATATAAGAACCAACCCAATTTTTACATAAAACATACAATTTCCAAAAAGGTAATTTATCCTCTTTTAATGGAGAACCAATTTTAAATTATGTTTATGATAATTTTATATATTATATTAAAAAAAATAAAATTATTCATTTAAAGTGTAATATAAAAAATTACTTTGGTTCATTTTTTTGTATTTTTCTGATAAGTTTCATGTTTTAATGAATAGTAAAAAATATTAAATTTTAATTGAAAACAACTTTTTTCCATCAATATAATTTAAAGTGAAAGACTTTATTTTTGCTGGTTTTAGTGTATAAATATATATAATCTATTCCAAATTAGGTTATTTTCATTATTTTTTCATTGAATTTGGATAAAAAGCGTCTCAATAGTTTACAAGTTTAAAAGTTAATAACCCGTTTTCACACACCGTAAATGGGATTAATTTTAAATTAATAACTGCAACATATTTTTTTATAATTTTGAAAAATGTATTCCATATTTTCATTCATTGGGTCAAAATTATGTAAATAGTTTTCCTTTATTTTTGGTAAATAAGTATTAATTTTAGCAAATTTTTATTTACCACAGTTATGGGTAAATTAGGTTATTAAGCTAAAAATAATATTATAAAATTATAAAATTACCCTAAAACATGTCCTATTTTTATTTTATAAGTGGGTTTCAAAAAAATAAACCTTAATATTAAATTTTAATACTTTTTAATACACTTTTGTTAGATTATAATATTTAATATTTTATTTAAGGTAGAGTTTAATATGTCTTACTCAAATTTTAATAACATTATCATTTTTAATATAAGGTTATAAAGAAGATAAGTTCAACTGTAAATACTAAATTTAAATCTATAATGTTTTTATTTATAATGGTAATTTATTTATAATTTTTAGGCTATAAATAATTACTTTAAAGGCTTATATAATGATGATGCAGAAATTATTCAATTGATGAAAAAACAATAAGATGATTTTACCTAAAATGATAATAACCCTTAAAATACAAAAACACTTGAAAAAATATTATTGGTCAAGTATATATCGATGGTAATAATCCAAAGGTCTAATAATTGACCATTTGGATCCCCACGGAAAATATTATTACACTTATAATATTTTATTTAAAGTGATTTTAAAGTTGTCACATATGATTTTTAATAAATATTATATTTTTAATGAAGGATTTTACAGAAGATATATTCACCTATAAGTATTCTAATGAAATATAGTGGATTTATATTCTTAATATTATTTTATTTTTAATTTTAAATCAATAAATAGGTATATTAAATAATTACACAAAACCGACCTAGTAATTATTTTATTAATGGAAATAGAAAATAAATACTCTTATAAATATTTAAATAATTATAATTTGGGAGAATTAATATGTCCAATATATTTTCTAGATGAACCTGAACTCTTATAAATATAATAACATATTTTTTTTCTAAGTAAACTTGTTATCTTAATATTTGTAAAAAAGCAATGAATTGAATAGGGTCAAAAATGGCACTATTGATTGTTTATCAATATAATGTATTATTAAATTATTTAAAAATCATAACAATTTTTAAAAAATATATTTAATAGTTATTAAATGGTCTAAAATGTTCTATATTTTTTATTTATGGTCTAATTGACATCAAATAAGTAAAAAATACACTATTTTAATATTAAATAATTTATTATCATTGTTAAATTTAAAATAGAATAACTTAGGGTTCATTATAAAGACATGGTTATAAAAACTTATCTAAAATTTATTATTTGATTATATTAAAACCTTATATCACCTCATATTATAAAATATGACATTTGTTAGGTTTTTTATGTTTTTTGAGTTTATTATAAATTTATATTTTTGAAGATTCCAAAACTGCCCCTCACCTCAATTATAAAAGTGAACCTCCTCCCTCACTTATTCACTTCACATAGAGAATTATATCTCATACATACCATTAATATTTCCATTATAAACTTTTATAGTGACATTATAGAAGTTTTGGTCTTCTCAAAAGACCAACTCAAGTTCCTTTAAGAGGAGATCTAGCGGGAGCTCGTCAAAGAATAGGTAATCCCCTCTTCCGATTCTTTCAAAATTATTTCTTCTTATAATTCCTCATCATGATTTGTTTAAATTATAAATTAATAAATAAAGTATAAATTATATAATTATATCTTATTAGTATTATTTAATAACCATATTCCACAATCTATCAATTATACAGAAGACGAAATCACCACGCGCGCGTACGTATAACCTACTGTCTCCACGCTGTAGTGTAATATGTTTTTCACAAAAACTTTAATTGGATGGTTATAATGGTGGAAATAAAAACTATATATGTTTAAAATAACAATATTTGGATTTTTGAACAATATATATACCATCCTCTTCAATACTATTTCATAATTAATGAAATGATATCGTCGCTCGTGCGTACGTACAGCCTACCATCTCCACGATGCGATGTGATTCCTTCTACATGATATTCACTAAATAATTATTATATAAATATATATAATGAATAAATTTGATATATTTTAAATTAATATTACAATGTAAATGATATAATTATAATCTATGAATAATAAATGGGACTTATACGACAAATCGTGCATAGAAAAATGAAGAAATTAACACCAAAAGAAGTGTAATAATGAAATATATTTAAAAAAGTGATAATATGATCATATATAAGATCATAAATATAAATATAGTTCTAGAATAAGGTAATAAAATTATTTAATCCATTATATAGGTGATAAAGATACATACGAAGGAATTCATACCTAAGTTAAGGGATAATTTTGAAATCTCATTATTATCCAAGATTGTTTATATGTAAGTATTTACTAGGGTATATTTATCATCCATGTACATGTTTAATAAAATTGTATTCCAAATTTTTATTTATATTCTTGTAAAATTTTTTAAAGATAATTGTATCCATTGGTGAATTTATATTAAATGGTATGAAGGAAATGTTTATCATTTCAGATACAAGGTAATTTTTGACTTATCTAACAAAAGTACGAGAAGAATGTTTTATTTTAACTTATACTACATGAATGTATTATTCCTATATCATAATGTATTATTTTTTTAATATTAAAACTAATTTTTTAATTTTTATTGTTAATTAAACTCTTTTATTTGAAAATTTCATGAAATTTTATGAAAATAAAACATGTTTGATGAAGAAAGGATATATTCCGCAAGAATTAATTTCAAATGTTCTATCAAAATTATTTTTCACCTAGGATGAAATTATTTAATAGGGATTTGTTTATTGTGTACTATACCTATTATTACTATTTATTTATTATGTTTATAAATAAAAGATAGATTTTAAATCCATATCTTTTTTATGGATTATTTTATAATTAAATGATATTTCTGAGACTCATTTCTCTTCTATGGGTTATGTTATGAATGAATGATGATTATGAAACCCATTTCATTCCATAAGATATTATACAATTTATTTTCTTGTGTAACACATAATTATGGTTTCATTATGTAACTATTGGGACCTAAATCTCCTTCCAAAATATAGGGTAAAGATTTATATCTCATGATATAGACAAGACATGAATGGTAAACAATCCGGTTTAGTAATACAGTGTTGGAATGGTAAGTAAATTTGATTTAGTAATACAGGGATGGAATGGGGATTGAACACGGTTTAATAAAGGACATTTTACACTATGATGGAAATTATTTCCTATGCTTATCTCTCTACCAAAATTCCTTGTTTTATGTCAAAGTTATTATTTTATGATTTATGTCTTAATAATTTTTATGACTATAGATTATTATATTTGATATTGAAGGTTTTAAAGTTCATATTCTTATAACCTTATGTATATTTTATGATTCCTAACTCCTTTTTTTACCCTTAGTAAGAATTTTTTATCACCCTTTATTATGTATTATTTTACCAAGGATATAAAAAAAAGTTTTTGGGTAGGATTAATAAAGGGGAATATAATTTTGCAAAACATTGATGATATTTCACTAGACTATATGTTTTTGTTCCAAGTTTCCAATGTTACTATACTAATATGGTATTAAAATCTATTTTTTTTAATGTAATAAGTATTTAAAGACATTAATTTAATGTCCTTAAAGTCAATATTGGGTCATTATAAACACCCCTTCATGGATAATTATGTTGTATTTGGTTTATCTAGAGTATTCGAGGTCAAATCGTTGATCAAGAGTGAGATCCATAGCATGCTTGTCGAACTCAAACACTAACTACTAAGTCTCACATGTGCTTCAATCAATCAATCATGGGGACTCCATCATTTTCAGTAAAAATAATAATTTATTTTTAGATTTTCCAATTTCAAACATCAACATGCCACATCAATTTCCTAAACAATATCACATATTTTTCATCAAATTAAAGTATATATAAATAATATTTCATTTAAATTAATTTTCCTTAAGAATCAACCTCAAATCATTTCTAATATAAATCCCATTTTTCTCAAAATTGGCCCTATATTTTCTACCCTTAAAATAGGTTTTTATTTTTCCAATTTCCATTCCTTTCAAATAAATCATAAAAATAGACACAATTAATTCTTAGAAAACAATTGAAATTAAAATTCAATTAAACAAATTAATTGTGGTTTCATTTATTTATAAAATCCTTAAAAACCCACCATCCTTTAGGACACATGATCAAACAATCAATAACAAAAAAATGAGAACCGATAATAGAGAATCGATTGTGAATATGATCAAAGAGGAATTACTAGGTTCAGGATTAATCAAATCAAAATTTTGATCCACTAGTAACATGATGATTTATCACTCTCTAAGAAGGTAATATATGATGAATGTATAAAACTAAATGATATAAGATCCATTTACTGGAGGGATATGAAATGTATTTGTTGGTCCATGTGTGTAACTCAAGGGGGTGGGGGTGAATTGAGTAACCAATAAAATTTCAATCAAAATTTTTTTAAATAAAATACCTTGATTAATATAAAATATACCAGTTACATAAAATATCTTATTGATATAATATTTTATCTTTTAACATATTTATTGAAATATTTATATAGTCTCAGTTAAAAAAAAATTAAAACCACATTAACTTTTGAAATCAATTTAATAAACCAAAAACTTATATAAGCACTAATTAAGACTAACGATCAAAGTATTATTTTTTAATGGTATAAACAATATTTATTTTTAAATCATATAAAAAAATAAAAAAGGAATAGTTGAAAATGAATACAGGAGGTTTATTATAAAGTTTATACTTAATCCTCTCCATTTAGGAATCACCTTCAGGAAATAATATTATATAATAATATTCTTAGATCCATAACCTAGATCGATTTTATAATAATAAAAAACTATCCCGGTCACACATGACCTCTTCTATAAACTTGTAGGAATAAAAAATATACAAGCCACACAAGGACCTCATCCACAACACCATAGGAAAACATGAATAAATGGAGCTTAAGAAGATTTATAGTATATTCTAGTTAAATTTCACGATTTAGTGTGCGTGTGTGTGTGTCTACCATACATTTTACACAAAATAATTTTAATATAAATAAAATAAAAAAGGATCAAGTAAAGGTTACTAAATAATAGGTGTTCATCTGTATAATAATATCTGCAGCTCGTGACTCTAAAAATAATGTGAAATGAAACTTGAGTTGACTTTCTAAAATTTATTATAGAACATAGTGTCATAAAACTCTTTATTATGATTATTGGAAGAAACTGAATGATATTTTGCCTTAACTCTTCCTCTTTCATGTGGAATAAAAATTTAACATTCAAGATCTTATAAAGTGGAAATATTTTCCTGTTTTTTATCTCTATGTGTATGTATGCTCATCTATTTAGAACATCTATATGTTGTATGAGGGAGTTTTCCTCTTTTTTTCAATAGCATGATACAGTATCCATGTGGAGAGAAATCATCTAGATCTCTTTATTCCTCATACTCAGGGCTTACACATTCTTTAATTCATATATGCAAAAAAAATTTAAGGAATAATCATTAAAATAGTTTTGGGAATTAAATTAAATAATATATTCATTAGAAATTTTTAATTATAAAATAAACAGAATACTGGTGGTGAGTCTTTTGAATGGATACATGGTCTATAGAGGTGTCTTTATCTAATGATTACTGGTTTTGTAAGTGACTTGGGCTGGCAGTGATTCAGGTTCAATGTTGGCCCCGGTCTGGCGACATGTCTCTCTGATACTTAGCCAATTTTTTATTCTCATGGTGACTCCACTCTGAAGGTAGGTATTTACAACAATTTATCAGATTTCTGATCCAATGGTGAATCATACATTGAAAAAAAATATACCAAATGCATTATATTATATAAAAAATTCATAACACATAAAACTCATTAATAGCATATGAACATGATTTTGTGATCATTAAAACCATGAGAACAACAATCTTTCTTTTTTTGATGATAAAAAATCATGGACTTTTATACAAGTTGTATTAAAATCAAAAGTAAAGAATATAAAATTGTATCAAATGAAATTCCGTAGGAAACATAAACAATGAAAATATAGTATCAAAAGAATACTAGTATATAAAAAAAATTCCATAACCTTCTCTCCCTCTTGGGATTATCAAAAAAAATAATAGAATGCAAGAAATTAAAATAACCAAAATATGAAAAAATAGAATAAGATTAATCTGAGGATTTCCATTGATTAAAAAGCACTTAAAGTATAACAACAAACATATATAAACAATTTACACAAAAAACATCCCCATAAAAACATTCCCATCAAATCAAATAGTTTAACGAGAAACGCTTCTCAGGCTATGAGGAATGAACTAAATTACCCTTTCCCTTGGCCTTTTCCTTGTATGAGGTAGAGGATGCAGCAATTGAGGTTGATGGTATAGAAGGAACAACTGTAGTAGCATCAGTAATGGAACAAGTCTCTCTGATGAGGATTGGTAAGAGATACTACAATACCTCTTTGGGAGAGAGAGAAAAGACATAAATAAGGGATGTCAAAAGAGCATGAGGATTTTGGGTCACACCAGCTCTAAAGAACTCTGGATCAGTTGTAGGAGGGTTCAAATGAGATTCCACTAGTATGGCCTCATGAGCCACAATATAAGCTCCATGAATAGGAAAAAATTCATTGACTATATTTCTGTAATACATGATGTTAAGACCACCTATATCCATTTCACAGAATAAATATTTCTTCACTTACATAAACCACTGAATTACTGGAGTCAGGAACTTCAATCAATTTACTTGCTCTTTAAAGGATTGACTGACTAGATAAATTCTTAGATTCTCTTATAAATACTTGAAATGATCATTCATCTCATTCTTAGAGCATATCCTTTGAGATATAATACTTGATTTCTTTGGTAATGGTCTCTCTATCATCTCGCATGAATTTCATGTACACCCTGACCATCATGTGGACATGATCACTATTATTCCTTATTTTCCAAAAGTCTCCTGAGGTTATTCAAGAAAATCAATGGAAGAAGATCTATGTTCTTCCCTTAAAACTAACTTGAGCATCTCAATATCCAAAATAGGAGGAGTATCACTGTAACTATTATCCATAGAAGAATAGTTCTCCATGTTCTCAAGAAAATCATTAATTGATGTGGAAAGGCTGAATACATCCATTTTAAAATTGATTTCATAGACTCCAACTCACATGAAAGTATTCTATTCTTAATATCTACATCCTAAATTTGGTGTATCATTTTTGGTTGAATATTATTAATCACCTGCCCAAATAAATACCTTTCATTATTTTCACTTAACATAGTGACCTCAGGCATTTTATTTCTTAACAAAAGACTAAATTTAGAAATCAACCTCTCTCTAAAGGAATCCAGGTGACCTCTAGTGACAACATCCACTGGAATAGTAGGAACAAAATGGGTAGGTTAAGGTGTAGGACCAACAGATGACACATTTACTCTCTCAGAATCAAAACATTAAAACTATCCAGCAACATCAATCTAGTCAACTAAAGATCTATTAGTACCTTTTTCCTCTCGATGATTTGGTCCACAAATCTTTGGTGGACTTCAATGAAATTTGTACCATTCCTTGAATATTATATCCATCAATCCTTCAGAATATATAATGATAATCTCAATAATTGTAGTCTCTATAGCTGTAAAAAACTGAATTAGGTACAATAATAGTTGGGGTCTCAACAGATCTCTATGCTTCACAGACTTCTCAATGGTAGCAGGATCAACTTCCATCTTCTCATCAACTAACTTCCCAACAACAAGAAAAACCTTCATCTTCTCATCCACTTATTGTTCAATAATATTATACTCAATAAATATTTCCTATACACTATGATCAAAATTAACAATAATATAAATTGGGAACCTTTCAATACTTGGGGATTTCTCCCTGTCAACATATGCATCTTTTAATTCTCTAGATAAAAGGCTCATTTCTTTAACTATGATGGGTATTTATTATTATCTTGAAATATAGCCTCTATGAGAAAGGAGAAAATCCAGAGGTATTTCTATATACCTTGCACTAATTCTGTAACTAGAACCATTAGGTCTAGATCATCCATCATCATCATCTAAATTCTCATCACCATTAAAATCTTTATCATCTACCTCATATTCATATTCATTATTATCATCATCATCACCACCATTTCCAATTTACTTAGAATATTTGGAAAATATCTTGATCTTTTATTCTCTTGATACACCTATTTCATTCTCATCAATTCCTTCATTTAACTATTTATCTCTTTTATGGAGAGTCTGGGGCGGACTAGGTTATCCATTGGATATATATAGATTATTATGGAAATTCGTGGTCACTTCATTCATCCAATAGAAATTCAACTTCTTTATTTCTACTAAAAGTAGATAATTCCACCATATTAGAATACTCAAATATATTTTCTAGTTCCAAACTAGGATAAACAAGATATTTCAGTCTCAAATGATGGTTTAATGGATTCAGTTCACTATATAATTTTTCATCATCAACCACCCATTTATTTTTCCATGTATTCCAACTAAACTTCATCCTTATACATATTATTCTAGTGTTGTTGTAACCACTACAATAAATAGTAGATTCTTTTTCTTTACCAACCAAACCATTTTTTTTCATAATATAATTGATCTTAGAGTAGATAATATAATTTTATATTTAGTTAGGATTACACATCTCCATCATCTGAAGCATAAGTTATCTAAAAAAATTATCTTGTGTACTATTTTTATAAGACATAATAAATATACATCTTGGTACCATAATGTAACAAAATCACCCTTCATTTGGAAACAAATATGCTGGATTAACTTTAAAAGAAACCTACATTCTCCATCGAGTATAGAGGTTATCGGTTTATTAAAACTTCATATACTGTTAACTTAGTAATGGAATTTTCATAAATTAAATAACACTAGACTCTGAAGTCCTCAGAAAATCATTAAAAACACCTTGTTATTGAACTTTCAAACATTCAACATGCTGACCAGAAGAAAATAAAATTATATGGCCATTAACTCAACTTCTTAATAATATTTCTTCTCATCAAAACAGAACTCCACATACTGATAGACCTGATATATGAACCGAGGATAAAATGTTATCTCATTTCAAGAGAACCATTTCAATTTATACTTGTTTTTGAATAAGTTGAATCACCAAATATTTAATCAAAATCTTACACTCTGTATGTACTAATTTTTTGGGTATAACTATACAATTTTTGAGCTTGGGATTTACTAGTTCAACTACAATAGGACTAATGTAATCCCATTTGTTTTTTCTTTTCTAGAAGTGAATATGTTTGTCAAATTCACTAAAGGAATATTCACTTTGGGAATGGTGATTGGCTCGATCGGTTCTGAAGAAGGCGAAGGAAGTCAAATAGTAATGAGAGTAAATGTTCCCAATAAGTCTAAATTGAAAAGGAATGGGGAATGTGTGTGTTGAAAGTAGACAAATATTTCATTTTATATCATTTAGGATTTAGGGATTTAGAGAACCAAAATAAAAAAATTGAATTTAATCATTAATTAAAAAAAATATTATAGAAAATAAAATTAAAAATTGAGAACTAAGAAGTGAAACAAAAATTGACAAAGGGATGAGAACTCCAATGGTGAGAGGTTTTCAATGGTGAAAGGTACCACTATTGAGAAGTTTCAGCAGTGTGATATACAAAATGGTTAGACAATCATAATGGTGATACATCACAAAAATGAAATATTGTAATAGTGATACATCACAATGGTGAGACATTCACAATTGTAAAAATTTCACAACAGTGAGTCCCATAAAATTAAACGTAACAAAAAATGATCATACCTAACTCATGTTTGATGTAATTAATTCCATCATAATTCCAAGGCTTAGTAAAATTATTAGTAGATTTGTAACACCCTGAGATTTTATGAGAAGTATTCTTTTTAATTTATTTGATGTCTTGTGTTGTATGCTTCACCAAGATTATCTTGCTCTATACGCAACACCGTATTAGCTAGCAGTATACACAATACTATTCTTGGAACGTGTTACACAAAATTTCAAGTTTGTTTGATAGATGTTATTCTATTCAACATTGAGTGTATATATATATATATATTCAATGTATAAATGAAATATGGTTGGATTATATTATACACAACAACAAAAGAATCTTTCACTACACACAACCCTTACTCGGCTTGCTTTACAAGCAATTGTGACCTTCCACGATAGAGTGTGTTGTACACAATACCGACTTTCACTAAACAAAGATATGTTATTAAAATATTATGTAAACTAGCCATTATGAATAGTAATACCCACTTTTTGAAATTTAATAAATTTAATAGTTCAAAATGGACTTCATTTTGAGATTCATAATATCGAAATTAGCCTAGGGTGAGTTTTTTGTATTTTTCAGAAAACTTTCAATTTTTGATGAATACTGAAAAACACTAGGTTACAATATAAAAACCTAATTTTTATTTAAATAATTATTTATTTTATTTAAATTTATTTTAGGTAAAAATTGATACATAATACCTATATATGTTCAATTTAATTCAATGAAGTCATTTTATAATAATTTTAGATATATAAAAATTTTATTGAACTTTTCATCGTCTTTTACCCACCTCCTAAGAGAATTTTAAAATTTACATAAAAATTAATTTTACCACTTCTGTGAGTGGAATTTAGAAAATTTGAGAGACATGATTAATATCAAGGAGTAATATGTTGTTCAATAAGATAAAAATAATTTTTTTTTAATAGTAACTTTTTACTTTTATTTGCCACGGTTAAAAGTAAATAGGTTAATTAAGGTTAAAAATGATATTATTATTACCCTAACACATGTCCTAATTCTATTGGATAAGTGTAATTCGACCAAAAACAACCTTAGGGTTAAAATATTACCCTTTAGGTCCACTTTTATTTTATTAGGACATTTATTATTATTTTATTTAAAGAAGAGTTAAAAGAGTTAAAATCAATGTTTATAAATAAAACATTTTTAATATAGGGTTATACATAAGATAAATTAGACTATAAATATTCATTAGAATGATAAAATGATTTCCTAAATAATGGTATATTATTTATAATTTTTAGACATTAAATAAGTTAATTTATTTATGACACTAGGATGATGCAATAATTACCTTATTAATGAAATACTAACATAATTAATATTATAAATACACAAATAAATGTAATTTGAGACTTTTTATGAATTACACTACTTTTATAGGTTAATATGATATGTTAATATTTATCTAATTAACTTTTTTAGAAATTTTTATACTGTTATGATTTTTAGAAAAATCAATTACCAAATAGTGTCAAAATTGACATAAAATAGTTTTAAAACAAATATTATATTATTAATTGTTATTATATTCCTAAAAATATACGTATCAGCCCAATTACTTAGATACGGTTATATATATTAATAATGAACCACTTGGGGTTTGTTTGGCTTGTTATAGTAAGTTTATTAAAAATATAGTGTAAGAAAACAAGAAGACACTGTAAAAGTTAAATTATTTAACTTATTTTTAAATCTAAATGATAAGGTTAAATTTTTCTAAAACATATTTGTTGAGAGGATTTCGACCCATACCCACTTTATCTTCTAAATAAGTCACTTCGGTGCCATTATAAACTGAATACGACTTTATTATAAAATAATATTTTAAGTTTTTCCTAAAGTGCCCTTCTCCTCCATTATAAAAGGGCATCTCCTCCCTTTTCTCTTTACACAATTTTGAACATTCAAACTTGGCCAAACCCTACAAATTTCCCTTATCAACTTCACTAGAAACATTATTGAGGTTCTGGTCTCCTCAAAATACCAACACTAGTGCCTTAAGATGAAGCTTAAAAGAGGTGCGTCGAAGAAGAGGCAATCTCTTCTACCGATTCTTTCAAATTTTCTTTCTTCTTAAACTTCTTCTTATTTAGTTGTTTAATTATAAATTAATAACATCAGTATCAATAATATACTGATATGTTATTATAAATATGAAACAACCCCATTTCACCTTCTATCCATCCTACGAAAAACGAAATCACCGCGCGTGCATATGTATAGAATACTGTCTCCACGCTGTGGTGTAATCTGTTTTTCCACCACCACCTTACTTGAATGGGTATAATGGTGTAAATAATAACTATATATAGTTATTATAACATCATACTGATTCTGATATATTATATCATCCACTCCAATTCAATTCAATAATTATCGGAACGATATCATCGCTCGTGTGTACGTACGGATTACCGTCTCCACGACACGATGAGATTCATTCTCCATATTAACCATTAAAGAATGATTATAATGTATATATAATGAATAATAATGAAATATATGAAATGATAAAGATACTGGATTTTTGGATATATATATATATATATGTCATCTACTTACTTCCATTCATGTCAATAAGGAATAGAAAACAACGTCATGCATACGTACGGCATACCGTCTCCATGAACGGTGTATTTCATTTCATTTATCTAACTATTATATATATATATATATACTGAATATATATGATATATAAATCATGATATAAGTAATAATAATATCAAGAACAACAATTACAAACACATATGGTAAATAAAATGTTTTTACCCAAAACGCTTCTTTAACATAGAATTTACAAAAGAACGGGTTATATAAAGTCACAAGTGAACCATATATGATATCATAACAATGAATATGATTTGGTAATAAGTCAATGAAATTATCTAAATCATTATACAGGAGGTTTGGATACGTAGTAAGCATATCAGACCTAAGATAAGGGATAACTTTTCCAATCTCAATTTTATCCGAGATTGTTTATTCGTAAGTATTTACTAGGGTTATATTTATCATACATGTCCTTATTTTCTAAAAATAGTTTCATGTATGTTTAAATTCCTTTTTACCCATTTTTTACTTTTACTATATGGTATGTAAGTAATATTTCTTTTGTTTATGTTATGAGGTAATTTTTTGACTTTTCCGGAAAAAGTAAGAGAAGAATGTTTTCTTTAACTTATATGACATGAACAGATTTTTATGGTTTCATAACACCTTATTTTCATAAAGTTTACTGTACAATATTTCATGGTTATTTTCAATAAAAATCCATTCCTTTTTAAAAAAATTAGAATTTTGTGAAAAGAAAATGATTTTTAAGAAGAAATGATATTTTCCTCAAGAATTCTTTTCAAGTGTTTTATCAAAACCATTTTCCATCTAAGATGACATTATTTCATATGTGTATGTTTCAAGTATAATATCTCATTGATTTACATGGTTTCACTTTTCTTATTATGAAATTATATCCATTTGTTTCATATGGATTATATTATGATGGGATGATGTTTATGAAACCCATTTTTATTCATTGGGTTATGATGAATGATTTATGTTTATGTTGTGGAACAAGTAAGAATGATTTCATTATGAGATGGGTGGGACCTATATCTCCCTCCAATGAATTGGGTAAAGATTTATATCTCATGAGATATAAATGGTTGGAATGTTAAGTTAATCCGTTTCAGTGATACAGGACTGGAATGAGGAGTGAACTGGATTCAAAAACGGACTTTGTCCACTAAGATGGTCTTGGCAGCAATGCCTTGGCTACTATGGAAATCATATCATGTGTTTAATGGTTTTCCATAATTACATGTTTTATTACCATTCTATTTTATCATGATTGATGTTCCATTATGATATATGCCTTACATACTTCCATGATTTATGTCTTTACTCAAGATTTTTATGATTAGATTTTATTTTAAAGTTTTTTTTTTCATTCAAATTTTTATGGATTGTTTTATGTTATCTATGTTTACCCTTATTGAGAATTTGAGCTCACCATTTTTATGATATCTTTTCCCTAGGATATAAAGAAAGGTTTTAGGTAAGAAAAAAAGGGGAAGATCTTTATGGGAGATGTTGAAGATCTTTCACCATGAATAGAAGATTATTTTTCTGAGTTTCCAAAGACACTAAACTATTACGGTCCTTGTGTGATTGTTTTTATTATGTATTAAGTATTCCAAAAAAAGTAATGTAATGTCTATGTAAGTCATGCTTTGGGCCTCTACAGTTGGTATCAGTGGAAAGGTTTAATTAACCTTTGGAAACTAGGATGCGAAAACTTTAGTGAAACCCTTAGAGATATTTCTAAGGTATGTCTAGGGATGTCCCTAAGGTTAAGTATAAGTATAGGTTATAGTCCTAGAATTACGGTAATGATATTAGAATTAAACATAAGATGTTAGATATTGAAGGTACTCCCCCTTGATTGTGATTTTTTCCTCTCACACTATTCTTTTTGGATTTTAGAAAATGGTTGGAAACAGGAAGAGTCACGATAATGGAGGATATGATGGACAATGGAATGATATTATTCATGAGAAACCAAATGAAAATGGATCTAGAAGTCCACATATCGTTATTATGCCAAATCAGAAATCTCATAATATGATCAATAATCTCAACTTTTGTATGTTTCCCGACTCAGCTAATAAGAGAAAGATGGAGTTTCATGATGATCATAGAGGAAAAAAAGTTCAATTTCCCTCATGTAAATCATGCAGGGAGAGGCATCTGGGAGAATGTTTCAAAGGAAATGGAAGATGATTTGGGTGTGGAAAAGAAGGACACAAAGCCAATAATAGTAAAGTAAAAGGTTCGGTTAACACCATGGACAAGGATAATGGTATTGCTAAGACATCATCAATGGTTAAATGTTTTAAATGTGGAATGTACGGGCATTATGCAAACCTATACCCCAAGGGAAAATCTCATGAAGAGAATCAGAAAGGTCATATGAGTAGTATTTATGTGGATGATGATGAAGAGACTACAAATTATATATGAGATGAAAGAAATGATGAAGCTCAGTCAGTGGGTTAAGAAGGTAGTGGAATGATTGTATGTTTATCAAGAATAATGTATGGTACAATGGAATAATGAAAAATCTAAGGATTGTTACACTGTTTTCTTCCCTTGAGTTTTTGAAAGTATATGAAGAATGATAATGGTAGCCATGAAAGGTTATTCAAATATTTTTGGAAGGTTGATGATATGTGCATAATGAAAATATAAAGAGATAATGAGATGTTTGATAGTATTAATGAGCTCATGACTGGTATAAGGACAAAGTGATATCATGGTTTGAGTATATAGAAATCTTGGGATTTTGGTATGGGGAATGAGTTAACTTTTGATAGCTCTCATGTTTTCACTAAGGTTCTATGGTAATTCATGTTTCAAAAGAATACATTATTAAGGTATTCACATGTTTGGAATGTGACCAATAAGATATATCTTATGATATATGGGGGACAAATGATGGTATTCACGTGCTTATTATGTGACCTTTTAAGTAATCGTTTTCTTTATACTGTGAGATTGGACATATGTATTTTGGATAAGCCAAAAGATTGGAATGGATTATGTTAGACGTTAGATAGTATTGTTTAAGGATAGAATTTTTTTTCGATATTATTTCTGGAATGTTATAATAGTGTCGTTTTAGAAAAGGGGACAACCTGCAGGATGGGTGACAATTGCGTCGGACAAGTTTGTAGGAATCGAACCCACAACTGAAGTGTGACAGGCCTTTATCGCCTACCTCTAGCTTACAGGAAGTCCCTGGTTAGTATAAACTAGTTTTATTTTATTTAGTGGTATGATAGATGAATTATAAGTCCATTTTTATAACCATATATGATTAATCTCACCATAGATGGACTTATGTATATAAATTTTTCTAACCTTATGTTTGAGACAGATGGAATGACCTATCATTCTATCGCATGATCTGCTAACACTTTTCAAAAGATAAATTTAACTTTATTTCTTTAAGAGTTGAAGTAGAAATTGTTCAAGGCACGAGAAATGGTAAGGTTGTACCAAAATCAAGTAAGTATATCTTTTAATTAAAAAATTCTTCAATATTTAGGAAATAATCTTGAAAATCAAAAATGTTTTCCTAGTGCCCTCATATCTGATGAATCAGATGGTACCTTAGATCATCACAAATTTATGGCTTTGTGATTTTTGGATTTTTCATAGCCATGTCCTCTACCAATCTTCATTAGAAGTTGATGGTTATATTTCTCTTCTATATCCATATTTTCACCTATGTTCTCCTATGTGGAAACCCAGTGATGAGTTAATTTGGGTTACCATTACGTTTCATACATTAGTTTTTAAAATTATGTTTTATTATTCCTTTTTACAATGTGGGTTTCTTTGAAAGAAACTTTCAAGTAGTAAACTATTTATAACCCCGATGAATTTCGAGGGCGAAATTAATTTTAAGGAGGGTAGAATGTAACACCCCGAGATTTTATGAGAAGTATTCTTTTTAATTTTTTTGATGTCTTGTGTTGTATTCTACACCAAGATTATCTTGTGCTATACGCAACAACGTATTAGCTTGCAGTATACACAACACTATTCTTGGATCGTGTTACACAAAATTTCAAGTTCGTTTGATAGAAGTTATTCTTTGAAACATTGAGTGTGTATATATATATATAGTCAATGTATAAATGAAATATGGTTTGATTATATTATACACAACAACAAAGGAATCTTTCACTACATGAAACCCTAACTTGGCTTGCTTTACACGCAATCGCGACCTTCCAGGATAGCGTGTGTTGAACGCAAAACCATGTTTCACTAAACAATGATATGTTATTAAAATATTATATAAACTAGCCATTATGAATAGTAATACCCACTTTTTGAAATTTTATATATTTAATATTTCAAAATGGACTTCATTTTTGGATTCGGAATATTGAAATTAGTCTAGGGTGATTTTTTGGTATTTTTCTGAAAACTTTCAATTTTTGATGAATAGTGAAAACACTGGGTTACTGTTTACAAACCAAAATTTTATTATAATAACTATTTATTTTATTTAAATTTATTTTATGTCAAAATTGATACATAATACCTATATAATTTCAATGTAATTCATTGGAGTCATTTTATAATAAATTTAGATAAATAAAACTTTTATTGAACTTTTCACCTCCTAGGAGAATTTGAAAATTTACATAAAAATTAATTTTACCTCTTCTGTGAGTGGAATTTTGAAAATCCGAGAGACATGGTTAATATCAAGGAGTAAAATGTTGTTCAATAAGATAAAAATAATTTTTGGTGAATAGTAACATTTTGCTTTTATTTACCACGGTTAAAAGTAAATTGGGTAATTAAGGGTAAAATGATATTGATATTACCCTAACACATGTACTAATTCTATTGGATTGGTGTAATTCAACCACAAAAAACCTTAGTATTAAAATATGACCCTTTAGGTCCACTTGGATTAGATTAGGACATTTATTATTATTTTATTTAAAGAAGAGTTAAAAGAGTTAAAATCAAAGTTTAATAACTAAAACATTTTTAATATAGGGTTATACATAATATAAATTCGACTATAAATATTAATTAGAAAGATAAAAAGATTTCCTACATAATTGTATTTTATTTATAATTTTTAGACATTAAATAATTTAATTTATTTATGACATAATGATGATGCAGTAATTACCTTATTAATGAAATACTAACATAATTGATATTATAAATACCCAAAAAATGTAATTTGAGACTTTTTATGAATTAAACTAATTTTATTGGTTAAAATGAAATTTATTATTGATTGAATTAAATTTTTTCGAACTAATCATTCTGTTATGATTTTTACAAAAATCAATTACCAAATAGTGTCAAAATTGACATAAAATAGTTTTTAAAACAAATAATATATTATTGATTGTTATTATATTACTAAAAATATAAGGATCAGCCAAATGACTTATATAAGGTTATATATATTAGTAATGAACCACTTTGGGTTCTTTTGTCTTGTTATAGTAAGTTTATTAACCATATAGTGTAAGCAAAAAAGAAGACACGGTAAAAGTTATATTATTTAACTTAGAGTTAAATCTAACTGATAAGGTTATAATAGTAAGATAAACTTTTCTAAAAGATATTGGTAGAACTTATTTAGACCCCTACCCACTTTAGCTTCGAAATAAGTCACTTTGGAGCCATTATAAACCGAATATGACTTTATTATAAAATAATATTTTATGTTTTTTCCTAAAGTGCCCCTCTCCTGCCTTATAAAATGGCCCCTCCTCCCTCTTCTCTATACAGAATTTTGAGGTTTAAATATCGTCAAAACCCTGACCATTTCCCTTATAAACTTCCCTAGAAACATTATAGAGGTTCCGGTCTCCTCAAAAGACCAACTCTAGTGCCTTAAGAGGATGCTTAAAAGAGGTGCGTCGAAGAAGAGGTAATCTCTTCTACCGATTCTTTCATGTTTTTTTTCTTATTCTTCAAATTCTTATTATTTTTTTGTTTAATTATAAATTAAAGACATTAGTATCACTAATATAATGATATGTTATTATAAATATGAAACAACCCCATTTCACCTTCTATCCATCCTACGGAAAATGAAATCATCGAGCGTGCGTACGTACGGAATACCGTCTCCACGTCGCGGTGTAATCTGTTTTTCCACCACCACCTTACGTGGATGGGTATAATGGAGTAATGAATAACAATATATAGTTATTATAACATCATACTGATTCTGATATATTATATCATCCACTCCAATTCAATTCAATAATTATGGGAACGATATCATCGCTCGTGCGTACGTACGGATTACTGTCTCCACAACACGATAAGATTCATTCTCCATGTTAAACATTCAAGAATGATTATAAATATATATAATGAATAATAATGAAATATATTACATGATAAATCTACTGGATTTATGAACATATATATATATATATATATGTGTGTGTTATCTACTTACTTCCATTCAAGTCAAAAAGGAAAGGAAAATAGCGTTCATACGTACATACAGCCTACCGTCTCCATGAACGGTGTATTTCATTTCATTTATCATTATATTATATATATATATATATAATGAATATATATGATATATAAATCATCATATAATTAATAATAATATCAATAACTACAAGTCCAAACACGTACGATAAATAAAATGATTTTACCCAAAACGCTGCTTTAACATGGAATTTACAAAAGAACGGGTAATATAAAGTCATAAGTGAACCATATATGATATCATAACAATAAATATTATTCTGTAATAAGTCAATGACATTATTTAAATCATTATACAGGAGGTTTGAATATATACGAAGCATATCAGACCTAAGGTAAGGGATAACTTTTCCAATCATTGTTTTATCCGAGATTGTTTATTCGTAAGTATTTACTGGGGTTATATTTATCATCCAAGTCCATATTTTCTAAAAATGGTTTCATGTATGTTTAAATTACATTTTACACATTTTTTAATTTTACTACATGGAAAGTAAGTAATCTTTCTTATCTTTACGTTACGAGGTACTTTTTTTAATTTTCCGGCAAAAGTACGAGAAAAATGTTTTTTTAACTTATACAACATGGACGTATTTTTACGGTTTCATAACGCCTTATATTCATGAAGTTGACTCTACAATATTTCATTTTTATTTTCAATAAAATCCTTTTATTTTAAATTGTTGAGGCATTTTTTGAAAGTAAAATGATTTTTAAGAAGAAAGGATATTTTCCTCAAGAATTCTTTTCAAGTGTTTTATCAAAACCATTTTCCATCTAAGATGACATTATTTCATATGTGTATGTTTAAAGTATAATATCTCTATGATTTACATTGATTCACTTTTCTTATGATGAAATGATATCCATTTTTTTATATGGATTATGTTATGATGGGATGATGTTTATGAAACCCATTTTTATTCTTTGGGTTATGATGAATGATTTATGTTTGTGTTGTGGCACAAGTAAGAATGATTTAATTATGAGATGGGTGGGACCTATATCTCCCTCTAATAAATTGGGTAAAGATTTTTATCTCATGATATAGTCATGGATGGAATGGTAAGTTAATCTAGTTCAGGGATACAGGATTGGAACGTGGAGTGAACTCAATTTAGAAAGGGACTTTTTCCACTAAGATGGTCTTGGCAGCAATGTCCTGGATACTATGGAAATCATATCATGTTCTTAATGTTTTTCCACAATTACATGTTTTATTCCCATGCTATTTTATCATTATTGATGTTCCATTATGATATATGCCTTACATAATTCCATGATTTATGTCTTTGCTCAAGATTTTGATGTTTAGATTTTATGTTCATGTTTTTTTTGCATTCAAATGTTTATGGATTATTTTATGTTCTCTGTGTTTACCCTTACTGAGCATTTGAGCTCACCCTTTTTATGTTTTCTTTTCCCCAGGATATAAAAAATGTGTTAGGTATGAAAAAAAATGGAAGATCCTTATGGGATATGTTGAAGAACTTTCACCATGATTAGAAGATTATTTTTCCGAGTTTCCAAAGACTCTAAACTATTACGGTCCTTGTGTGTTTGTTTTTGTTATGTATTAAGTATTCCGAAAAAGTAATGCAATGTCTATGTACGTCAATATTTGGGTCTCTACAAGATTTATGTTCCATACCAATGTATTTAAGAGTGATATCACCCTTTTGAAAATTATCTCTCAAAAAGTGATGACTTAAATTAATATGATTTTTTCTAGAATGTGTCATAGGATTGTTAGAAATTTTTATAAAAATTTTTTATAACAATTTATAGGGACATGTCAGAATTGATATCCATAGTGTAGTACTGTGTGTTTTATCTAAATTGTTTTTCACAGCATCTATATACAGTTATGAATTCATCTTTAGTATGAGACAATGTAACATAATTCTATTTCTTACTACACCAAGATACTTGTGACTTTCCTAAAAGGTGAAATGTTCAAGAAGTATTTTTTCTATCAAACTTACATTCAAAAAAATCATAATATGAATAAATAATTAAGTACATTTATTTCTATTTGGACAAAACAATCCTAAATTGGTAGTATGCTTGAGTTATTTGAAAATTCTTTTCACAGAAAGTAAGTGTGATGCTTTTTAATTTTCTTGAAAATGAGAACACATGCACACACTAAACATAATATCAGACCTGCTAGAGGTCAAGTAGAGAATAATTACAATCATACCTCAGTAACTCATTGGATCCACTGGTTTCCCAACTTCATTAAGATACAAATTACAGGTGGCACTCATATAAGTATCATTAATCTTAGTTCTATCCAAGTTAAAATGTTTTAAAATATCATTAGCACATCTAATTTGATTAAAAAATATATTCCTTCCATATATTCAAAAATCTAAAAACTAATAAAGAATTTTATTTCACCCATTAAATACATTTCACAAAAGTTTTGAAAAATTGTTTCATAAATAATTTTTTAAGAACCAAAAATAATATAATCTATATAAATTTGAACAACCAAAAGATCATTATAAAATTGTTTTAAAAAAATTTTAGGATCTACAATACCTTTTGAAAAACCTTTTGAATAAGAAAAGAGTTAATCCTTACATACCAAAAGCTAGGATCATTTTTCAAACCATATAAAGCTTTTGTAAATTTGAAAACACTTTTTTGGAAAATTGGGTTTTGAGAAACAAGGGGTTTTTCAAAAAAACATCATTAACTATATAACCATTTTAGAATGCACTCTTAACATACATTTGATAAATTTTGAAATCAAAATGAGTTTTATAAAATAGCTTTATTCTAATGGATTCATGTATGGATATTGGTGAACATGTGTCTTTATAGTAAATACCCTCTTTCTAGCTATAACCTTGTGAAACTAGTGTACCCTTGTTTCTTACTATAGTACCAGATTCAACAACCTTGTCTCTAAACACACATTTAGTGCCTATATTTAAGGTGTGTTTGGGTAGATCTACAAGTTCCCATAATTTATTTATTTCAAATTTCTTTAATTATTATTCCATATCCATTACCCATAATTCATCATTTATTTCATCATTGATGTCATAAGGTTCAATCTCTGATTAGAAATCTTGATGTTCAACCTGACATCTTAGAGAAGATATTGTTTCTATAACTCTATATAGGTCTCCAACTTCATCATTTATAGAATGAAACTTAAGGATCATAACAACACTATAAAAATAAAGGATGGTTACCTCAGGTCACTCTTTAAGTTTATGTTCATGTTTATGAAGTTCTTCATAATTGGAAGATTTTTTTCATGCTTTATAGTAGAATAAAAATAATTGGAATTTAAGTTTAAAGTGGATAAATCAACCTTAAGATTTGCTAAAGGTGAATTAAGCTCATATAGATCTGTCTCATCAAATTTTACATGAATAGAATCATTCATAGTATTGGTCCTTTTGATGAATACACTTTATCATTTACTAAAAGTTGAATAACTAAGGAAAATTCATTCAAATAATTTGGAAAAATACTTTTCCAAATTATCCTTAGTGTTAAAGAATAATAAAATTTTAACCAAGAACTCTAAATAAATTAAACTTAGGATTTATACTATTACAAATCTCATAAGGGTACTTCTTTATTATAGGTATAATTAAAACATATTTATTATATAACAGGTTGTGTTCATAGCCTCTTCCCAACAGTAAATGGGTAATTCATATTCATTATAAATAGTCCAAGCTATTTCTTTATGTTTTCTATTCTTTATTTCTACAAATCCATTCTGGTGAGGGGTCCTCGCAATAGATAAGTTATGATGATATCATTTTTTGAAAAAAAAAAGATTCAAATTATTGATTTTCAAACTCACAACCATGTTCACTTCTTAGGGTATTATTTCTAATTCCACATAAGTTTACATTATATATAACATAGTTGGTAAAATAAGAACAACCTTCACTATTGTGGTCCAAAAATAATACCCAAGTATACCTAGAGAATTCATATAATTATACATAAAAATAGGGATTCCAATTTAGACTAGATTCTATTGAAGGTCTCAATAAATCCATATGAACCAAATAATAATGTTGAAAAGTCGAAACTTCTTTCGTTTATTAAATATAATTCTTGTATTATTTCGTTTTTTTGATAGGGGAAACATACTTTATCATTTGGGAACTAAATATTTGAAGACTCTTGACTAACCCGTTCCTTGTAACATTTTTTAAGTGAGTAAATATTATATTATCCTAGTCTCCTATGCCCAAGCTGAGATTCTTTATGAAAGGAACTCAAAAAGGAAACATTTTGAGAAATCCATGAATTAATATTAATAACATAAACATTATCATTCATTAAAGTAGTAAAAACTAAAACATATTTTAAATAAAAAAACATTACATAAATAGTTTTAAAGCTTTAAAAGAAACCAATAACCATATAATTGTGAGATTAGAAGTATGTTATACTTTAATCTATCAACAAATAGTCCTTTATAAATTAAAACATAATTTGTGTTACCAATTTGGATAAGGTTGATGATGTTTCCTTAAGCATTGTCACCAAATCTGGCATGACCACCATCAACCTTTATGAGGATATTGAAGCTATAATAGTCTCATTTCATATTCTTGTAACATTCATTGTCTATGTATCATAAACCTATACATGAGATCTTTATTAAGACTTCCTACAAAACAAGTTTATACCTTTAATGACTTTGGTACGCATATTTTATTTGGACTAGATGTGTTAGAAATTAAAGCTTTATGAACCCACGTTTTCTTAATGGGTATCATGTAAGAAGAATATATTATTATTGAGATAAAAATTTTGTCAGGTTGTTTATAATAATAACTATAAGTAAATCTTTTTTAATTAGATTTAGGAACAAATGTCCTCTTAACTATTCTTCTATGTTTAGGATGGTATCCTAGACTTGTAACATACTTAGGAGAAATATGATTTTTTAATATTTTTGATAGAGTTTCTATACCATCAGAAATTATTTCCAAATATTTCTTAAGTTTCTCATTATGAATTTTTTATTTTGTATTTTTCTTTAAAAATTGATAATTATTTTCTTTCTCTATAGTAAGATCAATTTTAACACTAGAAGATAGAGCATGTTATTTTTTAGAACTCTATATTTATCTTTAAGATCATTGAATATGTCCTCAAGTATTTTTAATTATTAAAACATTTATTCTTGATACATATACTATTTATTATTTTCACTTTCAAAATGATCATAATCAACCATAGAAAAATCTGTAGATATAATAGGAACCTCATAGATTGTTTTTCATGAAACACATGATGGATCATTTAGAATTATATTTAAGAGTAGAGTTAGAGTCCTTGGAAATATCCTTTTGGAACTCCATGTTGATTTCATGGATTTCCTTAATTTTCTATTCCAAACCTTATATATATTTTTGTATTTCAATTTTGGATAGTTTTCCTTAATATGTCCTTTTCACTTGTATTCATAGCAGGTTATCTCATTTATGTTTTCCTCTTTTTTCAAATCATTTGTCTTGTTACCATTGTAATTTGGATTTTTTTCAAAAATTTCATCTTCCTATAGTACTTAATAAATCTTCTATCCATATGGGTCATCTTTTCATTACTATTTGATGGTGAATCATCATCACTAAAATTCTTAGCTTATATCTTTTTCTTCTCATTATGTTTGGATGGAGTAGACTTGAAGGCTATTGGATTTCATTTGGGTTCATCGCACTCTTTTCTGTTTACTTTTTGATCTTCTTCTTACATAATTATTTTTCTAATTAATTCCTTAACTATAAATTTTTGGATGTCACAGGATTCCCTGATTGATTCTCATGTTCCTCTACATATTTTTGGAAGGCATATGATTAATCTAATAATTTGATCCATGTCAGATACTATATTTCCTATAGATCTCATGGTGTTCATAATTTCAATAAACCTACGATAGATATCAAAAATTAATCCATAAGTATTCATCTCAAAAGAATTATATTTCATATTATATTTATACAATCTCGTGTCTTTAACTATGGTTGTTTCTTCATGGTAGATAAATAAAGTACCCCAATTTTCATAGGAAATCATACAAGAATAAATTCAATTGAATTCTTCATATACAAAAGTTCAATTGAGTGAATTCATAGATTTTTAATTATTATTATAAGAAATCTTAGTAACATTAGACTAGTCTTTTTTAGGAGTCTTAGGTAACTCATACTTATCCTCAATAATAGACTTGAGTTTAAAACCCATACCCTCTATGAATTTTCATCTTTATCTTACAATGAGCATAATTTTTACCATTGAATAATGGAGGACTTATAGTATCAGATCCTCCTGGTCTATTATCCATTTAGAGAAATAAATTTATAAATGAAAAAAATTTATTATATTTAAAATATAACTAAAATATCAGTTGAAAATAATGTATTTTGAACTGAAATTCTAAACACTACTCTGATACCAAATGTGGGTGGTTATGAGTAACTCGAGAGAAGGGGGGATTGAGTACCTAATAAAATTTTTGTTGAAAAAATGTTTAAATAAAATCCCACTATTAATTTAAAATATCCTAGTTATCCAAAATAGTAGATCGATATAAGATTTTTCCTTTTAATAGATTTCTCGAGAGATTGATTAATTCCGAGTCAAAAAATTTTGAGCACTATTTTAAATTATGAAATAAATTTTATAAATTGAAAATTTATATAAAGTCTAATTAATAATAACTATCAGAGTAATAGTTTTTTATGGGTTAAAGACGATTTAGTTTTAGAGCATATAAATAAAACAGAAAATTTGCATAACAGAAAATGAATACAAAAGGTTCAGTCTCAAGCCAAGATGTAATAATCTCCACTTGGAAATCACCATATACCAAGTATATTATATGATAGTAATCTAGGATCCACATACAAAATATTTTGTAAAATAGTAAAAACTATCCAGGTCATACATGAACTCTTCCACAAACTCATGGGAATAAACAATACAGAGGCCACATATTCACCTCTTCCACAACACTTTGAGAAAAAAAAGAATAAATAGAGTTTAGTATGATCTCTTTTATCTTCTTGTTAAATCATAGGAGTCATTGTGTCTGTTTAGAACAATGTTTTAACACACTTCAAATAATGTAAATAAAATAAACAAACATAGATAGTAAAGGTTTAGAAATAAAAGGTGTTGGTTTGTCAGTTAAGCTCTGTAGATCATGAATCTTTTAATGTAATCTAAAATGAACCTTAAGTCTTCATTCTAAAATGTGCTATATAACAAAGTGTAGAAAAACACATTGTTATAACAGTAGTAAGGAATAAAATGATTTTTTTCTCAACTGTTCCTCTATCGTGTGAAGCAAGATAAAACATGTATTCTCCCATAAAGTGGTACTCTTTCTATGTATATTATCTCTTTGTGTATGTAAACTCATTTATTAAATGCATATATATATCACACAAGGGTGTATTCTCAATATTTTTATTAGTAGTATGAAAGTGTGTCCATATGGAGAGAAATCATATGGATCCCCTCCTTCCTCATACAAAGGGCTGACACATTATTTAATGTATCTCTGGAAATTATATAAGGAATAATATTAAAAATAATTTCGGGAATTAAATTCTATAATAAAGCCATTAGAAAATTTTATTTCAAAATATACATAATTGTGGTAGAGAGTCTTTAGAATAGTGACCTAGTCTCTCACAGTATCATGATCTGATGGTGACTGGTTATAACAATGACTCAGGCTGGTAGTGGGTAAGGTTAAATGGTGAAATAGGTATGATGATAGGTCTTTCTAATATTTATCCAATTTATTCATTCTAGTGGTGACTTCACCCTAATAGTAGGTTTGTTCAACACTTTCTTAAATTTCATATCCAACGGTGAGTCTTTCTTAACCAAAAATATAGTTCAATCTACTGTATATTATAAAAATATATTTTAAGACATAAAACTAATTAATAGTTTAAAGAACATGATTTTGTGATCATTAAGAAAAGGATACCAACAACATCAACCAACACTTAGACCTGAGAGAAAAGAGGTTAGATAATCTAAAATCATCTGTTGAGTGAATCTAAAATCCAATGGATCAAATTTGGTTTGATTATGAGGGATTTGGAATATAAAATATAGTTTTATATTTCTAAGTGGGAGGAAAAATACCATGCTGCAACAATTAGTACCATGTCACAAATTTTTTAAGATGATCCAGATTATGGTGTAGTGAAAAGGACCATATTGTAGTGGTATTGATAAAACCATGCCAGGGTGACATAGTGAGCTTCGTGTCATAGATATGGATAACCAATTTGTGACCATGACTTAGGAGAAACTATCACACTGAGGACCTATAAATTTAATAAGAGGCTATGTCGCAACATCTCATCCAAAATGTAGCCATGTCGAAAAAGGAAAAACCACCCAACTTAGTCACTCAATATTCCACACCTGATCCAGATATCTACATCATATTTATGCATAAATTGAAAAAACCATCAAAATCCTCAATGTTGTAGTTGGATCTTGAACACCAAATCCATTCCAAAATATGAAGAACCACAAAAACTGGCTATGTTGTAGCCATATTTTCCACACTACAACCACTCTCTACATGCTTCAGCCCCTCTCACTACAACACAACTCCCTATAAAAATCCAAAAAAACTGAAAAAAATCTAAAAATGAACCATAACCACACCCAAACAGTAAGTGATCAATTAAAATGGATAATATTACCTTAAATATTTTAATGATATGTTACAATATTCCTACAATAAACACTTTATACCCCAAAAAATAATTATTAAGAGGACATAATGTCTAAGTGATGAGGCCACTTCTCTCTCATCACTGACTCATGCTCCCACATATCATGTGAATAAAAATCATTCTTTCATAACACATATATCAAGGGTATGGAATTTACATGAAGAACCTTAATTTTAGAATCAACAATCTGAACTAGTGGTTCGATCACAGATAAATTAGGTTCGACATCCAGGTCATCATAAATCAAAATATAAGATGTGTTAGAGAGATAATTTCTAAGATATCACACATCAAACATATTATGAATTGACATAAACTGAGGATGGAGATTCAAACAATATTCCACCTTTCTAATCTCCTCAAAAACCTCAAATAGTCTCACATATCTCAGAGCTAACATTACAATATTTTAAATCTATTGGTGACCCAATCAAGGTGAAACTCTCAAAATCACCTAGTCACTAACTAAAAACTCTTAAGGGTGTCGATGATGATCAATATAAGACATATATCATCTCTGATCCACCACCATTCGTGGATGAATCTACAAAATATTTATCATCATTAATTAGACCAAATTATTCCCAAATAGGTAATTTTCACAAATCTCCAACCAATATAATAGATATTTATAAGGAAACCATACAAGGTGTTAAAGGGTTAGATCTTAATGGAGTACTAGAAACTATTCCCAAAGAAAAACTCAACTAGCCACATGTGGATATCCCATGATCACCCAAAGTCGAAAACAAAATCACAAATCACATCTTCTAGAAACAATATAGGTTATTCTATATGGACATCCTTTTCTGGATGATACACAATGTTCACACTACCATGGGATCACATTATATCTTGGAGGCCTCTCAAAAAATGATAAGTGAATGGGGCATCTCTGTTAGAAACTATAATATATGAAAATATATGAAATATTATGATCTACCACAACAAATAATATACAAGTCATCAACTTCTGTTGTTTCATGAATGGGTATCAAGTGATCCAATTTAGTTAGTTGATCTATCACTACCTATGTAACAATCTTCCCTTAAGTGGTACGTGGAATCCCAACCATGAAATCCATTGAACTCTCATCCCACTTCTTAGTCAAAAATAGAATTTTTATAAGAAAACATGAGTATTTATTTTGATTGTACTTGACATTTTGAAAAGTATAACAATGAGAAAAAAATCAATAATTTCATGTCTCATACTTCGAAACCTCACTATGTATCATAGAACATCTTTATGGTCCTTGGGTGTACCTCACACTGTGAATTATAGAAACCCCCCATCACATCCATTCCCAATGAAAAAAGTACAACATACTAGATCCATATGCATAGGATACCCCTAGTAGGGAATTCCATGAAACATGTCATAATGCTACTAATCATGAAGAATCATATTGAGAAGAGATTAGGTCATTTGAATTATTTCTAGAATAATCTCAGACCCATCATCCAGAACTCCCAAGTGCATAAAATCAAATAGATCCATTAAATTTCACTCTTCTAATGATTCTTTCATATTTTAGGTGAATAGTTTAATACTCAAGGCATCACTAATGACATTAACCTTACTAGGGGTGTAGGAAATGTCAAGATCAAAATATTTTAGGTACTCCCCCCATTACCTCTGATGGAGATTTAAATATTTTAATGGGATTATGTAACTCATAAATTTTTTATCATAAAACATGGTAAAACATTCTCTAAAAATGCAATGTATCCAATTTTTAAGAGCATGTATCACATCTGAGTGTTCTAATTCATGGTTTGGATAATTCATCTCATGTGACCTATGTTTTTGGGAATCATTGGCCACCCCACCATTACCACACATAAGAATGTAGTGAAAACCAAAACCTGATGCATCATAAAATACCATATATCCCTAACTTGTATTTAGGAGAGTCAAAACTAGTGTAAAATTAAGAATATTATTCAAATAATCAAAAATAATTATGATTCTTGGAATTTCATATAAACCAATCTTCTTTTTGAGTGAGTTTATTCATTGGAGAAGCCAAATTTGATAATTGTTTTATTATATGGTGGAAATAACCTATTAATCCAAAAATCAACTGAATATTAAAAACATTTTACAGTAGTTATCGTTTCATAAAAACCTTCAAAATCTCATGATTGACTGAAATACCATGTTTTGAGACCATGTTTCCTAATAACATCACTTCCCAAATCCAAAATATACCTTTTGATATCTTATAATAAATTCATTCATCTCTCAATATTTCTATAACATCCCTTAGATGAAATACATGATCCTCCTTAGTTTTAGAGTAAACCAAAACATGATACAAAAATTCTATGACAAATTAATATATATACTCATGGAATAACTTGTACATTATCTCTATGTAATCTACTAGAGAATTAGTTATACCAATGTTCATAACAAGATACTATAAATGACCAGACCTTCTCTAAATGGTGGTCTTTGAGATGTCATATTCTTTGATTCTATGCTAGTGATAACTGGATTGAAGGTCAATCTTTGAGAACCACTTCACCCCTTTCAAATATTTAATAAACACCCAATTCGAGTAAATGAATACCTTTTCTTTAATATAACTCGATTGAGTTTTCAAAATAAACACAAATAATTTTTCCTTCATCTCTCTTTTTAAAAATAACATGCATTGACCTATGAGACACTCTCAGGGAAATAAAGACTTTAAAAACTTATCATCCAACTGAGTCTTTAACTCTATTAGTTCTACTGGTGCCATATGGAGAGAGGGAATAGAAATATGATAGTTAGGAGATAAAAAGTCAATAGAGAAACCTACTTCTATTACTGGTGGAATGACTGTTGATCCCTACCAAATGATAATTGTAAAGTAGACAAGGAATGAGATACCAAAATATCAGTATTATTTCCTCCACAAATAAATGGAAGAAGAAGGTGGCCAATATCACACAAATCACATGAATCTACATAAGTCACATGATTTTAAATAGGTCATTTGAGTGATTATGAGTAGCACATAGACCAGTGTGAGATCTTGTAGAGACCCTTTGATAAGCCCTTATACTCTCATGAAGGTGTAGAAGACATTCTCAAATCATGTGGTGGATACCAGATAAGAACCCCCCAAGTCATGTGAATTTTAGGGGGAAAACACCAAGAAAATGATAAAACAAATACATGGAAAATAAGTAGAGAATTTTCCAAAATTAAAGAGCCTCTTACAGTTATAAAAATTATACGATGCACCCACATAGATCACAAGACAATATCGAACCCCTGGTGACATTTCGGCCTAGTCATGCAAGAACCTGCTAGCATGTCACCCTCATCATGAAAATGGCCTTAGACATGTCTATGAAGTCTTTCACTTCCCCTTTGTCTCTAAATACAAATATATGGTTAGGCTATGATAACGCTTTCTCATAATCACAAGACCCTTTTCTAGTCATGTGAAACATCACTGATGGGGAGGATGAATGTGTTTGATGACACTTGTGCAATCATGTGAGATAACCAATCCTTTATAAAATGAACAATAACATAAAAATAGAAATGTTTGGAGCCTCTTGTGGTCATAAACATTATTTTATGCACTCATGTGATCTGAAATACCTTGAAAAATCCATTTTCTATGATGGCCTGATCTCTTGAAGGCCCTCATGAATGCCACCATTGTATTGTTAAATGTCCTAGACATAGCATCTGAGGTCACACAAAATCCTTTGATTGCCCTGAATTGACCTACGACAAGACATCATGAAAACACATGACATCAAATCCCTCCGTTGACTCTATCTTGGATTTGCACAATACATGCCATGAAAATAAGCATATAATCTGGTTGGTGAGTCTAACAAATCCCCCACCACAACATCAAAAATGGATGCTTGGATCTAGACACCAACACACCTAGGCATAAGAGAACATTTCTCAAAGTGGATGATCTCGTGATAAAAAAGTTTTTTTTCAGTTAATGTCCACAAAACCACCTAGGAAGATCATGAGACGTGCATAATCACTTCACATGACCACTCATAGATCATGCAAAGGACAAATGGCAGGTTATGAAAAGAACATCCTGCATACCTGAATATTCACGCAAGACTTAAACAAGCTAACACTGAACAAATCTAAGACATATGAAATAAAAAGATGGAACAAATAATAAAATTATATGAGACTTATGCAACGAAAATATACAATGGTTCTCACGTGACTGGGATGAACCACGCAGGTCATGCGGAAACACCGAGACATGTCACCCAAATCACACAAAACTTCTTTGGTATACTATTTGGATCATGCGTAGTCCTGTAGATGTGTTAGATCAAGTCACTTGGCACCAAAAGAGAATTCCACCCATGTCTGGAGAAACCCTCTAGGCTAAACATCCAGACCTCATGATGTCCTCTAGACATGTCGCGCTGCTCATATAGTGGAAACGGTTTATGTCAGCTAAGTCTCATGATGGAATCATGACATGTAAACTTTCTATCATGATGACCTTCATACTAGATAGCTAGGACCCCTGATATACTTTGAAAAAGACAACTGGATATTTTGATGTTCTCCAGACATGTCAGAAATCCTTCACAATGAAACCCAAAAAAGTTATTTTAGGAATTAAGCACCCTCCAGAAATGTCACATTAACTCTCATTACACCCTACAATTGTGTCATCCAGCTTTCACAATGAAAACATAGCATGTCAGCTGGATCATGTGACACCCTTCAAGCATGCCATCGAATATCATGCAATGGCCTCCAAGATCATCCTAACAGGTCTTTCAATGTCCTCTGGATAAGTAAAACTTGGTCATGGAATGACCTTTAGACATGACATCTATATTATGTGACGTACATCAGAAAAGTCAACTTGGTCTAGTGATTATATTTGGACATGTCAGGAAGACACCCTCAAACATTTCAAACAGAAAATCATGGCATGTCGGGTGGAAAATCAATACATGTCAGGTACATAAGTAGGTCAGGTCAATAAATCATACTAGGACTTGATAACCTTATCTGGCCTCCATAAAAGGTAGCCACAATTTTTAAGCCTAGACCAAAGAAACTATGACAACTCCAATTCCTACTATGTCCAAGATATAGAGAAAGCCATTTTAAAGAATAAGCTCTATATAGAAACACTGAAGGGTTTTCCTAGTGAACATGTCCCATATTCATAAATATTCAGGCTGATTATTTTGTATCCCTTGTTTCTCACACCGACCATATCTTTTGTTGTCATAGGAAGTTGCAATGATCATATCATTCACATTATAATAATTTATCAAGAAAAGGGAAACCATGGTGTGTAAGCCCCGATCAACAACATAATATAATTTTTCCTGCATGTATGGGAAGCCAAAGTGTGTAAACCTTGATCAATTGAACAATGATGACACTAATTTATAGAATAATAAGGATACATATCCTTCCAATGTCGTGAGCCATATATTAAGTATCAAATGGGTTGTCCCATTATGTAATCCACTCATTCATATGAAATGATGCTGATTATTTTTATACCTTGTTTCATAGATGATAATATCTATCATGGGATTGGGGAGTTGAAATGCTCACAACATTGGAATCATGAATCTCCACTAGTCTGGGAAACCTCAGGGTGTAAGCCCTAGTCAGTGGCATTATATAACTACCCGCCATACAAGATTTCCAACCTTGGGGAATGTCTCTAGGGAATTATTAAACAATGATATATTTGATTCCTTCCATAACTAGGATACATAGGATTCCTCCTTGAGGTTCAAGAAAAAACAACTGGTTCCCATGTTTCAACATATATTTTCTTTCTTCATGATGTTAAACTTCATGGGTTTAATGAACTACGTGGGTTTCGATTCATGATATAAAATAGGATACATAGTATGACTCATAATGGATCAATCACATCCACAAAATATTAACCAACTCCCTGAATGAAAAAAAACACCAGAGATCCTGACTTTTTGGATTAAATATATACATGATTACTCATCAACGAGAAAAGGATAAATAACCTAGGATAAAAACAAATAGATTCACTAATAAGGCACCATCCCTTTGAATATAAGAGGAATTAACCTATGATCACTTTCTTAGGGAAACCTGGCCCATATTTGGATTAGAAATAAATGTAAAACATATATTAAATTTGAAAGAGAGACTTAGAGTAGGAAATAATTCCCCCTAAAAGGGTGTGATGAGCCCAAACTCCCATCCTCTTAACCAATGTGAGCTACTAAGCACCATTGGGCAGGAAACCCCAAAGGAACAACTACCTTTTGACTGAAGGTTTGTACCCATTTATGTATATGGGATCCATTGATAGTTCATATTATGAATTAAAAAATAAAAAACCTAACTTAAATGATTTTACAGAGACCTTGAACCCCCACTACAATCAACCCATCAGGTCAGGCCAACCACATCTTTTTGACAAAACCAAAGTGGTGAACCATGTGAGAAATCATTTAACTACGACATCTCTTGCACAATATAAAATGGATAGACTACTTATTTCTCTTCGAACCATTTAGTTCCCATCGTATGAGTGGTTCCCTATCCCTTAGAACCCATGAAAAACAAAAATGGTAAACCCAATGTGAATATGTCAAATAGAAAGATGATAGGTTAACTGAGACATGGATCATACGGCTGATCCTCTATAGATGGGGTTCTAATTAAATAAGTCTATCCATGATTTGATGAGTCTAAATGAGTAGAATGAATGGATCAGGAATACAAGGATAGTTTTTTACACATTCATATTGGATTGAGCACATATCATGCCTACAATGGTTCACTGATTAGTGAACCTTTTCCTTATTGTCTGCATGATTGCAGATACTTCTCTCATTAACAATACCCTGATATGTGATAATGACATCATCTAGCAACTGTTCTAGGAAATCAGGTATAGCTGCAACCCCTTCGGGCCTCATAATGACCTCGCCTTCCCAACATCTTCATCATAGGGCGGTGAATGCAATGGTCTAGGAATACAATCGACATGGTATAATTCTGAAAATTGAGCCTAACTTCAAGGTTCTTCAAGTAATGAAACCAATGAGTCTTTACAATCTAATGGAAGGTTCAATAAATGTAATAACACTGATAACCACAACAAACCGATTTTCATGTTTATCCTTAGAGAATGAAAATCACCATCTTCAATATCTAATGAATGTGGATCAAGGAGCCAACTACAGCTCCCTTATAATTTAGGGGCCTCCATGGAGGGATCCTTTCAAACTCTATCTCAAGCCGAATACCAAGGGTTCCATTCAGTCACCTACTGAGGATACCACCTAACACACTTCCACCTCCAACATGCACGCATGAGCAATAAGAAAGACACATCAGGTGTAGAAGGCTCTGGATAATCATGAGTGGGCTCATATCCTTTATCCCATTGATGATGTATACAAGTATATTCTGAAAGTATCCAGTGAGAAGGTCCATATCCCTACTCACTCAGAACAAGACTGTGGGTATATTCTTATAGTAGGAAAGGGGGATGCGCATATCCCTACACCCATGCATGAAGTCCATTATTATATTACAGTGGCATAAGAAGGGAAGTAGTATCATTTACCCACTTAAATCAAGGATATCTTAAAGTATATAGTGGTAATTGAAAATTTTGTAGTCTTATATACCTAGATAAACATTGAAAAAGTTTCCTTACAACTTATAAATAGTTGAATAAATACACTGGAAGATTCTCGTACTGGAACAGATATAGTTACAGGTTCATATTATTTTTCCCTATAGATAGGGAAACTCTACACTCTGATTATTATTAACCATTGGTTTCCCCAAAGAAAACATGCATTCATTCTCCCATTTGGGAGAATTATTCACATATTTTGGAAAAATATGAGGCATCATACAGATATATTATTCCCATTCCAACCGGGGTTCACTAGGTGAGAGAAACACATGCATTGTGATAGGTGAATATCCCTATCGTAAAACCCCGATAGCATATTCCAAAGTCGTGACATTAGGATCATATTTTCATTCTGCCCAGGGAACACCAAGTGAGAGTCAAACATGACTCAGGATTGGATTATAATCATGTGAAAGAAGACCAGTGAGATACCTCAAAGGCCCAGGATCAAGACCATATCCTCATTCTAGCTGAGTCTCACCAAGTGATAATGGTACATGCCTCATGAAAAGATCATATTCCTTCATGTGAATATTCTTAGAATCTTCCAAAAGATCATGGAAGTAAGGCCTATATCCCTACATCTATCGATGAATGACAACATCAACATCCTTTCAATGATATACAAGATGAGGCTTATATCCCTTCTCCCCTTCCGGAGGTCTGTAGATATATTCTGACCAGGAATGAATATTCATACTAAGCTCATATTCTTGTTCCAACTGAAGTTCACCAAGTGAAAGTAGCACATTCCCCAGGATAGGCTCATATCCCTATCATAAATATCCAATGACATATTCCAAAGGCTCGGGATTGCGATCAATCTTTTGTTCTGACTGAGTATTACTGATTGATAAAGGAACAAACCTCATAAAAGGCACACATTCTTATCAATAATGAATGACATGACTGGAATATTCAAGAATCTTCTCTGTAGTAGGATCATAATCTCACATCACCAGATGATTTTAAAAAAGGTACAGAAACCGTCACATAGTAGGCTCATATCCCTACCCAATTCAAAATGGTAGGTTGAAATATTCCAGCCATGATATAGAAAAGGACCCATCTCCATAATTTTCTCAATGATTGTGTCCTTTTGATTATTTGATACACATTGTCAACACCCTAAGAGTCTATTAATATAACGACCCATACTTTACATACATTGTTAATACTTCAAAATTGAAGCACACTTATTACAACATATGACAAAACCACAAAGGACCGTATAGGTATAGTGTCTTTAGAAACTGGGAAACATAAACAACTGGTTCATAAATCTTCTACAGTGTCTCCCATTTATTTCATCATATCTAGGGTCCCTTTTAGCATATTCTACTTAATATCCATCTTCCTGACCTGGGGAAAAGAAAACATAAAAGGGTGAGCTCAAATGCTCAGCAAGGGCAAATAAAGGAAATAAAAATCATATCATATCTTTTTGAAAACCAAAACCTACAAAAGAGATCATAATATCTTAACATGGAATAAATCATAGAAGTGAAAATGAGATCCCCATAATCATAACATGAAACTTGAAACTTTGTGGCATGCACACATAATCATGGAAAATCATTTCTTGTTAGTCATGACTCATTGCCAAGACTATCTTAGCGGACAAAGTCCATTTCTGAACCGAGTTCACTCCTCGTTTCAGTCCTGTATCACTGAATCGAAATAACCTTCCGTTCCAACCATGTCTATCTCATGAGATATAAAATCTTTACCCAATGCATTGGAGGGAGATATAGTTCCCACCCATCTTATAATGAATCCTTTCTTATGTGTGCCACATAATCATAAAACATACATCATCACATAACACATGTAACAAAATGGGATTCTTGAAACATCATGACATCATAAATCAATTCATATAAGATAAAGGAATTCATAAAAATAATTCCATCACAACATGATCAAATCAATGTAATAATAGGGATAAAAACAGAACCCTTTATTATCTTAGATGGAAAATAATTTTGATAAAACACTTGAACTCCATTCTTGAGGAAAATATCCTTTCTTCTTTAAAAATACTTTTCTTTTCTTAACATGTCATGCAATTATAAACTAAAAGAAGTTGATTAAAAATAAACTTGAAAACTTGTAAAAGAAGCTTCTTGGAAATAACGTTTTTAAAAAATCCATTCATGCCGTATAAGTTAAAAAAAACATTCTTCGTACTTTTGTCGGAAAAGTCAAAAAGTACCTCGTACGAAAAACGGCAAAAGATTCATTTCATATCTTTTACTAAAAACTCACCGAAGGGTAAAATAGGATTTAAACCATTTTAAGTGGATGGAAACAATATTACATATTGAGGTAACATGGATGTGGATGATAAAATACACCCCAGTAAATACTTACGAATAAACAATCTCGGATAAAAATGAGATTGTGGTATTTTCCCTTACCTTAGGTCCAATTTGCTTTGTACGTGTCCGAAGCTCCTGTATAATGGTTTAAATAATGTTATTGACTTATTCCAGAATCATACATATTGATATGATATCATATATGGTCATATTCTTAGCTTATTGTTAGTAATATTTCATTGTTACTTGTTACTCGGGTCTTTATTGCCTTTTGTTCTTATGCGTGTTTTTTCGAATAAATTCTTATTATTCTTTTTTAAGGGTATAGATACCTTATATCCAGAATGTTATTAGTGTTACATATATCATATTTATTCATTCAATTCATTTATATAATTACTATGTAATGATGATCATGTAGAACGAGTCGCATCACATCGTGGAGACGGTATTCCGTATGTACGCACGAGTGATGATATCGTTCCTATGATCGTGGAACTGTATTGGAGTATAAATATATTATTTCAGTATCAATATTACTTTATAATAATCATATATAGTTACTCATTACACCATTATACCCATCCTTGTAAGGTGATGGTGGAAAATAGATTACACCACGGTGTGGAGACGGTATTCCGTACGTACGCACGCGTGGTGATTTCATTTTTCCATAGGATGGATAGAAGGTGAATTAGGGTTGTTTCATATTTATAATAACATATCAGTATGTAAGTAATACTGATGTTATTACTTTGTCATGAAACAACTAAAGAAGAAGAAGTTGAAGACAAAAGAAATTGAAAAGATCGGTAATGGATATTACCTCTTCTTTGGAACACCTCTTTGAATCCTCCACTTAGGGAACTAAGATTGGTCTTTGAAGAAGACCAGGACCTCTAGGATTATTCTAGGGATGTGGGGAGGAGAAAATGGCAGGGGTTGGCCGAGCTTGAGTGCTCAAATTGGTGTGAGGAGGAGGGGGAGGAGGTGCCCTTTTATAAGGGAGGAGAGGGGCACCTTAGGAATATCTCAAAATATTATTTTATATTAAAGTCAAAATAGGTTTATAATGGTTCCAAAGGGTCTTATTTCGAAGATAAGGTGGGGAAGGGTCGAAAGCCTCTCATCCAATAGAATTTAGACAAGTTTAGGTTCCTATTTTAACCTTATCATTTAGATTTAACATTAAGTTAAATAATTTAACTTTTACCATGTCTTTTTGTTTTCTTTCACTATATGGTTAATACACTTACTATAACATGCCAAACGAACCCCAAATTGTTTATTATTAATATAAATATCCTTATCTAAGTCATTTGGCCGAACCTTAGATTTTTAGGAATAAAATATCAATTAATAATATAATATTTGATTTAAAAACTATTTTGTGTCAATTTGACACTATTTGGTATATGATTTTTGTGAAAGTCATAACAGAATTAAATGTTCGAACCAAGTTGATTAAATCAACAATAATATATAATATTAACCTAGAAAATTAGTGTAATTCATAAAAAGTCTCAAATTACATTTATTTTGGTGTTTATAACATCAATTATGTCAATATTTCATTAATAAGATAATTACTGCATCATCATTGTGTCATAAATAAATTAAATTATTTGATGTCTAAAAATTACAAATAAACTACCATCATGTAGGAAATCTTTTTAGCTTTCTAATGAATATTTACAATCGAATTTATATTATGTATAACCCCATATTAAAAATGATTTACTTATTAAACTTTGATTTTAACTATTTTAACCCTTCTTTAAATAAATTAATAATAAATGTCCTAATCTAATCCAAGTGGGCCTAAATGGTCATATTTTATTCCTAAGTTTGTTTTTGGTCGAATTACACTTGTCCAATAGAATTAGGACATGTGTTAGGGTAATATTAATATCATATTTACCCTTAGTTACCCTATTTACTATTAACCGCGGTAAAAAAGGTAAAAAGTTACTATTCACCAAAAAATTATTTTTATCTCATTGAACCACATTTTACTTACTGATATCAACCGTGTCTGTCGGATTTTTGAAATTCCATTCACAGAAGCGGTAAAATTAAGTTTTATGCAAAATTCAGTTTTTAACCTACCACTTAGTGGTTTCACTATTCATCAAAAATTGAAAGTTTTCAGAAAAATACCAAAATTTCACCCTAGGCTAATTTCGATATTCTGAGTCCAAAAATGAAGTCCATTTTGAAAAATAAAATTTATAAAATTTCAAAAAGTGGTTATTACTATTCATAACGGCTAGTTTTAATAGCATATTGTTGTTTAGTGAAACTCGGTATTGCGTACGACACAAGCTATCGAGGAAGGTCGCGATTTCGTGTAAAGCAAGCCAAACAAGTGTTGTATAGAAAAAGATTCCTTTGATGATTTTTATAACATAAAAGTCTCAGGTGTTACATTCTACCCCCCTTAAAAAGAATTTCGCCCTCGAAATTCGTCACTTTGTAACAAACAGATGAGGATACTTCTCCCTCATCATATCCTCAAGCTCCCATGTAGCTTCTTCAAGTTGGTGGTTCCTCCATAAAACTTTCACCAAGCGAGTGGTCTTGTTTCGTAGGACTTTTTCGCTACGATCCAAAATCTCTATCGGCTGTTCTTCATAAGAAAGATCTTGCTCCAGCGGTACAACTTCTGAGCTGAGTACATGTGAAGGATCTGGTATGTACTTTCTCAGGAGAGATACATGGAACACATCGTGAACTTGAGAGAGATTCGGTGGAAGCGCCAATCGGTAAGCTACCTTCCCAACACGATCCAGTATTTCGAAAGGACCGATATATCTAGGGCTCAACTTCCCCTTCTTTCCAAATCTCATAACCCTCTTCCAGGGAGATATTCGTAAGAACACTTTATCACCCACTTCAAACTCTAGGTCTTTTCTTCGGTTGTCGGCATAACTTTTCTGTCGACTCTGAGCTGTTCTTATATGTTGTTGAATAGATCTGATCTTCTCTGCCATTTCATCAATGAGATCAGGTCCTAATAGCTTTCTTTCCCCAACTTCATCCCAGCAAGTTGGAGTCCTGCATTTCTTTCCATAGAGAGCTTCATAAGGAGCCATCTGAATACTGGAGTGAAAGCTATTATTATAAGAAAATTCCACCAAAGGTAGGTGTTGATCCCAACCTCCTTTGAAATCCATAGAGCAAGCTCTCAACATATCTTCTAGGGTTTGAATTGTTCTCTCAGACTGACCGTCTGTCTGAGGATGATAAACAGTGCTGAAACTCAACTCTGTATCCAGAGTATGCTGAAGACTTCGCCAGAACTTCGAGGTAAATCTAGGATCCCGATCAGATATAATAGAAAGTGGTACTCCATGCAATCTTACCACTTCCTTTACATATATCCTGGCAAGCTGATCTAGAGAGAAATCCTCTCTAATAGCAATGAAGTGTGCAGACTTTGTAAGACGATCAACTATGACCCAAATAGCATTATTGCCTTTGGATGTTTTAGGAAGTCCTGTGACAAAGTCCATAGTGATGTTTTCCCATTTCCATTCGGGTATGGGTAATGGTTGTAACATCCCCTTAGACTTCTGTCTCTCTGCTTTAACTTGTTGACAAACCAAGCATCGAGAGACATATTCAGCAACATCTCTTTTCATGCCATCCCACCAGAAGTACTCTTTCAGGTCCCTATACATCTTCGTGCTTCCAAGATGGATTGAGAATGAAGAACTATGAGCCTCATCCAGCAGCTCCTTCTTTAATTCGGGGATGGGAGGAACACAAACCCGATTCCTGAACTTTATTATCCCATCACAATCAAGGTTGAATTCAGGAACATTTCTCACCTTCTTTTGTAACTCGACATCTTCTTTCTGTGCCTCTTTAATCTTCACATGTATAGATGGTTGAACATTCATTTGAGAAAGATAAGATTTTTCCCCTTCCATTATAATTCCAAGATCCATCCTTTGTAAATCCATAAATATTGGATCTTTTGTGATCCTCATCATGGATAAACTAGCATGGTCTTGTCGACTTAATGCATCTGCCACCTTGTTTGCTTTCCCAGGGTGGTAATGGATTGAGCAGTCATAATCCTTAATCAGCTCCAACCATCTTCTTTGACGCATATTCAACTCCTTTTGTGTGAAAATATACTTTAAACTTTTATGATCAGTATAGATATCACACCTTTCACCATAAAGGTAATGCCTCCAAATCTTTAATGCAAAGATTACCGCAACCAACTCCAAATCATGTGTTGGGTAATTTTGCTCATGGATTTTCAACTGTCGTGAGGCATAAGCTATCACCATATCATTTTGCATAAGAACACACCCCAATCCCTTCTTGGATGCATCACTGTAGATCACAAACCTTTCTCCACTACAAGGCAGTGTGAGCACAGGTGCACTGGATAACCTTCTTTTCAACTCCTTGAAATTCTCTTCACATTCCTCTGTCCAGACAAACTTAACTCCTTTCCGAGTCAATTTGGTGAGTGGATTGGATAATCGTGAAAAATCCTTTACAAAACGTCGATAATATCCAGCCAAACAAAGAAAACTTTGGATCTCAGTTACTGTTGTTGGTCTTGACCATCTTTCGATAACCTCTGTTTTTGCTGGATCCACGGATATCCCCTCTTTTGAGATTATGTGACCCAAAAATGCAACTTTTTGAAGCATAAATTCACACTTGGTAAATTTGGCATAAAGCTTCTCCTTTCTCAGGGTCTTTAATATAATTCTCAAGTGATCTTCATGCTCTTCCTTGCTCTTTGAATAGACAAGAATATCATCTATAAAGACTACCACAAATTGATCAAGATAGTCTCTAAAGACTCTATTCATTAGATCCATGAAGATAGCAGGGGCATTAGTAAGACCAAATGGCACCACTATAAATTCATAGTGTCCATACCTTGTACGGAAAGCCGTCTTTGGTATATCCTCCCTTTTGACCCTTAATTGATGATACCCTGAACGAAGATCAATCTTAGAAAAGTATTGAGCTCCGCGTAGTTGGTCAAATAAGTCATCAATGCGTGGGAGAGGATATTTGTTCTTGATAGTGATCTTGTTAAGTTCTCGATAATCAATGCAGAGTCTCATTGATCCATCTTTCTTCTTAACAAATAGAACAGGTGCTCCCCAAGGTGACGCACTAGGGCGTATGAATCCCTTATCAAGATTCTCTTGGAGTTGCTTCTTCAATTCCTGCAACTCAATTGGGGCCATTCTATAAGGTGTCTTTGAAATTGGCAAAGCGCCCGGTACGAGTTCTATTGAAAACTCAACTTCACGATTTGGTGGAAGACCCGGTAATTCCTCCGGAAAGACATCATCAAACTCCCGTACAATGGGCATATTCTTAATCGTAAGTTTCTCACCAACCATTTGAGATAAATAACCTTCATTTAGTGGAATCAATACCCATAATATGGAAGAAATTTCCACTGGAAGGTTATATTCATCCTTGCATCGATAAACGATCGTAGATTGATCTTGAATATGAAATGTTACTTCCCTTCTTTGGCAATTGATATGAGCTCCATGTAGAGAAAGCCAATCCATGCCAAGAATCACATCAAATTCCACTAAAGGAAGGATCATAAGATTTGCAGGAAGCACTTTCCCACAAACTTCGATCGGAGAAGAATTATAAACTTTTGATGCGACTGATGTGCCATTAGGTGTTGTCACAGATAACTCAACATCTAATTGTTGAGGTAATACGGTGATACCCTTAGAAAATTCTTTAGAAATAAAAGAGTGGGTGGATCCAGAATCAAATAAAACATTTGCTACTTTAGAGTGGACGGTAAGTGTACCTTTCACCACTTCGTTATCGTACTCCACATTGCTGATAGAAATTGCATGTGACTTTCCTTTGTCTTTAGCCTTAAGATTTTGTTGACGTCGACCATCATCATCAACCCTTGGATTTGGGCATTGATTGGCATAATGCCCCATCTCCTTGCACTTGAAACATTGAAGTGTAGTAGGATCATTCTGTGTATCCCTTCCTTTGTTTGAATCATTAGACATCTTCTTCCCATTATCACGGCATTCAAATGCCCGATGACCTTCCTTTCCACATTTAAAACATTTACTTGTCCCTTTAAGACAACTCCCTCCATGTTTCTTTCCACACTTTGAGCATAAGGGAAAGCTCATCTTCTTTTCAGTTTGCTCATTAGATTTTCCTTTGAATTCCATCTTCCTCTTCTTATCAAACCCATGTGACTGATGGGTTACTCCAATCTCCATCTCGACTTTGAGAGCACATCGAACGATTTCCTTGTAGCTATTGAAGTCCCTTATGGCTAACGCCCTTCGAAGACTTGGTTTTAAGCCACTAAAGAATCGATCGATCTTACTCTCAGGTTGGATAATAATACCAGAAGCGTACCTTGAAAGTCTTGTAAAATTTTCTTCATAGGTACCAACAGATTCATCATCCCTTTGCTTTAGTTCAAGAAACTCTTTCTCCATCTTTGTTCGGAGAATACGAGGTAAGTACTTATTGAAAAATAAGTTCTTGAACTCGTCCCATTCCATAGACTCAATTTCATCCCTTTGCCTCGTATTCTTAATAAGATTCCACCATTGATCAGCATCTCCTTCCAAACGATACACTGCTAGGATGACTTTATCATGTTCAGAACATTGAAGAACTGAAAATATCTTTTCAGTAGTACTAATCCATTGTTCAGCAATTAATGGATCAGTAGACCCGCTGAAAGAAGGTGGACGCTGCCTCATGAAGGATTCAACAGAATGTTGCTCCCTCCTTTGCTCGTTTGGAAATCCTGCATGATTCATAGCTTGAGAAAGTTGTGTGAGCATGGCTACAAGATTTTGCATTCCAGCTCCCATATCGTTTGGTTGCTCAGGGGGACAATCATTGCATTGCCCATCGCATTCCGTATTAACACGGTTCCTTCGGGTTCCAGCCATTGACTAAAACCAAGAAGAATAGTGTGAGCAACACTAATTATAATAGGAAAACCACATAATTCAAGAATAAAATTTTCATGCTTAAGGTCTTATCCTAGGTTATTCATGGCCATTTCTAAAACACTAATATTGTGTTCTATGCTTAGACTTATCCTTAGGGTTCTTACTAAGGCTTTCACATCCTAGTTTCCAAAGGTTGACTATACCTTTCCTCTGATACCAACTATAACGACCCATACTTTACATACATTGTTAATACTTCAAAATTTAAGCTCACTTATTACAACATATGACAAAACCACAAAGGACCGTATAGGTATAGTGTCTTTAGAAACTGGGAAACATAAACAACTGGTTCATAAATCTTCTACAGTGTCTCCCATTTATTTCATAATATCTAGGGTCCCTTTTAGCATATTCTACTTAATATCCATCTTCCTGACCTGGGGAAAAGAAAACATAAAAGGGTGAGCTCAAATGCTCAGCAAGGGCAAATAAAGGAAATAAAAATCATATCATATCTTTTTGAAAACCAAAACCTACAAAAGAGATCATAATATCTTAACATGGAATAAATCATAGAAGTGAAAATGAGATCCCCATAATCATAACATGAAACTTGAAACTTTGTGGCATGCACACATAATCATGGAAAATCATTTCTTGTTAGTCATGACTCATTGCCAAGACTATCTTAGCGGACAAAGTCCATTTCTGAACCGAGTTCACTCCTCGTTTCAGTCCTGTATCACTGAACCGAAATAACCTTCCGTTCCAGCCATGTCTATCCCATGAGATATAAAATCTTTACCCAATGCATTGGAGGGAGATATAGGTCCCACCCATCTTATAATGAATCCTTTCTTATGTGTGCCACATAATCATAAAACATACATCATCACATAACACATGTAACAAAATGGGATTCTTGAAACATCATGACATCATAAATCAATTCGTATAAGATAAAGGAATTCATAAAAATAATTCCATCACAACATGATCAAATCAATGTAATAATAGGGATAAAAACAGAACCCTTTATTATCTTAGATGGAAAATAATTTTGATAAAACACTTGAACTCCATTCTTGAGGAAAATATCCTTTCTTCTTTAAAAATACTTTTCTTTTCTTAACATGTCATACAATTATAAACTAAAAGAAGTTGATTAAAAATAAACTTGAAAGCTTGTAAAAGAAGCTTCTTGGAAATAACGTTTTAAAAAAATCCATTCATGCCGTATAAGTTAAAAAAACAGTCTTCGTACTTTTGTCGGAAAAGTCAAAAAGTACCTCGTACGAAAAACGGCAAAAGATTCCTTTCATATCTTTTACTAAAAACTCACCGAAGGGTAAAATAGGATTTAAACCATTGTAAGTGGATGGAAACAATATTACATATTGAGGTAACATGGATGTGGATGATAAAATACACCCCAGTAAATACTTACGAATAAACAATCTCGGATAAAAATGAGATTGTGGTATTTTCCCTTACCTTAGGTCCAATTTGCTTTGTACGTGTCCGAAGCTCCTGTATAATGGTTTAAATAATGTTATTGACTTATTCCAGAATCATACATATTGATATGATATCATATATGGTCATATTCTTAGCTTATTGTTAGTAATATTTCATTGTTACTTGTTACTCGGGTCTTTATTGCCTTTTGTTCTTATGCGTGTTTTTTCGAATAAATTCTTATTATTCTTTTTTAAGGTTATAGATACCTTATATCCAGAATGTTATTAGTGTTACATATATCATATTTATTCATTCAATTCATTTATATAATTACTATGTAATGATGATCATGTAGAACGAGTCGCATCACATCGTGGAGACGGTATTCCGTACGTACGCACGAGTGATGATATCGTTCCTATGATCGTGGAACTGTATTGGAGTATAAATATATTATTTCAGTATCAATATTACTTTATAATAATCATATATAGTTACTCATTACACCATTATACCCATCCTTGTAAGGTGATGGTGGAAAATAGATTACACCACGGCGTGGAGACGGTATTCCGTACGTACGCACGCGTGGTGATTTCATTTTTCCATAGGATGGATAGAAGGTGAATTAGGGTTGTTTCATATTTATAATAACATATCAGTATGTAAGTAATACTGATGTTATTACTTTGTCATGAAACAACTAAAGAAGAAGAAGTTGAAGACAAAAGAAATTGAAAAGATCGGTAATGGATATTACCTCTTCTTTGGAACACCTCTTTGAATCCTCCACTTAGGGAACTAAGATTGGTCTTTGAAGAAGACCAGGACCTCTAGGATTATTCTAGGGATGTGGGGAGGAGAAAATGGCAGGGGTTGGCCGAGCTTGAGTGCTCAAATTTGTGTGAGGAGGAGGGGGAGGAGGTGCCCTTTTATAAGGGAGGAGAGGGGCACCTTAAGAATATCTCAAAATATTATTTTATATTAAAGTCAAAATCGGTTTATAATGGTTCCAAAGGGTCTTATTTCGAAGATAAGGTGGGGAAGGGTCGAAATCCTCTCATCCAATAGAATTTAGACAAGTTTAGGTTCCTATTTTAACCTTATCATTTAGATTTAACATTAAGTTAAATAATTTAACTTTTACCATGTCTTTTTGTTTTCTTTCACTATATGGTTAATACACTTACTATAACATGACAAACGAACCCCAAATTGTTTATTATTAATATACATATCCTTATCTAAGTCATTTGGCCGAACCTTAGATTTGTAGGAATAAAATAACAATTAATAATATAATATTTGATTTAAAAACTATTTTGTGTCAATTTGACACTATTTGATATATGATTTTTGTGAAAGTCATAACAGAATTAAATGTTCGAAACAAGTTGATTAAATCAACAATAATATATAATATTAACCTATAAAATTAGTGTAATTCATAAAAAGTCTCAAATTACATTTATTTTGGTGTTTATAACATCAATTATGTCAATATTTCATTAATAAGATAATTACTGCATCATCATTGTGTCATAAATAAATTAAATTATTTGATGTCTAAAAATTACAAATAAAATACCATCATGTAGGAAATCTTTTTAGCTTTCTAATGAATATTTACAATCGAATTTATATTATGTATAACCCCATATTAAAAATGATTTACTTATTAAACTTTGATTTTAACTATTTTAACCCTTCTTTAAATAAATTAATAATAAATGTCCTAATCTAATCCAAGTGGGCCTAAATGGTCATATTTTATTCCTAAGTTTGTTTTTGGTCGAATTACACTTGTCCAATAGAATTAGGACATGTGTAAGGGTAATATTAATATCATATTTACCCTTAGTTACCCTATTTACTATTAACCGCGGTAAAAAAGGTAAAAAGATACTATTCACCAAAAAATTATTTTTATCTCATTGAACCACATTTTACTTACTGATATCAACCGTGTCTGTCGGATTTTCAAAATTCCATTCACAGAAGCGGTAAAATTAAGTTTTATGCAAAATTCAGTTTTTAACCTACCACTTAGTGGTTTCACTATTCATCAAAAATTGAAAGTTTTCAGAAAAATACCAAAATTTCACCCTAGGCTAATTTCGATATTCTGAGTCCAAAAATGAAGTCCATTTTGAAAAATAAAATTTATAAAATTTCAAAAAGTGGTTATTACTATTCATAACGGCTAGTTTTAATAGCATATTGTTGTTTAGTGAAACTCGGTATTGCGTACGACGCAAGCTATCGAGGAAGGTCGCGATTGCGTGTAAAGCAAGCCAAACAAGTGTTGTATAGAAAAAGCTTCCTTTGATGATTTTTATAACATAAAAGTCTCGGGTGTTACAATTAACTCTTTAAACGAAATGGAAGATGATTGTTATCATGATAGCCCTCTTCATGGTAGTGTTGATATGGATCATATGGACTGTACTAATGACATATTCCATGGTCAAATTCCACATGGTGATATCACCCATAGACAAGGGAATCCACCCCTTGCCTAGAAACCTCTGTATATAGAGGTGTTCAAAACTAAAATTCCTTCCTATAGATAGGGGAACAAAACATTCATGTCAACTGTGTATATTTCCCCATAAACTTATATAAGAATTCCACTTCGGTTAGTAGGAAACCCCATGAAGCACCATATATGGTTTAATCATATAGAAGCATGTAATTATGATGTAGAGGAAGCTTCAATTGATATATGGAAAGTGTTAGTTTGAAACAACCTATTCATGATGTTGTAACCTATTTACACTTCTGACTATGAGATCCAAGATAAGATAAAGAATAAGTTTATACCTTATGAACACCAAAATATGTGGGAAAACATTAGAAATTGAAGACTAGGAACCTCCCTTATCCTCGATAAGAGGGTCATCTTTAGACCATCAAGATAATCTATTTTCAGAAAGACCTGTTTGTTATCTCCAGGGCCTAAGATCCAAAATCAAAAAAGAAAAAAAAAATATACAACATGATTGAGGTCATTGCATCACAGCTCTTCATAAATTGATATCCAAAGCAGCATCATGTATATGTGCTCTAGGATACGGAATGTATGAAGTTTTACACTTCTCTTTACCTCTAGAATATAATAAACCCTTGGATATAATGTCTTTTAATGTCATATCCTTCAGAAACATATGGTGAATAGGTAATGATCAGGCTAGTTTGTCACTACAAAGAAATGATCATGCTTCAACAATGCCAAAAAATCATGAATAGAGGAATAGGATAGCCAAAAAGTATTTCAACTAGAACCCCCAAAGAAAAAAGAGTGCATTTCATACATGGAATCCAAGAAAGAAATCACCTGGACAACATCCTATAGAAACTGAATCCATTCATGGGATTATATTTCACCTAGACCCTACACAATCATAATTTCACCATACCAAACAGGTGGCAGTAGTATCTTCCATAATAGCCATACAAGAAAAAACCCATCCTATCAGGTTGGGGGAATATCCACCAACACCTCCACCTCTCAGATCATTAATTCCTAATAGGATTCAACATAAGCTGAAAACATCTAGAGACAAACCCCAACACACTGGGATTGGAATATATATATATCAATCTCTATCACCACCTTCATCATCCCATGAGATGGTCCTGGGTAAATCAACATATATTCCATATCAACCACAACCCGCTGGGATGGGTGAATTTATATCTCAATGCATTTCTCAGGAATCATCAAATCCTTGACTATAATAATCCAATCCTCAACAATAGGATCAATCAGTAAGAATTTAGTCCGCAGATAACCCCCATCTCGCACAGCTAGGGGAATTTTCATTATCATCACCACATAGATAATTTGTATTCTCTGGGTTGTGAGATAAAAATATATGGTCTAAATCCAATACATTAATCCTACTGTGGGACAAATCACTACTATTCAAGGATCATTTTTCAATTACAACAAGTAAATCCCTCAGGTTCATTACTCGTATGACAAGATTGGAGGACTGTACGATGAAGGAAATCAGACCCTTCTAGTCTCACAATCCAAAATGGCCTATTATGGACTAGTGTTTGAGGAATGAACCTAATGAAAGCAGTAGAATCACCCTATTATATTGAAAGTAATGATAAAACTATTATTTCTCAATAAAACTATAAAAATTTAATCATAAAAAAAAAATAAACAATGTGTATTAAGACATTGATGTAGAGGGACACACTAATTTACCCTCTGAGTATGGTGATTTAGATGAAGGAGCTGAAGCTACATGAACTTAAAACCAGTGGAGGCTCCAATATCTGGAACTCCAACATATCGTGTTTCAAAAACTATGATGAAACAATAACAAAGTTTAAAGTAAATGTATGGATACATACCAATCACCACTATGAAGAGTCGAAGTTCCTTTCATGGATGAATAAATGGAAAAATATTAGAATGAGAAACAAAATCTCAGACAACTCAATGTGGAGATACTAAAGGGAAACATTCCAACTGGGTACCATCATTAAAGATAGGTGAATATCCCTCCCTCCATATATCTGTAAAGATTCAATCCACTAGTAAAAGAGGAATGTATGCATCAGACCATCTCCACACCGAGACAGTCGGTTTACATAAATGAGGAAGTCAAAAATGATTGTGACTTCCCACCATTGTGGTGATAGAATCTCCCTATCCATGTAAATAATTTATTCTTTTCAATAATTTAGAATAAATGGGAGATGAAAATAGGTCCACATCATCAGGCCTCACACACTCCCTATATATGGGAGGTGGTTCAAACTGTAGTACCTCTATAATTTTTCTACATCATTGAGTTACTGACTACTCAAATAGAATCCAGAGAAGGTTAACACACACTTATGCAGCCTTAGAAGAATTCATATCTTGAATTGGTGGATTCCACTTTTACCCCCACCCAATTTTATCAATCCAAACTTCTATACCTTTGACAACATGAGAGACCCTGAATAGCATCTCACTCAATTCACATCCAGATGTAGCCCGATGATTGGCTCCTGAGATTAGGAGTAGGTGACCAAGTTGATGTGTTTTGTATAGACTCAGATAGGTCCATCCTTTAAGATATATATAAGCCTTTTATAAGGATATGTTGCGGGATGGGAAGAAATTAATCATCAGTTCCTTTATCTGTTCAGCATAGTACTATAGATAATAACAATGTTCCACCTAACAAACTACATGAAGTGTGAAAATGAGAGGTTTTATGACCTCATAGACAAATTTAAAGGTTTAACCTATTCGACCATCATCCCTCTCTCCTAGGAACAATTCATGGAACTCTATTCTAAAAATCTACGGGATGAGATAAAGACACCAATAATCCAAATGAGGCATCCAAGAGGGTTTTGTGAGTTAGTAGAAATGACCCAATATTTGGAATATTCCATTCTAAGAACCTGAGATAAATCTCATATCATTCCTTCAGCATAAGTTAAAAGTCTTGGAAAGGCATAAGGTCCTATTCTTACCCTCAAAATGGAAGTAGTTCCCCCTCAAGAACCTAGGAATCTTCTGAACCACCCATCACCTAATTTTGAGCATCAAAAACCACAAAATCTCCCTCAGTTGAAATCATATCAAAATTAGGGTTTCCTAGGATTTAAGGAATAGATGAATAAAACCAACTACTTCCAAAATGAACAAGTCCCTGGTCATTTCCTTATAGCCATGGATAAAAAATTCTTAAACTACCAAAACCCAAGAATACTAATAAATTCAACCTCACCAACCATCCCAACAATTCCCTTTCCATAGAAGGTTGGATTATAATATCTAGGATTGATTCATATTCAAAGACATCCTTCAAGGAATGGTCGATTCCAGAAATGTGGAGTTAGATAAATCCTCATAGAGGGTGGCCAGCATAACCATTTCCAATTTAGAAGAAGATGGTGATTGGAAGAAGGTTTCAGTTAGGAATGGAAAAAGGTTCAATAAATGGATGACTCAAAAAATAGTTTACCAAGCTCATACCACCCTAAGAGCATATTCCACAGACCCACAACTGTTCCACCCCCCAAGAAATTGAAATCATATATGTCTATAAAGGGTGGATGGGACCATAAAACATAGGATGTGATAGAATAAGAAGATTCATATTCTTGTAATATGAATCCTATGACTCATGCAGACTTCTTCCCTGCAACATCTGAAGCACGGGCACCACCTCACCAAAAAGAATTCTCATCATATGAAGAGATCATATTTGGTACGATTAATGTGATGCACTTAGAAAACTTCTTCTAAAATGATGAATATTCTTTTGATTATGTGTTCCTTACACCAAACTGGGGAATAGGAGGACAGATGTGCAGGAGTTGAGGATACAAAGGACAATAAGGGTGTGGTTGGACCCAGTATTTAAATCACGTCCCCACAGAAGACATATATTCCATTGAGACCCATGGAAAAGTTCTAAAAAATGACCAAAAAAGACATTAAGATATCTCAGAACCCTCTTGTAGTTGTCTTTTCCAAGTTTTATTGCATGACTACCTATAGGGGTGTGATTATCTGATCAGCCTGGATAATAGGAAAGGATGGGATAGTCCATGATAATCGAAGTAGATGCTTCCAAAGCCTCTATACAATCACCAGTCCTGTCTAACTTAAAATACTCAATTTTTAATATACATATCAAGGATAAAACCCACCTCAGTAAGTGCTGACCTATGACACAAAATTATGACATTATGAAAATTATGGAAGTTTTCTAGGACATGCTCTCAATCTTAGATATGGTCAATCTTTCAAAAAAACTCAAGAAGGTACTCATTGAAGCCTTCTAGATCCCACAAGAGTTTGAGAAAAAATATTATCCAAGGTATATCGAGTGGAGACCATGCTAGAATAATTCAATGTCTCCATCTCATTCAAAAAATAGGATTAGTAAGAGGTTATCTTGGTACACATCATTCTCCTATATGTTTCAGGTAGACTCAATAATGTCGATATCTGAAGAGATCTAATTGAAAATGGTTCTCAAATCAATATCATCCTGATTTTAACCCTATGATTTTTGGGGTATAGAGAAGGGGTTTTTTCTCCCACAAGGATGACCATTAAATGGTTTGATAATCATGATTGAAGTAATTTTGGGAAGATCAAACTCAAATCTCAGTTTGAGGATCACACGTGTGATTTTGAATTTATGGTTTTCCAGTAAGATAGAAAATAAAATTTCCTTCTCAGAAGGCACTGACTCCATATCCACATGGAGATACCTTTAACATTCTATCAATGTATTAAATACCCCATCAATGTGAAGGTCATTATACAACATGGTGATAGCTTTCCCTTTCAGAATTGTGAAGCCACATATGATGTGGAAAGTTTCTATAAGTGGGAAAGAAAAAACCAATGGTGGATGATAATATATATGTTTTGTCACACAAAGGCTTGGGGATCACCCATTAAAATATATAGAGTATACTCATCTACGACTATGTGCTCTCAATTAATTCAATCGAGGCAATAAATCATGTCCTAGAGGTTCAATCCCCTTTTGTACCCAATGATAGTGTAAAGGATAACCAGCTTTGGAATCTCTCTTCACTCACTATGGTAGTAGGGGATGATAATGTATGTTATCTTTTCCTATCTCACCTCAAAAGTGATATAGATAAACCAAGATTTCCGAACCTATTTGAAAATTCTTCTAAATAATCAAAGGTGGAAGAAGTAGAGGATGAACTCATGAATACCCACTGTATTCGAGGAAAGTGTCTCCACCACCATTGATGAGTTAAGGCAGGTAAATCTGGTAGCAAAAGAAGACTTGTGGCCTATAATTATTAGTTCCTCCATTCCCCTCAAAGAGAAAAAGTCATACATTGAATTTCTAAAGAAATACTTATATGTGTTCAGATGGAACTAAATAGAAATTCCCAAACAGAATCTGTATATGGATACAACCTATCTCGTCTTTCCCAATGACCATTGAGGCTTCAAGAAGGCATCCAGGAAGATTCACCCCTTCCATGATACCAATGTAGATGTGGAGGTTGAAAAAAATGATCAAATCCAAAAAAAATTGAGAAGTGAAATACCTAATATGGATTGTCAATATCATCACTATCAAGAAATAGAATTTTCATATTAAGATCTACATAAATTTTAGAGACCATAATAAAAATTTCCCTAAGGATGAATTCTCATTAACGATAATAGAATTATTGATTGATTCAACTTCTTTCTTCCAAGAACATTCCTTCAAGGATGTGTATTCAGGGTATAATCAAATAAAGATGGCCCCTAAAGATGAATAATATCATTCCTTTAGAGAACCCCAAGGTATCTTTTTCTATTAGTTAATTCCATTTAGATTAAATAATTTTGGAACCACTTATCCATATTCCATGTATCATATAATTAAGCCATTATTTGAAATAATTACTGAATGTTATATCGAAGACTTGGTTTTTATGTTCTGAAAATGATGTGATCACATCACTGATCTTCAAAAAGTCTTCAACAAGATACAGAAACATTTACTAAAGATGAATCTTCAAAAATTCAATATCAGAGTAAAATTAGTGGAGTTCCTTTGATTTATGGTACACCACTATGGCATTGAGGTTGACCTAGAGAAGACTAGTGTAATTTTAGCAACCCATAAGAAAATCACTCCCTTTCACCAGGATAATGAAGAAGGGAATATCTTATAAATAGGATAAGGATTTTCAAGAATCCTTTGAAATCCATAAATGATATATGCTTCACCCACAAGGGATGGAAAGCCACTCATCTTATATGTGGACACCTTGGAATGCTCACTTGGTTCCATCTTCACAAAAAAGAATGATGTGGGGAGTTAGAACACTCTATACAACCTCAGATAAATGATTATAGGTATTGAGACCCAATACTCAGATGTTGAGAAGAACTACCTTAGATTCATCTTTTTAGAGCAGAAGCTAAAACATTAATTTTAACACTAAAAATTCCATTTGTTCTCTTATATTGATCCACTTAAGTATATCATTGGTCCTCCCATATTGATAGGGTGTCTGGCCTGATGGGTGGTCATTCTAAAATAATATGAAATCAAGTTCATGTCACAGAAGGTGATGAAAGGGAAACCCTTGGATGATTTCCTCGTAGCACATCCCACCTCAGAAATTACACCATTGGACATTGGACTCCCAAAGGAGGTTTTCCATTCCCATGAAACTCCCTAGACATAGGATATATATATTGATGGTGCATCCTGGAGCCCTATTGAAAAGAGAATAAAAAATCCTAAGATCAACTGGGTTAGTGTGGGGATTTTATTTGTCTCTCCACACAAATAATATTTTCCCAACTATTTCTTATTATATAAAAGATACACAAATAACAAGTCATGTAACCAAGACCTCATCAATAGCTTAAAATTATGCCTACAGCTGGAAATAGCTTACCTGGACATCAAAGGGGACTTAAATCTAGTGATAAAGTAGATCAATAGCGAATATTCCATAAAAATAGGATAATTAGCCTATCTCACTGGCTAAATATACAGAATATTGGAAGAATCACCTTCTGAATTCACAATGCATAATGTTCCCAAAGAATAGAATTATCACACTGATTCATTGGTTAATGCAGCCATAGTCTTGTCTAACCCTGGCTATGAAGTAGAAATATTCTATGTCATGCATGGATGAATGGTATCATCGATCATTAAATATGATATAGAAGAAATAAATCAGTTCAAAACCACACCAGAGAGTGATGAGTTGATATCCACCACTAGATGGATCGATCCTATAATTGGTTATCTCCAAAATGGGACTCTCATGATAGACTGAGCTAGAAGAGAATAGATTTGATTTCATGCATCGATATTTACCTTGTGGGATGGTCTAAATGAACAAAAATCACTCTACAAGAAAGCATTTGACAAAATACATGATAGATGCATATAAAAATGAGAGATTCCCACAATAATGAAGGAATTCCATGCAGGATCTTGCAAAACTCATCATTCTGGGACCTGTCTATCCCACCAAATCAAGAGGATGGGTTACTATTTAAAAACCATGATATAATAATTTATAGAATTATCCATGTAATTTCATGCATTCCATATCCATGAATACTTCATCCATAATTCCATTGAATTTATATATAAATCTAAATATTCCAATCCATTTTCCATTTGGGGAATGGTTGTTGTGGGTATATATCCCATTGCCACAATAATATAGTCCAAGTATACCCTTACTATTACCGAATTCTTCTCCAAATGGGATGATCCAATACCCCTCAAGGATATCAATACAGATAATATCATCAAATTTTATAAATCCTTATATCATCACTAGGTTCTGGGTACCTCACACAATATTGACAGAAAACGACCAAAAATCTATTCTACTAAGTTGATGAAATTGTACTAGTAGTAAAACATTGATTCCAATCACTCATCTCTCTATCATGAAGTTGAAAATGGAAAAATAGAGTCCAAAAAAAGAACTTTTCAAACATACTCTATAATATGGTGAATAAATTGAAGAAGTCCTGGCCAGACATACTCTTCTATTTATTATGGGCCTACTATAACCACAACACGTAATGCTATAAAAATAACTCCGTAATCATTGGTGTACGGGAAAGAGACAATGTTTCATATAGAAGTACAATTTCCATTGATTTGAATATCCATTTGTGGAAAACTCTAGGATGGTGATCATTTAACAAAGTTGCAGGATATGCTGGAATTTTTTGATGAGAATTTATTGCATGCATTGCACATCCTTGAAGTCCATCAAAATCAGATCACATAGGGATTCAATAAAAAATTCACCCTCTATTAATTCCTCTAAACATAACTGGTGCTAGATCTCAGGACCATAATGATTTCAAGTAAGAATCCTCCAAATATGGAACCCAAATAAAAAGGTCCTTATTAAATAGAAAATGTCTACCATAATTGATCCTAATCATTGTCTACAATGGATGGGGAATGTATCACACCCCCTAGTAATGAATGATTTCTCAATGAATACTATATATAACTATTATCAAGCACCCATCATCTTGGATGCAAGATGATAAAATATAACGCATCCTATATCCTAGCCACAAGACTATAATTTTTTGGGATAATATCCTCACTGCATGATGTTAAACCGCACGGATCCACAAATGGTTCATCTTTATTCAGGTCGGGTGACCATTGTCCTAGTCTTATGATGTTAAAATATAGGGTCATCTCCTGACCACATGAATCTAATCTATATGTAGAACTTCCTTTACCCATGATGTTAAACTGCATGGATTCCCAAATGGTTCATCTTCATTCATGTCAATTGACCCTTATCCTATCTAAATGGCATTAAACTATACATAGCACATCCTCACCACGTGAAATTAAACTTCATACGAGATTTACTCATCTAATAATGTTTAACTACATAGTAAGAATCATCTCACAAACAATTCAAAACACATGAACGAGGTCTATGGGAAAGAAGAGTGAAATTACCCCATCCTCATGTGAGTGTCAACTCTGTATAGGTAATATCTTCATCCAAGAACTATTTGTGGTTGTATTTCTACCATCACAGGATACATATTTATGCCTACTATCACTGGATACATATTAATTCCTACCATCCAAGAACTATGTGTGGCTTGATTAAAGTCATTTCAACCATCACTGGATATGAAATGTGTTGGTTTTTGGGTATTTTCATTAGTCAGATGAACCATTTGGAATGTTGGGTGGGCCCCAGGGTGGGGACCACATGTCGGAGGGGCAACTGGTTGTCCTGACCATGGGAAACTTCCTAGAATATCACCCTTCCTGATCACTACTCTAGACCAGGCATGGTTAACTATGTAGTTATAATCAAATAGGCTCCTGGAAAGGAAGGTGCACCTTGTTGACATGAGTCATATCAATTAGTCATTTAACCCTTGATCATTCTGGGGTGTTACATGTATGTGTTTCTAGAACATAATATGTATTTATTTTCATTTCTATGGTATATATAGGGATCCTTGGATCCTATATCTTGGTCTAGCCACCATATGATAGAGAAATGCCCAATCCCTTTCCTTTAAATGTCTCAGTGTGGTGAGAAAACCCTTTGTCGGTCCTTTTTTCTCAAATTGATCATGGATCACATTGTATTAGGAACATTGCTAAAGGCTTACCTACACGACTAAGGCATATCATTTCAAAATTGGGATATCATGGTTATTAATGCAAGGACATAAATGGAACAACACTCATCTTCATTTCATGAATTAAAATTTCATGAATCCCCAACATTTCTCCTCTTTCTTGTTGAGTCACCCACGTCCTCACCTCAAGATGTTAAACAACATGGTTGATGTCCTTGTCGCATGACATGAAACTGAACAGGTCTATATAACTATGTATGGATTGATTCTCATTTCAAAGAGGTATATAGGGACACTTTAATACAATTTCTAATTCCATCCACTACTTGATACAAAATGACCATGTTTTATCCTTAATCACCTCTTCATGGAGAGAGGAACCCTTACCATTTTTTATTTATCACATTGATTAAAGCTTATGTGAGATTATGAATTTCAGTAATGGATTCCCCCCATGAATAAGGCATACCAGTGGTCCTAAATGAAAGACATTATAAGGAATACCAACTAAATTACTCACCATATGATGTTAAACGTCACGGTTGATATCTCTTGTATGATATAAAAATGCACATTCCTATGGACCTCACCCGAGAGGACCTCTACTATTGGTTCTAGTCTCCCACCGCACCTATATTTGATAACAACATGTTTATTGATTACTATTACCATAGGATACATAGTGACAACCATCTTTTCATATTTTGGACCAGATTCAATACTCCATTTTCGGTAGGGGGTATACATCCTTGTCGCACAACGAACTACACGGATCTTCAAGAACTATGTGTGGCCTGATTCTTATCATCATGGGATCTGTAGTAACTCTGAGATCTCAAATCTTGGGACCAGCTACAATAATACATATAAATACTTACCACCTCTACATATGGATTAGATCTATGTAGAAAGTATATTTTTCCAAGAACTATATATGGCATCGTTCCTACCATCACAAGATACCTAGTGATGCCTGAGTCTCCAATACAATGTCCAGTTGTAATAACCAATGAAAAAATAATTCCCATCTTTATAGTTTCTGATTCATACAAGCCAATTTTTCCTACGTATGAGTTATATTAGCATACATATTTCTTTTTCACATAATATATATTTCATAATTTTCCATGCATGTTCTCACTTCCTTACCACATGATGTTAAACTTTAAAGAAACAAATATTTCTTAACCAAATGTGATTAAATTTAAATGTAAATATCCCAGTCTCATGACATTGATATTTCAAAATAAATAAATCCCCATTACAGGACGTTAAAATGTGTAGGACATCACCCATTATCATATCTTATCAAAGGACTACAAGAGACATACACTGATGAACCAGGGTACGAGGTTCTTCAATCATCCTTTGAGTACCTCAATTCATAAATCACACTTCATCTCATGAGCACATCATGTTTTCACAAACCTTTTATGACCCATGTAAATGAAAATATATCTCTCTACTTGACCATTCTATCAATCTATATGGGATCAGATCTATAAACGAGATAAATCCTGGCTCTGTAAAAAGTTTTTTATGATCATTGTGAGCTCTAAGATCACCATGGTGGAACTTAGAACCAATGGTTGTTCTAGTCCATACCCAATAGGATTCTCTCATATAATTTATCATGAATAAAAATTTGATACATGATTTACTAAAAAAATCATCTCCATCTTCGAAGGATGTGGATGTGCTCTTGACCTTGGGTGTCCTAATTATCCCCTTGTGTAACATCCCCTTGTATTAGGTCTATGTGATTCATGAACTTACAGTTCTTGAAATCTAGTCAATGTTGTATGATCTTAAACTATAGCATTTGATGGTCTAAATCACAAGACCATAAAATTATGGCGAAAGAGACACACAACCTATCTGGTTGAACACTCTCAAAGAAAAGACTAGGAAAAATTCAAGTCTTTTCAAGATAAAATATTCATCTTTAATTTTTAGGAAAAAAATCATGGAGTAAATAAATAAGAATAAAGCACATAAGGACTACAGTTTTCCAAAGTAAAATCAAATCTATTCTTGTTGGACCCTCTAGAACGTGAAAAAGTTAGAGTAATGATTTTTTACATCTCCCCAGCATGAGAATATGTTCTCTAGATATTGACACAACTCTTAGGGTGCTTGAACCATTATTCTACATTAAAGTTTCTGCAAATCAGAATTCTTGATTTGAGTGCCTCATATCATAATAAATCATCCATGGCCCTTGAAAAAGGATAAAATACTTCAAGGGACCCTCTATTTGAATATGAATGTATGCCTATGTCTCCAATATATATTCCTATGGTCATCAACCAAATGCATCACTCTGAAAAGAGGGATTCCTGGTCCTTGTGAGACATGAAATAACCACAGTATAACTCAACAGCTCATTGTGTTCTAGGACATTCCTAATATGATTGTCCCATATCATCCTCCTGACCCAAGAATTTTGGATCTTGATTCACTATCCTTATGTCTGGATGTCCATATGGATTCCACATCCTCAATATTACTTCACTATTTGTTGTATGATTTTTCAAATAAATAACATGACTCGCCATTCCCAAACCTTTGATGGCCCACACCTCGGGATTCAAAACCACATGGTGTCGGTCCCATGCATCATAATTAATAGTTTAACTGATACAGGGTTGAAAAACCATCCCTAGATAGATTTATATACATACACAACATCATTATCTTGACATTTGAGTCTTCAAGAATCTTTCATAGCCCTTGGAAAGGAGTGGAGATCATATTTTCTTGATGATATTGTCAATGCATTAGGGATTCCACTTACCAACTAAAGGAATATCCACTTTCTAGGAAGTAAAATTCAATCCTTCTGAGCCCTATCAACACCATGTTGAATCCTAGAACCATAGGGTGTTATAGGTTATCCCCAGTATCTCTTCCCCATTCCATATTCACTGACTCAATATTTGAGGTTATGACTTACATTGACTTTATTAAAACTATCTTGGTGGACCTAGAATCCATAGTATTTAACCCTCATCCAATATCAAACCCATAAATATTCCATGAACCTTCAAAAAGAGTGGATACACCATTGTTTGACAATGCAATCAACACATATGGTCTTTGAACTACAAACCAGAGGAATCTCCTCCTTAAAATAAAGGATCTCTAATCATTATGAGCCCTAGAAACACCAGGAATGAAATAATCATTCTGGTGTGTTTAAAGTAATTCATGGAATGTCTACACCATATCCCGCAATAATAAATTAAATCGTTGATTAATGACTTTAAAATGCATGGAATCCAAAGGTCTGAGCTAAAATAACCTAAACTACAATGAAAGAAGTTCCAAGAAAAATGACCCTAAACTACAGTGCTATAAGGTCAAAGATAAAAGACCCTAAACTATAGTGATAGAATGTTCAAACTAAAATACCCTACTAAATAGTGACAGAAGGTATGAGATAAAATACTCAGTACTACAGTGATAGAAGGTCTAAGAGAAAAGACCCTAAACTTTTGATATATAAGGTCTGAGATAAAAGACCATAAAGTTTAGCGATATAAGGTGAGAGTTAAAAGACCTTAAACTATGGTGATAAAAGGTCCTAGATAAATGACCTTAAACTATATTGATATATGATCTGAGCTAATAGACGCTAAACTATAGTGATATAAGTTCAAATCTAAAAGAATCTAAACTACAACACATTTGTGATTTATTCTTCATGAATATAAAAGATATAAAGATAGTGAGGTCCACCATATGTTATTAGAAAAAATAAATATATGATCTCCAAGAATACATGATTTAGAAAATGAGAGTGAAATATCCATCATGGACATATATTTTACCCAAATTATCCTTCTATGAATCAGGTGATCTCAAGATAGATAGAAAAAATATATCAATGAAGAATGTAAGGTTGGAGGGAATTAATTAGAATTTATGAAGAAGAATATGTTAGAATTTTAACATTAAAATCCAAGAATTCATGTATAGTTGGTGATTCATAAAACACTGGATCAGTAAAATTTCATACACATCATGAATAAAAGATTATTGGATAACAACATAAAAGGTTTAGAAAATCCAATAATTGATAAAATTTAAAAGGGGAAATCTCAAAATTTCACAGTCTCTCCAAAAATTTCATCAAAAATAAAATAAATTTCAATTATAAAATAGTAATAAGATTCAATCAGTTGATCTAACCAAGTTGGAAATATTATAGTGAGAAGATACAATTAAATGATTATGTGTCTCTTGACCATCCTTTTTTTTTCTTCCCTGTGATGGAGGGTTCCAATTAGAGTAGTCACCTACTAAACTATTTATTTGAGTAGTTTCCAATGATGGTGATGATGTTCAGAGTTCATACATTAGGAATGCTATGATTTCCTCATATCTCCATATCTTTAAGGTCTAGTCATACATTTGGTATTGAAAACCAGATGAAAATTTGTTACTCTATCCCAATACCTCCAAAACATCCTTCAATTGTTCATTAAGGGGAGCCTTATCTTTAATATTTCACAAGACCCTCTCATTGTTGTCAAAATCATGATGAGTCTGGATAAATTATCTCATGATTTTTTACAATGGTAAGAAATAAAATCCATCAACCCAAATTCATAGAATAGAGGATGAAGGAATTCCACTTGGTCCTGAAATGTTTCTAGAGGTGTCTCATAAATTCGGGTGTAAATTTTCTACCAAACTAACCTGCAATGTGTATGAAATTTTTTGGCTTCTAAAATGGGTACATCAGAAAGAGGAATATTTTATTGAGATAATAATGATGTAGGAGAGGAAGTCCCATATATTCTTCTCTCAATAGGAACATCATCCTTTTCTTTTGTCGAATGGATAACTTCAACAATGAATTCTGCTCGCCAATGGGAAATTTGTTTCTAGGATGAGATCACTCCCTCAAAGTCCCACCCAAGTCCTAAATTAACTCCACCGTAACTATAGATAGAGGGTTTTGTGGGTAAAATGGTTTTTCTACATGGTGGAAAAGTCAATTTAGCACACCACTTGAGTAGATTTCTACCCACTCCTAGGAATAATCTTATGATAGAAATGTAGAAGCATTAGTATATGGAAGAATGATCTTAGTATTGGTGTATTAAAACTCCAAAATCATCCAAAATTGGTGAATGAACCCAGGGTGTTGCTCTCCCCACACACCAACTAAATGAAGAGGGGCGACCCTTTGGGTGTAGCTGAATTGACAATCAAATTGATAAGGTTTATATGGATCACAAATGATCAACTCTTTCATTATAGCTGTAATAACATCCTCCCAAAGGTATATCTTGAATGACCTTTCTTCAATAGAGCCACCACCATGTCAATGATTTCCCCAGTCGGTGCTGGATAAGGGGTTAAGAAAAGATATCAAATTGACTCAACAAATCGGTAACCTTGTCAAGGCCTAATGACTTGTACTCATCCCTAGATATGTTCATCAACCTATGAAGAAATAGAGAAACATGATTCATAGTAGTATTTTAGTATTTTTGGTGGTGAAAATAATCTTTTATCTATACAAATGCGAAATTGAAAGGATCACTGATCCTATAAGGGATTCTACCCTACTGAATGTGGCCCAAGAGCGTTTAAAATAATTCTAGGTTAGTTCTTCAAGATTGAGGTACCATACCTCTTTTAGTAATGCTTCTATCACCAGCATACTAACCTAGATTCTTGAGCATGCATCCCTATCAGAGAAAAGTCACCCACTTAGTAACATGTCCATGATGCATGTTAGACTAATGATTAGAGAAATATCTTGCTTCACTATGTATCCCCATGTTTTATGATCCCAGACTTCCAAAACATCACAATACCAATGGACAATGTCATGAAACTTCTAAGAAGGGCACTGATGGGGGTATATATAAGTCAGCATAGCTCTACTATGATAAAGTAAAATATAGATCTAATATTTCAAAGAGATGATTGAGTTCATAGTTATCATTTTTATTAACTATTACTTTATGATGTTAAGAATATCCCTCCCAAATACTAAATTTAGAAAGGGGTTGTCCTAGAAATCTATGTCAGGAAGGAATTCCACATACATCTCTTCGAGTGGGGGTTTCCCATACAGTTGATAGATACCCTAGAGTCTTATTAATACATCATCTTGGGATAGATGGAATGAGTTTTTCTAAGGACAATAATTGATAAAAATTCCCCAAATAAGACGAGAATGATGATAAAAAATGAACTCAGAAATCCAAACTACATTATAGAGATGGAAAACATATAACTGGTCATCGAACTCCAAGAAACTCTACCTGATTTAGAATTGTCATGCCTATTCATTAGAAAAGTTTCAACCATGTCGAAGATCCCATTTCGAGCTCCATCAACTGCTAGGGTTTTCATAGAGGATAAAAATATACTCAAATCAATCTGAGTGATGGGTTGGACAGGGAAATCCCAACTATTTGGAGTCAAGGGAGAGTTTTATAACATATAAGACACCCCCCATGACAGGGCTACAACCAGTTTACCATCCTCTGAAATTTTCATTTAATGCAGTCAAGGGATGTTGAAACCCTTCAAGATGGTAGGATGAAGTACATATTTGTGATTAAAATGTTGTCTATAAATACAAACCCATATAGAGAAAGTAGGTGGTATAAAGGATAATTATGGAGCTCATAAAGAACAAGCCTTTTCAAAACCTTGTAACCAGAATGCACAAGATACTGAGAATCAACATTACGATTCCTTTCAATATTAACCCTCTTATTAATTGTGGACCAAGAAATTTGATTAGAACCAGAATCCATCAACATGAAAACAGGAAGAATAAGTTAGTTGAGTTAAAACCCATAAAATGAAATACATAAACATCAGCAGGCTCATGAAAATCACATGAATCAACGAGGTATTCAAGAATCTCATAAAGGACTCCACAATTTTGTAGACCATGAAAGGTGTGTGTATAAAATATACCCTCGATAAATCACACAATATAAAAAGCAGTCAAGATAATCATGATCATGTGACCTTAACATGGTTACACGTTCAACATAATAATGGAAGGATCATGATATCAAGTCGTAAAATCCCACAAAACCATCAATGAAAATTGTGCATCCCAATATATGAAGATAAATAAATTTCCAAAATTATCTTCATGGGTGATTCAAACATGTGCCGAGGAAAATTTAGTCTTCCGAATGAGTTCTCATGGGAAAGTCTCATAAATGGATATCATGATCATTTCTTAGGGGAAGATTCTGTTAAGAGGTCATGCAATGGATTCTGAGTGCAATATCTATGAGAGTTGAGTATCCATTGAATAAATTTATCTCCACTACCCTATTTATAGATAATTCTATGAGATACCAATAATCGCCTAAAATATCATGTTTCACCTAAGATACCGATTAGAAACAACACTAAAGACTTGAGAAGGAATTTCATATCCTTAGAAGTAATGCCTTACCCCCACAGATGACTCTCTTGAGGGAGTTCATTTGTTGAAACTCACAAAATGATCATTGGAAAATTCAAAATGGAATATATACCTTAATATTGTTATTATTTTCAATACAAAGAAAAGTAATAATAATGGTGCCAAAATCACTCGGATTGTGAGCACCTACAGAAGAAATTTGGTCACATGATCTTCATAAGGTCATGAAAGAGATCATGTGCAGTGCATAAACCTATGGGAGATATTGAATATCCACTTTCAAGAGTCCTTATTTTATCACTAATCCATACAGGGCATTCTATGATCATAGGAATTATTACAGACAAGAACTCCCAAGACAGGTGAATTGTCAGGTGGTAGGAACCTGATAAACCATCCAAAAATAAATTGAAATATAAAGAAAATATCCAAAAGGTGGGGAGACTATTGGGGTCCTAAAACTCACATGATGATCCCACATAGCTTGCAAGACACCATAGAATCCCTGTTGACATGTCTTCTTGGTTACACGAGAGCCTGTTGGAAAGTCACCCCCATCGTGTGAAAGGCCTTAGTCATGTCCATATAGTCTTGTACTTCCCCTCCAACTCCAAAGACAAATATATGGGTAGGGAATCATAATGTCCATGCATCCCCACACGATCCTTTATGGGTTACATGACACATCACCGATGGGGAAAATTATTTTCTTTTATAACACTCGTTTAATCTCTAAAAATCATCAAGGCTTTGTAAAATAAACATGGAAATAAAAAGGGGAAAGGAGGGAACCTCTTATAGTCATAAACACCATGCGATGTGATCATTATCTCTATAAGACCCTGAAAAATCCATTTGGTGTGAAGTTTCTCTCTCACAAGGACCCTCTATAAATCCATCCTTATCACATGGAATGTCTCATAAAAGGCATTCGAAGTCATGTGAAAGCCTTTAAGTTGGCATCCCAATCTCATGAAGGTAAATGGACATGTCATCCTGGCCATGAAAAATCCCCTTTTCATGAACACATAATTAGATGAGACCCCTTTAATTTTCTATAATATAATAAATAAAAAATTGATGGGATTGACTTATAATCACCTTGTGAAAACATGTGACATCAAAACCCTCCATCGACTCCAGCCTGGATTTGGTTGATACGGACCAAAAAAAGTGGTGTATAATCAGGCTAGAGGGGCCTATAAATCCCCCACCCCAACATCAATATATTCATCCATATATCCTTTCACATACACACCTAGGCATCAGAGCATATATATTTTAGTGTAATATCTCATGATCTAAACATTTTTCTACTAGGTGAGGTTCAAAAAACTACTTAAGAAGATCATGGACATGTATAGGCACTTCACATGATCACTCATATTTCATGTAAAAAAGTATGGGTGGGTTATGTGAAGAACATATCATATAATTTATTTGTTATGTTAGCTTAAACAAGTAACAACTAAAAAAATATATGTCACATGCAATAAAATGTTGGAAAAAAGACTAAAAATAAGTGATACTTATGATAAGAACATATATGATGATCCACACACACTTCACATAAACCACCCAGGTCATATAACAACACTAGGAAATTTCACACAGATCATGTGGAATTGCTTTGGAATACTGTTTGGATCATACAAAGTCCACTAGATATGTCAATGAAAGTCACATGGAACCCCTAGGAATGTCACCCAAGTCTCCCAAAACCCTCCTGGATCACCATTCAATCCATGTGATTTTCTTTGGATAAGACAACTAGATCTTACGATGTTCTCTGGACAGGTCATATGACATTTTCAATGACACCTGGACAAGTCATCCAAGGAATGTGGAACCTTCTAGACATATCACATTAACTATCATGACACCCTCTAAGCATGTCATATAGGTATCATGATAACACCGAGGAAAGTTAGATGGAGCATGTGATGCCCTACAAGTATTATTTCTAAGTATAACATCCCAACCTAGGGTCCAACTAACCAGTTCCTCGACCAAGTAGGTCACATGGCCCCAAGCATGCCTCCCTATATGCTAGAGGCTGCTAACAAGCTGAAAGGGTGTGAAGGTGGTATGATAATGATACTATACTCTCTAATCAAAGTATCACACCATATATAACAACACACATACAATAGTGGAAGCATGATATAAATAGACATGAAATGATTGGACATGTAACTCGTTGTACCATAATAAAGAATATACAACATACATAAAAAAATATATTAAATAGGAATAAATAACTGGGTGACTAAATAATAATGTAAAAATCCAGTAAAAATTTTCATATACATGGATACATGGCATACTGACGTACAAAAGGGTAACATGGCACATACATATGCAATAACTCTATACAATACTATAAATAGAAAAAATATTGGTCTGCTAGCATATCAATAAAATGCATGGTCCTCTGATCCTATGGTCCATCTATTGGTAAATCATTTCAAAATTCTATAGCAGGGCACTTTACCTTATTTGTTCCTACATAAAATTAATCTACTTGGGTACTAAAGGCTCCTTGAGTAGGGTGTGAGAAACAAATCCTTTTAGGACACCACCAATTATTACTAGATTTAATCTAGGTGGTGTACATAGCAACAATGGTGTGGAGGAATAAATGAAATAATAGAAGAATCTGAATAAATAAATACCAGCCTGCACTGGTTCCTAAAGGACACCTGGCGGCTCTACCTAATTTGGCTCACGGTCATAATGAGTGTTTGAATAGTAACTATATATATAGTAATGAAATATATACATAGTAATGTTTTTTTATTGGGTCCACCTATATAGACCAAGTACGTGGGGATATAAATGGGCATATACCTTGAAAACTAGGTGCTGAATGGACAAGGGCATAACTCATACATCCATAACCAGTCTAAAAAAGCTAAAAGCTCAAGGAAAATGGTACATTACCTATATTTTAAGATGAGTGAGATAAGTTAGGCTCATCAATAGAGATGAAGGTGTGTTATCTACCCAAAACTCAAAACAAGGGTCGTTGTGCCTCATGCCCACTATCAAGATAGATTCAATGGTGGGAGATGTCATGCTTAACACTTGATGTAAGGGAGTGTGAATTGTTATTCCCAACATAATCCTTAAAATCATTCCACATCATATATCAAAGGAATAATAATATTTATAATAATATCCATGACACATTACCTCGCATATATTTTTTATTCAATCCCAAATATAAACAAGGCATTATAATCCAAAATAATCATTTGATAAATCATGTAACTATCAGTGCTTCCTTTCGACCATTTATAAATCATTTCATTTAAACCATTTAACTAATTTGAGGAATGAAACCCATCATGAACAAGTAATTCAATTTAATAAAATAAATTTAATATATAAAGAGATGGAAATTCATTTTACATGGTACAATGATGCATTTAGAAGGTTATAATATAATTTATACAATTTCTTAGAGTGGTTAATATAATGACTCATACTTTAAATACATTGTTATTACTTCAGAATTGAAGCACACTTATTACAACATATAACAAAACCAAGAAAGGACTGTATAGGTATAGTGTATTTAGAAACTGGGAAACATAAACAACTGGTTCATAAAGCATCTACTTTTCATCCCATTTATTTCATCATATCTAGAGTCCCTTTTTGGAATATTCTACTTAATAACCTTCTTCCTGGCCTTGGGAAAGAAAACATACAAAAGGGTGAGCTCAAATGCTCAGTAAGGGTAATCAAAAGAAATATCAATCACATCATATACATAAGCACATAACTTTTAGAAATCTTAACCTGTAAAAGAGATCATAATTTCATAACATGGGATAAATAATAGTAGTGAAATGTAATCCCAATAATCATAACTTAAAACATGGAACTTTGTGGCATACACACATAATCATAGAGAATAATTTCTTGTTATTCAAGACTCATTGCCAAGACTATCTTAGTGAACAAAATCCATTTCTGAACCGAGTTCATTCCTCGTTTCAGTCCTGTTTCACTGAACTGGTATAACCTACCTTTCCAGCCATGTCTATCTCATGAGATATAAAATCTTTACCCAATGCATTGGAGGGAGATATAGGTCCCACCCATCTCATAATGATACCATTCTTATGTGTTCCAAAAAATCATAAATCCTACATCATTACATAACCCAGGTAATAAAAATTGGAATTTTAAACATCGTGACATCATAAAACAATTCATATAAGATAAAGGAATTCATAAACATAATTCCATCACAACATAATAAAATCAATGTAATAATAGGGATAGAAACATAACCCTTTATTATCTTAGATGGAAAATAATTTTGATCAAACACTTGAACTCCATTCTTGAGGAAAATATCCTTTCTACTTCAAAAACACTTTTCCTTTCTTAACATGTCATACAATTCTAAACTAAGAGAATTTGATTAAAAAAACTTTAAAACTTGTAAAGGAAGCTTCTTGGAAATAATGTTTTAAAAATCCATTCATTCCGTATAAGTTAAAAAAACATTCTTCGTACTTTTGTCGGAAAAGTAAAGAAGTACATCGTACGAAAAATGACAAAAGACTCCTCTCATATCCTTTACTAAAAACTCACCGAAGGGTAAAATTGGATTTATACAATTTTAGGTGGATGGAAATAATATTACATATCAAGGAAACATGGATTTGGATAATAAAATACACCCCAGTAAATACTAAAGTATAAATAATCTCGAATAAAAATGAGATTGTGATATTTCCCTTACCTTAGGTCCGATATACTTTGTACGTGTCCAAACCTCCTGTATAATGATTTAAATAATGTTATTGACTTCTTCTAGAATCATAATTATTTTTATGATATCATATATGGTCATATTCTTAGATTCTTATTAGTAATATTTCATTACTACTAGTTTATTCGGGTGTTTATTACTTTTTGTTCTTATGCGTGTTTCGTCGAATAAATTCTTATTCTTCTCTTTAGGTTATAAATACCTCATTTCCAGAGTGGTATTAGTGTAACATATTTCATATTAATTCATTCAATTCATTTATATAATCATTATGCAATGAAGATCATGTAGAACGAGTCGCATCACATCGTGGAGACGGTATTCCGTACGTACGCACGAGTAATGATATCATTCCTATGATCGTGGAATTGTATTGGAGTGTATGTATAATATTTCAGAATCAATATCACTTTATAATAGCCATATATAGTCGTTATTTATACCATTATACCCATCCAAGTAAGGTGGTGGTGGAAAATAGATTACACCACGGCATGGAGATGGTATTCCGTACATACGCACGCGCGGTGATTTCTTTTTACGTAGGATGGATAGATGGTGAAATAGGGTTGTTTCATACTTATAATAACATATCATTATATGAGTTATACTGATGTTATTACTTCATAATGAAACAACTAAAGAAGAAGAAGTGGAAGAAGAAATAAAGATGAAAGAATCGGTAATGGACATTACCTCTTCTTTGAAGTGCTTCTTTGAGACCTCCTTTTAGGGCACTAAAATAGGTCTTTGAAGAAGAAAAGAACCAATAGGATGTTTCTAGGGATTTGGAGAGAAGAAATGGGCAGGGGTTGGCAGAGCTTGAAGGATCAAAGTGGTGTGAGGAAGAGGGGGAGGAGGTGCCCTTTTATAAGGGAGGAGAGGGGCTCCTTTGGAAAATCTAAAAATATTATTTTATTATAAAGTCAAGTTCGGTTTTAAATAGATCCAAATTGATTTTTTTAGAATCTAAGGTTGGGATGGGTCGAAATCCTCTCATCCAATATAATTTAGGCAAGTTTAGGTTCTTATTGTAACCTTATCATTTAGATTTAACATTAAGTTAAATAATTTTACTTTTACCGTGTCTTCTTGTGTTCTTATACTATAATGTTAATAAACTTATTATAAGCATCCAAACGATCCCCAAGTTGTTTATTATTAATATACATAACCTTATCTAAGTCATTTGTCTGAACCATATATTTTTAGGAATAAAATAACAATTACTAATATAATATTTGTTTTAAAAACAATTTTATGTCAATTTTTACACTATTTAGTAATTGATTTTTGTGAAAATGATAACAGAATGATAAGTTCGAACAAAGTAAATTAAATCAATAATAACATGTCATATTAACCTATAAAATTAGTGTAATTCATAAAAAGTCTCAAATTATATTTATTTGGGTATTTATAACATCAATTATGTCAATATTTCATTAATAATATAATTACTGCATCATCTTTGTGTCATAAATAAATTAAATTATTTAAAGTCTAAAAATTAAAAAAAAAATATCATTATGTAGGTAATCTGTTTATCTTTCTAATGAATATTTATAGTCGAATTGATCTTATGTATAACCCTATATTAAAAATGATTTAGTTATTAAACTTTGATTTTAAACATTTTATCCCTTCTTTAAATAAAATAATAATAAATGTCCTAATCTAATACATGTGGGCCTAAATGGTCATATTTCATTCCTAAGTTTGTTTTTGGTCGAATTACACTTGTACAATAGAATTAGAACATTTGTTAGGGTAATAATAATATCATTTTTACCCTTAATTACCCTATTTTCTTTTAACCGTGGTAAAAAAAAGTAAAAAGTTACTATTCACCAAAAATTATTTTGATCTCATTGAACCACATTTTAGTCCTTGATATTAATCGTATCTCTCGGATTTTTGAAATTCCACTCACAGAAGCGGTAAAATTAAGTTTTATGAAAAATTCAGTTTTTTTAACTACCACTTAGTGGTTTCACTATTCATCAAAAATTGAAAGTTTTCAGAAAAATACCAAAATTTCACCCTAGGATAATTTCGATATTACGAATCCAAAAATGAAGTCCATTTTGAAAAATAAAATTTATAAAATTTCAAAAAGTGGTTATTACTATTCATAACGGCTAGTTTTAATAATATTTTATTAGCATATCATTGTTTAGTGAAACTTGGTATTGCGTATGACGCAAGCTATCGAGGAAAGTTGTGATTTCGTGTAAAGAAAGCCAAGAAAGTGTTGTGTGTTGAAAAATATTCCTTTGATGATTTATATAACATAAAAGTCTCGGGTGTTATATTCTACCCCCCTTAAAATGAATTTCTTCCTCAAAATTCGTCACTTTGTAACAAACAGACGAGGATACCTCTCCCTCATCATATCCTCAAGCTCCCATGTAGCTTCTTCTAATTGGTGGTTCCTCCATAAAACATTCACCAATCGAGTGGTCGTGTTTCGTAGGACTTTTTCACTACGATCCAGAATCTCTATCGGTTGTTCTTCATAAGAAAGATCTTGCTCCAGCGGTACAACTTCTTAGCTGAGTACATGTGAAGGATCAGGTATGTACTTTCTCAGGAGAGATACATGGAACACATCGTGAACTTGAGAGAGATTCGGTGAAAGTGCCAATCGGTAAGCTACCTTCCCAACACGATCCAGTATTTCGAAAGGACCGATATATCTAGGGCTCAACTTCCCCTTCTTTCCAAATCTCATAACCCTCTTCCAGGGAGATATTCGTAATAACACTTTATCACCCACTTCAAACTCTAAGTATTTTCTTTGGTTGTCGGCATAACTTTTCTATCGACTCTAAGCTGCTCTTATGTGTTGTTGAATAGATCTGACCTTTTCTGCCATTTCATCAACGAGATCACGTCCTAATAGATTTCTTTCCCCAACTTCATCCCAGCAAGTTGGAGTCCTGCATTTCATTCCATAGAGAGCTTCATAAGGAGCCATCTGAATACTGGAGTGAAAGCTATTATTATAAGAAAATTCCACCAAATGTAGGGTTTGATCCCAATCACCTTTGAAATCCATAGAGCAAGCTCTCAAAATATCTTCTAGATTTTGAATTGTTCTCTCAGACTGACCGTCTATCTGAGGATGATAAGCAGTGCTGAAACTTAAATCTGTATCCAGAGCACGCTGAAGACTTCACCAGAACTTTGAGGTAAACCTTGGATCCCGATCAGATATAATAGAAAGTGGTACTCCATGCAATCTTACTACTTCCTTTACATATATCTTGGCAAGCTGATCTAGAGAGAAATCACCTCTAATAGCAATGAAGTGTATAGATTTTGTAAGACGATCAACTATGACCCAGATAGCATTATTGCCTTTGGATGTTTTAGGAAGTCCTGTGACAAAGTCCATAGTGATGTTTTCCCATTTCCATTCGGGTATGGGTAATGGTTGTAACATCCCCTTAGTCTTCTGTCTCTCAGCTTTAACTTGTTGAAAAACCAAGCATCGAGAGACATATCCAGCAACATCTCTTTTCATGCCATCCCACCAGAAGTACTCTTTCAGGTCCTTATACATCTTCGTGCTTCTAGGATGAATAGAGAATGAAGAACTATGAGCCTCATCCAGCAGATCCTTCTTTAATTTGGGGATGGGAGGAACACAAACTCGATTCATGAACTTTATTATCCCATCATAATCAAGGTTGAACTTAGGAACATTTCTCACCTTCTTTTGTAACTCGACATCTTCTTTATGTGCCTCTTTAATCTTCACATTTATAGATGGTTGAACATTCATTTGAGAAAGATACGATTTTCCCCCTTCCATTATAATTCCAAGATCCATCCTTTGTAAATCCATATATATTGGATCTTTTGTGATCCTCATCATGGATAAACTAGCATGGTCTTGTCGACTTAATGCATCTGCCACCTTGTTTTCTTTCCTAGGGTGGTAATGGATTGAGCAGTCATAATCTTTAATCAGCTCCAACCATCTTCTTTGGCGCATATTCAGCTCCTTTTGTGTGAAAATATACTTAAAAAAATTATGATCAGTATAAATGTCACACCTTTATCCATAAAGATAATGCCTCCAAATCTTTAATGCAAATATTACCGCAGCTAAATCCAAATCATGAGTTGGGCAATTTTGCTCATGTATTTTCAACTGTCGTGAGGCATAAGTTATCACCATATCATTTTACATGAGAACACATCCCAGTCCCTTCTTGGATGCATCACTGTAGATCACAAATCTTTCTCCACTACAAGGAAGTGTGAGTACAGGTGCATTGGATAACCTTCTTTTCAACTCCTTGAAATTCTCTTCACATTCCTCCGTCCAAACAAACTTAACTCCTTTCCGAGTCATCTTTGTGAGTGGATTAGATAATCGTGAAAAATCTTTCACAAAACGTCGATAATATCCAACCAAACCAAGAAAACTTCGGATCTTGGTTAATGTTTTTGGTCTCGACCATCTTTCGATAACCTCTGTTTTTGTTGGATCCACAGATATCCCCTATTTTGAGATTATGTGACCCAAAAATGCAACTTTTTGAAGCCAAAATTCACACTTGGTAAATTTAGAATAAAGCTTCTCCTTTTTCAGGGTCTTCAATATAATTCTCAAGTGATCTTTATGTTCTTGATTGCTCTTTGAATAGACAAGAATATCATCTATAAAGACTACCACAAACTGATCAAGATAGTCTCTAAAGACTCTATTCATCAGATCCATGAAGATAGCAGGGGCATTAGTAAGACCAAATGGCATCACTATAAATCCATAGTGTCCATACCTTGTACGGAAAGTCGTCTTTGGTATATCCTCCCTTTTGACCCTTAATTGATGATGCCCTGAATGATGATTAATCTTGGAAAAGTATTGAGCTCCGCATATTTGGTCAAATAGGTCATCAATGCGCGGGAGAGGATATTTGTTCTTGATAGTGATCTTGTTAAGTTCTCGATAATCAATGCAGAGTCTCATTGATCCATCTTTCTTCATAACAAACAGAACAAGTGCTCCCCAAGGTGACGCACTAGGGCATATGAACCCCTTATCAAGATTCTCTTGGAGTTGCTTCTTCAATTCCTGCAACTCAATTGGGGCCATTTTATAAGGTGTCTTCGAAATAGGCAAAGCACCCGGTACGAGTTCTATTGAAAACTCAACTTCACGATTCGGTGGAAGACCCGGTAATTCCTTCGGAAAGACATCATCAAACTCCCGTACAATGGGAATATTCTTAATCTTGAGTTTCTCACCAACCATTTGAGATAAATAACCTTCATTTAGTGGAATCAATACCCATAAAATGGAAGAAATTTCCACTGGAAGGTTATGTTCATCCTTGCATCGATAGACGATCATAGATTGATCTGAAATATGAAATGTGACTTCCCATCTTTGCCAATTGATATGAGCTCCATGTAGAGAAAGCCAATCCATGCCAAGAATCACATCAAATTCCACTATAGGAAGGATCACAAGATTTTCAGGAAGCACTTTCCCTCAAACTTCAATCAGAGAAGAATTAGAAACTTTTGATGCGACTGTTGTGCCATTAGGTGTTGTCACAGCTAACTCAACATCTAATTGTTGAGGTAATAGGTGATACCCATAGAAATTTCTTCGGAAATAAAGGAGTGGGTGGATCCAGAATCAAATAAAACATTTGCTACTTTAGAGTGGATGGTAAGTGTACCTTTCACCACATCGTTATCGTACTCCACATCGCTGATAGAAACGGCATGTGACTTTCCTTTTTCTTTACCCTTAAGAGTTTGTTGACGTCGACCATCATCATCAACCCTTGGATTACGACATTTATTGGCATAATTTCCCATCTCCTTGCACATGAAACATTGAAGTGTAGTAGGTTCATTCTGTGTATCCCTTCCTTTATTGGCATCATTAGACATCTTCTTCCCATCATCACAGCATTCAAATGCCCGATGACCTTCCTTTCCACATTGGAAACATTTACTTGTCCCTTTAAGACAACTCCCTCCATGTTTCTTTCCACACTTTGAGCATAAGGGAAATCTCGTCTTCTTTTCAGTGTGCTCTTTAGATTTTCCATTGAATTCCATTTCCTCTTCTTATCAAACCCATATGACTGATGGGTTACTCCAATTTCCATCTCAACTTTGAGAGCACATCAAACAATTTCCTCGTAGCTATTGAAGTCCCTTATGGCTAAGGCCCTTCGAAGACTTGGTTTTAAGCCACTAAAGAATCGATCAATCTTACTCTCAGGTTGGATAATAATACCAGAAGCGTACCTTGCAAGTCTTGTAAAATTTGCTTCATAGGTACCAACAGATTCATCATCCTTTTGCTTCAGTTCAAGAAACTCTTTCTCCAACTTTGTTCGGAGAATACAAGGGAAGTACTTATTGAAAAATAAGTTCTTGATCTCGTCCCATTCCATGGACTCAATTTCATCCCTTTGCCTCCTATTCTTAATAAGATTCCACCATTGATCAGCATCACCTTCCAAATGATACACTGCTAAGATGACTTTATCATGCTCAGAACATTAAAGAACTGAAAATATCTTTTCAGTAGTAATAATCGATTGTTCAGCAACTAATGGATCAGTAGACCCGCTGAATGAAGGTGGACGCTGTCTCATGAAGGATTCAACAGAATGTTGCTCCTTACTTTGCTCATTTGGAAGTCCTGCATGATTCATAGCTTGAGAAAGTTGTGTGAGCATGGCTATAAGATTTTTCATTCCAGCTCCCATAATGTTTGGTTGCTCAGGGGGACAATCATTGCATTGCCCATCGCATTCCACATTAACACGGTTCCTTCGGGTTCCAGCCATTAACAAAAACCAAGAAGAATAGTGTGAGAAACACTAATTATAATAGGAAAACCACATAATCAAGAATAAAATTTCATATTTAAGGTCTTATCCTAGGTTATTCATGGCCATTTCTAAAACACTAAGATTGTGTTCTATGCTTAGACTTATCCTTAGGGTTCTTACTAAGGATTTCACATCCTAGTTTCCAAAGGTTGACTATACCTTTCCTCTGATACCAACTATAATGAACCATACTTTACATACATTGTTATTTCTTTAGAATTGAAGCACACTTATTACAACATATAACAAAACCAAGAAAGGACCATATAGGTATAGTGTCTCTAGAAACTGGGAAACATAAACAACTGGTTCATAAAGCATCTACTTTTCCTCCCACTTATTTCATCATATCTAGAGTCCCTTTTTGGAATATTCTACTTAATAACCTTCTTCCTGACCTGGGGAAAGAAAACATACAAAAGGTTGAGCTCAAACGCTCAGTAAGGGTAAACAAAATAAATATCAATCACATCATATACATAACCACATAACTTTTGGAAATCTTAACCTGCAAAAGAGATCATAATTTCATAACATGGGATAAATCATAGTAGTGAAATGTAATCCCAATAATCATAACTTAAAACATGAAACTTTGTGGAATACACACATAATCATAGAGAATCATTTCTTATTAGTCAAGACTCATTGCCAAGACTATCTCAGTGGAAAAATCCATTTCTGAACCGAGTTTATTCCTCGTTTTAGTCCTATTTCACTGAACCGGTATAACCTACTGTTCCAGCCATGTCTATCTCATGAGATATAAAATCTTTACCCAATGCATTTGAGGGAGATATAGGTCCCACCCATCTCATAATGATGCCATTCTTATGTGTGCCACAAAATAATAAATCATACATCATTACATAACCCATGTAATAAAAATGGGAATTTTAAACATCATGACATCATAAAACAATTCATATAAGATAAAGGAATTCATAAACATAATTCCATCACAACATAATAAAATCAATGTAATAATAGGGATAGAAACAGAACCCTTTATTATCTTAGATGGAAAATAATTTTGATCAAACAATTGAACTCCATTCTTGAGGAAAATATCCTTTCTACTTCAAAAACACTTTTCCTTTCTTAACATGTCATACAATTCTAAACTAAGAGAAGTTGATTAAAAATAAACTTGAAAAATTGTAAAGGAAGCTTCTTGTAAATAATGTTTTAAAAATCCATTCATGCCCTATAAGTTAAAAAAACATTCTTCGTACTTTTGTCGGAGAAGTCAAAAAGTACATCGTACGAAAAACGACAAAAGACACCTTTCATATCCTTTACTAAAAACTCACCGAAGGGTAAAATTAGATTTAAACAATTTTAGGTGGATGGAAATAATATTACATATTGAGGAAACATGTATTTGGATGATAAAATACACCCCAGTAAATACTAAAGTATAAACAATCTCGAATAAAAATGAGATTGTGATATTTCCCTTACTTTAGATCTGATATGCTTTGTACGTGTTCCAACCTCCTGTATAATGATTTAAATAATGTTATTGACTTATTCCAGAATCATAATTATTTTTATGATATCATATATGGTCATATTATTATCTTCTTATTAGTAATATTTCATTACTACTTGTTTATTCGGGTGTTTATTACTTTTTGTTCTTATGCGTGTTTTGTCGAATAAATTCTTATTCTTCTCTTTAGGTTATAAATACATCATTTCCAGAGTTGTATTAGTGTAACATATATCATATTCATTCATTCAATTCATTTATATAATCATTATGCAATGAAGATCATGTAGAACGAGTCGCATCACATCGTGGAGACGGTATTCCGTACGTACGCACGAGTGATGATATCGTTCCTATGATCGTGGATTTGTATTGGAGTGTATGTATACTATTTAAGAATCAATATCACTTTATAATAGTCATATATAGTCATTATTTACACCATTATACCCATACAAGTAAGGTGGTGGTGGAAAATAGATTACACCACGGCGTGGAGACGGTATTCCGTACATACGCACACGCGGTGATTTCTTTTTCCGTAGGATGGATAGATGGTGAAATAGGGTCGTTTCATACTTATAATAACATATCAGTATATTAGTGATACTGATGTTATTACTTCATAATGAAACAACTAAAGAAGAAGAAGTGGAAGAAGAAATAAAGATGAAAGATTCGGTAACGGACATTACCTCTTCTTTGAAGTGCTTCTTTGAGACCTCGTTTTAGGGCACTAAAATAGGTCTTTGAAGAAGACCAGAACCTCTAGGATGTTTCTATGGAAGTGGAGAGAAGAAATTGGCAGGGGTTGGCCGAGATTGAAGGCTCAAAGTGTTGTGCGGAAGAGGGGGAGGAGGTTCCCTTTTATAAGGGAGGAGAGGGGCTCCTTTGGAAAAACAAAAAATATTATTTTATTATAAAGTCAAGTTTTGTTTTAAATAGATCCAAATTGATTTATTTCGAAGATAAGGTGGGTATGGGTCAAAATCCTCTCAACCAATATAATTTATACATGTTTAGGTTCCTATTTTAACCTTATCATTTAGATTTAACATTAAGTTAAATAATCTTACTTTTACTGTTTCTTCTTGTGTTCTTATACTATAAGGTTAATAAACTTACTATATGCAGACAAACTATCCCCAAGTTGTTTATTATTAATATATATAACCTTATATAAGTAATTTGGTCGAAAATTATATTTTTAGGAATAAAATAACAATTACTAATATAATATTTGTTTTAAAAACTATTTTATGTCAGTTTTGACACTATTTAGTAATTGATTTTTGTGAAAATCATAACAGAATGATAAGTTCGAACAAAGTTAATTACATCAATACTAACATGTCATATTAACCTATAAAATTAGGGGAATTCCGAAAAAGTCTCAAATTATATTTATTTGGGTATTTATAACATTAATTATGTCAATATTTCATTAATAAGATAATTACTGCATCATCTTTGTGTCATAAATAAATTAAATTATTTAAAGCCTAAAAATTACAAATAAAATATAATTATGTAGGAAATATTTTTAGATTTCTAATTAATATTTATAGGCGAATTGATCTTATGTATAACCCTGTATTAAAAATGATTGAGTTATTAAACTTTGATTTTAACCATTTTAACCCTTCTTTAAATAAATTAATAATAAATGTCCTAATCTAATCCAAGTGGGCCTAAATGGTCATATTTTATTCCTAAGTTTGTTTTTGGTCTAATTACACATGTACAATAGAATTAGGACATGTTTTAGGTTAATAATAATATCATTTGTACCCTTAATTACCATATTTACTTTTAACCGTGGTAAAAAAAAGTAGAAAGTTACTATTCACCAAAAATTATTTTCATCTCATTGAACCACATTTTAGTCCTTGATATTAATCGTGTCTCTCGGATTTTCAAAATTCCACTCACAGAAGCGGTAAAATTATGTTTTATGAAAAATTCAGTTTTTTTTAACTACCACTTAGCGGTTTCACTATTCATCAAAAATTGAAAGTTTTCAGAAAAATACCAAAATTTCACCCTAGGCTAATTTCGATATTATGAATCCAAAAATGAAGTCCTTTTTGAAAAATAAAATTTATAAAATTTCAAATAGTGGTTATTACTATTCATAATGGCTAGTTTTAATAATATTTTATTAGCATATCATTGTTTAGTGAAACTCGATATTGCGTACGACGCAAGCTATCGAGGAAGGTTGCGATTTCGTGTAAATAAAGCCAAGCAAGTGTTGTGTATAGAAAAATATTCCTTTGATGATCTATATAACATAAAAGTCTCAGGTGTTACAGTTAATTATATTTCTAAAGAAACAAAATCACTTAATAGGTTCTTGAGTTCAATAAGAAATTATATATTAGAGCCAATTCCATTTATAATCCAAAACGAACACTTAGAAGGAATTATATGAATTTAATCATTTAATTATAAATGGGGAATTGAAGTCATCACACCCAAGGGGTGTCCATAATCGAGGTTGGAATCCTTAAATTACTAAACAACGATCCTCATTAGTATATCAAGGTGCATATAATAAATTATAAAAAAGATATCAATTTTAAGTCAATGTATGGTGAACGATGGAATGAACACAATTTAACGGATATGAAAACATCAAAATGTTTGAAAAAATGATGATACAACCAATATTAAGACTGTTTATGAATCCTCATTCGAGGGAGACCTTAGATTCAAAGTTGATTGGGAGAAATTGATAAAACAATCCAATCCCCTAAAACAGGGGAAAATGGAATGCTCCTAAATAGTGAAATGGATCCAATGATAAACTGAGACAGTAAGGGAGAGGAATTTTGATCATACCTCTAGCTATCTAGTTATTTCAAGAGATATTGATTTTGAGACCATATGTGTGATTTATCAATGATCCTAGATTGAGGAGAAAGAGAAGTTATGGGTGAAAAGAGGTAAATCTGATCCACTAGATTGAGAAGAAGGAAAAAATGGTTTAAAAGATTAATGAGGGTCAAAATGAAATTTCACCATAAAAATAGGAGGTGCATGGTTTGAACCAACATTTTATCCAAACTATACGCAATTCATGCTAATCTTACTTCCCAAAGTGAAACCCCACATAGTTGAGGCACACTATTTCCCTAACTCTTCACAAACTATGAAAAAAATATAATGTCGAAAACTATAGGTGTCTCGCATAGGTGTGCATCTGGAGTTGCACAGTTGCAGAAAAACTATGTGGCCCCTCGATCTCCTCTATCTTACCCCACACTGTTAATAGAGGATATGCAGGCTAGGAAGTAGGGTTTTCACTATCCATAAGGTGTAGACTATTTTACAAATTTTTGGGGTTCTGGGATCTGAATAATACCCATACACCTTGTAACATCGATGACCCCATTGGGTAAAATTATAAGGTCTGATTAAAGTAATTTAAAAAAACAAATGAGTTGTAATTTCCTAAAAATATGGGTCATTACAACCTCCCCTCCTTAAGGTAACTCATCCCTTAGTTGTCCTTTTGAGGGTAGAGAGGTATCATCAGCAAATATTTCCATCCACTGAGCTCTTATATTAGTTTCCAATTCCTGGGTATCCTATTGTACTTGGTTGTGCTTCCATAGTACCCATACCAAAGCAATAGACCTACCTCCTATTGTCTTCATGCTCTGATCCACAATACAGATTAGATACTTCTCGAAAGAAGAATCTACATCTAGCCCATCTTCATTAGGCTAAAAGAAAAGTGAAATTTCTTGATAATACCAGTGAAGCTGATATACATGAAAGACATTGTGCATACACTAGTATCTCTAAGGAAGTTCTACCTAGTAAGCCACTGGCCTGATATGTTTCACAACCTCAATGAATCCAATGAACTTAGGCGATATGTTACCCTACCTATGAATACTTCTATGGCCCAAAATGGGAGACAATCTCATGAAAAACTAATCTCCAACCATGATCTCGAGAGATCATCAATGTTAGTTGGCATACAACTACTATCTGAACTGAACTATCATCGTGGAGTTTCTGATCAACTTAACCTGGTCTATAGTCTCCTAAACGAGATGTGGCCAATACATAGATTACTTCCCTCCCTATAGTCTACATAGAGGTGAATGACAATCCCTACCATATAAGGCTTCTTAAGGATCCATCTCAGTGGCATCTTGAAAGATATTATTATAAAATAACTCACCAATGGGAATGTGTTTCTCCTTGGAACCCAAGAAGTCAAGGAATTATGCACAAAAAATGTCCTAAAAAACCTGAATTGTATTCTATGTCTTTCCATTGGTTTATGGTTTATAAGCATCAGAATCACCTATATACCAAAAGCCTTCTACAACCCCTTATATAACTGTTACCAAAATAAAGTGTCTATTTCATAAATGATAGAGCTCCATGAAGATGTACTACCTCCGTGATGTATAGCCTCCCTATCTCGTCTACTGAGAAGTTTACTCTCATAGATAGTAAGTGTGAGACCTTCATCAAACTATTAATGATAAGCAACATTATATCATTTTCTTGAGGTGATCTAAGTAAACAAGTCATGAAATCCATAGAAACATCATCCTACTTCCACTAAGAAATGGAAAATGATTGTAAACTCTCTAGAGGTTGTTGATGTTTCATCTTCACATGCTGATAGGTGGAACACTAATGGATGAAGAAGACAATCTACTATTTCATACTAGGCCACTAATACTGGTGCCATATATCCTGATACATCTTGATTACACCAAGATGAACTTCCCATGACGAGGCCCAAAATTCCAACATTATCTCATCTCTAATATATATTAGAACCAATAAATTTCCATGGAATAGTAGATTATTATCTCCATACATGGTCGAACCTAATGATGTATCATCATATGATATTATTTACCTTAGTAGAATTAATTTTGGATCAAATAGTTTGCATAATGTTTCCCATTTTATAAGTATTAAATTCATTGATAAGGATACGACGATAGTCAGACCATGATCCTCCAAAATATTAATTTACATCTCCGATAATAATACCATGATCTTCTATTCACCACTAGCCTCCTAAACTACCTGAGACAGAGTCTTATGGCTCAGAGCATTAGCTATGTCATTTCCTTTACCAGGTATGTAAGAAAATTTCAAAATCAAATGATTTTAGGTACTCAACCCAGATAAGCTACCTGAGCTTCATATACCACTGTGTAAATATTTACTTGAGCCTTTTATGATCATTGTTTTCCACAGAATGATCTCCAAGTAGATCATGTATCCCACAATGTAAGTCATGTACAACACCAGCTGAATTGAGGTCATGTGTTGGGTAATTACTCTTGTGAGGCCTCAACTAATGAGACTCGTACAGAATAACTCACTCGTACAACATTTAACATCTCCAAGCCTGACACTAGATGAATCTTAGTATATTTTATAGCTCCTACCTTGCTTCAACAGAATCAGTATCGGTGTAGAAGTCAAATGACCCTTCAACTCCAGAAAGGAGTCTTCACAATATTTTTACCATATGAATATCAGACCCTTTTTTTCAATACTGTAATCAGTTTTGTATGATGTGAGAAATATTGGATGAAACGTCTAGAATGACTAACTAGACCCATGAAACTTCAGATGTCAAATATGTTATTGGTATTCTCTTAAGAAATTAATACTCCCACTTTCACTGGGTCTACTAAAACTACTAACTCTAGGATAATTTGACCCATGAAGTGTATTGTGTTGATCTGAAAGTGGAATTTAATGAGCTTAGCATAATGATGATGTTCTCTCAATTTATTTAGTATGATCACAATATGGTTATCACTTTCATTTATAGAGCATGAATACACTAAGATATCATCAAAAAATTCTACAATGAATGAATCCATATAAGGGTGGAACACCCTATTCATAAGATCAAAAAAATCTATAGGTGCTTTCGTGAGTCTGAATGGAATGACCAGATACACATATATACTATACCTTCTCCTCAAATTTGTTTGAGGTATGTTTGAATACCTAACATGATGATGATGGTATCCCTATATTAGATATAACTTTGAAAACAATCTTTCTTCTCAACACTGGTCAAAGAGTTCATCTACTCTTGGAAAAGTATACATATTCTTTAACATGATCTGGTAAAAATGACAGAAATACACGAAAATCCTGAGGGTATCATCCTATTTCTTGAAAAAAATGTACTGGTGAACCCCAAGGATATGTTTTGGGCATATAAAGCCTTTATAATCCAGATCCTCCAACTACTTCTTGAGCTCCAGAAGCTCAATATGTACCATCCTATATGGAGGAATGATCACTTTTTATTCTCCTAAAAATAACTCAAAATTGAATTCAAACTCCTTAACTAGAGGTAGACAAAATTATTATTTATTTAATTGATCCTTGAAATGGTCCACTATAGGGGGAAGAAAGCTAGTTGTAACCCCTAATCAACCTGTAAAAGACTGGTGATATGATCTGTCACACTACCCAGCCTCTACTGCTCGAATTCGGATAATGTAGATTTAACATATCATTATCTCTAATACATGTGTCTACATCTCTATGGTGATTTAAACATCACCCTTCGATGATAGCGGTCTATATGGTCTCGACAGGGAACTAACTAGTCTAACTGGATGATTACATAAAATCCCATCATGTCGAGGATGAAAATATTTCATACAAAATGGAATCCACCTATCTCAAGGGGAAAATAATTATAATGATGAAATACCTATGATAAAATACCTAAAGAGGTATCCATAGTCATAACTATATGAAAGTGTTTTATCTTGAGGCCCAGACACTCCATAATAGTCTCATATATAAAAGAGTGAGATGTTACTGTGTCAAAAAAATAATACTAGATGTGGAGGATACTAGAATAATATCTCATAGAGTAGATGGTCTAGCAGTATACTCCACTAGAATAGGATGCACTACATGTAATTTCACTATACAGGGACCCTGAGTCACTGCCTGACTACCCTTAGGAAGCCTGCTCTACTAGAGCAGAGAATCATGAGTCTGAGTACCTCTTCCTCGACAGACACCTTAGCCTGAGTGGTTGGTGGTATTCCAGCTTCCAACCAGGTGTGTTTATACTAGGACCTATCCTAAACATAGGTTAGGATTTTATCCCCTCTCAACAGGCACTAATGGAATTTTTCTATAGAAGCATTAGATATGGCCCATCCTCTTATAGACACTTCATTCCACTGGATCTCTCAAACACAGAGGTTTTTTATGTCCCAAATTCTTGCACTAGTGAAAAATCAGAAAATTTCTACACAAGGAGCCTAATTACTGATACCCCCATGAGAAACCTTAAAGAAACATTTTCCTCCTCTTAAAGAACCACTGATAGATCTAGGTGTCGAAAAACCCCAACTCTCCCCATCATCTTCCCTTACATTTTTCTCTATAATAAGGTATTTGATGACAATCTATGATATGTTCATCAACCGAAAGACATTGAACTTCAACCAAATAACTTAGACCATTCCATCCTTGAATATTTCGGTAGTCATAAGATCTTCACCTACTACAGTCGATGTGAACTACTATAGATCTGTAAAGCAAACAGTGTATTCCATAACTTACATACCTCTCATCTATAGTTTCATGAGTTCTCTATCCTTAATAACCCTTATATTCTTAGGAATGAAATGGTCATACAAGATAGTATAGAAATGTTCCCAAACAACATCTCTATACTGGTCATCATGGGTAATAACATCCCACCACCACTTGGAAGAATCATGTAGCATATAAGCTACAAGTTTAACCCTCCATTATAGAGACATATCCATATTCTCAAATATAGAATGAATAGTTTCGATCCATAACTCAACAAAATGTGTTCCACCATCCCTCAAGAAGGTGGGAAGACACTACATTTAGAACTAACAAGTCAACTGTAACATACTTGGGGTAGGTCGAACAATACCTTTCATATTCTACATCATATGCTGAAATCCCTCATGGAACTGGGTTTCAGTTCCCACATCATGAATAAAAAGAGGTGACATAGGTGGAATTGTAAGAGGAATCACCGGTGGTTCAAGGCCCACCACCTCATGTTCATGGACTTCCCTGCATTTATGGTATACAACTATAGGAATTCATGTCAGTATGAGGATACAATTCCAAACGCACACCTAAGAGGGGATTTTAATAGTTGAAAATATTTTTGAGAGAAAACTAAGATAGGTGTATAGACTTCCTATCGACAGATCATACCACACTGCCTGCTCCAAAATCTAGGGCAAGGTAATAGGGAATTCCCATAAAAGGCCAAAAAAATCCAAATAGATTTATACCGACCAACTATTAAGTTTAAGTTTAGGTATGAGTATCATATCACTTGTATAAGAAGACTATTCTCCCATTAAAATTCATATTATTATTAACTTGTTTCTTGTTAAAATATTTAAATCTCTTTAAATGGATGAATTGTTTGGATTTCCTTTTCTGATCCGTAGGGTCCCATACTCTTTGTGAACAAAAATATGGCATCCAATTAACACATACCATAACACATTCTAGTCCATGAGACCAATATTCCATGGATAAAAAATCCATAACTGGCTTCTTAAGGTGTCGACTTTAACCTATTATAGAAAACACTATTGGGTTTAGGAAGGAACATTAATTTCCAATTATGGTTTCTTAGTACTACAAAAAAATTCAACACATTTACATATATAAATTATGGAACTAATAATATTCAATAAGAAAATTCATGCCTAATGTAGACATGACATGGAAAAATGCATGGCGCATTAGTCTTAATGTGCCTAAAATTATTCATGTAATGCAACACCTCCATTTCATTAGGACATGGTAAGTAAATCTCATTTCAACAATACAAATAATAATAACCCTATAAAAAAGTGTTTCTCCCAATTATGAAGTCATATCAACCTTAACAGGAAACAAAAAAACTAAAATTTCCCATCCCTGGTAATTTGGGTTTCCCCAATGCATGGGTTTGGTACGTCGAGGAACATGGTCATTTCAAAATTCCATTAACTCATAGTTTCTATCTTAGTTCCCAAATAATAAGTAAAATGAATAATATTCTCTAATACCACTTTGTAATTCCACAAAACAGGGTCCACATAACTCGTGACCCAAGCTGGTAGGTCACATGGCCTCAAGTGTGCATTCCTGTATGCCAGAGGCTACATACTATTAGAGAGGGTGTAACAGTGGTATGGTGGGGTGACTATACCCTCTTATGTGATTGGAAAAGTGGATATAACAATAAGAATACAATAACAGAAGAATGATATAAATAGACACTAAATGACTAGACCATTAACCCACTATAGTGAAAAGTAGAATATACATCATATATAATAAATAAGTAGTGGAGTAATAAACTGAAAATTTGAATTATAATGTTAAAATCTACTAGGTAGTTTCATATACATTTATACATGGCATGCTGATGTAAAAAAGGGAAACACGGTACGTGAATATACAATCATGATATACAAAACTACAAAAAGTCAAAAGGATGCTCCACTAGCATCTCAAGCATATGCTCAGTCCTCTACTCCTATGCTCCATCTATTGGTAAATATTATCAAAATTATATAGAAGGTCACTTTATTTTATTTGAACCTACAATCTAGTAATACATTCAGGTACCAAAGGGAGCATGTGTAGGGTGTGAGATAAAATCTCAGTAGGCCACCACCAATAGTGCCTATAAGTAATCCAAGTGCTATACATAGAAACAATGGTGTATAAGAATAAATGAAATAGTAGACAAAGCTGAATAAATAAATACTATCATGATAAGGTTTCTAAAGGACACCTAGAGGCTCTACCTTCATTGGATCATGGAAAAAATGAGCGTCGGATTAGTAAATATATATATATTAATGAAATTCATAAATAGTAATGTCATATATTTCATCCACCTATTTGTACTAAATATGTACGAGCGTATGTGTCCATACACCAGGAATAATAAGTGCAGGATGGATTGAGGCATGACTCATACATCCATAACCAATATAAATGATCCTATAAGATCAAGAAAAAGGATAAAATCCCTACATCTCAATTTGAGTGAGATATACCATGTCTATCACTTAAGATGGTGGGTGGGTATTCATGCCAACAACTGAAACAAGGGATGTGGTGTTTCATGCCCACTATCCAAATATATTCAATTTTTTGAGATATCATGCTCAATACCCAATATAAGGGAGTTTGGATCTTAATTCCCAACAGAACCCTTAACCACATACCACATCCTACATCAACATCATAATCATATTTAAAATATTATCCATGAGTCACTACCTCTCATTCATTTTGTTAGTGAAACAAAAAGACCAACATGGCATTACAATCCAAAATAAGAATTTGATAAAGCATGAAAAAATTGGTGTGTCCTTTAAAACCTTTATAATTTATTCCCTTTAAAAAATTTAATTAATTTATGGAATGAAAACTATGACAAAAAATCCATTCAATTTAATACACACCATTTAATCAATAAAAACATGGAAATTCATTTTACATGGCTCAATAAGTCATTTAGAAGGTGTTAACATCACTTAGGAAACTACCAATATGGGGTAAATTTCATTTATAAAGAATTCAAATCAGTTAAGAGGTTCTTGGGTTCAATAAAAAAATTATATATTAGAGTCAATTCCAATTATAATTCACGACGAACATAGGAATTATAGGAATTTAATAATTTAATTATAAACGTAAAATTCAAGTCATCACACTCAATGGGGTATGTGATCAAGTTTAGCATCATCAAATTACTAAAAAATGATCCTATGGATCATATCATGGTTTTTATAATAAATTATAATGAAGAAATCAATATTAAAGTGACACACGATGAATTCCGACACATGGAACAATGGAGTTGATATGAAAACATTGAAACTTTTTGGGAAAATAATGATAGCACCTTCCTTAGGGTTGTTGAAGAATCCTTGTCTGATGAAAGCCCCATATTTGAAGTAGATTGAGAGGAATCGAAGCAACGGTCCAACACCTAAAAAATAGGTAAAATAGATTTTACCTAAATAGCATAATAGATCCGAGTAAAAAATGATATATGAATGGAGACAGATGCTGATCATTCCTCTAGATATCCAACACCTTATATAGATCTTGATTTAGAGTCATGATATTTGAGTTATCAAGGACTGTATATTGAGGAGGTAGGGAAGCTAAAAGAGAAATGAGGGAAAGATCATCTACTAAAATGAGGAGAAGGAAAATTAAAATGGTTTAAAAGATTAATGAAGGGGGAAATGAAATTTCACCCTCAAAATAGGGCACACACATTTTGGCTTCATGGTTTGTCCAAATCGTGCTAATACCACTACCCAAAGAGAGACTGTAACACCCCGAGCTTCCATGATACACTTCTCATTCAATAATGCAATAGCTTGCATTGTACGCAACTTCGAGTTCTAAAACACCACGACTAATCAATGTAGCCATTATGAATAGTAATAACCACTTTTTAAAATTATAGAAATTTTATATTTCAAAATGGACTTCATTTTTGTATTCGTAATATCGAAATTATCCAAAGTTGAATTTTTTGTAATTTTCTGAGAACTTCCAATTTTTTATGAATAATGAAAAATACTTAAAAACAACTTTTTTAATCAAAATAATTTATAGTGATAAATTATAATATTGAGTGGTTTTAGAGTATAATTAGAATATATTTTTACCATTTTATCCAATGGTGGTCATTAGAATTAATTTTACTTTGAAATTGGACATAAACAATTGTCAATCTTTTGATATAAATTGTTTCTTAAAAACACGCTATTTTTTGTGACAGCGGGAATTAACTATAAAATTAAATAATGCAAATTATATGTTTGTAATTTCATAAAATAGACATCATTTTAGAATTTGGAATATCAATTATAGCTTAGGGTTAAATTTTGGCCTTATTCTGAAAAACTTCAATTTTTGATGAATAGTGAAACCACTAAGTGGTAGTTAAATAACTGATTTTTCATTTAAATGAAATATTACCACTTCTGTGATTTGATTTTCAAAAATCCGACATACATGGTTGTCAATAAGAAGTAAATTGTGGTTCAATGAGATTAAAATAATTTTTTTGGTGAATAGTAACTTTTAAGTTCTTAATCGCGATTAGAGGTAATTAGTGTAGTTTAAGGTACAAATAATGTTTTAATAATATGAGGTGAGCATGACACTTGTCCTACTCCTATTGGATGAGTCATGGCCGACCAAGACAACCCATGGGTCAACTTGGGGACCCCATGGAGCCACTTTAGTTGGAAAATGACATTAATATATATTTATTTAATGTTAAAATTAAATTGACACAAACAAGAGTTGTTTTACTAAAACAGTTTTTAAGTGGGGTTACACAAGTCCAAATTTTGACTATAAATATTAATTGGGAAGCTAAAACGATTTCCTACATCATAGTATTTTTTTTATAATTTTTATACCTTAAATAAATTAAATTATTTATGACATCATTATGATGCAGCGATGACATTATTTAACGATTTAAATAAAATGAGAAGATAATGCAAAATCCAAGGCTTACACTTGTCCAAAGCCTATTGGATAAGGTGATTTCGAACCCTTATCACCTTATCCACGAATTATATAAGTGTGGGACCTTGAGAATCCGAAAAGAATTGTATAATAATGTAACATTTCCATCTTTCCAAAAGAGCCCCTCCTCTCCACTTATAAAAGGCCCCCACCTCTCCCACCTCATTTATACTTTCAAGCCATTTGGCTCGGCCAACCTCTACCAAAATACTCTCTCCACTTCCCTCCCTTACTCTTAGAAGCCTCACTTTGGGCAGAATTCTTCCCAAGGAAGCCTTTGACTCAAATCAAAAAGAGTTACCCGATTTTGAGGTAATGTCTTCTCTAATGTTGTTTTGTTTTATTTTTCTTCTCCAACCCCCTAAACTCTTTTTATTCAATTCTTTTGTAACAACACCAGTATCCTCAATATACTAGGATGTTGTTATAAGAAGGATTCGAGCTAAACTTACACACACCTACATCTAATGGTTAAAGAACATACGGTTTCTGTGGATGGCGAATTTCTGCCTCACGAAACGATGATTGTTCAACACTCATATAACACCTTAAAAGGTGGCCATTAAGATGTAAATATATTTATATATAATAAATAATATGTTTAGGTTTTACTTATTCTTCTGTATTTCTCATTTATGGCATACTTTATGATTTCCATTATGGGTAAAACGCGATAATTTCATTTTAGGAAGTGCGGACTACCGCCCCCTCAAAGTGATGTGAATCGTTAATGCCACATGTGGGATGTATAAAGGATGAAGTAAATGGTATTATACAATATATTATACTGTAATTATATTATACATTTATATCATTATGATTTCGTTCCATTAAATATGAAATTTAAATGAAAGTAGCGTTCATGCGTACGTACGGCTTACCGTCTCCATGAACGGTGCATTTTGTTGTACCTCTCGAACCCCTCAAGGTTTTATTTTCATGATCACAATCACTCTCATATTTATCTAATCCTTTTTCAAGTGTTTTTGATGATAGGAATGATTTTAGGTGGCCAAGGAATTGGGCCAAGAAATCAAGAAGTAGAAGTGGACTGAAAATCAGTCCACCGGCCAACCGGTGGCTTCACCACCGGCCGGCCGGTGGACCCTGGGAAGGATGCTGAGCCACTGCCTCCAGACCACCGGCCAACCGGTGGCACACCAGCGGCCAGCCGGTGGCACCTGCACTCAAAGGGAAGCTACTGCCTCCCCACCGGCCAACCGGTGGCCTCAGCACCGGCCAGCCGGTGGAACCCTCTCCCAACAGTGCCAGCTACTGTATTGCCACCGGCCAGCCGGTGGCTCTGGCACCGGTCAGCCGGTGGCCCCTGGACAGGAATCCTATGCCATTTTGCACACACCGGCCAACCGGTGGGACTGTACCGGCCAGCCGGTGGAGCCAGTCAAACTAGCCGTTGCAGTTTGACCAGGCTGGCCCACTTGGCTCCCAACGGCTCTTTAAGCCTCTCCAACGGCTCCAAAGCCCTCCAACGGATACTTGAAGGTTCCTAGCCTATAAATAAAGGCCTAGGAAGCACCGGAACTTCATCTAAGCCAACGGACACATTGTTGAACATTTGGCGAACTTCCGGCGCTCCACCTTCAAGGATCCTCAAGTGCTCGAATCAATTTCCAATCCAAGGAGCACCTCAAGAAGCTTGGGAGAGCACGCTACATCAGCTCCATCAATTCATTGGCGCCCAAGTCTTCCTAAATACGGTTTTTCTTGTATTTATTTATTTTGAGCTTAAAATTGGGTTTGTGTCTACAAACCCCAACCCTTTTCTCAACCCCCTTTCTTTTGGGTTTCACACCACCACTAAGGTGTGAAGAGGTTTCTTCAAGCCTTTCCTTTTAAAAGGCTTGTGTTTCGGTGAGCTAGCCTTCACCCGTTAAAAAGGCTAGTGGGTTCTTGCTAAACCATAAAAGCAAGTGGGTTCTTGCTTAACCACAAAAGCAAGCTGTAATAGGTCCTAGTGCTACCTCAAAGCCTAGTGGGTTTCTTGCTAAAACCATTGAAAAGCAAGCGGTAGGAATCTCTCAACGGTTGAGTTGGGAGCGGAGACGTAGGCCGGGTTTTGGCCGAACTCCGTTATCAATTTTGTGTGTCTTGCCTCTTTATTTTCCGCTGCATTTTTAACTCTTTGATTTTTTAATTTGTCATTCATTTTTTAAAAGGCAATTCACCCCCCCTCTTGCCATCATTCTTGCTTTTTCCGACCCAACATTTGGTATCAGAGGGTGTATTTGAATAATTCCCTAACCCGGTTTCAAATTAAAGATCCTTTTTGATGGCTTCTACCGCTTCTTCTTCTCAATCCCCCGAAGGTCATTCTTTGAGTCGTGCTCCATTTTTTGATGGAACCGACTATTCTTTTTGGAAAACCCGCATGACCACATTTCTTAAAAGTATTGGTTATCCTATTTTTAAAATTGTCATGCATGGTTATACTTTTTCTAGTAAAAATGAATCTCAATGGACCCCCGTAGACATTGCTTATTTCGAGCTTGATGGCAAAGCCATGAATGCTCTACATTGTGGGCTAGACCGAAATGTATTTAATTGTATTTCTTCTTGCACATCTTCTCATGATATTTGGAAATGTTTAGAACTTACCTATGAAGGTACTAGCGAGGCTCCAAAGCAAGAATCCGATCAAAAGCTAGAACCCGCTCAAAAGCAAGAACCCGATGCAAAATCCGTACTCGATTGCCCACTTCACAAGAAAAGGGCCAAGAAAAAGGAGAAGAAGAAGGCTTCAAAGGCAACATGGAGTGATAGCTCCACCTCTTCATCCTCCTCCTCATCCTCCTCGAGCGACAACGGTAACAAATGCCTAATGGCATTCCATGAGGTAACATCTTCCGACTCCTCCTCTTGTTCTTCAAATTCAAATTCTTTCAATCATATGTCTTATGAAGAACTCCAACATGCTAGAGACCAATTAGAAAATGGTTTTCATGCTTTATCGTCAAAATTTGTTGCTTTAAAAAAGTCTTTCAAAAAACTCTCTTCCGAAAAAGAACAACTTCTCAAAGAGAAGGAAGAGTTGACCCTTAAAATCCAAAATTTTCCAAATGTTGATTCTTTGGAATCAACCATCAAAGACCTAAGGGAAACACTAGCCAAGTTCACCCAAGGGGAACAAAATTTGAACAATATACTTGGTTCCCAACGAATCTCTAGAACCACCCATGGACTTGGCTACACCAACCTAGCTTCCTCCTCCCATGCTCAAACTGTTTTTGTAAGGGGGAGCTCCGATTACAAATTTTGTAATTATTGCAAGAAAACCGGGCACCTAATTTATGAGTGTAATTGTAAAAATGCCCGTTATGGTCAACCTAAAAGTATTTTCTATTCCGACGAGTTTTATAGGAGAAGACCCGCCATGAGACAAGTTTGGATTGAAAAATCTCTTCTTGCGAGTCTCTCCGGGCCAAAAATAGTTTCCTCTCCCCGGTGATTCATTGTTTTTATTTAGGGGGAGTTAGAATCCTTTAAGCTTTTTGTGTATTCAAAGTTTTCATTTCAAACTTAACACTTAGCCTCAAAACTCTCAATTCAAAATTTTCTTTTAAATTTTCATTTCTAAATTTCCAACAGTTGGTATCGAATTTTTTTTTAAACTTTCAATTCAAACTGTTATTCATTTTTTGATTCAAAAATTTCAAAAAATTTCATTTGGTTTCAAATTTCAAATTTCAATTTGTTTTTTGATTCAAAACTTTCAATTCAAACTGTTATTCAATTTTTGATTCAAATTTTTCAAATCAATTTTTCATTTCAAAATTTTCAACAATTAGTATCATTTTCAATTGATTTAAAATCTCATTTTTCATCACTTCCCTCAATCAAGTTTTATGCCCCATTCTATTTTGATAATCACAAAGGGGGAGAAATTTCTTGATTGATTGGGGGAGAATCTTTTCTCTCATGCTTTGATTTATTTTCAAATTATCCTTTAAAGAATGTATTTAATTTCAGCATTTTACTTTGATTGTTTGCGTGATTGTGATCATCAAAATAGGGGGAGATTGTTGTACCTCTCGAACCCCTCAAGGTTTTATTTTCATGATCACAATCACTCTCATATTTATCTAATCCTTTTTCAAGTGTTTTTGATGATAGGAATGATTTTAGGTGGCCAAGGAATTGGGCCAAGAAATCAAGAAGTAGAAGTGGACTGAAAATCAGTCCACCGGCCAACCGGTGGCTTCACCACCGGCCGGCCGGTGGACCCTGGGAAGGATGCTGAGCCACTGCCTCCAGACCACCGGCCAACCGGTGGCACACCAGCGGCCAGCCGGTGGCACCTGCACTCAAAGGGAAGCTACTGCCTCCCCACCGGCCAACCGGTGGCCTCAGCACCGGCCAGCCGGTGGAACCCTCTCCCAACAGTGCCAGCTACTGTCTTGCCACCGGCCAGCCGGTGGCTCTGGCACCGGTCAGCCGGTGGCCCCTGGACAGGAATCCTATGCCATTTTGCACACACCGGCCAACCGGTGGGACTGTACCGGCCAGCCGGTGGAGCCAGTCAAACTAGTCGTTGCAGTTTGACCAGGCTGGCCCACTTGGCTCCCAACGGCTCTTTAAGCCTCTCCAACGGCTCCAAAGCCCTCCAACGGATACTTGAAGGTTCCTAGCCTATAAATAAAGGCCTAGGAAGCACCGGAACTTCATCTAAGCCAACGGACACATTTTTGAACATTTGGCGAACTTCCGGCGCTCCACCTTCAAGGATCCTCAAGTGCTCGAATCAATTTCCAATCCAAGGAGCACCTCAAGAAGCTTGGGAGAGCACGCTACATCAGCTCCATCAATTCATTGGCGCCCAAGTCTTCCTAAATACGGTTTTTCTTGTATTTATTTATTTTGAGCTTAAAATTGGGTTTGTGTCTACAAACCCCAACCCTTTTCTCAACCCCCTTTCTTTTGGGTTTCACACCACCACTAAGGTGTGAAGAGGTTTCTTCAAGCCTTTCCTTTTAAAAGACTTGTGTTTCGGTGAGCTAGCCTTCACCCGTTAAAAAGGCTAGTGGGTTCTTGCTAAACCATAAAAGCAAGTGGGTTCTTGCTTAACCACAAAAGAAAGCTGTAATAGGTCCTAGTGCTACCTCAAAGCCTAGTGGGTTTCTTGCTAAAACCATTGAAAAGCAAGCGGTAGGAATCTCTCAACGGTTGAGTTGGGAGCGGAGACGTAGGCCGGGTTTTGGCCGAACTCCGTTATCAATTTTGTGTGTCTTGCCTCTTTATTTTCCGCTGCATTTTTAACTCTTTGATTTTTTAATTTGTCATTCATTTTTTAAAAGGCAATTCACCCCCCCTCTTGCCATCATTCTTGCTTTTTCCGACCCAACACATTTCATTTCTTACCTCGAAATGTTACGTAATATTATAAATGAATGTATATACTGGATATATAAGATATATATGACATCTAAATCATGAATATAATTCTCTAGATAATGGATATTCTACCACATAAACAACTTGTAATTATAATAAGTTTATTGTTGACTCAAGTACCAAAGATCGACAAAACGACCGTTATTAACTTAAATAATTACATAATGTTCATATCATTGTAATAAGTGATATAATAAGGATAATGAAATTGAAAATGGTTCTTAATAAGGTATATATTAACTCTAGTTTGTTATTTAGGAGGTTAAATAACGGTTTATTCAAGTCAGACACGAGGTAAGGGAACTTCTTAACCCAATTTCCATTCTTTGGGTTAATCTCCTACTTTCAAATTATGTCATGATATTATTATGTCTTATTTTGTATTCTTTATGTGTACCTATAGTTAATACACATAATAAATCTATTTTATTTTAAAAATGTTCTTTTTAAGGACTTCATCTCAATCTCCTTTCATTGAGACATATTTGGTTTTATACACAACTTCCTTTTATACGGTGTATAAACCCCTTTGACTTTTACGTTTATTCAAAAGGAATCTTTTCTATACGAAGCGTTTTACTAAACGACAAAAAGGGAATGTTTTTCTTTCCGTACATATGCGGCGACAACGACTTCTCTACCGCCGTGACCATTATTTGAGTTTCGGCTTCCTCTACAAGCCATCATTTTTTTTGATGAAAAATAAATACAAAGTTTTAACTTTCTTTTATTTTGGTATTGAAAATGGTTTTTAAAGAGTTTTTATTATATCAATGTGTTGTATTGATATCTTGTGATTGAAATGTGGAAATGTTATGTTTCCTTTATGCATGTTTTATGTGATACGATTATGTTATGGTTTATGATATGTTTAAACCTATTCATATGAGGAATGTATTGGACTTAATAAGTGACGGGTGGAGCCCGCTATAGCTCCTCGATGCATCGGTAGGTCTCATGAGACAACTAGACGTGGAATTGGCCGAGGCCCTTTCCCAATTTGAATTATGGTTTTGGCCGAGGCCTTAATCATTTTAGACGTCTTGGCCGAGGCCTTGACAAAATGTTTCAGAATGTCCGGCATTATACATTCCCTCATTATGAAAGTGGTTATTGATATTTCATGTGATTATTCGACCATTAGAATATCCATGTGAAGAAGTGAATGGCATTATCTCATTTTAATTTTGCCATATTATGTTGATGTTCAAGTTTAAAAGGCTTTAGTTTTAGTTATACATTGCATTAAATGTTGATGTTTATTTATGAAAGCTTCCGCTATATTGTTAACCTTACTGAGCATCTGAGCTCACCCCTTTCAATGTTTTAATATTTTTCCAGGATGTGAAGAAGTATTTTAGGAATGACCTGTAGGGGTAGTCAGAAAGGGATATGAGTGTGGACTATGAAGACCATGTTACTGTAGTTTGTTTACTTTTTAATGTAATGAAAGACTTATAAATGTATCTAGTGTTTCCAAGGCTACTAAACTAATCGGTCTTTCGAGACTTGATCTTTTGTGATCATGCCAATGTTACGAAGTAATGTACCGACTCTGGGTAGCTGGGGTCGGGGCGTTATAGTTGGTATCAGAGGTAGTTTAGTACAAACCTTGGAAGCTAGATTTAGATAAATTCTGATTAGAGCACGTAGACCTAAGATGAACTTTGAAGATTAGTATAGAAGAACTTCCTAGAATTTTGGTATTATAGAGATGTTATGAGTTTTCCGAGCAATACATCCCTGTCTGGATACGAGCAGTTAGAGGCGGCTTTGGCACAGATGTACCTAGGGGTAAAACCCGAAAACACCGCTTTGAGCTAGACTCGAACGGGAACTGGAGCACGACAACGGGCCTTGCTGCACTCTTGGTTACGACACTCCCGGGGGATATGCTTAGGATAATTCTCATTTTATTTACAAACCACTATGAAGGGTTATGAGTACATACTTCCTCAAAGAAAACATTTCTTTTTATGATTATGGATTATATCAATAAATAATTCAATTTATGTAAAGTGTTTAACAAGTATGGAATTATGTATTTTGATTCATAAACTAATCTAGTTTATGCCATTGTTTAGAAATGGCGCCTAGTGGAAGGAATGGAAACCGTATCAACGCACGAACTCCATGTAGGGATTGCACTCCTGCTCAAGATAATTATTGTGGATCTGGAGATACAACTGGTGCTGATCAGCTTCTCACCGTACTGGGACAACTCACTCAGGTTATGAATAATAACCTTACTCATATGGAGCACCCTGATCCGCAACGTGGAGGATCAATGCTAGACCATTTCATGAGGCAACAACCACCAACCTTCAATGGAAGTACAAATCCTATAGTAGCTGAGCAATGGATAAATTCCTTAGAGAAAATATTCCATGCCTTGGGGAGTAGTGAAAGGGAGAAGGTTGTCATGGCAGTTTACCGCCTCACTGGAGATGCCGATCAGTGGTGGTCGCTGATTCAAAACACAAAGGAAGATGATGACGTATCGAATATGGAATGGAGGGAGTTCAAAGAGCTTTTCTTAGACAAATACTTTCCTCGTGACCATCGAGCAGATATGGAAAGGCAATTTATGAGTCTGAAACAAAAGGAGGATGAGAATGTCGCAAATTATGAGGCCAACTTTACAAGGTTAGCGAGGTATGCTGCAGATTATATACGTAACCCAAGAGGTAAGATTGATCGTTTCTTTGATGGGTTAAAACCATTTCTCTGTAGAGCTTTAGTATCACAATCTTTCTCAACATACGAAGATATTGTCTCATGTGCTATCAAGACAGAAAAGGAATTCTCTAAGTCTTATGACAACAAAGTAAAGCAAGAGAAGAAGAGAACGGTGGAACAAGAGACAGATAAAGGGAAAAAGGGAAAGAAGGATTTTCCATTATGTGATAATTGTGGGAAGAATCACCCTGGTATGTGCCTAAAAGGAATGGGAGTTTGTTATAAATGTGGAGAAAAGGGTCACCAGGCTCGTGATTGCAAGGGAAAGAAAGAGGCTGTCAAAGTTGAATGCTACAATTGTAGGGAAATGGGGCATTATGCAAATGAATTTCCTAAGCGTCAAGGAAACTTACCTCAGAAAAGGCCAAGGGATCAAGGCCAATCTTATGCTGTTACTACAGTTGAAGCGGAATAATTAATGTATTGGTGCTTTTGGACTCAAGGATTATATTCTGGTTATAATAATAATGCGATATATATATAAGGATTGTAATGCAGTACTTGTTGATTTCAGTAAGGTTTTAATATGTTGAAGGTAATTATATTTTTAGTATGTGACTATAAGAGAAACTTTACTTTGTTTGGGGAATCTGATAAATTGATTTTGGAATTAAGAGACCTTTTAGAGAAAGTCTGGACATAGGTATTTTGGATAACTATTAAGGCTGGAATGGATTAAGTTGAACCATGGATAGTATTGTTTAAGGTTAAAGAATTTCTGAAGATTATTTTTGGAATATTATAATACTATAGTTTTAGGAAAAAGGACAACCTGCAGGGTGGGGAATAACCCGTCGCGTCGGACAAAGCTGCAGGAATCGAACCCACAACCATAGTGCGACAAGCCTTTATTTCCTACCACTAGCCTACAGGAAGTCCCTGGTTATTACAAAATAATTTTACTAATCTAAATGGTATGTGTTAACATTTGGAACCTTATACAATTAGGATAAGTATAATATTTTTGAGTTCTATTATCTTTTTGAGTGAAAGATGAGTTGAAGGTTGAAACTCTAATTGTCAAGCATAAATATATATATATATACCTATCTCTTATTCAATGAATAAATTAATTCTTAAACTTTAGTAAAGGGATATTAAAACAAAAAAAAAATGTGTTATCCTAATACCTTATGTTTTGTTGAATTGATGATATTTTAAATCAACATAGATTGAAGGCTTTGAGGCCCTCAATTTGACAGTTGATTGTGATTAATGACCTCAATCACTCCCTATAAATATTTACGTTTTTTCCTTCAATTATATGTCTCTAATTGCCTCCAATGTTCTCCTTATCGAGATCATAATTTGGTGGTGACTTTCTTATTTCCATTTCCCTCTTATTAAGGCTAAATTTTATTTACCTTATTTCCGATGTGGGTTTTCCACAAAGGTATTTTCTCTTTTCAACCTTTTATTTTCAAAGAAAAAAATTTCAAATTGCGAGGACGCAATTTATTGAAGGAGGGGAGAATGTAACACCTCGAGCTTCCATGATACGCTTCTCATTCAATAATGAAATAGCTTGCATTGTACGCAACTTCGAGTTCTAAAACACCGCGACTAATCAATGTAGCCATTATGAATAGTAATAACCACTTTTTAAAATTATAGAAATTTTATATTTCAAAATGGACTTCATTTTTGTATTCGTAATATCGAAATTATCCAAAGTTGAATTTTTTGTAATTTTCTGAGAACTTCCAATTTTTTATGAATAATGAAAAATACTTAAAAACAACTTTTTTAATCAAAATAATTTATAGTGATAAATTATACTATTGAGTGGTTTTAGAGTATAATTAGAATATATTTTTACCATTTTATCCAATGGTGGTCATTATAATTAATTTCACTTTGAAATTGGACATAAACAATTGTCAATCTTTTGATATAAATTGTTTCTTAAAAACACGCTATTTGTTGTGACAGCGGGAATTAATTATAAAATTAAATAATGCAAATTATATGTTTTTAATTTCATAAAATAGACATCATTTTAGAATTCGGAATATCAATTATAGCTTAGGGTTAAATTTTGGCCTTATTCTGAAAAACTTCAATTTTTGATGAATAGTGAAACCACTAAGTGGTAGTTAAATAACTGATTTTTCGTTTAAATGAAATATTACCACTTCTGTGATTTTATTTTCAAAAATCCGACATACATGGTTGTCATTAAGAAGTAAAATGTGGTTCAATGAGATTAAAATAGTTTTTTTGGTGAATAGTAACTTTTAAGTTCTTAATCGCGATTAGAGGTAATTAGTGTAGTTTAAGGTACAAATAATGTTTTAATAATATGAGGTGAGCATGACACTTGTCATACTCCTATTTGATGAGTCATGGCCGACCTAGACAACCCATGGGTCGACTTGGGGACCCCATGGAGCCACTTTAGTTGGAAAATGACATTAATATATATTTATTTAATGTTAAAATTAAATTGACACAAACAAGAGTTGTTTTACTAAAACAGTTTTTAAGTGGGGTTGAACAAGTCCAAATTTTGACTATAAATATTCATTGGGAAGCTAAAACGATTTCCTACATCATAGTATTTTTTTTATAATTTTTAGACCTTAAATAAATTAAATTATTTATGACATCATTATGATGCAGCGATGACCTCATTATTTAACGATTTAAATAAAATGAGAAGATAATTCAAAATCCAAGGCATACACTTGTCCAAAGCCTATTGGATGAGGAGATTTAGAACCCTTTTCACCTTATCCACGAATTATATAAGTGTGGGACCTTTAGAATCCGAAAATCATTGTATAATAATGTAACATTTCAATCTTTCCAAAAGAACCCCTCCTCTCCACTTATAAAAGGCCCCCACCTCTCCCACCTCATTTATACTTTCAAGCCATTTGGCTCGTCTAACCTCTGCCAAAATACTCTCTCCACTTCCCTCCCTTACTCTTAGAAGCCTCACTTTGGGCAGAATTCTTCCCAAGGAAGCCTTTGACTCAAATCAAAAAGAGTTACCCGATTTTGAGGTAATGTCTTCTCTAATGTTGTTTTGTTTTATTTTTCTTCTCCAACCCCCTAAACTCTTTTTATTCAATTATTTTGTAACAACACCAGTATCCTCAATATACTAGGATGTTGTTATAAGAAGGATTCAAGATACACTTACACACACCTACATCTAATGGTTAAAGAACATACGGTTTCTGTGGATGGCGAATTTCTGCCTCACAAAATGATGATTGTTCAACACTCATATAACACCTTCAAAGGTGGCCATTAATATGTCACTATATTTATATATGATAAATAATATGTTTATGTTTTACTTATTCTTCTGTATTTTTCATTTATGGCATAATTTATGATTTCCATTATGGGTAAAACGCGATAATTTCATTTTAGGAAGTGCGGACTACCGCCCCCTCAAAGTGATGTGAATCGTTAATGCCACATGTGGGATGTATAAATAATGAAGTAAATGGTATTATACACTATATTATACTGTAATTATATTATATATTTATATCATTATGATTTCGTTCCATTAAATATGAAATTGAAATGAAAGTAGTGTTCATGCGTACGTACGGCTTACCGTCTCCATGAACGGTGCATTTCATTTCTTACCTCTAAATGTTACGTAATGTTATAAATGAATGTATATACTGGATATATAAGATATATATGACATCTAAATCATGAATATAATTTTGGAGATAATGGATATTCTACCACATAAACAACTTGTAATTATAAGAAGTTTATTGTTGACTCAAGTACCAAAGATCGACAAAACGACCGTTATTAGCTTAAATAATTACATAATGTTCATATCATTGTAATAAGTGATATAATAAGGATAATGAAATTGAAAATGGTTCTTAATAAGGTATATATTAACTCTAGTTTATTATTCAAGAGGTTAAAAAACGGTTGAGTCAAGTCAGACACGAGGTAAGGGAACTTCTTAACCCAATTTCCATTCTTTGGGTTAATCTCCTACTTTCAAATTATGTCATGATATTATTATGTCTTATTTTGTATTCTTTATGTGTACCTATAGTGAATACACATAATAGATCTATTTTATTTTAAAAATGTTCTTTTTAAGGACTTCGTCTCAATCTCCTTTCATTGAGACATATTTGGTTTTATACACAACTTCCTTTTATACGGTGTATAAACCCCTTTGACTTTTACGTTTATTCAAAAGGAATCTTTTCTATACGAAGCATTTTACTAAACGACAAAAAGGGAATGTTTTTCTTTCCGTACATATGCGGTGACAACGACTTCTCTGCCGCCGTGACCATTATTTGAGTTTCGGCTTCCTCTACAAGCCAACATTTTTTTTTGATGAAAAATAAATACAAAGTTTTAACTTTCTTTTATTTTGGTATTGAAAATGGTTTTTAAAGAGTTTTTATTATATCAATGTGTTGTATTGATATCTTGTGATTGAAATGTGGAAATGTTATGTTTCTTTTATGCATATTTTATGTGATACGATTATGTTATGGCATATGATATGTTTAAACCTATTCATATGAGGAATGTATTGGACTTAATAAGTGACGGGTGGAGCCCGCTATAGCTCCTCGATGCATCGATAGGTCTCAAGAGACAACTAGACGTGGAATTGGCCGAGGCCCTTTCCCAATTTGAATTATGGTTTTGGCCGAGGCCTTAATCATTTTAGACGTCTTGGCCGAGGCCTTGACAAAATGTTTCAGAATGTCCGGCATTATACATTCCCTCATTATGAAAGTGGTTATTGATATTTCATGTGATTATTCGACCAGTAGAATATCCATGTGAAGAAGTGAATGGCATTATCTCATTTTACTTTTGCCATATTATGTTGATGTTCAAGTTTAAAAGGCTTTAGTTTTAGTTATACATTGCATTAAATGTTGATGTTTATTTATGAAAGCTTCCGCTATATTGTTAACCTTACTGAGCATCTGAGCTCACCCCTTTCAATGTTTTCATATTTTTCCAGGATGTGAAGAAGTATTTTAGGAATGACCTGCAGGGGTAGTCAGAAAGGGATATGAGTGTGGACTATGAAGACCATGTTATTGTAGTTTGTTTACTTTTTGATGTAATGAAAGACTTATGAATGTATCTAGTGTTTCCAAGGCTACTAAACTAATCGGTCTTTCGAGACTTGATCTTTTATGATCATACCAATGTTACGAAGTAATGCACCGACTCTGGGTAGCTGGGGTCGGGGCGTTACAGAGACCTTTCACGGTAATGGCCCCCAATTTCCCTAACAATGTGAAAACCATATAGAAATCATTTTCCAAAAAAAACAGGTGGACCATATAGGCATGCACCTTATGAGACACAGTTGTAGAAAAACTGTGCAGCCCCCTGGTCGCCTTTGTATAACCACACTTGGTTAGTATAGACCTTGCGGGCTGGGCTTCATGATTTCTACTAACTGTGCGGCCCATTTTATTTTCCAAATTTCTAGGGATTTGGGCTCTGAATAATACCCAATCACCAAATGACCTCTTTGACCCATTTGGGTAACATTATAAGGGCCTTTTAAAGGAATTTAAACCCAAAACCAATGATCCATACCTTTATGAAATGATGTGTCTTTACACCAAGATCGTGCGATGGCCTCCAAGATCAACCAAAGAGGTCTTGTGATGTCCTCTAGAAAATTCAGCCTAGGTCATGTGATGGACTTTATACAAGCCATCCTAATTATGTGACATCCCTTGTACAAGTCAACTGGATCATGAGATCTTCATTGGACTTGTGAGGAAGACATCCAATGAAATGTCAAAGGAAAATCAATGCATGTCAGGCAAAAAATCTACGCATGTCTGGTAGAGAAGAAGTCTAGGTTAATAAATCATCCTAAGACTTGGTAACCTTATTCAGCCTCCATAACAGGCAACCTTAGAGTGTAATTCCCAACCAAATTAACTTTGATAACTTTGATTCCTTCTATAACCAGGATATGTAGGACTACTTCGTAAGTCATGAGATCTATATCAAACCACCAATGGGTGTTCCCAGTGCATAAGTCCCACATCTATGAGCAGTGAGATTGATTATTTCTTATCCCTTTTATCTCTCACTAATTATAGATCACCTGGGATTCTAAAGTTTTAATTATCTTATCATTCGTGTCATAATCCTCTATCAATACAAGGACCACCTTAGTGTAATGACTCAATGTTTTTTCAAGGAAATTACCTTATTATAATTATGTATTAAAGTAAAATCACATAATATTATATATATAACACAATTCAAACCATATAAATTATGAATGAGTGAAACAGAAGGTTTCTCTAGAAGCTAATGAATGTATACCTATAAAATAGTAACTTGACCTTTGGAATAGTAATGTGACCCTTATGAATAGTAAACCAAACACTTGAATAGTAACCTAACTAATGAAAGTTTAAATAAAATATACCCAAATTATAAGTTACAATATGATATAAATATATCATAGTATAAGTAAGTAAATATTTTAAAAATTATTAATTAAGTGTTGGTATTTTTGTTAGTTGTGTATATTTAATTACAATTTTATGATTAATTTAATAATTTAAAATAAAATTGATTTGCATAAAATGTATTCATAAATAAAAATTTTTATGACTTATTATTATAATATAATATTTAGTGACATTAATTAATTTTTTCAAAGTGTTAGAAAATTAGTTTTAATTTTGAAATTTCTATTATTCATGTAAATTAGGATTTTAATTAAAAATTAATTTTCACATATTTAGAAAATTATTTTCATAATATAGAGTTAATTTTTGAATTATATGTGTCTAAAAGACGATTGGGGTGAATTTTTGGATTTTTTTCTAAAATACTTGAATTTTTTTGTTAACAATAAAATACGATAATATACGATAAATTCCAAATAAATGAATTTATGCATCATGAATGAGTCATGGATGATGTAAATGGCCACTGGATAAAAATTACATGAAATATTTACTATTGTTGGTCATAATAATAAATACTATTTGAAGTCTTTATCAAAAATATTAAACTAATGATTAAAATAATGGGAACCCCTCTCCTCCTCCACTATAAATACCACCCCTCTTTACCTATTCTCTTCACTTCTTTCATTATTTGTTCCTTTTATAAATTCTACTAAAATAAACTCCCAAGAACCTCGCCACGTCCATCAGCCCTTGGTATCTTCAAAAGGCCAAATCACCTCCCATAAAGAAGTTCCCAACAAAGATATATTCAAGAGTTAAATTCCCCTATTCATTTCTTTTATTTTCTTTCAAGTTCCTTTCTTTATTTTTCTTTCCTCAACTCCTTTGAAACAAATTTTATGATAACTATAGTAAATTAAATGCAATTTAATTTGGTTATTATAATGTAATAATTCATCATCATCTCCCCTCCCCATTTTATAAAAGAAATGAAAACATCATCTGAGATGTGTTAATTCATCACATTCAAGGACAACATGTTTTAAATTTCTTTTACCATCTTCAATTATTGTCATGAAACCATTTTTATGGTTTAACCAGACTATAATATATGTTATTTTTATAATGTAAGGTTATGTAATATTTTTTTCCCATGATATTAATTTATAAAGAATAAAGTGTTCGATGTTATCAAAACCCATCAATTAACCAAAACATTTATCGTTGAAGTTTTATATAATGATTCATCTTCAATCTAAAAAACCAAAGGAATTTTATAACAATGTAATCTTATGTATTTGAAATAATAACATAAAAATTAAATTATATACAACCATTTTCATATTTAATTTTTATCCTTATATGTATATAAGTAAACTAATCATGAAAACCATGGAAAAAAACACTTCCAAATGATGAAATTGAACCTATTAACTCATAAAAAAGGTCATGAATGAGCTTTAAAGGGTTATTATGAATCAATTAAATGTATTAGAGGTTCTGAAAATATTAATTAAGGAATTTAATTTGGTTATCTAGGACATTAAGATCAAGTGAAGGACACCATCGGACTTAAGATAAGGGATTCTACCCAATGATCCAATATTCATTCAGGTTGTTGTATCTCTTTTTTTACCCAAATGATGTTATATATTATTTTTATGAACATATTATAAATTCTTTTGATATTCTAAAAACACATTTATCAATATCCATTAATCATTATCTTGTGGTATATACAAGTTTTAAATTATTCCCTCCTCAATTCCTCCACATAAGCAAGCCCGTTTTAAGGGAACTTCCTAAATTCGTACCCATTTTTTGGTATACTATAGAATATATTTTTAATCCACCGTTATTTTTATAAAAAGAAAATTTTTATTATTAAAACCTTATTGGTTCACATCTGTTTTTATTTAAAAAATTATTCCATTTAATGTTTTAAATGATCTTTTTTATTTTCCTTTATCCGTACTAAAATGTTTTAATTCTAATGTTTCTTAAGTACTATTTTTACATTTAATTACTTCAACTGAAACCAATTTTCATGATATATACCTATTATAACCGAATATTTTCCATGAATGATATAATTCCCCTCCTTCATGGAAATTTTTATGATACTTCCATTTGTTATGCTTTATGACATGATTATGATACCCAATTCTTACCATGGGTAACCCTTGTGTTTTTGTATGATTGATTTTGTATGATTTTGTATGTGGAAAGTATATTCATGAACATGTTTTTATGGGTGTACCTAGATAGCACATTAATTCATTGTGTAATGTTTAGTCTCAGGAGATGTTATGTGGAACAGTCTTGGTGGTTATCCTTGACTCGTGCTACCAAGTGTGACGGTCTTGGTGGTTATCCATGACTTGTGAAACCAGATTTGAATCATTCTAAATTCATATTTTATGTTTGTTCCACATAAATATGAATCAATTTTTATATGATCCCATGTTTATATGTTATCATTTCATATGTTCATTTCCTTTTTATATCATTATGTCATGCCTTCTAACCCATGTGATAAAGCATTATTCTTATGTTTATTCCTTTACTGGGTTTTTAGCTCATCCCTTTGTAAATGTTATCCTCAAGTTATTTGATAATGATGTATGAGGACAATGGAAGTTAGGAGATCTTTATGAATATTAAATAAATAAATGTTTTATTTAGTCCCATGTTTTCATTTATATGTACCTAGTCTTCCAAGACACTAGACATTATGATCCTTGGCTTGTAATTTGAAATTTAATTATGCTTAAAATCATGAAATGATATCTATGAAAGGATAGGGTCACTATAGTTGGTATCAAAGCATGGACTATTTTATTTTGGAGATTTAGAATAGAGTACTTTTGTATGAACCATAGGTATGAGACTAAGTATAAGAAAACATCCCTAAATTCTGGTAAGAATAGAGTAAGTGGTATATCAATAAAATAAATCCATGTATGGATATGAACAAGTGGATTTGGATTTGGCATATATGTATCTAAGGGTAAAACCCAAAAATGCCACTTTAATCTAGACTCGAACGGGAACTGGTGCATGAAAATGGGCCTTACTGCACTCCTAGTTTGACACTCCCGGGGGATATTATTTGGTAAATTCTTTATCCATATACAAACCATTATTAAGGGTGAAAAAAGATGCCCACAATAATAAATGTTAGGAAATAGATCATTGATAACCTAGATTGAAACCTAGGGAATCCCAAGTTATGATATACTTTTCCTTTAAGATTTTATCATTTTATGTTTAAGATTTCTTTTCTTATGATTATTAGCTAATTATTAAATCCCTCTTAATTTTATGTTATTTTTATTAGTTAATGGCGGGAAATAGAAGAACATGTCATAACAATCAATTTGATAGGAAATGTGATGATTGACCTAACGATATGCCTAATATGATGAAAATGGGTGCTCAAAACCTTATTAAAATACTTGCTCAGCTGGCTCAGGTTATGAATAATTACTTGGATCAGGGGGGAAACCCTCCTCCTCCAAGGAAAGAGAATGTTTCCATTGAAACATTCATGCGACAAAGGCCTCCCATGTTTAGTGGATCTTCTGATCCCATCCTAACAGAATAGTGTATTCACTCCATTGAAAATGTATTCTCTATCCACCAGTACTCAGAAGAAGATAATGCCATACTGGAGGTCTATCATTTGGATTAGGAAGCTGATCAGTGGTGGAAGATAATCAAGAATACGAACTCCCAGGAGGAAATTGATTCCTTGGATTGGGAGGAATTAAAGAAATTTTTTTTCAAATATATATTTTTCCTGAACCCACCATCTCAAGATGGAATGAGAGTTTCTTGGAATTAAGCTGAAGGAAGATGAGTCCATTAGGGTGTATAAATAAAACTTCACAAGGCTTCAAAGATACGCCTCTGGATTTTTCATTAACCCCAAAAGCAAGGTGTATTTCTTCTTTAGTGGACTGAATCCAAGTCTATGAAAAGTTTTAGATATTGGAGACTTCACAGTTCTAAGGATATTGTCTGTTTTCCCTAAAGGATGAAATAGAGATCGAATAATCTCAACAGTCTTGTGGGTCTGGTGATAAAAAGCAAAAAATGGAATCTAATATGGATGGTTCAGAAAATAAATCTCATGATGGAAAGAAGATCGAACATACCACATGTTTAAATTGTGGGAAGAAGCATCATGGAAACTATCTAAATTGAAACAGGAATTTCTTCAAATGTTGAAGAATGTGACATCATGATAAAAACTATTGAAGGTATATTAATAATCACACTAATATAGGGGAATAAAGGAAGGTTTAGATCAACACTCATCCTATAGGGAAGTGTTACAACACCAAGTATCATGGGAATTATGCAAAACAATTTCCCTAATACAAGGGTTGTCAGAGGAAATAAACAACAACCTCTGAGGAAACAAGTAAGGGCTTCTGCTACCACTAATACTAAGGTGGATCTGGAAAATAATGTGGTGACATGTACGCTAGTTATTCATTCAAAAATAGTGACCATATTATTTAATTCTATTTCTAAACATTCTTTAATATCTTGAAAGTTAGTATAACTATTCAAACACAACCTCCAAATTTAGAGGTTGAGTTATCTTTGATAATAGAAAATGGGTAAATTATTGCATCGAAGGTTTACAACTCATCCTCGATAAATGTTTTTGGACTGAACCTCCAAGAAAATATTTTCATACATCCACTAGTGGAGTTCGATTCTATTTTTGGCAGGGATTGGTTATCTTTATACAATGCCAACATTAACTATCGGAAAAGAGAGATCACTCTTCACATCCCTGAGTGTCCCCCAATCCTATACAACTGTAATGAGGAAGATGAATCTCCTTAAAAATAATCATCTCTAGTGTGGATAATGTTTTCTTTCAAGAAATCATATCTTGCTCAAATGATTGAGACAAAGGAGATGATACTTCTAAAAGATATGACCATCGTGACATATTGCCCTAATATATTCCCTAAATAATTTCTTGTTCATCCTCCTAAATGAGAGATTGAGTTCTCAGTTGAAATTATTCATAGATTCATACCTATATAAAAGAAACCTAATAAAATGGCCACCATAGAGCTAGCAGAGCTGAAGAATTATTTATAGGAGAGTCATGAGAAGGATTTTATATTCCCAAGTACTTCACCATGGGGTGTACCAGTCCTCATAGTTAAAAATACTGATGGATCAATGCACCTCTACATTGATTATCATGAGCACAATAAAATCACAATAAATAAAAAGAATCCCCTACCTCAAATTGATGACTTGTTCAATCAGCTACATGGGGCCAGTTATTTCTCTAAGGTGGGCCTTTGGTTGGGATATCACAAATAAAGGTGGGGAAAGAAGATATTCTCAATACTTTTGAATGAGGTATGCACACTATGAGTTCATAGTTATTCCCTCAGACTCACTAATTCTCCCGCAATATTCCTTGATTTAATAAATAGAATCTTTAGATATTGCCTCGAAAAAATTGTGGTAGTCTTTATCAAGGATATTCTGATATACTCCAAGAGCAAGGATGAATATGAGGAGAATTTGAATACTAAGCTGATGACTTTGAGAATGGATATTCATTATGAAAATTATAGTAAATGTGATTTTTGGATAGAAGTACATTTCTTGGGGAATGTTATCACTACCAATAGAATATATGTGGACCCTTCCAATATAATGTCAATTGAAGAGTGATCTAGGCCAACATAGGTAATAGAGATCTACAATGTTTTGGGTCTATCTGAGTATTATGGATGATTTGTGAAGAAATACTCATGACTTTTAAACCCAATTACCATGCAGATAGAGAAGGGGGGGATTTGTGTCTGGACTCAAGAATCTGAGGAAAGCTTTAAGGAGCTCAAAAGAGGCTTATCACTACCCAAGTACTCACACTCCCGATTAGTGGAGAACTCTTTGTGGTGTAAAATGATACTAAAAAGAACAGATTAGGCTATGTTCTAATCAAAAATGATAAAGTGATATCCTATTCCACAATTCAATTGAAAATAATGAGAAAACAATCCCATGCATGATCTGGAGTTGACGACTATGATATTTGCGTTGAAAATATGGTGGAATTGTCTCTATGCGGAGAAGTGTGAGATATATACTAATAAAAAGAGTCTCAAAAATATATTCACACAAAAAGAGATTAATATGCATTATATAATATGGTTAGATATCATCAAGGATTATGATTTCTCAATCCACTACCATCCCAATGAGGAAAATATGGTGGAGGATTCTCTATGTAGAAATGATCATGCATATTTATCAATGATGATAATTTAAAAGGATCCAATCTTCTTAGATTTATAGTGTATGTACATGGGAATCGTTAAGGGAGTAACATCATCAATCCTTTCACAAATGATAACTCAATCATCCCCCATGGACAAAATAATGGATCCATAATGAAATGATGTGTAAATTTAGAAAACAGTGAAAGATATAATAAATGGGAAATCCTATGAGTTCAAGATCGATGTGGAAGGAGTTTTCTATTTTGGGTTACGATTATGTGTACCATATGATCTAGAGCTAAAGAAGGAGCTTCTGAATGAATTACATAGCTCAACCTTCTCTATTCAACCAGGGAGAATGAAGATGTATCAGGATCTCCGAGAGAACTTTTGGTGGGACAATATGAAGAAAAAGATTACTGAATATACATTAATGTGCTTGGTATGAAAAGAAGTGAATGTTTAAAGAAAAAAATATAAGGGGATGATGCCACAACTTCCCATACCAACATGTTAGTGGGAGAACATTACCATGTACATTGTCACTGGGCATGCAAGGTCATATAGAGGAAACAATGCTATATGGGTTGTTGTGGATCGTCTTATAAATACACACATTGAGAGGACATCTCATTAGATCAACTTAAATTGATATATAACAAAAATGTGGTAAGGATAGATGTATTATCACTATCTATTGTATGTGATAGAGATCCGAGATTCACCTAGATGTTCTAGAAAAGTCCCCAGTATTCTCTTAGAACTGAACTGAACATCCGTCTGGTATATCCTCCTCAAACTGATGGAAAATCCGAGGGAACTATTCATACACTAGAATACATGTTGATAGCGTGTTCTATGGACTTCAATGGAGTATGGGACCGACATCTTCCACTGGTCTAATTCTCTTACAATAATAGTTTTCACTTCATCATCTGAATGGAACCATATAAATCCCTTTATGGGAAATGGTTTAGAACACTGACTTGTTTGGATGAAGTTAGTGAGCTTGAGATGATAGGACATAAAATGGTCAATGAAATGGTGGAGAATGTGAAAACCATTCAATAGCACATTAAGGAAGCCCAAAGTCGATAGAAGCGTTATGGAAACAATCGTTGACGGGACCATGAGTTCAAATGTATAGACATGGTATTCCTCTGCATATCTTTATGGAAGAATGACATGAGATTTGGGAAGAAAGGAAATCTATGTACTAGGTACATAATCCCATTTGAGATCCTTGATCATGTTAGTGTTGTGGCCTATCGACTCACACTTCCACCTACTATCTCTAAAGTACAAGATGTCTTCCATGTACCCCTCTTAAAGAAGTACATACCAGATCCTTCAGATATACTGTCTTCCAAGTTTGTACAATTGGAGAATGATATTTCTTATGAGGACCAACCTGTGAAGATCTAGGATCATAGAGATAATGTTCTACACAACAAGACTACTCACCTAGTCAATGTAATATAGTAGAACCATAAGTACGAAGAGGCAACATGGGAACTGGATGAGGCATTAATGTAAAAGTACCCACAAAATTTTACAACTTATAATGTTAAATGAAATTTCGATGGAGAAATTTAATAAGGGGGGAACAATGTAATGACCCAATGTTTTATCAATGAAATTCCATTCTTATAATTATGTATTATAGTACTATAACATAGGATTTCATATAGAACCCAATAAAAACCTTATAAATAATGAACTAGGGAAAAAAGGCATCTCTAGAAGTTAAGAAACTTATACCGATGGAATATTAACTTGAACTTTAGAATAGTAATGTGACCTGTATGAATAGTTAACTGACCAATTGAATAGTAACCTCACTAATGAAAGTACTAAAAAAATTTCCCATCTTATAAGTTAAAATATGATTGAAATATATCATAGTATAATTAAATAAATATTTTAAAAATTATTAATTAAGTGTTGGTATTTTTGTAAGTCATGTATATTTAATTACAAATTTATGATTAATTTAATAATTTAAAGGAAAATTTATTTTCATAAAATTTATACATAAAGAAGTATTTTTATGGATTATGATTATAATATAATTTTAAAAGACCTTAATTAATTTTTTCAAGTGTTAGAATATGAGTTTTAATTTTAAAATTTGTATTTTTCATTTAAATTATGATTATAATTAAAAATTAATTTTCAAATATTTAGAAAATTATATTCATAAAATAGAGTTAATTTTTTAATTCTATATTTCATAAAATTGTTGGGGTGAATTTTTGATATTTTTTTAAAGTACTTGATTTTTTTGTTAATAGTAAAATACGATAATTTACGATAAATGCTAAATAAGTGATTTTCTGCATCATGATTGAGTCATGGATGATGTAAATGGCCATTAGTTAGAATTAAAATGCACTATTTAATATTTATTTTCACATTAATCAAGAATATTTATAGTGTTGAGAAAAATTATTAAACGAATTATTAAAATAATGTGAAACCCCTCCCCTCCTCTACTATAAATTCTACCCCTCTTTACATATTCTCTTTACTTATATCAAGACTTTTTCCTTGTCTAAATTCTCCTAAAATCTACTCCCAAGATACTCCTCCCTTTCACTAGACCTTGGTCTCTTAAAAATACTAAATCCTATTTCCTATAGAGGTTCCCAAGGAAGAAATATTCTAGAGTTAAATTCCACCTTTTATTTCTTTTAAGTTCATTCAAGTTCTTCTCTTTATTTTTCTTTCCTTGCCGCATTTAATCCAAATGTTATGATAACTACAGTACCATAAATTTACTCTAATTTTGTTATGATAATGTAATAATTCATCATCATCTCTCCTTTCACATCCTTCTATACTCAAAATGAAAACACCATCCGAGATGTGTAAATTAATGACATTCAAGGATGATGAGTTTTCAATTTCATTTACCATAATCAATTCTGGTTATGAAACCATTTTTATGGTTGAGCAAGACTATAATATATGTATTATGTCTAATTTATTTTTATGTAATATTTTTTAGACATGATATTAATTTATAACTCAAAATGTGTTCGATGTGATCAAAAACCGCCAAATAACCAAAACGAATATCATTAAAGTTAAATATAATGATTCATCTTCACTCTAAATAACAAAATGAATTTTATAAAAATGTACTATTATGGATTTTAAATAATAAAATAAATCTTCGATTAAAGAAAATTATTCTCATCTTTCATGTTTATCCTTACATGTATATAAGTAAACCAAGGAAACAAATGCTCCCAAACAATGAAATTGAACCTCTTAACCCATCAAAAGGGTCATTAATGAACTTAAAAAAGAAATGATGAATCAGTTAAATTTAGTTTTTGTTCTGTAAATATTAATTAATTAATTTAATTTGATTATCCAGTACATTAAGATCAAATGAAGGACACCATCAAACTTAAGGTAAGGGATTCTACCCGAACGTCCATTATTCCTTCGGGTTGATCTATCTTTATGTTTACCCAAATGAAATTATCTATTATTTTTTAGAACATATTTTAAATGAGGTTTATATTATATAATTTCAGGTATCAATATCCATTTATCATTATTTTTGGGGATATACATGTTGTTAAATGATTCCCTCCTCAATTATTCCCGACAAGCAAGCCCTTTTTAAGGAAACTTTTTGAATTCTTACCCATTTTAAGTATACTATATAATCTATTTTTAAGACATCATTATTTATATAAAACCAATATTTTTTTTTGAAAAAATTATTGGTTAAATTCTATTTTATATAAAAAATTATCTCCTTTTATGTTTTAAATGATCTTTGATATTTTCCTTTAGCCGCACTAAAATGTTTTAATTCTAAAGTTTCATAAGTAATATTTTTAAATGTTATTACTTCAAGTGAAATCACTTATCATTATATATACCTATTATACACTATTATTTTCTATGAATGATCTAATTAATTTCCTTTATTGAAATGTTTATGATACTCACATTTGTTATGATTTATGACATGATTATGATACCCAATTCTTACCATGGGTAACCCTTATATTTATGTATCATTGATTATGTATGATTTTGTATGTGGAAAGCATATTCATAAACATTTTATGATAGATGTTCTCAGATATCACTCCAATACATTGGGTGAAGTTGAGTCTCATGAGACGTTATGTGCATTTATCTTGATAGTTAGCCTTTACTCATGCTACCAAGTGTAACTGTCTTAGTGGTTGACCTTGACTTGTGCTCCTCTATGTGAAAAGAGCTTTGAATCATGATAATGTCATTTTTTATGTTTCTTCCACGTTAATATGAATCCATGTTTGTAGGATCCCATGTTTATACATTATGATTCCATATGTTCCATGCCTTTTTATATCATTATTTCATGCCTTATAACCCATGTGCTAAATCCTTATTCTTATGTTTATTCCCTTACTAGTATTTTTAGATCATCTCACTGTTCATGTTATTCTCAGGTTATCTTATAAAGATGTATGAGTACAATTGAAGTTAGGAGTTATCTATTATGATTAAATAATTAAATGTTTTATTTAGTCCCATATTTTCATTTTTATGTACCTAGTCTTCCAAGATAATATAATTTACGATACTTGGCTTGTAATTTGAAATTTAATTATGCTTAAAATAGTGTAATGATATGTTTCAAAGGATAGGGTATCTATACTCAGTGTGTAAGCCTCGATTAGTGGCATGATATGATATGTACCACATAAAAGTGTTAACTCAGTGTGTAAGCCCCGATCAGTTGAACAATGATGAATTTGATTCATGTAATAACCAGGATACCTGGGATGCCTTCCAAAGGCCTAATACCAATATTAAGAATCCAAAGGGTTTATCCAGTAGGTTATCCCCACATCCATATGCAATGATTTTGATTACTTAATATCATTTTTTTCTCACACTAAGCATATATCTCGTGGGAACATGGAGTTTCAGTGATCACATCATTGTAATAATGAATATATAGAATTCCAGGAAACCATAGTGTGTAAGCCTTGATCAGTGACATGATATAACAACCCATGATACAATGGTATCTCCCTTGGGTCATGAACCAAGGTAATTATTGAATTAGGATAACTCTGATTCCTTCCATAACTAGGATATGTAGGTTGCCTCCTCAAGGTTTGATATCAAACACCCAGTTCCCAAGTGAGCATGTATATTTCTTTTCTATATGATGTTAAACAAAACGTTTTTAAAGAAAAACATGGGTATTCATGACTATTATAAAAAATGATACTTATGATGCCTTATAATGGCTCAATCCCATCCTCAAAATATTAACCACCTCTCAAGATCACAACAAGACACAAAGTGCCTAGTTATATGGCTTCAATATATAAGCATATACCCACAAATGGGAAAGGAATGAAGAACATTAGATACTTATAAATGGATTTACTAATAATACCTCCCATTCATTTCATATAAAAGGATTTAACCTAGGATAATATTTTTTAGGGTAACCTGTACTATATCAGGAATAGTAAGAGATTATAGAAAATATCATAAATCTATAAGAGAGTCCTAATGTAGGAAACAATTCCCAACCAAAGGGTTTGATGGGCCCTACAACCCAGCCTCTCAACCATTGTGAGATTCTTAACATCATTAGGTCTGAAACCCAAAAGAACCAAATACCTTTGGAAATAAGTTCTAAACATGTATATGGATTTTTGTGCTATTGGTATTTTCCAATAGGGATAAAAATATGGAAAGATCAACTCAAATGACAATATAGAGACATTGAACCCCCACTAAAATAAACCTTTCATGTCAGGAAATCCACATCTTTCAAATGAAATAAAAGCATAGAACTAGATGAGAAGTCATTTAACTATGACATATCCTATGCAAGATAAAATTTATAGACTACCCAGTTCTTGTTAGGCCATTTATTTATCATCTCATGAGTGTATCCATATCCCTTAGGACCCACATGAAACAAGGATATAAAATTTATGTTGAAACATGTAAGGAAACTTGATATATACTGGAAGAATATTACCACTCAAAGGTTCAAAATCTTACTTAATCCAAAACATAGATATTAATCTTCCAAACTATGAAAAAAGATGTATCGATCAGCTCGACCATTGGTTCCATTCTCCCTGAAAAACACATCACACCCAATCGTGCGTAGTAAATGAGGAACACCAAAGATAACACTCAATCTAGGATTTATGTGAAATTAGCCAATCCATATTTATAATTACATATAATATTTTCATCTCAAGAACCATAAAATTCATGGTGATCTCAATATCCAATAAAGAGAAAACATAAGAGAGGAATCATAGAACCTTTTCACATTTAGTTTCGATGGGCATAGTAATATTTAATAGTTAAGATATAAGCATTGTTGGAAAATTTAACATTTTCCTAACACTACTCAATATGAATGAATTATTTTCACTAGTATCCAATTAATCGGTCTCTAAATATGAATCTATAGTGATGGTACCTCTTACTATTGATGGACCCAGATTAGTTTCCTCTGAAAAATATTCCACTGTATGATAAATCTTCATTCCATATGCCTAAATATGGAACCCTTTATCTCTTGAATAATCCCATTGAAACACAGTACCTTAAGGTGTTGATAATCCCATGACACTATTCGTGGTAGAAAATACATTAAAGAACTTCTATAGGGTGACAGAGTGACTAAATGATCCAAATATCATCGATGTATTATTACAAACTCATTTCAAGTGCCTAAAAAATCCACATTGATTTGAAAGTAATTGGGCCTCTCCTAGACACTATATATAGTCTGGATGATTTCTAATATTGATATCCACATTGATATTAATCATGATTCATATTTCCTTTAAGGTAACTACAAGAACTTCCACTGGGAGTAAGAAGAACTCACGTTAACCAATACCTACATGCCCGGTCAATCTCAGCAATCAATGATCTATCAAGAACATATACATGTGAAGTGAACTTTAGTATGAAAACATGATATTGAATATCAGATCATAGAACCATATTGAATCTTTGGTACTTCATATTACCATTTACACCACCTCATCCGAAAATTGATCAAGATCATCAAATAAGTTTCTATATTTATTTATGGTTAGATAACATTGTTTTAGCTTAATAAACTCCATATAATTTTATAGAAACATCAACTCTATATAGAAATGTTTTATGAAAAGTTCCCTAAAAATTTTCCATGCAAATACTTCATGTTTCTTCTCTAAATCCATCAAATCCCACAACCTCCTACTTGGCCCTTCAAAGATAAAGGTACACGTTTTACCTTTATTGCATCTGGTGTTTCCTATAACTCAAATAGTAGTAAAATATATTTCAACCATTTCTCTATGTCATGAGGATCTTTTGTGCATTATAAAGATGGTTGATTCTTTTAAAGAAACTACTTATAATAATCACTAATTTTAACCCTTTGAGGTTCCACTATTAGAGCATGAATGAAAATGACTACAACTACTTGTAACAAAGCTTAGAAAGAGTGAACCAAGATCTCCACAAGGTTCAATTCTATCAGTGGTATTTCTTATCATGGTTTATTGGCTACTCCGTTCTGACTTCTATTCCAACATCTTATTGGGAGAATAGTACTACATAACATCAATGGGAAACATGAAAAACATTATTAAGGATAATCATATCATCATATCAATAAATATATATAATAATATTAATTCCATCATATAGAACTAAAATTTATAGGATTTTAAAGTACTCGGATCAAATTGGTAAAGGACTAGTATCAGATCGGTTTATTCTTCAAGGATGCCTTTTCCCAAACTCCCATGCTTACTGAAGGCTCAATGTTATGAGATATAGAAAATTACATGCTAGTAACTACCCATTAAGTTAGGATAATTCACCTTTCCTTCTACCAGTACATCCTAGACATCATTCCTACAATAAGGAAATATTCTCCACAATGACCTTTATTTACAATTTTTCCTGAACCAACACAAATAAAATTGTATACCACTACCTGATTCAAGCCTAACATGACCCGAAGGGAATTATTAATCCCTATGGGCGTGTGACTAGCACCATGGAATCATAAAATGGTCAAAGGGAACAATTTTCCCCTATGAATAAAGCATCAAAATATAATATAGAAAGATATTACAAGAATAGTAAATATTCCAAACACTCCTCAAGGAGAAAATAATGGCACAAGAAGAGAAAGAAACCTAGGGCAATACATCATTCAAAATATACTAACTTACATCAAGATAAGAATGAATAAACTCCATGAAATAAGTGGACCACAGCTCAACCAATCCCTCTCATCACCGAAGGTCCAATGAATTTGGCTCATCCATCACCCCCCCATTTATCATGTTCCATTTTCATAGAACTAGTACAAAAAAGTCTTAAAATACAGGACAGAAAATGTAGGGTGTGAGAAAAATAGCGCATTAGAATCGCCCCAAATGTCTCATAAGTAGTTCCAATAAAAATTAACCAGTTATGAAAAAATTTAAATAAAAACAAATAATGGTGTCACTTTTTAACATTTTCATTAAAAACACACTTTAAAAAGAAGTAGATAGAAAATATATAAAAAACTATCCTAAATGAATATTTTCATAAAATGAAGATGACATGAGTAAAAACATTTATATAATCACTGGAATTTATTTTACAATAATAACCAATCACTATGGTCATATTCTTTGAGGTTATTTGGTTATAAGATATATTTTCATTGCAATACTTAGTTAATAATCATGGCTCAACATGTGTGTGTGTCCTTAAGCCTCATACCATTGGGATACAATCAATAAACACCCCATCAAAGGTAATCATACTAAAAGTTCTTTAGTTATAGTTTTTATCATCATTCTATTTAAATAGAAAAAAATTCCTATTTTGATTGTCTTAGTCACCCACTAACTACTCAGACCCATATTTTATTTAATCAATCAATCAATCAGTAGTGGTAAAACCATTCATTTTTAGTCATAATCATAATTCACTGTTCAATTTCCCAATTTCAAGTTTCAAAATTTCATTTCAATTTCCATAAATAAATCTTTGGTTTGTCATAATATTATTTCCTTTCAAAATCAACTTTCATTTAAATTCATAATCTTCAAGAATAAACATCAAATCATTTCTCATTTCAAACTGTATTTTTTCAAAATCCGTCATATATTTTCAAAGCCTTTGAAAAGGGTTTCTATATATAAATTTATTGTCTTTGAAATAAGTCATAAAAATCATCCCACGTAAAGGTTTATAAACAAATGAAATTATAATTCAATTCAATAAATAAATCAAGGAATTAATTATTGGGATAAAACCTTATAGAATCAATTACATTCTGGTCACATGATGAAACAATCAGTCACCCAAAATGGGAACCTCTAAGGGATCTTTAAGGGAGAATAAATCAAAGAGGAATCCAAATAATATAGATAATATGTTTTGATAGACCAATAACATGAGGATAAATTACTCTCTAAGAAGGTGAGAGGAGATAAAGAGATAAAACCAAACAAGAGAAGATCCACTTAACATCGGTAGATAAAACGAATCCATTGGTACTTCAATGGATCAAATTTTAGAATATAGAATGGGGTTCATGATTTTTAAATGGAATACAAAAGACCACCCCACAACAATCAGCACCTTAAAGAAGAACTGTTGAAATGGGCCTTACCGTAGCCCAAGGACAGGGACCATTCCATAGTTTTTATAGTCCAAACCATTTCCTATATATATCTTAAGATCTATTCTATATATTTTGGAAACTAGGAAGGGACCATAAAACTGGTGAAAAAACCATATAGCGAACCCCAACCTCTAAGAAGAGGCTACCCGACATCCACTCACCCATGATAAATCCATGAAGAATTTGGAAGAACCATCATAACTCTATCATTGTAGTATTAATTCCACAGTTGGCTCTCTATGATATAGTTCTTCCTAAAATGGAAAAACCATCAAAATCATCCACATCATAGTGGGATCCTCTATGTCGTAGACATGCCACAATATTCAAAACCACCAAAACTGGATATGTTGTATCCAGATAATCCACACCATATACACCCTCTCCACGCACTACCCCTATCAATATAGTTAAAATCACTGTGGAAACACAAAAAAATATAAAAACTCCAAAAAAACCCAGAACCTCACCAAAATAAAAAGATATGAATGAAAAGGGTTAAAAGTACCTGTAAGCTGGTAACGAACTGTTAGAGGCACTAAGTGTTCATATTGATTGTATTTGGAGTCAATAATTCTCCTACAATATTAGTGGACATGAAGAATAATGTATTTAGATATTACCTCAATAAATTTTTTGTATTAATTTTTAAGAACATTTTTATCTACAATAAGAGAAAGGAGGAACATAAAGAGAATCTAAGGTATTTCTAGTGACATTAAGAAACTATAATTTTACTCTAAGTTTAGTAAGTGTAAGATTTGGATACAAAATGTCACATTAAACATTCATTAGATCAAAAGTTAGGGAATCTAAATGGATCCTTCAAATAAAAAGATGATTGAATAATAGCCAAGACCCACAAGTCTTATAGAAATACATAGTTTTGTTAGATTATATGGGTAATACTAATGATTTTTAAGAAATGTTTCATGATTGTATAACCCAATTACTACCCGAATGGCCCGAAGGCCTTAATTTTTATAGATTTTAGTTAGCCCCCATTTCAAAGGATAAGGGGTAACCCTTACAAGGCCTGTAGGCTCAGAGATTACATGGTCCGTAGGCTTAGGAGATTACATGACCCGAAGGTCTTAGGGAATTCAACAAGACTACCTACAAGGAACTTCCCCTCCCCAGCATCTTCATCATGATAGTAGATCTCCTCCTTCGCATGGCTGTCTGGCTAGGATTTCAGTGCAAGCATAGGCTGGTCCCGATGGCATTGCCATACCCACTAATTCTGAAAATTTTATTTGGCTCTGCTCTGGTAAATGCACCTCCTCTGAATTCTCTTCTAGGACTACTCCTTTTTAATGAGTCTGGGGCAACTACTTGTGGCCTAAAGACCTTGAGGTGGCCTGAAGGCCTTAAAGGTAGAATGAAAGCCCTACTGACCTAAAGGCCTGGGTGGCCCAAAATCCTTAATGACTCCATGCCCAAATCGGTGGCCCAAGGTGAATAGTTCCAGTTGCTACAGTTCAAATAGTAACTGCTATTGTGCCTGCTATAGTGCCTACTACAGTACCCGCACAGTGTACAGTACTGCTATAGTTCCTACTACAGTTCATGCTACAGTAATCTTAGAAATATTCCTCTACCAAGTTTTGAACCTGGGTCTTATGGATACACTTAAAGATACCTCACCAACTAGGTCGAGGCTCCTGTGCTCACTTGAAGGAGTGAAGTATATCTGGTTAAGAGATTGTGAGTAAAAATTTAAAGAGATAAAGAATAGTCTAATGACTACACCTGTACTCTCACATCCCTCAAGTGGAGAAGGGTTTGTGATATATATATAGATTCTTCAAATAAAGGACTAATTGCGTACTCAGAAAAAAAAATGATAAAGGGAAAGCCTATATCTCATGACAATTGAAGATACACGAGTTAAAATATCCAACACAAGATATGTATTTGGTTTTAGTAATCATTTAATTAATTATTTTGGGGAATAATTTATATAACTTCTCAATCCATTATTATCCTAAAAGGTTAATAAAGTGGATGATTCATTAATAAGAAATGACCAGGTAAAATTATGCATTTTAGGGTAGAAAATGAAAAAATATTCTTATATAAAAAAATATGGACATGTGAATAATAAAAGAAGTAACCATACCCTAACTTTCCAAATTAATCACTCAACCATCCATTATAGAGATAATCATAAAATATCAAATGAATGAGTGAAGATAAAAAAGAAGGTGGACTCTATAATAAAGTTAAAATATTTAGAGTTCAACACTGATGAAAATTGAGTTCTGTTTATTTGATTCATGAATATATGTTCTATCCATGATTGAGATAAAGAAGGATTTATTGAATTATGCACAAAGCTTGATATTATTGATCATACTAGGGAGAAAAAAAATTTATATAGATTTATAGGACCCCTATTGAAGGGATAATATGAAAAGGGGGATTGTTTAATATACATTGAAGTTCCTAGTATGTCATTAAGTGAGGGAATAAAGCAAAACATATAAGGGGATTATAAAATCATTCACCAGGACTATATGAAAATGGGAGAACATCCCAATGGATTTTTTCTTGGTTCTTCTTAAGTTATCTAAAGGAAATACTACCATATTGGTTATGCTGGATCATATTATAAAGACCACTCACTTAATCTCCATTTTATAGGACTTCTCACCTGATCAAGATGAAAAAATATTCAATATATAAGTGGTGACGTTGAATGGAACACCACTTTAGATTATATATGATCAAGATATGATGTTTACCTAAAACTTCTAGAAGAGTATTCAACATTATTTTGACATATAATTGAACTTAGGTATGTCCTATCACCAAACAAATGATGTCCATTCTGAAAATAATATCATGAAACATAATTATATATTTATATCTTTTTTATAGAGTTTAAATAATGTTGGGATAAATATGTATCTTTATTCAAGTTTTCAAACAAAACATCATACACTAAAGATATCAAAATCCTTCTTATGAAGCCCTCTTTGGGATGAAAATTAGTACTTTAACATGTTTGGATAAAGATGTTTAACAAAGGCTATTGGGACTAGAACTAGTTGAAGAAATGGTAGAAAAGATAAAATATATTAGAAAAACATTAAATGATCTCAGAGTTAATAGAATATATATTTTGAAAATAATTAATGAGACCTACAGTTTAACATTTTGAATAATGTGATCCTTCATATTTCAATATGGAATTGAGTCCTAAAATTTGGGAAGAAGGGAAATCTATGTCTTAGATACATTGGCACCATTTATATTCTTAGTCATGCCAAAAAAATTTCCTATAGACTAGCACTCCACCAAACCAGTCTCAAGTGTAGTTTATGTTCCATGTATCCCTCTTAAGGAAGTACATACCTAATCCCTGACATTAACTAAATCTAAATGTGGTAAATTTGGAGCATGATCTCTCTTAATAGGGGTATCTAATGACGAACATGGACCTAGAGTAAATGTTCTATGAAATATGATAAATCACCTTGTCAATGTAGTTTTATGTAAATATAAGTATGAATATGAAACATGGGAATAAAAAGATTCAATGAAATAAAAGTACCCTCATTTATTCTAAACTGACAATATGAGTTTAAATTTTGAGAATTGAATTTATAAAAGGGGGTAGAATGTGATGACCCAAACATTTACAAATATTGTTTTGTTTATGAATAATAAATTGTGTCATATGTAGTAATATAGTATAGTATAAAACACATGCATAAAATAATAAAGAAAAAAATACTTCATTTCATTAATAGAGAATATAAAATTTATAAGAAAAAATATTCCCAATTAAACAAAAAGTAGTACAATGGGGTAATAAAAAATAATAATAACAAAATAAGTAGAACTATAAAATTTGGATCATTTATATCTCCTAGTATTATCACACTTGCTAACAAAACTATCAAAAACAAAAAAAATAATTTTTAATGAAATCGATAGTTAGAAAATGAAGAATATAAAATCTAAAGAGGAATTTAAGTGAATGATGAATGAATAAATTAGATAGTATATATAGAAATTATAAAAGTAATATGTCTTTTGCAATATTAATATGACCATTTGAATTGTAACATAGTCGCTAGGAGTAGTAACCTTGTCATTATGAATAGTAATTTGACAAGTAGAATTATAAATTAACCAATAAAATAGTAAAAAATATATATATAATATTTTTCAAAAAGACAATTCTAAAAATATAAATAATATAATGTCATAATATATGTATTTAAATTATAAACTCAAGGAAAGTACATGTATATTTTTTGATAAAGTGTATTTTAATGTATTTTATAATGAGCATATTTTTTATGTTAATAATTAAAATTACATAGGCAAGAAAATTATTTTGATAAAATTAATTTCATTTTTGAATGAGGGCATCAAAATTTTGAAATAGTGAATTTTGGTAGTTTTTTAAAAAAATATCAATATTTTGGTGAATATAAAAAATAGAGTTTTTACATGACAAGTTTGTTTAAATTAAATCTTTAAGATGTAATAATGAAATAATAATTTCAAGAATTTTTGTATCGACTATAAACATATTTAATAATAAAATTTCTTCATTATAAAATTATAAAACCGATTTCCAAACCTAAAAATCAATTTCCAATGTCTAAAAATATAAACTCTTTCATTAAAGAAATTATTTCTCACTTTTATTCTATCCATGTGAATAAATTAATAAATTCTATGGTTTCATGATTTCAAAGTCTTAAAATCATTATATTTTATTCATATAATATCTCTACTATCAAAAATAACACCAATTCAAATTTTACTTCAGAAATTATGATTTATACATTATTTTAACCAAAATATCCCTCTATCCTCAAGTATAAATATTTGTTATCCCTTCCCTTGGAATAAAATTATATTACAATTATTATAGACTAATATCTTTCGAATTACCATATCATAATCTCCTTAGTACCCTTAATTATTTTTGGGAGTCATTCAACCCCAATAACTCAAGGTTTTAATGTCTTAGCAAAAGGAGGAACTTCATAATCATGGTAATATTTTTCATTTTATTTCATATCATTTTCCTCTTATATTTTAAGGTTAATCCACAAAAATACATACCAATTCTATAAAAATTTTAATTTAAATATATTTATATATTATATATCTATATCCCTCACTTTTCACATGTCTCATTAAAAGTAGGTCTCATATTCCTTTTAGGATATACTCAGTTCTTTACTTGTCACCACCTTCTTGGATGGTTAGAGAAAATTGTATATTATATTTTTAAATTTATTTTAATGTATTATAATATTCTAAATGTAATTTAACAAAACTTTATATCATAAAAAATTATAATAAAGAAACCAAAATCAAATTATGGTTACTTAAATAAACATTTCAATCACACTATTTCATTTTTAACGTAAAAAAGATTTAAAAAAGATTTAAATGGTCATGATTGATCAATAATTACATAAATTAATAGAATACACTCCTTTATTTATGGTTTAATAAACATAGGTTTTTTTAAAAAAATATGAGCAAATTTAAGGAAATAAATTTGGACATAAGGTATCTCAAACCCAACTTTTCATTTGGGATCTTCATCTCTTATTACATAATTTCACTTTGATTTTTATATAAATTATTTATAAAATTATTTCACTTTCTTTTCTATTTTTATATTATAGATATATGATTTATTATACATCACTTATATTAATTTCTATCCCTATATAATTTGTTTTAAGAAATACTATTTTTATAAACATGTTGATGATTAATATTGGATTATTTATTATTTTCACTATGTCCTATGATATTTTATATTAACATATAAATTCAGAAAATATTGTTTGAATTCTCCTTTATAGAAATCCATAGGTTATTCACTGAAATTTTATTTATGAAACCATTATTAAACCACCCCCCCCCCCCCTTTCCATGGGTTTATTTCATCCCTATGATTATTATTTGTTTTCTTTCTATACAGAATGCTTGATTATGAGCATATTATGATGTGATGGTTGTCCTTAAAATTTTATATCCCTATATCTCATATATTAATATGATATATCTCCTGATATTGTTCATATTAGGAAATAATATGACATTATCTTTTTTCACAATTATGATTTTATAATTTGAACACATTTGTTATTCATGAAAAAGATACTTGATTTGTTCACAAATTTTGTGTGGTATTTGACAAAAAAGTTTTTATGTTTTATTATTATGCATATACCACATTCCATATCATTTAATATTCATTTCCTCATGATTATAATGAGGATAATTTTTTCATGATATCATTATGATGATTATGTGCACCCATGTACTTCAAATCTTATCTCTTATTCCTTCCATATTATCCCTCCATTTACATTGATTTTTAGTTCACAAATTTCTTCTATGTATATCCTCCAGTGAATATATATAATTACAATAATATTATATACTTTATAAGTACTATAAATAAGGACTTAAATAATGTTTTAATTTTATTTTGTACTCAGGATATATAATCTAAATTTTCCCAAGATACTAATCCTTTTGATTGCAGATTATAATATTAATTTTCACTCATAAAAATAATTATTTATTAATAATGTTTAAAAAATATAAGTCCCTACATAGAATATTAAAACATTAATTTTTTTTAAACTCATTTGTTGTTTGAGTTCTTTTAAGAAAGTCTTTGTCTATAGTTGAAAAATTAGTTTCTGATTTTTTTTAAAAATATTGACAACTTGAATTTTCTGAAAAGAAAGGGGATTCCCATAATTTATTAGAATAATTATTATATATTTCAATATTGTATGTAAAGATAAATTTTTCATTAATATTAATATATTTTAGGCTACAACCAATAGATTTAATCCTTATGATGAAGAAACAGCAATGACATCAGTAGATACAAAGAACATTGAGAATGATGGTCATTCCTAGAATTCCATTTTTTCTTATTGTTTAGGGAATAAATTCCTAAGGGTTAGGGGGTTAAAAACATAAAAACTAAGATGTGATTAATTAGAAAAATATTATGATGGAAATTCAAAATTGAAGCATGATAAGAACAAGTTTGGAGATTAAAATATAAATATCTCAAAATGGGTAATTTTGAAACAGTAGTATTTTTATTCTATAGAGTAAATAAAATTGTTAGAAACATCATAGGTTATAGTGAGAAGGGGTAGGATACTCTTTTTGTTGAAAATAAATTACATATTATACCATATATGACTATTTAAAAGGTTTCAATACTAAAATACCAATATCCAAGTCTATTTCTTTTAGATGATATACATAGCATTTGGATTGAATATGAAATAAAAAAGGAAAGTGTATTCAATAAGGAGAACATGCATGATATGTGGATCTAAATGAAATATTTAAATAAATATAAAAGTCATAAATTTATTTAGGTTGATGAAGAATATTTTAACTCATATAAAGATATTAATGTGATGTTTTATAAGATTGTGTCACTCATCTCAGAATGTGTCTAAAAAGGAAAATCAAAATATCATAGAAAATTACCATTGAAGTGTTTTAATTATGGGGGTATTGTTCTTTTTATTTCTAAATATCCTATCCTAAATTAATATTAAAATGAACAGACTAAATATGAAGATGAGAAGCCAAGAATTTACTTAAAGAAGAAAGCATCAATGATTTTTTCTAAAGGGAAACACAAACATTTACCTAAATTTAGAAATATAATTTTTTTCTCTATGTGTGATTAAAGTGAATGTAGTATCGATGAAAGGAAGGTTTATTTATCTACTGTACTGGTGAATGGATTCTTTTTTCAATAGTGGATATATAAAAAATCACAAGAAATTATAACAGTAGTGATGATAGTGAGTAAGATATAGAGATAGAGTTTATTTTGAAAGTGGAACTCAAAAAGATTCATTTTAAAATATATCAATTGGATAAGTAGAATATGAAAATGAAGAAGGTTTTCCACAATTTATCATTAATAACAATTCCCATTTTAAAAATGATCCAATATTGATAAATGATATTGAAAATTTTAGGAAGATTCTTGATAAAGAAAAGATGATAAATTTTTAAATGAAAGAGAGTGTCAAATGAAAAGTGATGGAGCTTGAGGATATCTAAAAAATAATAATTAAGGAGTAAAATTAATTGGATGTGTATAAATTCAATTATTAAAATTCTGTTTATGAAGTTAGATAATAAGAAAAATATCAGATTATAAAATAAATTAATACCTCACATAATGATGAGATTCATGTTTTTCCTAAAATTGATTCTTATTTAAAGAATTAAAAATATCATGAAAGCATTAATAAATTTTCTAATTTAAATTTTCATGATAAGAAACTTAGGTTTGAAGAAAAATAATATAATTCCAAGAGGTATGTAAATTTTGGTCACACTTGTTTGAAAGAAAAATTTATATTAAATGATGATTTTAATTTTTTTAAAGAATTATAAAGTGAAAATGACTGTGTTTGGAGTTTACCAAAATTTTAATTTTCATAAAGGATTTAGAACTAATTATTAGAGTTTAGAAAAGTATAAAATATCAAAATCTGGTTAACAATTTTATTTTAGATATAAGAATGAATTTTATGGATACTGTTAGAATTGAAGAGACATTAGGAATTTGGAAAGTAGGCATTGATTTAATTAAAAATATTAAATAATGTTTTATGGTCATGGGAGACAGAATATTCAAGGTGACTCATCCTAATTTATTAAAAATTATTCAAATGTAATCTATAAATTCTAAACTTAATTTTTAGAACAACCTATAATTCGTTAGTGATTTTTGTGGAAGATGTGACTAGATAGGCCACCTAACTAAATACTATCATTCCATTTACTAGCCCAATCGATTATGGATATTATACTCAATATTATTAAAATAATAAATTTAAAGGAAAGGTTAAGGATTTTATTGATCAAGTTACGCATTAATCATCACAAAGGATACTATTGATTCCCACAAAATGAGCATCAAATAATTCACAATGAAAGAAATACCTTGACATGGGTACTATTTTACCCACAAAAGTAAAAGAAGGAGATGGTGGATGAGGCTTTTGAATCCTATTAACCTATGAAATATTCACGATCATGTGGCCATCATAAGTCCACTTCAAGGAATCGTGTGTAGATCATAACCTGCGGAAGGCCCCGTGACGTCCCTTTGACAAGTCCTAATGTTCTTGAGAAGGCACCATGGAATAATAGAGATCATGTGGACGCTTCTTGGAAAACATCTGCATGGAATGCAAATTTTCAACTGACAAACACCTAAAAAAATATCCAAAAATCTTTAAAAAAATAGGTGGAAATTTTCTAAAAGGTGTGGACCTCTTGTAGTCATAAAACTCACCCGACGAATCAATAATGGGGAGAATTATTGTCCTCAACAACATTCAAGAAAACATTAGAGATCCCCATCCATTGTAAAAATAACAACAGAAATGAAAATGGAAGGAGGTGGGATCCTATCTCAATCATAAACATGATGTGACGTGGCCTTGGATACCCAAAAGACACCATGATACCCTGATGACATGTTTGCATCATCCCGCAAAATCCCTCTGACATGTCATCCACATCATTCAGAGAGCCTCAAGTATGTCTAAGCGGCCTCGTGCTCCACATTTAGATCTTCTATAAAATATATATGGAGTTTTCCAGGAAATGATCGTGCATCTCCAAATAACATTTATTGGTCATACGACACATCACCAAGAGGATGGGTGGTTTTCTTCAACAACAGTCATAAAAACTCATGAGATTCCCAACCCTTTTAAAATAAACCAACAAAATAAAAGAGGGAATGATGGGATCCCCTCAAAGTTGTAAAACTCTTGTGATGTTATAAGGCTATCTACAACATGGTCTCACAAGACCCATTGACTAGTTGGATTGACCATGAGAAGGCCCTTTGGCATGCCAACCTTGCCTCATGAAATGTCCCAGACAAGTTGCATGAGATCTTGAGAAAATCCTTCAACAGGTACCCTAATCTTGCAAAGGACATTGGACATGTCAATATGAAAATATGGAATTCCTTCATAATAACCACATGATTTATAAATCTTCCATAAATTGGAAATAATATAGTAAAAGTGGAGTTGATGGTATGGAATCATAGTCACTGATGATTAGGCGACCTCACTAGAGTAATCCATGGTAAGGACTCATGAGGATGTGTGAAAATGAGGCCCTCCACCAACTATAGTATATATTCACATGATATGCACCACAAAAATGTAGCGAGGCCTAAAAATATCCCACCCAATCATCAAAAAATGGGTTGTTCTTTTCCATATAGATGCATTGGCACATCCGAGCACTAGAGAAGATTTATCAAAGTTTCTGATATCATGACCTATAACGATTTTCATCAAGTAAGATATCATAAAACAACCAGAAAAATCTTGTGGAATGCATAAGTACTTCCCATGATCATTCGTTGATCTTTTGAAGGAATTTTGATAGGACACGAAAAGAACATACCAAACATCATCTAAAACATATGAAACTTATAAAAAGTGAACAATGGAAAAATTTGAGGAATTAGTGATATAATGTATTGAAAAAATACTAAGAAATGGGAGGCTTACATGAAGAACATATATTATGATCTTCATGTGCTTCAAACAAAACCCTTGAGACATGTGATATAACCCAAATGTGTCACCTAGATCACACTACACTCCTTTGGTATACTATTTGTATCTTTTGAATTCCCCTAGACATGTCAATGTATATCTCATTGAACCCCTCAGGCATGAACCCATGTCTTTGGAAACCCTATGGGATATCCATTCAAGCCTCACAATGTCCTTCAGGCATGTCTCTTAACTCATATGGCCACACAAGTTCATGTTAGGTAAGTCTCACGGTAGCACCCGAGCATGTCAGCTGGCGCCTTCAACATCCCTTGGACATGAAATCCAATCTGCATGATACCCTCCATCCCTGTCTGCTGGTACATGCAACACTCTTCGAGACATGTCACATGGTCTCTCATGACTCCTCTTCAGGTGTGTCCTGCATCTCTTGAAATGATTCTAAGGAATGTCAGATGGCTCATGTGACACCATCTAGACAAGTCATCCAGGATCATGCGATGGATTCTAGGAAGAGCTGGTCATGTCTTACGATGTCATTCGGACAAGTCAGCCATGATTATGTGATAACCTTAAGACATGTCATCCAGGATTTACAAAGTCCCTTGGGAAAATCATCTAGGTCATATGATTGTATTTGGACATGTTGGACAAAATTTATCCAACATGTTAAGAAGAAAATAAAGGAATGAAGAGCAGACAGCCAATGCATGTCAGGAAGACAAGAAGGCTTGGTCAATAGGAAAACCTCATCATGTAATCCCTGATCAAAATATCTATGATGACTCTCATTCTTTCATTAACCATGATATGTAGAATGTCTCTTCTACTCTAGAGATCTTTTTAACCTCTAAAGGGTTGTCCATATAAATAATTCCCTCATCCATAAGTAGTGAGACTAATCATTTTTCATCCTTTATTTCTCATACCAAGCATAGCACAAGTGGGATTAAGGAATTTGAATAATTATATCATTTTCACTATAATAATCTCAACATAAGGGAAACGTCAGTGTGTAAGACCCTAAAAACTAAACTACAATGACTCTTCTTCCTTTCATAACTAGGATATATATGATGAAATATTGAGGCTTGAGTCCACAAAAAATATAGGGTTATGCTAGTATATAAGTCCCAAATCTAAATGAAATGAGATTAATTATTTTATATTACTTATTTTCATACACAGATCATTTCACATGTGGGATTAGGTTGTTTCAATAGTTATATCATTCGCATCACACATATCCACCATCCATGGGAAACCTTAGTGCATAATCCTCGATGAGTGGCATGATATATTTTCCTTCATATAATGGAATCTACCTTGGGGATAGTCCTAAGGATGTAAATGATCTACAATGACTCTAATTATTTCTATAACCAGAATAAATTGGACTTTTTTCAAAGGCCTATACTAAAATAAGAATCCACCTCGGTGTAAGTCCCTTAATCTCTATGACATCTCAACCATCAGGACCAAATCACTCCCTTGGGTTGATCATTATTCCTTATCCTTTAGTGGAATTAGAAACCAAATGAACTATGAAAATTATGATTCTATACATAATTAAGAAACATAGGACATCTCACCGGTACTCGAGATTGAATAAACAGTGCCTTAGAGTAGTAACATATTTCTTTTTCGTATGATGCTAAACTGCATGGGTTTAACAAACTATGTGGGTTTTGATTCGTTCCATAACTAGGATATGTATGATGCCTCATAATGGTCAATCCCCTCCTTAGAATATTAAATGCCTCCCTACATGATTTCATATTGTAAATAATTATATTATATAGATTCAAAATATAACCATCCACCCATTATTAGGAAAGGGATTAATACCCTAAGATATATATATGGGTCCACTAATGAGATCCCCAACTTCTACACATAAAAGAGGCATAACTTATAATCACTTTTTTGGGTAACTAGTCTCGTACTAGGATTAGTAAGACATTTTTGAACATAAATTAAACATATAATAGAGCCATAAAGAAAGAAATAATTCCCCACAAAAGGGTACGATGATCCTGAACTCCCATCCTCTCAACGAGGGTGAGTCCCTATGCATCATTGGGTTTGAATCCCCAATCGGCCACTTGCCTATGGAATGAAGTTCTATACCTAGCTATGGATGTGGGAAAAATTGGGAGTTTTTACGGATGACTAAAAAATGGTAAAATTGTTGCAAGTAGATGAGAAATGTGTCATCCCCCCAACAATGAAACTATAGGGAATATATTAAATCATGGAATATAGTTAATAATATAAAAAGGATGGTTCTTGTTGAGCCATCGCATTCATGAAATGGGAGGGTTTCCATCCATTTCACCAATCCTGATAAATAAAAAAATAGTGAACCCGACATGAATCTCTCAAATAATAAAAATTACTAGGTTATTATACGCTGATCCATTTTATTTTCACACTATAGGAAAACAAAAATGGTAAACCCTACATGAATATCTCAAATATAATAATTATTAGTTAATCATGACTTAATCCATTTTTTCTTTTCATATTATACACAATCAATTCCACTAACATAAAACCCTTCAATGGCAGGATGGTTTGATTACCATGTGTCGGACCACTTTATTGGCATATCACATAATGTGATAAGCCTGAAATAAATTTTTATTATTTTAAAGGGTGTGTTCTGGTCAAAATACCAGAACATTGAGATTTATTCAAAAGAAAAGAGAAGCATACAAGTTACATGAGACGGAAAGAGGGCAATTTTCTAGAGTCCTTAATAAAAAAAGGTGTCAACTCCAGAGGGTGGTCATTCCTCCAAGTGATCTCATGTGAGACACCCATGTTGGAAAGCCCATCAGTGATCGTATTATCCTCACGATAGGTATGAGTGGAAATAAAGTTGAGGCCATTGAGCACGGTGAGGCTGTCCATCCAATGGGGGGTGAGAGTCCAACCAAGATAAGCTTCACCCTTCCAGACGGCTTGCACAATAGTAGTGGAGTCGCTCTCAATCCAGATATTATTCAAGTTGAAAATCTTTGCATAGGATATGGCATGAATGGTAGCAAGCATTTCTGTCTCCAGAACAGAAGCAATGCCGCAGCTTCCCTAGAAGAATCAGATGATCCGATCATGATGGTCTCTGAAAATTCCTCCGTATCCCGAAAGTCCAGGGTTGCCTTTTGAGGATCCATACACATTAAATTTAATCCATCTAGGTGGAGGTGCCTTCCAGAAGACTTCAATAGTGTAGTGTGGCTTCAGAAAATTACCTTTGACACCAATTCAGTGTAGGGTTTCAAGATCTATGACAGAATTGTCATAATAGCCTTTTTGGATTGTGGCCGCCTCTTTTATAGTTGATACTCAGTAATTAGGGTTTCTCATGAGATATTTCAATCCTGTCATTAACAATTCCATGTAAGTAGAATGGACAGATCATAAATAAAAGAACAATTGTGTTAACCATGCATATCCGATTGAGCACACCATGCCTATGATATTTCACTTATCAATGACCATGTTCCATGTTGTATGCATGACAATAGATACTGCTCTCATCAATAGAATTTCAATATGAGATAATTTCTTCAGCATACATCAACAATTATGGTAAATTGCCTATGACTCCAACCCCCATGGGTTGAAAAATGATCCCACCTTTCCAACTAATTCAACATCTGGTGGTTTACATAATGGTGTAGGAATACCATCGATGTGGTCCAATCCTGGACCTCAAATCTACCCATGAAGTTCTCCAAGTATGGAAAACAAAAATTCCACATCATTCAATAAATGTTTTAGATTATCTAGTGGACCTCATCAACATAACCAACTGCTTTAGGAGATTATCCCCATAGTGCGACTACCACCACCTTCATCCTCTGATGATGGTGGAACAGAGAGTCAAATGAGGATCAATTCTAGTTTAGGGGCTGCCAAGGAGGGCCCCAATCAACCTCTTTGCCAACACCATTCCACCAGTACCCATCAATTGCTTTCTTAGGGTACCCACCGACACACTTCCACCTTTGACGCCCAGACACGTGCATCAAGAAGACATATAATGTGAAGAAGGTTTTGGATAACTGTGAGTGGGATCATATATCCACTCCTACTGAAAAAGTTTGTCGGTATATTCTTGAAGTAACCAGTGAGAAGTCTCATCTCTCTCATGGATCAGAACAAGTTTATGGGAATATTCGCATAGAATAAATTTGGAAGGTGAATATACATTCCCCTGTGCATGAATCCCATTGAAATATTCCATTGGCACAAGGAGGATTAAAGTGGACTCATATCACTGCTTCAATGGAAGATATAATCCAGTATATAGTGGATATAGAAAATGTCAAAGATTATAACCATGCGCACACATTTCTAAAATGCCAATACATCTTAGAAACATCTAGATAACTCTATTGGTGTATTCTGGTGCTGGTACAAATAAAGGGATGTGTACATATTCCTAGATCTATAGCAAGGGCATCCCAACACTCTAATAATTATGAACAAGTGGTTTCACCAGAGAAATCATGCATTCTTACTCCCATCCAGAAGAATTATCATCATATTCTGGTAAAGGAAAATGTGTAGGAAATTGATCTTATTCTCGTTCCAAATGGGGCTCACTAGGTGAGACTAGAACATGCCTAAAGACAGTGGTACATTCATGTAGAATAATTCAGGATACATATTCCAAAGGCCTTGTATTGGTCTCATATCCTCTTTCTGGGATCGGCTCACTATGTGAGAAGGCCTATTTATTTAGTACATGCCCATATTCCTATCAAAGAGGCCCAGTGAAATACTCTAAAGGACAAGGATTGGGTATATTCCCCCACTATGGATTAGGCTAACCAAGTGTGAATGGAAAAAAGCATCATGATAGGATAATATTTCAATCAATGAATCTATATAGAATATTACATAAGATCACGAAGCCATGTGCATATTTATACTTCTTCCTAAGAATGACTGCACCGGCATCCTTCCAGGGAAATACAAGAGGAGGCATATATCCCTTCTTGTATTTTGGAGGTCTGTTGAAATTATCTGGTGGGTAATGCATTTTCGGGCCAGGGTTATATTCCTATTCCAATCAGGCCTCACTAGATGAGAGTGGAACATGCCTCCAGTTAAGCACATATTCCTTCCTAGAAATGACCAGTGGTATTTTCTAAAGGCTCAAAATCAGGATCATACTCCCATTCTGACTGAGGCTAACCAAGTGAGAATGAAACATGCCTCATGATAGGCTCATATTTATTACAATAATAGGTGATCATATTGGAATATTCCAATATCTTCTCAACAGAAGGCTCATACTCATATAACACTAGATGGTTATAAGAATGTTATGACAACTGTCTTACAATGGGATCATATCCCTACAAAATTCGAAAAGGAAGGTCGGTATATTCCTACCATAACGCAGAAAGTTACCCATATTTCTAATCTACACAATTATAGTGTCTTTGAGGTCATTTGGGACACATTATTAACACCCTATGGTTCCATCAATTCATTTAACTAAGAAGAAGACCACCATTACCACAATATTACTTCATGTGGTTTTGTGGAGATAGATCACAGGGATTTTACTCCTAACATCCACCATGGTTAACCTCCCCATGGAGATATCTCCCATGGATAAAGAAATCATCAAATTTTCCAGACACCTTGATATAGATAGGTGTCCAAAACTCTGATGACTTCGTATAGAGATGTTCCCTAAAAATTGTGGTCAAACTCATATAGTTCCCCCATCAACTTCCAATATCACTCCACTCTAATGATTAGATGAGCCTAAAAATAATCTTTTATGGTCTAAAAGGATGGAGTCTTGTAAGTCTGATGAAGAGGATAACGTCATTGACATATGGAGAGAGTTAACCATAAACAACCTCCCCATCATGTTCTAGATGCTCACTACTTCTGACTATGATCTTCCAGAAAATATAGAAAATGAGTGCATACCTTTTCAATGACAAAATATGTGAGATACTCATCAGTGACTGCCTGATAGAAATATCCCCTATTTAGGATATCAGTATCAACTTCATCCCATCAACATACTATTTTGTTATCTATATATGGCCTCTTTTTTCATAGATTAGAACCCTTTAGTGGAAGAGCATGTTAAATTCCTACATAGTGTTTTTCAACCCACCAAGAAAAACCTTTGTCGACTGATTTCTTGAGCATATCCATATGTACATATTCTAGGATAGGTGAAATATATAGATTTCACTTTATTATGTCACCATGATAGTATAACCCTTCAGATATAACATCCTATAATGTCATATCCTCAATCAAAATTAGGGTACTAGGTAACACATGAGCCAATTGGTTACTAAAATAGAATTTCCCTACATCAATGATGCCCATACATCATGGACTAAGGGAGAGGATATCCAACAAATCTATAAACTAGTACCCTTAAAGAAACAGGAATGAATTCCAGACATGGAAGGCTAGGTTGAAATCATACCAACAACGTCCTATAGAAGCTAACTCTCTTTATGAGTTTTCATCGCTCCCAGATCCAATGAGAGCACAACATTTCTGCATCTAATGGACCATTGTAGAAGCTTCCATACCATCCATCTAAGAGTGTACCTATCTCTCTGGGTTAGGGGAATATCTTCCACTATAATGACCCAAACTGTTATGGATTAAATTACCCTTTTGGTTAATTAAATGTAGTATGGTTATAGTAAACACATCCACTAATTTTGTTTTATTATATCCAAATGGGCTAGAATTACCATTAAGTGTCATTGTCATTGATAATATATCAATTTAACAGTGATCTCATGACTAGTATTAATATAGGGTTTTAACCAATCCATTTTTCACAGACAAAGGAAACGATGGTCTCAACAAGTAGGATCATACCCTATAAAGCCCGTTTATCGAAGATTCCAAGGGATATAGTGTTTTCCGGCTTTCCCTAGACTAATACCAATACAATATCCATCCACTTATGCATGAGACAAACTATATATGGGATAAATTCAATATAATTGAGATCACGAACCATACCATGTTCGCAGAATGGCCCCATGAAATACCAACCATTTAATACCTTACTCTTAGGGATTATGATGGTTTATTAATGGGATATGTATCAAGATTCTATAAATAGGAATATTTACACTATTATTTATAGAATACTGAATATATTTACATCCTATTATTATTAATATGTAAATGATTTTTAAAGGAAAAATTGTATTTTTGGTTAATATTCAAATTAAATTAAAGGATTAATAAATTAACCGAATTTTGGAATAAATAATGTTTTAATGGAATATTATTATTAAATAATATTTATCAAATATAAATGATCATATAATTTTTATGACGTCAAATTTTATAAGGGTTCAGAAAAATGTTATTGTCAAAAAACCTATCATTTTCAATAAATATCCGTTTTTATTTTAGAATTAAAAGTTCACACATTTAGAAAATTATTTAGATAAAAATAATATTTTTTTAGAATTAGGAAATGGAAATTATCCAATGGTGAATTTTTCATAATTTTCTAAAACAGTCGAATTTTCTGGTAAAAACTAAATACTGTATAAATATACTTTTTGGTTTTATGACATTATATGGACCCAAACGTGATGTAATAAGTAATATAAATGAGATCCATGACCAAATATATGTTTTATAATTAAAATAATAAGATTTTACATTTATTTTATTTAATTTCTAAATCCATTATGAATCCTCCAAGACTTATAATATATTATTATATTTTAAAATCATTTCATTCAGAGTGTGACTCACCTCCACATCGCCAATGGTAATATTTTAATATCTTATTACCATGGAATTATAAAATTATTTAAACCACTCCAGTTTTTTTTTTGAAAGAATGGGAGAAAACAATAGGATGGTTTGTGTTTTTGGATATTTTATTATATTGAATCCAGAACCTAAATAATAATAGAAATCACCCTCCATTCCAATATGAATCCACCCAATCTCCAATTTCTCATCACTCAGACTCCTTGGAGAACATACACACTCTTCCCTCTACTCCCTATATTCCTCCCACGGTGTCTCCAAGCTCTCAAGAAGTCCTCCCCAAGCCTATGTAGTCGCACAATCAAGTAAGAAAACCTCATCTTCCTCTCTCATCTTTTATCAAGCACTCTTTTGATGTTTTGCCTTTTAATTTCTATTTTATTATGTTGGTATATGTTATTATATATCTTTATTACTTTAAATTTGATTTATAAATGATTATATACCCTTTCACTGACATTTATCCATCCTATGAACCTTTATGTGTACCCATTACTATGCCGAAATTCTATATGGGATCCTCACCTTCTCATCTTTATTCAAAATTATTTATTAAATGTTGAATTCTATTTAAATTTTCTAATGTTGGTAAATGTCTTTCCATGTAACTATTAATTTCCATTTTATTTGAAAATAATTAGAGACCAATTTCTCTCTCACCAACTGTTCTTATGAATTTTAAGTAACGTCATTATGTTGTAGAAATTTCACCATGATTTTACATGCCAAAAACAATTTTTTAGTGAATACCATACCCATATTTCTATCAATGGTATTCACCTTAGTGAACATAAAATTATTTATTGGGGAATTACATGTATTTATTTAAAAAAAATTGATCATGGAACATATTGTGATATTGAACGAATCCATGTTGTAAGATATATGTGGGGAACTTAATCATGAGAAATAAATGATTATGATTGGTGCACCCGGATAGTGCTCCAATGCATTGGGTAATGTTTAGTATCATGATATGTCATTTTGTGATAGCGTTTTACCTAATTCTGTTATGGGACTTTCTCCACCATGAGGTCTTGGCCTATTTAACCTTGACCTAATTTTATGATTTAGTGTTTTAAGTTGTTTCCACATTTCCCATGTTATGGTTGTCATGTTATATCATTCCTTATTATTCGTCTTACCTATTCTCCATTGATATGTCAATTGTATAACATGTATTATATTCTTCATTTTATTCCATGATTATTCCCTTACTGGGATTTATAGATCACCCATTTATTATGTTTGTTCCCAAGATATCCCATGTTGTTTTAAGTTTGTTTGAATATTCTGACCATGTCAAGGAAGTTTTCTATAATGTTTTGTATCCTAGGGTACATGTTTTCAAGTAATTCTCTTAATTCTTAAAGACACTAGACTTCTCGATATTTTGGTTTTTATTAAGTGTAATTTTATGTAATAAATTATTAATGTGTAATAAAGAGCAGAGTTTCTATAGTTTCTATCAGAGAAAACTTTTAGTTGTTTATTTTGGATTAGGATTAAAGAAATCTAGTGAAAGACTTAAGGATAAGACTATGTTTAAGTAAACATCCCAAAATTTTGGTTAGTATTTAGTAAATTTTTTATTAAAAAAATACATTATTGTCTATATACTGTAAGTGTACATGGTTCTAGAATAGATGTAATTAGGAGTAAAAACTTCAACAAGGTGTTCCGGGCCTGAATCAGGGTAACTGGGTACACGACAACAGGCCTTACTACGCACTTGGTTTGACACGCCCGAGTTATATTATTTAGGAAATTCATAATCTCTTGATGAACCATTATTAAGGAAATAAACAATTCCCATAATAATTTATCAAAAGGGTTGGGGTCAATCCCCTTTATTAAGAAAAGAAAAACACAACACAAACCCCATTTTAAACTGGGTATGGGAAGCCCATTACACACTGTATAGCTGGAGGGATCAACCTACAACAAAGCCTAATACAGTAGCCTGAAGGCTCATGGAGAGAAATAAATACATGCCTGATGACTAGAAAAGTGATCCAAAGACCAAACAGAAGCCCAACACAAACCCAACAACCGACAACCAGCGTCAACGCCGGCCCTCCCTCGTCGGACAGCCACGATGATCACCACCCACCCGCAGACTACCTCGCGCCTGTCTCCCCAATGTTCCATAGAATCAATTGACCGAAAAGTCTGTCCGAGTGTGACCATATGAGAAAGTTGAGCTGCCGAAGAAGCTAAGGGGGAGAACCACCGAGAATCCTCAAAGGAAGACACTGTCAAAGACCGGACGGGTCCCGCTGCTGGACCGAAACATCTTCAGTGCCATCACACCAACACCGAATCTGACCAGATCTGGTATTCCGAACCAGATATGGGTTTGAAGAGGTAGACCGCTGCACTAAAAATGTGGTTCCACCGAGATCCAACGCCCGCACCTTCATCAGCCTGATGCAACACCATCTGGGCACCTACCGCACCGCTGAAACCAAATATGCCATCTGAGGAAGCGGCAGCTGAAAACCCTAGACTGCCAAAGCTGCCTGCTCATGCTCTGCCCCTTACAGGGCTCATTTCAGAACCCCATAATAATTTATGTTAGGAAAAAAATAATGGATAAATATATTGAATCCTAGAAATTCATAAGTTAAGGAAATACATGTAAGTTATAAGTTATCCCTCTAATGCCATTAAATTCCCATTTATGTGTTTAATTATTTAAAAATAATAATCCCCAAGTCTATTTTGGATAAATTAATTATTTAGAACCATAATCAAAAAGTGGAAGGTAAGGTTATTGTCCATAATTTTATGCATTCCTTTCTTTCGCAAAAGTTTAGTAGAACTATTGAAACACGACCACAAAGCATGGATGTTGAGATGTCTGTGAAAGCAGAAAATAGGAAATTACTTCATCCCATGTATATAAATCCAATCCTATCACAATTTTTTGGATGAATGTCCCAGAAAACCTTTTCATACTAACTTATATGGAATTTGATGCAATTCTTGGAATGGATTGGATTTCCCTATATAGGGCCAACATAAATTGTTACGAAAATGAAATCACACTCTGTAAGGAAAATTGACCCCCGATTCTATACAAGTTAAAGAAGGAGGAATCTTCTTTAGAACCATCATCTCATGAATGGATATTATTACCCTGCGAGAAATTGTATCTAGTTTAAATTATCTAGTCTATGGAAATTATTATCCTTGAATACTTTCATATTGTAAGGAAATACACTGATGTATTTCCCGAGGAATTTCTCGATCCTCCTCCAAGATCAGAGGTTGAATTGTTAATTGAGCTTATACCTAGGTAATTTCTAATATCAAAGAATCAATATAGGATTGTTATTGTGGAACTTGAGAAGCTAAAGAAACAACTATAGGATAATCTAGATAGAGGGTTCATACACCCAAATGATTCACCATGGGGCTCACCAGTCCTTTTTATCAAGAAGAAGGATGGTTCAATGTGCCTTTGCATTGATTATAATGAGCTCAAAATGATCATGATAAAGTACAAGTATCCACTTCCTGGGATTTATGACATGTTCATTCAGCAATGGGGAGCATAATAATTATCCAAGGTGGATCTTCGGTCGAGATATTATCAAGATCTCTTAGAGAACTATTGGTGGGAAAAAATTAAGAAGGATATTGTTAATTACACTTCAATGTTCATGGTATTTCTGCTAGTGAATAGTTAAAGGAAGAAGTCTAAAGGGGTGATGCAACCATTACCCATACCAACATGGAAATAGGGAAACATAACCATGCACTTTTTCACTGGTCTTTCGAATACATCCAAATGAAAAAATGATATCTGGGTTGTTGTGGATTTTCTTACAAAAAATTCACACCTCATTTGGATTTGATAGGATTTCTAACTCGATCAACTTGAACATATATACATCAGAGAAGTGGTAAGGTTATATGGAGTACGACTATCGATTGTATCCGATTGAGATCCAAGATTCACCTCCAAGTTCTGGAAAAGTCTCCAGCATGATCTAAACTCTGTGCTAAATTTCTGTACAACCTTTGATCCTCAAACGAATGGCCAATCTGAGAAGACTATTCATACACTGTAAAACATGTTGTGAGCATGTTATATGGACTTCAAATGTGTATGTCACCAACATATTAATTTGGTTGAGTTCTCTAACAACAATATTTTCCAATCAAGCATCCAAATGGTTCCCTATGAAGCCCTTTATGGGAAAAGGTATAGAACACCATCACGTTGGGATGAAGATGGGGAATGATAATTTATAGGTCTTGAAATGGTTGAGGAAATTTTGGAGAAGGATAAGACTATTTGGAAGCATATCAAGGCTTCTCATAATCAATAGAAGAGTTATGCTAACAATCATCAACGATACCTAGAGTTTGATGTTGGAGACATGTTATTCCTCCACATATCTACATGAAATAATGTGATGAGATTTTGGAAGAATATAAAGCCTAATATAAGGTACATAGGCCCTTTATTGATCCTGGATCACAATGAAACTGTGGCCTATCAACAAGAAATACCATAGAACCTATATCAAGTACATGGTGTATTCCATGTATCCATCTTGGAAAAGAACATACCATACCCCTCACATATACTCAATCCTAAGGTGGTACCATTGGAGAGTGATATTTTCTATGAAGAGTAGACGGTGAAGATTTTAGATCATAGAGAAAATTTCATGAACCAGGCTGGGTCGCCATTCGACCCAGCGCCTGACCTGATATGTGGCATGGCCCGAAGGGCGTTCCCGATCCCCATGGGCTGGCACAAGTGCTCGGGTATCAAAACTAACACATGGGAATGATTTACCAGAAGGAAGATACATGAAAATAACTAACAACTTTAATGGAAGGAAACTGATTTTATATAATCAAACATACCCTTAACACAATTTATAATTAAAGTTCAACAACTGGAACCAAAAACCCAAGAGGGATGACAAAAAAAGAAAACTAAATCTCTAAAAAGACTACAAAGAAATAATGCTAACACATCTACCCACACCTTCAAGAAACATGAAGAGCCACCTCCTCAAACCACCATCATCAGACCTAAACAAGAAAATCATCGACAACCTGAACCATCGTCACTAAGCATGATGCCTCAACCTGTGACATACAAACAAAAAGGCCTACATACACGCAAAGGTGTATATAGGGTGTGATCCAAGAGCCCAGTAGGATTCCACTGGGAGAGGATTCCACGCATAACCATTTAAATAATGAATACATTTTACAGTAAAGTAGATAAAAGGGAAATAAATACTTAAATAGTATTTAATGAAAACAATTTTTAATGACATGTGCTTTAAATGAAAATGACTTTAAAGACAACAACCTAAATTGAAGAGAAGAGTTAAATACTTTCACACTTTTAAAGATAATAGGATTTAAGAAAACTATTTCAAATAAAACATATTAAATTAAAACACACACACACTTACTTTTTAAAATAACCAAAGTTCCACCCCAATGAATTTAAAGTAACCAAGGAGCACCAAATATGGGAAATTCCTCATGGGTGTTATCTTGCTTGGGTCCCTAGATCTTTGTGCCTCAGAGAAACTTTGATTAGAAACCACAACCCTCAGAGAACGTGGCTTAGAAGGCCATGACCCTTAGAAAATGTGGCATAGAAAACAACGACCCTCAGAAAATGTGGCTTAGAAGACTACAACCATCAGTCATTCATATGTTTAGTTAGTGTTGCAATTGTTAGTCCTGCCAATGAAACCGGGTGGCGTCACCTCCGGAACACTATCCCACTAGACTTAGTTCACCTTCCTAGCTACCCCGACTTCTTGCTTTGTGCTCAACAAATTTCAAGATCATAATAGGTTCACATCACATAAGAAATCCAAGAAAAACACCATGCATGACAAGATAAAATTTAAAACATCAATTCTACTTTTAAAATTCATGATCTTTTCAAATGTCAGATTTATGAATAAAATCCAAATAGAGTACTAACACACACCGAACCATCATTTTCATAACCAAATACCATTTTTAAATATTACGCACACCCAAATAGAATTTTGAAATATTACGCAAACCCAAATACCATGTTGAAATATTACCCACACCCAAAATGATTTTTTAAAACTTAATATGCATCACTTACACCATCAATTAAACCACTTACAATTTTAAAGAAAACTGTTCTACACTTATACAACCACCAAGAGAATTTATTGAACAATTCCAAAAAATGTGCCACATGAATTTTTAACACCAAAACACACTCAAAACCCCTTTTATGACAATACACACTTTGATGCCACAACCAAAACACACACTACAGGTCTTTAACATTCAAACCACAAAATGAAAAATCTTGAGAACACTGATAAATAGCTTAATTTGGTTATCACAATAAAACACATTAACATAACATAAACACTCGACTTACCAAACAAATGCACAAAAAAATCAGTCAAAATCACTTTCAAAACATATAAACTACTTAAAAATTGTGCTAAATTAATTAAATTAACAAACTAATTTACCAGAAAAATTATGAAACAATTTTCAGAATATTCCGCATGACTCGAAAATACTAAAAATAAATTCAGACGTTCCTCTATGAATCGATGCATATTGACGCTAAACCAGAGCACAATTTTTATAATTTATAATCTACTAATAAACTGTTCAACATTAATTTTTCATATAAAACACACCTATATCACATACACATATCAAATTCAATTGAAAACATTATTCGCATCAAACAAACTAATTAAATAATATGCTAAATTAATTTAAGAAGAAAAATAATTCATCAGGAAATGGTTAAAATGTGGAACCACCTACCTCAGTGTCGAAACTTCCAAACTTTGGCGCACAACTCCAATCGCAACCAATTTGCATCACCACCAACTTGACATAAACCCAAAAAACAGAATTCAAATAAATAAAAGATTCAAATTTGACCCCTAACATGAACCCACACATATTAAACGACGAAGAACTCAAGAAAATGAAGGAAAAGAGATTCAACCGAAGGGGGTCGCTAGCAACAAAGAAGGGAAAGAAACCGGTGGGGAAGTCGGAGCTGGCAAGGTAGTGGCTTCCCGAGAGGGAGAGGGCGGCACAGACGGGGCTAGCTAGGAGAGGGAGGAGGGCGCAGCGCGAGGTGGGTTCAGCAGTGCTAGGTGAGCGAGAGATGGGAGGTGGAGTGGCCAACCAGGGGCGTGCTAGGGATATTGGAGGTTAGTGAGGGGGCACCGGCTTTGAGAGTAGTCCGGCAAGTGTGACGGGGTGGAGGGAGGCACGAGTTTTCTTCACCGGAGGAGGGGGCTGACGTGATTTTGGCTTTTCGGGAGGGAGAAGGTGGCGCAGATGGGGAACTGACTTGAAAAAGGGAGATACAACAGTTTCTATGAGGAGATGGGGCACATGGGGTAGGGTTTTAGGGACGTAAAGTGCTATGCATAGGGGTGTGGTGGGAGAGAGGGGGGGAACAATATAAGAGAGAAAAGGAAAAGAAAATAGATAAAAGGAAAGAAAAAAAAGAAGAATAAATAAGAGGGGGGAAAAGGGGGAAAAGAATGAAATAAAATATAAAATATATAAAATAAAAATTTAATGGAACCTAAAAATAATAATAAGAAAAATAATAATACTATTATTGATAACATGTTAATAATTTTATTATAATCATAACATAATTAACAATTATAACCTAAATAAAATATTAATGAAAATAATAATAATAATAATAGAAATTACCATTTTTTATTATTAAAATAATTCATTATACTTTAACCTCAATTATTTTCATTTCACTTTATTTATTTTCCCTGAATGTCACGGACGTCCTGCGGAGAACTGGACGAGGTTGCGTGGTGACCCGGGTAAAGTCGCGTGGCTTCGACTATCCCTCGCCCGTGTGTCGGATGCAGCCACACCCAAAATAATCATTTATCATTATAATATAAAATTTTTATTAGGCTCAGCCTGCACTTTGATGAAGATTAACAAAAGAAAATAAAAATAATAAAAAATAATAAAAATAAATTAATTATTTTTTTTTTGAAATCAGGGTGTGAAAATTCTCCCCACCATAGAACTTTCTATCTCTGGAAATCTACCACTATGTAGAAACCCCGAAGTATAAATTGATACCTCCTTGGAGTTAAAAAATGATTTATATGAAAAGCAAGTAAAAAAGAGGCAAACACAACGCACTTAGAGAAAGTGACTTACATGACCACCTCAAGAAACTTGTAAAATGAATTTATGATATGTGTTACCCATCCCAAAGTGTTAGAACACCTCCAGTTGATTAATCAAGGAAAGGTACTCTCACAGCCATGGAAACCAACTTCACAACCCAAAACACCTCAAGCACCAATGAACGACAACTACTCCATTTGACTGGAATAAACACCCAAGATCAAACCACATCCATGAACACTCCTATCACTACCACCAAGCCATCTCTTGGAACATAACTAAAAGCCATCATGGGGAAGCATGAGGGGATCCCTACCATTAGAAACTTACTAACGTCGAGATGATATTGGAAAACTGACACGGGGAGGCCAGGGTGGACTCCCCACCATTTTGAATAAGGGCCAACACTGATTCCTTCTAGAGACAATTATATGAGACCCATCATGGGTATCCCCACCATTATAACTGATAGAAGATAGAAACTTCAAAAAATTTCTGACCATGACCAAACACCCCAGAACAACGGTTGGGAAGGGTGGGGCCCAACTACCGAGTCATCAAAACCACGACCCAAGACAAGCCAGCATCTTCACATCCCTGGATGAGTACTATTCAAATTTGAGACTATTTTACCCAACAGACCCCCATACGGACCACAAGAAAAAATTACATTCGTTGGGATGCAACCACCGAGACTTGAAGGTAACAATACAACCACTCATCCTCATAGACAAATAAAACCTCACACACCCAGACATTTCATTTGGAATGGAACAACCACATAGAATAATTTAAACAGTCTTCACCTTCAATACTCATGTTTGAAATAATTTCAGGATCCCATACACTCCTAGGGTTCTTGACCACGTGCCAGCTTCACTCTGAGGCCTATGGATGGATCCATGATGTTTGAAGCATCTTCTGCCTCACAGTCATGCATTGAAGACTCCCAAACAAATTTTCTCCTTCTTAGTGCCACACACAACCACACTGCAACTGATACATACCATCAAACACTACACACCACGACATCAAACCACTCCATCATGACACACCCACCAAAACATGGGTTTTTATGATACACATGCATCACTTATTCACCTTAACCATGAAATTTTAAAAAGGAAGATTCAAGAAAAACACTCCCCTTTGAACAGATAAATTAGAACTCTCTAAGAGGAGGACATGCTCCAATGAAAATAGGGATTCCCGATGGATCCTACGAAATCCACTTTCTCTCTTCAAAGATAACTTACACTGCAAGACGTCACCAAACATGAACCTTGCGGTCAATGAAAGTACTACAAATCTCTTCAAGGCACTGGTCAACACTAAAAATTATGAGCTACCATTAACCTTCCTGCTGAAATTCCTTTCACTGTTTCTGGGGGGGAAACCTTCTAGCACAATGTTGTCAAAGATCATACCCGATGACTCAGACATCTCAATGATACCGAAACTCCCTTCAACTCCCCTTGCATCTGGAATCCCACTGCGAGAGGATCAGTTTAGTTGTAAAAAGGATAGGTGGGTTCAATTCTAGAATTCAATAAGAGAGTGCTCTGATCAACTGGAGGGCCGGCCAATGGCGAATTTCCTGTGGCCATGTTTCAATTGCATGTTAACGCTTTATGGGGGGTGAAAACTAGTCAAGAAATAAAACCATATACCATACCAAAATACTCCAATGGTCGAGAAATATCACAAGTGAATACTAAAATTGCAGGGCGAACCACTACAAGGGCTTCCTGAAGCACTTTTCAAAAGAATTCAATAATCCCATGCTTGCACACCAATTTACAAATAAAAATTCAAACTCAAGACACAAATACGTTAAAAAGGATTCTTGGCTTAGAATTCCTAACATCCAACAATTCCAAAATGAAAGGAGACACCACATAATCAACGGTTACTAAAACAATATATTTTATTTTAACAAAAATTTTGAAAATAAGAAAAGCTAGTGGGTTACAAAAATACCAATGATGTCCCATGGTCAACACACATTCATGTTCCCATGCCACACTGGCCCCCACCTCATGTTCATCCAGGCACTCATCTTCTTGTTCCATTAACCATTTCCCTTTTTGTATACACTCATGTATGTGGTTTCTCATGAGGGATCCAAGGATCAAAACCAGACCTTTCCATTTTTCAAAACCAAAACACTCAACCTACGCTTTTCAAACCTTACACATCATTTTATTTTTAAATTTCTTCATTTCAAAAAAAATTCCAAGACCAAATAATTTTTCTTAAAAACCAGGATTCCATGAATCCAAAACAAAGAGAATATGAACAATACAAGAGGGAACTAGTGCCAGTGGGTGACTGAGACATATGGTTGGTAGCCATATGCCAATCACACCACTGCCATAGAGAGTCTTCTAGGACAGCGTCCCCGGTTCCACATGTCTTGCCAGACTTTGCGAGCTTAGTAGGACAACAGACCCTAATCCCTTCATTTTTCCCCTAAACAAGATTAGTCACGAGGTCCAATGACTCGGACAAACCTCAACTTACTATGGTAACTCAAGTCCCACAAAAAGGTGTGCTGGCCCGGCACCATACTCATAGCCAAAACATCATGTTCCGACACCCTTAACATTGGTCTACCCTAACTCTATCCAAAAATAACAAGACCCATGAGAGAAAACCTACCCTCTGATACCATTTTGTCATGAACCAGGCCGGGTCGCCATCCGACCCAATGCCCAACCCGGTTTGTGGCATAGCCCGAAGGGTGTTCCTGATCACCACGGGCTGACACAAGTGCCCGGGTATCAAAACTAACACATGGAAATGATTTACCCGAATGAAGAGACAAAAAAAACAACTAAGAACTCTAAAGGAAATGAAATGATTTTATACAACCAAAAAGACCCTTAACACAATTTATATTTAAAGGTCTATAGCTAGAACCAACAACCAAAGAGAGACGACAAAAAAGAAAAACTAAAACTCTAAAAGATTTCACTAAAAGAAAACTATCACATCTACCTGCACCTTCAAGCAACATGAGGAGCCACCTCCTCAAACCCCCATCGTCAGACCTGCATGGGAAAACCATCGACAACCCAAACCATTGTCACTAGGCATGATGCCTCAACCTGTGACATAAAAATAAAAAGTATTACATACACCCAAAGTTGTATGTAGCGTGTGAGCCAAGAGCCCAGTAGGATTCCACCGGGATAAGATTCCACGCATAACCATTTAAATGATGAATACATTTTCCCGTAAAGTTGATAAAAGGGAAATAAATGTTTAAACCGTATATAATGAAAACAAATTTTAATGACTTGTGCTTTAAATGAAATTGAATTTAAAGACAACTACCTAAATTGAAGAGAAGAATTAAATACTTGCACACTTTTAAAGAAGACATGATTTAAGAAAACTATTTCAAATAAAACAGATTAAATTAAAACACACACACACACACTTACTTTTTAAAATAACCCAAGTGTCACACCGATGAATGTAAAGTAACCAAGGAACACCAAATATGGGAGGGACCTCATGGGAGTTAGCTATATTGGGTCCCTAGATCTTTTTTTCTTGGTGAAGCGTGGCTTAGAAACCACGACCCTCAGAAAATGTGGATTAGAAGGCCACAACCCTCAGAGAACGTGGCTTAGAAGCCCATAGCCCTTAGAAAACGTGGATTAGAAGTCCATGACCCTCAGTCATTCATATGTTTAGTTAGTGTTGCAATCATCAGTCCTGCAAGTGAAACCCAGTCGCATCACCTCCGGAACACTAGCTCACTAGTCTTAGTTCACCTTCCAAGCTACCCTGGCTTCCCGCTTTGTGCTCAACAAATTTAAAGACCATAATTGGTGCACATCACATAATCAATCCAAGAAAAACACCACACATGACAAGATACCATTTACAACATCAATTCTACTTTCAAAATTCAAGATCATTTCAAATGTAAAATTTATACATAAAATCCAAAAAAAGTACTTATATACCCCGAACCATCATTTTCACACCCAAATACCATTTTGAAATATTACGCACACCCAAATACCATTTTGAAATATGACACGCACACAAATACCATTTTGAAATATTACACACACTGAAAATATTTTTTTAAAACTTATTATGCATCTCGTACACAATCAATTAAACCACATACAATTTTAAAGAAAAAAGTTTTACACCTAAACAACCACCGAGAGAATTTATTGAACAAGTCAAAAAATGTGCCACACGACTCTTTAACAATAAAACCCACTTTTATGAAAAAAACATACTTTTATGCCACAACCAAAACACACACTGCATCTCTTTCACATTCAAACCACAAAATGTAAAATCTAGAGAACACTAAAAAGTAGTTCAATGTAGGTTTTCATAATCAAACACATTAACATCACATAAACAATCGACTAAAAAACAAATGGACATAAAAACTCAGTAAAAATCACTTTCGCAACATACACTACTTAAAAATTGTTCTAATTAATTAAATTAACAAACTAATTTACCAGAAAATTTATGAAACAATTTTCAGAATATTCTGCATGACACGAAAATACTAAAAATGCAGTCAAAAGTTCCTCTATGAATCAATGCAAATTGATGCTAAACTAGGGAACAATTTGTATAATTTATAATCTACTAATAAACAGTTCAACACTATTTTTTTACATAAAACGCACCTATATAACATAAACATATCAACTTCAATGGAAAAAATTATTCGCATCAAACAAACTAATTAAATAATATACTAAAATAATTTAAGAAGAAAAACAATTCATCAAACAATGGTTAAAACGTGAAACTACCTACCTCAGTGTCAAAACTTGAAAACTTGTTCGTGCAACTCCAATCGCAACCAATTTGTATCACAACCAACATGACTTAAACCCTAAAAAAATTCAAATAAAGAAATGATTCAAATTCAACCCCTAACATGATCCCACACATACTAAACAACCAAAAACTCAAAGAAAATGAAGGAAAAGAGATACAACCGAAGGGGGTCACTCACACAGAAGGATAAAAAGGAGCCGGTGGGGAAGTCGGAGCTAGTGAGGAAATGGATTCCCAGGAGGGAGAGGGCGGCACAGATGGGGTTGGCTAGGAGAGGGAGGAGGGCACAGCGCGAGGTGGGTTTAGCGGTGCGAGGCGAGTGAGAGATGGGAGGTGGAGCAACCAACCAGGGGCATGCTAGAGTTAGAGAAGGATGGTGAGGGGCAACATTGGGTGATGAGGACACCAAGTGTGATGGGGTAGAGGGAAGCACGAGTCTGCTTCACCAGAGGAGGGGACCGATGCGATTCCGGCTTGTCGGGAAGGAGAAGGTGGCGCAGATGGGGAACCAGCTCGAAAGAGGGAGGTCTGGTGGTTTCCATGAGGTGGTGCGGCACATGGGGTAGGGTTTCAGGGGGACTATAGAGCGACTCACAGCTGTGCAATGAGAGAGAGGGGGAAGAAGGAGAGAGGAGAGAAAAGAAAAAGAAAAGAGATAAAAGGAAGGAAAAGAAAGAAGAAGAAAAAGAGGGGGGGGGAAGGGGAAAAAGAATGAAATAAAATAAAAAATATATAAAATAAAGATTAAATGGAACTTAAAAATAATAAGAAGAAAAATAATAATACTATTATTGATAACATGTTAATAATTTTTTTATAATCATAACTTAATTAACAATTATAACTTAATTAAAATATTAATGAAAAAATATAATAATAATAGAAATTACCATTTTGTTTATTATTAAAATAATTCATTAAGCTTTTACCTAATTTATTTTAATTTCACTTTATATAGTTTCCCTGAACATTAGGTACATCCTGCGGAGAACTGGGCGAGGTCGCGCGGTGACCCAAGTAAAGTCGTGCGACTTCGACCATCCCCCACCCATGCGTCGGATGTAGCCAGGCCCAAAATATTCATTTATCAGTAGAATGTAAAATTTCGATTAGGCTTGTCCCAAACTTTCATGAAGATTAACATAAGAGAATAAAAATAATAAAAAATAATAAATTAATTAATTTTTTTTGAAATTTGGGTGTGAAAGAAAAAGATTTATGAAATAAGATAATTCCCCTTGTTAATGTTTGGTGAATAAACCCAAAGTGTGAAGAAGTAGTGTGGGAAGAAAAGGAGGTGATAAAGCAGAGTTGCCCTAATTTATTTTAGTGTGGGGAAAACATTTTATGGAAGAAATTTCTAAAGGGGGGAAGATTATAATGACCCAAACTGTTATGAACAAAATTACCCTTTTTATTTTAATTAAATGTCTTTTGGTTATAGGAAAAAAAATTTACTTCATTTGTTTAATTATATCCAATTGGATTTAAATGACTATTAAGTATCATTAACATTGTTAATATAATGGTTGAATAGTGAACACATGACTAGTTTAAATATAGGGTTTTAAAAAATCCCATTGTCATAGAAAAAGTAAGTGATGGCCTCAACCAGTATGATTATACCCTATGAATACCATTTATCAGATATTCTAAGGGAGTTAGATTTTTAGGGTTTTCCCCTAGGCCAATATAGAGCCGAGATCCAACAACTTTAGCATGCGAAGATTCATTTATGAGGGAAGTTTATGCTCATCGAGATCACAGCCCAAAACATGTTCGTCGAATGGCCCCATGAAATACCCACCATCGTGCACCTTACTCTTAGAGAATATGTGGGAGTATTAAAGGGATATGTATCAATACCCTAGAAATATGAATACTAACATTATTTTTTATATAATAATAAATATATTTTAATCTTATTACTGTTACTTTGTAAATGATTTTTAATTCGCAAATTGTATTTTTTATTCATATTCCAATTCAATAAACGAATTTATTCATTAATTTATTTTTGAAATAAATAATATTTTAGTGTAATATTATTATTAAATAAAATTTATCAAATATAAATGATCATATAATTTTATTGATTCCAAATGATAATTTAATAAAGTTTCAAAAAAATGTTATTGTCAAAAAACCCATAATTTCTAATAAAATGTCTATTTAATTTTAAAAGTAAAATTTCAAATATATAGATAATTATTTAGTTAAAATTAATATGTTTTTGTAATTGGGATTTCCAAATTATCCCATGGTGAAATTTTCATAATTTTCTGAGACAGTCAAATTTTATTGTAAAAATTAAATACCGTATAAATATACTTTTGTGTTTTATGATATGATAATGACCCAAATGTGGTTTAATAAGTAATATAAATGGAATAAAAGACCATATATATGATTTAGCTTTAAGATAATGTGATTTTATGTTTAATTTACTTATTTTTTAAATCCATTATGAATCCTCCAAGACTTATAATATATTTTAAGATTTTAAAATCATTTTTTAAGAGTGAGACTCACCTCCACATAACCAATTGTAATATTTTAATATGTTTGTACATTGTACAAATAAAATAATTTAAAACAATCCATTTTTTCATAAACCATTGGATATGTTCTGATGTTTTAGATATTTTATTACGTAGAGTCTATAACCTAAATAATAAATAAATTCCCCTCCTTTCCTACATAAACCTACCCAGTATCCCATTTATCCTCAATAAAACTCATGGGGAAATTTAATCACTCTAACCCCCCCCCCATATTCCTCCCTAGGCACACCATACTCTCAATATATCCTTCCCAAGCCTTTGGAGTCACACATTCAAGTATGGGAACCTCTTCTTCCACTCTCCTCTTCTTTCAAGCACTCCTTCAATGTTATGCCTTTTCATTTCCATTAAATTATGATGGTATATTTTATCATATATTCCCACTTTATTCCATTTTATTTTTAAATGATGATATCCCCTTTCACTCTCATTTATCCACTATATGAACCTTTACGTACACCAGTTACTATGCTAAAATTCTATAAGAGATCCTCACCTTCTCTTCTTTATTCAAGATTATTTATGAACTTATGAATTATATTTCAATTTAATAATGCTGTAAAATTTATTTCTATGCCCCTATTAATTTCCATTTTATTTAAAAATAATTAGAGACCCATTTATCTCTCATCAGTAATTTTTATGAATTTTTAAGTGTCACTATTGTGATGCTGAAATTTCACCACAATTTTCCATACCAAAATAATTGTGTAGTAAATACCATACCCATTTTTCTATAAAGGGTATTTAGCATCATGAACATATACTTATTTATTGGGGACTTACATATATTTATTTTACATTCATTGATCATGGAATAAATTATGATATTGAATGAATCCATGTTGCATGATCTATGTGTCAAACTTAAGCATGAGAATGAAATGATTATGATGGGTGCACCCAGATAGTGCTCTAATGAATTAGGTAATGTTTAGTATCATGTTAAGACATGTTGGGATAATGGTTTACCAGATACCTTTATGGGAATTTATCCACCATGAGGTCCTGGAAGATTTATCATTGAACTATGTTTATGATTCAGTGTTTTAAGTTGTTGAAACAATTCCAATGTTATGATTATCAAGATATTTTTTTATTTATTATTCATGATCCTTTTATGATCCATTAATATGACTATTTTATAACATGTATTATCTTCTTCATTTTAGACCGTTTTTATTCCCTTATTGGGCTTTGTACCTCACCCATTTCTTATGTTTTTTTCCTTGGACTTCCCATGTAGTTTTGTGTTTATTGGAATATTATGACCATGTAAAGGAAGAGTTCAATAATGTTTTGTATCCCATGTTTTAATTTGTTATGTAATGTACCTAATTGCCAAATACACTATACTTCATGATATTATGGTTTTTATTATATGTAATTTTATGAAATAAATAAATTATTAATATGTAATAAAGAGTAGGGTTGTTATAACCACTGTCTCCACCTCTCGACTCGTCAATTCTCAAGAGGATTTTCAACATGATTATATTACCTAAAAAAATAATCCCATTCCACTAGGCTAGGGGAATTTATATACCAATCACCATCAATAGGTTCATCATACCTTGATAGGGTCATGGGGAAATCAATGATGATTCCATATTAACCACATCCCGTAGGGATGGGGATTTTATATCTCAATTTCCATTTTGGGAATCATCAAATCCCTAAATTAAATCATTGGATTCTAAACAATATGATCAATAAATGAAAATTATGTCCAAAAATAACCCCCATCTTGCAAGAATGGGAAAATTTTCAACATTATCATCATAAATAGAATAAGTCTTCTCTAGGTCGGGAGGTAAATATCAATGTTCAGCATCCCATCTATTCCTCCCACACCAAGAAGGACCTCTACTATTAAGAGAATGTTCGGAATGCATTACTAGAAACCTACTCAAGATCATTGTTCATTTACCAAGAAGGGGGAAATGTATGAGAAATGAAATAAAACCCCATCATCGTCTCCAGAGAAAATGGCCTAATGTGGATAAGGGTTTGAATAATAACCCTAATGAATTTAGTGCAGATTTAGCCTATTGCATAAAAAGTAATGGTATAAAATTAATTTCTAATTAATCCTCTTTAAATATAATCACTATCAACATAATAGAAATTGTGGAGCAATAAAAAAATGCATAGTTCCACAAAACAGAAAAGATACCCCAATAAGAGGTTTATTTGGATGCACCAAATGAGGCATCATGAACTCAGAACTATAGGAGTCTCTAAAACCTGAAACCTATGAATATAATGTTTCCACCTCTTTAGAAGTTTACTTCCAAAGACAAATTCAATGATATGGCTATATCCCAATCACCACTCCAAATAATCGTGATTCCTTCCAAGGATGAATAGTTTTAAAAATATTATAGTGAGATAAAAACTCTCAGACAAATCATTGCGGAGCTACTCAAGGGAAAGATTAACAATGGGTATCATATCCAAGATGAGGAGAATATCCTACCTCCCATATGTCTAGAAAAATCTAATCCACCAATATGAATAGTATCTAAGAATCAAACTAGCTTCAGATCTTGGAAGCCAGTAAACGTAAATGGGAATTCAAACAAGATCCTGAATTCCATCCTTTGTGGTGAAAAAATCTTCCTCACCAAAGAGATCATTCAATCTTAGGACGAATTGAGAATCACAGGATATGAAGGCAAGTCCACCTAATTAATCCTCTCATGCTCCCTGTAGAAGGGATATGGATCATGCAGTAGTCCACTGGAGTTTCTAAACTTAATCGAGTCCCTGGATACTCTAAGTGAATCCAAGGAAGGGAGACACACACAAGTGAAACCTGAGAGGAATCCATATCCAGAGTGGGTTTAGGACACTTTGCCTCCACCTAATTTTGGAAATCCAACCTTCTCTAATTTTGACCTCGCGGGTGACCTCAAAAAACATCTCACATTCTTCATATCCTGATGTGGGATGATGATTGGAACTTGAGATCAATCGGAAGAAAAAAAAGAAAAGGGGTTTTGTACAATCTTTGATAGTTCTAGACTTTGTTTTGTACCATAGTCTTCTAACAGGTTTTGTTTTAGGATGGGACACCACCATCATTAGTTCCTTTATCACTTTTTCTCCATGCTAAGAAAAATGAAAATATTTGACCTAACAAACTATAAGAAATGAATAAATGAGAGGGTGTACGACTTCATAGATGGGTAGAATGGTTTAAACTATTCTCTCATCATATCTATATTATAGGACGGACTACGGGATATTTATGCTGAAAATATCATGGATGAGTTGCAGATGCCTATGATCCTAATGATGTATCCCTGTGGGTTCTATGATTTTGTAGAAATATCCCTACAATTGGATATAACATTGAGATAACACAATCAAAATCATAAATCTTCCCTCAGTATAGGGGAAAATTAAATGAAAAGAATAATTTGCAGCTTTCACTCTCAAGCCAGCAGTAGTGCCCATCAAAGCACTTAGGTGGGTCCCAAACCGCCCATCACCTCATGTCGAGCGACGACAACCACAGAATAAACCTCGTCCATATGAATAGATAAATCAAGGTCACTTTATATTTGGGGAATGGTTGAATAAAGAATAATCCTTATGAAATGAAAAATTCCTTAGTTATTTGTTGGTATCCATGTATAATAACCTACTTAAGACACCATATCCTAGGAATCCCGATGAGGTCAACTTCATTGACCATCCTGACTACTACCCTTACCATATAATGTAGGTTTATAATATCCCAGAATGCTTCATATTCAAATAATTACTTCAAGTTATGGTCAATTTTGGACATGTGGTTCTAGATAACTCTACAGAATAGGTGGCTGGAATAATCATTTCTCAGTTAGAAGAAGAGGAGGTTGGAAGAAAGTTCCAACCATGCATGACCGAATGTCCAACAACTGAATGACTCAAAAGATAGATTATTGTGCCCATTCCACCTTATGAGAATAGCTACGTATACCCACAATAGATCCTACACACAAGGAGGTGACATTTGATATGCCTCCCAAAGGTGGGCATGAAAATTGGAAGAATGAAGAAATATAAGAGGAGGAGTCATATTCTATTACAACTCAAGCTACGACTCTTACATATTTCCACCCTACGAAATTCAAATAATGGGAACCCCCCCCCCCCCCCAATAGAACACTCATTAGATGAAGATCTCATATTTGGTTTTCTCAATGTGATACACTTTAAAGACCCCTACTCTGATGATGAATATTCGTCACAATTTCATTTTCCTGCACATAATCAGGGAATAGAAGGTCATGTGCACATAAACTGAGGATACATGGGATAAAAAGAGTGTGATCGGACCCAATATTTCATTCAAAACCCTATAGTGGACATATATGAAGCTACGACAAGTGGGAAAGTTCTTCAGAAGACCCAAAAGAGGCATGGAGGTGTCCTATAACCCTCTAAAAGATGCTCGTTCCCAATTCTCTTACATGACCTCATAGAGAGGGTTTAATTATTTGATCATTACAAAGAATGGGGAAGCCAGGAATAACCCATGAAAGTGGATGTGTATTCTCCCATGACCTTTGCATGAGCACCAGACACGTCCAACTCAACCACCTCATCTCTTGATCCACATATAAATGATCAACCCCACCTCAGGAGGTGCTGATCTATGTAAAAAAGTACAACATTTTGAAATAGATAATTATTGTCCCGGTCAAGCTCCCAATCTTGGATGCACTCCATATTTCAAAAAAACCATTATAGTCAATTGTTAAAGACCTATAGATCATATAGGAGTTTTAGATAGAAGTAACTACAGCCGAGGTTTATCGAGTGGAGACCACTCCATTATAATTCCATGTCCCTATCTAATTAACTAACTAGGATTGGGAAGAGGTTATACAAGGGAACATTAGCCTCCTATATGTTTTTGAGAAAACTCAATAATGTTTATGTCCAAATGGATCTTATTCATAATGTTTATGGGATCAACCTTGTCCTGATTTGAACCCTTTGACATTTGGGGTATACAGAAGGAGACCTATCTCCCATTACACCGACCATTAAAGGGTGTGATAAGGGTGAGGAATGACCTCTCAGAAAGATCAATCTCAGAGTTTAGTTTGTGGATATGACATCTGAAACTAATTTTATAGTTATCTAAAAAGTCACTATATTCAATTTCTTTCTTGGAAGGCCCTACTCCATAGTTACTTGGTGGTACCTTCAATATTCCCTTAGCGTCTGAAATACCCCATAGATGGAATGGTCAGTATATTACATGGTGAAAAATCCCCCTTTGATACTTATAGAACCACATATGTTGAAGAATATTTCTACCAAAGGGGAGGTAAGAAACCATTGGTGGATGATGATATATAGTTTGCATCACCCAATGTCTTGGGGACCACCCCTGCGAATCATTGGTGTATGCTCGAAAACGACTATGTACTCCCCATAAATCCAGTTGAAGTAATACACCTAGTCCCGAAGGTCCAAGCCCCTTCTATCCCTAGTGATAGTGTAAAAGAAAATCATCTTTGGAATATCTCTAAAAAATCTCAAAAAATAGGGGATGATAATGTCTCTTATCATGGCCTCTCTCACATTGATAGTGATAGAGATGCCCCTAGGTCTCTTCCCCTATCTGATAATTCCTCCATGAACTCATATATTAATGAATATGAGGATGACCAGAAAAAATCCTCCTATATTCGAGGAAGGAATATCCACCACTATTGATGAACTCGGATAGGTAAATCTAGGAATAGAAGAAGACTTGCAACCTATATTGATTAGTACCACAATACCCATCAAAAAGAAATATATATACATCTCAATTCTAAATAATCATCAATATTTTTTCACTTATAACTATAAAAAATGATATAACTGAATCTAGATATGGATACACACCATATAGGCCTACCAAATGAGCATTATGGCTTCAAGCAGGAAGTCAGGAGGATTCACCCCTCTACTTCCACCAATTTAGAGGTGGAAGTTGAAAATTTATCCCAACCAACATTTTCCAAGAAGTGAAATACCCGAAATGGATTAGTAACATCATTATTATCAAGAAACATAATGTAAAAATTATGGTCATAATTGATTTTAGAGACCTTAATGGCACTAACCAAAAGGAGATTTCTCATAGTTTTTCATAGAGCTCATGATCTATGTGATAGTTGGGCTCTTAGTCCTTTATTTTGGGGATGGTTATTCAAGGTAAAATCAAAAAAATATGGCCCCTAAAGATGAATAAGCCACTACTATCAGTGAACCCTAGGGTATATTTTTCTATCAGGTCATTCCCATTGGTTTAATGAATGCTAGTTCTAGATATCAATGATCCATGCATCATAACATAATCAATTCATGTAAAGGGCAGGCGAATGTTATGTCAATGACTAGGATGATAAATCCCAACATCGATGTTATCACTTCATGGATCTTCGAATAGTCTTAGATAAACTATGAAAACACATTCTAAAGATGAATCCATTGAAATTTTTGTTTGGGGTAACATCTGGGAAGTTTATTGGATATGTCATATGTCACTGTGGCATCGAGGTTGACCTAGAAAAGACTAGTTCTATTTTACCAATGTCACTCCTTTAAATATAAAAGAACTAAGGGGGTCTAAGGGAACCTTACCTACACTTGGAATTTCATAGTAAATGTTGCCATAAAATATCTCCCCTTTACCAGGTTAATGAAGAAGGGAATCACTTATCTATGTAAAGATGACTGCTAAGAAGCCTTCTAAATTTTCAAACAGTATTTACTACGCCCACTAGTTCATATGCCTTTGATGGAATGGATTCCACTAATATTGTATGTGTATACCATGGAATTCTCACCAAGTTCCCTCCTCACATAGAAAAATGATGTGGGAGTGAGAAAAATCTCTATTACCTCATCCAAAAAATGATTGGTACTGATAGATGATACTCTAATTTTGAGAATAACTAACTTGAACTCATCTTCAAAGTGAAAAAGATGAGGCATTAATTGTAGCAACACAATGTCCATATGGTCTCTCATATTGTTCTTCAAAAGTACATCCTTGGTCATCCTATTCTAACTGGTTGTCTGTCCTGATATATAGAAATTCTAAAATAAAATGACATCTAGTTCATATAAAAACATTTAGTTAAAGGGAATGACCTAGATGATTTCATCACAGCACATCCTTCCACTGAGAATACACCAATGGACACCGAGATTCCAGACGAGTTGTTCATTTATTCCCATAATGCTCCCTGGACATGGTAGATTAATTTTTATAGTTCTTATTAGAGTCTTTTCAAAAAAAATGATTGGAAACCTGAAGCTTAATCATGTCGTCCTAGGGGTTTTATTTGTATCTCCAAATGACGCAGTTTTTCCTTACTCTTTCTCACTATCTGAAGGCTATAAAATTAATAAGGATGAATACCAAGACCTCATCAGTAGCTTGAAAGTATCCCTACAACTTTATATAGCCAACATGAATATCAAAGGGGATTCATAACTACTGATAAATCATTTCAATGGTGAATATTCCCTTAAAAAGGAAGAACTAGCCCCTCTCATTGCCTATGTCATGTGACTGATGAAAGAGTTCCATTTTTATCTCACATTGAATTATGTTCCTTGATCACAAAATTCCCACACTGACGCATTGGATAATGTTGACACTATCTTAGATGACCCTGATCAAGAGGATGCAATCATCCATATCACACACCAAAGAATTGTCTCATTAGTCATCTTTTGAAATGTGGAATAAATCAATTAGGTCAAAAATGACCCATAGTGTTATAAATTGATATCCACCATTAGATGGATGGATCCCATAATTAGATGCCTCCAAAATGGATCTCTCCTAACAAACCATGCTAGAAGGGAATATATTCTACACCTTACAGTTAACTTTACCATGCATGATGGTATGAATAAAAAACAATCCCCTAAAATATAGGATTTTATGGAATCTACCTCACATGAATATCATAAAGATATATTACCTCCATTATAGAATAACTCCATATAGGATCATGTGGTGCTCATTAGTCTAGGACTAGGTTCTCCCCCCAAATTAGAAGGCTGGGTTACTACAGGAAATCCATGATACAAGAATATGTTGAATTCACCAAGAAATTTCATATGTGCTTGAAGCAAGAATAATTTATCCATAAACACTTGGAATTACTACATACATCTTAATATTAAGTACCGTTTTCTATTTTGGGCATGGATGTTGTGGGGTCATATGCCCCACCCACAACTTTGAAGTTCAATTACATCCTTACATCCACTGAATTATTTTCCAAATGGGATGAGGTAATACCCCTCAAAGAAGTTGGGATGAAGAATATAATTAACTTTGTAAAGGCCCATATGATCACTAGGTTTCTGGTACCTCACACAATACTGACAGACAATGGAACCATCTTATGTTCTTCAGAGTTGAATAAATTTTACTATGAGTACAATATTGGGTCCAATAACTCATCTCACTATCATGAAGTAAAAAATAGATAGATAGAGGCCTTAAATATGAAACTATCAAATATACTCCATAATATAGTGAAAAAGAATAAAAATTCATGTCCGAACAAGTTCCTATATGCTTTAAGGGCCTACTGTACTACCATATGCACTACTACACAAGCAGCACCATACTCATTGGTGTAAAGGACCGAGGTCGTATTACCCATACAAATCTATCTTCCCTCAATATTAATATCCATTTCAAGAAATCTATCAGATGATGAGTAGTCAAAAAAGTGACCGGATGAATTAGAGTGGATCGATGAGAACAGGTTGTGTACATTTCAAAACCTTGAAGTCTCACAGAATTGGATCACATGTGAATTTAATAAAAAAGGATATTCTCTATTAATTACTCCATGGATAATTGATATTGGTTCCTAGATCCCAAGTGACACCACATGAAGTTTCCCAGTCAAGATTCAAGTATCACTGATAGGGGAGAGGTGAATTAGTGATATCTTTTTCTTTTACATTTTCTTACTTATGAAACTACATTCACCTCTTGTTAAATATTTATTTCCCTTATGAACACAATACAAACACAAATCCATAGGAAAACAAGAATTTATAAGGTTCCCTACTCAACAAGAGTAGTTACATCCTTGGTATGGTTTGGAAATAATCCAATACCACATAATCCACTAGAAAATGATATTTTTTTGTGCAATAAAACGAGTAGGATATTACCTTACACATGTATCAATTTAAAAATAATCCAATATTGTCTTTTCTACTAGATAAAAATTATTTAATTTAATGTTTTGGTGCTTATTGATCATATTTCACAAATATGATCTTTCAAAACAATTTTTCTCTTTCCTACCTAGAAGCTATAGGAACTTCCTTGAGTCCTCTATGAATAATCATGATTCCTCCATCAACCGCATGAATCCTCTGCGAACTGATTTTCACTGCATGGTGTAAGTTCTTAGTAGACAACCTTATTCTTCCATGAACTATCTCTACCCCATGTATGGATGATGCCTTGCATACTGCTTATGCTTTGTAGACTTCCCCTACTCTATGGACAGCCTTTTCTTCGCAAGTGACCTTTCCTTTTGTGGATTGCATCTTCCTTCATGGATAATACCTTCCTTAGATAACTAAATCCACTTACATGGAACATATCCTATTCCATGAACCGTATATTCTTCTATGGACCATCTCCTCTTCCACGTACAACTTCATCCTTTATGGAATATTTCCTCCATGAACTCTACTGGAATTAGCTAAATTATTCCTTAGAGGGAAGATGTTATCTTATGAAATGTTCTCTCTATCTTAATGATAGTTTTATGGTCCATTTTAAAGTCAAATAAATAAAAAAATTACTAATCCATTTTACCATAATTTTCAATGTGGTCCAGTCTTCACCATGTACTATGATCATTCCGAAAACTATTCCCCTACACAATCTGCATATCATTTTCTTCCTTCCTCGTGGTGGCCAATTCCATCCACGAACGGATCACCACCTCTATTTCACAAATGAAAGACTTTGTTGTAAACTTCAATTCTTTGGCTAACAGTGGTCCTCCCATGAACCATTTATCACACACAGTCAGTGTACCATGCTCCGTGGTCTGCATAGCACTACTACACAGAATTCTTCCTTTTCTGATTCCCATCACCGCTCAATGTACCTCTTATTTGGTCTACAAACTGTACTTCATTGTTCAAAAATTGTGATTCGCAAACACTTTTGTGAAAAATCATTTTCCATAAAATAAATTCTCAGTTTTGGGGCCCTAGAATTTGGAAAACACTTGGAAACAACACCATAAAAAATATATTCTTTGACAAGAACACCCATGGTACATATCTAAAATCTTTCTTATTCAACAATCAGTTGCATTCATTAAAAACATTATCTTTAATGATATATTGTCTTTGATTGTTAAACCTTTTGCATCATCATGTTTTTTCGAGGAAAGTATCATAAATTCTCTATCTTCCAGCGAGATCTTTCTTTCCAATCAAACCTAAAATTGATTAGAATTATCTTTTCTACCCATTTACTTAATAAGGATTGCATCAAAATTCCTCCAAAAAACATATGATATTTTTGAAATGATAATCAGTAGTGGATCTTTATATTTTAAAAGTAATTTACAATGTGAATTGATTTATCCTTTTTTACAAAAAAAAAAGACAACACTCTTTAAAAAAAACTCTTATTACTTCCTTATCCATCCATCTTGGTCTCAACACCAGGTAAGAGGCCACCAAAGCTGGAACCCAAATAGTAAGGACCTTGCATATGTCATAACCCGCCTTCACTATGATTAGGGAAGCGACAAAAAACTACTAGACACTTCTTTCCTCAAGTTGAAGGAGATAAAATGACCCCCGAGTCCCGCCTTCAATAGTCCTTGGAGTGGAGACTAGAACCAAGTGAATATAATCACACATAATATGGAAGGCATTACCCTTTTTATTTATTAAGATTTGGTGATATGATGGTAAAAACACAAAATAACTCCAAAACTTAAGGTAAAATTAAATCCAAAACCCACTCCCATATGCATGTTCAAAGGTAAAACCATACAAAGTACAAGAAAAATACAAAGGGAAAGTACTAAAAGGAAAGAAAACGATAACAAAAACTTCACCAATGTCCGAGCTAGTACGACCCTGCAGGGTCCCTGAAGTCCTCCTACAAATTTGAAAGTAGTTTTATACACGTATGGTATGTATAAAAGTATACTCATTAGGGAAAACCAAAAGCTCTTGTGAAAAAGTGTGGAGGCCTTCTATTTCCCCGTGAGAAAGTAGATGTAACCAAAACACCTACCAACAGAACTATCCACCCAGCCTTACCAAGGAACACTCCCCAAATAATGCAATTTAGGTATGGTAATAGTAATAGAACATCGATATTTTGGTACCCTGCACTGCTTTCCCACTTGTTATCAAAGACATCATATGTGTTAGACCGCCCCTGCCATTTCTCCCTACAGTCCCACTGCTGCCCCAACAACAACCTTATGGGACACCTCAACCATGTATCCCAACCACAGAAACCTAGGACACCAAAACCACACATCCCGCTCACAGACACCTTGGTCACCACAACCACACATGACAATGCCTGCAGACACCTAGCCTATAAAAACTATAGCCACGCCCAAACACACATGGGCCTCATCCCGAAGGCACTTTGGAAACAACATGCCCGTACACACCTGGTCCAACCACCACAACATACCCTACCCAAAGATTCTTGTGCTAAAATAGACCTCAAGCTATCACAACAAGTCCAAAGTGTCTTGGGATACTCGGGTGAGGGAGAAAAAAGGAGCTAATAACCAGCCACCCAATATGATTTTGGAAAAAACACCCCCCCATGAAATGGTGGTTTTTGGTATGAAGTGCTTAACCATGGTGGGGTGAGAATAATAAACAAAAAAACTAGATTTATATGTATAGGTAAAAAATCACTCATCCCAACCTAAGGTTTCCAAAACCAGCCCATACACAGACACCCTCATTACTATTCATTCATGCAAAAAAAAGCACATCAACCACAACTACAGAACCAACCATTATTGTTATCATGTTCATGGTATTCCATTCAATCATTCCTTCACTACCAAGATACTAAAAGGCATATCCAAAAGTCAAAACAACAACTGGAATAGAGAACAAAACATCCAAGCAATAATTTAAGCATTCACACCCGGTTCTCTTGTAATGTCACAAAAACCAAAGGGATCTGTGAGATCCCTCGATGTATTGGAAAAAAATCAAGCCCTATCATATGGCCCCCCATGGCCTCAGATCCACAAACCCACAACTGAACAACAGGGGATCCCATTCACATTCACACCACCCACAAGAATCAAGTAGAACACCCATGCTTATTAGAAGAAAAAAATAAAGGAGTTTTCATATTTAACCACACCATTTATCAATTTCCTTCCTTTTGTTTGCTTAACCGGGTGATCAAACAAGGATTATTTTTCATTGGTAATCTATTTAATCAACTATGTTTATGTGATTAATTAGTTTCCATTTTATTTCCATTCAATCACAAGTTTATACAGAGAAACAAAGGTTCATTAGTGCACTATAAAGGACCACCAACGGCCAATATTTTCTATGGGCATAAGAACATACAATTCACAACATATGAAAAAAGAGCACAACAACATTATCATCAAACACATCCCTTCATTCTTAAGAAACCATTTTTTATCTTCGTTATGGTTTGGTTATATCCACACCAAGAGAAAACATTATCATACCCACCCTACATGATACACAGTAAAGAGAGACTAAGGAAGACCCTACCTGGATGATCAACGTTCAATGTTTTCTCTTCTCGGGCCAAGAACCAGTGATGTGTGACTTTTAGAAGAAGTCTCCAAGGACTCCAAGGGTGAGAAGGAAAGGCTCCAAAACTATCACACAATTCATCTCTTGAATAAGGACTCCAAACACACCAATAGATAGAGAAAAGAAAATAATATATGATCTCAACTTCCGAAAAAGGAAAGATCCTGAAAACAAAGAGATAATTTCAAAGTATTTAGAAGTAGGATTGTGGATCGACCACGTAGTTGGTCAGTTTCACATGTTGGGATTAATTTTTATTTAATAATTCTCTTTGTACATGATGGATATAATGACCACAAGTTAATAGATATCTTTTAAACTGAGAAAAAATGTTAAACATGGAAAAACTGTAAAACACAATAAAGTGTGACACTGAGGAAAAATGCCACACATTTTGATAGATGAAGGGTCACCCAATTAATGGTGGTTTAAAATTCTTTTAATTCCCTTAAATAGATCTTTAAGACATATTAAAAAGTTTTTTCTTCAAAAGATATGTTATTGGGGCGAAACCGAAAGGTCCTGGAAAAACTGGGAAGGACTCACTGTTGCCCTAGCACCGTCACCCTGACATCGTCACCCTGGCACCGTCACCCTGGCATCGTCGCCCAGGCACTGTCGCCCTGGCACACTCTCCCTAGCACCATCACCCCAGTACTATTGCCTTGGAACCGATTCTGATTGGTTCTATGGACAAACCAACTGTGCCACCAACTTCCATCGGTGCCACCGATGCTGAGCGGTGCCACTGATTCCCATTGGTTCTACTGACTCCCTTTGGTTCCACTGACACCCATCGGTGCCACTTACGCCCATCAGTGCCACCAATAACGATCGGTCCCACCGAGGCTCATTGGTGCCACCAGCACCCATAGGTTCCACCAACACCCATCAGTGCCACCAATGCTCAAACCTGAAATTTGGAAAACTATTTAATGAGCCAATGATGGTCCCGAGACACTCCAAACACCATTATTTGGAAAAGTAAAGTACCATGAGGATCTAGTCTATTACATCAAATACCTCTCAATCTATTATTGTCCTCAAGATTTTATGATAAACCCGAAGAAAAGGGAGGGGTCTGAACAACCACCTCATTAGATACCTCTCAGTGACAAACCAACCTAGAGTTGTTTTAAATTAGGAACAACCTCGATATATTATAACACATTTCACTTATCTATCTCATAAAAACCCACAGATACACTACCGCTCTTCTCCCCCAATCAAAAACACAACATAAAAAGGCATCACTGTCCAGACATATGGATTAGGGAGTCCCCTCCACCATGTCAAGATACGATCCGCTTTGGGTGGCACTGACTCACCTGCATGGGTTTAATCAAATCAGCTTTAATGCATCTTGAGTAGAGATCAGGGATTCCTCTCCCCACAGTCAGCACTCTCTTCACACACATTCAAAGAACAATAAAAACAACACAACCCATAGTTAACAAGGTAAATCATTACATCAAAATCAAGTACAAAACAAAACAGAACAAAACTCAAAATAGCTCTGGGTACTGGGCACACATTTGTGCATCCCATTCCTAGGTACTATCCTTGAGACCACCATGCCTCCATAGTACCCGAACCAAGGGAATGGTTTGCCCATGAAGCATCTTCTCCTGATGATCTTCTCCCCTCACCTGTCTCTCCATGAACATTGCATCGTCCTCGATATCCATCTCTCACCAGTTGAGGAAGTTTGAACTATCATGTAGATACTAACAGAGCTGAGACACATGGAAGACATCATGCACCCTCAGTAGCAGTGTCGGTAGTACCATCTAATAATCAACTTCGTCAACCCACCGCAACACCTCAAATGGTCCGTCAAACCTAGGAGAAATCTTACTCCCCATGCTGAACCTAAGTTTCCCACACCAAGTAGAGACCTTAAGAACACATGGTCCCCAAACTCAAACTCCAAGGGTGTCCTACTATGGTTGGCGTATGACTTATTTTGGTCCTGAGCCACCATAATCCTCTCACACACAAGATGAACCTTCTCCGTCATGTCCTGCACCACCTCGGGGCCAGGAACGCTTGCCTCCCCAAACACTATCTAGCATGTAAGTGAATGACATGGTATTTCATACAAGGATTTGAATAGATCCATTCCAATGGTAGAGTGATAACTATTGTTGTTGGGAAACTCCACCAGTGGCAAGTGTCGCACCCATGATCCTCTGAAGTCTATAACACATGCCCGCAGCATGTACCCCGGTGTTTGGATGGTCCTCTCTGTCTACCCTTCTATTTGAGGGTGGAAAGAAGTGTTGAGGCATATCTAGATGCAAAAAGAATATTGTAATCATTTACCGACTCGTAAGGTAAACCGTGTATATCTATCTAAGACTATGGACACTAAAACTCCATGAAACTGCACCACCTCATCCATGTACCTCTATGCTAAGGCATCCACTGAACTTGACACCTTGATTTCCAAGAAGTGAGCTGATTTTTTCAGCCGATATACCACTACCCTGATCAAAACATAGCCTCCTTGAACCCTGGGTAGTCCCATGAAAAAATCCCTCGAGATTTCATCCCACTTCCACTCTAGGACATCTAAAGGCATCAACAGACCACACTGAACATGGTTCTTAGCCTTCACCAGCTGACACATGAGGCACTTTTCCACGAACCCTGCCACTGTCTGCTTCACCTCAAGCCACTAAAATGACTCCTCAAGCATCAATACATCTTTGAAACTATTGGGCGTACCTCTAGGAGTGATTTATGGAACCCACCAAGAACATTCTCACACATCGTTCCTAGAAAAAATAGATTCTCATGGAAAAGCATCTGATTCTGATTGCCTTTTGACCATCCATTTGGAGCATCACCTTGGCTAACACGACCATGCATCACTTCATCCTATAAGTCCCCAACCGAGACTCCTCCACCTGTTGAACAAAGGAAGACTGCACCATCATATGGTATAGGCATCCCCTATCATCTTCCACCCTTGAATATAGGTGCAAGGTAGATAACTCCCATATGGCCATCCAAGCATCTGTTGATTCTAGAACCACATCCTTCTACGACATTCTGCTCAGGGCATCATCCACTATGTTATCATTCCCTAAGGTGTAGGAAATATCAAATTCATAGTCCTAAAGGAACTCTATCCACCTCTACTCTCGCAATTTCAGGTCATGTTGGGAGAAGATATACTCAATCTCTTGTGATGCATGAAGACCACAAAGCACTCCCTGATGAGGTAATGTCACCACAACATCAGTGTGAACACTAACATTGAAAGATCTAGGTCATGGGTGACATAGTTATGTTCTTGAGGATGTAACTGCCTAGACACTTAAGAGATCACTCCATGTTGCTGCATCAGCACACACCCCAAGCCTGGTCTTGAAGCATCGCAAAAAACATCCAATGCTACCCAATCTTTTGGAAACTTCAGAACTGGGGAACTAACCAACATCACTTTCAGATATATGAAGACCAACTGGCACTGCTCACTCTATACGAAAGCCTGGTCTTTCTTTGTCAAGTCTTTCAAAGGTGCTGCAACTCGAGAGAAGTTGGGAACGAACCTCCGCTAGTAACCTACTAGACCTAGGAAACTATGAATTTTCACTAAGTTTGTGGGTGTTGCCCAAGAAAAAACTGCATTGACCTTCGATAGGTCCACTGATATTCTCTATCGGGACACCATGTGTTCTAGGAAGTGCACCTATCGTGTCCAAAACATGCACTTGGACAAATTCTCATAGAGATGGTGTTGTTGGAGGACCTCTAAAACCATCCTCAAATGAATTGCATGATCATCTTCTAATCTTGAGTAGATAATCATGTAGTCGATAAACACAACTATGAACCTATCCAGATACTCATGGAAAACTGAGTCTGTGATCCCCATGAACATGGCTGGTGAATTCTTAACACCGAACGACATGACCATGAACTCAAAGTACCCATATATGTACCTGAAAGCAGCCTTTGAGATGTCACCCTCTGTCACACTCAATTGGTGATATCCTGATCATAGGTTGATATTAGAGAACCAACATGATCCCTTCCACTGGTCAAAAAGGTCGTTGATCCTCAGGAGGGGGTAACGGTTCTTGAACATCACCTGATTCAGCCTTCATTATTCTATACGCAGCCTAAGACCACCGTCTTCCTTCTATGAAGACATGACTATAGCACCCCATGGTGTTGTTCTCAGTTAGATAAAACCCTTCTTCATCAGAACATCAATTTGAATCTGTTACTCCTGCAACTCTGAACGTGCCATTTGATAGGGATCCATCAAAATTGGACGGGCACCGGGTTTCAAGTCTGTCATGAAATCAACACCACATCAAGGGGGTAGAGTCAACACCTCTCCAGGGTAGACGTCTAGGAATTCACCGATGACCCCTGGGACTTACACCATATCTGCATCTGCTGACTCCGCTGACAGCTCTGCAAACAAGGAAAGAAGGTGCTCCACTCCCTGGCCGCCCTCCTGGAAAACCCGCTCACCGATTAAAGTCACACGTTGGACACCCATATCTAAAAACAATACCCTTCTCCAGAAGCATTCAATAAATACACACACAAAGGACAACCATTTGATGCCTGATATGACATCATATGGCTTTATTTGTAGGAAAATTTGGTCCCCATTGGACTGATGTGGCCCTACCATCAGACTACATCTGTGGAAAACATAAGATAAGTTGGTCTAACCTCCAACTGGCATACTCAATACCAGAGGAATGAGAAGCCTCTCTGCATCTAGACCTAGAGCATACACTAAAATGGTTGCAACAAAGGATTTTCAAGCTCCTGAATCTAACAAGGCACATGCAAGAGTATTAAACAAGTTGATTGTACCTTGAACGACCTCTGTCCCTACATAAACTGTTACCTCTATGGTGTGCAACTACCCACGTCGAGCACCTCTGCCCCTCGGCTATCAGCCGCCTTCCTGACCATGCCCTGGTCGAGGTCCCTGGGGAGCACCCTGAGGTTGGCCACCTCCTACAATGTCTACTCTTGGAGAAGTGGGAGATCATTTTACCTACTGTTCCTGCTGAAAATGTTTGTCTAGATACTATTGTTGTGGAGGGGGGCGTTGTACCTGCCCACCTCCACTATACTGCACTTGGTCCGAACACTAATTCTGAAGGTGTCCATGGATGCGACAAATGAATAACCTTGGTATGAGGCTCACAGAGGTAGGGTGAAGACCGGAAGATCAAAACTGGAATTGGTGAGGCATGCTCCCCGCCGACAGAAACCTGGATGGACCTAATGCTGGGGTTCTGCTTCTGACAACCTTTGTATTTGATGAACCCATATGGAAACCCTCTCATGGGACACCTCCCAACATGTTCATCCTCTCCGCCACTTCATCCTTCTTCTGAACCTCCTAGTACGTCGGTAGAGTGAATGGAGTAACAACATACTGATGAGAGGTTTATAGTGACTTCTCTAAATTTCTCACCTAAGACTCCTCATCTGGAAAGAGGTCTGAAGCCAAGTGAATGAGATCCTTAAACTTGATACCCTACTTCCTCACTCACATACTCCCATGTTGGAGGGAGAGTTACTCCTGCCTTTTCTCAACCTTCATCATAGAAGGAAGGAATTCCACTTGGAACTCCTTCTCGATGTCACCCCACAAAATCTCACCCTCCATCCTCTCTCTGAGGTAGAGAATCCACCACTGAAGCATAGAACCCCTCATATGACTGACTGACAATGGAACCCAGTACTCAGCTAGAGCCCGAATCAAGCCGAAAGCTATCACCAACTCCTCAATCTAGCTTTTAGTCTCTATGTATGAGATGCTTCCCTCGTACTTCCCGAGGGTCTACCGCTGAAATTCAAAAAGCATATTCTCCCACTGGTAGTCCTCCTCCTCTATATCAGTCATCCACTGATCAACCAGATCAGTCTTCTGGTCCTCAATCACCATCACTACTCTTGTTCATCATCTGGGTGCCATAGCTTCAAGGTAAACAAGGAATGCCTAAGCTCGAGTAGGTTAGATGATTTATTTTATATTTTTCTTAAACATGTTATTTATTTAAATTCCTAGAATAACCATAACACACAATAACACATGTCATTATAATACATGTACCTTTCCTAGGGTCTATACTCTATAATCAGTGAAACCTCACTTGGTTGTTTAGTGGTCCAGTGTCCCTGCATCAGATCATGGGGGGGGTCCTAAAATACTATGTCCTAGATGGTCTTCCCTAGCCTATTTAATCCACCAAGATTTCCTAGAACTATTTCCCTACCACCACATGCAATCCTTTAAATGCCTAACCCCATGATTTATCCTATCTATCAACCATCAGCCTCTGATACCATTCTCTCATGACCCGCCTTCACCAATATGAGGGAAGGGACAAAAAACTACCAGACCCTTCCTTCCTCAAGTTGAAAGAGAGATAATGACCCCTGAGTAATGTATTCAATAGGCCCTGAAGTGGTTAATAGACCCAATTGTATAGAATCACATGTAATATGGAATGAATTACCCTTTTACTTATTAATATCTAGAGATACAATGGTAAAAACCCATAAAAATCCAAAACAGAAGGTAAAAGTAAAGCCAAAACCCACTACAATATGCATGTTCAAAGGTAAACCCATACAAAGTATTAGAAAACTCCAAAGGGAAAGTAACAAAAAAATGAAAATGGAAACAAAAACTATCCAAACGTTTGAGCTAGTACAACCCCGCACTGTACCTGAAATCCTCATGGAAATGTGAAAGTAGTTTTATACACGTTGGGTAAGTATACAAGTATACTCAGTAGGGAAAAACCAAAAATATTTGGTACACAATTGGGGAGTCATTCTAATGCACTGTGAGAAAGTAGAGGTAATAGAAACACCTAGCAAGGAAACTATCCACCCATCCTCATGAAGGAACAATCTCCAAATAACGCAAAATAGGTAAGGTAATAGTAATAGAACATCGATATTTGGGTACCCCACATCTCTTTCCCACTGGTTATTGAAGAAATACTATGCATCAGACCTCCCTCTCCATTTCTCACTACAGTCTCACTACTGCCCCAACAACAACCTTATGGGCCACCTCAACCACGTAACCTGTCCTCAAACACCTGATCCACCATAACCATGCATCCTTCCCATAGACACCAAGGCCACCACAACCACAAGTAACCATGCCCACAGACACCTGGGCCAGAACAACTACTGCCACACCTGGAGACACTTGGGCCTCATCCCCAAGACACATGGGAAACAGAATGCCCACCAAAACCTTGGATAACCCCCACAACATACCCTTCCTAAAGAGTCTTGGGATAAAATAGACCTTAGGCCATCTCAACCTGCCCAAAGTGTCTTCGGCTACACTGGTGAGGGATTAGAAAGGAGCTAATAACCATCCACCCAATAGGATGTTGGAAAAAACACCCCCATAAAATGGAGGTGTTCGGCACGAAGTGCTCATCATGGGTGGGGTGATAATTAAAAAAAATTATACATATAGTTAAACGAGCACTCATCCCACCCTAAGGGTTCCAAAACCAGCCCATACAAAAAGACCCTCGTAGCTATTGATTCATGCACAATATAACAACAACCACAACTGGAGGACCACCCATTCTTTTTATCATGTTCAAGTGATTCAATTCAAGCATTCTTTCACTACTAGGAAACTAAAAGGCATAGACACAATCCAAAACAACAACTGGATTGGAGAATAAAATAGCCAAACCACAATTTAAGAATGCACTCCCGATTATCTTGTAAATTCACAACAACAAAATGGATCTGTGAGATCCATCAAAGTACTGGAACCAAACCAAGCCCCAACATATGGCCCCACATAGCCTCAGATCCAAAAACCAACAAAGGAACAATAGGGAATCCCATCCCCATTCACATCACCCCACAGGCATCAAGAAGAACACCTGTTATTATTAGCAGAACAAAACAAAAGAGTTTTCAGATTTAACTACACCATTTATCAAGTTCCTTCCTTTAGTTTTGTTAACCAGGGTGATCACATAAGGATTATTATTCATTGGTAATCCATTTAATCAACTATGTTTATGTGATTAATCATTTTTTATGTTACTTATATTCAATCAAAAGTATATACAAAGAAACAAGGGTTCATTAGTGAGTAATAAAGGACCACAAACCACCATAATTTTCAAGGGGCATACACCCATACAATTCACAACATGTGAAAAAAGAGTAAAACATCATCATCATCATCAAACAAAACCCTTCATTATTTAGAAACCATTTATTATCTTTATTAAGGTTTGGTTTCATCCACACCCCAAGGAAACATTATCACACCCACCCCGCATGATACAAAGTAAAGAGAGATTAAGGAAGACCCTACCTGGATGATCAATGATCAAATTTTTCCCTTCTCGAGCCATGAACTAGAGATGTGTGAATTGTATAATAAGATCTCCATGGACTCATAGGGTGAGAATGAAAGGATACAACATTGGCACACAATTTGTCTCCAGAAGAAGGACACCAAATTCACTAAGAGAGTGAGAGAAAGGAAAATAAGATATGATATCATCTTAATAAAAAGGCCAGATCCTAAAAACAAGGAGACGATTTCAAAGTAGTTAAAATTTGGATCGTGGATAGACCACATAGTTGGGTTGTTTAACATGTTGGGTTTAATTGTTATTTAATAGTTCTCTTTGGAGATGGTGGAGATAATTACTGAAAGATAATAGATATCTTATAAATTGAAAAAAAAAATGTTTAATTCGGCGAAAAGGTAAAACACAACAAGGTGAGACACTGAGGAAAAAGGCCACACATTTGGATAGATGAAGGGTCACCCAATTAATGGGGGTTTAAAACATCTTTTAACTCCCTTAAATGGCTTTAGAAAAGGTATTAAAATGGTTTTACATCAAAAGTTATGGTACTAGGGTGAAACTGGAAGGTCCTAGAAAAATAGGGAAGGAATCATCGTCTCCCTTGCACCGTTGCCCTAGCACCGTCACCCTGGAACCGTCTATATGGAACCTATGCTGATTGGTTCTATGGATGACCCATAGGTGCCACTAACACTAATCAGTTCCATCAATGCTCATTGGGGCCACCGATGCCCATCGGTGCCACTGTCGCTCTTTGGTGCAACTGATGCCCATCGGTGCCACCAACGATGATCGGTTCCACTGATGTCCCTCAGTGCCACTGATTCCCATTGGGTCCACCTATGCTCAAACTTGAAAATCGGAAAACTCTTTAATGAGTCATTGATGGTCCCCAAGACACTCCAAACACCAAAATTTGGAAAATTAATGGACCATGAGGGTCCGATCCATTACAACATAATACATATGTTCTTTCATAATAAAGAATACTCATTGGCCACAATGGATGGGGAGCATGTCACACCCCCACCAATGAATTATTTATCAAGAAATAACTATCATAGCTATCATAAAGCATAGATAATCCTGGTTACATGATGTTAAACTATAAAAGATCATCCTGGTTATATGATGTTAAACTATACGATCTTGTCCTGGTTTCGAGATTTTAAAATGTATTAGCTCATCCTAGTTACATGATGATAAATTATAAAACATCATCCTTACTTCATGATGTTAAAAAATCACAGCAAAAGTCTTTACTTCATGACATAAAATTTTTTGGATCCAAAGCATCAATATTCATTCACATTGAGTGATCCTATGTCCTTACTACATGATATTAAACTACACGGTTGATGTCCTCACCACAGGATATTAAATTTCACAAGTTTCAAGAACTACACATGACTGGATTATCATTTTAAATGAGATGCAAAGGGACTCCTCAATCCTACATCTTAGTCTAGCCACTACGTGATACATCATCTGGGTCATATGACATTAGAATATATGGAAGGAATAATCTCACTAATGACTCGTAGTAAATGAGCCAGATCTATGAAAAGGAAGCATGAAATTCCCCCATCCTTGTATAAGAGATATCTACACATAGGGAATCTATTCATCCAAGAACTATGTTTGTCTTGATTCCTATCATCATATGATACATAGTGATACCCAAACCTCTAGTATTTTTTCAAACAAAAACCTTCATTTTCTTTCATGTTGGTTGATCAATTTCCTTTCTACAAGACATTAAACTACCCCGGTTTCAAGAACTATGTATGGATTGATTCTAATTTTCAATGCGATATGTCAGGATGCATTGATATTATATATTGGTCCAACCACTAAATGATACAAAATTCCCCTATCATATATTTAATATACTCTTCTTGGTGAGAGTATTTCTTGAAATTTCTTGTTTCTCACACTAATCACAACTCACATGAGCTTAGGAATTGCAGAAAGCGCTTCCTCTCACAAGCATGGCATGAAATTTCATAACAATATCATCACTATCTTGAATACTAGATAATAAAGGGTATGACATGATTCCTTGAAACATGATGTAAAACTTCACAATTAATTAAGAACAATGTGTGGCTTGATTCCTTATATCAGTGGATATGTCGTGACGCCCAACTTTTTATCCTGGGGTCCTACCACAGTACCCCTTTTTTATTTCAGGAATCCCACATCTGTGATGCATGAAGTAAAACTATATGTTTTCTCAAGAACTATGTGTGGATCAATTATTATTATCCCAGAACATGTAGTGATGCTTGGGTCTCAAATCTTGGGCCTAGTTACAATAATCAATGGAAACAATTCCCACCTCTATGTATGGGTCAGACCTGTGTAGAGAGTTTCCTATTCAATAAATTCATTTGACATGATTAATGTCCACACATGATACATAGTGACACCCAAATTTCAAACTCTAGGCCCATTCATGAAAAATAAGTATAAAAATACCCCCTTCATGTGGGTCAAACTTGTACAAGAAGCTTCCTTAAGAACTATGTGTGGCTTGATTCCTAACACCTAGAGATAATAGTGACACCCATAATTTCAGTCATAGGCTTAGAAGAAATATTAACATTTTATTTCAAGGAGAAAACATCCTTATCACGTCATCTGAAATAGTAATGAAAATATCCTAGTCACATGACATTAAAAATGTACAACAAAATCCACATTACCGCATTATGATCAACTACATAAAAATGTATTTACCACATGATGTAAAATTTTACAGAGAGATGTCCCCACTATATAAAGATAAATTGTGTAGACTGTAACATCTGAGACTTTTATGTTATATAAATCATCAAAGGAATCTTTTTCTACATACAACACTTACTTGGCTTACTTTACACGAAATCGCAACCTTCCTCGATAGCTTGCGTCGTACGCAATACCGAGTTTCACTAAACAATGATATGCTAATAAAATATTATTAAAACTAGCCGTTATGAATAGTAATAACCACTTTTTGAAATTTTATAAATTTTATTTTTCAAAATGGACTTCATTTTTGGATTCCTAATATTGAAATTATCCTGAGGTGAAATTTTGGTATTTTTCTGAAAACTTTCTATTTTTGATGAATAGTGAAACCACTAAGTGGTAGTTAAAAAAACTGAATTTTTCATAAAACTTAATTTTACCGCTTCTGTGAGTGGAATTTCAAAAATCCGAGAGACAAGGTTAATATCAAGGACTAAAATGTGGTTTAATGAGATGAAAATAATTTTTGGTGAATAGTAACTTTTTACTTTTTTACCACGGTTAAAAGTAAATAGGATAATTAAGGGTAAAAATGATATTATTATTACCCTAACACATGTCCTAATTATATTGGACAAGTTTAATTCTACCAAAAACAAGCTTAAGAATAAAATATGACCATTTAGGTCCACTTGGATTAGATTAGGACATTTATTATTAATTTATTTAAAGAAGGGTTAAAATGGTTAAAATCAAAGTTTAATAACTAAATAATTTTTAATATAGGGTTATACATAAGATCAATTCGACTATAAATATTCATTATAAAGATAAAAATATTTCCTACATAATGATATTTTATTTTTAATTTTTAGACTTTAAATAATTTAATTTATTTATGACACAAAGATGATGCAGTAATTATATTATTAATGAAATATTGACATAAGTGATGTTATAAATACCCAAATAAATATAATTTGAGACTTTTTATGAATTAATTTAATTTTATAGGTTAATATGAAATGTTAGTATTGAACTTTGTTCGAACTTATCATTCTGTATGATTTTCACAAAAATCAATTACTAAATAGTGTCAAAATTGACATAAAATAGTTTTTAAAACAAATATTATATTAGTAATTGTTATTTTATTCCTAAAAATCTAAGGTTCGGCCAAATTACTTAGATAAGGTTATATATATATTAATAATAAAAAACTCGGGGATCGTTTGGCTGCTTATAGTAAGTTTATTAACCTTATAGTATAAGAACACAAGAAGACACGGTAAAAGTAAAATTATTTAACTTAATGTTAAATCTAAACGATAAGGTTAAAATAGGAACCTAAACTTGTCTAAATTCTATTTTATGAGATTATTTCGACCCATACCCACTTTAGCTTCGAAATAAATCAATTTGGAGCTATTTAAAACCGAACATGACTTTATAACAAAATAATATTTTTAGTTTTTCCAAAGGAGCCCCTCTCCTCCCTTATAAAAGGGCTCCTCCTCCCCCTCTTACTCACACCACTTTGACCCTTAAAGCTCGCCCAACCCCTACCAATTTCTTCTCTCCACTTCCCTAGAAACATACTAGAGGTTTTGGTCTTCTTCAAAGACCTATTTTAGTTCCCTAAAAGGAGGTCTCAAAGAAGCACTTCAAAGAAGAGGTAATGTCTGTTACCGATTCTTTCATCTTTATTTCTTCTTCCACTTCTTCTTCTTTAGTTGTTTCATTATGAAGTAATAACATAAGTATCACTCATATACTGATATGTTATTATAAGTATGAAACAACCCTATTTTACCATCTATCCATCCTACGGAAAAAGAAATCACCGCACGTGCGTACGTACGGAATACCGTCTCCACGCCGTGGTGTAATCTATTTTCCACCACCACCTTACTTGGATGGGTATAATGGTGTAAATAATGACTATATATGACTATTATAAAGTGATAGTGATTCTTAGATAGTATAAATACACTCCAATACAATTCCACGATCATAGGAACGATATCATCACTCATGCGTACGTACGGAATACCGTCTCCACGATGTGACGCAACTCGTTCTACATGATCTTCATTGCATAATGATTATATAAAAGAATTTAATGAATGAATATGATATATGTTACACTAATACCATTCTATAAATGAGGTATTTATAACCTAAAGATAAGAATACGAATTTATTCGACAAAACACGCATAAGAACAAAAAGTGATAAACACCCGAATAAACAAGTAGTAATGAAATATTACTAATAAGAAGCTAAGAATATGACCATATATGATATCATATAAATAAGTATGATTCTGGAATAAGTCAATAACATTATTTAAATCATTATACAGGTGGTTCGGACAGGTACAAAGCATATCGGACCTAAGGTAAGGGAAATATCACAATCTCATTTTTATTCGAGATTGTTTATACTTTAGTATTTACTGGGGTGTATTTTATCATCCAAATCCATGTTTCCTCAATATTTAATATTATTTCCATCCACCTAAAATTTTTTAAATCCAATTTTACCCTTCCTTTGAGTTTTTATTAAAGGATATGAAAGGAGTCTTTTTTCATTTTTCGTACGATGTACTTTTTGACTTTTCCGACAAAAGTACGAAGAATTTTTTTTTTAACTTATACGACATGAATGGATTTTTAAAAAATTATTTCCAAGAAGCTTCATTTACAAGTTTTCAAGTTTATTTTTAATCAACTTCTCGTAGTTTAGAATTTTATGACATGTTAGGAAAGGAAAAGTGTTTTTGAAGTAGAAAGGTTATTTTCCTCAAGAATGGAGTTCAAGTGTTTGATCAAAATTATTTTCCATCTAAGATAATAAAGGGTTCTATTTCTATCCCTATTATTACATTGATTTTATTATGTTGTGATGTAATTATGTTTATGAATACCTTTATCTTATATGAATTGTTTTATGATGTCACGATGTTTAAAATTCCCATTTTTATTACATGGGTTATGTAATGATGTATGATTTATGATTTTGTGGCACACATAAGAATGGTATCATTATGAGATGGGTGGGACCTATATCTCCCTCCAATGCATTGGGTAAATATTTTATATTTCATGAGGTAGACATGGCTGGAATGGTAGGTTATACCGGTTCAGTGAAACAGGACTGAAACGAGGAATGAACTCGGTTCAGAAATGGATTTTGTCCACTAAGATAGTCTTGGAAATGAGTCTTGACTAATAAGAAATGATTATCCATGATTATGTGTGTATGGAACAAAGTTTCATGTTTTAAGTTATGATTATTGGGATTACATTTCACTACTATGATTTATCCCATGTTATGAAATTATGATCTCTTTTGCAGGTTAAGATTTCCAAAAGTTATGTGCTTATGTATATGATGTGATTGATATTTCTTTTGTTTACCCTTACTGAGCATTTGCGCTCACCCTTTTGTATGTTTTATTTCCCCAGGTCAGGAAGAAGGTTATTAAGTAGAATATGCCAAAAAGGGACTCTAGATATGATGAAATAAATGGGAGGCAACGTAGATGCTTTATGAACAAGTTGTTTATGTTTCCTAGTTTCTAAAGACACTATACCTATACGGTCCTTTCATGGTTTTTTTATATGTTGTAATAAGTGTGCTTCAATTCTGAAGTAATAACAATGTATGTAAAGTATGGGTCGTTATAGTTTGTATCAGAGGAAAGGTATAGTCAACCTTTGGAAACTAGGATGTGAAAGCCTTAGTAAGAACCCTAAGGATAAGTCTAAGCATAGAACACAGTCTTAGTGTTTTAGAAATGGCCATGAATAACCTAGGATAAGACCTTAAGTGTGAAATTTTATTCTTGATTATGTGGTTTTCCTATTATAATTAGTGTTGCTCACACTATTCTTCTTGGTTTTAGTCAATGGCTGGAACCCGAAGGAACCGTGTTAATGCGGAATGCGACGGGCAATGCAATGATTGTCCCCCTGAGCAACCAAACGTTATGGGAGCTGGAATGAAAAATCTTGTAGCCATGCTCACACAACTTTCTCAAGCTATGAATCATGTAGGACTTCCAAATGAGCAAAGGAAGGAGCAACATTCTGTTGAATCCTTCATGAGACAGCGTCCACCTTTATTCAGCGGGTCTACTGATCCATTAGTTGCTGAACAATGGATTAGTACTACTAAAAAGATATTTTCAGTTCTTCAATGTTCTGAGCATGATAAAGTCATCTTAGCAGTGTATCGTTTGGAAGGTGATGCTGATCAATGGTGGAATATTATTAATAATACGAGGCAAAGGGATTAAATTGAGTCCATGGAATGGGACGAGTTCAAGAACTTATTTTTCAATAAGTACATCCCTCGTATTCTCCGAACAAAGATGGAGAAAGAGTTTCTTGAACTGAAGCAAAAGGATGATGAATCTGTTGGTACCTATGAAGTAAATTTTACAAGTCTTGCAAGGTACGCTTCTAGTATTATTATCCAACCTGGTAGTAAGATCGATCGATTCTTTAGTGGATTAAAACCAAGTCTTCGAAGGGCCTTAGCCATAAGGGACTTCAATAGCTACGAGGAAATCGTTCGATGTGCTCTCAAAGTTGAGATGGAAATTGGAGTAACCCATCAGTCATATGGGTTTGATAAGAAGAGGAAAATGGAATTCAAAGGAAAATCTAAGGAGAACACTGAAAAGAAGATGAGCTTTCCCTTATGATCAAAGTGTGGAAAGAAACATGGAGGGGGTTGTCTTAAAGGGACAAGTAAATGTTTCAAATGTGGAAAGGAAGGTCATTAGGCATTTGAATGCTGCGATGATGGGAAGAAGATGTCTAATGATGCAAACAAAGGAAGGGATACATAGAATGAACCTACTACACTTCAATGTTTCAAGTGCAAGGAGATGGGACATTATGTCAATAAATTCCCTAATCCAAGGGTTGATGATGATGGTCGACGTCAACAAACTCTTAAGGATAAAGACAAAGGAAATTCACATTCAATTTCTATCAGTGATGTGGAGTACGATAACGATGTGGTGAAAGGTACACTTACCATCCACTCTAAATTAGCAAATGTTTTATTTGATTCTGGATCCACCCACTCCTTTATTTCTGAAGAATTTTCTAAGGGTATCACCGTATTACCTCAACAATTAGATGTTGAGTTAGCTATGACAACACCTAATGGCACAACAGTCACATCAAAAGTTTATAATTCTTCTCCAATTGAAGTTTGTGGGAATGTGCTTCCTGCAAATCGTGTGATCCTTCCAATAGTGGAATTTGATGTGATTCTTGGTATGGATTGGCTTTCTCTACATGGAGCTCATATCAATTGCCAAATAAGGGAAGTCACATTTCATATTCCAGATCAATCTATGATCGTCTATCGATGCAAGGATGAACATAACCTTACAGTGGAAATTTCTTCCATTTTATGGGTATTGATTTCACTAAATGAAGGTTATTTATCTCAAATGGTTGGTGAGAAACTCACGATTAAGAATATGCCCATTGTAAGGGAGTTTGATGATGTCTTTCCGGAGGAATTACTGGGTCTTCCACCGAATCGTGAAGTTGAGTTTTCAATAGAACTCGTACCGGGTGCTTTGCCTATTTCAAAGACACCTTATAGAATGGCCCCAATTGAGTTGCAGGAATTGAAGAAGCAACTCCAAGAGAATCTTGATAAGGGGTTCATACACCCTAGTGCGTCACCTTGGGGAGCACCTGTTCTATTTGTTAAGACGAAAGATGGATCAATGAGACTCTGCATTGATTATCGAGAACTTAACAAGATCACTATCAAGAACAAATATGATCTCCCGTGCATTGATGACCTATTTGACCAACTACGTGGAGCTCAATAATTTGCCAAGATTGATTTTCGTTCAGGGTATCATCTATTAAGGGTCAAAAGGGATGATATACCAAAGACGGCTTTCCGTACAAGGTATGGACACTATGAATTTATAGTGATGCCATTTGGTCTTACTAATTCCCCTGCTATCTTCATGGATCTGATGAATAAAGTCTTTAGAGACTATCTTGATCAGTTTGTGGTAGTCTTTATAGACGATATTCTTGTTTATTCAAAGAGAAAGGAAGAACATGAAGATCACTTGAGAATTATATTGAAGAACCTGAGAAAGGAGAAGCTTTATTCCAAATTTACCAAGTGTGAATTTTGGCATCAAAAAGTTGCATTTTTGGGTCACATAATCTCAAAAGAGGGGATATATGTGGATCCAGCAAAAACAGAGGTTATCGAAAGATGGTCGAGACCAACAACAGTAAACGAGATCTGAAGTTCTCTTGGTTTGGCTGGATATTATCGACGTTTTGTGAATGATTTTTCACAATTATCTAATCCACTCACCAAGTTGACTCAGAAAGGAGTTAAGTTTGTTTGGATGGAGGAATGTGAAGAGAATTTCAAGGAGTTGAAAAGAAGGTTATCCAGTGCACCTGTACTCACACTTCCTTGTAGTGGAGAAAGATTTGTGATCTACAGTGATGCATCCAAGAAGGGACTGGGGTGTATTCTCATGCAAAATGATATGGTGATAGCTTATGCCTCACGACAGTTGAAAATACATGAGCAAAATTACCCAACTCATGATTTGGAGTTAGCTGTAGTAATCTTTGCATTAAAGATTTGGAGGCATTATCTTTATGGAGAAAGGTGTGACATTTATACTGATCATAAAAGTTTAAAGTATATTTTCGCACAAAAGGAGATGAATATGCACCAAAGAAGATGGTTGGAGCTGATTAAGGATTACGACTGCTCAATCCATTACCACCCTGGGAAAGAAAACAAGGTGGCAGATGCATAAGTCGACAAGACCATGCCAGTTTATCCATGATGAGGATCACAAAAGATCCAATATTTATGGATTTACAAAGGATGGATCTTGGAATTATAATGGAAGGGGGAAAATCGTATCTTTCTCAAATGAATGTTCAACCATCTATACATGTGAAGATTAAAGAGGCACAGAAAGAAGATGTCGAGTTACAAAAGAAGGTGAGAAATGTTCCTGAATTCAACCTTGATTGTGATGGGATAATAAAGTTCAGGAATCGGGTTTGTGTTCCTCCCATCCCCGAATTAAAGAAGGAGCTGCTGGATGAGGCTCATAGTTCTTCATTCTCTATTCATCCTGGAAGCACGAAGATGTATAGGGACCTGAAAGAGTACTTCTGGTGGGATGGCATGAAAAGAGATGTTGCTGGATATGTCTCTCGATGCTTGGTTTGTCAACAAGTTAAAGCTGAGAGACAGAAGTCTAAGGGGATGTTACAACCATTACCCATACCTGAATAGAAATGGGAAAACATCACTATGGACTTTGTTACAGGACTTCCTAAAACATCCAAAGGCAATAATTCTATCTGGGTCATAGTTGATCGTCTTACAAAATCTGCACACTTCATTGCTATTAGAGAGGATTTCTCTCTGGATCAGCTTTCCAGGATATATGTAAAAGAAGTAGTAAGATTGCATGGAGTACCACTTTCTATTATATCTGATCGGGATCCGAGGTTTACCTCAAAGTTCTGGCAAAGTCTTCAGTATACTCTGGATACAGAGTTAAGTTTCAGCACTGCTTATCATCCTCAGACAGACGGTCAGTCTGAGAGAACAATTCAAACTCTAGAAGATATGTTGAGAGCTTGGTCTATGGATTTCAAAGGTGGTTGGGATCAACACCTACCTTTGGTGGAATTTTCTTGTAATAATAGCTTTCACTCCAGTATTCAGATGGCTCCTTATGAAGCTCTCTATGGAAAGAAATGCAGGACTCCAACTTGCTGGGATGAAGTTGGGGAAAGAAAGCTATTAGGACCTGATCTCGTTGATGAAATGACAGAAAAGGTCAGATCTATTCAATAACACATAAGAGCAGCTCAGAGTCAACAGAAAAGTTATGCCGACAACTGAAGAAAAGACCTAGAGTTTGAAGTGAGTGATAAAGTGTTCTTACGAATATCTCCCTGGAAGAGGGTTATGAGATTTGGAAAGAAGGGGAAGTTGAGCCCTAGATATATCGGTCCTTTCAAAATACTAGATCGTGTTGGGACGGTAGCTTACCGATTGGCTCTTCCACCGAATCTCTCTCAATTTCATGATGTGTTCCATGTATCTCTCCTGAGAAAGTACATACCTGATCCTTCACATGTACTCAGCTCAGAAGTTGTACCGCTGGAGCAAGATCTTTCTTATGAAGAACAACCGATAGAGATTCTGGATAGTAGCGAAAAAGTCCTACGAAACAAGACCACTCGATTGGTGAAAGTTTTATAGAGGAACCACCAATTAGAAGAAACTACATGGGAGCTTGAGGATATGATGAGGGAGGGGTATCCTCATCTGTTTGTTACAAGGTAATGAATTTCTAGGGCGAAATTCATTTTAAGGGGGGTAGAATGTAACACCCGAGACTTTTATGTTATATAAATCATCAAAGGAATCTTTTTCTACACACAACACTTGCTTGGCTTACTTTACACGAAATCGCAACCTTCCTCGATAGCTTGCGTCGTACGTAATACCGAGTTTCACTAAACAATGATATGCTAATAAAATATTATTAAAACTAGCCGTTATGAATAGTAATAACCACTTTTTTAAATTTTATAAATTTTATCTATCAAAATGTACTTCATTTTTGGATTTGTAATATCGAAATTAGCCTAGGGTGAAATTTTGGTATTTTTCTGAAAACTTTCAATTTTTGATGAATAGTGAAACCACTAAGTGGTAGTTAAAAAAAACGGAATTTTTCATAAAACTTAATTTTACCGCTTCTGTGATTGGAATTTCGAAAATCCGAGAGACACGGTTAATATCAAGGACAAAAATGTGGTTCAATGAGTTGAAAATAATTTTTGGTGAATAGTAACTTTTTACTTTTTTTTACCACAGTTAAAAGTTAATAGGGTAATTAAGGGTAAAAATGATATTATTATTACCCTAACACATGTCCTAATTCTATTGGACAAGTGTAATTCAACCGAAAACAAACTTAGGAATAAAATATGACCATTTAGGCCCACTTGGATTAGATTAGGACATTTATTATTAATTTATTTAAAGAAGGGTTAAAATGGATAAAATCAAAGTTTAATAAATAAATCATTTTTAATATAGGGTTATACATAAGATAAATTAGACTATAAATATTAATTAGAAATCTAAATATATTTCCTAAATAATGATATTTTATTTGTAATTTTTAGACTTTAAATAATTTAATTTATTTATGACACAAAGATGATGCAGTAATTATCTTATTAATGAAATATTGACATAATTGATGTTATAAATACCAAAATAAATATAATTTGAGACTTTTTATGAATTCCCCTAATTTTATAGGTTAATATGACATGTCATTATTGATTTAATTAACTTTTTTCAAACTTATCATTCTGTTATGATTTTCACAAAAGTCAATTACTAAATAGTGTCAAAATTGACATAAAATAGTTTTTAAAACAAATATTATATTAGTAATTTTTATTTTATTATTAAAAATCTAAGGTTCAGCTAAATGAATTAGATAAGATTATATATATATTAATAATAAACAACTTGGGGATCGTTTGGCTACTTATAGTAAGTTTATTAACCTTATAGTATAATAACACAAGAAGACACGGTAAAAGTAAAATTATGTAAATTAATGTTAAATCTAAATGATAAGGTTAAAATAGGAACCTAAACTTGTCTAAATTCTATTGGATGAGAGTATTTAAACCCATCCCCACATTAGCTTCTTAATAAATCAATTTGGAGCTATTTAAAACCGAACTTGACTTTATAATAAAATAATATTTTTAGTTTTTCCAAAGGAGCCCCTCTCCTACCTTATAAAAGGGCACCTCCTCCCCCTCTTCCTCACACCACATTGAGCCTTCAAGCTCGGCCAACCCCTACCAATTTCTTCTCTCCACTTCCCTAGAAACATCCTAGAGGTTCTGGTCTTCTTCAAAGACCTATTTTAGTGCCCTAAAAGGAGGTCTCAAAGAAGCACTTCAAAGAAGAGGTAATGTCTGTTACCGATTCTTTCATCTTTATTTCTTCTTCCACTTATTCTTCTTTATTTGTTTCATTATGAAGTAATAACATCAGTATCACTCATACACTGATATGTTATTATAAGTATAAAACATCCTTATTTCACCATATATCCATCCTACGGAAAAAGAAATCACCGCGCGTGCGTACGTACGGAATACCATCTCCACGCCGTGGTGTAATCTATTTTCCACCACCACCTTACTTGGATGGGTATAATGGTGTAAATAATGACTATATATGACTATTATAAAGTGATATTTATTCTTAAATAGTATACATACACTCCAATATAATTCCACGATCATAGGAATGATATCATCACTCGTGCATACGTACAGAATGTCGTCTCCACGATGTGATGCGACTCATTCTACATGATCTTCATTGCATAATGATTATATAAATGAATTGAATGAATGAATATGATATATGTTACACTAATACCATTCTGGAAATGAGTTATTTATAACCTAAAGAGAATAATAAGAATTTATTCGACAAAACACGCATAAGAACAAAAAGTAATAAACACCTGAATAAACAAGTAGTAATGAATTATTACTAATAAGAAGCTAAGAATATGACCATATATGATATCATAAAAATAAGTATGATTCTAGAATAATTCAATAACATTATTTAAATCATTATACATGAGGTTCAGACATGTACAAAGCATATCGAACCTAAGGTAAGGGAAATATCACAATCTCATTTTTATTCGAGATTGTTTATACTTTAGTATTTACTGGGGTGTATTTTATCATCCAAATCCATGTTTCCTCAATATGTAATATTATTTCCATCCACCTACAATTTTTTAAATCCAATTTTACCCTTAGGTGAGTTTTTATTAAAGGATATGAAAGGAGTCTTTTGTCGTTTTTCGTACGATGTAATTTTTGACTTTTCCGACAAAAGTACGAAGAATGTTTTTTTAACTTATATGGAATGAATGGATTTTTAAAACATTATTTCCAAGAAGATTCCTTTACAAGTTTTCAAGTTTATTTTTAATCAACTTCTCTTAGTTTAGAATTGTATGACATGTTAAGAAAGAAAAGGTGTTTTTGAAGTAGAAAGGATATTTTCCTCAAGAATGGAGTTCAAGTGTTTGATAAAAATTATTTTCCATATAAGATAATAAAGGGTTCTGTTTCTATCCCTATTATTAAATTGATTTTTTTATGTTGTGATGGAATTATGTTTATGAATTCCTTTATCTTATATGAATTGTTTTATGATGTCATGATGTTTAAAATTCCCATTTTTATTACATGGGTTATGTAATGATGTATGATTTATGATTTTGTGGCACACATAAGAATGGTATCATTATGAGATGGGTGGGACCTATATCTCCCTCCAATGCATTGGGTAAAGATTTTATATCTCATGAGATAGACATGGCCGAAACGGTAGGTTATACCGGTTCTGTGAAACAGGATTGAAATGAGTAATGAGCTCAGTTCAGAAATGGATTTTGTCCACTAAGATAGTCTTTTAAAATGAGTCTTGACTAATAAGAAATGATTCTCTATGATTATGTGTGTATGACACAAAGTTTCATGTTTTAAGTTATGATTATTGGGATTACATTTCACTACTATGATTTATCCCATGTTATGAAATTATGATCTCTTTTTCAGGTTAAGATTTCCAAAATTTATGTGCTTATGTATATGATGTGATTGATATTTCTTTTGTTTACCCTTACTGAGCATTTGAGCTCACCCTTTTTTATGTTTTATTTCCCCAGGTCAGGAATAAGGTTATTAAGTAGAGTATTCCAAAAAGGGACTCTAGATATGATGAAATAAATGGGAGGCAATGTAGATACTTTATGAACCAGTTGTTTATGTTTCCCAGTTTCTAAAGACACTATACCTATACGGTCCTTTCTTGGTTTTGTTATATGTTGTAATAAGTGTGCTTCAATTCTGAAGTAATAAAAATGTATGTAATGTATGGGTCGTTATATAGACCGTCACCCATTTTTCATCCCCTATAAAAGGAGAAAAAGATCCTTACCCCAGTCAACCATAGTATAGGGTTCCACTATCATCATTTAAAGAACCTCAATCCATAAATCATACCTCATGTCTCGAGTACCTAGGGTTTCCAAAAACCATCCATGGCCCTTAGAAAAGATACATGGCTGAAAGTTACCCGTTTCATGACTATGCATGTATGCCTATGTAACTTTCATATGTTCCTATGATATTTAACCAAAATATTTCACTCTGTAAAAAGGGATTTCCAACCATTATAATCAATCACATTACTACGACATAACCCAACACCTTAATGTGTTTTGGGTCATTCCTATCATGATTTTCCATATCATTACTCATGACCAATGGACCTTGAGATATGATTGACATAATTTTTATCTCTACCTCAAAATGATGAGGGGGTATTCGTGACCATGGGTATCCTAATTAATCTCTTTTGTATACTCCTTCATTTTAGGTACATGTGTCTCATGACCTTAAACTACATACCCTCTAGTCAAAGTTGTATGATCATAAAATCTAGCTTATAATTTTCTGAATCAAAAGACCTTAAAAATCTATAGAAAGAGACACAAAACTTGTTAGGTTGAAAACCCACAAAGGGCGGACTGACAAAAATTCAAGCCATCACTCGCTAAACTCTTTATCTCATCATTTAGGGGGGAAATAGTGTGAAAATAAATAAGGCATTATGATCAATGGGTCTACTCTATTCCCGTAGAAATTTTCAAGTTGTTATCACTATACCCCTTGGTTTATGAAAAAGTTAGTGTAATGATTTTTCACATCTCCTCAGTATGGGAATATGTTCTCTAGGTTGTGACACAACTTTTAGGGTGATTAAACCCTTCATGGATAGTAAACCTTACACAAATCAAACTTCATTATTTGAGCACTGCAGATCACCAAAAAACATCCATGACCTTTTGAAAGGATACCCAACTTCAAGGAAACTTTTTCTTGATTATATATGTATGCCTTTGGATCTAGAATATGGACATATGGACATCAAACAAATTAATCACTCTCTAAAAAGGGATTTATAATCCTTGTGGGCCCTAAAATCACAATAGAATAACCCAACACCTCATTGTGTTTTGTGTCATTACTGGTATTATTTTCCCATATCATTATACTGAATCGATCAATTTTTACCATGATTTATAATCTACATACTAAACTATTATAGTGGATTCGAAATCTTCAATGTTACGTCACTTTATTTTGTACCCTTTATCAGAGAAGGAATGTGGCACTCCATTCCTAATCCTTTTATAGCCCACACTATTAGAATCAAAACCACAGGGTGTAGGGATTGATCTTCACAATTTATTATCTAGACATCCCTAGTGGGATATAACCCTTAATGTGTAGTTCCCCTCTATTCCCAACCTCATCATCTGGATGTTTGAGTCTTAAAAAATCATTCATGGCCCTCATAAAGGTTTGGAGATCATATTATCATGGACATGAAATCAATGTATAAGGGCTTTGACGAACCAACTAAAGGAATGTCTTATTTAAAAGAAATGGTATTAAGTCATTTTGATCACTAGAAACACCGTGGTGGAACCTAACACCTCATGGTGTTACGGGTCATCCACAGTATTTCTACCGCAAACATTATTCATGGACTCAATATTTTTGGTTATGATATATATATCATACACATTCCAACTCTCTAGGTGGACCTTGTATGCCTAGTATTTCTCCCTCAATAAATATTACCCCCATAAATCTCTTATGACCCTTATAAAATACTGGAGATCATGTTCTCTTGGCCAAGTTTTCAATGATAGTGTTTTGACCTACCAATTAAAGAAATCACCTCCTTGCAGGAAAGGACCTCTGTTTCTCATGAGAATTAGTAACACCACAGTAGAACCAATCATTTTAGTATGTTTTGGTTTATTCCCAGCATGTCTGCACCATGTCCCATGATAAATCAGACCTAAGCTAAAAGACCCTAAACTATAGCGATAGAAAGATCAAGCTAAAAGACCTTAATCTACAGTGATACAAGGTCCAAGATGAAAGACCCTAAACTACATTGTTAGAAGGTCACAACTAAAATAACCTAAAATATAATGAATGAAGTTCCCAATGAAAATACCCTCAATTATAATAATAGAAGGTATGAGATTGAAGACCCTAAACTACAGCAATAAAAGGTCCATGCTAAAATAACCGAAACAATAGCAATAGAAGGTCTGATATAAAATACCCTAAAGTAAATCGATAGAAGGTCCAAGCTAAAAGACCCTAAACTAAAATTATGGAAGGTTCAATCTAAAATACCCTAATATATAGTGATACAAAGGACTTAGGTGAAATACCCTAATCTACTGCGATATAATTTCTGAGATAAAATACCATAAACTACAAAGATAGAAGGACTGATCTAAAATACCATAAACTAAAGTGATAGATGGTATGAGATAAAAGATCCTAAACTACAACAATATGAGGTCAAATCTAAAAATAGTAAGGTAAAGTAATAAAAGTTTTGAGATAAAATACATTAGACTGTAGAAAAACAACAATTTATCCTATAAGTGCTTGTAAGGCTTGCCATATGGACATAGCGAACATAAAATTTCTCTAGATGAGCCTATAAACTTCAAAAAAATAAAAATATCTCTTACTTTGGGAAATGTATTCTACCCTTTTATCCTTCTTCAAGTAAATTGATCTCAAGATAGATGTAGTAGATATATTAATAAGGAATTTTGGTGGGCATTCATGAGAACATCTCAAAAAGAATCTGTTGTGATTTTAATATTCAGATCTAGAAATTTATTTTTACTTGATATTATGAAAATTATGGGTATCGTTGATGATTAATATAAAATTATTTCAGAATAATATCATGCAAATCATGAATAAAAGGAAACTAGAAAAATAATATAGATTTTAGAAGATCTATTCAATGATAGCATACAAAAAGGGGAAGAATATTCACATATCGGACTGTTTCCTACGACCATATGATCCAAATAAAGATTTAAAAATATTGATTCCATCATAGAAAATGATCAAATGAGTCCTGGAGTTTTTATAGTCTCTGATTTAGGAAGATCAAAAATTGTCATAGTTGATCAGTAGATTCTGTTTCTGCCTCCACAACCTGGTACAACTCCTCCGACTTAGAAATGACATGAAGTATGGTTTTCTCCTCTATGTAGAGGATTCCATACTACTTCAATACGGTTTTCCCCAATATAATAAGTTTATTTTTAAACATGTATTGTTTTTCTTTAAGATGGATTATTTGTTGGAACCATGGTCTTTCTTTGCATGAATTGGAGTATGGTTTCTGTTTGTTGTCAATCCTCAGTGGAAGTTCAGAATGTGTGCCAGCAAAGTGATCTTACAGTTCAAGCAGATAACAATATTGAAGGTGGCACCGTTTCCCAGTGTTTTCCAAATTTTTTTGGGCTTGAAATTTGACAAATAGAGAAAAGTGGTTTTGGAAAAGGGACTTGCGTGTCATGTACTTGAAGGAGAGGAAACTTGCGCTTAAAATCGATAAATAGAGAAAATTGGTTTTGGAAAAGGGACATGTGTGTTGTGTACTTGAGGTAGTTGAAAATTTTGCTCCATATTTTTTTCAAGATCAGAACATCAAAATATGGCAAAGGGATAAGGGTCACGCAAGTTTTTATGTTGGTCGAACAAGTGATTTTTGGGGGCAGAGACTTGCATGACGAAACTTGGCGCTGAGGGGAGACATGTGTGCCACCGCGCAGGGTATCATTTCTTCCTATAAATAGAGGAACACCCCTCTTCATTTGTAATGAAGTTCGAGAGTTAGAGAAATTCAGTGCTCCCATCACGCAGGTGTAGTGGTCACGCAAGTGGTTGTGGGTCGCGCAAGTATAATTTGTGCGATAGTGGTTTGTTGAGCCCCAAAACCGTTTTGGGTGAAAAGGAATGTGAGTCGTGCAAGTTTGAAGTTGTATAAGTGAGTGTCATTCAAGTGTTTGAGGTATAATTTCACCCCAGTTATAACTTGTGCACCGTATTGGATACTTGCATGCCGGCCTGGAGAAGTGAGCTAGGTGTTGTTGAAGTACGCCCATCTTTTTGAAGCTGCATAAAAGTTGGAAGATTTCCTGATACCTTCGGTGCAAAGTGAGATTAGTCTTCTGGTGAGAGATGGAATTCAACAGATCATCTACATACAACAGAGGATTCATTCCTTTGCAATGATAAAGAGACCTTCATGTCTATAAACTGAGTGGGACTCCACCAAAGGCAGTGAGCTAGGGGGAGTCAACGGGAGTGACCCGAGGGACGCAGTGATCTATCCCTGAACCTTTGTAAAGGTCGTGAGCTTGGGACATAGTGATTGTGACCAAACCATTGTTATCCAAAACTAGTTAAGAATGGTGTAATTTTGTATGATCGAAAACTTGTCGGCGAATGCTTCTTGGATGTATCCCTTAGTGGTGAACTAAGTAAAAAGTGTTGTGTCATCTCTCTGCATGTGAATGTTTACTTTCTGATCATATTCATCACATAGGATTAACAAGTTCCTACCAAAAAAGGAACAAGATCCATCTCTTTAAAAGAAAAAGTTTCCACCCTGATTCTCCCCTCCCCTCTCAGGGTGTCCTGGGGTCCTACAAGTTGTATCAGAGGGTAAAGGTTGTTGGTGTTGAATCTGTCCTTTGTCATCATAGAGAACACAGTCAATGTCAGGGGAGTCCCTCTCTTCAATGGAAGTAATTTCTAGATATGGAAGAATATAATGAGATATCATCTTAGATCCCTTGGAATGGAAGTCCTTTTTTCCACCATCCAAGGTATACATGTTACTGATCCAACAGGGCTGGCTATGATGGATGCTGATAGGAAAATTCTTGATGTTGATGATGAAGCTTCGAATGCTCTCACCGCATCCCTTTCTGATCAGATCTATCTAAAGGTAATGAGTTTCACCTCATTAAAGTCCATGTGGGATAAACATGAAAATATTTATGAAGGAGACAGAAAAATGAAGGAAGCAAAACTACAAGTCCTACTCAACAGGTTTGACGATCTAAAGATGCATCCTAATGAGAATGCAGATTCATTCGTCAATCGAATTACTAAAGTTGTGGGAGAAATTAGAGGTCTTGGAGAATAAATCAATTACATTGATATCATAAGGAAAATCTTGAGAAGACTTCCTCCTATGTATAATGAAAAGGTGTCAGCCCTTGAAGAAAGAGATCTATCAAAACTATCTCTGGATGATCTTTTAAGTAGTCTAGTGGCATATGAGATGAGAGTCAAACCTGAAGATGCCACGACTCGTGTAAGCATGGAAATGGCATTCAAATCCATGGACAAACTGAAAATTTCATGAGATAATGGTGGTGAAGATGAAGAGGAAAAAGAAATTCTTTCTCTCATCACCAAGAAGATGAAGAAGGGAAAGGTAAATTCAAAGGTAAGCTACCTCTGGCATGTTTTCGTTGTGGAAAAGTTAGGCACATTGCCTCTCAGTGCAAAAGAAAGTTTGGTGATGATGAAAGCGAAGAATAATACATTGAGAAGCCTCGGAAAAGGTTTTTCAAAAAGGGAGAATTCAAATCTGGGAAGAAGATACCGAGGAACAGTTTTGTCTGTGAAGAGGAAGATGATGATATTGAATTCTATGATGAAGAAGAACCAAAATTTAAAACTGGGAACCATGCTTCCATGATGGCCACTGTTGAAAAATCAGAAGATATTGGTGGATAAAATCAGTTGAAAATTATTAAAGATCCCGAGTTGCAACTTAAGGATGCTGTTAGTAAGCTCAAGATTAAATGTAAGAGTTTCAACAAGTGGAAATCAATTGTAGAAGAATCAACTGAATATGTTGATCAACATGAATCTGAAATTGAACGACTGGAAGGATTGGTGAAAGTACAGTCTAAAATACTTGAAAGCAATGATGATGTAGTGGATCTGAAGCTGAGAATTGAAGAGCAGGCAAAGGTCATTAATGACCTCACCTCCAGACTAGAAGAAAAGTCTAAGATGGCTTAATGTCTTGAGGAGGAAGTTGTTACTATTATGAGTAAACAAGAAAAATATTCAATTTCAAAAGAATCAAGGAAGAAAATATATTTTTAAAGGTTCTCAGATGCTGAGATGTTGGAGAGAGAAAAACATGGCTCTAATGGAGTTGAAAAGATTTTAAATGATCACATACATGCCTGTATGGGAAATAGTGGAATTGGTTGTGAGGCAGAATTGTCAAGAGCTGCAAATAAAGGTGACCAAAATAAAGTCAAGCTGAAAGTGGGTGATGTGGGAAAGTCTTCTAAAGTGATGAAACAAAAACCCCAAATTCAATCTAAAAGAAGAAAAGAAAATTATCCTCGAGCCTCGTGGAAAAAGGATCCCTCATACTATTATCCCACAGAAGAAGGTATGAGGATAAATTCAAGTGAGAAGATGTTTCCTCTCATGAAGTGTTAGTTTTGTGGCTATTTGGGCCATACCATTCCATTTGCGAAGAAGCAAGGGGCTACATGAACGGGGAAGATCTGGGAAGTCAACAAAGGAGACTCATTTTATATCAACCATCTTATAGAATAACTAGCTTCTATGGTTACTTTTTTCATTATTCTAACATTGGCCATAAGGATATGTATTGCAGGCAGAGGTACGATAGGAGAAACTCATACAACTCTCAGAAATGGGCCAGTTCTCACCCTCCTAATGGTATTGTTCTCACAAACAGTTTTTATCCTCTGTAAGAAGATTATGGGTATGAGGAATCAGATTTTGTGGAGGAAATTATTATAAGGCCATCAATATCCTATACTCAATCAAATATCTCATGGAAAGAAAATAAGAAGATCGAGAAATCCAATTTGGCAGACGTATCCCTCAAACCTATAAAGAGCAGCAGCACCTAGATTCTTGATAGTGGATGCTCTTCCCATATGACGGGAAATGCTGGCCTTTTTAAGAACATTAAAAAGAAGGTTGATGGAATAGTAAGGTTTGGTAATGATGGTGCTTTGAAGATTAAAGGCAGTGGGAATACTGCCCTCGCCAATGGAGAGCTAAGGAAGACTGAATTTCTTTATGTGGATGGTTTACATCACAATCTTCTTAGTGTGAGCCAACTCTGTGATTCAGGGCTCGTAGTAACTTTCAGTCAAAAAGGTTGCACTATAAAGGAAAAAATAGGTAATTCTATTATGAAAGGCTGTAGAACAGATGGAAACTTATATCCAGTTGACAGCAAAGTGAACTCCTACTATTTTTCTATTGAAGAAGAAAACAATTTGTGGCATCGACGGCTAGAGCACATTAACCAACAAGACATGGAAAAGATATCTAAGCTGAAGATAGTCATGGATATCCCCATTCTGAATCATGATCGTGAAATTTATTGTAATGCTTGCATTCGTGGGAAGCTAGTCTGTAGTTCATATCGGCCAAAGAAGAAAAGAGCATCTCATCTTCTTGATCTAATTCAAAAAGATGTATGCGGACCGATAAATGTTGCCAAAACTCATGGAAAAAGGTGCTTTGTCCTTTTCATTGATGATTATAGTAGAATGGTATGTTTTATGGTCATTCATAGGAAACTAAAAGTGCTTGACTGCATGAAAACATATCGGTGAATCGCCGATAATTATACTGGATGAACAATTAAAGTTTTGCGATCTGACAATGGAGGGGAAAACACGTCCATTGAGTTTGAGAATTACATAAAAAACATGGAATACAGCATGAGGTAGCTGCTATGATAAACCCACATCAAAATGGAGTTTTTGAGCGCTAGAATTGATAGGTCAACAATATGGTCAGGACTATGCTGATTGAGAGTGGTATCTCTCACCATTACTGGAAGGAAGCTGTTGAAGCTGCAGTGCACATTCAGAATCTAATAGGGCTTTAAATGGGACAAATTAAGACACCATATGAATTGTGGCATGGAAGGAATCCTTCGTTGAAATACTTTCATGTTTTCAGAAGCAAATGTTTCATCCAGAATAAAGAAGGAAATCAAGGGAAGTTTGGTGACAATGCTGATGAAGGAATTTTTCTTGGGTATCCAATGAACAGCAAAACCTACAAGTGTTTCAACAAGCAATTAAGAAGGATTTTAGAAAGCAGTGATGTTATGATAATTGAAGATAAAACCACAAATGCTTCAAGGAAATCATATGCTGATGTGACAGAAAGTGATGAAGAAAGTGAACGTGGAGAAAATACAAATACAGAAATAGAGGAGCTGTACAAAACACTCAGCAGTAACATCATGATGTTGACTCAGAAGAAGAATCTGAAGAAGAAACTGTGGCTGGAGAGAATGCACCTGAACCGCACAGGAGAAATCGTAGAGCTGAGATTGATCCATCTAACATAATTGGGGATAGAAGTGCACCCACACAAACAAGGAGGATGAGGAATAACACGCAATCTACAATTCTGTAAGTTGTGGAGCCATCCTTATTTGAAGAAGCTACAAATGATGAATCATGGGTGAAAGCCATGAATGAAGAGTTAGGCCAGATTGACAAGTATTAGACATGGGATCTTGTCTAGAGACCCGAAGGTCACAATGTGATTGGTATAAAATGGATCTTCAAGAACATGTTTGATGAGCATGGAAGTGTTATCAGAAACAAGGCACGACTGGTATGCAAAGGATACTCCCAGATTGAAGTCGTTGTTATTAGAGAAACCTTTTCTCTAGTGGCTAGATTGGAGTCAATCCGGATTTTCCTTACCATGGTACTCCAAAGAGGATATAAAGTATATCAAATGGATTTCAAGACAGCATTCTTGAATGGTGTCCTCGAAGAAAAAGTCTACATTGAACAACCAGTGGGTTTTGTTCTTGGTACTAATGAAACAAAGGTCTGCAAACTGAAGAAAGATATATATGGTTTGAAGCAGGCACCATGGGCGTTGTACTCATGGATGGACTCTTATCTCAGGAAGTTGGAATTCAAAAGAGGAGGAGTAGATCACAATCTATATGTGAAGAATTCTCCAAAAGATCAATTAATGGTTCTAGTCTATGTTGATGGTATCATATTTGGTGGCAGCAGGTAGAAATTAGTGGATGAATTTTCCAATCACATGAAATCAGAATTTGAAATGTCTATGTTTGGGGAACTCGCAAATTTCTTGGGGATACAAGTGATTAAAAAGAAGTATTACACTTTCATTTCATAGGAAACATATGCAAGAGAGCTGTGGAAGAAGTTTAATATGAAAGACTCCAAACCAATGTCAACTCTGATTTCAGTTAGAACTAAACTTGGAAAACATGAGGATGGGACCTCTGTAGATCCCACCATGTACTGGAGGATCATTGGAAGCCTACTGTACCTGATAGAGACACGGCCAAATATTGCCTTTTCCGCATGTCTTGTAGACCACTTTCAGAGTAATCCAAAGAAGGAACATATGGAAGCAGTAAAAATAATCATGATGTATATTCAAGGTACTCACAATTGAGGATTATACTTTCCTGCAGGAAGGAACAATGAATTATCAGCATTTTCTGATACTGATTGGTCTGGTGATGTTGTGGACAGAAATTCCACCAGTGGTGGAGCATTCTATATTGGGAATAATTGTGTTGGCTGGTTGAGCAAGAAATAATAAAGTACTTCTCTTAGTACTGCTGAAGCTGAGTATATCTCCTCCATAAATGCATGCACTCAACTGCTATGGATGAAGTAGCAATTAATAGATATTGGTGATGAGGTGAAGCAACCAATGGCGATTTACTATGATAACAAGAGCGCAATTGACCTTACGAAGAATCTGGTTCAGCATTCTCACACAAAACATATTGAAATTTGATATCACTTTATCAAAGAGAATGTTGAACAAGGCATGATTAAAATGGATCATGTGGGAACTGATGAGAGAGTGGCTGATATCCTGGCCAAGCCACTATCAACGTCTATGTTTGTGAAGTATCGGTTGAACCTCAGTGTTCAGCCACCTCCTAGTGCATAAGGAGGTTACAGAAATCCCCTCTCCCTAGTTTTGTTAACTGTTTTTAATCTGTTTATGGATGTGATGCAGGTTTGTGGGAGAGATATTATCGATGGGGAGTGTGCTTTGATATGAACAAGGAACAATTTCCGGTCTTTGGGTTTATTGTTAATGGGGGATAAAGGAATAAATTCTAGCATGTTCAGGCATGTAATGCTTCTGTGACATGATGATAATTCAGTGTCAGTGATAAAATGAGGAGAGAAGGAATATATTGGACATTTAATGCTTCTTGGGTGTCGTTGAGAATTTCCAAAACACGGGAACCCAAATCAAGATTTCTCTTCTGTTTTCTACACCGAGCATTGCTCAGGTAGACTTAGAATGTTGGTTGAGTTGATTCTTGCATTTGTGGTTTTCCTATAGCTGGTGCTCTATTAAATTTATTTACTGATTGCCAACAAATCCAAAGGGGCAGATTGTTGGAACCATGGACATTATTTGCATGATTTGGGGTATGGTCTGTTTTATTTGTTAATCCTCAGTGGAAGTTCAGAATGTGTTCTAGAAAAGTGATCTTACAGTTCAATCAGATAACAATATTAAAGGTGGAACTATTTCCCAGTGTTTGCCAAACATTTTTGGGCCTAAAAATCGACAATTAGAGAAAAGTGGTTTTTGAAAAGGGACTTGTGTGCCGTGTACTTGAAGGAGAGGAAACTTGCGCACCATATGTTATTCAAGATCAGGACATCAAAATATGGCAAAGGGATAAGGGTCGCACAAGTTTTGAAGTCTGTCACGCAAGTGATTTTTGGGGGCAGAGACTTGCGCGCCGAAACTTGCGCGCCGAGGGGAGACTTGAGCGCTTCCGCGTAGGGTGTCCTTTTTGCCTATAAATAGAGGAAAACCCCTTATCATTTGTAATGAAGTTTGAGAGTTAGAAAAATTCAGTGCTCCCATCGTGCAGGTGTAGTGGTCGCGCAAGTGGTTGTGGGTCACGCAAGTATATGTTACGCGATAGTTGTTTGCTACGCGCCAAAACCGATTTGGGTGAAAAGGAATGTGAGTCACGCAAGTTTGAAGTTCTACAAGTGAGTGTCGCGCAAGTGTTTGAGGTAGAATTGCATGCCAGTTATAACTTGCGCTCCGTATTTGAAACTTGCATGCCGGCCTAGAGAAGCGCGCCAGGTGTTGTTGAAGTACGCCCGTCTTTTTGAAGCTGCAAGAAAGCTGGAAGATTTCCCGGTACCTTTAGTGGAAAGTGAGATTAGTATACTAGTGAGAGTTGGAATTCAACAGAGCATCTACATAAAACAAGGGATGCATTATTTTGCAATGATGAAGAGACATTCACGTCTATAAACTGAGTGGGACTTCACCAAAGGCAGTGATCCAGGGGGGAGTCAACGGGAGTGACCTGAGGGACGCTGTGAGCTATCCCTGAACCTTTGTAAAGGTAGTGATCCTGGGATAGAGTGACTATGCCCAAACCAGTTTCATCCACAACTAGTGAAGAATAGTGGAATTTGGTACGACCGATAACCTATCAACGTATGCTCCTTAGACGTAGCCCTTAGTGGTGAAGCAAGTAAAAAGTGTTGTGTCATGTCTCTGCATGTGAACGTTTAATTTCTGATCATATTCATCATACAGGTTTAACAAGTTCCTACTAATGTGGGAACAACATCGATATCTTTAGAAGAAAAAGTTGCCACCCTAATTCACCCCTCCCTTTCAGGGTATCTCGGGTTCGTACATGATTTTGTCCTAGAGACAGTTGATTTGATACTATGGATGGTCAGTTTCAAGCTTCCTAGTATTGAATACATCCTAGTTAATAGCTTCCTCCATTAAATGATGAGAAGCTTCGTTTATAGCCGCATCCCAGTTCTACTTCACTGAAGAGGTGGCCTTGGTAGCTACCACCCTTAATTAGAGGTCCCTATTCTATTAACTCACATAAATCACCTCCTTTACTCAGGAATGAAAGGTTAAATAGTCAAAAATATCATAACCAAGGGTGGGAAAAAGAAATTGAAGATGACCCAATGAGTCCTTCAGCTCATCCAATGGGGTTTCAGACACCAATTTCTAGACCTCCCTCCACATTTGTCATTAAATTTACTAATAAAGTGATGAAGACCTGGGTGCTTGATCTAGGATCATCATGAGGATAAGAAAATATTCCTAAAAGGCATCAATAATATAAAGAGTCATGATCATAGTTTTTAATGATGAAGGAAGAGATCCGACCTCTACATTGGTTGATCCAGTTGGAGGAACCCCCATAGGAGAAATGAACAAATCCTCCGAAGTATGCGATTAATATGTTTTATTAAGATAGATATGAGTTTTTCATTCAAATCATAAAAAATACGGTATAATCCACTAATATATGGATATAATCGATGTTAGGAACAAGCATTTCTTAGTCACTTAAGAAGATATATCCACTACCCTAACCCCATCCTTGGGTGAGGAGGAAAAACCTTCCTATGATTAGAGGATTCATGTAACTTCTTGTGTTGTTCCCAAAGATGTTCTTTTCTAATCATCCTTCAGGACTGTAAGAAAAAAAGATAATATCAGGCAACAAGACACAAATATACAAGGTTTCAAGTCCTAAATATGTATTCACCATCTCTGAAAGTCATTTCCATTGAGGATAAAAATGTAGTAGAATAGCTACTCATGTCGGTATCCTCTAAAAGCACATCCACCCATTCCAAATCAGAAGGTGTGATCACTAGAACATAAATAGTATGAAACATGTCTAGTTGATTCATCACCTCATCCCTCTCCTCTACTTTAAGAAAAGGGACCAATATATAAGGGTATTATAAAACAACCAAACTCTCACTCACATCCTCATAAGTAGATATGTCCTCTTCCAAACAAGCCTGGTAGGGACCTGTACATTTTAGAAAAACTGGGATGTGTTTCTAGAATAATCTGAAGTGAGAGAAGAGTGAAATACCACACTAACATGGGGATTCAAGATGAGAAGAAATTGGAAATGAAAATCACTTCCTTTTCTTTTTCCCTTCCAGATAAGGCTCTCCGAAAGGTTTTGAATACGAATTTGTTGTTCCTGAAGTAGTAATTTCCACCCTCATATGGGCCAACTGACATGAAGATCCATCCTCATCGTTCTTCTGGTAACTATCAAATACATTTCTCACATCTCTACTATGGGGATATTTTTCAGGCGATATAAGGAATGGTTGGTCTTCAACATCCTCACCCTATATTGAAAAAACAAAAATGATGTCAGTATAGTAGAAATGGTACCTAGAGCCCTTAAAAATAGTAGTGATCTCAGTCTTACCACTACCTCTAGGAGACACCAAAACTCATTCCCAACAATTTTAATAGTTCCCCACACTAGTATTTGGTGAACCAAAGGTGAATAATGAACATGACCCTTCATTATTTCCAGTATTACATCGAGGTCTTCGAAGAAGGTCCTGACCTCCCCAAGTTAGTCTTTGGAAGTAATACATAGAGGGGTAATGACATGAGAAACACTCTCCAAGGGTAAATTTGATCGAAGCATGATACCCCAGAGCTTAGCCTCTGAGTTTTACATCTTCCAATCTATCCACTATTGATATGAGATAAGAAGTGACATATCTAGTGCAGCTTCACCCTCAGAAAATAAATTCACTATAGCTGCATCTATGGACACTTATCCTGGAAATGAAGATGATGAGAATTTTCTTATCTTTTTATGGGGTAATTTCAGGGATTTTAGTCTTCTAAAAACCAATATATTTTCAGTCTTGGTATTGTCTTAGAAAACATTGGAGACCTCACTTACCAATTTGGATAACTACCCATTAGGATATGAGAATATCCAATCCTTAGTATACTAACGAAATAACCTGATTGCTACATCACATGGGGGTGTAGATTTATCATAGCCTGAGCCTCCCCCTGGTAAAAATCAACCAAAATCAGAGATCTAAAATTTAAGTTTACTTAGATCTATCATAAACAGAGTGAGGGAATCTTGACTTGAAAGATAAGAATTGGTGGCTAAACCGGCAGGGTGCATACCACTCATAGATGAGGTCCCCATCGATATAGGTAGAAAGATAACCCAATATAAGTGAAATCACATTGGATCATGCCTCAAGACTGGCCTAAAAAATACCAACAATATCATCCATTGTCACTGGATCATAGGTTCTGAAAGAGAAATGATCATATCAGCTCACATAAGCCCTGACATCCTGATTCTTTCAGTGTGATGGGTCTTAACCCACTAATACATTGAAGTTATGGTATGAAGAGGTAATTGGTGATAACATGTATGTTAATATATCCATAACCTCCTAAAGGATCTCCCATCCAACCACATAAAACATGGATGGGGATCACAATCCTGATGAGGGATTTTTCCCTCGTAAACACAGTGCAAAATACAATAATGTTTGTCCATCACTTGGATGGATAGCATGATCGGCTCCCAACTATGATAGAGGTAACCATTATAAAAGTGGAAACTATAACTCCAAGTATTTCCTTTTTTTGGAGAAAGTACCCACTCGGTTGTATGGTGAGGAAGTCGTCTAGTTGGATAGACTGATAAACGTTAGGAATAACATCCAATATTCATTCTTTAAATTTCCCCTCATCAAACATGGGACAGTAAGATCCCAAGGCACAATGATTATCCTTCATAATCTAAGATATCATCTCTTTAGCTTTCGGCTCAGATTGGACCTTCATGATGGTGTATCCCACCCATTTCGTGATTGGGATATCTACTCCTGGGAGCGGCTCCTTTGGAAGGGAATTTTTACCCATCCTGATCAATTATAAGGTAAGATGAGTTATTAATGTGTCATCCATGGTGGACCATATATTGAATAATTCATTGTACATACCACCTAATATAGGTTCACCACATATCTACAACACATCTTAGAGGCTGATACCCACCTCATCATGCATGAGTTGGAAGGTGTTCATGTTCAGGCTCCAACGACTGAAAAGTTTCTTTATCATGACCTTATTGGAATATGCAGAAGTCTGTGTGATGTAGAAAAAAAATCATACATTATAATATTCATTAGATCCTCATAGAATTTAGAAGTAACATTTTGTACCCAGATGTTCCATCCCTAGTCCATTCCATAGCGACCTCCTGACCAGATTTCCCAGTTGGGAATCTAGCCTAACTTCTGGCTGGGGGAAAAATTCCACAAGATGGAATGGTACATATGAACATCCTTATCAAGTTCAAAGTTTTTATATCTAGTGCATGGGGACATGTATGTCAGTATATTCCCATCTTCAAGGCCTCTTTCTGTGAGAAAATGGCCTCTTAATATAAGTTCACCTAGAAGGTGTTTCGAGTTCTCCAAACCAAAGAGTAAGGTATGAATGACGACTATGGTGGAGTTATGGGATTTTAGTTGTAAAGTAGAAACACATAATGGGGTAGAAAATCATAAAGTGTATATTCCCCAAGTTTCAATCCCCTTAGCTCTACCAATTTCATCTGATATGACCCAACAGAATGGTGGAAGTTTGCATCCATGCTTGCCAAAATAGCATCGCGACATTATATCGCTTCCTTTTCATACATCTTATAGGGACTATAGGATGAATTTTAAGAACTGGAATCCATCTGAATAAAATAAAATGGAATATTCTAGAAAAATAAAATAATATCTTATCAAATAAAAGTAAATAACTAACAACATCATACACATCACATAAATAAACAATGTCATTCTTGAATTGCCAAAAAGGAACACAAATCACCCAACTCATGAAGATCTCATGGGTCATATATGCCTATAGGGCATCACAAAATTTCAAGACCACTCAAAGACTCTCGATATCATGACATATAAATGGTAATTTGAGCCGCATTATAGCCAAAAGATCATGTGATCAAGAAATAAGATCTCATGAAAATCTCAATATGATCATTCATCCTTATGGAAAAAGTTTAAACAATTATAAAAATATTGTTTTTAATTGGTCCAAGCAGGATCCTATGAAAAAATCAGTCTTGTGGAATAGTTTTTTTGGAACAATCTTGTAGTGAGGTCTCATGATCGGGCCTTGCCGATATGTCTAGCGACAAGGGCGCACAAAGAAAGAAAGGTGAGAGATCTAGAGGAATGAGTAGCTGGTGAGTGAATATCTCTCCCCTCCCCTATTTATAGGACATCTTGAAAGATACTAAATGTTTCCTACTAGAAAAAGCGATTCTGAATATACTATTTAATGGAAGCACCAAAGCTTCAGGTAGGCATGTACATTCCTCATAACGAAGCCCTTGTCCTAGTGGATGTCACTCCTAAGAAGGGGCATTTTTTGACACCTGCCAAATGTGAATTGGTAAATTCAAAAATAAAGGAATACCTAAACATTGGAATTATTTTCCAAAACAAAATTAAAGGAAGGTGAAGGTGGTTCAGGCTTTCATATTGTGGAAACATCAAAATGATATATGATTACATGTCCATTATAAGGTCACATGAAGGAACCATACATAGAGTATAACCTACGGAAGACCCTGTGAAGTCCTTTTAAAGATTCATTCTTCTATATTGAAGGTGACTTAGACAATAACCGATCACTTGGAGGATTCTTGGAAAGAACCCCTAGGGCACGTTGATTTTCATCTGACGAACACCTAAGAAATTATCCAAAAATCCACTGAAAATAGGAGGAAAATGACCAAAAGGAAGATACCACTTGTGGTCATAAAAATCACATGATGTTTCAGAAATGGGGGGAATGATTTTCATTGAAAACATTCAAGGATAGTCACAAGATCATCATAATTAGTAAAATAAACAATTAAATAAAAAATTGGAAAGAGGTGAGAGCCTCTCGTGGTCATAAACGTTACACGATGCACTCCTAGAAATCTGCAAAACATAGTAAGACCCTAGTGAAGTGTCCACCTCATCTCATGAAATCCCACTGGTATGTCATCCTCATCATACAAAGAGACTTGAGTGTGTCCAAGTGATCTCCCACCTCCACTTTTTCTCTGCTAGAACAAACAGATGGAGTTGTCCATGAAATACTCATGCATCTTCATAGTACAATTATTGGTCACGAGATGCATCACCAAAAGGTATGTTGATGGTCTTTGAAAACACTCATGCAACCTCACAAGTTCCCCAAACTTTGTCAAATAAACAATGGAAATTAAAGACGGAATGATGAGAGTGTCTCGCAGTCATAAAACTCTTGTGACATGATAATGTTGTTCACTACATAGTCTCACAAGACCCCTTGTAAAGTCAGTTGGATCCTGTGCAGGCCCCCTAACAGGCTATCCTTATCTCATGAAAATTATCAAACAAGTCTCCTAAGATCATGTGAATGTATTTCAACAACATCCTTGATATCATGAAGGCGTATGTAAAGTTCAATATGATAATATGGAAGTCCTTAAGAATACTTGCATGATTCAAAAACTCCCCATTAATTGGAAACTATCGAGTAAAAGTGGTCTTTATGGCATGGACTCATGGTATCTGAAGATTATGTGACATCCCTAGAGTGATCCATGGTAGGAACTTGCAAAGACACTTGACAATGAGGCCCTCCTCCAACTTTGGCCAAGATTCATGAGATATAGTCCATGAAAAGTAGTGAAAACAAGGTTCAAGAGGTATATAAATCCCCACCCTATCCTCAAAGAAGGTGTTGATATTTTTTCATCCAGATGCACTATCATGCCCGAGCACTAGATCATATTTCTCAGAGATACTAATCTCATGACTGATAGAGCTTTCCATTAGGTAAGATTATAGTAAATAGCTAGATCAATCATGTGGAATGCAGATGAACTTTGTGTGATCATTCATAGACCATGAGAAGGACTTCTATCTAAACACATGAAGAATATCCCACATATCTGCTAAATCACACAATACGTAAAACAAGCTGGCACTGATCATATATAAGGAATTTGTGATATAAAGGATAGAACAAAACAAAAAAAATTGAGACTTACAAGAAAAACATATATGATGATACTAATCCTCTTGTAATGACCCCCGGGGACATGAGAAAACACCAAGATGTGTCACCAGATCATGTGAAACTCCATGGTTATACTATTTGGATCTTGAAGTGTCTCCTGGACATGTCAAATCATGTCACATAGGACCCCATGGGCATGCCACCCAAGTCTTGTGAATCCCTCCAGGCTACCCATCCAAGACACATGGTGTCCTTCAAATGTGACTTCTAACTCATATGGTTGCACTGGTTCATGTTCGATAAGTCTCAAAGTAGACCTGGGCATGTCAGCTATCTCCAGCGATGTCCCTCGAACATGCTAGCTAGGTCGTGCGATTCTATTTAGACATGTCATCCAAGACATGAGACACCCATCGAGACATGGCGCGTTGACTCTCATGATTACCTCTTATTATTTCATACATCTCTTATGATGAAACCGGTTCAGGTCATCTGTAGTTTGCAACAACCTCTAGACAAGTCATCAAGGATCATGCGATGGCTTCGAGGATCAGTCGGTCGGGTCTTGTGATTTCCTCCAGAAAGTTCACCATTATTATGTGATAACATTCAGACATGAAATTGAGGTTTATTTAAGACCTTCATACAATTCAAATGGATCATATGATTTTCATTGAACATTTTAGGAATACATTCTTCGACATGTCAAGAAGATAGTCAATACATAATTAGATGAAAACCAATGTAAGTTAGGAAGACAAGAATGCTAGTTCAATTGGGAAACCTCAACATGTAATATCTGATGAAAATAACTTCAATGAATCTGATTCCTTCCTTAAATAGGAAACATAGGATGTTTCTTTGAGTCCCAAGATCTATATTAACCCCCAAAGGGTTATCCTACTACATAATTATCATATACATTAGTAGTTAGATAGATCATTTATAATCCCTTGTTTCTCACACTGATCATAGCTCAAGTGGGCATAGGGAATTGAAATAATCATAATATTTACACCATAAGCCTCTATTAAGATAAGGTGAATGTTAGTGTGTAAGGCACAACGAAATGAACTAAGATGACTCCAAATACTTCCATAACTAAGATACATATAATTCATTCCTAAAAATGATATCCATCCTAAATATAAGGTTTTCCCAGTCTATAAGTCCCACATCTGTATGCAATGAGACTCATTACTTGATATTCGTTGTTTCTTACACCAATAAAATATCATGTGGGATTAAGGAGTTGCAATAGTCATATCATTCACATCATCCATCTCAACAACTAGGGAAACCTCAGTGTGTAATCCCCGATGACTGGAATGATATATTTTCCTACACATAAGGGAATCTACCTTATGGATAGTCATAATGGAGTAAATGAAAAATGTCTACATTGATTATTTCCCAAAATAGTATACACAAGATGCATTTCTCTGGCCCGAGCTCGAATAGGAATCCATCTCAGTGTAAGTCCCCCCATGTCACCGACATCTCAACCATCTCGACCAAATTAGTCCCATAGGATAGTCATTTTACCTCATCTATCAATGGAATGAGAAAACAAATAGACTTTGACAATTATGATTATCCCCATAATCAGGATTCATATGATGTCTCCCAAAGATTCGAGCTTGAATAATGGATGACTCAGAGCACTGAAATGTTTTCTTCCCATTTTATTTTAAATTACATAGGTATAATGAACTATGTGAGTTTTGATTCATGCCATAACCAAGATACATAGAACGCGTCATAATGGATCAACCCCCTCCTTGAAATACTAATCTCCTCCATATATAAAAATATATTCTGAAGCATCTATTATATTGCTTCATCATATAAGCATCCTCCCATTACTGGGAAAGAGATGAAGAACCACAGATATATATAGATAGATTCGCTAATTAAATCCATGTATTATTCCTATAAAATAATCTTAGCCTATAATCATTTTTATGGTAACTAGTCTCATATCAAAATTTAAAAGAGAATTTTGAACATATCTTAAATCTATAATAGAGTCCTAGAGTAGGAAAAAATATCCCTCAAAAGGTTGTGATGATCTCAATATCTCATCCACTCATCCAATTCAATCCCCTAAAACCCATTTGGACTGAAACCCTAATTGACCTCCTGTCTTTGGGAAGTGGCTCCATACATATCTAGGGATGTGGGAACCATTGGAAGTTTCTAGGGATGACTGAATAATGGTAAACCCAATACAAGTTGGTGAGAAAGGCTTATATACCCCCATCCACAATTAAAGCATTGGGTGGATATTAAATCACCGATTCTCTTTCATAATATAAAAGTATAGTCTTCCATATTCTCATTGAGAAATCTCGTTCATGAAATGGGAGGGTTTCCATCCATGTCACCAATCCCAACAAAATAGAAACATCCATTTTTTTGGATAATGGATGATAATATCATATGATAGGATTTTTTAATATATTAAATAATGTTAAATAGAATAATCATCTAGTTATGTCCTTTAAAAATGGATGGTCACTCATAATTTTATGAAACGGTTTAGAAAACATTATAGAAGAAAAGCTAGAATTTAATAACACATTATTTGCGAATGGGTTGAAACAAAATTTAATATGTGAATCTCAACTATATGATGAAAATAATGAAGTGTTATTTTGGAATAATAATTTTTTTATGAATAAGATTTAATATGGAACTGTTTAATGAGATTATAATGTACCCAAGATAACATATTCCATTTTTCAGAGTAATAAAGAAGTATATTCTTTAAATAAAGGACATGTATGTTGGTGTTATGTCAATAGAGATTACTAACTATTGAAATGTGGGAAAACTTGGCTACTAATGAAAAGTATAAATATGTGAACTGAATAAAAATATATCATATAAATAAATAAGGATGAGGAGTTACAATGTCAAAATAGTTGTGTCGATGCTCTAAAATTATAGAAGATAAGGGAATCAAGAGGAATCATACTTTGGTATGTCATATTTCAAAAGTAAAGAATATGTTTTTTAATCTTAATTTTAATGGGGATTTGAAGAATATGTCTGTTGAAAAAAATTATTTTCACTTAAAACGGAAGATCAATACCATGTATTAGTGGTTGAATAGGAATTCTAAGACATCATTTAACAAATATTATGGTATGAAATATTCATCCTCTCCATCACTTTTTATTTATATATTATTTTCAAATGGTAAGAAAGAAAACAAAAATATCTTACGTGTTTATCCCTTAAATGTATTCTCAAATAGGGAGAAAACTATATTGTAGTTAAATATAAAGATTTTTATTTTACCTACTTAGAGATAGATATCTTATTTTGGGGAATAATTTATATAATGAGAGTTATTATAAGTTAAAATATATGTTTTTATTATACAAGTGTGTAAATTTTCTATGTTATAAAATTTTATGATAGTTTTTGATAGTATGTGTGCATAAATATGTCATAAAATAGTTTCAAAGATAAATTTCTCAAGATAATTAATTATTGATTATAAATTGATATAAATTGGTTAAAATGGATAATTATTTTTTTGATGTAAATAATATCAATAAATATGAATAAAATAAGATTTATTGTTCAGTTGTATCCCAAGTAGTGTCAAAGGGATTAAATAAATGTATGTAAATCACTGTTATGGATAACATGATCTTATTATTCAATGTTTTTGTTTTCTATAATGAATTAACTCATGTAGGAATAAAATTATTGAATAATGACTCATTTATAAGAATATTGAGTTTGAAAGTTATTTATGTTCCTTAGTTTCTAAAAAAATTGAAACGGGGATATTTTTTAGCCTAATAGATTTTTTTGGGAAATACGGACCTATTAAGAGTTTGTTGAGACCCATGTTAAAGTTGATGTGATATGATGATGAAGGTTTTTCTCTAGAATTTGGTATTTTTTATATTAGGATTTAAAGAAAATTAATTGGATATGTTTACTGTGTTAGATTTTTTTAATACATAAATTTCATTAAAATTAACATGATTTAATATCAGTTATTTTTGATGAATTATTATTTGTCATTTATAGAAGTCCAGAATAGTTATGGAGTTGTTTAGAATAAATCTAGATATATTTTGAGTTAAACAGATTTAGACAGGAAATGTTTTCAAGGGAACATCATACATTTCATTCCAAATTTCATAATGTTGAACCTGAGTAGATTTATGAGATTAATAATAAATTAATAAGTTTGAAATGTTTATAACCATCATAGAATATTCATTTTAGAGATAAGGGGAATTTTTTAAGGTCTTTATAGACATCATAAGGTTGTTTTTGTGACTTTCTAGAGTTCATATAGACTTTGTAATGGGTTTTTTGTGAACTTTTAAGGCATAAATAGGTTTTTATGGTTCAATATTATAAATTTATAAGGTTGTCTAATGATTTATTAATTTATAAAATTTTAATAAGGTTGAATTCACGAATTCATTAGGTTGGTCCAATTATAAGTCTCATATAACCTTATAAAATGCATGATTTTTGAGAAAATGGTAATTAGATGAGAATATATAGTTCATCTAAGACTTGATAAGGATGATACTAAGTTCATAAGGTTTTAGATTTAATTATATTTAGAAATTAAATGGTAATTAAATTAGTTAATAAATAAATATTGGGAATAATAATTATGAGATTGGGATCACGCTGGAATGAATAAAACCCCTTTTAAGGATTTGAATAAATTAATATAAGCCTATTTTAAAGGATAAAAATAGATGTTTCTAAAACTGGTCTTCTATGGATTAAACATCATAAATAGAGATATGTTTTTATCAAAGATGAATAATAATGGTTTGTTCCCAAGAGAGAAAATAGTTCCATGAATAAGAGAAGTAGTTATGAAGTAACTACTTAGTCACTCTATAATATGTGTTATTTCACCGTGATGACCAGAGGGAAGAAGAATCTCTAAAAGAAAAATAAAAAGATGAGAACTAGTTAAGAGAAGTTATTTTTTTAGATTTGAAATTGAAATTCATATTTTAATGGGTTTATACTTATGTTGTGTCAGATAAAATAATAGGGTATTATAAAGAAAGAAAGTTCATAGGTAGTTTTTGTATTATAATGAAGAAATATAGTATAGTAGAGAATAACATAATAATTGAGTAGATGCTTATAAATAGAGATGAAGTGTCCTATGAGATTTATTATGCACGTAATGAAGAAGACATGTAACTATGAAAGTAGAATAATTAGAAGAAAATATAAATTTCACATGAACTATTTATGTGTGATCATCATAAAAATGGCATGTGGTAAATGGTGATTATAGTGGATCGTATGGTCTCATATGAGTTTGAATCATTCCAGGAATTAGCAATTCATTTTGAGTTGTTATCCTTGTATGTTTAGTTTCCTTTGTTTGTTTTTTTCCTCTATTTCTATGAGTTTAAGAGTGAAATATATCACCCTAACAAGAAATTAAGGATTATTATACAAGAAATCATAAAAAAGAAGAACGATCCACTCTTCACTAATTCACCCCCCCACAATCCTCCTCTCAATGAACCTATACCATTCTTGGTATATAATTTTATATTTTATGTTTCATTACATCTAATAGAAACAATAACATGATACCACACCATTACGTTTTGATTCTTGGTTTCCCAACTTTATAAAGGATTGTGTTTTATATGAATTTTCTAACAACACCTTAGAATGGGTGTTGGTTAAGAGGATGTGATTTCAAGCTCATCACACCCTTTAGGGGGGAATCAATTTCTTACTCCAGGACTCTATTATATATTTCAAACATATTCATGAATATTTTATGTATCCTAGTATAGGATTGGATACCTCTATGTTAGTGATTGGTTATTGACATGAGTCATTGTGAAAAACTATTTGTATTAGAGGTTCTCCATCAATCTTACCATATATATATATATATGTGTGTGAATTCAACTATATCCATTAATGGTGCAATTTTTATATATTAGAGGTTCTCCATCATTATCTTATTAATTAGGGATGTTTTTTTAATCCACCTAACTTGTTACTCTGAAATTATTCCCATCCAAGAGGGTGGTAAGTTTTTATGGTACTGAGATTAGACCCCATAGAAGGACTTCAAATATATCACTATGAAGGAAATAAGAACCCATGTAGTTATGAACCATATAATGGTACATGCCATGTCATTTAAGGCTATATGACAATGAGCATTGTGGGGTCTTTTAAGGTATTGAAACCATGACCAAGAGAAGTGCCTTTTAAGATCTTGCATCCAAGATCTGGTGACAACTAGGTGAAAGATGATTTGAATGGTTAGTGTAAGGATAATTCATTTGTGACCCATTATAGTCAACCTCAAATGGAACATTTCCTGATGAGAATTTTTTCCAAAGAATATGGACCAATTGAAAAGGTATTCAGGATCACTAGTTAATATGGACTAGAGAGGAAGTACATATATGGTTATGATATTAGTTTTGAAACAAAAAAATATGTCACATGCATCTTGGTAAGATAGGGATAAAATACACCATAGTTTGAGATGCATATTTTATAGTCTTGTGATAGGACTAAACCTTTCTATTTAACATCATAACGTAAGGATTATTTGTGAGGTTTTACATCATGATGCTAGGATAGTTATATTGTTAAAGTAGAGGAAACATATTATTGAGTAAGTATTACAAATTAGAGACTCCCTTTCAATTTAATTTATATATTGATGACTAAAAAATTAAATATATAGTTGGGTATTACACCTAAATAGGCAGCCCGTGATTGGTGTGTACTTCTTTCATTTTATGTTTGGATTGTAAAGGATTAATTGACTCATTATAGATATGGATCCATGTGTAAAAGGTTAGATCTTACCCATAGAATGAGGGCCATCATATTTCTCGGTAAATGGGAGAGCATGATTGGGGATAATGCGTGGGAATGTGATACCATGATTTGGATATACCTAGATCATTGATGATTCATGGTGATTAGATCTATAATGGGAACAGTATTGGGGTGTAAAAATCTGAATAATATTTGGACCTAAAGGCTCATTCAAATAAATAGAGATTCCACCAAGAGCCTTAGTCAATAGATATTGGACTTGGATAAGTCAAGAGGAGCTCCATCATCTAGGATTTGATTCACTAACATCCCCATGATATATACCCTTATTATCATTATGGGAAATTTTTTATCACTTGAGTTCCCTACCATTTAGATAAAATATTTTGGAGAGGCCTTTTATCAATGAAATTCATGATCAAAGTGGTTAAAACTAGTGTCTATTCCCTAATCATATGGATATGGTGGTTTCTTTGGAGGCATTGATAATTGGATACATAGGTAGGAGACTAAGGATAAGGGATGCTCTACTATTGATATTGGGGGTGTACATGATACCCATGAATGGGAGTAGAATAATGTTGTTTAACCCACTATAGGGTATGGAATAGGCATCAACCAAGTAAATGGATAGGAAAAATATTTTATGCATGGTGAGATATTGGGAATTAAATCTTTATTTGGTAATAATAGGGGAAGCGATCACCCTGGTTATACCATGGTGAACTGGTCACCCTAGTTATACTAGGGTGAATTGTTCACTATATTTATTCTTGGAAATAATTGTTGACCTGGTGATTCTAGGTCAAATTGGTCTCCCTATTGATCCTAAGGTCAAGTGGTTTCCCTATTTATCCTTGGGATAATGTAACGCCCCGACCCCAGAAGCCCGAAGCCAGTGCATTATTTTAATACATTGGCATGATTACAAGGAATCATGTCCCAAATGACAGATTAGTTTAGAAGTCTTGGAAAATAGATCACATACATGAATGTTACGTTACGTTATAAAATGAAAAACAACAACAAAATTTTCTCCATTTACCACATTCATATCCCTTAGACTATCCCTACAGGTCAGTCATAATATACTTCTTCACATCATGGGAAAAATAAAACATAAAAAGGGGTGATCTCAAATTCTCAGTAAGGGTATGAAATACAACGGAAGATAACATAAACATTAGGCATGGGGAATAATTGAAAACACATGCCTTTAAAAATAATAAACATGAACACTTAATGGCAAGAATGTGAGCTAAGTAAATAATTCCATAATAAAAATGCCGGACATTCTGAAACATTTTGTCAAGGCCTCGGCCAAGACATATAAAAATGATTAAGGCCTCAGCCAAAACCATATATCATAATCGAGAAAGGCCTCGGCCAATTCCACATCTAATTGTCTCATGAGACCTACTGATGCACCGAGGAGTTATAGTGGGATCCACCTATCACTTACTAAGTCAAATACATTCCTCATATGAAAACGTTGAAACAAAACATAAACATTCGTATTAAAACTAGCATATGAAATGTCAACACTTTAACCATAAACCATGGATGGTATAAAAATAACACATCCATGGTCAAACATATCACAAAACCTTCAATACAATATGTAATTTTTGTATCATAATAAATAAACCTCTATCAAGAATAAATCTCGTAAAGGATGTTGACATAGTTGAAAATGATCAGTAAATATCATTGAGAGAAAAATCCATTTTTTATGAAATCATTTAAAAGTCACTTAATTTATAAATGAATTAATTTTAAAGATAATTTTTAATCACATTTTCCCATACCACTTTGATACTTTTTATACGAATTAACATTTTAAAACATTCAAGTCCACATAAATAAATCCTTAAAACCATTTGAAAACATTGACATTAATGAGAAATGTTTAGAAGAATAATTTAAACATTTAAAATGGTGTTTTAGTAAAAGATTCCTTTAAAAATAATAAATTTGAATAATCTTTTATGAAACATGGACATGGATAATAAATATGTCCTATTATATACTCATGTAAAAACAACTTCAGATAATAAAGAGATTGTGAAATTAACCTTTACCATGCACTTTTCTTTGGTCGAGGGCACGTTTAACCTCATGTATACAGACCATAGTATGTTATTAAATTATACCAGAACCATATTCATACTTATTATATCATACATGATTCATCTATGACTTTATACTACCCTTTAATAATTTTACCATGTTAAATAAACATTTTGGGTAATAATCGCTTTCTTTAACGTACGTGTTTTAACTTGTTATTATTGATCAAATCATTTCGATAATGATTTAAATACTTCCAGAATATAGACCATATATAGAATGTAACTATTTATAATTGTTAGATATATGAAATGTAAGGAACCATTTATAGAGGTTGTAGGTCGTACATACGCATAAACGTTGTTTCCTTTTTCATATAGTATTGAATGGAAGTAAGTGAATAAGATATATGTAAGTGAATATATATATATATCCAGAAGAATTATTATGTCATATACTACATACTTATTAATAATATATATTTTTATAATCATCGATGAATGGTGAACGTGGTAATGAATCTCATCGCGTCGTGGAGACGGTAGTCCGTACGTACGCACGAGCGAAAATATCATTATATTGATGGTGAAATCGTATGTAATTAGATGTTATATCATATAAAAAGAATAATTAACATGTTATATTTATTATTTAAATCAGTTATACTCATTATTAAACCCATCCAAATAATGAAGTGTATGAATAACAAACTACACCACGATGTGGAGACGGTAAGTAGTACGTACGCACGTATGGCGACTTTGTCATTTATAAGATTGTTAGAATAAAAAATAGGGTTATACCATATTTATAATAACATAAAAGTGTTTAGGAGGTAATAGAGTTATTATTTTGGTATGTAAACAACAATGAAATAGGAAGTGGAAGAAGAAAAGAACTTGAAAGAGGGTGGTGAAATTATTATCTCTTATTTGGGTGTTCCCTTATGAGTGGATCAAAAGGGATCCTCAGGTTGGCTTTCTGCTCAAGGTAAGGCCACTAGGTTAAAGTGAGGGAAGTTTGGAGGATATTTGGGTAGGTTTTGGGAGAGCCAAATGTCTTTGGAGGTGTCAATTTGGTAGAAGGGGAAGTTCCCTTTTATAAGAGGGGTGAGGGTCACTTAAGGAAAAGCTTGAAATATTATTTTATAATAAAATAATATTCAATTTTTAATGGATAAAAAATGATTTATTTCTAGGATAAGGTGGTTATGGGTTGAAAATATCTAAAACAATATGTTTTATAAAGATTTAGGGCACTATATTAACCTGATCTTTTAGATTTAACTCTCAGTTAAATAGTTTGACATTTACTGAGTCTTCTTGTATTCTTATACAATATGGTCAATAAACTTACTCTAAACTTACAATAGAACCTCTAGTGATTCATTAATGACATATATAATATTATTTAAGTCTTTTTTAATAACCTTAGATTTTTCTGAATATTATATAATTTAATAATATAATATTTGTTTTAAAAACTCCTTTCTGTCAATTTTGACACTATTTAGTATTTGTGTTTGTGAAAGTCATAAAAACTTGATTACATAAAAACGATACATTTCATCAACCTTAACATTTCATATTAAACTATAAAGTTTGTGGATGTCATAAAAACTTTGAAATTATAATTAGTTTAATATTTATAATACCATTTATTTGATTCTTTAATTAATAAGGTAATTAGTGCATCATCATTGTGTTATAAATAAAATTAATTATTTAATATATAAAAATTATAAATTAAATACCATTATGTATAAAATATATTTATATTTCTAATGAATATTTATAGTAAAATTTATCTTATGTATAACCCTATATTAAAAATGGTTTAGTTAATAAACATTGAATTTAACACTTTTAACTCTTCTTTAAATAAATTAATAACACATTTCCTAATCTAGTAAAAGTGGACCTAAAGGATCATATTTTATTAATATGGTTTTTTTGTCGAAATAAACTTATCCAATAGAATTAGTACATGTGTTAGGGTAATTATAATATCATTTTTTCCTTTAATTGCCCTATTTACTTTTAACCGTGGTAAATAAAAGTCAAAATTTATTATTTACCAAAAATTATTTTCATATTATTAAACCACAGTTACATTCTTATATCAACCGGGTCTCTCTATGTTTTGAAATTCAATTTACATAATCGGGAAAATTAAGTTTTATGCAAATTTGCAATTACTCCTAGAAGGTGGGTAAAAGACGGTAAAAAGATCAATAAAACATTATACATCTAATTTTATTATAAAATGACTTCAATTAATTAAATTGAACTTATATATCTATTATATATCTATTTCTACTTAAATTAAATTTAAATAAAATAAATAATTATTTAAATAAAAAGTTAGTTTTAATTAATATTGTAGAGTTTTTCTCTATTAATAAAAAATTGAATGTTTCCAGAAAAATACTAAAAATACACCATAATATAATTTTGATATAATGAATCTAAAAATATTGTTTATTTTACCTAATTAAAAACCTATAAGTTTCATTAATTAATTTAAAATTAATTCCCGTAGTCAAAACCAAAAAGTGGGTTTTTAAAAAGTACAAACTTCCAAAAGATTGACTTCTGTTTATATCATATTTAAATGTGAAATTACTTATAATTACCTATTTTGTATTAAATGATAAAAATATAATCTAATTATACTTCAAAACCATTCAAATTTATAATTTAACACTATAAATTATTTCAATAAAAAATGATGTTTTCAATTAAAACATAGTATTTTTCACTATTCATCAAAATATGAAAGTTATTAGAAAAGTACCAAAAATTTATCCAAACAAAATTTTTATGTCCCACTTATAAAGGATAAATTAATTTCATTAAAAATAATACATAAAAGTGTCAAATATTGGTTTTAAAAAGGGTTCTCCATTAAAAGGCAGTAAAATTGCATTTTTTTTTAAATGCATCTTTTATCTGAAAAAATGAATTTTTTCTCATATTATGTCTAAGAAACAAATAATATATATGTTAAAATTATATATATTATATAAGATTTAAAATTCAGTTAATATTATTCATAACCACTTTTGAACGGCTAGTTTGGTATGTTTTGGTGGACTTGAACTCGGTGTTGCATGTAGCACAAGCTATTGAATTAATTTATTTAGATAATGTACTATGAAATATTGGGGTGATACAATCTCCCATACTTCAATAAATTGTGTCCTAGCAATTTGAAATTATTTTTCATAAATAAGAGGTTACAAATAGAAAAATACTATTGTGGAAAACCCACATCGAGCGTTGGGTTAATAAAATTTAGTCTTAATAAGGGGGAAAGGGAAATGAAAAGGTCACCACAAAATTATGATCTCAATTAGGATAAAATTGGTGGAAATTAGAGACACATAATTGGAGGAAAAATTTACATATTTATAGGGAGTAATTGAGGTCACCAATCATAAACAAGTGTACAATTGAGGGTCTCAAATCCCTCAATCTAAGATGATGTAAAATATCATCAGTTCAAACAAACATATGGTATTAGGATAACACATTTTTGGTTTTAAGATCCCCTCCCTAAAGTTTAGGAATTAATTTATTCATAGAAGAATAGAAATATATATATATATATATATACTTAACAAGTAGAGCTTCTTCCTTCAACTAATTTCTACCACAAACTCATCTTTCACTCAAAAAGATAATAGAATTCAGAAATATTCTATTTACCCTAATCATATAGGGATCCAAAAAAAGAATTTATAATTTATCTATCAGATTATTTAAAAAAACTATATTTTACAAACTAGGACATCACGTAGGCTAGTGGTAGGTGATGCACCCTTGTCACCCTTCGGTTGCGGGTTCAAGTCTCGTGGACTTGCCGTACGCGACGGGTTGTCACCCGACCTCTAGGTTGTCCTTTTTATAACAATTCAAAACTAATCTTTAAAAATTATTTAACTTTAATAATAGTATCCAATTTCAAACTTAATCCATTCCAACCTTTAAGCTTATCCAAAATAATTCTATCCAAATTCACAGTCCAAAATTTATAAGGAAGGTAAACATAATGAAGATCTTTTTTGTAGGTAATAACATGTGAATACCTTCATCTTGTATTCTTTTAAAACATGGTAACACCCTGAATTACCATAAAACCTTATTGATTACATTAATTCTTCTTTATTACTTATAGAATACTAGATATATTCCTTATATCTAAATATCTTTAATACTCCAACAGTGATTGAATAAACATACCATTAATCAGTTCCATGGTAGTCAAGAATATCAAATATAATTTATCCAAATCGACCATCTCTTATTCCAAAATTACTACCTAAGTATCAGGACTATATATAGGTTTACCTTTACTTCAACTATGTATTTTCCAAAATGTTTAACTTTCTATTGAGTCACTTTTATCATTACCATCAAATCTCAAATCCTCAATGAAATAGTACTGCAGTACAATCCTTATTTATTTCCATAATTCATATAACTAGTACGTCATTGATTAAAGACTCAAATAAAATAATTATTCAATAACAACATAATAACACAAGTCATTCCTCCTCATATGTGGTAGTATCATAACTTGATTATTATCAAATAGCATCATTTGGGTCATGCTCTGATGATTTGGACATTGATTCGCGTAGTGTCCCAACTCCTTGCAGATGAAGAATTATACATTTGAAACCTTTTTATTACCATTGTAATCACATACTTGGTGTCCTTTTTTTACACACTTATAACAAACTCTCATTCCCTTCAAGTATTTACCAATGTGATTCTTTCCACAGTTATCACATATGGGAAAATACTTCTTTCCCTTATTCCCTTTATCCATCTTTCTCTCTTCCGTCCTTTTCTTCTCTGGCTTCCCTTCAATGATGTAGGACTCGGAAAATTCTTTACTTATCATATTAACACATGATATTATTTCTTCATATTATGAGAATACATGGGAGACTATTTCCATTCTAAATGTTGTCTTAATCCCATGAAAGATATGGTCCTTCTTAATATTGGTATCATTTATATTACTGGAGCTCTCATTCCTTCTACTAAGCGCCATTTCTAAACAATGTCATAAACTAGGTTAGTTTATGAATTACAATGCATAATTCCAACCTTGTAAAATACCTAATGTAAATTGAAAATATTATGCATATAATCTATAATCATAAAATGTTTCCTTTGAGAAATTATTTACTCCTAAAACCTTCATAATGGCTTGAAATGAAAATGTCTATTATCCTAAGCATATCCCCTAAGAGTGTCGTAACCAAGAGTGCAGCAAGGCCCGTTGTGGTGTACCAGGATACCTAGAGTCAAGTCTGAAATTCCTTGTCAGTGTTTTCCCTCCTATGTACATCCACGCCAAAGCAGCCTCTACCTGCTCATATCTAGACAAGGATTTATTTCTTGGAAAATTTACAAAATCTCTACATTACCAAAATTATATTATGTTCATCTATTCTAATCCTCAAATTCTATCTTAGGGTAATGTTCTCTAATCAAAGTTTTTATAAATCTAGTTTCCAAGGTTATTGATAATATTCCTTTGATACCAACTATAACACCCCGACACCAGAAGCCCAGAGCCGGTGCATTATTTTAATACATTGGCATGATTACAAGTAATCATGTCCCAAAGGACTGATCAGTTTAGCAGTCTTGGAAAATAGATTACATACATGAATGCTAAATTACATTATAAAATGAAAAAAACATCAAAATTCGCTTCATTGGCCACATTCATATCCCTTAGACTATCCTTGCAAGTCAGTCATAATATACTTCATCACATCCTGGTAAAAATAAAATATAGAAAGGGGTGACCGCAAACACTCAGTAAGAGAAATCAATACTGTAGAAGATGACATAAACATTAGGCATGATGAATAATTGAAAACACAAGCCTTTACAAATAATAAACATGAACACATTATGGAATGAATATGAGATGAGTAAATTATACAATAATAAAATATATTCTTGGGTATTCTACTAGTCTAATAACTACATGAACCATCAATAATATTTTCATAATGAGGATTGTATAATGCAGAACATTCTGAAACATTGTGTCAGGGCCTCATCCAAGACGTCTAAAAATTATTAAGGCCTCGACCAAACCATATATCAAATTTGGGAAATTCCTCGACCAATTCAACGTCTAATTGTCTCATGAGACCTACCGATGCACCGATGAGCTATAGTGGGCTCCACCCGTCACTTACTAAGTCCAATACATTCCTCATATGAAAAGGTTGAAACATAACATAAACATTCATATTAAAACTGGCATATGAAATTTCAATACTTTAACCATAAACCATGAATGGTATAAAACTAACACATCCATAGTCAAAGATATCACAAAACCTTCAATACAACATGTAAGATTTGTATCATAATAAATCAACCACTATTAAGAATAATATCCCGTAAAGGATGTTGACATAGTTGAAAATGATCAGTAAAAACCTTTGAGAGAATTATCCCTTTTTCATGAAATCATTTAAAATTCATATAATTTATAAAGGAAGTAATTTAAAATATTGTTTTGAATCAAAGTGTCACATTCCACTTTTGAAACTTTCTAAAGGAAGTACCATTTTAAAACATTCATTTCAATATAAATAAATAATTAAAACCATTTAGAAAACACGGGCATTAATGAGAAATGTTTAGAAGAATAAATCTTAAAAACATTTAAAATGATGGTTTAGTAAAAGAGACCCTTAAGAATTATCCCTTTAAAAACTCCTTTATGAAACATATATGTCTCAATAGATACTCACATAAAACAACCTCAGATAATAAAGAGATTGTGAAATTAACCCTTACCATGCACTTTCCTTTGATCGAGGGTATGTTTAATTTCTTGTATAATGACCATAGTATGTTATTAAATTATACCAGAACCATATTAATACTTATTATATCATAAATGATTCATTTATGACTTTATAATATCCATTTAATAATGATTTCCATGTTAAATTAATATTTTGGGTCATAATCGCTTTCTTTATCGTACGTGTTTTAACTTGTGATTTTTGATCGTATCATTTAGAACATGATTTAAATACTTAAAGAATATAAACCTTGATTTATATATCATATATATTTATAATATGAATATTTATTATAGATAGATATATGAAATGGAAGGCACCATTTATGGAGATGGTAGGTCGCACGTACGCATAGACGCTGTTTCCATTTTCATATCGTATTGAACGGAAGTAAGTGAATAAGATATATGTAAGTACACACACACACACACATATAAATATATAGATCCATTATAATTATTATGTCATATATTACACACTTATTAATAATATATATTTTTATAATCATCGATGAATGGTGAATGTGGGAATGAATCTTATCGCATCATGGAGTCGGTCGTCCGTACGTACGCACGAGCAGCAATATCATTATATAGATGGTGAAATAATATGTAATTGGATGGTATATCATATATAAATAATCATTAACATGTTATATTTATTATTTAAATCAGTTATACTAATTATTATACCTATACAAATAATGAAATGTTTGAATAACAAACTACACCTTGACGTAGAGACGGTAAGCCATACGTACACACGTATGGTGACTTTGTCATTTATTAGATGGATAGAATAATGAATATGGATGGAAAATATTTATAATAACATCACATCATTTAGGAGGTTTGGGGGTTATTATTTTTGTAACACCCCAAGCTTCTACGGTACGCTTCTCTTTGAATAATGTGATAGCGTGTGTTGTACGCAACACCGAGTTCTAACACACTATAACCAATCAAACTAGCCATTATGAATAGTAATACCTACTTTTTGAAATTATATATATTTTATATTTCAAAATGGACTTCATTTTTGGATTCGGAATATCGAATTTAGCCTAAGGTGAAATTTTGGTACTTTTCGGATAACTTTCATATTTTGATGAATAGTGAAAATTACTAAATTTTAATTAAAAACAACTTTTTTAATCAAAATAATTAATAGTGATAAATTATAAATTTTAGTGGTTTTAAATTATATTTAGAATATATTTTTACCATTTAATATAACTTTGGTCATTGGACATAATTTTACAATTAAACCGAACATAAACAAGTGTCAATCTTTTGATAGTTATTATCTCTTAAAAACACGCTTTTTGTTTTGACAGCGGGAATTAATTTTAAATTAATTTCTGCCACTTCTGTGTTTTGAATTTAGAAAAATGGATTCCATATTTAGAATCAGGATGTTCAAATTGGGTAAATAGGTAACTTTTATTTTTAGACATTTTGAATAATTACTGCGGTAAATATTTTATTTACCATGGTTAAAGGTAAATATGGTAAATAAGGGTTAAAAAAATAATATTATAATAATACTAAATTACCCTAAAATGTGTCCTAGCCTTATTGGTTGATACATGTTCGACCATAGGCATCTTTGGGTCGTTTTGGGGACCCCATGGTGCCACTTGTAGGTGATAGAGACACTTTATTTTAATTAAGTTAAAATGAATACAAAAATGACACAAGCATATATCTTTTAGAAAAACAATTTGTACATATAGTTATATATGTTGGATTTTAGATTATAATTATTCATTAGAAAGATAAAAGGATTTACTACATAATGATATTTTATTTATAATTTTTAGATATTAAATAATTTAATTTATTTATGACACAATGATGATGGATTAATTACTATAATGGCGAAAAATTATAATAATTGATATTATAAATACCCAAATAAATATAATATGAAACTTTTAATGAATTAAAATACTTTTATAGGATAATATGATATATTAGGATTTATTTAATTGACTTTTTTCGAAGTAATCAATCTGTTATGAGTTTCACAAAAATCAACTATTGAATAGTGTCAAAATTGACATAAAAGAGTTCTTAAAACAAATATTATATTATTAATTGGTATTAAATTCCTAAAAATCTAAGGTTCGGCCAAGAGACTTATATCATGATAGTTTCATCATTAATGGACCACTTGGGGGTCTATTGGATGTATATAGTAAGTTTATTAACCATGTTATATAAAAATACAAAGAGACATTGTAAAAGTGAAACTAATTAACTTAGAGTTAATAATTAAAGATAAGGTTAATATAAGTAACCAAACCTATCTAAATTCTATTGGTTGAGTTGTTTTCGACCCATCCCCACCTTAAACTTTTAATAATCAACTTTGGAGCCATTGAAAACCGAATATTAATTTATTATAAATTAATATTTCTAGCTTTTCCAAAGATGCCCCTCACCCCTCTTATAAAAGGGCACTCCTCCTTCTCATTTATTCACACCTTCAAAGCCTTTTGGTTCGGTCAAACTCTGCCCAAATACTCTCCCAACTTCCCTCACTACAACCTAGAGGCCTTAGTTTGATCAGAAATCCAACCTAAGGAGCCCTTTTGATCAAATCAAAATGAAGAACCCGAAGAAGAGGTAATGATTTCACCACCCTTTTCCAAGTTCATTTCTTCTTCCACTTCTTATTCCTTTGTTGTTACCATTATAAAATAATAACTCTAGTATCATATATATACTGTGATGTTATTATAAATATGGTACAACCATATTCAGTATTCTATCCACCCTTTGAATAACATGTCACCATACGTGCGTACGTACGGCTTACTGTCTCCACGTCGTGGTGTAATTGTTATTCAATATAATATATTTTGGATGGGTATAATAATGATGTGTAACTCATATAAATAATAAATATAACATGTTAATGATTCTGTATATATGATATACCATCCATTTATATATTATTTTAATATCAAAAGAATGATATTGTCGCTCGTACGTACGTACGGACTACCGTCTCCACGAACGTGATGAGATTCATTCTCCATCGTATCCATTCAAGTATAATTATCATTTGATGATTTAAAAAATGATGTTTAAGGACTTGATATCATTCTGGATATGAATAATATACAACCTATCCTTTACAAACATTTCTTACGTAACAAAACATATAAAAGAAAACAAGTAAGTTAACACCCGAAACAACGATAATACTAAGATATTATTATCAAATCAATATTAAAAGATCATATATGATATCATATTAATGTATATGATTCTTGTATAATTTAATAACAATTATTTCACCATTATACAGGAGGTTAACCTACCCCAACCAAGGAAAAATACAAGGTAAGGGTTATTTCACAATATCTTCATTATCCGAGGTTGTTTATACGTAATAATCTACCGGGATCTCTTTATCATACACATCCATGTTTTCTTAAAAATGTATTTCAAAACATTTTTATTCTTTACAATAATATGGGTTAAAGTCATTTATACCCTTGTTTGTCTTTTTATAAGAGGAATCTTTCCGTCGTTTTCAAAACAAGGTCCTTTTTAACCTTTTCGACAGAATTATGGTAAGAATGTTTTTTTAACTTATACGGCGGGTGCGGTTATTTTTCGCCGTTATAAAATCTTCAAAGCTTTCCTTACAAGCTTATAAGAATATTTTCAAATAAAATGTTTTATTTTATATGGCTCTTAAATGATTTCAAAAATAGAAAGAGATATTTCTCTAAGAAGTGTTTTGATTTCATCTATGTCAACATCCTTTGATGGATTTTACACTTATTTGAATTTGATTTATTATGATACAAAGCTTCTATATTGTATTGAAGGTTTTGTGATATGTTTGACTGTGGATGTGCTATTTTTATACCATTCATAGTTTATGGTGAAATTATTGACATTTCGTATGCTAGTTTTAATACGAATGTTTATGTTATGTTTAAACCTTTTCATATGGGAATGCATTGGACTTAATATGTGACGGGTGGAGCCTGCTATAGCTCCTCGATGCATCGGTAGGTCTCATGAGACAAACTAGTGTCTTGGCATAAGGCCTTGGCAAAATCTTATTTGTAGTCTTGGCACGAGGCCTTGGCTATGTGGTTATGATAGTCTGGCATTATGCATTCCAACATTATAAAAGTGGTTATTAATATTGCATGTGATTATTCGATTAGTAGAATATCCATGTGAACAAGTAATTGGCATTATTTCATTTTACTTTTGCCATACTATGTTGAAGTTTAAGTTTAAAAGGCTTTTGTTTTAGTAATGCATTGCCTTAAATGTTTATGCTTATTTTGAATGTTCCACTATATTGTTATCCTTACTGGGCATTTGAGCTCACCCCTTTTCTATGTTTTATTTTTCCCAGGATATGAAGAAGTAAGTTATGAATGACCTGTAGGGATATTATGAGGGGATAATAGTGTGGACTGTGGAGACTTTATGTTGTTGTAGTAGTTTTTTATTTTATGATGTAATGTAAAACTTATGAATATATCTAGTGTTTCCAAGGCTACTAAACCAATCGGTCTTTTGAGATTTGATCTTTCTTGTGATCATGCCAATGTTATGTAATAATGCACCGACTCTAGGTAACTAGGGTCGGGGCATTACAGTTGGTATCAGAGGAAGTTTAGTACAAACCTTGGAAGCTAGATTTAGATAAACTCTGATTAGAACACGTAGACCTAAGATGAACTTTGAGGATTAGTATAGAAGAACTTCCTAGAATTTTGGTATTGTAAATATTTTGTGAGCTTTCCGAGCAATACATCCCTGTCTGGATACGAGCAGGTAGAGGCGGCTCTGGCACAGATGTACCTAGGGGTAAAACCTGAAAACACTGCTTTGAGCTAGACTCGAACGGGAACTGGTGCACGACAACGGGCCTTGATGCACTCTTGGTTACGACACTCCCAGGGGATATGCTTAGGATAACTCTCATTTTCTTTACAAATCATTATGAAGGGTTTATGAGTATATACTTCCTCAAAGAAAACATTTTTATGATTATGGATTATATCCATAAATAGTTCAATTTGTGTTAATTGTTTTATAAGTATGGGATTGTGTATTTTGATTCATAAACTGATCTAGTTTATGCCATTGTTTAGAAATGGCGCCTAGTGGAAGAAATGGAAACTGTATCAATGCATGCACTCCATGTAGGGATTTCCCTCCTGCTCAAGATAATTATAGTGGGGCTGGTGATGCAACTGGTGTCGATCAGCTAATCACCATACTGGGACAACTTACTCAGGTTATGAATAATAACCTTACCCGTATGGAGCACCCTGATCCACAGCGTGGAGGATCAATGTTAGATCGATTCATGAGGAAAAAACCACCAATGTTCAATGGGAGTACAAATCCCTTAGTAGCTGAGCAATGGATAAATTCCCTAGAGAAAATATTTCAGGCTTTGGGGAGCAGTGAAAGGGAAAAAGTTATCATGGCAGTTTACCGCCTCACTAGAGATGCTGATCAATGGTGGTCATTGATTCAAAACATTAAGGAAGATGATGAAGTATCAAATATGGAATGAAGGGAGTTCAAAGATCTGTTTTTAGAAAAATACTTTCCTCGCGACCATCGAGCAGATATAGAAAGGCAATTTCTGAGTCTGAGACAAAAGGAGGATGAGAATGTCACAAAGTATGAGGCTAACTTTACAAGGTTAGCAAGGTATGCTGGAGATTATATACGTTACCCAAGAAGTAAGATTGATCGTTTCTTTGATGGGTTAAAACCATTTCTCCGTCGATCATTAGTCTCACAATCCTTTTCGTCATACGAAGACATTGTCTCATGTGTTATCAAGACCGAAAAGGAATTCTCTAATTCTTATGCCTTTAAAACAAAGCAAGAGAAGAAGAGACCTTCTGATCAATCTGGGAATGGAAATAAGGGGAAGAAGGGAAAGGTTGAATATCCATCCTGTGGTAAATGCGGGAAGAAACACCCTGGTACTTGCTTGAAGGGAATGGGAGTCTGTTACAAGTGTGGTGAAAAAGGACACCAAGCTCATGATTGCAAGGGGAAGAAGGAAGCTACCAACGTTCAGTGCTATAATTGAAGGGAGATGGGGCATTATGCAAATGCATGTCCTAAGCGTCAGGAGAACTTACCTCAGAAAAGGCCAAGGGATCAAGGACAGGCTTATGTTATCACTACTACTGAGGTAGAAGCTCCGAAAGACGTGGTGGCAGGTAATTTAATGGTTTCCTCAAGTTTAGAAAATGCATTATTTGATTCTGGATCATCGCATTGTTTCATATCTTCCCAGTTTGCTAAGAAAATTAGATATTTCCAATTTGATTTAATAAGGGAGTTGTCAGTTAAAACTCCTAAGGGAAGTATCATTGCAACAAAGTTTTGTGAATCAGTCCCCATTAGAGCATATAAATGTTCTTTATCTGCTGATCTCATCGTCATACCTATGATTGAGTTTGATATAATCCTCGGTATGGACTGGCTTTTGGACTATGATGAGAAGATTTATTATAAGAAGAAAGAGGTTATGATTCTTGATGATAATGATAAGGAACACCTTATCTTTAGAGCAGAATCGTCACCACCTAATTCTTATTTAGATCCACCCCCAGTATCTCAACTTAATTCAATTATTGGGGACGAAGAGAATGAAATAACTGTCGGTGAGGAAAGGAATGTTCAAATAGAGGATGTACCTGTTGTGAAAGAATTTGTAGATGTATTTCCGGAAGATTTACCTGGACATCCTCCAGAATGAGAAGTTGAGTTTTCCATTGATTTGATTCCTGGATCAAGGCCTATATCAAAGACCCCTTATAGAATGGCAACTATAGAGTTAGTCGTACTAAAGAAACAACTAGAGGAGTTGAGTAATAAAGGATTTATTCGCCCTAGTGTTTCTCCATGGGGAGCCCCTGTTCTTTTTGTTAAAAATAAAGATGGATCTATGAGGTTATGTATCGACTACAGGGAGATCAATGTTATAAAGATAAAGAACAAGTATCCCCTACCTCGTATTGATGATTTATTTGACCAACTGCATGGAGCTCAATACTTTTCAAAGATTGACCTTCAATCTGGATACCATCAGTTGTGTGTGAAGAAGGAAGACATTCCGAAGACAGTATTTCGAACCAGGTACTGGCATTACGAGTTTACTGTAATGCCATTTGGATTGACTAATGCACCCTCTGTATTCATGGATCTAATGAATAGAGTTTTCAAGGAGTATCTCGATGAATTTGTGGTGGTATTTATTGATGATATCTTGGTATACTCCAAAACCTACGAATATCATGAAAATCACTTGCGCATTATCTTGAAGACTCTAAGGAGGCATGAATTATATGGGAAGTTTAGCAAGTGTGAATTTTGGCTTCAGGAGATTTCTTTTCTTGGCCATATTGAATCTAAAGATGGAATCTCTGTTGATCCTTCTAAGACCAAAGCAATCCAAGAATGGCCAGCACCTACGAGTATAACTGAGGTACGTAGTTTTATTGGTTTGGCAGGTTATTATCAACGTTTCGTCCATAATTTTGCCAGATTGACTAACCCATTAACGAAGCTCACACGTAAAGGGGTTAAATTTGTTTGGACAAAAGAGTGTGAAGAATGTTTCGAAGAATTGAAGAGAATATTAGTCAATGCTCTTATATTGACTCTACCATCGGGGAATGATGGGTTCGTTATTTATAGTGATGCATCAAAGAAAGGACTTGGTTGTGTCCTTATGCAGAATGATAGAGTTATTGCCTATGCATCACGACAGTTGAAAATTCATGAACAAAACTATCCTACTCATGATCTCGAGTTAGCAGCTGTGATCTTTGCTTTGAAGATATGGAGGCACTACCTCTATGGTGAAAAATGTGAGATTTATACTGATCACAAGAGTTTGAAGTATATTTTCTCACAAAAAGAACTCAACATGAGGCAAAGGAGATGGCTTGAATTACTCAAGGATTATGATTGCACGATACACTACCACCCGGGGAAAGCAAACAAGGTGGCAGATGCTTTGAGTAGAAAAGACCATGGAGTTTTGAACAATATGAGAATTCAAAGGAATCCAATTTTCATGGATCTAGTGAAGATGGACATGGGAATAACCAGGGAAGGTGAAACATCAATGCTTTTTCAAATGGTTGCCAAACCATCTTTACTAGAAAGGATTAAGAGTTCTAATACCGATGATGAAGAATTTCAAAAGTATATTAAAGCTGTGAATGATGGGAGATTGAGAGACTTTGTGTATGAAGATGGAATTTTGAAATTCGGGAAGAGACTTTGTGTTCCCGATATACCTGATCTAAAAAGGTAATTGTTGGATGATGCTCATAGTTCCAATTTCTCTATACACCCTGGGAGCACCAAAATGTATAGAGATTTGAAGGAACATTTTTGGTGGGACAACATGAAGAGGGAGATTGCTGATTTTGTGTCAAGATGTATGGTTTGTCAACAAGTGAAAGCTGGAAGGCAACAGCCTGGAGGAGTCATGTAACCTCTTCCCATACCGGAGTGTAAATGGGACAATATTACGATGGACTTTGTCATGGGGCTACCAAAGACTCCTAGAAGGAACGACGCAATATGGGTTATTGTTGATCGTCTTACCAAGTCAGCACATTTTCTTGCTATAAGAGAAGATCTACCCCTAGAACGTCTAGCAAGACTATATATTAAAGAAGTTGTGAGACTTCATGGAGTACCCCTATCGATTGTTTCTGATCGTGATCCCCGTTTTACTTCAAGATTTTGGAAATGTCTTCAGAAATCCCTGGATACTGAACTTCATTTGAGCACTGCTTACCACCCTCAGACAGACGGACAATCAGAACGGACTATTCAGACCTTATAAGACATGTTGAGATCTTGCTCACTTGACTTTCAAGGTATGTGGGATCAATATTTACCACTGGTAGAATTTTCCTATAACAACAGATTTCATTCGAGTATTCAGATGGCACCATATGAAGTGTTATACGGAAAGAGATTTCATACACCAACCTGTTGGGATGATGTTGGTGAAAGAAAACTTGTAGGCCCAGAACTGGTGGAGGAAACAGTGGAAAAGGTGAAGGTAATCCAAAATCACATCAAAGCAGCTCAAAGTAGGCAGAAGAGCTATGCCGATAATCGAAGGAAGGATTTGGAATTTCAAGTCGGTGATCATGTTTTCCTGAAGGTATCTCCATGGAAGGGAGTCATACGTTTTGGTAAGAAAGGTAAATTGAGTCCCAGGTACATCGGACCTTTCGAAATTCTAGAACGAATTGGGGTTGTGGCTTACCGATTGGCAATGCCGCCAAGTCTCTCCAAAGTTCAAGATGTGTTCCACGTATCTCTGTTGAGGAAATACATGCTTGACCCAATGCATGTACTCACCTATGAAGAATTAGAACTGGAACCCAATCTGTCTTATTGCGAAGAGCCCGTCTGGATTCTTGATACGAGAGAACAATTACTGAGAAACCGGACGACGCTTTTGGTAAAAGTCTTGTGGAGAAACCATAAGATGGAAGAGGCAACGTGGGAACCCGAGGAACTTATGATGAAGAAACACCCGAGTATTTTCATGTGGTAGTATTCTAGAAATTTTTAGGACAAAATTATTTGAAGGAGGGGAGAATGTAACACCCCAAGCTTCTACGGTACGCTTCTCTTTGAATAATGTGATAGCGTGTGTTGTACGCAACACCGAGTTCTAACACACTATAACCAATCAAACTAGCTGTTATGAATAGTAATACCTACTTTTTGAAATTATATATATTTTATATTTCAAAATGGACTTCATTTTTGGATTCGAAATATCAAATTTAGCCTAAGGTGAAATTTTGGTACTTTTCGGATAACTTTCATATTTTGATGAATAGTGAAAATTACTAAATTTTAATTAAAAACAACTTTTTTAATCAAAATAATTAATAGTGATAAATTATGAATTTGAGTGGTTTTAAATTCTATTTAGAATATATTTTTACCATTTCATATAATGTTGGTCATTGGGCATAATTTTACAATTAAACCGAACATAAACAAGTGTCAATCTTTTGATAGTTATTATCTCTTAAAAACACGCTTTTTGTTTTGACAGCGGGAATTAATTTTAAATTAATTTCTGCCAATTCTGTGTTTTGAATTTAGAAAAATGGATTCCATATTTGGAATCAGGATATTCAAATTGTGTAAATAGGTAACTTTTATTTTTATACATTTTGAATAATTATTGCGGTAAATATTTTATTTACCATGGTTAAGGGTAAATCCGGTAAATAAGGGTTAAAAAAATAATATTATAATAATACTAAATTACCCTAAAACGTGTCCAATCCTTATTTGTTGATACATGTTCGACCATAGGCATCTTTGGGTCGATTTGGGGACCCCATGCTGCCACTTGTAGGTGATAGAGACACTTTATTTTAATTAAGTTAAAATGAATACAAAAATGACACAAGCATATATCTTTTAGAAAAACAATTTGTACATATAGTTATATATGTTGGATTTTAGATTATAATTATTCATTATAAAGATAAAAAGATTTCCTACATAAAGATATTTTATTTATAATTTTTAGACATTAAATAATTTAATTTATTTATGACACAATGATGATGAATTAATTACTATAATGGTGAAAAATTATAATAATTGATATTATAAATTCCCAAATAAATATAATATGAAACTTTTAATGAATTAAACTAATTTTCTAGGATAATATGATATCTTAGGATTGATTTAATTGACTTTGTTCTAAGTAATAAATCTGTTATGAGTTTCAAAAAAATCAACTATTGAATAGTGTCAAAATTGACATAAAAGAGTTCTTAAAACAAATATTATATTATTAATTGATATTAAATTCCTAAAAATCTAAGGTTCGGCCAAGAGACTTATATAATGATAAGTTCATCATTAATGGACCACTTGGGGGTCTCTTGGATGTATATAGTAAGTTTATTAACCATATTATATAAAAATACAAAGAGACATTGTAAAAGAGAAACTAATTAACTTAGAGTTAATAATTAAAGATAAGGTTAATATAAGTACCCAAACCTGTCTAAATTATATTGTTTGAGTTTTTTTCGACCCATCCCTACCTTAACCATTGAATAATAAACTTTTGAGCCATTGGAAACCGAATATGAATTTATTATAAATTAATATTTCTAGCTTTTCCAAAGGTGCCCCTCACCCCTCTTATAAAAGGGCACTCCTCCTTCTCATTTCATCACACCTTCAAAGCCTTTTGGTTCAGAAAAACTCTAACCAAATACTCTCCCAACTTCCCTCAATAAAACCTAGAGGCCTTATTTTGATCAGAAATCCAACCTAAGGAGCCCTTTTGATCAAATCAAAAGGAAGAACCCGAAGAAGAGGTAATGATTTCACCACCCTTTTCCAAGTTCATTTCTTCTTCCACTTCTTCTTCCTTTGTTGTTACCATTATAAAATAATAACTCCAGTATCATATATATACTGTGATGTTATTATAAATATGGTACAACCATATTCAGTATTCTATCCACCCTTTAAATAACATGTCACCATACGTGCGTACGTACGGCTTACCGTCTCCACGTCGTGGTGTAATTGTTATTCAATATAATATTATTTTGATGGGTATAATAATGATGTGTAACTCATGTAAATAATAAATATAACATGTTAATGATTCTGTATATATGATATACCATCCATTTATATATTATTTTAATATCAAAATAATGATATTGTCGCTCGTGCGTACGTACGGACTACCGTCTCCACGAACGTGATGAGATTCATTCTCCATCGTATCCATTCAAGTATAATTATCATTTGATGATTTAAAAAATGATGTTTAAGGACTTGATATCATTCTGGATATGAATAATATACAACCTATCCTTTACAAACATGTCTTATGTAACAAAACATATAAAAGAAAACAAGTAAGTTAACACCCGAAACAACGATAATACTAAGATATTATTATCAAATCAATATTAAAAGATCATATATGATATCATATTAATGTATATGATTCTTGTATAATTTAATAACAATTATTTCACCATTATATAGGAGGTTAACCTACCCCAACCAAGGAAAAGTACAAGGTAAGGGTTATTTCACAATCTCTTCATTATCCGAGGTTGTTTATACGTAATAATCTACCGGGATCTCTTTATCATCCACATCCATGTTTTCTTAAAAATGTATTTCAAAAAAAATTTATTATTTACAAGAATATGGGTTAAATTCATTTATACCCTTTTTTGACTTTTTATAAGAGGAATATTTCCGTCGTTTTCAAAACAAGTTCCTTTTTAACCTTTTCGACAGAATTAAGGTAAGAATGTTTTTTTTAACTTATATGGCGGGTGCAGTTATTTTCCGCCGTTATAAAATCTTCAAATCTTTCCTTACAAGCTTATAAGAATATTTTCAAAGAAAATGTTTTATTTTATATGGCTCTTAAATGATTTCAAAAATAGAAAGAGATATTTCTCTAAGAAGAGTTTTGATTTCATCTATGTCAACATCCTTTGATGGATTTTATGCTTATTTGAAGTTGATTTATTATGATACAAAACTTCTATATTGTATTGAAGGTTTTGTGATATGTTTGACTGTGGATGTGATATTTTTATACCATTCATAGTTTATGGTGAAATTATTGACATTTCGTATGCTAGTTTTAATATGAATGTTTATGTTATGTTTAAACCTTTTCATATGGGAATGCATTGGACTTAATATGTTACAGGTGGAGCCCGCTATAGCTCCTCGATGCATCAGTAGGTCTCATGATACAAACTAGTGTCTTGGCATAAGGCCTTGGAAAAATCTTATTTGTAGTCTTGGCACGAGGCCTTGGCTATGTGGTTATGATAGTCTGGCATTATGCATTCCAACATTATGAAAGTGGTTATTGATATTTCATGTGATTATTCGATTAGTAGAATATCCATGTGAACAAGTAATTGGCATTATTTCATTTTACTTTTGCCATACTATGTTGAAGTTCAAGTTTAAAAGGCTTTTGTTTTAGTAATGCATTTCCTTAAAGTTTATGCTTATTTTGAATGTTTCGCTGTATTGTTATCCTTACTGGGAATTTGAACTCACCCCTTTTCTATGTTTTATTTTTCCCAGGATGTGAAGAAGTAAGTTATGAATGACCTTTAAGGATATTATGAGGGAATAATCGTGTGGACTGTGGAGACTTTATGTTGTTGTAGTAGTTTTTCATTTTATGATGTAATGTAAAACTTATGAATATACCTAGTGTTTCAAAGACTACTAAACCAATCGGTCTTTCGAGATTTGATCTTTATTGTGATCATTCCAATGTTATGTAATAATGCACCAACTCTGGGTAACTAGGGTCGGGGCGTTACAATTTTGATATGTAAACAACAAAGAAAGAGTAAGTGGAAGAAGAAAATAACCTGAAAGAGGGTGGTAAAATTATTAACTCTTCTTCAGGTGTTCCCTTTTGATTTGATCAAAAAGGATCCATAGGTTGGATTTATGCTCAAGGGAAGGCCTCTAGGTTGATGTGACGAAATTTAGAAGGATATTTTGGTAGGTTTGGCCGAGCCAAATGGCTTTGGAGGTGTGAATTTGAGAGAAGGGGTAGTTCCATTTTATAAGATGGGTGGTTGCCACTTTAGAAAAAACATGAAATATTATTTTATAATAAAATCATTTTCGGTTTCTAATGGCTCAAAAATGATTTATTTATAGGATAAGGTGGTTATAAATCTCAAAATTCTCAACCAATAAGTTGTATACAAGTTTAGGTCACCATATTAACCTTATCTTTTAGATCTAACACTTAGTTAAATAGTTTGGCATTTATCGTGTCTTATTGTATTCTTACACTATATGGTCAATAAACATAATCTAAACTTCCAAGAGAACCTCAAGTGGTTAATCAATGACATATATAATTATTTTAGTCCTTTGGAGGAAGGTTATATTTCTAGGAATATTATATAATTTAATAATATTTTATTTGTTTTAAAAACTCATTTATGTCAATTTTGACACTATTTAGTATTTGGTTTTTTTGAAAGTCATCACAACTTGATTACTTCGAAAAAGATAAATTTAATCAACCCCAACATGTCATATTCAACTATAAAATTAGTGGATGTCATAAATATTTTGAAATTATATTTATTTTAATATTTATAATACCATTTATTTGATTCTTTCATTAATAAGGTAATTACTACATCATCATTTTTTCATAAATAAAATTAATTATTTAATCTATAAAAATTATAAATAAAATACCATTATGTATAAAATCCTTTTATTTTTCTAATTAATTTTTATAGTTGAATTTATATTATGTAATACCCTATATTAAAAATGCTTTAGTTAGAAGACATTGAATTTTACACTTTTAACTCTTCTTTAAATAAAATAATAATAAATGTTCTAATATAATCCAAGAGGACCTAAAGGATAATATTTTATTCCAAAGGTTGTTTTTTGTCGAAATAAACTTATCCGATAGAATTAGGATATGTGTTTGAGTAATTATAATATCATTTTTACCTTTAATTACCATATTTACTTTTAACCGTGGTGAATAATAGTCAAAAGTTACTATTCACCAAAAATTATTTTCATCTTATTGAACCATATTTTACTTACTGATATCAAAAATTTCTCTCAGATTTTTGAAATTTAACTCACACAAGTGGTAAAATTATTTGTTATGCCAATTTGTAATTGCTCCTAGAAGGTGGGAAAAAGACAGTAAAAAGTTCAATAAAAATTTATAACTCTAATTTTATTATAAAAAGATTCCAATTAATTAAATTGAAATTATATATGTATTATATATCTATTTTGAATTAAAATAAATTCAAATAAAATAAATAATTATATAAAAAAGTCAGTTTTAAACAATATCGCATTGTTTTTCACTATTCATAAAAAAATGAATGTTTTTAGAAAAATACCCAAAATTTAGAATAAGATAATTTTGATATTCCAAATCAAAAAAATGATGTTTATTTTACCAAATTTAAAACCTAGAATTTCCATTAATTAATTTAAAATTAATTCCCATTGTCAAAACCAAAAAGTGGCTATTTAAAAAGTAAAAACTGTCAAATGATTGACATGTGTTTCTGTCAAATTTAAATTTAAATTAACTTATAATTACCTAAATTGTATTAATTGATAAAAATATAATATAATTGTACTTTAAAACCATTCAAATTCATTATTTAACACTATAAATTATTTCCATTAAAAAAATTGTTTTCAATAAAAACATATTATTTTTTCACTATTCATCAAAATATGAAAGTTATCAGAAAAGTACCAAAAATTTATCTAAACTAAATTTGTATGTACCACTTCTAAAGAAGAGTTTAATTTAATTAAATTGAATATATAAGAGTGTCATATATTGGTTTTAAAAAAGTTTTTCTATTAAAAGGCAGTAAAATTGCATTTTTTTGGAAAATACTTCTTTTATCTGAAAAAATGAATTTGTTCTCATATTACGTATAAGAAACACATAATATGAATGTTAAAATTATATAGATAATATATGATTCAAAATTCATTTAATACTATTTGTAACCACTTTTGAATGAGTAGTGTGGTATGTTGTTGTGTGCTCGAACTTGGTGTTGCGTGTAGCACAAGCTATTGAATTACATTAATGAGATAATGTACTATGAAATCATGGGGTGTTACATTCTCCCCTCCTTTAATAAATTGCATCCTCTCAATTTTAAAATCTTATTTGAAAATAAAAGGTTAAAAATAGAAAAACAATTTGTGGAAAACCCACATTGGAAATTGGGTTAATAAAATTTAGTCTTAATAAGAGGGAAAGGGAAATAAAAAAGTCACCACAAAATTTTGATCTCAATTAAGAGAACATTGATGGAAATGACAGGCACATAATTAGAGAAAAAATGTAAATATATATAGGGATTTATTGAGGTCATCAATCACAAACAAGTGTACAATTGAGGTCCTCAAAGCCATCAATATAAGATGATGTAAAATATCATTGGTTCAACAAAACATATAGTATTAGGATAACAAATTTTTGGTTTTAAGATCCCTTCCCAAAATTTTAAGAATTAATTTATTCATGGAATAAGAGAGAAATATATATATATATATATATATATATATATATATATATATATATACTTGAGAAGTAGAGTTTCATCCTTCAACAAATTTCTACCACAAACTCAACTTTCACTCAAAAAGATAATAGAATTAAAAAATATTCTATTTATCCTAGTTGTATAGGGTTCCAAAAAATTAATTTATAATTTATCTATAAGACTATTTAAAAAACTAAATTATAAAAACTAATAAATCATGTAGGCTAGTGGTAGGTGATACATCCTTGTCACCCTTCAGTTGCGGGTTCAAGTCTCACGGCCTTGCCGAATGCGAGGGGTTGTTGCCCGACCTCCGAGTTATCCTTTTTATAACAATCCAAAAAATAATCTTATGAAATAATTTAACCGTAATAATAGTATCCAATGTCAAACTTAATCTCTTCCAACATTTAGACTTATCCAAAATACTTCTATCCAAATTCACAGTCCAAAATTTATAAGCAAGGTAAACACAATGAAGATATTTTTCCAGGTAATAACATGTGAATACCTTACTCATGTATTCTTTTAAAACACAATAACACCCTGAATTACCATAAAACCTTATTTATTACATTCATTCTCCCTTATTCTTTATATAATACTAGATATATTCCTAATATCTAAATATTTTGAATACTCCAACAATGATGGAATAAAGAAACCATTAATCAGTTCCAAGGTAGTCAAGAATATCCAATATAATTTATCAAAATCAACAATCTCTTATTCCAAAATCACTACCTCAGCATCAGGACTATATTTAGGTTTATATTTCCTTCAACCATGTATTTTCCAAAAAAAAATAACTTGTTATTGAGTCACTTTTCTTAGTACCATTCAATCTCAAATCCTCAATGAAATAGTATTGCAGTACAATCCTTATTAATTTCCATAATTCATATAACCATTACATCATTGATACAATAGTCAAATGAAATAATTATTTAATAACAACATAAGAACACTAGTCATTCCTCTTTATCTATGGTAGTATCATAACTTGATTATTATCCATTAACATCATTTGGGTCATACTTTGATGATTTGGACAATGATTCGCGTAGTGTCCCAACTCCTTGCAGATGAAGAATTGTACATTTTAATCCTTTTTCTTACCCTTGCAATCACCTACCTAGTGTCCTTTTTCTCCACACTTATGACAAACTCACATTCCATTCAATCATTTACCAAGGTGATTCTTTCCACAGTTATCACATATTTTAAAATCCTTCATTCCCCTATTCCCTTCATCCATCTTTCTCTCTACCATCCTTTTCTTCTCTATCTTCCCTTCAATGTCACAGGACTCAGAAAATTCATCACTTATCTTATTAAAACATGATATTATTTATTCATATGATGAATTTACGTGGGAGATTATTTCCCTTCTAAATGTTCACATAATACCATGAAAGATATGATACTTTTTAATTTTTGGATCATGCGTATTGTTGGAGTTCTCATTCCTCCTACTAGGTTCCATTTCTAAAACATGGAATACAATAAGTTAGATTATGAATCACAATGCATAATTCCAAACTTATAAAATACCGAACATAAATTGAAAAGATTATGCATATAATCTATAATCATAAAATGTTTTCTTTGAGGAAGAATTTTCTCCTAAATCCTTCATGATGGATTATAATGAAAATGTGAATTATCCTAAGGATATGCCACGGGAGTGTCATAAACAAGAGTGCAGCAAAGCCGGTTGTCGTGTACCAAGATACCTCAGGTCAAGCAAGAAAATCCTTGTCAGTGTTTTCACTCCTAGATACATCTGGGTCAGAGCCGCCTCTACCTGCTCATATCCAGACAGGGGTGTATTGCTTGGAAAATTTACAAAATCAATACATTACCAAAATTCTAGTATGTTCTTCTATTCTAGTACTCAAAGTCTATCTTAGGGTAATGTTCTCCAATCAGTGTTTTTCAAAATCTAGTTTCCAAGGTTAATACTTAACTTCCTCTGATACCAACTATAACACCCTGACCCCAGAAGCCCGGATCCAGTGAATTATTTTAATACATTGGCATGATTACAAGGAATCAAGTCCTGAACGATTGATCAGTTTATTAGTCTTGGAAAATAGATTACACACATGAATGTTACATTACATTAAAAAATGTAAAACAAAAATAACATTGTCTCTATTGAAAAAAATCATATCCCTTATACTATCCCTACAAGTCAGTCATAATATACTTCTTCGCATCTTGGAAAAAATAAAACATAGAAATGGGTGAGCTCAAACACTCAGTAAGGGTAAGAAATACAGCGGAAGCTAACATAAACATTAGGCATAGTGAATAATTGAAAACACATGCCTTTACAAATAATAAACATGAACACTTTTTGGCCAGAATATGAGCTGAGTAAATAATGCAATAATATAACTTAGTCATGGGTATTATACTAGTTTAATAACCACATGAACCATCAATAATACTTTCATAATGATGGAATGTATAATGCAGGACATTCTGAAACATTTGTCAAGGCCTCAGCCAAGATGTCCAAAAATGATTAAGGCCTCGACGAAAACCATATATCAAAATTTGGAATGGCCTTTAACAATTCCATGTCTAATTGTCTAATGAGACCTACCAATTCACTGAGGAGCTATATCGGGCTCTACCTATCACTTACTAAGTCCAATACATTCCTCATATAAAATGGTTGAAACATAACATAAACATTCATATTAAAACAAGCATATGAAATGTCAATACATTAACCATAAACCTTGAATGGTATAAAAATAACACATCCATGGTCAAACATATAACAAAAACTTCAATTCAATATTGAATATTTGTATCATAATAAATCAGCCTTGATCAAGAATAATATCCCGTAAAGAATGTTGACATAGTTGAAAATGATCAGTAAAAATATTTGAGAGAAATATCCCTTTTTTTATGAAATCATTTAAAAGTCCCATAATTTATAAAGGAATTTATTTAAAGGATAGTTTTGAATCAAAGTTTCCCATACCACTTTTAATCTTTTGAAAGGAATTAATATTTTAAAACATTCATGTCCATATAAATAATTCCTTAAAACTATTTTGAAAACTTGGAAATTAATGGGAAATGATTAGAAGAATAAATCTTTAAAACATTTAAAATGATGTTTTTGTAAAAGAGTCCCTTAAAAATAATCCCTTTGAATACTCTGTTATGAAACATGGACATGGATAATAAATATTTCCTAGTAGATACTCACGTAAAATCAATCTTGGATAATAAAGAGATTGTGAAATTAACCCTTACCTTGCACTTTCCTTTGGTCGAGGGTACGTTTAGCCTCTTGTATAATTACCATAGTATGTTATTAAATTATAACATAACCATATTAATATTTATTATATCATAAATTATTTATTTATGACTTTATACTACCCATTTAATAATGATTTCCATGTTAAATTAACATTTTGGGTAATAATCGCATTCTTTAACGTACATGTTTTAACTTGTTATTCTTGATCGTATCATTTAGATCATGATTTAAATACTTTCAGAATATATAAATTATTTTATATATCATATATATTTATAATATAAATTTTTTTAATATATAGATATATGAAATTGAAGGCACCGTTTATGGACACGGTAGGTTGTACATACGCATAAATGTTGTTTCCATTTTAATATTGTATTGAACGGAAGTAAGAAAATAAGATAAATGTAAGTATACACACACACACACACACACACAGAGAGATATATATATATATATATATATATATATATATATATATATATGTATCCAATATAATTATTATGTAATATGTTCCATACTTATTAATAATATATATTTTTATAATCATCGATGAATGGTGAACGTGGGAATGGATCTCATCGCGTCGTGGAGATGGTAGTTCGTACGTACGCATGAGCAACAATATCATTATATTGATGGTGAAATCATATGTAATTGTATGGTATATAATATATACAGAATCATTAACATGTTATATTTGTTATTTACATTAGTTATACTCATTATTATATCCATCCAAATAATGAAATGTTTGAATAACAAACTACACCACGACGTGGAGACGGTAAGCCGTACTTACGCACGTATGGTGACTTTGTCATTTATAGGATGGATAGAATAATTAATATGGTTGTACCATATTTATAATAATATCACAATATGTAGTATTTACTAGAGTTATAATTTTGGTATGGAATCAACAAATAAAGAGGACGTGGAAGAAGAAAAGAACTTGAAAGAGGGTGGTGAAATTATTACCTATTCTTCGGGTGTTCCCTTTTGAGTTGATCAAAAGGGCTCCTTAGGATGGATTCCTGCTCAAGGTATGGCATATATCCTAAATTTTGGGAGTTTTTTAGGATATTTCGGCATAGGTTGGCTGAGCCAAATGGATTTGGAGGTGTGAATTTTAGAGAATGGGAAGTGCCCTTTTAAAATAGGGGTGAGGGTCACTTTAGGAAAATCTTGAAATATTATTTTAAAATAAAATGATTTTCGGTTTATAATGGATAAAAAATAATTTATTTCGAGGATAAGGTAGGGATGGGTCCCAAACCTCTCAACCAATAGGTTTTACATACGTTTAGGTCACCATATTAACCTTATCTTTTAGATTTAACTCTTAGTTAAATAGTTTGACATTTACCGTGTCTTCTTGTATTCTTACACGCTATGGTTAATAAACATACAACAAACTTTTAAGAGAAAATAAAGTAGTTTATTAATGAAATATATAATATTATTTAATTCCTTTGGCTGAACCGTATATTTTTATAAATATTATATAATTTTATAACATAATATTTGGTTTAAAAGCTCATTTATGTCAATTTTGACACTATTTAGTATTTGGTTTTTGTGAAAGTCATCAAAACTTCATTACTTATAATAAGATACGTTTAATCAACCCTAAAATGTCATATTCAACTATAAAATTTGTGGATGTCATAAAAACATTAAAATTATATTTATCTTAATATTTATAATACCATCTATTTGATTCTTTCATTTTTAAGTTAATTACTGCATAATCATTGTCATGAATAAATTTAATTATTTTATCTCAAAAAATTATAAATAAAATACCATTATGTAGGAAATATTTTTCTATTTATAATTAATATTTATTGTAGAATTTATCTTATGTATAACCCTATATAAAAATGGTTTAGTTAATAAACATTGAATTTAACACTTTTAACTCTTCTTTAAATAAAATAATAATAAATGTCTTAATCTAATCCAAGTGGTCCTAAAGGATCATATTTTATTCCTAAGGTTGTTTTTTGTCGAAATACACTTATCCAACATAATTATAACATGTGTTTGGGTAATTATTATATCATATTTTCATTTAATTACCCTATTTACTTTTAACCGTGGTAAATAAAAGTCAAACGTTGCTATTTACCAAAAATTAATTTCCTCTTATTGAACCACATTTTAATTAATAATATCAACCATGTCTCTCGGAGTTTTTAAATTCAACTCGTAGAAGTGGTAAAATTACGTATTATGCAAATTTGCAAATGCTCATAGAAGGTGGGTAAAAGACGGTGATAAGTTCAATAAAACTTTATACATTTAATTTTATTATAAAATGACTCCAATGAATTAAATTGAACTTATATAGGTATTATATATCTATTTTTAATTTAAATAAATTTAAATAAAATACTTTTTTATTTAAATAAAAAGTCAGTTTTAAACAATATTGCAGTGTTTTTCACTATTCATAAAAAATTGAATGTTTTCAGGAAAATAATAAAATTTAACCATAAGATAATTTTGATATTTTGAATCCAAAAATGATTTTTATTTTACCAAATTCAAAACCTATAAGTTTCATTATTTAATTTAAAATTAATTCCTGTGGACAAAACCAAAAAAGTGGGTTTTTAAAAAGTAAAAACATTCAAAAGATTGACATGTGTTTAGGTCAAATTTATATGTGAAATTACTTATAATGACCTAAATTGTATTAAATGACAAAAATATAATCTAATTATACTTATAAACCATTAAAAATCATAATTTAACTCTATAAAATATTTCTATTAAGAGGGGTTTTTTTCAATTAAAACATAGTATTTTTCACTTTTCATCAAAATATGAAAGTTATCAGAAAAGTACCAACAATTTATCTAAACTAAATTTTTATGTACCACTTCTAAAGAAGAATTTAATTTCATTCACTTGATTATATAAAAGTGTAAAATATTGGTTTTAAAAGGGGTTCACCATTAAAAGGTGGTAAAATTGCATTTTTTTGAAAAATAATTCTTTTATCTGAAAAAAAAATTAATTTGTTTTTATATTATGTCAGAGAAACACATAATATGAATGTTATAATTATATATAGTATATAAGATTAAAAATTCAGTTAATAATATTCACAACTGCTTTGGAACAGCTAGTTTGCTAAGTTGTGGTGCGCTCGAACTCAGTGTTGCGTGTAGCATAAGCTATTGAATTACATTAATGAGATAATATACTATGAAATTTTGGGTTGTTATAGATAAGAGGATTAATTAGTGATACTATGGTAAGATGATCTCCCTAGTGATGGAACTTTTTTGGGGATTATCCATAGTGGTTAGGGGTCTCCATAGATGCCTTCAAGAAAATGTAACTCTATTATATCACCCAGTGTTGGTCCTTCAACCTAAGATTGAGAAAATTGGGTGAATTGGTTTCCTATGAAATTTTTATTGCATTAAACAATAAAAAAACGCAATCAACCTCACTTTTAATTAATTTCTATTGGTTTTTAGATTAATTAATCTACTAGGAGAGAGTTAGAGATTATGGATCTAGAATAGGTTGAAAAAATATATAAGGTTTCTCTTCATCGTCCAAGAAGTGATAATGAGGAGATTAATGGTCCCATAGATAGAAAATAATGGGAACTAGGTGTAAAATAGTTGATCATGATAGGATGGAATGTGTGTGTACTTAAGAGCATAGGTGGACTTGGGCATAGTGTGATGGGTGCAAAGGCTGGGTTCCACAAGTGGAGATGAGTGTGCTAATTGGATTGAGTGAAGGACCTTGGGTGTATAAGTCAACATGGAATAAAAACATTGGGTGCATTCTTAGAAAACATCATTAGACATTCACCATGATTTTATCATTTCAAGGTGTCTATACTTTGACCATAAAAGGGCATAAAATAATATAACAACTTTTGGATCGGATCAGATTGGAACAAGGATGGTCTAATTATTTTGTCAAAGTGACACTGCTGTGAACATATCTATAAAATACAATGTTTAGTAACCATGTTCTACTCAAGAGTTTTAGTGGAATTCTCTCCAAGTTTATGTTGGTATCACATGGTAGTCATTTAATTCTAGAACCCAGGAAAACCACCACATGCTACCTATAAATAGCCCCTATCCCTTCCCAATTATACAAAAATACCTTGATTCAAGAGAGTTACAATAAATTCTATGCACCATAGTGACTCACACTTCTTAAAGTAGGCATGTTTCCCTCTTACTTCTCCCCTCCCTAATATTAATATTCCTAGGTTCAAAGGCTTTTCCCATCCCTCTCAAATGGGAAAACCAACCTAAGAAGAGGTGTTTTGTGTATATGTATGAAGATAAAATGAGACAGTTAGTCTACATGAACGAATAGGGTGAAGGATTAGGGAGAGGCAACTAGGAAAGAAAATGTTTACTTTATAAAACAAATATCAGTGTTTCTAGGCTTATATTGTCTTCATATATAGGTATTATTCTATATTTATTATTTATTCTAATTAATGAAAATTTATTTTCTTATAGGTACAGAGTGGATCATGCTGCCATAACTACCTCAGATGTTGATATTACCACCTAGATTAAGGAAATTATTGAGATAATTATGAAATGTTGTTATCATCAATGTGATTCTTTCATGAATCACTTTTCATATAACAACCCTCCTCTTCATTAGACATTAATTCATGATTTATTACACAATATAACACTTAATATAACCCATAAGATCATGAAATCTTGTGTCTTTGGGAATTAGGTACATTACAGAACAACATAAAACAAGGAATACATCATCTATATTAAAAATCTCCTCAACATGTTATTAATATTCCTTTGTACTTAAATCTGTGTGAGATAACCTACGGACATACATAATAGAGGGGTGATCTATAAATCCCAGTAATGGAATAAAAATGTAATAACATGAATATTATAGTACATGTTAGACAATAGGCATATTAATAGGGAATAAAATGAGTGATAATCATACAAATTAACAATGAGACCTTATATATCATGATAATCATAACGGAAACATTATAAATGTGGAAACAACTTAAAAAATGCATCATAAACATAGTTCAAGGATAACTTCCCTGAAATCCTGATGGAAAAATTCCCTTAAATAAATCAGCCTTAATTCTTGTAATGACCCAAATATTCATTAATGGAAATTCCTCTTGATATAATTATATGTATTATTATTGTTATATAAAATGTGAACGTCATTGGTTTTATGTTTCTAGATTTTAAAATACCATTATAAATTGTGACCATTTCTAATATATTCATTGAACAGAGATCACATGATTAGTATAAATATAGGGATTTAACAAATCCAATTTACTCAGACAAAGTAAGTGATGCCCTCATCCAGTAGAATTTCCCCATACAAAGCCCATTTGTAGGAGCTCGAAAAATAGGTGTCATCATTTGGATTCTCTCTTGACCAAGACCAAGCCGATCTTGAACACGTTAATATTGAGCGGAACTGACTACGGGAGAAGTGGAAGTTAATAGAGATTACCACCCGAGTGATGTTATCCGAGACACCCCAAGAGTCTGTCACCATCACACACCTTACCATTCGGTATTATGCCGATTTTATAAGGGGTTAACCCTAGCACTATGACTATGTAAATTATTTTTTTTATAAATAATGTGCACTCATTTTATTATTGTTACTTTTTAAATAGTTTTTAATGCACAAATAGTTTTTAAAGATAATATTCATCTAAGAAACATATTTCGATGAAGTAATGGGTTTTTGAATTAAATATTATTTTAATAAAATATTATTTTTATTAAATTACATTTTATTAATTATCATATAATTTTATGAATGCAATTATAATTTTTATTAAGGTTTGAAAGCTGTTTTTGTCAAAACCCATAGATTTTGGATAAATGTTGGTTTTTATTTTAAAAGTAAAAATTAAAAATATTTAGAAAATTATTTATATAAAATAAATATTATTTTTGGAATCAGGACATCAAAATTATCTATTGGTGAATTTTTCATAATTTTCTGAGACAGTTGTATTTTTGGGGAAAAATTAAATACTGTTTAAATATATAATGCGTTTTATGACATCATAATGACCCAATAGTGATGTAATAAAATAATATAAACATTATTTTTAGCCAATATATGTTTCACCATTTAAATAATTTTATTTTCTTTTTGTTTGATTTATTTTAAAAAGATTTAGTGGACCCTTCAAGGCTTACAAAACATTTTGTCTTTTTAAATTGTTTTCCTTGAGAGTGTGACTCACCTCCACCTAAGAAACCATATTATTTTAAGAATTTAGGCCATTGGACTTATAAATTATTATTTCTCACTCCCCTTTGAAAAAAACCATGGGAAAAAACCATGGGCTCATTTGTGGTATTTATTGGTTTAATGTGTGGTGACCCAAACCTAAATAATAAAGAATTTCCTCTCCTTTCCTATATAAACCCATACAAGATCTCACTTCCTCTTAACTCAAAGCCTTTGGAGTTCAACCTCCCCATTCCCTCATCTCTATAGAATCCTCTCAAGCTTCCCTAAGATCCCATGAATCCTCTCCCAAGCCTCTCCTAAGCCTTTGGTGTCACACTTCCAAGTAAGGGATTTCTTCCTTTCTTATTTTTGTTCAATTTTCTATAAGTTGTTATACCCTTTTATTTTAAATTAAAAATTCTGAGGTATTATTTCACTCCTCTCCCATACTACCCTATTTAATTTTGTATAATGGGAGACCCCTTTCTCTCTCATTAATTCCTCCCATGTACACCCATTACCTTGCTGAAATTCTGGGAGGGATTTATCTCTCCTCTTTTACATCCAAGTAATTATTTTGTATTATGCATCTAAATTACATTAAATTTGTTGTTAAATGTATCTATATGTCCCCCTTACTTTTCATTTCATGTAAATATGATGAGACACTCATTTATCTCTCATCAACCATTTTCATGAATCCTTATATCATGTCGTTATGCTGTCGAAATTGCACCGCATTTTTTCAAGCCAAAGTCTTTGTGTAGTGAATATCGTGCCCATTTATCTATCAAGGGTATCAAACTTTATGAAAATTTACTTATTAATTATAGAGTATCATTTATTAATTCAACATTCCTTTGTCATGGAATAAATTATTATTTTTAATGAATCCATTTTTTATGATCCATGTGGCACACTTATTAATGAAATGAAACGTTTAAAGAGGTTGCGCCCTGATAGCACTACAATGCATTGGGTAAAGTATAGTATCATGATACGTCATGTGCAATGAGTGTTGACTCGTTCTAATTCCTATGCAATGAGGGTTTACTCGTGCTTCTTGTGTAATGAGGATTTACTCATGCATCATGTGCAATGAACCTTGGCTCATGCTAATTCCATGTTAAGTGTTGTGGCTACATTTCGATGCTACGATTATCGTTATTTATCATTACTTTGTGTTTATGTTTCTCTTGTTCTCTATTTACATTCCTATTGACTAACATTTATTGTATTCCACATGTTATTCGATGATTATTCCCTCACTAGGCTATATAGCTCACCCTTTTCTTATGCATGTCCTCAGGTTATCCCATGCAATGCTAAGTATGAGGGAATGTAGTGGTCATGTAAAAGAAATATTCAATAAAGATGTTTTATTTCATGTTTTAAGTTGTTATGTAATGATCCTAAGTCCCAAATACACTAGGCCTATCGATCTTTCATGTTGTATCAAGTGAAGTTTTTGTAATAAATTAGGTTTATGTGTGTAATAAAGATCAGGGTTGTTATAATTCCTATCCCAACAAGATATCTCATCAGAAAAAGCATTTTCTGATGCATTTTAGCACTATATAATTATGGGTTCACCCGTCACTTTCATTTCATTCTCATGATTAAGTGTGCGAAATTTATCATACAACATGGAATCATTTTTATCACATTTTATTACATGATAACGGAGTGTGGAAAAAATTAATTTATGTCCTTAATAAAATAATTATATTTTCATAAGAGTGAACACACATTATAAGTATAGGGTTTGGGTATTCACTACCCTTTTTTGGCATTAAAACTTGAGGTGAAATGTCAGCCGCATAACTGGGGCACATAAATGTTCATGAGAGGGATTAATGAGAGTGAAAAGGGTCTCTCATAATTTAGAAATCATAAGCTTAGTGTGAGGGATGTGTAAAAACACACACCAACATTTAGAATTGAAAATAAAGGGGCATAAAATGGAGAAGTGTTTTGAATAAATGGAGGAGAGGATCCCTTAACTTGAGTGTGTGAGTCCAAATTCTTGGGAGGAGGTCATTGAGAGGTCGGGGAACCTTGGGAGGAATCTAGAGAGAGAAGATAATGGTAATGAAATTATAGAATATTTTTTAGTGAGGATAAATGGTATATTGGTCAGTTTAATAAAGTAAATGAGTGGGTAATCCTTTATCATTTCTCAAACTTATGTTTGGGACTTTGTACAATAAAATAACCAAAAACACAAAACTTCCCATGGTTCTTTCCAATTTTATCTTCCAAATATGGTTGTTTTGAATTATTTTATAAGTACAAGTTCCTAAATTATTAAAATAACGATCTTTTTAATGTTAAAGTGAGTGATAATCTTAAAGAAATAATTTTAAACCCTTAAATATATTAATGGTTTTGGTGGATTCAAAAAAGAATTATAAAATTAATAAAATAAAATAAAAAAATATTATTTTAATGGGAAAATAGATATTTGGTCTTTTATATGCTGTATATTATTTATTACATCACTTTTGGGTCATTATGATGTCTTAATACACAATGTATATTTATACAGTGTTTATTTATTACCAGAAAATTCAACTAGCTCCGGAAATTTTGAAAAATTCACTTTTTGATAATTTCAAAGTTATGATTCCAAAAATAACATTCATTTTATCAAAATAAATTTCCAAATATGTGTATTATGACATTTTAAATAAGAACTGACATTTGTTGAGAAATGTTGTGTTTTTGACAATAACAGTTTTTGAACCCCTATAAAAATTACATTTGACTTAGTCAAGGGAAAAGGCCAGTGTTGTTATCTCCCCCAAAAGCACCAATAAATGGGATTCATTAGGTACGATCTTATTGGTTGAGGTCATCATTTCCTTTTTTGTGTCAATTTGATTTGTTAAAACCCTATATTTATACTAATCATATGATCACTGTGAAATGACTATATTATCAATGATAATGATGATTAAAGGTTTTTAAATTTGATAGTATATAATAAAAACAAATAATTTCATGTGTTTTCTACATAAATAATATATAATAATTCATTTAATTAAAACATAAGCGGAATTTTATTTATAAGAGTTCGGGCTGTTACAATCTTACCCCCTTCCAAACTTTTTCCCTCATGATTTTTAATTTTACACAATAAATAAGATGATGGCAATTCAATTTCATCACATCTTTTGGTTCCCACACCGCTTCTTAAAACTTTTGGTTTCTCCACATCACATTGACCAAGTGCATGCTCTTTTTCCATTGAACTTTATTTCTATGATCTTATATCTTCACCTGCTTCTCCTCATATGAGAGATCACTCTCCAATGGTACCACCACTGGATTGAATACTTGTGAGGGGTATGGTATGTAATTTATCAATAGGGATACATGGAATACATCATGTACTTGAGATAAGTTAGGTGAGATTTCCAGTCGATAGGATACCACTCTAATGTGATCAAGGATCTCAAAGGGGCTTATGTGTCTTGGACTAATATTTCCCTTCATCCAAAATCTCATTATTTTCTTCCATAGAGATATTAAGAGCAATCACTTGCTTCTAACATCAATCTATAGGTATCATTGATTATTATTATCATAGCACTTATGTCGACTCTAAGCAGCCTTAATGTACTGGTGAATAGTCTAAACCTTTTCTACTATTTTTTTAACCATTTTAGGACCTTTCAATTTTTATTCCCCAACATCATCCAAGATTGCAAGTGTTCTTCACATCTTCCAATAAAGGGATTTATAGGGATCCAATTGGTTTATTTACTAAAAAATATTATTGTATGATAACTTGACCAGAGTAATATGTTGAGCACATCATTTTTTGAATTCAATTGACCATTTTATTAATATCTCCTCAAATGTCTTGACAATCCTCTTAGATTGGCCATCATTTTATAGGTGAAAAGTTGTGCTTAAGTTCAACTAATTATTAAAATCATTTTTGAGACTCTTTGAGAACATTGGAGTTAAATCTTGTATCTCGATTAGATATAATTGATAGTGGGGTTCAGAGATGCCTCATTGTTTCTCAAATGTATATCCATGCATGTTGACCAATTGAGAAGTCCTATAAAATCTCAAAGAAGTGATAAGTCTTCATAATATGATCCACCAAAACCCAGATATTATAGAGACCCTTCCTTTTCTTACATTACTATTACATCATTTTAAAGGTAAAAAACATAATAGTATTACACATAGAGGATCCAATAGTTTAGTGTCTTGGGAAAAGTAGAACCATACATAGAAATTACAACATCAAGCATAAACATTTATTTAATTTCTTCTTCTCTAGATTCTTATTGGAACTTGACCTATCCTTAGTACATATAGCCACCTGAGGATATACATCAAAAGGGGTGAGCTAAAATCCCATTAAGAGGATAGATAAGAACAATATAGCATGGGGTGAGAATAATCATGACATAGGCAAAAGATCATGAACATGAGAGGAGCATAAATAAAAGACTTGAAATGTGGCAATGCATAAAAAATGAAACATCATGTCTTATTGGTTAAATACCACACATACTTGTGAACCAAGCTATAATATTTTTCATACATCATTTCATATTTACTCATGAGATTCATCACTTTACCCAATGCATTGCAGCGCTGTATAATTCCGGGCACACGCGTCACATTCAATCATTCATATTGCGCTATATAATTCCAGGCGCAGCCGTCACATTATAACATTATCATCATCATGCTTTCCACATGGAACATATATCGAAATTTAACATAACTAACCCATGTAAATGAATGGGTTACATCTCATAAGAACACATTCATAAACTTTGGGTTCTCAAAACAAAGAGGGAATAACATACTTGATACAAGAACCATCAACCTTGAATGAGAATTAAAGGTGAGTTCTTAAAAGAAGAGTTATTTTGGAAAACATTTTGTTTAACATAAACAGTAGTGGTAAACATTTATATCCTAGAAAAGGAAAGAAAATTATGAAAAACTGATCTTTAAGGAGTAACCATATCAAAAATGGAGTGAAAGAGGGAGAACCCGAAGGAAGAATGTTGGGTTCGAGAATTTCCCCTTACCTTGTATCTGAATGCTTCCTTCTCTTTAATGTTGTGTATAATGAAATTATATTCATTAATTATAAATCCATAACCTTTTTTACATTAATATGGTTTATTATGGTTTCATTAAGTGATTTTATGTGCCGTTGGATGAGTAATAGAGTTTAAAAACATTATTCGGGATTGTTTGTTTTTATGGTTTTCTTGAGTGGTTCACTTGTATTCTTAAATTGAAGTTTAGATAGAACATGGGTAGACATCCATAACTGATATTACATTTTATTAATTATATTACATGAGTTTTCATGATCTTATAATGAATCATATTATATCAATGTGAATTAATCATTATATAAGAATTAAATGAGGATTGTTTGGGTTAATTTGAACGGTTTTTCGATCATAATGAACTTGTTATATTTTATCACTAGTAATATGGTAATAAGTTAGTTCCAGAACTTTTAATAAGATATAATACATATAAAATATTCTAGTTCAACCATAAAAATGGTTTCATGACCAGATCTGAATGTATAAATGGAAGAAGAAAACATGTTGTTTTTAAAGGTGATAAATTAACACCTCACGAACAACGTTCTATTTAATAATATAAAAGAAAGGGGGAAAGGGGGTTGGATTATATAATATCCAATTAGCATCATAAAATCCCAATACATGTATAATACTGAGTAAAATTACCATTTGTATGAAGATAGGTGGGTAGAGATCAAGAAATGAACTTGAACTTGAAATGAAATTAAAGGAGAAGAGGGAGAGAAATTACCTCTTAAATCTTCCTCTTGAGATTCTCCTTTAGGAAGCTTCGATTGGTCTTTTGATGAGACCATAATATCTTGTATGTGGGATAGGGGCTAGGGAGGATGTTTGGGCATATTTTAGAGAAGGATTAGAGCTTGATAGGTGTGAGGGAATGAGGGTATGAAGGGTGGTTTTTTATAGTGGAGGGGAGAGGGGTTTCCTTAATATAAAATTCATTAGTTTATTAATTTCCCCTAAGACATGGAATAGTGAGTATCGAATGACCAATAATAGTACTTTTATCATGTGATACCGAACTAAGTCATCTTACATCAGCAGAACATCACACATGACTCTATAATTATCTTATTTAGCTTATTTTGTAAATTATGGCATTTCACTATTCATAAAAAATTCAGGTATCTCAGAAAAATACCTAAACATTACCCCTACCATTTTTTGATGTGTCGAATCCAAAAATGAAGTCCATTTTTCAAAAATAATTTTTCAAATATTATTAAATTAATATTTAATTAAAATCATAATTTTCTTAAAAAAACAGTTTTTAAAATTAAAACTGATTTTATAGCGCTTTCAAAAATTACGTAGGGTCATATAAAATTATCTAAAACCTATAATACATTGATTTTATAATTAATGAACAAATTTTAAGCAAATAAATTTTCTTTTAAATTAATTAATTAATTATAATTATTTATTTATGACTTACAAATTACTAAAACATTTACTAAGGTCAAATTGTCACTTTCTAAGATGTCTAAAATTTATTTAATTATTCATGGGTAAGGTTACTATTATGTTGGATGATTTTAATATTCATAAGGTTCATATTAATATTCATAAGGGTATTTTACTATTCATAAGGGTAGGTTACTATTCACAAAAAAATTATTTTTATTTTATTAGACTCCAAACATCATATTGAACATAACCGTGTATGTCAGATTTTCAAAATTCCAAACACAGAAGTGACAAACTTATGTTTAAAGGTCACTTATCACTTAGTAGTTCAATATTTTGTGTTTTCATGTTATTTTATGACATAATTATATGAAGGGAATTTCCATTGAAAAACATTGGGTCGTTACATTCTTCCCCCCTTAAGAAATTTCGCCCCCAAAATTTCACTTTACACAAACAGGTGAGGGTGTTTTTCCTTCATTACCTCTTCTAGTTGCCAAGTTTCTTTCTAAAACTTATGGTTACTCCACAACACTTTGAAAAGATGGGTTGTCTTGTTGCGTAGAACCTTATCTCTCCGATCTAGAATCTTTACTGGCTGCTCCTCATAGGAGAGATCATCTTCCAACTGCACCACCTCTGAGTTTAGTACATGTGAGGTATCTGGTATGTACTTTCTCAAGAGTGATACATGAAAAAAAATAATGAACTCAAGCCATATTCGGTGGAAGTTCAAGCTGATAGGCCACAGCTCCTATGTGGTCAAGGATCTCAAAAGGGACAATATACCTTCGGCTTAGCTTCCCTTTCATCATGAATCGCATGACTCTCTTCCATGGATATTTTTGTAGGAAGAATTTATCTCCAATGTTGAACTCCAAGTCCCTTCGATGATTGTCAGCATAGCTCTTTTGCCGACTCTGAGTAGCTTTGATTTGTTTCTGGATGACTTGAACCTTCTCAGTCATCTCTTGGACATGATCGGGTCGAAGTAGCTTTCTTTCTCCAACTTCATCCCAAAAAGTTAGTGTTCTACATCACTTTCCATACAGAGCTTCATATGGAGCCATCTAAATACTCGAGTTGAAGCTATTTTTGTATGAGAACTCAACCAATGGGAGATGTTGATCCCATCGACCTTTGAATTCTAGAGATCAGGCCCTTAGCATATCTTCAAGCATCTGAGTAGTCCTTTCAGACTGGCCATCAGTTTGGGGGTGATAGGCCGTGCTGAAATTTAATTCAGTACTCAAATCATGTTTAAGGCTCCTCTAATATTTAGATGTGAACCTTGGATCACGGTCAGAGACAATTAAGAGTGGAACACCGTGCAGTCTCACCACTTCCTTCACATATATATTTCAAGTTGTTCAAGTGAGATATCTTCCCGAATAGCGATAAAATGGCAGTCTTGGTGAGTCTATAAACCACAACCCATATCGCATTATTTCCATTTGATGTCTTCGGGAGACCCATGACAAAGTCCATATTAACATTTTCCCATTTAATCATGGGTATAGGCAATGGCTACATCATACCTTTGGACTTTTGTCTCTTAGCTTTAACTTGCTCACATACCAAGCAACTTGATATATATTTTGTAATCACCTTCTTCACTTTATCCCACCAGAAGTGTTCTCAGAGATCACGGTACATCTTGGTACTCCAATTATGGATAGAGAATATTGAGCTAGGTGCATTTTCCAATAAGTCCTTCTTTATCCCGGGTGATTAAGGCACACAAAGCAGAGTTCCAAATCAAATCACACTATCATCATCGATATGGAACTCCTGTAGCTTCCATTCCTTTACTGCATTCACCCTCTTTTGTATCTCCACATCATCCCTTTGTGCTTCCTTAATTTCTATTGGATGGGTGGTTGTGCAGTAATTTGGGCAAGGTAGGATGTATCCTTTTCCCTTATGATTTCCAAATCCATTCTTTGCATATCCAAGAAGATAGGGTCTTTCTCAATCCGTAGCATGAATAGAGTAGCAAGTTCCTTTCTACTTAGAGCATCAGATACCTTGTTTTCATTTCTAGGTTGGTAGTGAATAGAGAAATAGTAATCCTTGATTTTCTCTATCAATCTCCTTTGATGCATGTTGAGCTCCTTTGGTGTGAATATATAATTCAGGCTCTTGTGGTTGGTGTATATGTCACACTTCTTACCATAAAGGTAGTGCTGCCAGATTTTCAAGACAAAAATCATGGCTGCTAGCTCTAGATCATGTGTCGTGTAGTTATGCTCATGGATCTTCAACTGCCATGAGGCGTAGGCTATCACATTGTCATTTTTCATGAGTACACAACCCAATACTTTCTTTAAAACATCACTATATATCACAAAACTTCCTCCACTTTTCAGTAGTGTGAGTACATGTGCAGTGATCAGCCTTCTCTTTAGCTCTTTAAAGCTTCCCTCACATTCTTCCGTCCATATGTACTTTATCCCTTTCCTTGTTTACTTAGTTAGCGGTCTTGAAAATCGTGTGAAGTTTCTTACAAAACATCAGTAGTACCCAGCTAATCCATGAAAACTATGGATTTCTGTGACACTAGAGGGCTTAGGCCATCCTTCAATCACCTTTGTCTATGAAGGATCCACATAAATTCCCTCACTTGTGATCACATGTCCCAAGAATGTGACTTGCTTCATCCAAAAGTCACACTTTATAAACTTGGTGTACAACTTCTCCTTTCTTAATGTCGCCAAACCAAGTCTTAGATGTTCTTCATGTTCCTCCTTGCTCTTATAGTAGATGAGAATATCATCAATAAACACTACCAAAAATTTGTCGAGGTAATGTATAAAGACTCTATTCATCAAATCCATGAAGATTGAAGGGTAATTAGTAAGTCTAAAGGGCACCACCAAAAACATATAGTTCCCTTACCATGTACGAAAGGCAGTCTTCTGAATATCTTCCTTCTTCACCTTTACCTGATGATATCCAGAGCGAAGATCTACCTTTGAGAAGTATTGAGCTCGTTCTAACTTGTTAAACAATTCATCAATCATTGGGATAGGATACTTGTTCTTTATGGTGATCTTTTTGAGTTCCCGGTAATTGATACACAACCACATTGTTCCATCCTTCTTCTTTACAAAGAGCATTGGTGCAACCCAAGGTGAAGTACTAGGGAATATCAACCCTTTGTCCAGATGCTCGTACAACTTCTTGTTTAACTCCTCCAGTTCGATAAGATCCATACAATAGGGACACTTCGAGATAGGAGTAGCTCTGAGTATGAGTTCAATTGAGAACACTACCTCACGATCTGGGGGAATTCTAGGTAACTCTTCAGAAAATACATTGTCATATTCCCTCACGATGGGAATTTCCTCAAGGTTGGCACTTTCCTTAGACTCAACCATTTGGGAGAGGTATGCTTCTTCATAGGGAATCAACATCCACACCATTGAAGGATTTTTCTAAGGAGATTCATGATCTTCCTTGCATTTGTTGAGGATCATGGTATGGTTCAGAATATGAAAAGATATTTCCTTTTCCCGACAGTGGATATGTTCTCTATATAGCAAGAGCCAATCCATTCCCATTATAGCATCGAATTTCGCCAAAATGAAGTATTACAAGATTCGTTTGAAGAATCTTCCCACATACGCCAACTGTAGAGGAGTCAAACAACTGGGTTGCAATGATTGCACCACTTGGTGTTTTTACAGATATCTCTACTTCAAGGATTCAAGGCTTTGATTCTATAGTACTAGCAAACTTGAAAGATATAAAGGAATGCATAGAACCAGTAACAAATAATACTTTTTCCATTCTTGAGTGAATAGGAAGTTTACCTTGTAAGACTTCATTATCATGCTCCACCTCCTTAATAGTGATGGAATAATCCTTCCCTTGTTCCTTTGGCTTTAGTGGCTGATGACGCTGATTACCCTCAAGAACTCGAGGTTTAGTGCACTGGTTTGCATAGTGCCCTAGCTCCCTACAGTTGTAGCATTGAACCATGAGTGGTTCTATCCTTTCATAGGCTACATTCTCCTTCCTTTTCGTGTCTTTTCGACACTCTTGAGCATGGTGTCCTTATTTCCAACACTTGAATCATTTCCTCATCCCTTTGAGGCAGTTCCCATGGTGAAACTTCCCACATTTTTGGCATGTAGGTCATTGAGTTTTCTTCCCACTTTTGTCATTAGATCCTCAAGGTTGAAACTCTATCTTTCGTTTCTTATCCCCATAGCCATGGGACCATTCTCCAAACTCCATCTCCACTTTGAGGGCCATCGAACAAATTCTTCATAACTCCCAATGTCTCAAGTTACAAGAGCCTTTAAAAGGTGTGGTTTTAATCCACTAAAGAATCTATCAATTGTGCTATCATTATTGATAACAAAACCCGAAGCATACCTTGGAAGCCTTGTGAAATTCACTTCATAGGTTGTGATAGATTCTATTTCTTTTTGCTTGAGCTCTATGAATTCTCTCTCCATCTTCGTATGAAGAGTTCCTGGGAAATACTTATTAAGAAACATTATCTTAATATCTTCCCATTACATCTCTTCAATTTCCTCCCTTGGCTTGGTGTTCTTAATCAAATCCCACCATTGATCAGCTTCTCCATCTAGATTATAAACGTATATGGTCACCTTCTCCATCTCTGAATAGTGAATAATAGAAAATATCTTCTCCCTGGAGTTGACTCACTGTTCCACAACTAGTGTATCGGAGGATCCACTAAACGTCGGTGGTTGTTGTTGCATAAAACATTCGATAGTCAGTTACTCATTATTTGGTGAAGGAGGATGTTCCCCATTATTATTGTTATTGTTTATAACCCAAAATAATTGGGTAAGAATCACCATGAAGTTCTGAACTCCACCTCCCAAATCATTGGGGATGTCATTCGGGCAATCACTGCATTGGCCCTCACAAGAGTTGCTGGCCTAATTTCTCCTGGTTCCCACCGTTTACTAAAATAGAAAAGGTTAGAACAAAACATAAGTCAACAATTCATGAATAAATAACTTATTTATTTTCACAATTTATACTAAAAGCATAACATATGGGATCCCTATATAAATATTTTTGTGTGCATATTTGTACTTAGTCTCATGCTATAGGTTTTCTCTAGGGTTCACTAATCATAATTCCCAAATTAACTAAACATTTACTCTGATACCCAATATAGAGACCCTACCTTTTCTTACATTAATATAACATCATTGTAAAGTTAAACAACATAATAGTATTAAACATAGTGTATCCAACGGTTTAATGTCTTGGGAAAACTAGGACCATACATAGCAATTACAACATCAAGCATAGACATTTATTTAATTTCTTCTTCTCTAGCTTCTTATTGGCACTTGACCTCTCCTTAGTAAATGTATCCACCTGAAGATATAAAAAATAATGGGTGAGATAAAATCCCAATAAGAGGATAGATAAGAACAATATAGCATGTGGTGAGCATAATCATGACATAGGCAAAAGATCATGAACATGAGAGGAGCATAAATAAAAGACTTGAAATGTGGCAATGCATAAAAAAATGAAACATCATGTCTTATTGGTTAAATACCACACACACTTGTGAACCAAGCTATAATCTTGTTCATAAATCATTTAATATTTACTCATGAGATTCATCACTTTACCCAACATATTGCAGCGCTGTATAATTCCGGGCACACCCATCACATTCAATCATTCATATTGCGCTATATAATTTCGGGCGCACCTGTCACATTATAACATTATCATCATCATGATTGACACATGGAACATATATCAAAATTGAAAATAACTAACCCATGGAAAGGAATTGGTTAAATCTCATAAGAACACATTCATAAACTTTGGGTTCCCAAAACAAAGAGGGAATAACATACTTGATACAAGAACCATCAACCTTGAATGAGAAGTAAAAGGTGAGTTCTTAAAAGAAGAGTTATTTTTGAAAACATTTTGTTTGACATAAATAGTAGTGGTAATAATTTATATCCCAGAAAAGGAATGAAAATTATGAACAAATGATCTTTAAGGAGTAACCATATCAAAAATGGAGTGAAAGAGGGAGAACCCGAAGGATGAAAGTTGGGTTCGAGAATTTCCCCTTACCTTGTATCTGAATGCTTCCTTCTCTTTAATGTCCTTTATAATGGCATTGTATTAATTAATTAGAAATACAGAACCTTTTGTACATTAATATGGTTCATTATGATTTCATTAAGTGATTTTATGTGTTGTTGGATGAGTTATAGAGTTTAAAAGCATTATTCGGGAATGTTTGTTTTTATGGTTTTCTTGAGTGGTTCACTTGTATTCTTAAATTGAAGTTTAGGTAGAATATGGGTAAACATCAAGAACTGATATTACATGTTATTAATGATATCAAATGAGTTTAAATGATCTTATAATGAATCATGTTAGATCCATGTGGATGAATCATTAGATAAGAATTAAATGAGGATTGTTTCGGTTAATTTGAACGGTTTTTTGATCATAATGAACTTGTTTTATTTTATCACTAGTAATATAGTCATAAGTTAGTTACAGAACTTTAAATACGAGATAATACATATAATATATTCTGGTTCAACCATAAAAATGGTTTCATGACCAGATCTGAAGGTATAAATGGAAGAAGAAAACATGTCGTTTTTGAAGGTGATAAATTAACACCTCACAAACAATGTTCTCTTTAATAAAATAAAAGGAAGAGGGAAAGGAAGTTGGATGATATAATATCCCATTAGCATAATTAAATCCCATTACATGTATAATACTTGAGTTACAATACCATTTTGATGAATATAAGTGGGGATAGATCAAGAAATGAACTTGAACTTGAAAGGAAATTAAAGGAGAAGAGGGAGAGAAATTACCTCTTAAATCCTCCTATTGAGATTCTCCTTAAGGAAGCTAGGATTGGTATTTTGATGAGACCATAAGCTCTTGGAAGTGGGATAGAGTCTAGGGAGGATGTTTGGGAAGAGTTTAGAGATGGATTAGAGCTCGAGAGGTGTGTGAGAATGAGGGTGTGAAGGGTGGTTTTTATAGTGGAGGGGAGAGGGGTTTCATTAATATAAAATTCATTACTTTATTAATTTCCCCTAAGACAAGGAATAGTGAGCCTTGAATGACCATGAATAGTAATTTTATCATGTGATCCCGAACCAAGTGGGCTTACATCAGCAGAACATCACACATGACTCTATAATTAGTTTATTTAGCTTATTTTGTAAATTATGGTATTTCACTATTCATCAAAAATTCAAGTATCTCAGAAAAATACCAAAAATTTACCCCTACCATTTTTCAACGTTTAGATTACAAAAATGAATTCCATTTTTCATTAATAATTTTCTAAATATTATTAAATTAATATTTAATTAAAATCATAATTTACTTAAAAAACAGTTTTTAAAATTAAAACTAATTTTATAGCGCTTTCAAAAATTACGTAGGGTCTTATAAAATTATCTAAAAACAATAATAAATTTATTTGATAATTAATGAACACATTTTAAGAAAATAATTTTTATTTTAAATTAATTAATTAATTATAATTATTTATTTATGACTTACAAATTACCAAAACGTTTACTAAGGTCAAATTGTCACTTTCTAAGATGTCTAAATTTTATTTAATTATTCATGGGTAAGGTTACTCTTATGTTGGATGATTTTACTATTCATAAGGGTCATATTACTATTCATAAGGGTATGTTACTATTCATAAGGGTAGGTTACTATTCACCAAAAATTATTTTTGTTTTATTAGACTCCAAAAATCATCTTGAACACAACCGTGTATGTCAGATTTTCAAAATTCCAAACACATAAGTGAAAAACTAATGTTTAAAGGTCACTTATCACTTAGTAGTTCATTATATTGTTTTTTCATGTTATTGTATGACATAATTATAAGAAAGGAATTTCCATTGAAAAACATTGGGTCGTTACATTCATTATTTCCTCTTTATGTATTTAGAAGGATGGTTAAAAGATCCATGGTGATGTTTACCCATTTTTTTGTAGGTATGGGTAATGGTTGTATCATCCCCCTTAATGTTTTTCCTTTCCTCCTTCACTTGATGACATACAGGAAATCTTGATGTATATTCCATGATCTCTTTCATCATATTTTCCAACCAATATTGCTGCGATAGATCTCAATACATCTATGTTTTTCTCGGATGGATAGAGAAGGTATAACTATGTTCATCATCCAAACAATCCTTCTTTAACTCAGGATTTGATTGTACACATATCCATGACCCAAACCTTATGAAATATTATTCTTTAAAATTGTACTTTGAGGATTTTCCTTTTTATATAGTTTCCAATTTCTTCTAAATTTTCACAGCTTCTTTTTGAGAATATTTTATATTATCTATAAGGAATAGTTGAAAATCATTCGTGAATGGATTTATGATATTTCTTGCTTTATGATTCCAATTTATACCCTTTCAAATATAAGAACATCATATCCCTCTAAATTATTATCAATTATATAATTGATGGATCCATTATAATTATAGGGTCTTACACTTTACACTATTTCCCATGTCGGTATTGAAATGAGAATTCATTATCCATGATTAGATCCTACCATATTCATTGGGGAATATTCAGTTCTTTCTATGTTAATATATACTTGAGACATTTCTAATCCATTTATATTTCACACTTCTCCCCAATGAGATAATGAAACCATATTTTCAAAGGTAATATCACTACATACAACTCCAATGCATGTATTGGGTAGTTCTGTTCATGAACATTTAATTACCTTGAGGCATATGTTATCACTTTTTCATTTTGAATTAACACATACCCAATCCATTCTTCAAAGACTCACTGAGTACCATGAAAATTTATCCACATGTGGGTAGTATAAGCACAAGTTCAATGATAATACTCTTTTTTAATTCCTTGAATCTACATTCATGTTCATCATTTCAAGAAAACTTGACTCCCTTATGAGTTAACTCTCTTAGATGTTTTTATAATCATAATAAATTTCACAAAAATCGATGATAGTTCCCAGCTAATCTAAGGAAACTATTGATATCATTTAAAAATGTTGGAATCAACAATACTTTAATAGATTCAATCTCTAAAAGGTCCATATATGTACCATTTATTGTGATAATATGACCCATGAATGATACTTCCTTCTACAAAAACTCACATTTTTTGTACTTGGAAAAAGAATTACCTTTTGCACTATCTTTTGCATAGTGCTCAGTTCCTCCTCATACTCCTCCTTGGTTTTGTAGAATATTTGAATATAATATATAAATACCACCAAATATTGGTTAAGGTAATCCCTAAAGACTCTATTCATCATGTAAATTATGATTTATAGAGAATTAGTGAGTCTAAATATCATTACTATGAACTCATAGTTCACATACCTTGTATGAAGAGAAGACTTTGGGATATCTCCCTTCTTCACACTTACATGATAATATCCCATCCATAGATCGACCATGGAGAACTATTGTGCTCCCTATAGCGAATCAGACAATTCATCAATCCATGTACCAAGATAGTCGTTCTTTATCATGATCTTATTGAGCTCACTATATTCAATACTAAAGTGCATTAACATATCCTTATTTTTTACGAAGAGGACTGGTTCACCCCAACGTGAAGCACTTGGGAATATGAAACCATTATCCAGTTTCTCATGTAGTTTTTTCTTCATCCCCTCATGTTCCAAAACATACATTCTATACAGAGTCTCGGATAATGGTAATTCCCCATTATAAGATTGATTAAAAATTCAACCTCTCATATAAGAGGAAAAGCATGAAATTTTTTATGAATCACATCACTGTATTCCATCATAGTGGGCATGTCTTCAGGGATGATCTTTTCTGTAGACCCAATCATTTTAGAAAGATACACGACCTCATTGGGAAATAATATCCATTCATTATAATTTAGTGATAAAGAATATTCATCCTCCTCCTTGAATTGTACAAAATTGGTGGTCGATTAACGATACAGAGAGTGATTTCCTTATCTTTGCAATTTATGATGGATCTATAATGGGAAAGAAATTCCATTCCCATAATTTTATCAAATTCCACCAAAGGGATTATGAAATGGTTCTTTAGGAAGATCATCCCAAAAATATTTATAGGGGAAGAGTTTTATACTTGAGATATAATAATTTACCTATTTTCCATTTGCACCGAAATCTCTACTTCAATGCATTGTGGTGGTGTTTGAATAGTTATACTAAACTTTAATGATATAAAGTAATTTGTAGAATGAGAATCAAATAGTGTGTTTAGTATCCCTGAATGTATTACTAGGGTACCTTTCACCACTTAATTTTCTAGATACACCATAGTGGTTATGATGGAAAAATCTATCCTTTGTTGTGTTAGAGGTTGTTGGTTATCTCTGAAAACACATGGCTTAGTACATTGGTTTTCCAAGTACCCAAGTTCCTTATAGTTGAAGAAATGAAAAATACACCATGGGTTGACCAGAGAATTTTTATTCTCAAATGAAATAGTGGGTTTCTCTTATTGGAAATTTATATCTATGTGTCCTTCCTTATTCAACCTAAAGTATTTCTTCATCCCCCTTAGGTAATTTCTAGGGTTCTTCTTTCTATACCTTTGATAAATGGGATGTTGAAATTTATTGGAACTGTTAGATTTATCCCTCAGACCACAAAAAATTAAACTCCACTTTCTTCTTCTTATCCTCATTATACCCTTGAGATTCTCTAAAATTCACATCATGTTTGAGGGTACATTCGACAATTTTCTCAAATTTTTCAAATTCATATATCACCAGGGCTTTTCATAGACTAGTTTTTATCCCACTAAAGAAGTGTTTAACCTAGAACATGGGGGTAATGGAAAATCCAAAGGCATATCATGAATGTCTTGTGAATTTTCCTAATACACTGCAATATATTTTTCAACCTTTTTGTGATGGAAAGGAAATTAATTTCCATTTTATGTCAGAGAGTGAGGAAAATATTTATTGAACAATATTTCCTGAAATTCCTTCCACCCCATCACTTTAATATTTTCCTCCTGATTCATATTCTTGATCAATGTCCACCACTGATTATATTCTCCATCCATATGATAAAAATACTATATAACCTTCTATTGCTCAAAACATTTAAGGATATAGAATATCTTTTCAATGGAGTTAATCCATTGTTCTACAACTAATGAATCAGATGATCCATTGACTGTCATGGGCCTATGTCACATAAAGATCCTAGTTGTAGCTTGTTCTTTATTAAAGTGATTTGGTCTCTCCACATGATCTATGTTTCTATTCAAAACCTAATTCAACTAAGATATTATCATTGAAATTTTCACAATTCTTACTCATATCAGCTAGGGCATCTCTTTGGGGGCAGTCATCATATTTCTTACCACATTGTTTGTTTACCTGATTCCTTATATTCGCAGTCATTGGATTGAACAAAGGGAAATTTAGGTTGAGTATTTTTAAACTATTAAACACATAAATGGGAATCCAATTAAATAAAATATATGACTTATAAATAATATTTATTTTTAGCATATGAATTTCAAGGTTTCAATATATGTTATCCATGATGTATTTCATAACATATATTCTTATGGGAATTTTTTTGTTCCCATAATAATTTTTCATAATGTGCTTATTAATTTACTAAAGAATATTCCCTTGGAATTTCAAACAGGGTTTGGGGAAAGGCCCATTATCATGCACTAGTTCCCAGTCAAGTTTAGCTCATCATGGTGTTTTTGGGTTTTACCCCTATGCGCATCTATGCCAGAGCAGCTTCCAATTATTGTATACATATAGGGATTTATTTTCATCATAAACCAATAAATCTATAATTTCAAAAATTTAGGTATTTTTTATTATACTTAGTATTATCCTTAGGTATTTTGATAAAATATTATAATCCTAATCTCAAAAATAACTAAAATTTTCTTTTTATACCAACTATAACAACCCTAGTTATTATTACATATTAATTCATGATTTATTACATAATATTACACATAATAAAAACTAGAATATAAATAATTCTAGTGTATTTTGGAATTTGGTATATTACATATCAACTTAAAGCAAAGAATACATTATATTTATTGAAAACCTACTTAACTTGTTCATTATATTAATTCGTACTTAAAATGGAATTGGATAACCTGGGGGCATAACTAAGAAAGGGGTGAGATATAATGACCAGTAAGGGAATAAACATGTAATAACATGAAGAAAATAATACACATTATACAATATTGACATCAATGGGGCATAAAATGAGTGAGAATCATAAACATGAACAATGAGACATGATATAACATGATAATCATAAAGTCAATATGGGAAATGTGGAAAAAAATTAAAACACTGAATCATAAACATAGGTCAAGGATAAATGCTAATAAATCATAGTGGACTAAGTCCCGTAAAGAAATATAGTTTAATCCCAATCCCAAGAATACATCTCATGATACTAGACATTACCCAATGCACTTAGTTTCACCCGTCACTTTCATTTCATTATCATGTTTAAGTGTTCCAAATAGATCATACAACATGGAATCATTTTTCATCACATTTTATTCCTTGACCAAGGAGTTTGGTGTATATAAATTTAAATACCATATAATGTAAGTATAAGTTCGTAGGGTTGAACACCCTTGATGAGAATTTGGAATGGGTATTCACTACACATTTTTTACCATGGAATCCCCTGGTAAAATCTCGAGACCATAACGGGAGCACATTAATGTTCATGGGCAGGAATAATGAGAATGAAAGGTGTATATAATCATTTATAAATAATAATTTATGTATGAGGGATGTGAAAAAACACACCATAACATTATGAATTTAAAGTAAAGGGGTATAAAATGAAGAATATTCTTGAATAAAGGGGAGGAAGAGAGGATAACATATCTTGAGATCATGGCTCCAAAAGATTGGGTAGTTTCATGAGAGCTTGGGGAACCTTGGAAGGACTATAGAGAGAGGAGGGTATAATACGTATGTTCTACAAGGATTTTTTTTTGAGTAGAAATGGGATATTGGGAGGGTTTATATAGGAAATGAGTGGGGAATTCTTTATCATTTATCAAACTTCAGTTTTGGACTCTATATAATAATGTAACAAGAAACACAAACCTTACAATGATTTTTCAGATGTTTTCTACCAAATAGGGGTGGTATTCATTATTTCATTATCCTAAGGGCCTAAATTATTAAAATAATACACTTTATGGTGTGTAAGTGAGTCATACTCTTAAAGAAATTATTTTAAAACCATAAAATATATTAACGGTTTTAGATGATTCACAAAGGATTTATAAAGTTAATCAAATAAACATAAAATCACATCATTTTAAATTGAAAACATATATTTTTTCATGGATACCATTTAAATTATTTATTATATCACTTTTGGGTCATTATGATGTCATAATACACACAATATATTTATAAGGTATTTAATTTTTACCTAAAAATTAAATTGTCTCATAAAATTATACAAAAATCACCTTTAGATAATTCTGAAGTTATTATTCCAAATATAATTTTAACTTTATCAAAAAAATTACAAATATTTTTAATTTCACCATTTAAATAACAATCTACATTTATGGATAAATATTAGGCTTTTGTCAATAACAATATTTCAACCCATATAAAAATTACATTTGAGTTCATAAATATTATATGATCATTTTTATTTAATAGAAATTATTTAATAATAAAATTTTATTATAATATTATCTATATCAAAAATCCATTAATTCATTAAAAAAATTCAATATTTGAATTTGAATGTTACTCGAAAATATAATTTAAATTCTATTGTATAAAAATTGTAATCATTTATAATGTTATGATAAGAAGAAAATATGAAAATCGTTCTATTGAGAATAAAACATACATATTCCGATTATTATGGTATTCATAAATATTCATTTAATACACCAATAAACACCCTAAGGTTAAGTTGCACGATGGTGAAAAGTTTATGGGGTGGTTCAATATAAATAGTTTGGGTCGTGATCTCAATGAGCTTGAACTTCTCCCGTAAATGGTTTCTCTCGTGCTTAAGTTGTTCGATCTCAGCTTGGGATTGGTCAATAAGAAAACCCAGTGATTCTATCTCCCTCATAGTCACCGATAAATGATCTTAATAGGGTATGATCCTACTGGTTGAGTTTATCACTTCCTTTGTCTGTGTCAATTGGATTTTTAAAAAACCTATACTTATATTAATCATATGATCACTTTTCAATGACTATATTAACATCATTAATGATGCTGAATGTAATTTTAAATCTTATAGTATATAATAAAACCAAATAAGATAATGTGTTTTATAAATCCATAATATACAATAATTAATTTAATTAAAACACAAGGGGAACTTTACTTATAAAAGTTAGGGTTATTACATTGAAATAATATTCTGAAAACATCATCAAGAGAACGCATCATGAAATATATTCTCACTACACTGGCATTGGATTTGGATAGATTTCATTATACCAAAATTGGTGGACTACATTAAATTCTCCTAATATTCTAGTAAACAAATGTTAGTAGGGTTAACATTACATTAAACAGTTCCCGTATCAAAGACAGATAAACCAGTCAAGTGTGTGAGATGCGCCATATTGTAGACACACCCAGGATATTGTGAGACATATCAGAGCCTAAAATTAATTATTATGTATCTCTCATCTATCATTCGACCACTAATCAAATAACAGTTTAGAATGAGTATTGGGAACTATTTCTTGGATCATATTTTTATCCTAAATGAATATGGGTATATTCCGTCAATAGTACATGTGATAATTTTACGAATGAGTTGAAATTAGTCAAAATTTATGTGGTAATTTGGATATTTTAGATGTATTTCCACAATAAATCAAACTTAATAATATATTTACTAATCCACTTAGGATTGTAGGCTAGTTACATTAATCTGACACATATAGAATTTGGTATTATCTGGTGCGATATCTTCTTAGATTCTATGGTTCCGACCCTTGGGGATATATATGATGTGTTTATTCCCTTCAGGTTTACATGGGAATATTTTCAGCAGACACCCCTACAAGCTCAAGATCTACTAAAAATGTCCCTAAATTTTATGATAAATGAAACTAATCCATGAGATAAAATTAGTTTTTAATTTTGGATTAAATTCAGTTCAGTTTCTTTCAATAATTATTTGATCAGTAAAAACCCAATGGGGATCCCTTCAATGAATAAATAGAGGGTCTGGGAACATATTGGCTAGAACTAGTGTAATGAAACTATAAAGAGCGGGTTTATTATATTAACCCTAATAACTCTACCAAAACCTATATAGTGATATTTAAATAAATATATATTACCATCTATCTACTCCCAATTAATGATTCTAAAAATTCAATCAAGCTAGTTACGTTTTTCATGGCATTCAAGCCTACATAAGTAGAACATGTGGGATGGCTGTGTCGGTGTTGATTATGATTTACCAGTGATTATTGGTCATATACAATATAATTCCTCAATTTATCATCTTGTAATAGTTCTATCTTATATAGGTATTGATAAAAATTCACAATAATGCATATTCAATCCCTGATAAAGTGAAAATTTTGGAAAAATTCCTCGATTGTTTTAAGTATAGTGTAGCTTCAAGCATTTTTATTCTATACTCAGAATTAATTTTATTTTAATATAGAAATAATAAAATTGGGATGATTGTTTATAATGGTTTGGGTGAGTATTAATCTTATTCATATATGATGGCATTAAGATATTGTGACCTGGCGACCCGGGTGGGTCGTGGCATTATCTGTGAGGCCTATGTAGCTTATAGGTTTTAATGTTAGTTTGATTTATAGTAATAGATAACTATGTTTTCTATAATGTATGTATGATTATAGAACTAATATATAGTATCATGACAACTCTGGTTAATTATATCTTAGGAATCCACCAAATTTTTAATCATGTTTATTATTTCAAGTGCACTTATTGGGATGACATTTGATTTTCCCCTTTGTGGACCTCTTCTTAACCTTTGGGTATTATATTAGGGAGTTTACCAAAGGTCACTATTGATGCATCCATTTTTAGGGTAAGTAAATCTACACAGAAGTCTCAATAAAAGGCATGGTAGGGCTGAGGTTCTAAAGTCAATGATTCATTCTTAGATATATGTTACTCAAAAACCCAAATTCAAGGAGTTGATAAGACCAATGGTTGGGATGTTATGATCCCATAAGTGAAGATGGATTGAGACCCCAAATGAGGATGAGTGGCCCAAAAATCCATGGAATTTAAGGTACCTCTAGTGTTTCTCTAGTTTACCATAAGATTCCTCACACTATGTTCCTTCTGAAGAAACTCAATTCTAACAAGATGGGCCCTCATTTATTGATATAAAGGGCCTATGAGTAGTGCTTCAATCTAGTCTCTATATTCCTATACATGAGGATATAAAATAATCCCAAGAATTTAAATTTTAATAATTACCCAATATAGTCATTTAAATGAATTTGAGATTGTAGATTCTTATCTATGTTATTGAATTCTAGATACCATAAATGGAAAGGGTGAGATAGATGATGGATCAAGGTACTACTTGAGGGGTGGTCAAACAATTCACTAATGAGTGGGATGAATTTTATAATCTCGAGGACGTTTGTTCTAAAATAATGTAATTATTCTCATGGAAAATTATTTATGAATAAAATTATCATTTTAAATAATATAGGTAGGAGGTTATGTCAGGGAAAAAAATATCTGAAATAAAATACTATTATAACCTTGATACATGATGAGAAATTAACCCCTCAAGAATACGAATAAGTATCTGCAATCAAATTGTTAATTCACAGAGAAGAAGGGGAGTTCTCAACTAACTCCCCTGAACATGTCATCCAACATAGTGGAATGGAAAAATAATTCCCCATATACAATCAAACATTGATAGAGGGAGAAGATGTTGGTTAGGCATGTATACCAAAAATAGAGTGGTTAGTCCCCTAATATACACTCAATTTATCTCATGTATATATATGTGTGCATCGAAATAAAAATTTTATGGGTTATTGATTATTGAATATTGATCCCTTTAAATATCTAGGGTAAGATCATAGGAAACTAAAAGGGGAATTCCATGTGAATCTCAAACTTCTTTTTCTAGTGTTTTCATATCTATGGTAGAGAGAAAATCAGTAGTAGTTATTACACTTTTCCCCAATGGAGGCAGAGGAGATGGTTTTTTTCATAATAAAAGAATAATGTTTTGTTTTGAAACACTTTTTTACCCCCATCCACCACCCTGTATCTCAACAGGGATCATTGTGTTTTTTAGGCCACAACCTATATGGATGATAACCTAGAGTCTGTAGATACCTTTTTCTCTCTAGCTATGTTTAGAGAGGTCAATAAGGAACCAAATTTACATGATTTTCACTACCTTTTCTTCTCACCCCTAAACATAAATGTTTCTTTCTAAGCATCTTTACTATATAGAATAATTTTCAAATAAAACATTTGTAGCATAAAACCCATCATTCTTTCCAAACTTAGGCCACAAAAATCTTTCTACTGATCTTCCATGCTCAATGATCTCTTACCATCATACTAACAAGATAGACGTCATGGTTGTTGGTGAATAACTAGTGTATGTATAGAGTACAATGGGAGGAAATAATTATTCTACAGTGCATACGAGTGGGACTTCATTGATGATTGAATCTTCTATAATTTTTAATGAGGAGACACTTATTGGAGAAGATTATCATGGGGCTCCAAAATAGAAATGATTCAAATTGTAGATATAAATGTTTCAATATATAGGGGTGAATATCCATATTTACTTCCATTAGACTAAGCACTAACTGAATAATGTAAACTTATTATATAATCTATAGCACTACAACCACAAGTCGATATTACAATAAGGTCTCCATTAATAAGAGTATATTGAGTAATACTTTTTCCCTTGGACAATGGGACCAGAAAGGGTTGTCTTGGTATTTTATTTGATTGAATTCATCATGAAATATTTTTTATTTTCTATTAGAGGCATTGAACCATACCTTGAGCCTCTAAAATTAACAAAAATGTGATAATAAGAGTATCTAGATGTTAATTTATGAGAGTATTATGGTTGATCTAGGTGATATGCAACATTGTCTTTTCCATTAATTTATGTTTCTAGGAATTGGGGATTTAAACTGTAAAGTTATCCATGATTCTATAAATCTAATTATCCATGCATGAGAGAAACAATAATAAAATCAGGCATTCATTTTAGAGGAATAATTAATCCCATGACTTGGAAGGCTTTGAGTTGTGTTACATCAATGGGAATCCCACTTGGAAGAAGTGGAATCAGAGAAAAAATGTGGTTGATAAAGAGTATTCACACATAATCCTCCCCTAATGGTAGATAGATACCACTAGGATAAAACTGGTAGGATACCAAAATTTTCCAGAAGGCACTCAGACTATGGGAAAAAATGCAGATACCAAGGTGAAGAGACTATGTCTAGGTGAGGAGGTCAAATATATAAAGTTATACTATTAGTAGCATAGTATTGACTAACCTCGAAAATCCATTGATGAACTCTAGGCCTATATGGAGAGAATTTTTTAATATAAAACCCTCATAAATAGAGAATCCAACTTATGGATATTCCTCTTCCTTTATTGGAAAATGAATAAAAATGAATCTTTATTTCAGTTTTTGTCTATATTTCAACCTCTGTTTTACTCTAAATATCACTTCATAGTGACATGAAAAACTTTTAAATAGAAATATCAAGATGAAGTGAATCCAATTAAATTTTAAACTAAAACTAATTAAGTCAATGATGGCTCCAAAATAATTGAGTCATATATATTTCTTCATTGGTGTTTCTCATATATGGTTATCGTCAAAACTGCAATCATTATAACACTAGAGTTGGTCCTTTATGATGTGGGGCATAGTTTCCTCATAGGTGTGGATCAAGGATGAGTATAGGAACAAATACCAATAATTTAACCCTAGAGTTTTTCCGTTTAGATTTGGGACATATTCTCCTATTATTCACACCTCATGGATTGGTATAGGCATTAAATTACGACATTGTAGAACTAGATTTGTTCCATTTGGATGTGTAAGAAGATTGATAAAAGTGATAAAAATAACTAAGGGGGATTTTTAATGAATATTATAATGTTCAACATGTCTCAAGATCCTTAAAATCAAAATTTTGTAATCTTTTCATAGATATCAGAACTAATACATGAAAAATAGACAAATGGGTGCTCAAAATATTATCTATGTCACAGGACCTAGCATGTTTTTCTTGAATCTTACTGGGATCATATGGTAGATCCAAAAATCCTTTTTATCATTATTTAGTTTAAATTTATTATTATGCCTCATATGGGTGAGACTTAGCAGGAAATAACTTGTCTTTTTCATAAGACACTATTTTCATGTCTTCAACATGACAAGTTTTGTACCCTTTTTTTATGTGATAATGTTTTTTAAAGGTCATGCAGGATGAATTCCTAGTGAATGAATAATTAAATTTTACCCAGGAATGTCTTTTAATTTTATGAACCTTGGGAGTTTTACATGTCTTTCCATATTCCATTTTAGGTCTTTCAAACCAAACCAACTTAGATGACATTTAAAGTTGGATAACTTTGACCAAAAAGAGAAGTGGTCTATTTAGAAGAAAATTGGTGACCATCCTGATATTAATGAGAAATAAAATTTCACTAGTTTTGATGGTCTTAGGGGATGTGCATATAGTTTAGGGTCATGAGTTTTGCACCAAATTTCACTAGTGTTTATGGTCCTCCAGCCTTCACTGAAAAGTGAGGGTGTGTACTTGGATACATGGGTAAAAGAAGCCTTATGTTAATGGAGTTCCTAATGTAAAAAATGTAGATAACCTCTAAGGATTGTGAATTTAGTTTATATTCATAGTTACTGGACCATCATGACTTGTAGTTTTAGGTCATGCAACATGGAACATTGGGGGTTGAAGAGTTAGAAATAATATTCTTTTGTTAAAGATGTCTATGATGCACAAATGTTTAACATTGAGGGTATTTAAATCCACATTAACATTTGGATTAAATAATTCTTAAATAAAAAATTAGAATATTTGAATCAATAAATGATGCTATAATATATGTATTTAGGGGATAAACATCAATGAAATTCAAATAATGGTTTATGATATGATTTTCCAACATTTATGGACATTATTGGGTATTATCCTTAGAAAAAAGATACATTTGGTTGGCCTGGAAGAATATTTAAGTACTAATGATCATTACTAATGATAGGTATCCCATAGAGCTAAATAAACTCATTACTGATATCCAATAAAGGTTTTTGATTATTCAAATTCCAATTGGATGTTGTAGGATTTAGGAGAGAAGGATATTCAAGAATGGTTCAATAACCCTAAAAGTTATGCCAACATGTATTAAACACATATTTGAGGCGAGGAGATATAATCATGAAATATATCTTATTTTTTTCTTGGAATTACAGGACTCATGCGCAGAGATTGAATTTTTTTAGGATGACATAGTGGGATTCACATGCTTGGTGGCTCTTCCTAATTACACTCTAACTTTTTCCTAAGTTGTGTACCCTTGAATTTTTCTTAGGCCCCCCTTTATAGTTTTTTAACAAGATAATATTTATATTTTTTCAGTTTAAGGGTTATTTATTTGGACCATTGAGGTCTATTTTTTATGGTCATACATCTTTGACTAAAAGTGAGATAGTTTGACTAACAAGGGTAAGGAAAAACCCAACATGAATAGATATCCAAATGTTATTATCGACCATCATAGGGGAGTGAACAGAATTTAAGGTCATGGTGTATAGAATTACAATAGAGGTTATAAGATGACATCCCAGATAGGTCTCAATGATACATAATTCCCCAACACTTAGGAATATCGAATAGAAAAGATGTAAATCATGTTCTAATATATTTTTATTATGAGTTTTACAAGGTAAAATTATGTTGACGGTGAATGATGACCAATATTTGAATGATGGGTTCCACTATGATGTTTTCAAAAATGTATAGTGATTAGAGAATATAATCCTTAGAATAAATATCCCTTAAAATAGGTAAGGCCAAATATAGTAATTCTATTGATCATTACTAATATAATGGGTCACATGGATCTTAATACACTCATAACTAATATAAATGAATGTTTTATAGAGATTAAAACAGTTAAAAAATGAAGTGTGATGTATGGAAATAAATATCCAAAAGATGATTACAACATACTAGTACCAAACTAATTTTTATTAAGTGATTTAGGGATGTTCATGGAGTATATATTGGTGATGATTAAAGCTGGGTAAGAAATATATAGTTCAAACATAATCCTTAGATTACAATCAAGATTCATATTATACTTATAGGATGGATATCATCAACTCCTATCTAATTTAAATATAAAGGATGGAAATTTTTACATCATGGTATAGGGTTAAAAATAGAAGGAATATCATGGTTCCATCCTAGTAAATGTGCTAATGTATAACCAATTGTGAATGCAGGGATCACCAAAAGTTATAAATTTTACAGAAAATGGAAATTTTAACATAGTATAGGTTCTCATACGTCATTAATACTATATAGATATTTATTTCATAAAATAAGGTGGTATTATGGAACATACCACTCTAACTTGTTGAAGGTTGTACTGGATGGACTATATGTCCTGTATTTTACCATAATATGAAAAGTGTGAAGGTGTTGTGTCATTTAAATTCATATGATTTTGGAAAAAACCTTGTAGTTTAACATCACAGGGTAGAGAATTTTTTGAATTACCCCTAATTTAATGGTAACATGGAATTGGGGAACCCATAAATTTATAGCTTCAATGAACCGTGACTATAACACCTTGATATTTTATGATATATTTTATTTAAATTAATTTCTTTCACAGCTTGGAATACATGCAAATCTGAGTCTAAATAAATTGTAATATTGTATATAATTATAACCTTGACATTAAATTGTCAATATTAATAGGAATAATTACATGTAGGTGTTACAAGTCACCCAGCAAAATACTCTATCACTAACAATGAACTACCAGGGTCTTGAGTCTCTCCCGCCTGAGTGTGTCTCTCCTAGGGTTTCCTAGGTTCGAGTCCCCCTGTCCATCTGGCGTATGGCAGCTCCCCCCCCCCCCCCCCCCACGGTTCCCCACTCCAATTCTGTGGGTTGTCGTTCCTTCCTCAGTTTGGTGATTGTGGTTCGTGTGTTTCCCCTTCTTCTGCGCTGCTCCTCGAACCCCTCGTGACGCGGATCTGGTTCCTGTTACTTCCTGGGTCTATTCGCCTGTTCTCGGACTCACCTCTCGCGCCTCGGAGGGAATCGTCCGTCGTTCCCTGTTTGTTTTAACATTATGGCAAAGCCCCGGCTTTCTAAGGGGCTTTGAAATCCTCCCCGTCGCCGGAATCCTCCGTCGGCGTCAGATCTGTGAGCGGAGGATGGTTCCAGTTCACTCTCTCTGCAAGTTTCACCTTTTTCACAGATCCGAGAATCCACAGTCTCATTTCCTTCCGAGGATTCATAACCCTTGTTTGAATCTCTTTCAGCTGCTAACCCGTGCGTTCTGTGCTCGAGGTTTTCCTTCCCGCTTTTTTTTTTGATTTTCGTCTTAGACTTCACGAAGACAGGTGACGGGCTGGGGATGAGTTCTGCTTCCTTGTTTTTTCGTGGCCTCAACCGTGTTGCGGCTTGATTCGCGCAGCATCTTCAGCGATGGATCACCGCGATTGAGCGCTCGTGAAGGGGCTCCACGGGGTGTTTGATCTGCGTGATTCTGGCGCAAGCTCCAGTCGCGAGAAGAGGTTGATTTTCAAAGCTTCTTCTGCGAAGAGGTTGTTCCGTGAAGCACCTGCCGCAATGGTCAGTGGCATTGGTGGGTTTCACGCAGTGTTCTGTTCATGACGCACCTGCCGCGTGGGACTGTGGCGCAGTTCGAACGTGTTGCTTCTGGTTCCGGACGTGAGTTCGCAAAGAGGCCGAGTCGCGAAACACCTGAAGCAAAAGACAGAGAAGTTGTGTGATCGCAGTCCTGAGCGTAGTTCTTACCGCGATGACCCGAGGTGTTGTTTGATTGTGAAGGTCTGATGCGTTGAGAAGTTAAGGCCCGTTGTGGGGTGCTGCTCCGCGAAGGTTGGGGGGCACGCGACGTGGGCTCTTGTCGGGGCCAATTTTGAGGTTGTGCTGTTTGCAAAGGTTGTAGAGCCTATCTCCGGTGGGTTAGACTCGTAAGGGGCCGAGAAGTTTTCTGGTCCAGAGACCTTCTCGTTGGACCAGGTCTTTTTGAGGTGCGGGTGGTTTGGGATCTGCAAGGGCGTCAGCCCTTAAGGAGGATTGTGCACTCATCCTTTGTCCTGCACCATGAATGCTGACTTAGTTAATCAATGGAAGAGGCTGTCCCTCACAGACAAAGAAAAAGCGGCGATCGAAGTACGAAGAAATGAAGACCCACTCTTGGAAAAATGCATGTCTCTACTTGTTATGCGAATGTTCGTTGAAAATATTTTGGTTAACCAGGGGGTGCTCAAAAATACTCTTTAGAACATATAGAAACTTGATACAGGAGTGGCTATTCAGGAGGCGGGGATTAATTGCATCATATTCGAGTTCTTTAACGAGAGAGATAGGGACAAAATTTTCACGGCAGACCGTGGTATTTTGATAATCAACTCCTCCTCATGAAAGAATTCAAAGGGGGAGACGATATTCAGCAATTGAAGTTAACCTGGTCCCCCTTCTGGAATCGAATTGAAGGAATCCTCTTCCATGCAAGAACGGAACACATAATGAAGGAAATTGGGAACATGCTAGGCCACTTTCTGGAATGGGATTGCTCAGACCCAATACAATGGGGACACGAGGTTCGGATCAAGGTAGAAATTGAGGTGTTAGAGCCCCTAATGAGGGGAATGTTCTTGAAAATCGAATATGCTAACACCTGGATATCATTCGAGTTTGAGAAACTTCCAATATTCTTCTTTTTCTGTGGTCTCCTTGGTCACCTGGAAAGAATGTGCTCCACAAAGCATATGAATGGATCAGGTGACATCACCTTCCAATATAGCCCTTGGCTCCGTGCCAAAATGAACAAATATGCTTTCATCCCTGAGACGGAAAAACAAAAGGATCGTGACCATCTCACGTTGGCATGTACCAGTCAGGTGGAACCTACACATGGAAAAGTCATTTTGATTGGACCACTGGATTTCCCTAATGCGGACTATCCTACTCAGAGAGAAGCGAGAGTTTATCCTAACCCCCCGAAGGACAAAACTCAATCATCAACAAGGTTGGCGACGAAGCAAAAAAGAACCACTAAGGCAATGGTCAATGAAAATGCCGCTGAACTCTGAACCACCAGATTCAGATCTAGATCCACAATCGTCTGTAATAGTCATAACACTAATAGAGGCCCATGCAATGACCGAAAATCCAATGATGGGCCCAATCACCCATTGCACATGGAAAAGGGTGCAACATGGAAGAAGTGTTGTCCCGTGGATGACCCTAACCCCAGGGTTAAGAAAAGACAAAAAGAAACATGCCAATCAGGGAGGAATCCCACCAAAATATTGAAAACCACAAATGACGAAACAAGTCAGGAGGAACCAAAGGCGGCGGTGGGCGAGGCACATCCCCACCTAGAGCAATGATTGTGTTATGCTGGAACAGTCATGGGCTTGGCAACCCACAAACAGTTCACATGATTCAGCGTAATTGCGCCCAAAGTCACCCCGATATGGTTTTCCTGTCCGAAACCATACGGTAAAACAAGGACACCAATGGTATTGCTTTGAAGTGTGGCTTCCAAGGCTGCTTTCTGATGCCCAGACAAGGCCATTCTGGGGGCCTCTAGCTCCTATGGAAGGACAATTTTGATGTTAAAGTCTTGTCTTTCTCCGCTCACCATGGGGCTGCGACTATTCAATCTGACTTACACCCACCCTGGAATTTTGTGGGATTCTATGGCTGGCCATCCCACTCTGATAAGGTGAAGTCATGGGACCTCCTTTGCAAGATGCGATAGGATTTACCCAGCCCTATTCTTTTCATAGGTGACTTCAACGAGATCATGTTCCATAAGGAAAAGAAATGTAGAATCATTCTTCACTCAACCTCAATGTCAAACTTCAAGGACACGGTCAATAGGACGAACCTGGTCGATCTGGGGTACACAGGTAATCCTTTTACTTGATTCAACTGTAATACTGAAGGCACCCGCATCACTGAGAATCTTGATAGATTTTTGGGTTCTACTGACTGGATTAATCTGTTCAACATGTTTCATATTATCCACATGGCCCTTAACTGTTCGGATCACTGCCCAATTCTCATTGAGTGTCTGCAAGGTTAACGAAATAGACAATTCCGCAGACCCTTCATATTCGAGAGCTTCTGGTCAAAAGACCAGGAATGCGAAGAGGTGGCCCGATCAAGATGGCGGAGTTCTCACGATGATATTGGCATCAATCTTCAACAGGTGGCATTCAGTCTGAGATCCTAGAGCAAAAAGAAATTTCATCAACCTGATAGGCATTGTGATGTCCTTGAAAAGATGTTACACCACTTACTCAGGCTTCCCCCATCCAATGGCAATATCTCTAGGATTGGTGTCACTCAAAGAGAGCTGGACGGGGCCCTTTGTGTTAAGGAAAGCTTATGGGCCATGCGGGCACGAGACATCCACATTGAAGAGGGTGACGCTTATACAAGGTATTTCCATCTGAAAGAATCAGCTAGGCATCGGAAAAATTCTATCATGAGCTTATCTCGACCCGATGGATGCAAAGTTTCTGACACCAATGACATTCACGAAGCTTTGTTAGGATATTTACATAACCTCTTCTCCACAGGGAATCCTTTCATGTCTACTGAAGTGGAGGATTGCATCAGACCTATGATCACTAATGAGATCAACTGGCATCTTTCAAAAGATGTGACGAATGATGAGATTCACATGGCCTTAAAACATATCCACCCCACTAAGGCCCTGAGACCGGATGGTTTCCACGCATTTTTTTAAACAATACTGGCACATCATCGGTCCCGACAACTGCAAAATGATCAAAAATATCTGGGCAGGGAATAAAAGCATTGCCTCCATCAACGAAACTTTCCTCATCCTCATTCCCAAAATCAAGAAACCCCAGGCGATCCCTGATTTTAGACTTATCAGCCTCTGCAATGTATCTTATAAGATCATCTCAAAAATCCTTGTCAACTAGCTACGTCCTTGGATTCCTGTTATTATCTCCGAAAACCAGAGCACCTTCATGGCCAATAGGCAGATTACTAATAATGCAATAGTTGCACATGAAGTGTTCCACTAGATGAAAACCTGCTCCACTGCAAAAAGAGGAACCATGGCTTGGAAACTGGATATGACCAAAGCCTATGATAAAGTGGAATGGCAGTTCCTAAGAGCTGTGATACAGAGAATGGGTTTTTGAACGAAATGGATAAATATGGTCATGCACTGCATTTCGACCATCTCCTTTAGAATCAAGGTCAATGGGGAGATTACCAGAAGATTCACCCCAATCTGAGGCCTGCGCCAGGGAGATCCCCTCTCCCCTTTTCTCTTCATCTTGGTGGCTGATGTATTCTCTAACCTTATTTCCAGGGCTACAGCCGCTAAGTCTCTTCATAGAGCAAAGGTCTTCCATGAGATCCCACAAGTGTGGAATTTATTCTTCGCCGACGACTGCCTCCTTTTCTCCAGAGCAACTATCATTGAATGTCGGGTCATCAGCCATGCGATACAACAGTATGAGTGGGCGTCTAGACAGTCTATCAATCACGGAAAATCGGAAATCTCCTTCAGTGCTAGGGTGCCTCCCACTAAGAGAGATGATCTTTGTGCATCTGTAGGAATCCATGTGGTCGACAAACACCAGAAGTATCTCGGCCTCCCTACGGTGATTGTCCGGTCCAAAAAAGAAATCTTTGCTTCTCTGGTGGACGGGATTGAGAAAAAAATCCAAGGCTGGACCCCAAAAGGTATCTCCAAAGCTGGCCAAGGAACCCTCATTAAAACTGTCATTCAGTCTATCCCCAACTACTTGATGTCCAAGTTTAAAGTCCCAGTGGCCATCGTCAATCTGATCCATCCACATACTGCCAACTTCTAGTGGGGGAAAAATTATGGAAGTAATAGACCCCACTGGTTGGCCTGGGAGAAACTCTACAAACCCAAGTCGGAGGGAGGGATGGGATTCCAGAATCTTCTTCTGTTCAATGATGCTCTGTTGGTCAAGCAAGGATGGCACCTTATTAACCTCCCATCATCTCCCTGTGCGCGTGTACTCCGTGCCAAATACTTTCCCCACACAGACTTCCTTGGTTCCTCTCTTGGCCCCCGACTTAGCTTCCTCTAGAGAAGTATTTGGGGTGCCCGAAATCTCCTGGAAAAAGGGCTGGGCTGGAGGATTGTAAATGGATCATCTGTCAACATCTGGACAGATCCCTGGCTTCTCGATAAAGATGGTATGCGGGCCACTTCCCCCACCCAAACTGGTCTTGAAGACTCCACTATTGACTACCTCTTTTCAGACTAGGGCTCAGGGTGGTGTGTGGAAAAGATCCAGGAATGGTTTAACGAAAGGGACCAAAGAATTATCCTCAGTAACCCCTGGGTCCCTGATGCAGGCCCCAACCATCTTTTCTGGACCAACGATCTTTCAGGCGATTACACGGTGAGATCCGGGTACAGACTGGCTCTTGGAATCCACTCTCTCGACCGTGATGAGGGACCATGGAATGCAATTTGGAAGCTCAACGTCCCCCAAAAAATTTTCCATTTTTGGGGGTAGGTATGCTTGGGAACCCTCCCTACAGTGAGCCTTCTCGCTTATTGACCTATAGCCAGTGCCGTGTCCTGTCCTTTCTACCCGAATATCCCAAAAACTCATTGGCATGCCATCATTCACTGCCCGGGAGCTAAGGAAATTTGGAATGAATTGAGCCCGGCTTCGGATGCATCATTGGACATCACATCTGATCTCCCCGATCTTCTGATGCACAAGTGTTCCTCTCTTTCTTCGTCTAATGTCAGTTCTCTTTGCACCCTGGCCTGGATCATTTATGTAACAGCCCGAGATTTTAAGAAAAATATTCTTTTTAATTTTATTAATGTCTTGTGTTGTACGCTACACCAAAAGGATCTTGCACAACACACATCCTTGACTTTCCTTGCATTACACGCAATCACAACCTTCCTCGATAGCGTGTGTAGTACGCAATACTGAGTTTCACTAAACAACGATATGCTATTAAAATATTATTAAAACTAGCCGTTATGAATAGTAATAACCACTTTTTGAAAATTTTTAAATTTATTTTTCAAAATAGACTTCATTTTTGGATTCGGAATATCGAAATTAGCTTAGGGTGAAATTTTGGTAATTTTCAGATAACTTTCATATTTTGATGAATAGTGAAAATTACTAAATTTTAGTTAAAAACAACTTTTTCAATCGAAATAATTAATAGTGATAAATTATTAATTTGAGTGGTTTTAAAGTATATTTATAATATATTTTTACAATTTAATACAATGTTGGTCATTGGATGTAATTTCACATTTAAACCAGACATAAACAAGTGTCAATCTTTTGATAGATATTGTTTCTTAAAAACACGCTATTTGTTTTAACAGCGGGATTTAATTATAAAATTAATTAATGCAACTTCTATGTTATGAATTTGGTAAAATAGACTTCATTTTTGAATTCGGAATGTGAAATATAGCTTAGGATGAAATTTTGGCATTGTTATGAAAAACATCAATTTTTGATGAATAGTGAAACTACTAAGTGGTAGTTAAAAAACTGAATTTTTCCTAAAACTTAATTTTACCGCTTCTGTGAATGAAATTTCAAAAATCTGAGAGACACGGTTGATTTTAGTAAGTAAAATGTGGGTCAATGAGATGAAAATAATTTTTGGTGAATAGTAACTTTTTACTTTTATTTATCACGGTTAAAAGTAAATAGGGTAATTAAGGGTAAGAATGATGTTAATATTACCCTAACACATGTCCTAATTCTATTGGACAAGTGTATCTCGACCAAAAACAACCTTAAGTGTAAAATATTATCATTTAGGCCCACTTGGATTAGATTAGGACATTTATTATTATTTAATTCAAATAAGAGTTAAAAGAGCTAAAATCAAAGTTTATTTACTAAAACATTTTTAATATGGAGATATAAATAAGATAAATTCGACTATAAATAATCATTAGAAAGCTAAAAAGATTTCGTACATAATGGTATTTTATTTGTAATTTTTAGACATCAAATAATTTAATTTATTTATGACACAAAGATGATGCAGTAATTATCTTATTAATGAAATATTGACATAATTGATGTTATAAATACCAAAATAAATGTAATTTAAGACTTTTTATGAATTCCACTAATTTTCTAGGTTAATATGACATGTTATTATTGATTTAATTAACTATGTTCGAACTTATGATTCTGTTATGAGTTTCACAAAAACCAATTACTAAATAGTGTCAAAATTGACATAAAATAGTTTTTAAAACAAATATTATATTATTAATTGTTATTTTATTCCTAAAAATCTAAGGCTCAGCCAAATGACTTAGATAAGGTTATATATATTAATAATAAACAATTTGGGGTTCGTTTGGCTTGATATAGTAAGTTTATTAACCTTATAGTATAAGAACACAAGAAGACATGGTAAAAGTAAAATTATTTAACTTAATGTTAAATCTAAATGAGGTTAAAATAGGAACCTAAACTTGTCTAAATTCTATTGGATGAGAGGATTTTGACCCATACCCACCTTATCTTCGAAATAAATCAATTTGGAGCTATTTATAACTGAACATGGATTTATAATAAAATAATATTTTTAGTTATTCCAAAGGTGCCCCTCTCCTCCCTTATAAAAGGGCACCTCCTCCCTCTCCTCCTCACACCAATTTGAGCATTCAAGCTCGGCCAACCCCTGCCAAAATCTCTTCTCCACTTCCCTAGTATCATCCTAGAGGTCCTGGTCTTCTTAAAAGACCAATTTTAGTTCCCTAAAAGGAGGTCTCAAAGAAGCACTTCAAAGAAGAGGAGGTTCGGACACGTACAAAGCAAGTCGGACCTAAGGTAAGGGATAAATTTTCAATCTCATTTTTTATCCGAGATTGCTTATACGTAAGTATTTACGGGGGTTATGTTTATCATCCATGACCATGTTTTCTAAAAATGTTTTTATAAATTGTTTACCATTCTTCCATGAATGTTTAAAGTCATTTTTACCCTTTATTGACTTTTTACCACATTGTATGAATGGAATCTTTCCTTTGGTTACCATATAAGGTACTTTTTGACTTTTCCAACAAAAGTACGAGGAGAATGTTATTTTTAACTTATACGGCGCAAACGGATTTTTACGGTTTCATAACACCTCATTTTCAAGAAGCTTCCTCTACAGGATTGCATGATTATTTTCAACAAAACCCTTATCTTTTAAAATTGCATGGAATTTTGTGAAAAGAAAATGATTTTAAAGAAGAAAGGATATTTTCCTCAAGAATTCATTTCAAGTGTTTTTCTCAAAACTATTTTCCATCTAAGATGACATTATTTGATATGTATGTTTCAAGTAAAATGTCTCTATGATTTAAATGGTTTCAATTTTCTTATGATAAAATGATATCAATTGTTTATGGATTATGATGGCATGATGTTTAAGAATCCCATTTTATTACATGGGTTATGCAATGATGTATGATTTATGATTTTGTGGCACACATAAGAATGGTATCATTATGAGATGGGTGGGACCTATATATCCCTCCAATGCATTGGGTAAAGATTTTATATCTCATGAGATAGACATGGCTGGAATGGTAGGTTATACCGGTTCAGTGAAACAGGACTGAAACGAGGGTGACTCGGTTCAGAAAGGGACTTTGTCCACTAAGATAGTCTTGGCAATGAGTCTTGACTAACAAGAAATGAATCTCTATGATTATGTGTGTATGCCACAAATTTTCATGTTTTAAGTTATGATTATTGGGATTACATTTCACTTCTATGATTTATCCCATGTTATGATATTATGAGCTCTTTTGCAGGTTAAGATTTCCAAAAGCTATGTTCTTATGTATATTATGTGATTGATATTTCTTTTGTTTACCCTTACTGAGCATTTGAGCTCACCCTTTTATGTTTTATTTTCCCCAGGATATAAAGAAAGGTTTTAGGTATAAAAAAAGGAAGATCTTTATGGGAGATATTGAAGATCTTTCACCACGATTAGAAGATTATATTCTGAGTTTCCAAAGACACTAAACTATTACGGTCCTTGTGTGTGTGTTTTGTTATGTACTAAGTATTCTATAAAAGTAATGTAATATCTATGTACGTGAAGCTTCGGGTCTCTATAGTTGGTATCAGAGGAAAAGTTTAGTCAACCTTTGGAAACTAGGATGCGAAAACGATAGTGAGATCCCTAGAGATATTTCTAAGGTATGTCTAGGGATGTCCCTAAGGATAAGTATACGTATAAGATATAGTCCTAGAACTATAGTAACGATATTAGATTAAACCAAAGATGTTAGATATTGAAGTTACTCCCCCTTTATTATGATTTTTGCCTCTCACACTATTCTTTTTTGGGTTTTAGAAAATGGCTGGAAACAAGATGATTCACAATAATGGAGGATATGATGGACAATGGAATGATATTCTTCATGAGCAACCAAATGAAATGGGATTTGGAAGTCCAAACATCATTATTATGCCGAATCAGCAATCTCATAATATGATCAATATAGTAAAATTTGGTAAGTATCCTGACTCGGCTAATAAGAGAAAGATGGAGTTTCATGATAATCATAGAGGAAAGAAAGTTCAATTTCCCCTATGTAAATCATGTGGGAAGAGGCATCAAGGAGAATGTTTCAAAGGGACTGGAAGATGCTTTGGGTGTGGAAAAGAAGGACACCAAGCCAGTAAGTGCAAAGGAAAAGGTTCAGTTAACACCAGGGATGAGGATAATGGTATTGCTACGACATCAACAATGGTTAAATGCTTTAAATGTGGAATGTACGGGCATTATGCAAACCAATGCCCTAAGGGAAAGTCTCATGAAGAGAATCAGTATGGTCGTATGGGAAGTATTTATGTTGATGATGATGAAGAGACTACAAATGATATGTGAGATGAAAGAATTGTTGAATCTCGGTCAATGGTTTAAGAATGTAGTGGAATGATTACATGTTTATCATGTGTAATGTTGTATAAGTAATCTCATGGAATAAAGAGACATCTAAGGATTGTTACACTATTGTCTTTCCTTAAGTTTTGAAAGTGTATGATGAATGGTACCAGTAACCATGAAAGGTTATTCAGATACTTTTGGAAAGTAGATGATATGTGCATAATGAAAGGATAAGAAGATAATGAGATGTTTGATTGTATTCATGAGCTCATGATTGATATAAGGACTAAGTGATATCATGGTTTGAGTATATAGAATTTTGAGGATTTTGGTATGTGGAAAGTGTTAACTTTTAACTGCATTCATGTTTTCACTAAGGTTCAATGGGTATTCAATAGAATACATGATTAAGGCCTTTGAATGTTTGGAATGTGACCAACAAGACATATCTTATGATATATGGGGATCAACGACAGTATTAAGTCTCTGGTAATCGTTTTCACTATATTATGAGAGTGGACTGCAGTATTATGGATAAGCCTAAAGATTAGAATGGATTATGTTGGACATAAGTTATAATTGTTTAAGGATAGAAGATTTTCGATATTATTGATGGGATGTTATAGTAATGTAGTTTTAGAAAAAGGACAACCTGCAGGATGGGCGACAACCCATCACGTCGGACAAGGCTGTGGGAATCGAACCCACAACCGAAGTGTGACTGGACTTTATCACCTACCACTGGCCTACAGGAAGTCCCTGTTTAGTAGAAACTAGTTTTATTTTATTAAGCAGTACGATATATGAAGTATAAGTCCATTTTAGGAACCATATATGATTAATCTCACTATAGATGGACTTATGTATTTTTTGATAACTTTTCTAACCTTTTGTTTGAGACAGATGGAATGACCCATCATTCTATCACATGATCTGCTAACACATTATGAATGACAAATTCAACTTCATTTATTTAAGAGATGAAGTGGAAATTGTCTAAAGAATGACAAACGGTGAGACTATACCAAAATCACGAAAGTATTTCTTCTAATATCAATTCCATCAACTTTAGGGAAATGATCTTGAAAACCAAAAATGTTGTCCTAGTGATCTTATATCTGATGAATCAGATGGTACCTTAGATCGTCACAAATCTATGGATTTATGATTGTTGGCTATTTCATAGCCATGTTCTCTACCACTGTCCATTAGAACTTGATGGTTAGATTTTTCTTCCATATCCATATTTTCACCTATGTTCTCCAACGTGGAAACCCAGTGATGAGTTAATTTGGGTAACCGTTACGTTTCATACTTTTGTTTTTTTAAATATTGGTTTTGGTATTCCTTTTTATGGTGTGGGTTTCTATAAAAGAAACTTTAGAATAGTAAACCATTTATAACCCTGACGAATTTCGAGGGCGAAATTCATTTTAAGGGGGGTAGAATGTAACAGCCCGAGATTTTAAGAAAAATATTCTTTTTAATTTTATTAATGTCTTGTGTTGTACGCTACACTAAAAGGGTCTTGAACAACACACATCCTTGACTTTCTTTTCATTACACGCAATCGCAACCTTCCTCGATTGCGTGTGTAGTACGCAATACTGAGTTTCACTAAACAACGATATGCTATTAAAATATTATTAAAACTAGCCGTTATGAATAGTAATAACCACTTTTTGAAATTTTTTAAATTTATTTTTCAAAATGGACTTCATTTTTGGATTCGGAATATCGAAATTAGCTTAGGGTGAAATTTTGGTAATTTTCGGATAACTTTCATATTTTGATGAATAGTGAAAATTACTAAATTTTAGTTAAAAACAACTTTTTCAATCGAAATAATTAATAGTGATAAATTATTAATTTGAGTGTTTTTAAAGTATATTTAGAATATATGTTTACAATTTAATACAATGTTGGTCATTGGATGTAATTTCACATTTAAACCAGACATAAACAAGTGTCAATCTTTTGATAGATATTGTTTCTTAAAAACACGCTATTTGTTTTAACATCGGGATTTAATTATAAAATTAATTAATGCAACTTCTATGTTATGAATTTGGTAAAATAGACTTCATTTTTGAATTCGGAATATGAAATATAGATTAGGATGAAATTTTGGCATTGTTCTGAAAAACATCAATTTTTGATGAATAATGAAACTACTAAGTGGTAGTTAAAAAACTGAATTTTTCCTAAAACTTAATTTTACTGCTTCTGTGAATGGAATTTAAAAAATCCGAGAGGCACGGTTGATTTCAGTAAGTAAAATGTGGTTCAATGAGATGAAAATAATTTTTGGTGAATAGTAACTTTTTACTTTTATTTACCACGGTTAAAAGTAAATAGGGTAATTAAGGGTAAGAATGATATTAATATTACCCTAACACATGTCCTAATTCTATTGGACAAGTGTATCTCGAACAAAAACAACCTTAAGTGTAAAATATTATCATTTAGGCCCACTTGAATTAGATTAGGACATTTATTATTATTTAATTCAAAGAAGAGTTAAAAGAGCTAAAATCAAAGTTTATTTACTAAAACATTTTTAATATGGGGTTATACATAAGATAAATTAGACTATAAATAATCATTAGAATTCTAAAAAGATTTCTTACATAATGGTATTTTATTTGTAATTTTTAGACATCAAATAATTTAATTTATTTATGACACAAAGATGATGCAGTAATTATCTTATTAATGAAATATTGACATAATTGATGTTATAAATACCAAAATAAATGTAATTTAAGACTTTTTATGAATTCCACTAATTTTCTAGGTTAATATGACATGTTATTATTTATTTAATTAACTTTGTTCGAACTTATCATTCTGTTATGAGTTTTACAAAAATCAATTACTAAATAGTGTCAAAATTGACATAAAATAGTTTTTAAAACAAATATTATATTATTAATTGTTATTTTATTCCTAAAAATCTAAGGTTCGGCCAAATGACTTAGATAAGGTTATATATATTAATAATAAACAAGTTGGGATTCTTTTGGCTTGATATAGTAAGTTTATTAACCTTATAGTATAAGAACACAAGAAGACACGGTAAAAGTAAAATTATTTAACTTAATGTTAAATCTAAATGATAAGGTTAAAATAGGATCCTAAACTTGTCTAAATTCTATTGGATGAGAGGATTTAGACCCATCCCCACCTTAGCTTCGAAATAAATCAATTTGGAGCTATTTATAACCGAACATGGCTTTATAATAAAATAATATTTTTAGTTATTCCAAAGGTGCCCCTCTCCTCCCTTATAAAAGGGCACCTCCTCCCTCTCCTCCTCACACCAATTTGAGAATTCAAGCTCGGCCAACCCCTGCCAAAATCTCTTCTCCACTTCCCTAGTATCATCCTAGAGGTCCTGGTCTTCTTAAAATACCAATTTTAGTTCCCTAAAAGGAGGTCTCAAAGAAGCACTTCAAAGAAGAGGAGGTTCGGACACGTACAAAGCAAGTCGGACCTAAGGTAAGGGATAAATTTTCAATCTCATTTTTTATCCGAGATTGCTTATATGTAAGTATTTACGGGGGTTATGTTTATCATCCATGTCCATGTTTTCTAAAAATGTTTTTATAAAATGTTTACCATTCTTCCATGAATGTTTAAAGTCATTTTTACCCTTTATTGACTTTTTACCACATTGTATGAATGGAATCTTTCCTTTGGTTACCATATAAGGTACTTTTTGACTTTTCCGACAAAAGTACGAGGAGAATGTTATTTTTAACTTATACGGCGCAAACGGATTTTTACGGTTTCATAACAACTCATTTTCAAGAAGCTTCCTCTACAAGATTGCATTATTATTTTCAACAAAACCATTATCTTTTAAAATTTCATGGAATTTTGTGAAAAGAAAATGATTTTAAAGAAGAAAGGATATTTTCCTCAAGAATTCATTTCAAGTGTTTTTCTCAAAACTATTTTCCATCTAAGATGACATTATTTGATATGTATGTTTCAAGTAAAATGTCTCTATGATTTAAATGGTTTCAATTTTCTTATGATGAAATGATATCAATTGTTTATGGATTATGATGGCATAATGTTTAAGAATCCCATTTTATTACATGGGTTATGCAATGATGTATGATTTATGATTTTGTGGCACACATAAGAATGGTATCATTATGAGATGGGTGGGACCTATATCTCCCTCCAATGCATTGGGTAAAGATTTTATATCTCATGAGATAGACATGGCTGAAATGGTAGGTTATACCGGTTCAGTGAAACAGGACTGAAATGAGGGTGACTCGGTTCAGAAAGGGACTTTGTCCACTAAGATAGTCTTGGCAATGAGTCTTGACTAACAAGAAATGATTCTCTATGATTATGTGTGTATGCCACAAATTTTCATGTTTTAAGTTATGATTATTGGGATTACATTTCACTTCTATGATTTATCCCATGTTATGATATTATGAGCTCTTTTGTAGGTTAAGATTTCCAAAATCTATGTTCTTATGTATATTATGTGTTTTATATTTCTTTTGTTTACCCTTACTGAGCATTTGAGCTCACCCTTTTATGTTTTCTTTTCCCCAGGATATAAATAAAGGTTTTAGGTATAAAAAAAGGAAGATCTTTATGGGAGATATTGAAGATCTTTCACCACGATTAGAAGATTATATTCTGAGTTTCCAAAGACACTAAACTATTACGGTCCTTGTGTGTGTGTTTTGTTATGTACTAAGTATTCCGAAAAAGTAATGTAATATCTATGTACATGAAGCTTCAGGTCTCTACAATTTAGGTTCTGCGTAATGATTCGGTTTTCTACAACGTCCATAAACCCCCAGACTTCTGGATTGAACAATCCATTTCATGGATTGAGGGCTGGAAGGACCACAAAGAACACCTTACGCCAGGTGCTACCCCCGCTTGTCCCCATCATTGCCCCCCTAAATGGAAGGGAGTATAAGATTAACGTGGATGCTACTCTCCCCAAGGATGGTCCTATTGCTCTCAGCCTCCTGGCTCAAAATCATCTGGGGCTAATCATTGCAGAAAAATAAGAATTCCATCATGCCCTCTAGGAACCTGCAGTTGTGGAGGCCTATGCCATCCTTGTAGGTATGACGCTCACTGTGGAACGTGGATGGGATGATATCATCATTGAGTCTGACTGCCTTACTATTATCAATGCTATCAACCACAATGATGCCGAACTCCAGCCTTTTGGCTTCATCATCAGGAGAATCTGCTCACTTTTACAAGGCTTCTCTTGCTGCACCTTCACCATTACGCTAAGGGAAGGAAACAATGCAGCCCATCAGCTAGCGGCCTCAGGACCCTTCGATGTCAACCAGCTATGGCTGGACAATTTCCCTTCATGGCGCTGCCTTTGTATGGCTGCTGATCTTCATCATTAATATTAATATTATCTTCTTTAAAAAAAATGAATAATTACATGTAAAAAATATTTATAACGGTTTTATGTAATTGAAATATATTTTTAGTAAAGTCTTTATGTGCTTTGGAAAAAATTTGTTTTTCCATAAAAATAGGTTTCACTTCTTTTTTCCAAAAAAAAATAATTAATTTTTTACATTTTTTAAAATTTTATTTTTAAAAAGTTACTTTAGTTTTTAAATAAAAATGTCAAAATTAACATACAGTTAATTTTTGAGAATTTTCAAAAAGGATTGATTTCTTAGTGAATATTGAAAATACTGATTTTGATTCAAAACTATACTTTTGTTTAAAAAATTTTAAAGTAAAATTTTGTTTGAAAATGGTTTTAAATGTATAATTAGTTCATTAATATTATTAATTATCTAATGTTTCATTTTAATTAATTTTATGTGGATTTATGTTTGAAAAAATTGTATAAATAAGAAAACATTTTTTTCTAGAAAATTGTCTTTCATCACGTTCAATGAGTTTATTTTAAAACTAATTTCTTCCAATTTTGGATATTTAATTTTATAAAATTAATTAATTTTTATTAATCATAATTTACATATTTTTTAATGATTTTACTTTCATTTTTTATCATAATGAATAGTAAAGGCATAAAAAAATTTCATCGTGGTTAACATTAAAATAGGTTTATCGAGGGTTAAATCAAAGTATAAAGGTAAAGATGCCAACTAAACATTCCTAAATTATATTTTATAGAAATATTTAAATCTCATACCATTCCAACAAATAATTTATTTCCATTTAGAAGAATATGTTTTTTGAATAACCTGATTATATTTTGATATTTTAATAAATTCCAGGTGTATCTTCTCCACGGCTTATAAAAGGACACCCCTCTATTCTCTTCTTTACAAAAAATTGATAATTTTATCCCAAAAAAACTAAAAAAAACTCTTTTGTAATTACATATTCACAAATTATAGGTTTTTACCTTCTTAAAACACTATTCCAAGATTCTTTAAGAAATAATCTAATGGTATCCAACCGAAGGAGATGTAATCATCTTACCCAAAATCTTTCAATTTATGTCTTCTTATACCTAAAATAAATTATTGGTATTAATAATAAAATAATAAATTAAAAATAAATAATATAGTAAAATTTTATTGTGATTATTAAACCACCAATATCCACCCACTATTGCTACAAATGAAAAGTGAAAGTATCGCTTGTGTGTACATGTGGAATACCACATCCATGTAGCAATACAATTAATTTTCTATAGCCATATTTCATTGAAGGTTATTATGATAGGATTAATATTTATATATGGTATATATTATATACTAATTATTATTTAAAGATTAATTTTTATTTAACTTTATTTCTTTCCATCTATCAAAAAATAAAATAGTGTTCATGTGTATGTACGACTTACCATCTCGATGAAAAATGTATTTCATTTTTCTATTTATATCCTTTATAGATGACTATAAGTATATATTTAATGAATATATATTATATTTATATCATGATTAAAATTATTGGGAGTATTAAACCATGATAAATGTATAAGGACTAGAACAACATAAATAAAATTCTCATGAAAAATGAAAAAGCTAACACCTGGAAAGGATGATTTTAAAAACGAGTTATTAAAAATGGGTGTTGAAATGTTATAAGTGGATCATATATGAAATTATATGTATGTAAATTAATTTTATATAGAATTATAAAAAATTAACATATTTTATATAGGTTGTTAAAGCACTTCTAAAGCATGTTAAACTCGGGGTAGGGGTTTTATGTTATAATCACATTGTTTGCTGATATTGTTTTTTATTAGATTTGTAACGAGTAAATTTCACGATATACCTCTATAAAATATAATTATTTATCTTATACATTGGTTTTTTAGAAATATTTCTTCTAGTCCTTTTATTTTCCTCTATTAAATTTTCAAGACATGGAAAGAATAATTTAAAGCAAACTTGGATTTATTTTTCTCTTCAGATGAAAATATTTTTTCTTCCTTGTCCATGTTTTCTAAAAATGTTTTCAAGAAAGTTTTTAATATATTCCTTTGTTTTTTAAATTAATTTTTTATATTATTTATTTTTTTAAATGTTTTAAATGTAATCTTCCATTGATTTTCAGAAAAAGGTACTTTTGAATTTTTACTAAATATTTGAAAGGAATATTTATTTGAATGTATATGGAATGAACCAATTTATTATCATCATGGTCACTCAATGATTTTATTATTTAATTAAAATTATCCAATATTATTTTAAAAAAACAATTCTATAATATTTCATAAATATTTATATTTTAAATAAGTGATTTCCTAGTGACAAAGTTATTTTCCACAGAACAAATATTCTAAATATTATTTTAATGGAATTTTCAACTAAGATTACATACTTTGATGTAACTTATGATTTACAAGAGATATTATCCAATGATAACATGCTTATTATTTATCTGTAGGGTTTATTATTATGATTATAAGATGTCTATGAAGCCCATTTATTTTCCATTGGTTATGCTATGAATATATTTTGAAATGTTTATGAAAACTATTTCTTATCCATGGGTTAAGATATGATGAATGTGTTATTATCTTGTGGAAAATATATGTATGAATTTAATTATATGATGTGTGGTCCCACAAATATATATATATATATATATATCTAATGCATTGGGTAAATATAGATATATTATTAGATGATAAGGACTGGAATGTGGAGTGAACCCAATTTTGTAAGGGAATCTATCCACTATGATTGCCTTGGTAGTGAACATTTACTAATGATGTGATGGAATAAGGAGTGAACCCAATACACTATGACAATATTTTGAATGATACTTGAAAATTTATATTCTTTTCAATGATTCTGATTATGCTGAAAACTTATATCTAATGCCGATGTTATGATTTCATGGATCATGTTCTTTGATTCCTTTATGATTTTTGTGTTATGGTTCCATGATTTATGTTATGACCCAATATTATGGTCACTGATATGTAGGGTATGGTTTTAAAATCTTTTTATCATGTTATTATACTCTTATTTTCATGTTAGGTTTAAGTGATATTTTTTATCTCCCATGTTTACCTTCACTAAGCATCAAATATCACCCTTTCTTATTTATCCTTCCCTTATATTATAAAGAAAGGGTTTAATTATGATATGTTTAAAAAGGGTGAAAAATATGAATATCTTATTGGGATATGGTGTATATCTCATATTAACAAGTTTCTTATGTATCTTAGTTTCCCAAGAAACTTGACCTATATGATTTTATTATAGATTTTAATGTTATTTAAAAAATATTCATTTAATATGATTTGATATTTTTTGTATGAAAGTATAGGTTTCTATAGTTGATATTTGATTAAGGTTAAATTAATATTGGAAAATAGGATGAGAAAAATTTAGTGAGAAACCTTAGCATAATCCTATGTATAAGACAAATTCTTATGTTATGGTAAAAAGGAGTGTGATTTTATTAGAAAACATCCCTAACTTAATACTACAATAGGATGTGGTTTTTTGTATAATATAATCTTGAGTTATTAACCCTAAAATAGTTGGTTGAGTATATATCATCCATCATTATGGTGTGTGGTAAGGGTACCCATACTGCACACTTGATTTGATATTCCTTGGGGATATTCTTGGATAACTCACATTTTCTTGAAAACCCATTAGGAATGATTTGAATAGACTATGACCGTGAATGACATAGATTAAACTTAAGTTGTAATTTATTGAAAATAACGTGTCATGATTTCAACATCCTCTAAATTATTTTTATTAATTATTTTGTTTCAACTTGTGCTTATTGTTTGTCACACAATTATTTTGGGTTGTAGTCAATAGATGGAACCCAGGGAAATCATTTTAATATTAAATGTGATGAACAATGCAATGGGTTCCCTCCTAAGAAACCAAATGTGACGTGATAGAGAAATAAAAATATTGTTGTTATTCTTATGTAACATTATTAAGAAATGATTTATGTTAAACTGTGAAATGAAAAAAGGGAACAAAGTTCCATTGAGTCCTTCATGAAAAAATATACCTTATTTTTGTGGGTATGTTGATCCACTATTTTCTAAGAAATGTATTAGTACCACTGAAAATATATTTTCGACTCTAAAAATTTTAAAATAGGTAAATTTTTTTATTTGTTTATCATTTCGAAGGAGAATCATGTCAATGGTAGAATCTTTCCAAAAACAAGATGAAGTGGGGATAAATACACTCTGTAGAGTTGAAGGATTTTAGGAGCTTATTTTTTCAATAATTACTTTCCTCATATTCTTCATATGAAAAAGGATATAGAACTCATTAATCTAAAATAGAATAATGATGAATTTGTTGATACCTACAAGGATAATTTTTCAATAATTGAGATATATGCTTCTAGAATTATCATTCAACTTCTAAGTAAGGCTGATTGAGTATTCAATGTCTTGGAACCAAGTTTATGAAGTTCATTAGGCATAAGTTACTTTTGTAGATATGAATAAAATTTTCAATATTCAATCAAGGTGGATATAGAGATTGGAGTTACGCATCAATATCATGGTTTTGATATGAAAAGAAAGATGTAATTAAAATGAAATTATTAAAACTATGATGAAAGAAGATGAGATTTAATTCATTCTCAATGTGTGGATATAAACATAAGGGAAATTTTATTAAGGTGAATGGTAAATGTTTTAAGAGTGTGAAGGAAGTTTATTGAGCAATCAAATCCTAAAAGCGTTGTGGAGAAGAAGATAGCTAATAATGAAGAAAAAACACTATAGAATTCACAACACAAGATATAGTGTTTCAAATGTAATGAGTATGGGAATTATGAAAAAACGTTCTCAAATACAAATTTTAATAATAATGGTCAACATCATAAACTTCTTAATCCCAAATAAAAATGGAAATTTCACGTGATCACTATTGCTGAAGAGGATTATAGAAATGACATGGTGAAAGGTACACTTATAATCAACTTTATAACTAATAATTTATTATTTTAATATATATTTATCCACCCATATATATCTAAAATATTTTATAAGGGTATCATAATACCACCTCTACAATTAGATGATGATTTACTAGTGAAACCCCTAATGGTACGGTGATCACATTTCCAGTTTATGATTCTTCTCAAATTAATGTTTATGGGAATTTGCTTCTTGAAAATATTGTTATTATCACTCCGGTTAAATTTGATGTTATCTTAGGCATGGATTTGATTTATTTACCTAAATAAAAAATTAATAACTAATTAAGTTAATTCACATTTGATTTTCCAAACAATCCTTTGATTGTTTACCAGTGCAATGAAAAATAAGAAATAATGATGGAAATCACATCCATTATATTGGTCATGATTCCTATTCAAAAAGGGTATTTATCTTATATGTTTGGTAAGAAAATAAAAATAAAATAAATTTCTTTTGAGTGGGAGTTTCTATATGTCTTTCTGGAATAGTCTCATAGTCTTCCACTAAATCACAAAGTTGATTTTTTAATCGAAATCACACCCAGGGCAATAATTATTTTCAAGAATTCATATAAAATGGCCTCCATTATGTTGAAGGAATTAATACAGAAACTCCAAGATACTCTTGATAAGGTATTAATTTAGACAAGTACATCACCTTGGGTTAAACTAAAACTTTTTTTAAGATGAAATATAGATCAATGTGGCTGTGTATAGGTTATTGAGAAATTAACAAGATCACTATAAAGAAAAAGTATCCTATTACCTATATTTAAGACTTGTTTGATCAATGGAATAGTGATAAGTACATATTAAATATTTTCCTTTATTATCAATATCATTAATTTAAGTTCAATAAGGATAATATACCCAAAAAACATTCCATACTAGGTATAGACACTATAAATTTATAGTTATTCCATTTGGTTTTACTAATTCCCATGTTATCTTCATGGATTAATAAATAGAATCTTTAGAGAATACTGTGATTTTTTTGGCATTATTTATAGAAAATAAACTTATATATTTAAAGAGAAATTTAGAGTATGAATATTACTTAAGGATTATAATGAAGATCCTTAGGAAGGATTATCTGTATGAGAAATTTACCAACTATGACTTTTGGATATACAATGTTTCATTTTGGGTCATATAATCTCATGTAATAGTATATCTATAGATCCATAAAAGATAGAAGATATAGAACATTGGATCAAAAACAACGACGATGTATAATATCCATAGTTTTCTTGGTATTCGGGGATATTATCAATGCTTTGTGGAAGATGTTTCAAGGTTTTGCATTCCACTCTCGAAGTTAACGTGGAAGGGAGAAAAGTTCCTTAAGAGAAATGAATGTGAGGAAGTTTTCCAAGAACTAAAAATAAGTTTAGTAATCACACATATACTTATAATACCTTAAATTAGAGTAGTTTTTGTGATCTATAGTGATTCATTAAATAAGAGACCATGATCCGTCCTCATGTAGAATGATATGGTGATAACTAATGGATAATAAAAATTAAAGGATCATGAAAAAAATTACCCAAATCATGATTTAGAGTTGGATAATATATTTTTTTCATTAAATATATGGAGAAATTATCTTTATAGAGAAATGCGTGATCACAATGTTGAGCATGTCAAAATAGTTTGTTTAGTTTTTACTAGAATTCCTACGGCATAGGAGGAACCCTTGGTCATCTATCAAAGGATACTTATGTCATTAATTTTTAAAAAGTATTTCAATTATGATTTTATGAAATAGAAAATGGGGTGAAGTTTTTTGGGGGGTTTTATTATTTTAAAATACAAATTTAAACTATATTACTATGTGAGAGAAATTAATTGGAGAAATCATGATTAACCTGGGGGAGTTTCCCGGGATGCTCAATATTTCATCTCTTTGAATGGAAATGGGAAGGATCATTGATTCCTTGATTTATACACACTAAAACCATTATGGAATTTGAGTTATTAATAGGTAACACTAAGGAATTTATTGATCAATGATATTGAATAACGATGACTGATCAAAAATTAACAAAATTACATCAATGTAAAAACAGAACTCAATCAAGGAATCATATCAAAAACATTATGATATGACCAATTTTTTTTTCAAAGATAAAATTTTATAGAAGAAAATAAAATTCATATTCATGGGTTTATGTTTCTGGATTTTACCAACCTATCTAATCCATTCATACACTCATGAAAGGGAAGGGGTGATAAAATATTCGAACACACTCAAATCATTTTAGGATTCATGTTATGTATGAAATCAAGAGGATTTTTTCCCTTTGATACATATTTTATCATACCATAATAAAAAATTTCAAAAGGTATATATCAATAAAAATAGACTAAGAGCCTTAAAATTCAATAACCTTCCAAATATTACCTATGGATATCAGGATTATATTAAAGGACCCCCCTTAATTGATCACTAAAAGGTTTAGAAGTACATGATGTAGAAGAGGTAAACATGGATGAAGAAAAATATCAAAATAGACTCCCCCTTACCCCTAGTCATTTCAAATTTTTTGATGATACATGGAGTGGTTTTAAATATAATTTTTCATGTTGGATCCAACAAAAGTCAATGGTATATGGGTATATGTGATCTTTTCATGATATATTTCTCAACCAAGTTGATTCAGATGGTTTATTGACCAAAATATTTTTAATTTTCCGGAAATTCAGTGGAGAGGTGAACATTCGAGTTATATATCAAATGCTGGTGGAATAATCTTAATACGTGGTCCAAGAAATGAGTTATAGCCCAAATATAGAAGGTCGGTCCAATCTAGCCTGCCTAGAATCTCTTCACATTATGGGAATATTTTGGGCCTCCTAATAGACAAATTGGGCTCCATGTTCTTCAGGATAAATTTAGCCATATTTTATTACAATATACCACTAATTATAAGCCCAATTGGATGAACATATTATCCACATTAGATATTTAAGTCTATAAGTGTGCTTGGGATCTCATGTAGTTTGGCCCATTTTCCTTGAATTCAATTGTGAGCTCTCCAAATCAACTCCTCCTACAATGTAATTATTAAAACAAATAAAATTTACCTATTTAATATTGATAAAAATTAAATTATTTAATCAATTTAAATGTGAAATTTGTTATTATATTTTAAATTTTCAATAAAAAAACTAGTTTACAATAGTGGTATAATGATGGAAATAAATAGTGAATCATTATGAAATCCCACCCACACACACAAACATTTTAAATTCTGGGAAAATTTAAATTTACAAAAATAATGATTCATGTAGATATTACAAACATTATGAACATTTAATATTCAATGAAATTTTAATTCATTATAGTAATGTGATCAAAGAAAAAACCATACCAATGAGTTATTCCCAGGGATCATAGAAAAGGATGTCTCCTAAATTTTATCAGAACGAAATTCAAATAAATTCATGAAATGAATATTAGAAAAGAATTCAAAATTACAAAATTATAATAACTCTCTATGCATATTTATGTGTGTGATAACCATTTAATTCTATTATTTCCACTTTTTCTCCAGTAAATATAGGTTCTTTTAAAAATATTCTTCTTATCAGATTCGTTCCACTGAACATGCTCTATATATTTTGAAATAAAAGTAAAGAGTTTCAATAACTCTCTACTTGTGTGTGTGTGTGTGTAAAAACTAAATTTTTTTACATCTCAACACTCCCCTCATTATTGATTTTTTATGTTTGAATTTTTTTTATTTTTTAGGGCATAAAATATTCAGATAAAAGGTACACACGCATAGGTCAATATGGTACAATAATAAAATAGTTCAGATAAGTAATTTAAGGATTGAAAAATAATTTTATAATGATGATAAAAATTATCCTAACTTACATGTACATTATATTAATTAATAATTATTCACACTTCATGGTTTAGTAAAAATATTTTCGGATATATTATGTGAAAAATATTTCCCATAAAATACTCACACAAAGGGTATCATTTATGTCAAAGGTTTCATAGGGATATAACCACTCATATCATCGAAAACAACCATTTTTCTAAAAATCAATCACCAATGTTAAATTCATGCAAAAAATTAATATTCCATAACTAAGAACAATTTTAATTAAATGTTAAAACCACATGGAATCAAGAAAATTGACTTGAATTTTCCGTAATTTCCATGATCTGGTGAGCATAGGAGGGGGTGGTAAAAATACTATTCAACAAGAGAAAAAGTGAAGAAAAGAAGAAAGTTAAAAATATTATTCAGCAAGAAAAAAAAGAGAATGAATAATAATGATGAGGAAAATCATAATGAACTCAACATGGTAATAAAAGTAAAAGTATTATTTATAAAGAGAAAAAAAAGAAGAAAGAAGAAATATGATGAGAATTCTTATGAACTCAATAAAGAGGGGAAAAGTAGATACACTATTTAGAGATTTAAAAGGGGAAGAAATAATAAAGATGATGAAAATTCTAATAAACCTAGAATTGTACCCTCCCCCCCACACACATAGAGTATATAGTTTCTTTGTTGTAATAAAAGAGTATGTGTGAAGGAAGGATAAAATTTTGTGGGTTTCACTAGTATGTCGCTTCTTGAAGGTGGATTTCCTCCACCGAATTCTTTGTAAAATAATCATAAAAGTGTTTATATATCTTTCCATTGAAGGTAATACATCAAACACTCTATGCATTCAAGACCTATACTACACCAAAATGGAAAATATTAGTAACACTATAAGAACTGATCCTTTAGGAATGAAGCTTACCTGGGTGGATATTTATCCTAGAATTATACTACAAAAAATTATCACTAATATGAAACTCCAACTAATGAATCATGTCATCATGGATAACATTTTTCTTCTCTTTGAAGATTAGTGAGTTACATAAGCATCACACTGAATTTTTTCAACACTTGAATCTACAACTTCTTATGCTCACCTGCATCTTAAAAGTTCACTTTACATTGTTTAATATCCCGACATGCATGATATTACACCTCCACTTAGAGGTTAAATGCCTTTCCAAACACAATCCTATATGGTTAAATTCTGATCATGGTTTTAAAATTTATATGGTATGCCCAAAGTGCATCATCCAATCACAAACTCCAATATTTCCTATTAGGTTGTGCTATTTTTTACAAGATTCACGTAACTTACTAATTTGATATTTTTTCTCATACACCAGTTTAGGGGTGATATTCAGTGAATAATTTATGAAAAACTAAACAATTATGAAGAATTGTTATCATGTTGTGATTACAACAGTCTAAACTCTGGTCACTATTGATGAATCTTGGAAAGACAAACCTTCTGAAAATCTTGGACATAAAAATATAAACTAATCGAGATTCATTGGTCATGGACTCTATTGATTCCACCCATTTAGAGACATAGTCAACATCCAATACGATTTAAACAAATCCAAATGAATTAGTACACGGCCTCATGTAATCAATACCCCATGTATCAAAGATCTCGCTAAAGAACATCATCTGTTAGGGAATTTCATTCTTCTTGGAGATAGTCCCTGTGGATTGACATCTATTACATGACTTAAAAACCCGATGGGTATATCTATATAATGTTGTAAAATAAATTCCTAAGTAAAGGACCTTTTGATTTGTATGTTGAGATCCAAAGTGACCCACATGAGACAAAGTGTTGAAGAAACTAAAAACTAAGGTGAAATCTTGGCTAGGGACATACCTATGAACAAATTGGTCAGTTTAAATTCTTCACAGGTATCTGTCATCCAAAATGTATCATCATGAATCATGCTTAAGTCTCAAGGATTGTGAGGTGATAAAATAAGTGGGTACCCTTTATGCTACAAGAAAATTCACAATGTCTGCATTCCAGGGTTAAGGTCCCCAAATTCATAATATTTCTCATGAGGAAATAATTCTTTAATGGGGATTGAGTAGTAAAAATGGTGGTCCAATGATGGATAGATACTTCTAACATAGTTAGCTACCACATTTTCCAATCATCTCTTATCGTGAATCTTGAGGGAAAACTCTTGGAGGAGGATTATCCACTTTTTGAGGCGGGGCCTAGCTTCAAGTTTCATTATGAGAAAATGAAGGGCATCATGATCAGAAAACACAATGATTTTTTACCCAAGAATATATGAATGGAATTTTTCAAGGAAACCAAAATATAAAGGACACTACTACAAAACAAGACTATAATAACACTAGCCTTTATCAATGCTAAAAAAAGAGATGATAAATTGTACCTTTTATTAGCACTTTTGTTTTAGCACTAATAAGACATTCCCTTTATCAATGATTTTTTAGTGATGATAAAGGGTATCCTTTATTAGCACTTTATTTATAGCACTAATAATTAGTACCCTTTATCAGCCTTTTATTTATAGCATGGGTAATGGGTACCCTTTATCATTGATTTATTTTTAGCGGTCAGACAGGTTTCCTTTATTAGTGCCTTTTCAACACTGATAAAGGTCCAAATAAATGAAATAATTAAATCAATAAAAAATGAAAAATGAGTTTACTAGAAAAATATTAAAAAATTTATTAACTAAATAATTATGGATAAAAATGAATAAATTTTTTATATTATATATAAATTATAAATACTAATAAATATTATATATTAAATATATAGATAAATGAAAAATGAGAATAGAACAAATAATAATTAAAGATATGTAAATTAAGAAAATGTAAACATTTTATTAATTAAATAATTACTATAATGTTAAAAAATAGTATATATTAAATATATAGATATATATTAATGTATATAAATATGATATATATAATACTAAATATTTATGTTTTACATTAAAGTCATATATTTAATGAGTAATTGTTTTTAATAAAAAAAATTAATATGAATTAAAAATACTATATAATTTCATAGAGTAATGGACATAATTGACTGCCGTTTGATTTTTAAATTTAACATAGATCAAACATGTGTTATATTTCTTTCACATATACATGATTAATGCATTTTTATATAAAATTCATGCACACAAAACTTATCCATTTTTTCAATTTTGTTAAAATGTACTCAAATTTCAATTTATTCAATTTCACTCATTTTTAACATGCATGCAATTAAGATTAAATATACATTAATAATGTTAAAAAATATTTTTAAAACAGAATTTAAATAAATATATTTATAAATGTACATTTACTATATTTTTAAATTTATATGTTTGTGATCATAAATAAAAAAATATTATTTTTTAAAAGTATTCATATAATTATAAATACATAATTATATAAATTTAGAAAATTATTAAATTTAAAATAAATTTATTTAAATAATGAATATATTTCTTATATTTATATTTATATATATTTATTATATATATATAATTATATATAATTATACATAATTATATATATATAGTTAATGATATATATATACTTTTAAAAAGTAATTATATTATTATAAATAGAAATTATATTTATAAATAATTATACAATTATAATAAATATATTTAAATAATGAATATATTTACTATATATGTTTTTATATATTTATTGTGTACATATATATATATAATTATATATATATATATACAAAAAATTATTTATAATTATAATTATAAATCCTTTATCAGTGCTTAATACTTAAGCACTGATAAAAGGTATCTTTATCAGTGATTTTTTGGAAGCGTTGTTAAAAGTGCACCGATCTATTTTAAAAACCCTAACTAGTCATTAACCCATCTTGATATCTAATGCTTTCTGTGGATGCCACCCTCTGTCAGCGCTCCTCCTTGGTGAATTGATGATCGAATCAAGGCTTGAAGTATGGTTCTAATAATTCCAAGGATCAAATCCAAGGATCAAACGATTCAATGGTCAAACAAATCCAAGGCACAAATGCATGTCTTTCTTTACTTTCTCTCAATCATTATATTTTAACTACTTTCTCTTGGGGAACTCAGGCTATAAAACCCCAAGGGTTATTGCTGTGGTGGAGGCTGTTTTTTGTTACTGTGGGTGTGGTGAGTTATCCATAGTGGATATGTGTCCATGGAGATGGTCCATTTTGATGTTTGGAATTTTTAGAGTCTGAAACACTTATTCTGGGAGCCTTCCGAGCTTCACTCCCAAGAAATATGAGCATCTCCTTCCTTATCAATTGTAGTTGTGAATTAATGTATGGTATTTGTGAGATACTCTTTTATTTATGTAAAAGTGTGGATGAATCATGATTTATTTTTATTAGATAAATAGTGGAGTTGACCACATGGTATATCTGACGACCCCGACTTTCATTAATGAAAATTCCTCTTGATCTAATTAAATGTCTTATTATGGTTATATAAAATGTGGACTTCATTGGTTTTATGTTTTTGGGTTTTAAAATATTATTATGAATTGTGACCGTTGCTAATATAGTCATTGAACAGTGATCACCTGATTAGTATAAATATAGGGCTTTAACAAATCCAATTTACTCAGAAAAATGAAGCGATGGCCTCATCGAGTAGACTTTCCCCATACGAAGACCATTTTTCGGAGCATGGAAAGGAGGTGGTGTCATTGGGCTTCACTCTTGACCAATCCCAAGTATAGCTTGAACACGTTAAGCTTGAGCAGAACCGACTATAGGAGAAGTTGAAGTTAACAGAGATTACCACCTACACGATGTTATCCGAGCCACCCCAAGAGTCTGTCACCATCGCACACCTTACCCTTCGGTCATATGTGGGTGTTATAAGAGGTTATGTAACAAGACCCTAGCACTATGACAATGTACATTATTTTCTATATAAAAAATGTGCATTTATTTTATTACTGTTACTTTGTAAATATTTTATAAAGAGCAAATAGTATTTTTAGTTAATATTCAACTATGAAATCAATTTTGATGAATTAATGGATTTTTTTATTAAATAATATTTTAATAAAATATTATTATTAAATTACATTTTATTAAATATAAATGATCATATAATTTTATGAATGAAATTGTAATTTTTATTAAGGTTTGAAAACTGTTTTTTCCAAAACCCATGAATTTTCGGTAAATGTCAAAAAGTATATGATCTTCATCAGGGTGATCCTCAGTTATGGATCCCCCCCGTTGGAGTTTTTTGAAGCATTGAGCCACTTGGATCTAACACTGGTGGCACATTTCAATCAGTGAAGGCCCTCAGTTGATTATTTCGACCACCTCACCTTTGGTAAGTGGGATTTACAGGACCACGTAGTTGTTGGGCTTCTTGACAAACGCCAATTCATGATTCGGTTTTCCTCAGAATATGATTTGATCCGAGCCTGGTCTAGTGCCCCTCGTAGATGCAATGGATGTCGTTTCTTCCTAATTCACTGGTCATTTGATCTATGCATGAATCGCGATCCATCAACCATTGCAGCATGGGTTAGTCTTTCCCAGCTCCCTCTTCCTTTCCAAAATCCTGCAATTATTCGCATGATTCGTAATATGGTGCGGCGATATCTCTATTCTGATGTCTTAACATCCACTGTAAGTCATCCGGTAAATCCTCATCTTTGGGTGGATGTGGATTTTGCAAGGCCCTAAGTCAATTGGGTATGGATTACCGTTGGTGAAGAATTCAGATGGAGGCAGCCCGTGATCTTTGAATCATGGGTAGACTACTACAACACCAGTTGTCGTTTGGGTCATACGACATCGAAGGAACACATTGAGTTAATGAACAGAAGAACATATAACCTGAGGGAGAGGGTAGGCGATCCCTCTGGTCCATGGTTGATGTCTGCTAGAGATATGGTTTTTGGAATTGTTGATGGTGTGGAGAACCGGGTTGAAGTGCCTTTGAGGAGCTTTGTAGAGCCCCCCCCCCCCAAATCCATATGTGTCTGCAGTGTTTAATAGGATTCTCCATGACCTGCAGTTGGGTGATGTGGTGATGCAAGCTAATGCAAATGATGCTTCTTGTTCTGGAGAAATGGGATGTCCAGTAGGTGTTAATGCAGTTCCAAAGGATTTACAACATGCAGCGTGTGTGCCTTTATCTAATGAAAAGGATGAGACTTGGTGTAAGGGAGCAGCGAATGTGGTTGAAGGAATGCTGGATGTTGTTGGCTGTGATTGTGGTCCTTCAGAGGTTTTGGATATTGCTAATGGGGTACAAGGAAGGGCTGTGAATGATGGGGGTGTGGGCTTCACAGTTGCTACCCGAAATCGTTTCTAGGAGTTGGAGCAAGAGAATGTGGAGGAGGACATCACATTGACTGAATTTCAGCATGGGTCTCCTTCATAGGAGGGTAGCAATGGATCAAAGGCTATGCAGCAGGGGACTTTGGTTATTCACGAGTCTATGGAACAACCAAGGTGTCTTTCTGTGATTGACACCAATGGACAATTCATGAAGAGTAGTGGAGGGGAAGATAATTTTCAAAAGTTGATCATCCATGGGAAATGGGGAGATTTCACTGAGAGTGAAAAAGAGAACTATGGTGGTATGATCTAGCCTTCTTTTAGTGATGTTGTCCAAGGTTGGAGGACGAAGATGACTGGGTCTCAAGAAGTATTGACTGCCCCACCGCGACGCAGGTCAAGGAAATACTACTTCTATTTTCCAAAGTCATTGGCCACAAGGTCTTCTGGTGGTATCCCTAAGATCTTATCCTTGGAACTGATGAATCTGCGAAGGAAATATGCTATGGTTATGAAGCATTATGACATCTCAGAATGGGAATCGGCTACTGTGGAGGAAGTTTGATACCAGGGATGTGGAGATGGGTATGGTTTTTATGACATGTGATTTCTTTATTTGGATTATAGTGCATGACTACTGTCTTTTTCATTTATCTTAATAAACGGTCAGGGGGATATCCCCTGGCTGAGCTTTTCTGGTATTGTGATTTTAGATTTGTTTGATTTATTTTACAAAGATTTTATGGACCCTCCAAGACTTATAAAACATTTTGTCTTTTTAAATTGTTTTCTTTGAGAGTGTGAATCACCTCCACTTAAGCAACCCCATTATTTTAAGAAGTCCGACCATTGGACTTATAAAATATTGTTTTCCACTTCTATTTGGGAAAAACCAAGGGCAAAAATCATGGGCTGGTTTGTGGTATTGATTAGTTTAATGTGAGGTGTCCCAAACTAAATAATAAAGAATTCCCTCCCCTTTCATATATAAACTCACCCATGCTCCCACTTCCACTTCACTCAAAGCCTTTTTAGTTCAAACAACCCCTGCCCTCTTCTCACTAGAATCCTCCCAAGGTGTCCCAAGCTCCCAAGAAGTCTCTCTCAAGCCTCTCCCAAGACTTCACGATCACACTTCCAAGTAATGGATTTCCTCCTTTCTCATTTTTGTCCCATTTTATTTAAGTTTTTATTCCTTTTTTTCAAATAAAAATGTTGGGGTATGATTTCTAACCTCCCCCATACCTTCCTCTTTAGTTTTGGATGATGGGAGACCCCTTTATCTCTCATTAAATCACCCCATGTACACCTGTTACCATGCCGAATTTCCATGAGGTGTTTCTCTCTCCTCTTTTACATCCAAGTTATTATTTTGTATTATGCATATAAATTCCATTAAGTTTGTTGAGACATGTATCCATATGACCCCATTACTATCCATTTCATGTAAATATTATGAGACACCCTTTTCTATCTCATCAACTATTTTTATTAATCCTTATGCCATGCCGTTATTTTGCCGAAATTTCACCACGTTTTTACAAGCCAAGATCATTGTATAGTGAATACCATACTCATGTCTCTATCAAGGGTATTCACATTTATGCACATATACCTATTTAATGGTACTTTCATGCATTTATTCCACATTACTTAAACATATAAAAACTTATGATGTTGATTGATTCCATGTTATATGATCCATGTGGCACATTTATGTATGGAATGAAATGTTTAAGAAGGGTGTGCCCTAATAGAACTCCAATGCATTGGGTAAAGTATATTATCATGATACATCATGTGCAATGGGTGTTGACTCATTCTAATTCAAGTTCAATGAGGTTTTAATCGTGCTTCATGTGTAATGAGGGTTTACTCATGCTCCATGTGCAATGAGACTTGGCTCATGCTAATTCCATGTTAAGTGTTGTTTCCACATTTCCATGTTATGATTATCATGCTTTATCATTCCTTTATGTTCATGTTTCTCTTATGCTCCATTGACATACCTATTGTCAAACATGTATTGTATTCTTCATGTTATTCCATGTTTATTCCATTACTGGGCATTATAGCTCACCCTTTTCTTATGCATTTCCTCAGGTTATCCTATGAAATGCTATGTATGAGGGAATGTAGTGGTCATGTAAAGGAAGTTTTTAATAAAGATGTTGTGTGTTTTATGTTCTAAGATTTTATCTAATTATCCTAATTCCCAAAGACACTAGACCTCTCGATATTCTATGTTGTATCAAGTGAAGATTTTATGTAATAAATCTGGTTTAAATGTGTAATAAAAAGTAGAGTTGTTATAGTTGGTATCAGAGAGAGGTTTAGTTATTTTTGGGATTAGGGTTAGAAAACCCTAGTTAAGAATTAGAGACAATAATAAGTATTATAAAAAATCCCTAAGTATTGGTGAGTATTGAGTTAGTGGTTTACCAAGAAAATACATCCCTGTCTGGATACGAGCAGGTAGAGGCGGCTCTGTCACATATGTACCCTAGGGGTAAAACCCAAAAACACCAATTTGAGCTAGGCTCGAACAGGAACTGGTGTAGTACAACGGGCCTTACTTCACTCATGGTTACGACACTCCCGGGTCATTTTCTTTTGTAAATTCATAAGCTTAGTATGAACCCTTATTAAGGAAATTAAAAAAATTCCCCAAAGAATATATGTTAGAAAGTAGATCATGGATAGCATAGATTGAAGCCTATGGATTCATAAGTTAACAAAATAAAAGTTATTTATAAGTCATCAGTTTTGTCCTTGGATTACCATTTATATTTTACCCCTAACTTTTCTTTTTATTCCAGCCAATGGTCAGTAATAGGAGGACTCGGGCTAACAACTGATGTAAAGATCAATGTGATGACTGTGCAAGTGAGATTCCCAATCTGATGGGAGTGAGAATCACGAACTTTGTCACACTTCTATCTCAGTTAACTCAAGATTTGAATAGAAACATAGGTCAAGAGGAACGTTCAACCCCCCTAAGAAATAACAAGTCTCTATCGCGAGCTTCGTGAGACAAATGCCTCCTACTTTTAATGGATCGTCTGATCCCTCAATCGCCGAACAATAAATAAACTCCATTGAAAAGATCTTATTCATCCTTCAATGTTCCTAACAAGAGAAGGTTCTTCTGTATGCTTATCATATGGAAGGTGAAGCCGATCAATGGTGGATGTTGATCAAAAATACGGAGCCTGAGGAAGAGATCGAGGCATTGGAATGGAAGGATTTATAAAAGATGTTTTTTGATAAATATTTTCCACGCACCCTCCGACTTTAGATAGAAAGGAAATTCCATGACTTCAAGCAAAAAGATGACGAATCTGTCAGAGCGTACGAGGAAAACTTCACAAGTCTTGCACGATACGCCCTTGAATTTTTCGTTACCCCTGAATGCAAGGTTGACCGCTTCTTTGGTGGGTTGAAACCTAGCATACGGAAAGCGATAGCGATCCGTGACTTCAACAGATGTTAGGAAATTTTCTGATGTTCCCTCAAGGTCAAAATGGATATTAGAGAATCTTAGGGGTATCATGGGGATAAGAATCATAACGTGGACTTCAATTCTGGTGGTCTGATGGATATATCCAACGATGCTAAGAAGATCTAGCACCCCACATGCCAAAGGTGTAGAAAGAAGCACCTTGGAAATTTCATGAAGGGGACAAGGAAATGTTTTAGCTGTGGAAGAGAAGGGAACCTAGGTGTTAACTGCCGACATGAAAAACATGCGGATGAAATAGAGGAGAGGAATGCTCCATTCAAACCTCAATGTGTTGTTCTTTGCTAAAACTGCAAATAACAAGGGAATCTTTCAAATAAGTCCCCTAAGAAAATGGTTTTTACAGGAAACCAACAACATCCAAGGCACCAAGGGAGATCTTTTTCCATCACTACTACAGAAGTGAACCCTGACAATGAAGTGGTGAATGGTACGCTAGTTATTCATTTAGGAATAGCGAACATACTTTTCAATTCAGTTTCTACACATTCTTTTATATCCCAAAAGTTTAGTAGAAGAACCTCATCCCCACCACAAATCATGGAAGTAAAAATGTCAGTGAGTACGGAAAATGGGGAAATCATTGCATCCCATGAATATAACTCATCCCTTATCATAATCTGTGGATTGAATTTCCTGGAGAACCTCATCATACTCCCTTTGGTGGAACTTTATACAATTCTTGGCATGGATTGTATTTCCTTATATAGAACCAACATAAATTGTTGTAAGGGGTAAATCACTCTCCATGTTGAGAATCAACCCCCTATTCTATACAAGTGAAAGGAGGAAGATGAATCTTCTTTAGCTCCATAATCTCAAGAATGTATATTACTTCCCTATAAGTACACGTATCTGGCTCAGATGATTGAGTCTAAGGAGGCAACCATCCTTGAAGATATGCCTATTGTGAGGGAATTTGCTGAAGTGTTCCCAATGAATTTTATTGTCTTCCTCCTATAATGGATGTTGAATTCTCAATTAATCTTATACCTGGGGTGTTTCCAATATCCAAGACTCTATATAGAATGGATTTTGTAGAGCTTAAGGATCTTAAGAAACATCTACAAGAGAACCTGGATAAAGGTTTTATACGCCCAAGTGCTTAACCATGCGGTGCACCAATCCTCTTCGTCAAGATGAAGGATGGGTCAATGCACCTTTCCATCGATTATCATGAGCTTAACAAAATAACGATAAAGAACAAGTATCCTCTCCCACGAATTGATGACTTGTTGGATCTGCTACGTGGAGCACAATACTTCTTTAAGGTGGATTTGTAGTCAGGATATTATCAAGTAAGGATGAATAAAAAATATATCCCTATTAATGCTTTTCATACAAGATAAAGGCACTATGAATCCATAGTAATGCCTTTCGGACCCACTAATGCTCCAGCAATATTCATGGGCACGATGAATAGAGTCTTTAAGGATTAACTCAATAAATGTTTTTTAGTCTTTATAGATGATATTCTAATATACTCCAAAACCAAAGAGGATTATGAGGAGAATCTAATAATTGTACTAGAGACCTTGCAGAAGGAGAATCTCTATGAAACGTATAGAAAGTGTGAGTTCTAGTTTAATGAGGTCTCATTATTGGGCCATATCATCACAAGCAATGGGATATCTATGTATCCCTCCAAAACAGATGCAATTGAGGGATGGATGAGGCCAACATCAGTAACATATATCCATATCTTCTTGGGTTTAGCTGGATATTATCGATGATTTGTGAGAAATTGCTTCTGAATTTCCAACCGTCTTACCAAGATAACTCGGAAGGGAGTAATGTTTTCATGGAGTGATGAATTCGAAGAAAGATTCAAAGAGTTAAAAAGGAGGCTTATCACTGCGCATGTGCTCACTTTACCCACAAGTGGAGAACATTTTTTGGTATTCAGTGATGCTTCGAAGAAGGTTATAGGCTGTGTGTTGATGAAAAATGACAAAGTCATTGCTTATGCTTCAAGAAAATAGAAAGTTCATGAGAAAAATGATCCAACACATGATTTGGAGTTGGTTGTGGTGATCTTCTCTTTAAAAATTTTGTGTCATTATCTCTTTGGGGAGAAGTGTGAAATATATACGGACCACAAAAGCCTTAAGTATATATTCATATAGAAAGAGTTGAACATGCGCCAAAAAAGATGGTTAGAGCTGATCAAAGACTATGACTGCTCAATCAATTACCACCCTGGGAAAGCAAACAAGGTGGAAGATGCTCTAATTAGAAAGGACCCAGCAATTCTGTCATGGATGAGAATTGAGACGGACCCAATCTTCTTAGATTTTATGAAGATGGACATTGGAATCATAAATAAGGGAACATCATCAATCCTTTCACAAATGATTTCTCAACCATCTCTTTTGGAAACGTTAAAGGATGATCAAGAGGATTATGTGGGAATTCAGAAGAGAGTGGAAGCTATCAGAAAAGGAAAATAATCAGAGTTTAATGTTAATGAAGAAAGAATTGTGAGATTTTGGAAAAGACTATGTGTTTATCAATTCCAAAGCTGAAGAAGGATCTTTTGGATGATGTGCACAGTTCAAATTTCTCTATTCACCCAGGAAACACAAAGATGTATCAAGATCTATGAGAGCATTATTGGTGGGATAATATGAATAAGGAGATCGCTAAGTATACATCAAAGTGCCTAGTGTGTTAGTAAGTGAAGGTAGAGAGGCAGAAGTATAAGGGGATGATGCAACCATTGCCCATACTCGAATGGAAATGGGATAACATCACCATTGACTTTGTCACTGGACTCCCGAAGACATCCAAAGGCAATAAGGCAATCTGGGTTGTTGTGGATCATCTTACAAAGTATGCACACTTTATTCCAATTTGGGAGGATATATCATTGGATCAACTGGCACAGATATATATTAGGGAAGTGGTAGGTTTCCTATATTACCACTATCTATTGTATCTGATTGATATCCAATATTCACCTATATGTTTTGGAAGAGTCTTTAACATGCTCTAGATACTGAGCTGAACTTCAGTATGGCTTATTATCCTCAAACTGATGGCCAATATGAGTGGACTATCCAAACACTTGAGGACATGTTGAGAGCGTGTTCTATGGACTTCAAAGTAAGGTGGGACCAACATCTTCTATTGGTTGAATTCTCCCACATTAATAGTTTCCACTCGAGCATTCAAATGGCACCTTATGATGCCCTGTATGGGAAGAGGTGCAGAACACCAGCATGGTGGGATAAAGTACATGATCATAAGCTGCGAGGACCCAAAATGATCTAAGAAATGGTGGAGAAGTTGAAAACCATTTAGCAGCATACAAGGCAGCCCAGAGTCGACAAAAGAGTTATGTAGATAACCGTCGATGAGACCTTGAGTTTAAAGTTGGAGACATGGTACTTCTATGCATATCTCCATGAAGAAGGTCATGAGGTTTAGAAATAAAGGGTAGTTAATTCCCAGGTACATTAGCCCCTTCGAGATTCTTGATCATGTTGGGGTTGTTCCCTATCGACTATCACTTCCACCTACCATGGACAAAGTACATGAAGTCTTTTATCTATCCCTTTAAAGGAAGTACATAACATACCCTTCACATGTACTGTCTTCAGAGTTAGAACCACTAGTGGATGATCTTTCTTATGAGGAGAAACCAATGAAGATCATAGATCGTAGAGAAAATTTTCTATGAAGACAATGCCCCTCATCAAGGTGTTGTGGAGAAACCACAAGTTTGAAGAAGTGACATGGGAATCAGAGTAAGTGATGAATCAAAGTCACCCACATCTATTTTAGTGTGGGAAAAGGAAATTTTGAGGGTGGAATTTCTTAAGGGGGGAAGATTGTAACGACCCAAACATTCATTAATGAAAATTACTCTTGATATAATTAAATTTTTTATTATGGTTATATAAAATGTGGACTTCATTGGTTTTATGTTTTTGGATTTTAAAATACTGTTATGAATTGTGACAGTTACTAATATAGACATTGAACAGTGATCACCTGATTAGTATAAATATAGGGCTTTAACAAATCCAATTTACTCAGAAAAAGGAAGTGATGACCTCATCCAGTAGACTTTCCCTGTACGAATCCAATTTTTTGGAGCTTGGAAAGGAAGTGTCATCATTGGGATTTTCTCTTGACCAATACCAAGACAAGCTTGAACACGTTAAGCTAGACCAGAACCGACTACTAGAGAAGTGGATGTTAATAGAGATTACCACCTGAGCAATGTTATCTGAGCCACCCCGAGAGTCTGTCACCATCACACACCTTAACCTTCCATCTTATGTGGGTGTTATAAGGGGTTATGTAACAAGACTCTAGCACTATGACAATGTACACTATTTTTTTATAACGAATGTGCATTCATTTTATTATTGTTACTTTTTAAATAGTTTTTAAAGCACAAATAGTATTTTTAGTTAATATTCAACTAAGAAATCTATTTTGATGAATTAATGGATTTTTGAATTAAATAATATTTTAATAAAATATTATTATTAATTTATTTTTTATTAAATATAAATGATCATATAATTTTATGAATGTAATTGTAATTTTTATTAAGGTTTGAAAACAATTCTTGTCAAAACCAATGAATTTTTGGTAAATGTCATTTTTTATTTTAAAAGTTAAAATTCAAATATTAAAAAAATTATTTAGATAAAATGAATATTATTTTTGGAATTAGGATGTCGAAATTATCCAATAGTGAATTTTTCATAATTTTCTGAGACAGTCGAATTTTTGGGTAAAAATTAAATACCGTTTAAATATATAATGTGTTTTATGACATCATAATGACCCAATAGTGAAGTAATAATAAACTATATACATTATTTTAGGTAATAATATTTTTTAGTATTAAAATAATATGATTTTAGATTTGTTTTATTTATTTTACAAAGCTTCTGTGGACCCTCCAAGACATATAAAACATTTTTTCTTTTTAAATTGTTTTCCTTGAGAGTGTGACTTGCCTCCACATAAGCAACCATATTATTTTAATAAATTCAGAATTTGGAATTATAAATTATTGGTTTCCACTCCCTTATAGAAAAACCCATGGGAAATAACCATTGTATGGTTTTTGGTATTGATTAGTTTAATGTGAGGTGTCCCAAACCTAAATAATAAAGAATTTCCTCTCCTTTTCTATATAAACCCACCCAAACTTCCACTTCCTTTTCACTCAAAGGCATTAAAGTTCAACCAAACCCTGAAAAATTCTCTCTATAATCCTCCCAAGGTTCTACAATCTTACAATAAGCCTCTCCCAGGCCTCTCCCAAGCCTTTAGGATCACACTTCCAAGTAAGGGATTTCTTCCTTTCTCATTTTTGTCCAATTTTATTTAAGTTGTTATGCCCTTTTGTTTTCAATTAAAAATGTTGGGGTATGATTACGAACCTCCCCCATACTGTAATGTTTTTTTTGGATTATGTGAGACCCATTTATTTCTCATTAAAGCCTCCCCTGTACACCCATTACCATGCCAAAATTATGTGAGGGATTTCTCTCTCCTCTTTTACATCCAAGTAATTTGTTTTGTATTATGCATCTAAATTCCATTGAGTTTGTTGGGACATGTATCCATATGACCCAATTACTATCCATTTCATTTAAATATTATGAGACACCATTTTCTATCTCATCAACTATTTTCATGAATCCTTATGACACACTGTTATGCTGCCGAAATTGCATCGCATTTTTCCAAGCCAAGATCATTGGGTAGTGAATACCATACCCATGTCTCTATCAAGGGTATTCAAAATTATGAACATATACCTATTCAATGATACATTAATGTATGTATTCCACATTACTTAATAGTGTAATAACTTATTATGTTGATTGATTCAATGTTATATGATCCATGTGGCACACTTATGAATGAAATGAAAAGTTTAAGAAGGGTGTGCCCTGATAGCGCTCCAATGCATTGGGTAAAGTATAATATCATGATACTTCATGTGCAATGCGTGTGGAATCATGATAATTCAAGTTCAAAGAGAGTTTACTCGTGCTTCATGTGCAATGAGGGTTTACTCATGCTCCATGTGCAATGAGCCTTGGCTCTTGCTAATTCCATGTTAAGTGTTGTTGCCACATTTCCATGTTATGATTATCATGATTTATCATGCCTTTATGTTCACTTTTCTCTTGTGCTTCATTTATATTCATATTTTCTAACATGTATTTTATTCCTCATGTTATTCCATGTTTATTCCCTTACTAGGCTTTACAGCTCACCCTTTTCTTTTGGATGTCCACATGCTATCCCATCCAATGCTATGTACGAGGGAATGTTGTGGTCATGTAAAGAAGTTTTAAATAAAGATGTTGTGTGTTTTATGTTCTAAGATGTTATGTAGTGATCCTAAGCCCCAAAGAAACTAGACCTCTAGATCTTCTATGTTGTATCAAGTGAATATTTTATGTAATAAATCAGGTTGAAGTGTGTAATAAAAAGAAGGGTTGTTATAGTATAAGTCTCATCCAATTTTACATCGTCTATATAATTTAGTAGGTATCAATTTCCATGATGGTGGTTGGGTGACCTATGAGATTGCTTCTTAGAATATTAAACTGACCAGTTATTTTTGTATTTTTAGAGTGGAGACTTTAAATGGGGAGTGATGTTTTATAGATATGTTAATTTTGTGATTCCATATATATTAATGAGTGAATTAAGGGTATTATACTTAGAAAATATGACCTTGCGTGAGTTGTTCTTCCTTTGTAAATAATATTTTGTATGAGATAGATGGTTCAAGGGTTGGTGTGTTTTTCTCCCTTGTTTTTTATATATCTTGTTATTATGTATTATTACTTTCTGTGAACTTTTTTATGAACCTCCCTAAAATCTCATGGATGGGTCAATGTGTATTAGATGGCCTACCTTGAATCCATCATATGGTTATATATGATGTGATTACCACCATATAATCTTTGTGATGGGTTTGTGTGGCGATATGACATCACAAGAGTATTGAGATAGTTTAAAATATTTGATATTCCATTAATATTAAATCTAATAATTCCTTAGGTTGTTACAAAATTTTCTTCCAAAAAATAGAATGGTGGTTATAAAATTCTATATATTATAAATTATTTTTTAGTATTCATCATTTTAGGTCTACATGTATTGGTTACACCCCTATGAATCTCTGATTACCATCCATGTATATGAAATAAATCTTTATTTGTTAAATTTTTTATCAGTACATGATTTAGTTCTTTTAGTTACTAAAATGAGAGTTTATTGTTCTTTTTTATCATATTCTGGATTATATTTCTCTTTAATTTTCTATATGATACTTTCATTTGTTTAGGGTATTTAATAAATACTTTATGTGTGTCAAACTATAGTTATTATTTCAATTTGTTTCTTGAGACTCATCCCACATCTCTTTTATAAACAATTATAATTCTTATCAGATTTATCTCCCAAATAGTTATTGAATTTTGTTTCTTAAGACTCATCCCCCATATATTTAATTTTTATTGTATTACTCTGAGCAGTAGTCATCCCGTAGATGACTACCTACAAGAGATGGAGGATGTGTGTCAAACAAAAAAATGTAATGATAAATGTTCTGGAGATTAAATTATGAGCATAAAATTTGAAAATAACTTTAAACTTGGAATAAATTCAATGGATAACACCTACCATAATGGATTAATTTTTTTCTTAAATTGAATTACAAATTTTCATCCAAGCATGCTGAATTTTTTTGAAATAATTAAATGTTGATTTTCCCTGATTAGAATTGTCTAAAACATTCACCATTGATAATGAATATATTTTGATTATTTATTTTTTTATTGTAAAAAAATTAATTTTTTATGAACCCAATAAGATGGATATGAATCTGAAATTGATGCACACTAATCTTTTGAAAAAAGAGTATGAAGATGGAGTTAAAGAGTTCATCGTGTTTCAAAGAGAGCATGTGTAGAGACCCAAAGCTTGACGTACATGGAAATTACATTACTTTTGCGGAATACTTGATACATAACGAAAACAGACACACAAGGACCGTAATTGTTTAGTTTTTTTTGGAAACTCAGAAAAATAATCTTCTAATTGTGGTGAAAGATCTTAAACATCTCCCATAATGATCTTCCCCTTTTGTTTTCTTACCTAAAACCTTTCTTTAAGTCCTAGGGAAAATAAAACACATAAATCGTGAGCTCAAATGCTCAGTAAGGGTAAGAATAGAGAACATAAAAAAATCCATAAACCTTTGAATGCAAAATCATGAACATAAAATCTAAACATCAAAATCATGAGCAAAGACATAAATCTTCGAAGTACGTAAGGAATATATCATAAAGTAACATCAATCTTGATAAAATAGCATGGGAATAAATCATGTAATTGTGTCAACCATTCATCACTTGTTATGATTTCCATATTAGCCAAGGCATTGCTTCCAAGACCATCTTAGTGGACAAAGTCCCTTTCTGAATCGAGTTCACTCCTCGTTCTAGTCCTGTATCACTGAACCAGATTAACTTATCATTCCAACCATGTCTATCTCATGAGATATAAATCTTTACCCAATTCATTGGAGGGAGATATAGGTCCCACCCATATCATAATTAAATCATTCTTACTTATGCCAAAAAATAAACATACATCATTCATAATAACCCAATGAATAAAATGGGTTTCATAAACATCATCGCATCATCACATAATCGATATAAGAGAAATGGATATCATTTCATAATAAGAAAAGTGAAACCATGTAAATAATAGAGACATTATACATGAAACATAAACATATGAAATAATGTCATCATAGATGGAAAATGGTTTTGATAAAACACTTGAAATGAATTCTTAAGGAAAATATCCTTTCTTCTTAAAAATCATTTTCTTTTCAGAAAATTTCATGAAAATTTAAAAGAATTTTTTTTTTGTTGAAAATAGTCATGAAATATTTTGGATGATGCTTCATGAAAATAAGGCTTTATAAAACCGTAAAAATCCTTTCATGCCGTATATGTTTAAAAAACATTATTCTCATACTTTTGTTGGAAAAGTCAAAAAAGTACCTCGTAATGTAAAAAAAAGAAAGATTATTTACATACCATGTAGTAAAAGTCAAAAATGTGTAAAAAGGAATTTAGACATAAATGAAACCATTTTTAGAAAACAGGAACATGGATGATAAATATAACCCCAGTAAATACTTACGAATAATCATTCTTAGATAAAAACGAGATTAGAAAAGTTATCCATTGCCTTATTTCTGATATGCTTCGTATGTTTCTGAACCTCCTGTATAATGATTTAAATAATTTAATTGACTTATTACAGAATCATATTCATTGTTATGATATCATATATGGTTCACTTATGACTTTATATTACCCGTTCGTTTGTAAATTCCATGTTAAAGCACCATTTTGGGTAAAATTGTTTCATTTATCGTACGAGTTTTGACTTGTTGTTCTTGATATTATTACTTATATCCTGATTTACTTAATTCTAGAATGTGAAACATGATTTATATATAATATATATTAAGTATATATATATATATATATATGATATATCGATAAATGGAATGAAATACACCGTTCATGGAGACGGTAGGTCGTACGTACGCATGAACGTTGTTTTCGTTTCCTTATTGAATTGAATGGAATTAAGTAGATGACATATATATATATATACATAAATCCAGTATCATTATTATGTCATATATCTCATTATTATTCATTATATATACTTTTTAATCATTTATGAATGGTTAACATGGAGAATGAATCTCATCGCGTCGTGGAGACGGTAGTCCGTACATATGCACGAGCGATGATATCATTCACATGATCGTGAAATTGTATTTAAGTGTATGTATAAAATTTAAAAATCAATATCACATTACAATAATCATATATAGTTATTTATTTACACCATTATACCCATACAAGTAAGGTGGTTGTCGAAAACAGATTATACCACGGCGTGGAGACGGTATTCCGTACGTACGCACGCGCAGTGATTTCATTTTCTGTAGGATGGATAGATGGTGCAATAAGGTTGTTTCATACTTATAATAACATATCAGTATATAATTAATACTGATGTTATAACTTTATAATGAGACAACTAAATAAGAAGAAGTATAAGGAGAAAGAAACTTGAGAGAATCGGAAGAAGAGATTACCTCTTCTTCGACGCACCTCATTTAAGCCTTCTCTTAAGGAAGTAGAGTTGGTTTTTTGAGAAGACCAGTACCTCTATAATGTTGATAGGGAAGTGGAGAAGAGTAATTTTCAGGGGTTTTCCGAGCTTAAAGGCTCAAAAGGTTGTGAAGAGAAGAGGGAAGGGGTGCCCTTTTTATAAGGGAGGGGAGGGGCACCGTTGGAAAAACTTAAAATATTATTTTATAATAAAGTAATATTCGGTTTATAATAGCTCCAAATTGATTTATTTCAAAGAAAATGTAGGTATGGGTAGAAATGATATCAAAAAATAGGTTTTAGATAAGTTTAGGTTACTATTTTAACCTTATCTTTTATATTTAACTCTAAGTTAAATAATTTAACGTTTACAGTGTCATATTGTTTTCTTACACTATATGGTTAATAAACATACTATAACCAGCCAAACGAACCCCAAGTGGTTAATTATTAATATATATAACCGTATCTAAGTCATTTGGCCTAACCTTATATTTTTAGGAATATAATAACAATTAATAATATAATATTTGTTTTAAAAACTATTTTATGTCAATTTTGACATGATTTGGTAATTGATTTTTTTGAAAATTATAACAGCATGATTAGTTTGAAAAACGTTAATTAAATCAATACTAACATGACATATTAACCTATAAAATTAGTTTAATTCATAAAAAGTCTCAATTTACATTTATTTTGGAATTTATAACATCAATTATGTTAATATTTCAGTAATAAGATTATTACTGCATCATCATTGTGTCATAAATAAATTAACTTATTTAATGTCTAAAAATTATAAATAAAATACCATTATGTATGAAATATTTTTATATTTCTATGGAATATTTATAGTCGAATTTATCTTATGTATAACCCTATCTTAAAAAATGTTTCGTTATTAAACTTTGATTTTATCTATTTTAACTCTTCTTTAAATAAATTAATAATAAATGTCCTAATCTAATCCAAGTGGACCTAAATGATCATAGTTTCTTTCTAAGTTTGTTTTTAGTTGAATTAAACTTATCAAATATAATTAGGACATGTGTTAGGGTAATAATAATATCATTTTTACCCTTAATTATCCTATTTACTTTTAACCGTGGTAAATAAAAGTAAAAAGTTACTATTCAACATAAAATATTTTCATCTCATTGAACCAAATTTTAGTCCTTGATATTAACCGTGTCTCTCAGATTTTCAAAATTCAATTCACAGAAGTGGTAAAATTTCATTTAAATGAAAAAGTCAGGTTTTTAACTACCACTAAGTGGTTTCACTATTCATCGAAAATTGAAGTTTTTTAGAAAAGTACCAAAAATTCAGCCTAAGAATTATTTGATATTCCAAATTCAAAATTGATGTATATTTTTCCAAATTCAAAACATATAAGTGGAATTAATTAATTTTAAAATTAATTCTCATTATCAAAACAAATAGCGTGTTTTTAAGAAACAATAACTATCAAAAGATTGATACTTGTTTATATCCAATTTCAAAGTGAAATTAATTCCAATGACCTATATTAGATTAAATGGTAAATATATATTCTAATTAAACTTTAAAACCAATTAAAAAGATAATCTAACCATATAAATTATTGCGATGAAAAGTGTTGTTTTTAATTAAAATATAGCATGTTTTTCTATTCATTAAAATATGAAAGTTATCAGAATAATATGAACAATTTATCCAAAGTAAATTTTTATATCCTGATTCCAAAGAAGAATTTTATTTTGTCAAATTTAACTTATAGACATGTCAAAAACAAGATTTAAAGTGGGTGCGCCATCAAAAGGTGGCAAACTGCATTTTTTGAAAAATACTTATTTTATCCGAAAAATTTATTTTGTTCTCATACCATGTTTTAGAAAATATGTAAGATGAATAATAATGTAATAAAATTCAAAATGTTGTTAATACTATTCATAACAGCTAGTCCATAATATTATAACAATATATCATTGTTTAGTGAAACCTGATATTGCGTACAACACACGCTATCGAGAAAGGTCGTGATTGCATGTAATGCAAGACAAGTTAGGGTTGCGTGTTGTGCAAGTCTCCTTTGTTGTTTCGTATAATATAATCCAACAATATTTCATTTATACATTGAATATATATATATATATATATATATATATATATATACTCTCAATGTTGCGTAGAATGACTACTATCAAATGAACTTGAAATTGTGTGTAACACAATCCAAGAATAGTGTTGCATATACTGAAAGATAATACGGTGTTGCGTATAGCACAAGATAATCTTGGTGTAGCATAAAACACATGACATCAAATAAATTAAAATGAATACTTATCATAAATTCTCAGGTTGTTACATTCTACCCCCCTTAAAATGAATTTCGCCCTGGAAATTCGTCGAGGTTATACATGGTTTTCTAATTGGAAGTTTCTTTAATTGAAACCCACATCCCAAAATTAAATACCAATTCTAAACTTTAAAAACTAAAGTATGAAACGTAACAGTTACCCAAATTAACTAATCACTGGGTTTCCACAAAGGAGCACATAGGTGAAAATATGGATATGGAAGAGAAATCTAACCATCAAGTTCTGATGGAGAGTTGTAGAGAACATGGCTATGAAAAATCCAACAATCACAAAGCCATAAATTTGTGATGATCTAGGGTACTATATGATTCATAGGATATGAGGGCACTAGGACAACGTTTTAAGATCATTTCTCTAAATTTGATGAATTAAAATAAATAATTACATGATTTTGGTATAATCTCACTGTTGTTCATGAATTGAACAATTTACACTTCATATCTTAAAGAAATAAAGTTGAATTTGTTATTCGTGAAGTGTTAGCAGATCATGTGATAAAATGATGGGTCATTCCATCTGTTTCAAACAAAAAGTTAGAAAAAGTTATAAGTCTATCTTATGGTGAGATTAATCGTATATGGTTCCAAAAATGGAATTATTCTTTATTTATCATACCTCTTAATAAAATAAAACTAGTTTCCACTAACTAGGGACTTCCTATAGGCCAGTGGTAGGTAATAAAGTCCTGTCACACTTCAGTTGTGGGTTCGATTCCCACAGCCATGTTCGACGCAATGGGTTGTCGCCTGTCCTACAGGTTGTCCTTTTTCTAAAACTACACTATTATGACATTATAGAAATAATATCGAAAAAAATTTCTAGCCTTAAACAATACAAACTTAGGTTCAATATAATCCATTCGAATCTTTAGGATTATCCAAAATACTTCTTTCCAAACTCATAGTATAAAGAGAACGATTAGCAAAAAGGTCATATAACAAGTATGTGAATACCATCATTTATCCCTCATATATCTTATTGGTAACATTCTAATCATGTGAATACCTTAATCATGTATTCTGTTGAAAAAAATGAATACCCATTAAACCTTACTGAAAACATGAATGCTGTCAAAAGTTAACTCTTTCCACATACCAAAATCCAAAAATTCTATATACTCAAACCATGATATAACTTTGTCCTTATATCAATCATGAGCTCATGAATATTGTCAAAAATTTCATTTTCTCCTTATCCCTTCATTATGTGCATATCATCTTCTTTCCGAAAATATCTCAATCACTTTCCATGGTTACCGATGCCATATTCTTATGGAAAACCACAATGGACCAATATATAGGTATTCCAATATACCATAAAAGTACCTCAACAACATTATTTTTGAATACCAATACATAAACACTTCAAACCATCCTCTTCAATGATTGTCATGGAATAATCCATTACTTGATTTAGATGTAACCTCTTAGGTTAGGGCATTGAGTTGGGTAACGCCCATTTCTCCACAGAGAAGACATTGAACTCCATAATAGTCTGTCACTCTATGACCCTTCTCTCCACACAGATAACATCTTCCCCTCCATTTTATGTATTCAACAAGGTTCTTCTTCCCTTATTTAGAAATCTCAATCTTCCTTTCTCTTTGATCCTCAACATGCGAACATGCATAAAAGTCCATCTTCTTCTTATTTGATGAATTGGGAATGCCACTAAAGTTCACCTTGTTAACCATATATCGTGATGTCTAATTCAGCATAATCATAATATCTTTCTCCCTATGAATTACGCAATTTCACTGCTCATAGTCACCAATTTTTCTATCGGATTCAATGTCAACCCAATTCCTTCTGGTTCCCTCCATTAACTAAAACCAGAAACCATTGTGTAAGAAACAATTAAAATAATGAGGAACCACATAATAAGAAAAAGTCACTTATAGGATTTATAAATTAGGACACCTTCTTTAACCTATGATAGCATAGGTTCGCCCAAGGTTATTCATGATTATCAAAATAATTATAAGACTATAAACTATAGTTATAATAAACCTTAGGGACATTACTAAACCTTAGGGACATCCCTAGACATACCTTATAAATATCTCTAGGGATCTCACTAATGTTTTTGCATCCTAGGATTCAAAGGTTAACTAAACCTTTCCTCTGATACCAACTGTAGAGACCCAAATCTTGACATACATAGACATTACATTACTTTTGCGGAATACTTGATACATAACGAAAACAGACACACAAGGACCGTAATAGTTTAGTGTCTTTGGAAACTCAGAAAAATAATCTTCTAATCGTGGTGAAAGATCTCCAACATCTCCCATAAAGATCATCCCCTTTTGTTTTCTTACCTAAAACCTTTCTTTAAATCCTAGGAAAAATAAAACATATAAAGGGTGAGATCCAATGCTCAGTAAGGGTAAGCATAGAGAACATAAAACAATCCATAAACATTTGAATGAAAAATCTTAAACATAAAATCTAAACATCAAAATCATGAGCAAAGACATAAATCTTGGAAGTACGTAAGGAATATATCATAAAGTAACATCAATCTTGATAAAATAGCATGGGAATAAATCATGTAATTGTGGCAACCATTCAACACTTGTTATGATTTCCATTGTAGCCAATACATTGCTACCAAGACCATCTAAGTGGACAAAGTCCCTTTCTAAATCGAGTTCACTCCTCGTTTCAGTCCTGTATCACTGAACATGATTAACTTACCATTCCAGCCATGTCTATATAATGAGATATAAATCTTTACCCAATGCATTGGAGGGAGATATAGGTCCCACCCATCTCATAATTAAATCATTCTTACATGTGCCACAAAATAAACATACATCTTTCATAATAACCCAACAAATAAAATGGGTTTCATAAACACCATCCCATCATCACATAATCCATATAAAAGAAATGGATATCATTTCATAATAAGAAAATTGAAACCATGTAAATAAAAGATACATTATACTTGAAACATACACATATGAAATAATTTCATCATAGATGGAAAATGGTTTTGATAAAACACTTGAAATGATTCTTTAGGAAAATATCATTTCTTCTTAAAAATAATTTTCATTTCACAAAATGTCATGAAATTTTAAAGATTTTGTTGAAAATAGTCATGAAATCTTTTGGAGGATGCTTCATGAAAAGAAAGCTTTATAAAACCATAAAAATCCTTTCATTCCGTATAAGTTAAAAAAATCATTCTTCTTGTACTTTTTCCAGAAAAGTCAAAAAATACCTCATAACGTAAACAAAAGAAAGATTCCTTACATACCATGTAGTAAAAGTCAAAAATGGGTAAAAAGGACTTTAAACATACATGAAACCATTTTTAGAAAACAAGAACATGGATTATAAATATAACCCCATTAAATACTTATGAATAAACAATCTCGGATAAAAACGAGATTGCAAAAGTTATCCCTTACCTTATTTTCTATATGCTTTGTATGTTTCCGAACCTCCTATATAATGATTTAAATAATTTAATTGACTTATTAGAAAATCATATTTATTGTTATGATATCATATATGGTTCTCTTATGACTTTATATTACCCGTTCTTTTGTAAATTCCATGTTAAAGCACCGTTATGGGTAAAATCATTTCATTTATCGTACGAGTTTCGACTTTTTGTTCTTGATATTATTACTTATATCCTAATTTAGTTAATTATAGAATGTAAAAAATTATTTATATATAATATATATTCATAATATACATATATATATATATATAATATCGATAAATGGAATGAAATACACCGTTCATGGAGACGGTAGGCCGTACGTACGCAAGAACGCTGTTTTCGTTTCCTTATTGAATTGAATGGAATTATGTAGATGAAATATATATATATATATATATATATATATATAAATCCAGTATCATTATTATGTCATATATCTCATTATTATTCACTATATATACTTTATAATCATTCATGAATGGATAACATGGAGAATGAATCTCATCGCGTCGTGGAGACGATAGTCCGTATGTACGTACGAGCGATGATATCATTCCCATGATCGTGGAATTGTATTGAAGTGTATGTATAATATTTCAAAATCAATATCACTTTAAAATAATCATATATAGTTATTTATTTACACCATTATACCCATCCAAGTAAGGTGGTAGTCAAAAACAGATTACACCACGGCGTGGAGACGGTATTCCGTACGTACGCACGCTCGGTGATTTCATTTTCCGTAGGATGGATAGATGGTGAAATAAGGTTGTTTCATACTTATAATAACATATCAACATATAAGTAATACTTATTTTATTACTTTATAATTAGACAAATAAATAAGAAGAAGTAGAAGAAGAAAGAAACTTGAGAGAATCGGAAGAAGAGATTACCTCTTCTTCGACGCACCTCCTTTAAGCCTTCTCTTAAGGAAGTAGAGTTGGTCTTTTGAGAAGACCAGAACCTTCAGAATGTTTCTAGGGAAGTGGAGAAGAGAAATGGGCAGGGGTTTTCCGAGCTTCAAGGCTCAAAAGGGTGTGAAGAGAAGAGGGAAGGAGTGCCCTTTTTATAAGGGAGGTGAGGGGCACCTTTGGAAAAAATTAAAATATTATTTTATAATAAAGTAATATTTGGTTTATAATAGCTCCAAATTGATTTATTTAGAAGATAATGTGGGGATGGGTCGAAATAATCTAAACAAATAGGTTTTAGACATGTTTATTTTTACAATTTTAACCTTATCTTTTAGATTTAACTCTAAGTTAAATAATTTAACTTTTACAGTGTCTTCTTGTTTTCTTACACTATATGGTTAATAAACATACTATAACCAGAGAAACGAACCACAAGTGGTTCATTATTAATATATATAACCTTATCTAAGTCATTTGGCCAAAACATAGATTTTTAAGAATATAATAACAATTAATAATATAATATTTGTTTAAAAAACTATTTTATGTCAATTTTGACACTATTTGGTAATTCATTTTTGTGAAACTCATAAGAGCATGATTAGTTCGAATAAAGTTATTTAACTCAATACTAACAAGTCATATTAACCTATAAAATTAGTTTAATTCATAAAAAGTCTCGAATTACATTTATTTGGGTATTTATAACATCAATTATGTTCATATTTCATTAATAAGATAATTACTACATCACCATTGTGTCATAAATAAATTAAATTATTTAATGTCTAAAAATTATAAATAAAATACCATTATTTAGGAAAGATATTTATCTTTCTAATGAATATTTATAGTCGAATTTATCTTATGTATAACCCTATATTAGAAATGTTTTTGTTATTAAACTTTGATTTTATCTATTTTAACTCTTCTTTAAATAAATTAATAATAAATTCCCTAATCTAATCCAAGTGGACCTAAATGGTCATATTTTATTCCTAAGGTTGTTTTTAGTTGAATTACACTTATACAATAGAATTAGGACTTGTGTTAGGTTAATAATAATATCATTTGTAACCTTAATTATCCTATTTACTTTTAACCATGGTAAATAAAAGTAAAAAGTTACTATTCACCAAAATATATTTTCATCTCATTGAACCACATTTTAGTACTTGATATTAACCGTGTCTCTTGGATTTTCGAAATTCAATTCACAGAAGTGCTAAAATTTCATTTAAATGAAAAAGTCAGTTTTTTAACTACCACTAAGTGGTTTCACTATTAATCGAAAATTGAAGTTTTTCAAAAAAAATACCAAAAATACAACCTAAGCATTATTTGATATTCCAAATTCAAAATTGATGTATATTTTTTCAAATTCAAAACATAAAATTGGCATTAATTAATTTTAAAATTAATTCACTTTATCAAAACAAATAGCGTGTATTTAAGAAACAATAACTATCAAAAGATTGATACTTGCTTAAATCTAATTTCAAAGTGAAATTAATTCCAATGAACAACATTGGATTAAATGGTAAAAATATATTCTAATTACACATTAAAACCAATTAAAAAGATATTATATCCATATAAATTATTGCGATGAAAAAGTTGTTTTTAATTAAAATATAGCGTGTTTTTACTATTCATTAAAATATGAAAGTTATTAGAATAATATGAAAAATTTATCCAAAGTAAATTTTTATATCCTGATTCCAAATAAGAATTTTATTTTGTCAAATTGAACTTATATACATGTTAAAAACAAGATTTAAAGTGGGTGCTCCATCAAAAGGCGGCAAAACTGTATTTTTTGAAAAATACTTATTTTATCCGAAAAATTTATTTTACTCTCATACCATGTTCTAGAAAATATGTAAGATGAATAATGCTAATATAAAATTCAAAATGTATTTAATACTATTCATAACGGCTAGTCCATAACATTATAACAATATATCTTTGTTTAGTGAAACCTGATATTGCGTACAACACACGCTATCGAGGAAGGTGGCGATTGCATGTAATGCAAGCCAAGTCAGGGTTGCATGTTGTGAAAGACTCCTTTGTTGTTTTGTATAACCTAATCCAACCATATTTCATGTATACGTTGAATATATATATATATATATATATATATATACTCTCAATGTTGCGTAGAATGACTATTATCAAACGAACTTAAAATTGTGTGTAACACAATCCAAGAATGGTGTTGCGTATACTTCAAACTAATACGGTGTTGCGTATATCACAAGATAATCTTGGTGTAGCATAAAACACATGACATCAAATAAATTAAAAGGAATACTTATCATAAAATCTTGGGTTGTTACAGCATGCATATGACTCGTCTCAAATCCTTTGTTCGTGTATACATTGTTTTTATTCAAGAAAAATTTGTATTCAAGATTTGAAAGAACATTTGATTTGTCACAAAATAGTTTACATATATAAATGTTGGACTATAAATGGGAAAAAACTAAACATGCACACCGATTGGGATGATACTACAGCTTATGGATCATTTGATTTGGATACCAGCGTAAATGATTATGGATATCACATGGATGAAGTGAAAATGGAAATTGAAGATGACCTTCATGATTTTATAAAGATTTTTCAGAAGATAAATATCTATTCAAAGATACTATTATGTAATGGTTTTAATAAATACACAATATTTTCATATTTATTAAAGGCGTTTAATTTGAAAACTAGAAGCGGATGGAGTGAAACCACATTTACAAAACTACTTGGTCTCTTGAATGATATGCTACCATCAAAAAATGAACTACCATATTGAACATATGATTATAAAGTAATGTTATATTCAATGAGAATGATATCTAAATAAAATCATTCTTTTCCAAATGATATCGTATTGTTTCAAAAAGACCATGGATCACTCATAAAATTCACATAGTGTGGTGAAAATCGATATAAGAAAAATGAACCAAGTCCTTTGAAAAATATATGGTACTATCCTATCATTACATAGTTTAAAATACAATATATATGTTAGGAAACCATGACACAATATTAATGGAATATAGATATAATAATTAAATATGGAAACCTATGTCTTCTCGAAGATTATCCTTAGTGAAATAAAATTGACTATGAGTATTCAGAATTTGGAAATGAGGTGATAAACTTTCATCTAGAATTATATGCAGTTAGAATAAATAATTTTAGTTTAGAGATATGTACTTACAGTAAATGGCCCATAGTGTGTTTAAATTATAACTTGTCACCATGGTTATGCATGAAGGAAAAATACATTATGTTGTCTTTGCTTATATCTTGACCAAAGAAACCTGGTAATGATATTGTTGTTTTTTTGGATACATTGATCGAAGATATAAAATTTATGTGGTATACAAGTGTTACAATGTGTGATGGTCATAGAAGTAATGAATTCATTTTGAGGTTCATGTTTTATGGGACGATAAATGACTTCCTCGCTCATGGAAATTTATTAGGCTATATCATTTAAGGAATGTTGGGGTGAACCATTTGTGAAAAACACACATACTCGGTTTAGTAGAAATGTCCCTAGAAGACTATGTTATTAGGACATCAGAATTTTTTACCTAGACAATATAAATATTGATCCTAGATGAAAACATACGATATTAAAATTGAAAAAGGTAAAACACTATCTCTAGTAATGGTTGATCAAATATACAATAAAGTAAATGATATTGACATTGTATTGGGTAAACCATTTTCAAAAAACCTTATACAATTTGGTTGGAAGAAGATATAAATTTTCATTGAATTACCATACTGTAATTTTTTGTATATCAGAAATTTTCTTGATGTCATGCATATTGATAAAAATGTATTTGATAATGTTATTAGAAAGTTACTAAATTTACTAAAAAAATAAAGGATGGCATCAAGCCTATGTTAGAATATATTGAAATGGGTATAAGGGAATAGTTTCAATCAGTGAAGCATAAAAGGAATAATTTTCTTCCTCAAGAAACATACACTCTATCCAAACAAGACAAATTGAAATTTTACCATTCACTTAATAGTGTTAAAGTTCCACATGGGTATTCATCCAATATCAAGAATGTTGTGTCAATTATTAATTTGATGTTATAGGGACTACAATCACACAAATGTCGTGTTTTGATGCATTTTAATTTTCCATTGAATTCGGCCTCAAAATGTATGGCATAAATTAACCAGGCTATACTTCCTTTTCAAATCTATATGTACTAAATTTATAAACCCGATGATGTTTCCAATCTGAAATAAGGAGGTTGCAGTCATATTGTGTTAATTAAGGAAAATATTCCCACAATAAATATTTGATATGATGTTCCACCCGATCGTTCACGTGGTTAGATAGGTTAAACAATTTTATACTTTCCACTACAGATGGATGTACCACATTGAATGATATATGATGATTATGAAAGGGTGTGTCAGGAATCAAATCCACCCAGATGGTTGTATTACATAATGATATATTATTAAATAATCTATTGAATTATATACCAATTACCTATCATATGGTAAATTCTCTTCAAAGTGAAAACCTTATAGGGAAAGATATTTCGAGAAGATATGTTGTTACAATACCTTGAAAGAGAGGGAGAAATCACAACATTGCATTTTATATAATTGTGAAGATGTTAATCCATACATTAAATCACACAAAGAAATTATTATATATTTGAATCCATCAAGGGATTAAGGATGGATAAAAAATAAATATAATAAAAAATTTATGGAAAGGTTCTGAGATAAAATTTAAAAGGAGTTATCAGAAAATACCAATTCAATTTCTAAATCAATTCAATGCCTAGCCAGGGGATAAAATGAAAATATTATATCTTAAAGTGGTTTTGTAATCAATTTTTATACATTATATACAAAAGAACATGATGATTGCAGTATGATTCAAAATAGTGGTGTTACACCATTAGCTGAAGAGATGCACATATCTGGTTCCAAGGATATAAATCCAATTTGTGAAAATATATCATATTTTTGCATTATCAAACAGATATATGAGTTGGATTATACAATATTTCAAGTGTCAATTTTCCATTTCAAATGGGTTGACAATATGAGTGCAGTGAATTTTGATGAAATGGGATTCGTGAAGGTGAATTTTAGTATAGAACAAGAAAAAAGATGAGTCTTCCATAATGGAATCACAAGTAGTGAAATTATATTATGTCTCAGATCTAGAAATCAATAATTGGATGATTGTCCTATAGGTGACCAAAAAAAATGTCATGTTAGATGAAAATTCAATAGAGGATGGCCCTTTAATTGGTAGATCACAATTTATTCATGTGAGTCCCAATGTATACAATGTCTTGTATGTTAGAGGGAACTACAAAGAGGGAATTTGAATAATCTATATTGGAACAAAATCCCTATAAATAAATAAATTGAGTTCAACGAGAAGGTAAAAGTTATTTCTAATATACTATTTTTTTTACATATTATTTTATATTCTGTACTGAATTAACATAATCTAAATTAAATGTTTGACTTCTATGCAGACAATGTATTCTACACATTATGATGTTACAAATACCTCTGGAGAACAAACTATAACAAATGAAGCCCTTTGGGAAGATTTAAAGGTAATTTTACAATATAATTTACCTATTTTACCAAAAAAATATATAATGTATTGTTGGTTTAATTTTTATTATTACTCATAGAGTTTGTTTATTTTATAATATTTATGTGCATCTTTCATGCCTTTTTAGGAAGAGAAAAAATGCTTTCTATTCTCAATCACCTAGGTAATATTGATGTTTGAATAGTAAAATCATTGTTCATAGAGTTAATATATTGTTTCATATTTATTATTACTTTATTTATTTTTAGTATTACTCATGTAATTATTATTTTCTTCTAAATGTGGATTCTTTTCTTTGAGTTGGGGTTGCCTGTCAATATTTTAGGTCTTTCTATGCAAAAACTACCATATAATTATTCTCCCTCAAAACCTTTTCACCCTTAAAATGTTATTATTTATCACATTCCTTAAAGTTCCCTCCACTTCTCAATAATAGAGGTAATATTTATGTTTGTATAGTAATATAATTGTTCTTATAATTAATTCATTAATTCATTTTTCTATTTTACTTGTTTCTTTTTATTTTTACTCATATAATAATTTTTTCTTATATAGGTGGATTATTTTTTTCGAGTTGGGGTGGTTTGTTCGAAGCTTCTAATGATCAAGAGAGATTGAAATTCGAGCATACAAATAAGATAATGAAAATAAGGAACTATGTCAAGAATTTATACAACCATCATGGAAAGGTGAATACCTACTACTTATTTACTTAATTTCATCATCATTTTATCATGTTTTTGTAAGTTAATTTCCTTATTATTTTTTTCTAATAATTATTTAGTTTTTCTTCACAAATTTTTTAGAAGTCATATTGATTTGATTTTCATAGAAGAAAAACCTTTCTCATTGAAAACTAGAAGAGTAGAGGAAACTTATCTGGTAATTTTGGTGACTTTTTATGATATAATAGGAACATGAGCTTCCTCTAGAATTCCATAATTCAACAATGAGAATGGTTTTTTCAGCTAGGAACATCATGGAAATATGTATTGATGATAGTTTGACATAAAAATGCAATGGAAATAATTGTACATTGGCTGTTATAATTATTTTCAGACATTTTGGATGTGTAGAAATCAGGTGCACCTCAATCTGACACATGGTGCGATAGGTATAACTCAAAGTGATTCTTTTTAATTAAAATTGACATTAATTTTGGTAAAAAAGACAACTGAAATACTGAAAACTGAAAAAACAATATTCATGTTATTTCTATACTTTAAGAAAATGATCCAAAAGTCATTTTTGATGTGTAAGAATTTCTTTCACCTCAATTTTATACATGATGTTCCTATTATGACTCAATGTCTCCGTTATCAGTTTAAAATCAACTTTTTAGTTCAAAAAGCTTCACTCATTGAAAACTAAGAAATTGTGCTCGAATTTTCTTGATAATTTAAGATATCATTTCATAATTCATTTGTGACATGTAGGAATCAGTCTCATGTTAAACTAATATAAAGTGTGATCAGTATGATTCAAAGTGTGTGTTTCTAGTTTAAAATGAAATTTTATTAAAAAAATAAAAGTTATATACTCAAAATAATACATTCATATTGTTTTTATACTTTATAAAAATTATCTACAAGTAATTTGAGATGTGTAGGAATCAACCATACCACAATATAACGCATGATGTGACCAGTAAAACTTCAAGTGCACCTTTTTATTTAAAATTGACTTCATTTTTAGTAAAATGGAGAACTAACATAATCAAACATGGGAAAAACATTAGTTTTATTTTGATAATTTACAAAAAATGATTCATAAGTCATTTTTGACAGGTATGAATCGTCCACACCTCAATAAGATACACGATGTACCTAGTATGAGTCAAAGTGTTCATTATCATTTTAAAATCGACATTTTCATTCCAAACGTTCCGCTCATAGAAAATTGATCAAACATGATTAGAGTTTCTTGATGTTTTATTAAAATGATTCAGAATTATTTTATGACATGTAGGATTCTGTTTCACATAAAATAAATACATGATGTGAGTGGTTTGAGTCAAACTGTGTGTTTCTAGTTAAAAATTTCATTTTAGTAAAAAAGACTAGTGATGTACTCAAAATTGATAAAAGAAATTATGATTGTTTTGATACGTTAGTAAAATGATATTTAATTTATTTGAGATGTGTTGGAATCATAAAAACTAAAATCCAATGCATGGTGTGATCGGTATGACTCAAAGTGTGTCTTTTTATTTAAAATTGACAACAATTTTAGTAAAATGGACAAATGTCCTACTAAAAACCAAGAAAAAACATTCGTATTGTTTTGATACTCTAATAAAATTATCCATAAGGAAATTTTTGATGTGTAGAGATCATCCAAAACTTAATCTGATACATGATGTGTTCGGTATGACTCAAAGTGTTAGTTATATGTTTAAAATTGACATTTTAGTTCCAAAAGTGTCACTCACAGAAAACCAATCAACCGCGCTCTGTTTATATTGATAATTTAGGAAAAATATTCATAATCCATTATTGTATGTATAAATTGGTTTCACATCAAAATGATTAATGGTGTGATCTTTATGAGTCAAAGTGTGTGTTTCGAGTTTAAAATGACAGTTTAATAAAAAAGACAAGTGATGTACTCAAAACCATGAAAATGATTTCAATATTTTCTGATGCATCAGGAAAATAGTCCATAAGTCATTGGATATGTGTAGGAATCATTTTAACCGTAATCCAACTCATAGTGTTTCTGATATGACTCCAAGTGTGTCTTTTTATTTAAAATTGATATCAATTTTAGTAAAATGGACAACTGGCCTACTCAAAACCGAGAAAATGATTTCGAATTATTTTTATATTTTATTGAAATGTTATATAAGTCATTTCTAACATGTATTAATCATCCCTATCTCAATTGGATATAGTATGTTCCTGGTATGACATAAAGTGTCTATTATTAGTTTAAATTCTACATTTAATTTCAAAAACTATCACTCACTAAGAAATGATCAAACACATTTGAATTTTATTGATAATTTAGGAAAATTATTCATAATTCATGCTTGAAATGTATGAATTATTTTCACATAAAACTGATATATTATGTTCTCAATATGTTACAAAGTGCATTTTTGGAGTTTAATATAGAATTTTTGTAAAAAAAAGACAACTAACGTACTCAAAATTGGGGAAAAAATTAGATTATTTTAATACTTTAGGATAGTGATTAAAATTTTATTTTATATGTATAGGAATCATTTTCACCTTGATATAATGCACAGTGTGACTAGTATGACTCCCATTGTGTCTTTTTATTTAAACCTGACATCAATTTTTTAAAAATAGACAACTGACCTACTCAAAACAAATAAAATGCATTCTAATTGTCTTTATACTTTACAAAAAAATATATAACCAATTATTGACATGTAAGTATCAGTCAAACATCATTCTGATACATCATGTGCCTTGTATGACTCAAAGTGTGTGTTATCAGTTTAAAATCGATATTTTAGTTCAAAAAGTTTAACTCACTAAAAACCAATATATGATGTGACCAGTATGATTCAATGTGAGTGTTTCTAGTTTAAAATGACATTTTTGTAAAAAAAATACAAGTGATGTACTAAAAAACAAGAAAAACATTTTTATTTTTTTGATACATTAGGAAAATGATTGATAAGTCATTTGAGATGTATAGGAATCAGTACCACCTCAATCTAATGCATGGTGTGATTGGTATGAATCTAAGTGAATCATTTCAATATATAAGTGTCATTTTAGTTTAAAACATGCATCACATCGCCAAAATTGAGAAAATGAGCCTATATTTTTTTTCTCATCATTCTATTTTCTATTAATTTATTTATTTCCTTATTAATTTTATCTTATACTTATTTATATTACATTAGTCATAGGTGCGGGGATAAACAAATGAAAATATACCTAAATTCACATGGGAAAGCTCCAAAATGAGACCTCCCAAACACCAACACATGACACAACCAATAGGCTACAAATGTGGGGTTTTATCGTATATTTATTTAATTAATTATCAAATAGATAATGCTTGAATATGAACAATAAATAGTGAAACATGTATGAATCAACCACAAATCAATATGATACAGAGTATTCCTAGTATGAATCAAATTTTAATTAAAAAATAACACTTTTTTTAATTTATTTATTTATATTATTACTAACATAATTATTGTTTTCTTAAATAGGTGTGTTCTTTTGATTGAGCAAGGGTGTTTTTTTGGAAATTGTATGAGTTGGGTTCAGGATAAAATGGAAAAGAAACATTTATGTTTTTGAATGTATATAATAATTTGAACTTATGTAATTTTAGAAACCAATGTTTGAAATGTCTATAATATAGTATTTTTTCTTGTATTGGTGTTGTAAATTTCATTTTATTTAAATTCTATATTGGTACTTGATTTTGATGATATCTGGTCATGTTTCTGGTGTAGCGGTGTGCTATTACGTCATAGTGCACTGGTGAGGTAGTGTGTTGTTACAGAACACTACAGTATGCCCCTTTATCAATGATTTTAAAAGCACTGATAAATGGGTCCTTTATCAATGCTTTTGAAATCACTGATAAATGGGTCATTTATCAGTGATTTGGAAAGAACTGATAAAAATTTCTTTTATCAATGCTAAAAATATCACTGATAAAGCAGTCATTTTTCATCACATTTGAATGTATTGATAAAAGACCCCTATATTTGTTCTTTTTTAGCATTGATAAAAGGAAAGGTCTTTTTATCTCTCTATGGTAGTATTCTCTTCTCTAGCAATGATAAAGGATATTTTTTGTGCTACTAAAGGCATATTTGTAGTAGTGGGAGTCCTTTTTTAGTTTCTGTGAAGTTTTGCTGGAAAGGGACATGGGTACGTGAGGCATGTGAAATTACATGAGGAGCCTTCTCAACCCTTTGTTATAAATCTTCTCCGACTGAAAAGGTAGAGGCATCACATATAAGTTCGAAGAGGATATCCCACATTGGTGGTTGGACGATGAGAGGTGGAATGAGATTCATTTTTAGTGAATTGAAATCATCCTCACAATTTTTATCAAAAAAAAAACTCATAATTTTTTTTAATAAATAGGATAAGAAAAGTACAATCATACAAAATAATTTATTGAATTGGCAATAAAAAATAGCTTTACCCAAGATAGATCACACCTCATGACCACATATTATATATGAAGGGGAGTAAATGAATTGAATTTTTGATTTATCCACTTCAATTTTATCATTTTAAATAACATTCCTAAGAAATATCCCCTACTCAACCATGAAATGAAATTTCTCTTAATTTATTACAAGATATTTTTCAATGAAACAATGGAGAAAAAAACCTAGGTTTCCAAAACATTCATCAAAGGAATATCCATAAACCATGAAATCATCCATACAATTCTCAAGGTAATCATAAAAAATACTTAGCATACATCTCTAAAAAGTACCGGAGTAATACACATACCAAAAGGAATCTTTATGTATGGAAATTTTCCGAATGCATAGGTACATGTTGTATTTTATTGATCATCATGGGGTATGTAGATTTTAAAATAATCTGAATTTCTATCTAGGAAACAATAATGAGACTTACCTGCCATTATTTATAACATTTGGTTAATACAAAGTAAAGTAAAGTGGTATTTTAGGGTGGATTTATTTTGGATATTTTAGTCTATATAGACACTTTAACTATTTTGCACATGTGTTGAACCAATTCATTATATTCATTTGAAACAGCTGTTATTCCAGTTTTTAGGAACAATTTTCACTAGGCTAACCAATTTACTACCAGATTTAGGATTGATGATACTAGAAATAATTAATTTACTGAATTCTAATTTTTACCTCTTTATGGATAGTGGGATTTAACCATTTTTGAACTTTCCATATGAGTTTATACTCATCATTTAAGAGTATATAGTGCATACAAATAGGCCACCTAATACTAGTAATATCAGACAATGTCCACCCCATCACCATTTTATACTCTCTTAAAAGGAAAACTAGTTTTTATTCCTACTATGGAGAGAGGTTATTGTAAATAATGATGAGAAATTGGTCAATACACTCAATATAGGCATATTATAAATTATATGTAAGTGGTATTAATTCTAACACCTGTGGTTTTTATATTTAGGGAGGGGATTTAGGAAGATTGGGGTCCATGAAACTATCAATCTTATCATGTTTATTATTTAAGGAAATAGAATCAATGTAAATGATTTTTTCAGAATCATCGACGGTCATGGGTACCTTATAATGAACACAGTCATTAATTAAAGAACACAATTTACACTTTTATAAACCTAAAAACACTGAAAACAAGAATCAAAACTCAAACTATCCAAGAGTGAAGAAGAAGAACATGAATCATAGTATTGTCCAAGGATATTTTGTTTTTGTTTCATTAGAGATAACTTCAATCAAATTTATAGGAAGGGTGGATTTATCTTCAATGATGTGTTTCATAGCATCAAGGATATTAAAAGTTACCTTTTCTCCATGTAACTCCATGGAATGTGTACCATTATGAATGATGATTATCTTATTTACTATTTTAAGGAATAACCTTACTTGTATGAGACGAGTATGTCCTTTGTTTCAGGTATCGTTCAAAAAATGGTTTCTTAGTGTTACTTGACTATCTTACTCTAAATAACCAAATTTTTGAGTGATGTAACTTTTCAATTTCTAGTTTAAATTCAAGTAATATATTTTTATTAGATCTTGTCATGAAACAATGGTGTCATGTTTCTTTTTTAATGGAAGATGGAAAAAACATAAAAGGAATGAATGGTGAAAATAAAATAGAATCATATACTACAGAATTATAGAGAGAGAGAGGAAGAGAGACATAATAAGAAACACACAAAAACAAACAAAACAAAAAAAAACAAAAGGAAAGAGGGATATTAAAAGGAGTAATAAATAAAAAGGGAAATTATGAAATAAAAGGAAATATAGAATAACTTGATATTGGATACTCATAAATGGATCCAAAATTTGATATCATTTTCAAGCGCATCAAATTAATTATTTCGTTTTTACTATAACTTTTGCAGTACAACAGGAACCATATGTCCTCTCTTGTCAGTGCTTGAGATCATTAATTAAAAACATATTTTGATTTTTTTATGAAATATACAATAGGATGAATTTTTTGGGTTTTATGATTTAATAATAAATCAAAACCATATTACTAAGTGGGATAAAATGGTTGGAGAAATAGTGATCATCCTAGATGAGTGTCCCTTGATGCTCAATTTGTCATCGCTCTCTAGGGAAATGGGAAGGATCATTGATTCCTTGATTTATACACACTGAAAAAGGTATGATATGTGGATTATTATTATTTTTACACTTATTATTTGATCGATCAATGATATTTATTACCAAATACCTCTTAAAAAATCATTGATGTAAAAAAACAAAAGTCAATCAAGGCATCACATAAAAAATGTGATGAGATGGAAAAATTGTTTTTCAATGATAAAATTTTCAAAAATAAAATAAAATAAATATCTATGGGTTCATGATTATTTATTTTATCAACCTAATTAAACCATATTCCCACTCATGAAATGGAAGGGGTGAGAAAAAAATACAAACATGCTCAAATAATCACAAGATCCAGGTTATGCATGAAAGCAGTAGGATTCTTATTCCATTGATTTTTATTTGATTATATTAGAATAAAAAAATATTAAAAGGTATAAATGTAGAAAAAAAAACTATAATCAAAGAAATTAAATCACCTTCCAAATTTTACAACTACAGAGCTCATGATTATAAAAAAGGACACCTCCCAAATTAATCACAAAGAGGATTACAAGTACCTAATGTAGAAGAAGAAGGAAATGAATGATGAAAACAATAAATTTAAAATCCCCAATACCCCTATTCATTAAAAAAATTTAACTGAGGTTTGGAGACCTTTTAATTAAAAATTTGGCATTTGGATCCAAGAAATGTCAATGGTCTATGGCTGTTAGTGATCTGTTCATGACATATTTTTCCACCGAGTTGATTTGGCTGGTTTACCGAGAAAAAAATATTAAATTATCATGAACATTGGTTTATATGTGTAAATTCACATTAGAAATATAATTTAGGTTAAATTAGCCCAATTGGGGGTCTGAGGACTGAGTTATGTCCCAAATACAAAAGGGTAGTCAAATTTGGTCTGCCCAGAATCTCTTCACATTGTGGGCCACTTTTAGGCCTCCAAATAGATGAATATGGCTCCGCGATATTATAGAGAAATGTATCCCATATATATTTATAATTTTTCACCAACATGTATCCCAATATGATGAAGATATTATCAAAATTAGATATTTAGTTCTTGAAGTTTTCTTAGGATATCACGCAGTTTGGCACGTTTTCCTTGAATTCCATCATAAGATCTCAAAATGACCTCCTCCAAAAATGTAAAAATAAATTAAAATTTCCATATTTAATTTTAATAAAGATGAAATTATTTAATTAAATAAGAATTTTAATTTTTTATTATATTTGGAATTATCAATATAAAACCAGTTTAAAACTATTGTTTAAGGATGGAAATAAATAGTGAATTGTTGTGTGATCAAGATTTGATATATATATATATATAATGATTATATAATTCCAAAGTATATATTCAATTAAAAAGGGATGAATATTATCCATATAATATATTTGGAGTTATTAAATATTATGACTTCTTAACACATCACCACCCGAGGAAAGAGAACAAGATGGATGATACTAGTAGTAGAAAGTATAATGATATCATATATTTGATGTGAATCATTGAAGATTAAATATTTATGGATTTGAAAATTATGGATCAATAAATCTTGATTAAAGGTGATAAATATTATATTTTTCAAATGAGTTTTCAACAATTTATCCAGGTAAATATTAAATATGCACAAAGAAAAGCTGTAGAACTATAGAAGATGGTGATAAATGTTCCTATGTTTAACCGTGACTATTATGGAATGATAAGGATAATGAACCATGATTTTTTTTTCATCTATACCAAATATGAATAAGGGGATATTGGATGATTCTCATAGTTTATTGTTATATATTAAACATAGAAGTATGAATATGTAAAGAGATATGAAACCATATTTATGGTACCACAATCTGAAGAGAAATATTATAAAGTATGTATCTTGGTTTTTTGTATGTTAAAAAGTTTAGTCTAAGAGGCAAAATTATAATGGTTTTTTACAACAATTACCCATATCAAATTGGAAATGAGAAAATATCACCATTTATTTTGTCTCTGGACTCCCCAAAACTCCTATGCGCCATAATTGTTTTGGGGTTTTAGTCGATCACCTTAAAAATTTATTGTAATTAATTTCTATCAGAGAATATTTACCTATTGATAATATTACCAAAACATACATTATATAAATGGAAAGTTTTCATGAATTATGGTTCACGCCCAAATTTACCCAAGAGAATAAGGGTAGAATGGTCCTTGTAGTGTAGCTTGGGTTGTCGATTCCACAGAGACCTAAGAAGATACCTAAGATACACAACCTAAGGGATGGATTTTTGGCTATGAAGTGGCCAAATTGGATTGATTTTGGATGGATTTTAAATATATCTAAAAGATTTAAGTGGATTCAATTTAAAAGAATGAGTTGATCCTAGGTTATCACTCGGGGTGGATTGGACGTATTTTCTTTTTAATGATTTCAATTTCTTAAATTTGAGATGGGTTCATTTAAGGAGATAAAACAACATCATCACTTACTGGTTTAATGCCTACACACTCTAATACTAATCACCTATACACTTGAAGGATCAAAGTTTTGAGCACTTCAAGGTAAAGGATCGTATTAGTACTTGAAGTGTGTGGCCTTAAATTCAACAAGGACGATGGAGTTTAAAAATCATCAAATAAAAATCCCAATTAAAGAAGTGATTATACATTAATTAGGTGATAAATAACATCCAATCCAGCCCATTTCTACTCCCTTGGATCAACCCATAAGTGGGTTAGCCCTCCATTGATCCCATGGTTTCAATGGAAGCGGAAAGTAGACTCATAAGGGAGGAAATGGAGAAGTAAAGAAAACAACAAAAATAAAATGATCACTCCACCGTTGTGTGAATAATTTCATAAGGGTTGGTGTGACTAAATTCACAACTTGATCCAACGGTATCAAAGTGATATTAAGAACAACAGAATAAGAGTATAAGAAGAACTTTTATTAAGAAACTAAAGTGAATTGAACAACTTACATGTGAAAGACAAAATTGAGGCAACAAAAATGCAGCATAATATTACAATTAAACAAAGCATCCAAGATCCTAAACTCCTTCACCATAACTGCCTTAAATAGGCATTTTGGGAGCCTTGGGTCGAACCACCAATAGTACAAAGCATCTTAATTAATTTTGGTAGGCTATAGGTGGTGGAAAGCTTGTGGAATTTGGACTTTTCCACGTTTGACCCGAGGTGGCAGCCAGTTTTCATCCGCCGAACAGACGCGTCTGGAAGACCTTCTAGACGGCCGAATTAGGGTGGGACATAGAAGAAGAAAATGGAGCTCCGGATGTCTTCTAACCGCCGGTAAAATGTGGGCCCATTTGGAGTTGTGGATTACGAGATATGATAAAAGTGGTGGGATGTTTTTCTGGGCCGCAGAATCTGGCCCAGAATTGTATCTCTAACTTGGGCCGCCTAAATGACCACCATGGAGGCCGAAGTATCATTAACCCCTCAAGCGTTATTTGTTCCTATACATGTCTTCTAGAATCCCACGAAATTTTGGATTAATTGGGCCTGTATGTTGGGCCCCACAGTCTCATCAGTGGGCTGGTGTCCAATCTGCCTTCTCCAGAATTGCTTCCTTTCATTGCCAAATATCTCCATCATCCTCCATGAATTCTCCATTGATCCCTGAATGAAACATGTTCATATTGGAGTGTAGATCAATTATCAAATTAAAATATGTATAATAAGATGAATCATTTTGTACTTTAAATGATGTTCAAAAATGTACCACATAACAGTGCATTTTAAGAAGGTATTACAATCCTAATGTGAAATGATGTTCAAAGTGTAAAATGCACTAAAATGGTGTTTATGTATAATAAAGAACATGAATATTATATATATTACCAATGAATATTAGCCTCATTTAGTGGCTAATTACACCCCCAACTTGAGTTTCTCTAGTCCCGAGCAAAATATATCTCATCAAAAATGAAATTCGAATTCCCTTTTCTAAAAACATTTTAATACACAATGATCACCAAAAAACCTTATACCAAACAATCATGAAACCCATCAAAATATTTTAATACAAGATATTTTCATAAGCATATCCCAATCCCAAGCCCATTCCTTTGATCAAATCCATCATCATACTTCATCCAACTCAATTAGGTGTAACGATGTGTTGTGAATCACAATAGATATGGGGGTTCATTTTCATTCAAGGGGGAAATCATGGAAGCGCTAGGTGGAATCACATTTAATCCTAATATGAGTATTCTTCATCCCTCTTTTTTTTTGATTTTTTTTTTGCAATATTTCTATAGTAATTGAGATTGCAATTAATCAAATTAACCCATGTAGCAAGACTTTGCCGATGACTCCCAGACTCAAAGGTCTTAGGGCACCAAGTGAAGCCCACATACTCGAGCATCGTCTCGAGTTAACTTAATCAAAAACAAAGTCATATTACCATAAATAGAGATAGATTGAAAAACTTAGGGCTAGACAACTCTGGAGTCACGATCCCCAAGTGCCGAAAGCCTCGCATTTTATCAATCCATTGCTATACACGCAAATTTTTATTTTTATTTTTTTATTTTTTTTATTTTTTAATAATTTTTTTTAATAATTTTTTTGAATAATCATATTATTCATAAAAATAAAACCATCCTATTCTATTTATTATGGGACCCCAAAAATTCAAATTAGTACCCCACAGTCTAGAGGACGTGCATTGTGGCATTATTTTTTATTTGGATGAAAATATAAACGATGAAATATCACATTGGACAGCCACACTTTCCAAAATCTATGCTCATGAAATTATAAAAGGATTAAAATCAGAATCAGGGCATGCTAAATTATTTGATATTCAGTTTCAAAGTGTGCAATGTGTATTACCATGTTCAAAGTTAAAGGAATTTTTCCTTCCATTTACTTTTTTTTCAAATCATTCAATTTTTGTTTTTGACACAAAAGCATTTTTAATTTTATCTCCCCCCAACTTAAAACAACACGGTCCCCAGTGTTTGAAGAAATTAAAATTTAGAAGGAGTAAAGGAAGATAATGGAAGTTCAAAAAGGAAATTGAAACTGAGGATCATGGAATGAAATCACCTGGTGGTTGAAGTTGAAGTTCTTGCTGCTCCAATTTAGTCCTTTGATGTCCACGTTGCTTGCAGAGTTCCCTTAGTGGCAAAAGGAAAACAAACAAACAAAACAAAAAGTATATATATATATATATATAAGTACAATATAAGTATATATATAAAATAAAATAAACTGATGATACATTGTTTTCTTTTTAAATTTCTGGGTAAGGTATTACTCAAGGATCACACCAAGTGACACGGATAAATATGGTGCTCCACTTTCATACCCATCCATACTCATAATAGAAGAACAGGTCAACAGTCTATTTTTTTTAAATATAAAAATGATTAATTAAAATATAAATTTTATTAAAACAACAAAATGATAGGAAACTTGAAAACCATGAGTTGCCTCCCATGCAGCGCTTTGTTTAACGTCGTTAGCTCGACTTGAACCCCCCAACTTATCCAATACCAACTTTCAACATTTTAAGGACCACATGTTTCACCACTTCTTCTAGGTTGAGATTGATTCTATGTTTAGAATTTGTTTCATGCACAAACCTCTGTTCTAAAATGAGCAGGTAAATCCAAGGAATATCATAAATGATGGATTCAATTTCTTTTGTAGTATTTTCTAAGACATTATGAATAATCAACTCTTTAGTGGTTTCAAGATAAGAAATGGTGAAAAATGGAAGTTTTTGGCTATCCCCAATGAATGTAAACTTGAGGGTGGATGGAAAGTCCTTTTGTTCAAGTTCAGGTAGGCTAAAACTTTCAAACATAGGTTGGGACTTTGAATTGAACTCAATTTCATTTTCAAAATTGCTCAACAGAATTGGTTCCTTTTGAATAGAAGATTTAACCACGAAATTGGAAAGATTAGTATTAGGAATAGGTATGGAGTCAAAGTTTGTGATTTCTCTTAATGGTTCAATGATTTGCGTTTTTGAAAAATCATCAATGGAGTTATATTCATGTGACTCAATCCATGATGTCAAATTCTCCTCTTTTGAATCCAAAAAGTTAATTTCCTCCTGATTTAAAGTCCCTTCAAAATTTCCTTGATCCTCTTCATCTATCCCAAATCTAAAGGTTGGTTCTTCAATAAATTCATGTGGGGTTTGTGTGAAACTAGACACTTCACATAAGGTTATGGAAGGGACAGTTTGTGTACGGATGGGTTCCTCACAAGTTTTAATGCTTTGTGGTTCTAACCTCAATGATGAAACCTCAAAATTCATTATCTCCATTTGTTGACAAAGTTTTTCAAGTAATGTTTGTGGATCAGGATGGTCAAGGGGTTGAGACAGATGGTCTATTCCAGGTGGATAACTATGTTGTTGGAATTCCATAGGAGGGTGTTCAGATTGGCCTTATTGGGATTGGAACTCATAATATGTTGGAATGTATTGTGGATCATATGAATAAAAACATTGTGGTTCAGTAGGTTTTTGATGATCCCACAAGTAGGAATTAGGATGGTCATTGTACATCATACATGGGGTTGAGTGATCAAAGTAAGGAGAGGTTCCCCATGTTTGGATTTGTTCAAAAGGGTTTTCCATAGGAATGAAATTGGGGATAAGATAAGAGAAGTGGGATGAAAAAAAAAGAATGATAGTGTCTAAGATAACTTACTTAGGTCCCCAGCAACGGTGCCAAAATTTGGTTCACGCCCAAATTTACCCAAGAGAAGAAGGGTAGAACGGTCCTTGTAGTGTAGCTTGGGTTGTCAATTCCACAGAGACCTAAGAAGATACCTAAGATACACAACCTAAGGGATTGATTTTTGGCTATGAAGTGGCCAACTTGGATTGATTTTGGATGGGTTTTAAAGATATCTAAAAGATTTAAGTGGATTCAATTTAAAAGAATGAGTTGATCCTAGGTTATCACTCGGGGTGGATTGGATGTATTTTCTTTTTAATGATTTCAATTTCTTAAATTTGAGATGGGTTCATTTAAGGAGATAAAACAACATCATCACTTACTGGTTTAATGCCTACACCCTCTAATACTAATCACCTATACACTTGAAGGATCAAAGTTTTGAGCACTTCAAGGTAAAGGATCGTATTAGTACTTGAAGTGTGTGGCCTTAAATTCAACAAGGACAATGGAGTTTAAAAATCATCAAATAAAAATCCCAATTAAAGAAGTGATTATACATTAATTAGGTGATAAATAACATCCAATCCAGCCCCTTGCTACTCCCTTGGATCAACCCATAATTGTTTTAGCCCTCCATTGATCCCATGGTTTCAATGGAAGCGGAAAGTAGACTCATAAGGGAGGAAATGAAGAAGTAAAGAAAACAACAAAAATAAAATGATCACTCCACCGTTGTGTGAATAATTTCACAAGGGTTGGTGTGAATAAATTCACACCTCGATCCAACGGTATCAAAGTGATATTAAGAACAACAGAATAAGAGTATAATAAGAACTTTTATTAAGAAACTAAAGTGAATTGAACAACTTACATGTGAAAGACAAAATTGAGGCAACAAAAATGCAGCATAACATTACAATTAAACAAAGCATCCAAGATCCTAAACTCCTTCACCACCACTGCCTTAAATAGGCATTTCGGGAGCCTTGGGTCGAACCACCAACAGTACAAAGCATCTTAATTAATTTTGGTAGGCTATAGGTGGTGGAAAGCTTGTGGAATTTGGACTTTTCCACGTTTGACCCGAGGTGGCAGCCAGTTTTCATCCGCCGAACAGACGCGTCTGGAAGACCTTCTAGACGGCCGAATTAGGGTGGGCCATAGAAGACGCAAATGGAGCTCCGGATGTCGTCTAACCGCCTGTAAAATTTGGGCCCCTTTGGAGTTGTGGATTCCGAGATATGATAAAAGTAGTGGGCTGTGTTTCTGGGCCGCAGAATCTGGGCCAGAATTGTATCTCTAACTTGGGCCGCCTAAATGACCACCATGGAGGCCGAATTAGAATTAACTCCTGAAGCGTTATTTGTTCCTATACATGTCTTCTAGAATCCCACGACATTTTGGATTAATTGGGCCTGTATGGTGGGCCCCACAGTCTCATCAGTGGGCTGGTGTCCAATCTGCCTTCTCCAGAATTGCTTCCTTTCATTGTCAAATATCTCCATCATCCTCCATGAATTCTCCATTGATCCCTGAATGAAACATGTTCATATTGGAGTGTAGATCAATTATAAAATTAAAATATGTATAATAAGATGAATCATTTGGTACTTTAAATGATGTTCAAAAATGTGCCACATAATAGTGCATTTTAAGAAGGTATTACAATCATAATGTGAAATGATGTTCAAAGTGTAAAATGCACTAAAATGGTGTTTATGTATAATAAAGAACATGAATATTATATATATTACCAATGAATATTAGCCTCATTTAGTGGCTAATCACACCCCCAACTTGAGTTTTGTTAGTCCCGAGTAAAATATATCTCATCAAAAATGAAATTCGAATTCCCTTTTCTAAAAACATTTTAATACACAATGATCACCAAAAAACCTTATACCAAACAATCATGAAACCCATCAAAATATTTTAATACAAGATATTTTTATAAGCATATCCCAATCCCAAGCCCATTCCTTTGATCAAATCCATCATCATACTTCATCCAACTCAATTAGGTGTAATGATGTGTTGTGAATCACAATAGATATGGGGGTTCATTTTCATTCAAGGGGGAAATCATGGAAGTGCTAGGTGGAATCACATTTAATCCTAATATGAGTATACTTCATCCCTCTTTTTTTTTTGATTTTTTTTGCAATATTGCTATAGTAATTGAGATTGCAATTAATCAAATTAACCCATGTAGCAAGACTTTGCCGATGACTCCCAGACTCAAAGGCCTTAGGGCACCAAGTGAAGCCCACATACTCGGGCATCGTCTCGAGTTAACTTAATCAAAAACAAAGTCATATTACCATAAATTGAGATAGATTGAAAAACTAAGGGCTAGACAAATCTGGAGTCACGATCCCCAAGTGCCGAAAGCCTCGCATTTTATCAATCCATTGCTCTACACGCAAATTTTTATTTTTATTTTTTTATTTTTTTTATTTTTTAATAATTTTTTTTAATAATTTTTTTTTGAATACTCATATTATTCATAAAAATAAAACCATCCTATGCTATTTATTATGGGACCCAAAATATTCAAATTAGTACCCCACAGTCTAGAGGACGTGCATTGTGGCATTATTTTTTATTTGGATGAAAATATAAACGATGAAATATCACATTGGACAACCACACTTTCCAAAATCTATGCTCATGAAATTATACAAGGATTAGAATCAGAATCAGGGCATGCTAAATTATTTGATATTCAGTTTCAAAGTGTGCAATGTGTATTACCATGTTCAAAGTTAAAGGAATTTTTTCTTCCATTTACTTTTTTTTCAAATCATTCAATTTTTGTTTTTGACACAAAAGAATTTTTCATTTTATCTCCCCCCAACTTAAAACAACACGGTCCCTAGTGTTTGAAGAAATTAAAATTTAGAAGGAGTAAAGGAAGATAATGGAAGTTCAAAAAGGAAATTGAAACTGAGGACCATGGAATGAAATCACCTGGTGGTTGAAGTTGAAGTTTTTGCTGCTCCAATTTAGTCCTTTGATGTCCATGTTGCTTGCAGAGTTCCCTTAGTGGCAAAAGGAAAACAAACAAACAAAACAAAAAAGTATATATAGATATATAAGTACAATATAAGTATATATATAAAATAAAATAAACTGATGATACATTGTCTTCTTTTTAAATTTCTGGGTAAGGTATTACTCAAGGATCACACCAAGTGACACGGATGAATATGGTGCTCCCCTTTCATACCCATCCATACTCATAATAGAAGAACAGGTCAACAGTCTATTTTTTTTAAATATAAAAATGATTAATTAAAATATAAATTTTATTAAAACAACAAAATGATAGGAAACTTGAAAACCATGGGTTGCCTCCCATGCAGCGCTTTGTTTAACGTCGTTAGCTCGACTTGAACCCCCCAACTTATCCAATACCAACTTTCAACATTTTAAGGACCACATGTTTCACCACTTCTACTAGGTTGAGATTGATTCTATGTTTAGAATTTGTTTCATGCACAAACCTCTGTTCTAAAATGAGCAGGTAAATCCAAGGAATATCATAAATGATGGATTCAATTTCTTTTGTAGTATTTTCTAAGACATTATGAATAATAAACTCTTTAGTGGTTTCAAGATAAGAAATGGTGACAAATGGAAGTTTTTGGCTATCCCCAACGAATGGAAACTTGAGGGTCGATGGAAAGTCCTTTTGTTCAAGTTCAGGTAGGCTAAAACTTTCAAACATAGGTTGGGACTTTGAATTGAACTCAATTTCATTTTCAAAATTGCTCAACAGAATTGGTTCCTTTTGAATAGAAGATTTAACCACGAAATTGGAAAGATCAGTATCAGGAATAGGCATGGAGTCAAAGTTTGTGATTTCTCTTAATGGTTCAATGATTTGCGTTTTTGAAAAATCATCAATGGAGTTATATTCATGTGACTCAATCCATGATGTCAAATTCTCCTCTTTTGAATCCAAAAAGTTAATTTCCTCCTGATTTAAAGTCCCTTAAAAATTTCCTTGATCCTCTTCATCTATCCCAAATCTAAAGGTTGGTTCTTCAATAAATTCATGTGGGGTTTGTGTGAAACTAGACACTTCACATAAGGTTATGGAAGGGACAGTTTGTGTACGGATGGGTTCCTCACAAGTTTTAATGCTTTGTAGTTCTAACCTCAATGATGAAACCTCAAAATTCATTATCTCCATTTGTTGACAAAGTTTTTCAAGTAATGTTTGTGGATCATGATGGTCAAGGGGTTGAGACAGATGGTCTATTCCAGGTGGATAACTATGTTGTTGGAATTCCATAGGAGGGTGTTCAGATTGGCCTTGTTGGGATTGGAACTCATAATATGTTAGAATGTATTGTGGATCATATGAATAAAAACATTGTGGTTCAGTAGGTTGTTGATGATCCCACAAGTAGGAATTAGGATGGTCATTGTACATCATACATGGGGTTGAGTGATCAAAGTAAGGAGAGGTTCCCCATGTTTGGATTTGTTCAAAAGGGTTTTCCATAGGAATGAAATTGGGGATAAGATAAGAGAAGTGGGATGAAAAAAAAAAGAATTATAGTGTCTAAGATAACTTACTTAGGTCCCCGACAACGGCGCCAAAATTTGGTTCACGCCCAAATTTACCCAAGAGAAGAAGGGTAGAACGGTCCTTGTAGTGTAGCTTGGGTTGTCAATTCCACAGAGACCTAAGAAGATACCTAAGATACACAACCTAAGGGATGGATTTTTGGCTATGAAGTGGCCAACTTGGATTGATTTTGGATGGGTTTTAAATATATCTAAAAGATTTAAGTGGATTCAATTTAAAAGAATGAGTTGATCCTAGGTTATCACTCGGGGTGGATTGGACGTATTTTCTTTTTAATGATTTCAATTTCTTAAATTTGAGATGGGTTCATTTAAGGAGATAAAACAACATCATCACTTACTGGTTTAATGCCTAAAAACTCTAATACCAATCACCTATACACTTGAAGGATCAAGGTTTTGAGCACTTCAAGGTAAAGGATCGTATTAGTACTTGAAGTGTGTGACCTTAAATTCAACAAGGACGATGGAGTTTAAAAATCATCAAATAAAAATCCCAATTAAAGAAGTGATTATACATTAATTAGGTGATAAATAACATCCAATCTTGCCCCTTGCTACTCCTCTGGATCAACCCATAAGTGGGTTATCCCTCCATTGATCTCATGGTTTCAATGGAAGCGGAAAGTAGATTCATAAGGGAGGAAATGGAGAAGTAAAGAAAACAACAAAAATAAAATGATCACTCCACCGTTGTGTGAATAATTTCACAAGGGTTGGTGTGAATAAATTCACACCTTGATCCAATGGTATCAAAGTGATATTAAGAACAACAGAATAAGAGTATAAGAATAACTTTTATTAAGAAACTAAAGTGAATTGAACAACTTACATGTGAAAGACAAAATTGAGGCAACAAAAATGCAGCATAACATTACAATTAAACAAAGCATCCAAGATCCTAAACTTCTTCACCAACACTGCCTTAAATAGGCATTTTGGGAGCCTTGGGTCGAACCAGCAATAGTACAAAGCATCTTAATTAATTTTGGTAGGCTATAGGTGGTGGAAAGCTTGTGGAATTTGGACTTTTCCACGTTTGACCCGAGGTGGCAGTCAGTTTTCATCCACCGAACAGACGCGTCTGTAAGACCTTATAGACGGCCGAATTAGGGTGGGCCATAGAAGAAGGAAATGGAGCTCCGGAGGTCTTCTATCCGCCTGTAAAATATGGGCCCATTTGGAGTTGTGGATTCCGAGATATGATAAAAGTAGTGGGCTGTTTGTCTGGGCCGCAGAATCTGGCCCAGAATTGTATCTCTAACTTGGGCCGCCTAAATGACCACCATGGAGGCAGAATTAGCATTAACTCCTGAAGAGTTATTTGTTCCTATACATGTCTTCTAGAATCCTACGAAACTTTGGATTAATTGGGCCTGTATGTTTGGCCCCACAGTCTCATCAGTGGGCTGATGTCCAATCTGCCTTCTCCAGAATTGCTTCCTTTCATTGTCAAATATCTCCATCATCCTCCATGAATTCTCCATTGATCCCTGAATGAAACATGTTCATATTGGAGTGTAGATCAATTATCTAATTAAAATATGTATAATAAGATGAATCATTTGGTACTTTAAATGATGTTAAAAAATGTACCACATAATAGTGCATTTTAAGAAGGTATTACAATCATAATGTGAAATGATGTTCAAAGTGTAAAATGCACTAAAATGGTGTTTATGTATAATAAAGAACATGAATATTATTTATATTACCAATGAATATTAGCCTCATTTATTGGCTAATCAAATTACCAAATTTTGTTGTATCTAATCAAGATAGGATGTTTACCTCAATGTTTTGGTGAATTATTTAGAAAACTCCAAATTCAGAGTAATCTTTTTATACTACTTATAGTCCTAAGAGAAATGGTCTATCTGGGGGAACCATTCAAACCTTAGAGGAGATACTGAGGTCATGTTATCCAAATTTCTATGTTTGTTGGTATAAATACCTTCCCCTAGTAGAGTTTTCTTAAAATAATAGCCATCACTTGAGAATTTAGCTGGCTCATTAGGCATAACTCTATAGAATATAGTATATAACTCCAATGTTATAGAATGAATTTAGAAAAATAAATATATTGGAACTGAATATATATTAGAAAAATTAAAGAGAAAGATAGATCCATTCTGCAAGACATTAAGGCTGCTCATGGTTGACAGAAAAGTTATGTTGAAAAACATCAATGAAATATGAAGTTTGATGTCTTTGAAAAGGTGTTACAATGAATTTAAACATGTAATAATATTATGAGATTCATAAATAAAGTAGTGTTAAGACCTTGGTATATTGACACCTTTGATATTCTTGATTGAGTATGGATGGTAGATTATCACTTGGTTCTTCCATCAAACCTATCTAAAGTTAATGATGCATTCCATGAATCACTCCTGATAAAGTACATACCTAGTCCTTTACATGTACTGAAATAATGTACATACTATTAGACATGATCGTTGCTATGAATAACTACCAATACAAATCTCCGATCATAAAGATAACGTGATGTGGAATAAGACTACTCAACTGGTTAAAGCTCTCTAAATGTATAAGAAATTTGAATAAGCTACATGGGAACCTAAATGTGTGATTAAACAGATATATCATTATTTTTCATATCATTTTTATGGAATTTCCTTGTTGAAATTCATTTCAAAAGGGGTAAAATATAACACACTGAGTTTTTATGATATATTTTTTTAAAAAATAATTTCATTAATATCTCGTGATATATGCGACCCTGAGTCAAAATAAACTATAATATAGTATATCACTGTAACCTAACTGTTATATTTATTTTCTGAATTTGAATTACCCCATGTGAAAAAAACTTTTTTAAAGGGTTTATATAAAGAAATATATTTTTAGTAATGTCATTATATCCTTTTAAAAAAATATTTTTATGCTTTTTTTATTTTTGTGAGAAAATAATATAATGAATTTTTTATAATTTTATAAATAATATTTGAAAAAAACTATTTTTAACATCAACATGTTAAAATTATATTATGGTTACTTTTTGATATTTTTATTGAATGATTAATTATTTATAAATAGCGAAAAATACTGATTATAATTGAAAAATGTTTTTCATTTTAAGAATATAAAAAAATAAATTGTCTTTATAAATAGTTTGAAAATTAAAATTATTTTATTTATATTATTTTTAATCCAATAAATTTTATTTAAATTAATTTTATGCATATTTTGGTATAAAAACATTGGATACTTATGAGAACAAATTTATTGATAATTTTTTTTCATCATGTTTAGTGAGTTTATTTTAAAAATAATTTATATTAGTTTTAGAGATAAAATTTGATAAAATTAATTATATATTTTTAATTAAAATTTATAAATTTTTTAATGAGGCCACTTTCATTTTTTGTCACAATGAATAGTAAAACCTATAAAAAAGCATTGTGGTTAAGGTTAAAACTAGATCATCAAGGGTTAAGCCAAGATAATAGTGTAAATATTACAGTTAAACTTTCATAAATACTATTATATATTCATATTTCTTAACAATACTATCCCAACTTCATGTATCTTTCCATTTGGAAGCATTTTTCTTGATAATGGCATTCTTATATTTTAATCATTGAATAAATTCCTAGTGTGGCATCCCCTCACTTATAAAATCACACCCCTAATTTTTCTTATTTATACCACCCTTGGCATCATATATTGAAAAAATCCAAACCAATTATATTATAAAATTTCTTATCTATGAATTAGGGGTTCTGGTCTTCTTAAAATTCCATTCTAAGGATCCTTATCTAAGGATCAGAAGGAGGATAACAAAAGGAGAGGTAATCATTTTACCATGCCTCTTTCAATTTCTTTTTTCTTACACATCCTATAAATCTATATTATTCATATTAAATTAATAAATTAATTATACTAAATCTTCTAAATTTTTTGTAATATTATGAAACCCCCAATATCCACACTTTATTCTATCAAAGGACAATGAAATGTATCACTAGTTTATACATGTGGAATACCACATACTTGTAGCGATACAATTCATTTTAATTCACCATATTTCATGAATTTTTATTATGAAATGTTTAATATTTATATATGATATATATGATATAATAATTATTTTTTAAACATGGATTATTATTTATATTTCATTTGTTCCATCCGTTGAAAAATAAAAACAACGTTCACTGGTATGTCTGACTTATTGTCTTTAAGAACAGTGTAATTAATTTTTCTATATATATCTATTATGGAAGACTATATATATATATATAATTAAAATATATGATATTTATATCATTATCAAAAAAAATTATATGATGTGACCATGATCAAAGTACAAGACTAGAAGAAATGTACAAAAAATCTTAGAAAAAACATTTAAAAACAGAAAAAATGACAATTTTAATAAGGAATTATTAAATGGGTACTAAAATGCCATAATTGGACCATATATGGAATTATAATTATGTAAATAATTTTTTAATAGAATTATGAATAATTTAAATTCATTATACATGAGTTAAAAGTTCTTTCATATCAAGTCTAACCAGAGGTTAGGGTTTTATATTGCAGTCTCATTATTTAATGAGATGATTTATGATTATGTTTTTAATGAAAAACATTCATCATCTAACTCTAAATAATAATATTATTTTTCATATCCTATTTGTATTTATGGGTATTACATATTTTCTTTTCATTTTACTCTCTTTATTACTCAAGATAAATAAAGAATATTTTTAAAGAAATCTAAATTTATTTCTCACTTCAATCGACAAAACATTTTTCCTTTTTCATGTTATCTAAAAATGTTTTAAAGAATATTTTTACTATTATACAATGATTCTTTTAATTCATTTTTATACATGTTAAAATTTTTAGAAAAAAAAATAAAAGTAATCTTTATATCATTTTCTGAACTATTTAATTTTGATTTTTTACTGCATATTTTAAAGGAATAACAGTTTGAACAGATAAAACATGACCTAAATTTCCTACTATCATGATCACATAATTATTTTATGCTTCCATTAGAAGTTTCTAAGATTATTTTTCAAAGAAATTTTTTTCCACAATTTGTTTGGAAATATTTTATTTAAAAGAATTGATTTCAAATTGAAAACGGTATTTTCCTCAAGAAATATTCCAAGTGATCTTTGAAAGTAATTTTCATCAAATAAGACGTCCTTTGATGTTAATTATGATATACTAGGGATATGATTTAATTGAACCATATTTATTCTTTCTAAAGATATTTTATGATTATGATGATAGGATGTTTATGAAACATGTTTATTTTCCATGGGTTATGCTATGATGAAATTTTGAAATATTTTTAAAATTAATTTGTTTTAAAAGTTTTATGATATGATAAATGATTTATGATATTGTGGAACACGTATGTATGATTCTCATTATGTGATAAGTGGACCTATAATTATGTAGCTTTCCAATTCATTGGGTAAAAATGAATTTTTCATGAGATAATAAAGAATGGAATAGAGATTGAACCTAGTAAAGTAAAGGACTTTTTCCACTATAAATATCTTATGAGTGAACCTTTAATAAGGAAATTATGGAATGGGGAGTCAACCAAATCCAATATGGTTTTATTGTAAGTCAACCATGAATAAGGAAATTATTTTCCATGCTTATTTTTGTTCCAAAACATATTTATTATGATAATGTCATGCTTTCATAGATCATGTTATTTGATTCCTTTATGATTCATGTATTGTAAACTTATATGATTTATTACATGACTAAATATTATGATCAATGATACGAAACATATAGTTTTTAAGTTTTATAATCATGTTCTCATATCCTTATGGTAATTTTATATTCAATTGATTATTTATATCTCTCATTTTTACCCATTTTATTATGTATCCTTTAATATGTATCCTTCATCTAGTTAGATGTGATTTTTATGTATGAAAAGTATGGGTCTCTATAATTATATCCAAAGAGGAAAATGTTTTTATATCTTTAGTGTATTTATATAAAGGATTCTTTTATGGATGGAGGAAGCTTGGAAATATAGACCTAAGGGTAGAGGAATCTATGATGAGGGCCCATGCATAGTTCTAGCTCTAATATAAGAGAAGATCAGTGAAATGAGAACCTTGGTGAGAGAATAATGGATACAAATTAATATGAATTAAAAGTGGTCTCGTCAATGAGTCATTATTACTATGAATGGAATTTATTATTGGTTCTAGATAAAAAAATCATAGTGTCGCTGCATATCCAAATGAATGGGAATCAATTTATATATTTCTCTTGTGATGTGGGGGGGGAAATGAGACCATATTTACTTAGTTATAATAAATGAGATGGAACCTGACATGAATAATGTGACGATATATTACAAACACAAAATAGGGTGTATAAATCAAATTAATCCAGTGGTTGGTCCTGAGATAATTTATCTTTTCATCACTACATATCATGTGTTAATATGAATTAAAACACGTGTAGTTATTATTAGAAATTAATTTTATTTTAGTTGAGATTGATGTATACAATAAGACTTATTAAATGGAACTTTATATCTTTTAATAGAGATAACTACCACAAATATACCAAACTAAATAGTTTGTGAGGTCTATTACGGTGTACTTTATGTCACTAATTCTGAAAAAATCACTAATGAGTCCTGCATCCATGAATTTTTTGTATGAACGTCACTGTAGACCAACATTCCAAAATTATCTAGTAACTGAGGTGGTTTTATTAATGAAGCTATAAAATGAACATTGGTTGAGAGGGTGGGAGGTCTAGATCATCAAATATTTTTAGGATATTATTTTCTACTCTTGGACTATCATATATATTTAAGATTTGTTTTATGATTCCTTCCTAAATATCAGTGATGGGACTTGTTACCCCTATGCCAATGCTTTGATTGAAAACATCTAGATATGTAATAACCAATATTTATTTTATGTTTTATACCTTTCACTTATTAGTTTATGTTTCTTTGGATAAAATATGAATAGTTATTCTCTCTAGATTTTGTCTTTGCTCAATGAGTTGGTAAGTGTTGTAGATTTTGTATCGGGTCCATCAGGGGGATTTATATGCATCCTTATGAAGGGAAATAGAACCCATGTAGTTTGGTGCTACTTAACATGACACATCATACATTTTAAGGTCATGTGACAAGGAATTATCCCTGAATTTTAATGTTATGAGTTAATGAATAATAGGAAAAAGGTTCCTAATAATAGTTGGTGTTGAGATAACACATGAACATCCCTTTATGGTTCATCATATTTTTTGGTAATTAAATAGTTTGTGTTATGGATTATCTCTATATTATCACTAAAGGAGTCCTTGGATCATCACCAGAGTAGGATGATTCTCCTTATACTCATTAGCATAAATATGTCATGTGCTCATTACATAGAAGTTATCCAACTCAATTTGTGGATGACATAGAATAGGTAGACTATGTATGGGGAGACCAAGAGGATTACTTCAACTTGGGAGATCATCAAAAACCGAGAAAGTATTCTCAACTCATAGTGTATATAGGTGGAAACAAAGGAGTATCTCAACTCAAGGTGAGAAGGGACATCTTATGACCATAGCATAGTTGAAAATAATATTTTATGAATTTTAGGATTAAACATCATAGAGTCATCCTTTATATCCTAGTTAATAAGAATAAAATACCACATAGTTATAGAGACATAGTTTAAGGTCATATGTGAGGACTGTTCCATGAAGTTTAACATCACGTGGTAAGGATGAGAATTGTGAATTTTAAATTCATGTGTCTCATAATTTAGGGTGATTCTTTTAGTGAAACTCAATTAAACAAATTAAATAATCAAATAAACCTCTAATCCCATGTGAGACATGTTGAGTGTGATATAAAAGAGATAGAAAATTTTATTTCTTTCATTGTAGTGCGCAATAGGGGGTTGAATGGGGCTTATGCATGAGTCTCCCTTTTAGGGGCATAAACTGATAAGTCACTCAGGTGGAGGAATGAAGGATTAGGGCTAACACATAGTTTTAATATAGTATAAGTACACGTGTGTTGTAAAAGGGGTGAAAACTAGTGATTGAGTGCGACATACACATGATATTCCCTATGAGGTAGAGTTAGGGGATTACACCTAGAAGGATACACATACATGGTAATAAGGGGAGATATATTGACTCTACATGAATAAATATACCAAGAGGATATTAAATTGAGCCAAATAATGATAACCAAAAGAATATTATTGACTCAGTGTAATTGTGTAAGGCTTATAGATGCATTCTACCATTAATTTATTAACCCAGTCAGTGGATCAAGTGAAAGTATGAATGGGGATTCCCCTAGATAAGAACTAGATGGAGGATTCTTATGTCATAAAAGGGGTGAAAATGTGATATATAGTTGGTTTTATACATTATCTACCTTTAGATACATGACATAGTAGATGATTTAGGTGAAGGTATGTTTTAGAGCTTACACCAAGGAGTAGGACCATATACGATACATGTGTCATAAAATGGATTAAAGTATAATTTTAGTGGGGGATTACACATGATCTAATATTTAAGGTAAAGTTTGGGCTTAAACCTTGGTGGATGCCCATATATGATAATCAGGAGGAGTATTTCGATTCAAGGTCTAAAATGAGACTATAAGAGTATCTCAACTCAGGTTATATCATGATACCAATAGGAGTATCTTGAATAAAGGTTGTTCAGGAAGACATCATAACTATATCATATAAAGGAATAATCTAGGATCAATGATGGGGTCCTAGTAATTTCACCTCAAAATATGTTTAATCATTAGTGAAAATTTTATGATGAAACTCTTGATTTTTAATGGGATTTAAGGATGGAATTTAAGGGACTGAGCTGAAGCCCCTGAACCAAAACCTATCATTGATCTCACCCAGGGGTGTGGGGGCATATCCCAAAGATTATGGAACAATGGGATGAGGTTAAAAATATATTTTTATACCATTTTTTGTATCACTAATGTATTATATAAGGGAGTACATGGTTCATATAAATGTGTATGCATAGGAGTGCATGTATAAAACACCCATATAGAAACCTCACAAATTGTTAGTCCTATAGAGCATCATGAAGTGGGGAGACTTCACAGGGGAATCCCCATATTTCCATGTGATAGAATTAATCATAGGTCACTTCTTGAAGGACCAACACATAACATGATTCTCAAATAACCACCGTATAGCGCACTTCTTAAAGGGTCTTCATTAATTTTAATCATAAAGGTTTTAGTCTATACTTGATTTGATATTAGTAATTTACCTAGTTGGTTCATCCATGAGAGTGTGTCTACTTTGAGAACTATGTTCGTGATGTTCATTCTAGTTTTTATAGGTAACAGTTGGTAACCTCCTTCCAGAAACATATGGTTTTATAGAGATCTTAGTGTCACACATATGGAGTAAAATAATGCATGGTGGAAAAAAATAACTAACTATGAGCTACAAATGAAAAAGGGTTAACATAGGTATTGAAGTGTTAACCAAATAGATATAAATTATATGTGGTGGAAACAAAATTACTTCCTTTGAGATGAAAATGATAAATTTGTCAAATTGTGATTGATGTGGTATGCATATAGAAGAAAATTTCACAAGAAATGTGTGAAGTGATTTATGGGAAAATGCTTCATGATGTATGTTAGTTTCAATGTAGATATCTTCATTTTATTTTTTTGGATTTTCCTTTTCCAATTTCCTCCATACCAAAATGATACCAGAATTCAAACAGTTTTATCTTTCTATTAGTAAGTTAAGTTGGGATTATTGACCAACAAAATCCAACCATGTAAAGTGAACTATGATCATAAAAATTATATATACACCCTAGAAGTATATTTTTTTATTTCCAAATTCCTAGAACACACTCATAAAATGGGTTTGAAGTCATTTAAGACATTTCATTATCAACACATGAAATCCAAGGCCTACTCCCATAGGGAGGTTATCACAACCACATCCCCAGATAACAATGTATTTTTAAAGGATCAATATCCATCAATGTCTGAGTGTACATGCAGTATATATAAAACACTATTTTCTTATTTTTCTATCATGGAGATAATTTTCTACTCAAACTTGGAATTTTTTGTGTAAGTGAGGGTAGTATCATGTGTTTTAAATATAAGTGTATGGAATAAATATATAGATGCCTATAAAATTCTGCCAATAATTGGATTCCTTCATAATGAAGAGAATATAGTTCTATGGTAAATTTAGGGAGCAATGATACATTCTTGAATCATCAGGTAGGATATTGATTTATCTCAATAGTGGGTGGATTCTGGCTAAAATGGGGATATAAAATCTAGGATTTTGAATGTCACCAAGATGGGCTATCTTAACTCAAGGAAATGAAATTTGAAATTGGTAATAGTCAATATTCTAGGATATAAGGGGTAATATAATAAAAATAGAATTTATGGTCAGATCAAAGATCTGATTCTGATATGTCATTAGGATTCATGCAAGAATAAGTGTTAATCCATGTATAGTTTTAATGAAGGGTACCCCATGCAGATAAAAATCATGCATAAAGGGGATTCATTTTCATCATAGGAACAAAAATGAATAAATCTATGATAAAGTATCCTATTTAGATCTAGTTCATACATAATAAATAAGATATTTTCAATTTATTATGGATCCATGGATAGAGATGTATGCACTAGTAGAGATATTGCACAAATCTAATTCTCATGCCAAACAGGTTAGGACAGACAAGGAAATCAACTCTAAGTAATTTAGGTACAAAATAAATAAATAAAATATCATAAAATTAAATTTCATGTGACACAGACTTGGTACCCTTATATTGATTATGATGAGAAAATATTTTATTCAATTTTTTCTGTGATCAATTGGCCCATCAAGCATAGCTCAAGTTTCTTAGGGTCATATGGTGGTCCTTGTGAGATTTATATAATTTTATTTTCACCATAACATTTTATTAATCCATTAATGGAGAGTACAAGTAGGATGGAACTTATCTTTCACTTAGGATTCCCTTTGTGGGGTTTTAACCTGAAAAGTTTTGTTCTATTAAAATTATTTTGAATGATCATTTTTTCCAAGTGATTCTAGGTTAATGCTTAGTGAGTAGAGAATTGAATTTTTCTCAGGTCACCCTTTGTGTATTTTTATCCTGGAGAGTAATATGTATCTTTATATGAGAATTTTTATATTTTTTTATTTAATACCAAGGTTTCTAATGTTTCAGTTCAAATAGAATTGACCAAATAGTGAGGGATTAGACATGAAAACATATTCAGAGGAAACCCTATTTGAATAAATATTATGATACTACTAATTTGGGTATCCTTATGAACGGTGTTCAAAGAATAATTTCATAGTACTCAGACCCAATGCTTTTTTATGTTTAATATTAGACAACTTTGACCACATAATGTTGTAGTTTAAGGTTACATGGATTTGACATAAAAGGAGGGTATGATAGTCTAAAAATAATAAAAATTAAAACCCATCATGAATGGAGATCTGAATGCTATTATATATAATTTCATGGAAAACTACACTTATTTTAATGTCATTGTGATTGGAATGGATGTTGTTGAAATTTTAAGTCTAACATCTTTTACCCAATGAGTAGGGAAGTAAGTTTTATGAGGGAAAGTAAAAACCCAACAAGAATGAGGGACTGACACTATCATGGACTACCTAGGAAAAGGGTGAATTCAGATTATGGTCATTCTTATTAGACCATTGTATTATGTGGTTTATGGTCACACAATAAAGAGAAAGTTTCCTTGAAAATTTTCCTATAGGTAGAATCTCAACATAAGTCATTGTGATTCAAAAATAGATAATTGGCTCAAGGATTGGGGTCTCTATAAGATTGGTATACTAATTTATGAATGATAATTAGAATATAATTTTATAATATTTCTCTGATAATGTGTATGATGTACAAATGTATAGCATTGAGTGTATTTTAATCCCCTTTAATAGTTGGGTACTAAAAAATGTAAATCATAAACATAAATTTTTTGGATCATTTGGAAATGGAAACAATTGGGAGTAGGTTGATCATTAGAGATATTGAAAACTATCTCTACTCAAAATCTAGAGATAAAACATGTGGCTAAGGTTCACCTTTCCTATAGGACAAAAACATACCCTTGGGGTTTCTTCATAGGATCAAAAGGAAAAATTTTTATTCACTTTCAAATCAAAGTGGGGTACCTTTAGATTAATCCTTCATTTTTACAAATATTTATAGGAAAGGTATTGCTATGAGGATTAATTGAATCCAGGATTTGAGATGTAGAGAGGAGTATACCGACTTACAAGAGGCTATTTGGTATTTAATTTACACATCAAAGGTATGAAGTAGGTTCATGGAGAATGGTATATTCAATAAGAGTTAGATCACTCTAATGTTTATTACCCCCATGTATTGAATAGATTCTTAGGGGAAATGGATAAAACATGTTATTATTGAGAACACAAACAACTAAATGGGTGGTATATTCTATGTGAAGTGGAAATAATTCCAAATATGATAAGTTATATAAGGAACAACTTAATGTAAATTTTTAATGTCAATGAAGTTGCACTCTAACCTTTTCCTAGACCTGGGGGGTCTAGTGAGAATTGTTGGAATATTTCTAGGCTACATGGTGTCCCCTGGAAGATTTAATCATTATTTATTTCATTTTATAACTTTTTCCTAAAACATGTAATGGAATGTCTTAGTGAATATATACTTTTCATTTTTTTACGGTTTCCCTTTATTTTTTTTCTATCAGAAAAGAATTTGTGTGTGTTTTGATTTTCAATTTAAGGTTTTGTAAATTTAACTATAGATAGTTAGAGTTTATTGTTATATATATTTGACCAAAATATGAAATAATCTATGTAGAAAATTAAATACAAAACCCTATGTGAATGAAGGGCCTATTACTAACATAAAATAACTCACATAGAGGTGCACATTGTTTCAAGGTCATGATGTTTAGAACAAGTTTGTGGATGGTCCTGGGATAATAGATCCTAGTTTCACATTGCATCCTGATAGGGTGGGAATCAAGAAATATGGATTTATTATATAGAGAATCCCCATATGTATCTAGATCGTATACAGTAAAGGGGGAATTTATATATCCTATCCCGATATGGGATCATGACCAGGATAAAATCCATATCTTGTACATTGGATATGAGGTTTGAGTTCCCTTTGAAATGGGAGAATTTCTCCCTATTGTAGATCAGATGTGAACCATATTCTAGGAACCCATACATGTATTTATATCACAATTATGGTATGGTGTTTATAGAGTCTCTCACTCTAATAAGTTTATGTTCTTGAAAAATGGGCCATATGTCATTATGTTTAATGTCATGCAACATGGACCTGAATGTTCTAGAGTGTTGGTTCATGAAATGAGGACCTTATTCTATGTATTTTAACATCATAAAGCTTAGAAAAAGGTTATATATTTTAATGTTGTGTGAACAGGATGTTGTAAACTAACATAATGATTATGTAAAGTAATTTTATAGAAACCATGAATTTAATAGGGGTGTTTGAATATTGGGGAATTATCGTCCATGGTTGTGCTAATGGATAAACAACCATATCCTAGAGGTGATTATGTAGATCTAAATTTCTCATGAAGATGGTGGGTCTCAAATACTATACCATTATAAGGAATTTGATGTTATGGAGGGTGGACCAAATCATTACACAATTTATGCTCATGCAACTTTAAGAATACTCAGTGGATGTTGTGGAGTATGAGAAATAATTGAAAAAATATTATTGATCCCTTTTAACATTGTAAAATGTATTAAGTAAATAATATACTTAAATATAATAATCGATAATTATATAATTATTACCAGTGGGAGTAGTTTGTCCATTATTAATGGAAGAAACTAGTGTCACATCATCAGGGAATTGCTCATGGGGTTAATTTTCATCTTTCCTTCATATAAAACATTCCCTATGGGTTAATTAATGGCTCAAAGTTACATATTTATTTCACTATAAAATCCTAAATAGGTCTATTCAGATCAATCCATCCATATTACCAATATTAATATGAAAGAGAGAACCTTGAGGATTAATATATTCAAGGTTGTGGGATACAAATACTAGTATATTGACGTATGTAATAGGGTGATTTATAAATCAAAAAGGCATAAAGTGATTTGGGTGGAAGAGTGGGTGTTCAATAGGTTTTGGAAAATTTCATGTCTACACAATCACAATATAGACAGGCTAATTTTGTTGGTGGAATGAACCCTGACAGAAAGGATGGTTCATTTAAACCTCATAAGGAATAGAGTTGGGAATCATGATATAATTAGGTAATATTGTTCATTTATTAAGATAATATTTGATTGAACTATATGAGAAGTTCATAGTTATGTTGGATAGACCTTTCACTACACATTTTAAAGGTCATTTGATAGAACAAAATTTCATATAATATAACATCATGTGATAAAGCCTTGATTCATGTTCTTTAATGTCATGTGATGAAGATTAATATGCCGTATAGTTTAAGTTAATTTGATAATATAATTCACCATTTAATTTAATGCTATATGGAATATACTTTTCTGAACCCCACATAAATTTAAATGAACCTATTAACTATGAATAAAATCAAAAGGGCTTATGGGTGGACCTAGAATAAGAATTCCAAGTATTACTCTGTATCTCATGATATGAGAATCAAAACAAATTTAGTTCTAGATATGGATACTATATATCTCTAGATCATAAGTGGGAGGTATAAAATTGATATGTTTTATAATTGATCCATGAATGTTGGTTCCCAACATAACTAAGGAAGTTAAATGATAAGGGGATTTTTAGAATCAATAATGGGGTTATAGGAAATACCCATGTGCTTCTCTAGAACATACACAAATATAGATCTCATGTAATAAAATTAGGCTATGAGAAGAAGGGTAATCAAATAAATTTTATATATTAAAGGATATACCATACCTTTTTTTTATTTTATAGTAATGTAACAAGGACTTGGGCCTTCTAACTTTTAGGTTTGATAGGTCCAAATCACACTAATCGAAGTTATAAAACTTAAACTTAAAGATCACATGAGTAATAAATATAGTCATAAACAAGTGGTGGTTGAAATATTAATCTCAATGAGCATGAGTAAATAATAGTGACTAATGTGAACCATACAGTTTAGTGTTATATGGAAATGATGAACACACTATGCATTTTATAGTCATGTAGTAAAAAAATTTGGTTGGTTTTTCATGGATCTAATTCACATTAGAATTATAAAATATTATCCCATTTTTTGGTAAGAATATAACCAATGTAATTGAGTGAAGGTTCGTTCACCAAGAAAAGGTTGGGTTATTTTTAATTTTTTTATGGACCCAATTTATGAATTTGGAGCATCATTATGTATCCCATGGTATGGAAATATAATCATGAAAAATTCTTGTAAGGCCCCTATACATATCTAACACATATATTGAGAGTTACAGTTTTTATATTTTGATAGAGGGTAAAAATAAGTAAAAGGATAGGTGGTGTTGTATTTTCCAGAGCATTACGATGAAACTAAAACTCAAGTTTTGGTCTAGAATAATAAATTTAGACATTAATAGTCTAAGTGAACCCTAATAATAGGTAATCTTAGGATAACAATAAACCTTGTATTATCTAAGAAGTGGAGTATAAACCCTATGAATATTAATCTCACACATAAGAGAGTGGGGAATTTTAAATTTTTGATCATATAGAATATAACCCTCCAAATACTTTTAGGTTATATAGGATAGATGAAAGATGATATGTAGTTTAATTTTAATATATTAGGATGTTAATTATCTGCAGTTTGGTGTGATTCATGTGTTGGTATGGTACGAAAAACTTATTATACTTTGATTACATATAAATTAACAAAATTAAATATTAATAAAACATATCATTATATATTTTTCCTTCCTCTACATTAATTTAATGTAATAATGTCATAGGGTATCTGTCACATTGATAAATTTATAGTGGTTCCCCATTATAATGAGAACATTCAACAGCTATGATGATATTCTTAAATATAGTTCTATGGTTTGATAAGATACTATGATAAGATATTTATTATATATAATGTGAAGTGGGAGTACTCATAAGGGGATAAGGCTTCTTCTAATGAAGATTATACTTGCCAATCTAAGATGGGAGATTGTGATAACAGACTTACATGTTGAAATTCTACATGTTTTAGAATCAATAGGTATTCCTATTTGAAATAATTTTTAATGGTCCTTAGATAATGGTATTATCATTGATGCATTTAATGAATCATTCACTTAGATTTACTAACCAAAACCATCATGTCGTATGTTTTGGGGAATTAGGGTATGTTGGGTGCATCATGAATGACATGTTATTAAAGGAGAAGTTGAGGAAGTATTTTTCCCTTATAACTTTATGAAAGATTATATCTTGGAACTTTTGTTAGAATATAGATGCTACATTAAATTCCATGTCCATAGTGTAATTATGTGTTTATTTTATATATTTAAATAAAAATGAATTGATAATTTATGTTGATGACATATATGTGTAACCTGCTTAATGATGTATTAATATAAATAGATAATATTACATTTCACACATTCATATGTGGTTGTTGACGTTGTAAAATTAAGTTTGTTCTCTAGGGTACCATGACCCGTTGCTAGAAAGAAATCTTGGACATTAGGTAATCACATCTAATGCTAATTAGAAATAATTTATAGGGTCACACACTAAGTGTTTCTGTTGATCTCGATTAAATTATATTATAATTTAATTATTATAATAAATATGAATCTTAGGACTATGGAATGATTTTATTCATGTTTTATCAATCATAATAATTTATTAATGAATGAAACGTTTAATTAAATACTTATTCAAGTTTTCAATAAATGTTTTCGAGTTTGAATGGACCAAGACCATATCCAATGATCACCATTAATTTAAAAGCTGGTAAAATAGTATTTTTATTGCACAAGTCAACATGTGTGATATAAAATAATAATAATAATATTATTATTATTATTACTTGTAACATAGTTTAATAAAATTTATAATATTATTTAAGGGTTAGTACACAATTATATTATATTTTATTATAAACCCTAGAAATAAAAATAAATGGTTATGTCTATTTTGTACGGTTATTCAAGAATTAAGAATCAATAATTATTGCACAAAATGGAATTATCACTCTCTAAAATCCCTCCTCTCACCCTTACTATATAATAAAAACTTCTTTATGTTTTAAGGATTTTGGAGAAATCAAGAAATAAATCCCAATGCAATTGATTCGCAATGCTAGAACTCGAAAATCTATTGGCATTTCTCAGAGATCAAATGAGAATGTGTGGATAGCCACTATAGGGATTCTACACTTGAATCCTTACAACAACAAAAAGGTAATCCACAAGGTATTTTTGAAAGATCAAAAATGTAATCAAAGAAATGATATTAAGATGATATAATCATTTCTTGATATATAAATAAATTAATTATAAATGTAAGGTGCAATATCCACTATTTGAGATTTGAGGAACTCAAAATTAAATGAAATTTTAATTTAATTCCCACAAAAGGCACATCCATTGTGCCTCGAACCTTCAAGTAGTATCAAAGAGAGCACAGTTAAAAAATATAATTATTGATTTGATAATATATCTATATGTGCAATAGTGGTTATATTTTTATTTCATGAATTATTCATTCTTTAATATGATTTTTTAAATTAGAATTCCATTAACATTTTAATTTATTAATTCAAAATTCAAAATTTCAAAAAACCAAGAATAGATTAGGAATTATTGTAGATGATATAGGGAAGTGTCGAGTAATTATTTTGGATAGTATGGGATTACATGATGTGTATCCGGAGTACACATCATGTACCCAAGTTCACTTCACATGGTCATGTTGCGGGGTAAATGATGCACCGAGAAAAAATTACACATAGCACATTTATTGCACACTACGTGTAGACTGGGACAATCTGGAACACGGCATGTTAGATTACAAGATGTCTAGATGGAATACATGTTGTGTAGTATACATAGTATAATATTAAAATTTTCACAAACCATGTTGTCAAAAACATGGTCAAAACGTACCTGAGACTGACATCCTGGAGAATTATTGAAGTACATGACATATATCTAGAGTACACATCATGTAGTTCATTAATTACCATATCCTAAGTACATGGTGAGTTCCTTGGTAAGTTATAAGGACACAAAAAATGTGATATATATGGAGTGTAGATAGATTTTACATGTCATGTAGTCCCACATATGATGAAAGAACTAAGTTTTTTGGTTGGTTTCATGGACACATGGAAAGTGAAACACATGTTATATAGTTGGTTAGTACACATTGTGTAGTATGGCCAAGGAACATGCTAAATCCCTAGGTGTGTACCCTGGATACATGAAAATTGATGTACATAGTGTGTAGTTGTACAATTATTCCATGTAGTCTCCCAAGAAAATACATAATTGAAATTACATTAAATTGTTAATATATACTTTAAAACCTTATTATATTTATTGGAAACTATTTTGTTCGACAATTTCATAATGATTTTAAATAATTTTTAATTCTCAATTAATTTATTGTGATAATCTATAATTATTGGTACTTACCTTTATTTTCCAGGAATGCATTTATTATGGGTATCTCAAAAATGAATTTGGATGGTAATTAAGATGAAAGGGAATTGATTAATTTAATTTAATTTAATAATTAATGCAATTGTGATTACCTTAATAAAAAATAATGAATAAAAAATTCATATTAACTGGTTTTACTTTTTCATATTCACTGCATGTATAACCATTCATGAGCTTGACCAAGACCTAAGTGTGTTTTGGCCTTTTTGGTATAATTTATTTCATATTTTTTTATATTATTTAATATGAAATTTAATTTAATATTCTATGAGTCATCCCTCCCTCCACTATTATATAAGATCCACATATTCAAGGTTATTTATGTAATTATATTTAACCAATCCTTTGGTTCCCCTCAACTACATATGAGTTATAAATACATCTAATTGATGAATTATCCTAAGTTGTGTGGTAGTGTTTCAAGACATGACCATAATGATGTCAACCCAAGTGATACAAAGATAGACAAATAGAATACTATAACTCATGCCAATATCGAAACACGGAGTTATTCCCCTCAGTCATAGGTTGATTTATTATCTATTTAGTAAATAACCATTAGATAATATCATGATTGGTTCATTTATATATTTATATGTATGCATTATTTAAGTTATGGATTCAAGACCATTATCAAATAAATAAATGAATTAATGAAAAAATACTTAATTTAAATAAATGGATTATAAATAATTTTTTTATTAAACTTGGATAATTAACTAAGAAAAATATAATTAATATTAATAATTCAAGTAAAGGATAAAAAAGTTAATAATTATCTATAATAAATGAAATTTCATGAACTAAATATTAATTCAAACTTTTCATTCCATTACTTGATTAGGAATGGAAGTCTTGGAACTAAATGTTTGGTGAACCCCTGTTAGGACACTTAATTTTTATGTGGAGTTGTTATGAAGGTTATAGGTCGACTTAACCATGTTATATCAACATCATTATCCCTCACTTGACTTTATTTACCTTGAAATAATTTTTTGAGGAAATCCAAGTCAGCATTTCACCATTGGGGATCCACTCAATGGATCAAGGTGTTGAAATCCCATAGTCAGTAAGGACTTGCCTACCAAAATACATTCCAATAGATTAACCAATCCTCATTGGAGTTATGTGGGGGGGGGATTATGGATCCTTTCCACTATAAGTTTCTAGAAACTAGGCATTAAGTGTTCAATAGTGAGGGTTATTAAAACCTAACAAAATAGTGGGATATTTAATAAACATAATTTTATCGTTTATCATATAATTTGTAATCAATAAAATTAATAATAGTATGTTATTTAATTGTTATTAAAAATGGAAATTTCATCATCCATACTACCACTTTTATCTATATTGGATAAAGGCCATATTCTCACTTTCAGTTACTTTAATGAGTGTTTATGGCACCGTCGGGTGGTGTTGTACTGTGAAATGAAGTATTATGTGATAGAATCCAAAATACTTGAACCTCATTCCATGAAGGTTAGTTATTAAGAGTTACTTTTATATGATAAAAAATTAATGAAACGATTGATGTTAAAATTTTAAAGATATCATCTATTTATAGTGAACTCTTGAAGTCACATGAAAGCATGGATTCTTCTAGCACTCTTAAGCATCTCCATAGTTGATACCACAAGAAAGAAATTCAATAACATTTTGATATATTCATATAACACTTTTAGAGTAATCTTGTGGAGGGATTACTATATAGTTCTCAGTTAGTAAAGGTCATTGAAAGTATTGATCACCTGGAAGTTCTAAGGTTTAAACTTTCTGAAGGACTGCACACCAATTTCATTCTTTCATCACTTCCTCAGAGATTCTCTTGTTTTGTTGTTAATTTTAATATGAAAAACATTGATAATAGTCTTCCTGAACTTATCACTTATCTTCACCATGTAGATAATGAGATAAGGTGTGAAAATATTTCTATCCTTATGGAGGAAAAATTTATAGGGAAATAGAATATCTCTGGGCATGAATATTCTTTACGCCATTTTAAGAAGTTAAATATCAAGGGGAAATCAATGGATCAAGATTCTATTTTTTTTCTTGTAGAAATAATGACCGTTGTGAGAAAAACTACACCCAACCTAAGAATCAAGGGAATTCATTAGGTGTGATTATTATCGATTGAAATTTATCCATTACCATAAATTGGGTATTATATATAAATTTTTGTGCTCAAATATGTATTCAAATATAAGTTCCAAATAGACTCAAAACTATTAATAGAGGGAAGGTGGATCTATAAGAGATCAATGGAGATAAACTAGCTATTGATGTAATTGAGGACTACCACCTCACATTACTAATGAAAATGATCCTAGTTATGAAGGATTTTTATTTTGTGAAATCTGTTACCAAAAAAAAATTATATCTATACTTGATATGGATGGATTTATTTTTATGCTCAGAAATATATGTTTCTTTTTTTATAAAGATAATATTTGTTATGGTAATACACATTAAAATAACGGTCTTTATGTGTTGTATTGTACAAACCAAGTAATAGAAATTTATAACGAAACTACTTCACATGAATCATACCACACCAAACTTTTTCATCACTATATAGATCTTGTAAATGAAAATCATTTGACTAAATTAAATATAAAAGGATATTTTGATTATTTTGAACTAAAACCACTTTTTGTATGTCATGCATGTTTTTAAAGAAAAATGATCAAACTCTCATTTAGGGAAAAAGGTGAAAGGGATAAAGATATTATTTATTTTTTCATACCGATGTGTTTAGACCATTTCCTATTGATTCTAGGTGTGGGTACTCTTACTTCATAACTTTTAATGACGATTTTAGTAGATATGTATATGTATTCATGATGAGGTATAAGTCGTATTCCTTTTATATATTCAAGGAACACAAGAAGAAAGTGGTGAACCTTCTTGGTAAGATGGTTAAGAAACTTAACTCAGACTATGGTGGTGGATATATTATTAAAGACATCATTGATTATTTTTTAGGAGTACGGGATCCTATCCCAACTCACTCCCCCTAACATGCCTCAATGGAATGGTGTAAGAAAAAGGATGACCCACAACTATTTAGATAATGTGAGATCAATTATGAGTCATACAAGTCTCCAATTATCCTTTTAGGGATACACATTACAAATAGTAGCATAATTACTAAACCAAGTTCCAACTAAAGTGATAGAAAATATACCATACCAATTTGGGAATATAATCAAACCGATTTTTTCATACTTATATATGAGGGGTTGAGAAGATTTCGTTAAGGAACCTTCAAGGAAGAAACATTAACCCATAGACTCAAAGTGTACCTTAATATGTCACCCCAAGGAAACAATGGGATTTACCTATATGATCGCTCATAAAAAAGGTAATGGTAGAAATACATGCCATATTACAAGAGTGGGAGAACATATATAAAAGTGATAGTGGGATCAAGATATAATTTTATGTAGCTGAGTCTCAAGTTATACACATTTTGGAATAGGAACAATACCTACAAATCCCCATGAAAAAATAAGAAGTTCCAGAGACACAAGTACAATGTAGGAGTACAAGAGGGTATTGAGAACTATAATGGTGTGTTTTTGAATTCACTGAGGATGGTGACTCATTATTGGTTGATAATAATGATCCTCTAACATATAAAAAAGTATTAAGTGGCACAGATGTTTCCAAGAAGTAATAAAACATGAATTTTGAAACAGATTCCATCGACCATAACCAGGTTTGGATTTTGGTAGATCCTCTAGTGGATGTAATGCCTATTGGTTCCCAATAATTATTCAAGAAAAACTAGAAATTTATGTAAAATTCAACACCTTTAAGGTATTATTGGTTTGAAAATAGTTTAGACATTATCAATGTATAGACTATGATAAAAACATTTTACCAGTTCCAATGCAAAAATTCATCATAATCCTACTTTTCATTATAGATGTCTATGACTATGATATTTGTAAAATGGATATCAAAATACCCTTCTTTAATAAGAACCTTAAATAATATGTCTATAGGACACGGATTAATGTTTATTGACTCTAAAGGATTGCAAGAAGATTTGAAAATTGAAAAATTCATTTATGGATTAAATATATAATCTTGGTCATGGAAAATTTGATTTGACGATTCCATAAAATAATTTTTTTTTCATAAAGATTGAATGTGATCCTTGTGAATATAAATAGTTTAGTGGGAGTGTGGTATATTTCTTAATAGTACATATCGATGATAAATTACTTACTAGAAATGAAATTCTAATCTTATAGTTATTTAATGAATTATTGAATAAATGATTCACTATTAAGTACTTAGGAAAGGTGGAATACATTGTTAGGATCAAGATATATAATTATAGATAAATGAGACTTCTCAGCCTATGTCAAGGTACATATATTGAAAAGATACTGAAGATATTCGGTATCAAAAAATCCAAGAAGGGATTATTTCCAATGTCACATGACATTCATCATTTCCAAGAAAATATTCCCCTAGACACATGAGGAAAGTAAAAGAACAGTAGGGATTCCACATGCATCAGTTATTGGATATGTCTTGCATGTTATTCTATGTACTACTCTAGATGTCTCTTATGAATTAAGTGTGGTAGGCAGATATCATGTTGACCTAGGTGACTATTATTGAATATAAATTAAGTCTATCCTTAAGTATCTAAGTAATTCTAAGGATATGTTATTAGTCTATGGAATAGACGAAGAACTAGTCATTAGAGGATTGGAGGATTATAGTTTCCAAATAGATCAAGTTGATTTGAAATCACTAATGGAATACATATTCACTTTCAATGGAGGTTTTGTGAGTTAAATGAGCTCAAATCAGTCTGTGGTCACAAATTCTACAACAAATTATGAGTATATTAAAACTTCAAGGGTGGCTAAAGAACCAGTTTTGATACACAAAATCATCCAATAGATTTTTGTTTTACCTATAATTCAATATTCTATCACACTCTAATATGATAATATTGTAGTAGTGGACCTTACAAAGAATCCAAGGCCACATAAAAAGAAAATACATATACATAGGATATATCATCTCTTGATGGATTTTTCTCAGATAGGTGAGGTTCATGTGAGCAATATTTACCTGGAAGGAAACATGGTGGACCAATTTAATAAATCCTTGAATAGGTAGAAACATGATTATCATATTAGTTTCAGTGGACAAAAAGACTTAGGTAATGGGATCTAGTCCATGTGGGATATTGTTGTAGTTTGTTTCCTTTTACGAATTTATTGAAAATTTATTACATATATATTCCATAAATTGAATATTAATAAAATATATTATTATATATTGTTTATTATTAAGTATGAATTTAATGTAATAATTTTCTATGATATCAGTCGCATTAATAAGGTCCTAAAAATTCCCTTATTTTATGAGAACCATGAAGTTCTTTGATAATATTATTAAATATACTTATATGGTTGGATAATTTACTATGATAGGACACATATTATGGAAACTATCAGATGTGAGTACTCATAAGAAGATTAGGATTCTTCTTATGAATTTTGATATCTGTAATCTTCTAGATAATATATTATGAGATAGACCCACCAATGGGAGTTCTGTATATTTTGGTTTCATTAAATATTCATATCTGAGAGCATGTGTAATTGTCCTTACACTATAATATTATTATTTATTCATTTCATTACTCACACACTTAGAGTTACTAACCAAAATGTTCATTCCATATGTTGGCAGGAAGTTGGCTATGTTGTGCGAATCATGAATGTCATATTATTAATGGATAATTAAAGGAGGAATTTGTCCCTTCCATCTTTATGGAAGATTATATCTTAGACCGTTGATTGGGATGCAACCAACACATTAAATTACATGGCCTTGGGGTAACTAAATGTTTTTTAAAAAATTAAAAGAAATACTTATCAAGCATATAGGTTGATGAAATAGATACATGAACTACTTGATGATATACAGAGAAAAAGGGATTAAATTACATATTGAGAGTTCATATGTGGTTGTTAACATTGAAAATTAAGTTATTTCTATGGGTTTTCTTCACCCATTTAAATATATTAATATTTTAATTCATGAAATCCCACCCAATGCCAATGAGAAAGAATATTCTAGCTTCACACACTAAGTGTTTATATTTATCATAATTAAATTCTATTTGAATTTAATTATTATAATTAATATAATTATAAATATTAAATAATAATTTATCAAGTTTTATCGATCCCAAATATTTTTTGATGAATAAAATAATTAATTAAATACTATTTTTATTCAATAAATGAAAAGGATATCAATGTACCTAGATCACATTCGGTGATAAATATTAATTTATAATATGTTAAAATTATATTTTTTATAGCCCAAGTTATCACACATACCAAAAAATATTATTATTATTATTATTATAAAGGATGGGGTTTAATAAATATTATAATATTATTTAAGGCCTGGTACGCAATTAAATAATATTTTAACCAAAACCCCAACTCTATAAATAGATGGTTATGTCTATTGTGAAGTGTTAATTGAAAAATTTAAATTGAGAATCATTTTTCAATACATAATTATCTCACTAAAATTACCCATGTATCCCTATCAATAATGATAAGAACTTCTTTAAATATAAATGATATTAGAGTGATCAAGATGAATAATTCAAGAAAATTGATTCATTATGCTTGAACATTGAAATTGCCTGGTTTTTCTCAAAGATCAAAGGAGTGCATGTGGATCACCGCTATATGTATTTCACACTTTAATCCTTACAGAGTAATTAAGGTAATATAAAAGTGTTTTTATAAATATCAACAAAAACATGTACAAAAAGATACTAAGATGTGGTAATCATTTCTAATGGTAAAAATAAATTAATTATAAATTTAATGTGAATGATCCTCTATTGGGGTTTTAATAAAATTTAAATTAAATGAGATAATAATTTAATATCCACCAATGTAGATTATGTTGTACTCAGAACCTTTAGCATCTAAATCCTTATAAGTGAAAAAATCAACCATAAACCCAAAGATTACATGAGTCAAGATCTATGTGAGAAGCAAGGGATAATTATATAACTTCTCATATCAAAAAATAGTGCCTGATATGGATGGATGGTTCATGGATAAAAGGCCATATCAACCATTATGAGGGGGCCTGCAATATAATTTGGTAGTTGGGACCAATCAAGGAGTCATGTGTGACACTATGTATACTATAATGATAGGAATCAAACCATATTTTTTCATATAAAATGGTCTTAATGAATATCATACTCTTATATAAGGATGGGGGAATTTATTTTTTCATATTTGAATCATGTGGAGTGAATAGAAAATGAAATTCACAAGTGTCATAGTTTGAGAAGGCAGGAGACCTGATGTAGATGAAGTATCAATTCTAGGATGAAATGAGATAAATTTTTATCAGTGTAGTGTTATTGGAAAAAAATCATAATAAACTGGAAAACCCATACTCTCTAAACACTCTATTCATATCTGGAACATACATGAATGGGATGGATGGTTATAAAAAGTTACCATATGTCAGGGAGTTTAATGTAATGTGATAAGGAAAATGGTACTAATTAGTTTAAGGAATTACATCTTGGAACTACACTAAAATATTTAACATCATGTGGTAGGGACGCTGTGAACTGTCATGAAATTATCGAAGCGATTCTTGGGGAGATGTTTCATTCAATTTAGGGTCTTTCAATGAGGACTATTTCTTTTAATTTTATCATATTATAGTTTGTATGGTTTGGTATTTATTTTAAATTAAAAAATTTTGGGCTTATTGGGTGGATATGTAGTTTAACTCTATTTATCTAGGATATTAGGATATTTAGTTTAGAGATATACATTCAAGACTATGATATCACATAGTTTAACAATATGTGACAAGGTCATGGATAACTGACATAACCCATTTGGAGATAGAATTTTACATTAGAGTAAGAATGGCTCGCATGCATGTTGCATAGGTCTTAAGATTCTCTAACTCAATAAAGCCATTTTCTATCTTCTTTTGGATTTAGTATTTGAAGACAAATCATTATTCAATAATTTCTCTAAAATTTCGTTGGTAGGTAAAATAATTGTGATGATCATTTTGAATAACTCCTTTGGTATCATGGTCTTCATTTGATCAATAATGTTATGCACAAATAAATATGTGAATCATGTGAAAACATACCCAGTCTTAAAGGAATAGACTTTATTGTGTCTGACGTTGAGATATGGATATTACCAACTCTTTGATACACTTAGTGTGTTCTGATCAGTTCTTCTATATAGTTTAATCATATATTTGGGAGTCATTATATTCAATATCCCCTCATTTATCTTCTTATCAGCCCAATACTTTAAGAAAAAGACCCTTTTAATTATATATCCTAACAATCGATTGTAGGGGTAGTAATTGGAATTAACTCCCAAATATTCCTCTTAAGGTATCCTTCTTTTAATCCATGGGATCTTCACCAAATTATTCTCCACAAATAAGATAGAATACCTAGGAAGATAATTTGTTGGAATAAATATGCCTCCATTCATCTATCATCAACATATAGATGAAAATGTTACTTCCCCTTTCCACTATGTACTCCTGGATCAGAAAGGGAACATGGTAGAATTTTATTCCTTAGAGTTTGTTCTTAAATATCAATCAATTCATAGGGATATATTAAAGCTGGTGGTGACTATGAATTCACTTGATGAGATGGTGTAAAATATAAAAATTCCTTTAACTTTGTGGGTTTGGTGATCTTGAATAAGGTCTGAAATTCACCTGGTGTGGGGGTGAAATATATGAAAATTCCCCCACCCCTTTGGGATGGGATAATTCAATAAAATTAGGACCTCTATAATAGTATTTTTATAATTATCCATGGGGAAAATATCCATAAATAATATTCAAAATGACTTCCCATATATACTTACTTTCATACACTATCTGAGTGATATATTTCTCATCCTTAGGGGGTGAGGGGAAAAAGATAGGTTCATACACATTATTTTCCCAATGGAAAGATAAGTGGATGATGATTGGAGTCCTAGTGTGAATACTAGTTCCTAGATCAATCATTGACATTAGGAATATATTCTATCAATATTTAATTCTGAGGTATCAATGGTGTTGATAATTCCTTATTTAATGGTATGTGTGATATAATTGATCCTTTCTTTCCCAATGTCAAAAGTAGAATATGGGAAAACTACTATAAATCAAATGATTATGGAAGTTTATGATCATATATATCAAGAGTGAACTCATCAAAACCATGTGATATTTGTTTTATACTTCATTGATAACTTATTGATGGAAAAATTTGTGCAATTTTGTTTCACATCAGCGGAGTTTCCCATTTGGTGGTTTGGTTCCAATTTATTAATTTTTAGGGTTAGCACCCATTCAATTGTCTTATGGTCTGGGGTAACTTCTTATTTATATAAAAATATATCTTGGGATTATCTAATATAATTTTACCACCATCAACCAATTTTTTAGTAGGTATTTTATAATGATTCATTCCTAGACTATATGACCCAACGTGTAATGGTAACTGAAGCAGTTTCAATGATCATTCTACCACGATTCATCTAAATTATTTATTTCTAGAATCATGACGAAGTTATCTTCTAGAATAAAGGTGATGTTCCTTAGAACACAACCATTATATAAGGAATAAATTTTATTCATCCTATTTTAAAGGTCACATCACCTCACCCTTTTTGGTTTGAGGGTGACAATAGCTACTTCCACCCTCCATATATTCCTTTCCTGTGTTGGTGGTTCTAGATGAGTGATTCCCTTGTTTTATCACATATAATCCTCTATATATTGTTTTGTATCCATGATCTCGCAAAAACACTAGAATCCTCTTATAGGATGAGTATAGTTGGAAACTCATCCTATATGTTCTCCATACATATATGTAGTAATTGTTCCTAGTGAATCTATATTTTAAAGGCATATTTCAAACCCTTACATCAAGCAATGAAATTAATGATTCTCTCATTTTCTTTATACTTGTAATTATATAGGGTGAGAATAGTCATTTTCCTCATCAAAGAACTAAATTAGAAGAGGATTTTTTACGGAAATATTCCAACCTTGAAATAGTCTCATCTATAAGGTTACTTTTCCATGTAAATTTGGGGCCTCCCATGGTCTGTCGAAAGAATATAATATTGGTGACTCTTGTTATATTGGGGTTCCCAACACTATTCCACACTAGGAATATGAATGGGAAAGTTTTTTTTGAGATCACCGATTATAGTGAATATCGAGAAGTTGGGATTCCCCGAGTTTCATGGAGGAGGACTTGAATCCACCCACTCGGGATATGGATTTCTCTTAGGTTGTACCAGTTCTCATAAAACATCAATAGAATCCATTTTATTAGAGACACCATCTAGTAATTCCTAGTATACCACCACCAAAGCAAGCCTTGTGCAACTTTCCTAAACTAGAATATGACGTTTCCCAAGTTGTGGTAACTCTTGATAACAAATCTACATTGTAATTAATTTTGTTGATTGATATGATCTCAAGTTGATGGGGGGATTATGTATGGGTGGTTTGAGAAATATCCTCTCATTGAAGAAGGTATGTTTAATGGTGTAGGGAATATTCATCTTGTTGGCCATACTCAGTGATTTTGTTTCCCCACATCATTTTAACATTGATCTTCTCAAATTTTATTATTTTTAATTTGAGAAGAGAAATATTATCTTATTCAGAGGTGACTTCTGCATTTTAGGTAGTGATTTGGTGATGATCGCCACAACACCTATTTCTTCTTCAACATTATCAGGGTTTATAGTAATAGTTTGAACAATAATGAAGATATTAACTAATGTGAAACATGTTTCTAAAATTACCGATTCCATTGTGGGATAAGTATATATAACCATGGAATGTTCCCACTCACATGATGATATTAAAGACGAATCTTTGTTTAAAATCATAAAAATGTTCCCATTCTTATGGGATGGTGTTCTCTGTAGGATTCCACATCCCCCAAGGATAGTTATGATGATGCTTTATGATTTTTGATAGTTGAGTTCTAGAATTGTTTATGTTACACTATTGGGATATTCATATGGGCCTCCAAGATGTTGGATATAGTAGGGATATGGACCTAATTTAGAGTTACACTAATTGGATTACCCAGGAAGAGTCTTCTTTTGGATGTCCAACCATGAATGATTGGGATAGCAAAGCTTCCTTTGCAGATTCTTGTAGAATTGAGGTAACACATAAGTAATGATGATTATGTTGAATAGGATCCATGTTTTGAAGATTTTAGGTGTTTTCCTTTATTTTTGATTTCCAACTTGGTCTCCCTAATGAAATGGAGGAATGGATTACTATGCTCCAGGGATAGGCCCCAGAAGTGTTTGGATACATAAATAGGGGAAATGTTCGTGTTTGAATCCTTCTATTGATAGGATGTCTTATAAATCATCATCATATGAAGGATTTTTTATGATTCTTAGAAATTTATGATAGAGTTGATGATATTATATTATAATATAATAACATTTACCAACCAACCCTACTGTGCTAGTTTGGTGATAATTTATATTTGGGCCTCAAAGACATGGTCTCCATGGATGTTGAACTATATGTTTATAATTTCATATAGTTATATATAGAAAATTTTAGTGTCTCGTGGGTATAACCAAATTTTCCCATGATCATGGAATTTGGTGGGGATTTTGATGATTCCCTTTGAATTGTAGGGTGTCCAAAGGTTCTTGAAAATGAACTAAAAATAAGAAACACATTATGTATCATCATAAATAAGAGTACACAGTTGATTAATCACCTTCACAGATAAAGGAATCATGTAGGGTTCACCATTTTTATTTTTGTGGAACATGAAAAAAAAGGCCTAAAATGAAATTGTTATTTAGTCCCTTCTCATTTTTAGAAGGATTTTAATAGTTGAACTATTCATGTCATATTCACTATTTTTTCTAAAAGAAACTCTGATGGATCCCACATATGGGAAGGTTCGTCGAGAATGTCATTGCTAACCAATTTTCCAAATATAGGTGTTCACTGAGGTGTTTTTATCAATGTTGATATAGAATGTACATTGTTCGAGAGGGTGGGAGGTCAGGCTCATCGTATGTTTCAAAGTGGATTCTAACCAACTCTTGGACTCTCTTATAGATTTAATATATTATTTTTATCCTTCCCAAATCCTAAATAAATAATGGTTACCCATTTTCTAATTATATTATCAAAACCATATATATATATAAACACATGTGTGTATTATTTATTTTCCATATTTCTATTATTATTTCATGATTCTTTTTTTAATCCAAATACATTGGTTTTCTAGATTTTATTTTCATCCAAGGAGGTGGCAGGTGTTGTAGAGTTGGGATCGGGCTTGTGAGACAGATTCCTATATATCTTTATGAATGGAATTAAAACCCATGTAGTCTAGTTCCATTTAATGGGAAACACCATAGCTTTTAATGTCATATGATAGGACCTATCCATGTATTTTAACATCTTATGGTAAGGACTACTAGGGAAAAGGAACCTAGTAATAGTTTTTTTGGGGATTACACATGAGAGGCCCTTTGTGGTTCGTCATGTTTATTATTAATTAAAAAGGAGGTGATATATATCATCTATAGACCATCACCAGAATCATCTCATCCTTTTCACCAGATAATGATTATTCTCCTTATACTCCATAGTAAAAAAATGTCTTATACTCATCATAGAGGTGGTATCTATCTTAGGTTAGGGTTGAAACTATATAGGAGGCCCTTGTATGGGGATACCAAGAGGATTATATCAACTCAATATATCTTTATAATTTTAGAGGATAATATCAACTCATTGTGTATATAGAGGGAAAAAGTAGTATCTCAACTAAAGGTGAGACGAGTTATCATATACTCATCACAAATGAGAAAAGAAATGTTTTTTTAATGTTAGGATACTAATTTAGAGAGGATTAATATGTATCCTGATTAGCATGAATTAAGACCCATGTAGTTTGAGTTATATAGTTTAAGGAAATATGTGGGGACTAGTATATAAAATTTATCATCTTGTTTCAAAGATGTACACTATATAATTTAAAGTCATGAAGCTCATACATAAATCTGATTTATGTGATGCATCTCAAATATGATAATTGAATTATAAAATATACCTCTAATCCCACATGAGTCACGATCGATTTGAGAAACAATAAATAAGATTATTTGTGTATTGTATTTGAATGAAAAATAGGGTATTTAATGGGTCATACATATGAGCTTCCTATTCAGGTGCTTAAATGGATAAGTGAGTCAAGTTATAGAATGAATTATTGGGGTTAAAACCTAGTAGGAGAACTATATAAGTATTATTTTTTCTTAAAAGTTCTTATGATATGATATTGAGGGGGGATTATACATGAGATTCTCTATGTGGTAGATTTAGTGGCTTTTACAATGAGTTTTCTCATACATGATAACCAGGAGGAATATATTGACTCGTGGTGAATATAAAAACTATGATAAGTATATCAACTTGAGGTGAATAATTATAACCTATATGTTTATATCTAATCAAAGGGATAGTGTGGGGATTATAAAAGTATGTATCCATGAAGTTCATAACATGTTCAGTGCCTCGACTATGGGTATGATTGGGGATGGCTCTAGAAATGAGGCCCATACAGGATTCTTATGTCATAAAATGGATGTAAATATGGGAGATAGTGGGGATTGTGTACTAGAATCAACTATATATAGAATGGACTTGAATCAACAATAACAACAATTTTTATTTAAGTAAAATGTGGGAGGAAAGTCACACAGAAAAAAATAGCAAGAATTATGAATGCATGGGAACTAGGCAGGTCTAAAATAATGCAAACCAATTGCATAAACCCAAACAAGATAAACACATTCTGAAGGAGTCATATATGTGATAAACAGGAGGAGTATCTTAGCTTAAGGTGTTGAATGCAACCAGGATTAGTATCTTGACTCAAGAAACATGATGATACAAAGATTATATCACAACTGGAGGGGATTTTTATATCCTTTAGGACTATTAAGATGAAATAAATAATATTTTTTAAAGGGTGGTATCATAAAAATTGTAACAAAAAATATGTTTGATCTAGCCTAAAATATTTTTCATGAAACACTTGATTGTTATTATGGTTGTCCCAGAAGAAAAGGAATCGGGCTAAAGGCCTTAGTATGTAGCTCTTTATTGATCCTAACTAAGTGTAAAGAGGAGTATCCTCAACTTTATGGACCATTGGGATGAGGTAAAAATGTTTATATTTATATTTTTCATAGAATTGAAGTGTTATACTAGGGATTTCATGGTTTTCATAGGGGGATATGTGAATGAGGATTAACATAGAGTGACAATATAGTATTATCACAAATAAATTTTAATATAGAACCTAAAGAAGGAGAGTGATGACATAAGATCATTTATATAAGGCCCTATAAAGGACTTACACATAGGGATCTTCTCGAAGGGACACTTCATATCTTGATTTTTGAATGGCCACTTCATAGAATGATTTGAAATGGGTAATCATGTAGAGTGCATCATTTAAGGAAATTCATGTATGTTCTTTGTGAAGTAATTCCCCTCTCTTTTATTGGATCTCAATAATTTACCTGAGTGGTTCATCTAAAAGATAGATTCCATTTTTAGTACTCCATTTTTGAAGTGTGAGTCAATATTTATAGGAATAAGAAAGTAACTATCTTCAAGAAATATGTAGTCTCATTGAAATTGAATTTAAACATGAATGGAATAAAATTCTACATTGTGGGTATGAAATTACCACCCCCAATAAGAAAACAAAATATGTTTCACAGAGGGATTGAAGTTCTACATGAATGGAGAAAACTTCAATGTGGTGGGTAAAAAATTGCCACCTTCATGCTGCAAAAGAAAAGGTGTTTACCTAGGGATTGAATTTCTATGTGAATAGAGGAAAAAATCCATGGGAAATTCTTGATGTTCTTCATGGGAAGAGTTATTTGTGGATCAATTTAATTTCAATGGGGATCCCTTCATTTTATTTGTAGTGTAATTTCATTATCCAATTTATTGGATGCTAAAATAATGTGGAAATTTAAAAAATCCTAACTTTTTTACTTTTATTTTTTTTGGGGTCCACAACCATTTAATAGAACCATTCAAAGAGAAAAAAACTCTTAGATATATTTTATACACCCTAGAATGAATTTGTCCAGGAAAAAATTCCCAAGTAACCCTCAAAATTAGTGTTTATGTCATTGACATCCTTTTCATTTGAAACATGTGAAATCCATTTCCTTCTCTGATAGGGTGGTTCTCACAACCACATCACTTCATTGGGATGTTTTTTTAAAATTATCTTCATCACTCTATATGTGAGATATTATACAGTACATAGAAATATCATTTGTTTATTCTTCAAGAATGGAGATAATTTTCTCCCTAAATTTGACATGTATTGTCAAAGTGAGGATAATATCAGGGGATCTATATAAAAGTTCATGCAATAAATAGTTTTATTCAAAAAATAATTTAGTTCATCATTATACTATTTGGAAAAATGTGTTATGTATTTTTAGTTCATGTAATGAGGACTTTGTCCATGGTGTTTAGCATCTTAAAGTGAGGATGAATGATATATGGGAATATTTTTTACTTTTTTAAAGATAAAACTTTTATAAAAAATATATATCAAAAACTTCTATATGGATCTAGATCTCATGTAAGGATAAGGGTATTGAAAGTTATAGATATTCATTGTTAGGACCAAGATAAGATGTCTAGGTTTCACTATTTATCCAAAATTACTAGTATTAATGCCATATATAGTTCTAATAGGTTCATATAATCAGATATAGATCATGTACAGATCAAGTAGTGTAAAATTCATGTGTTCCCTAGTGTGATAATTAATGAAAAAGCCCAAACTGAATGGGTATAAGAACAAAACACTAGAGTAAAACCAATATGAGTAGAGTCCATGGTTAAGCTAGAGATAAGGGATCTCGATATCTCTAAATATCATAAAGTTCCAAGAATAAATACACACATATTTCTTATGAATTACCCCTATGAAAATAAAGAGCTTTACATGGGGGGGGCATTGGATATGTTGTAACCTTATGAAAGGAACTAATCATGCCCCAAGAATAATTATAAGTATCATTATATTATGTAAGAGAAAGAGTCTAAAAAAATGGGACACTCGTGATAGTTTAAATTAATACATGAAGAACTCAATATTATATATTTTATAGTCAATTGGTTTGGAAATGGATCACTATTATTGAAGAATATTTCACTTGATCACATTAAATGGAGTAATCAACCAAAAACTCTAAGACCATGTGAGTCATGATTGGTGTGAGAAAAAAGAGGTGATTAGAAGATTAACTAAATCACAAGAAAGAATATAAAATGGGTGAAGTTTAATAATATATTTTAATGTCACACATAAAATATATATCATGAAGTTTAACATCATGAAATGAGGTTGTTGTCATGAATTTTCATGTCCTGTGACATGGATGTCGGTGCTATGCAGTTTAACATCATGTAGCTAGGATGAAAAAGGTTTTTTTAGTTTAAAGTCATACATTTTTTACTAAGTGTCCCTCTCAAAAATTCATAAAAATTATTTCATAAAAAATCATTGATTTTTAGGGTCCTGATACACTATTCATCCATCATGATCAAAAAAGTATGATCAATTAGAGTAGACCTTGTGTATTTTGTAAGGCCCATCCAACCTTTTTCAATTTTTGGAGGTTTATTCCTAGGTATCATTAAAGTTATGATATAATATACCAGTTCTACTAGGAGAAAATATTAGAAGAAAACATTCTTACTGAATGGTCATGCAATTTGTTCCAAATATGTTTCTTGGATATATAGTGTGTATATGATTTTCTCATTGAGTTGTTCTATCTTATCTTTCCATTTTTAGAATAATTAATATTTGTAATCCCAATTAAATATAGAGAATAAAGAAATGGTAGATGAGTCTTGATGTGTATAACTGATGATGTGACATATAAAAAACATACAGGGTATCTTACATAGTAGTACTGATTGTGGAGAGATAATACCATAAAGCGTGTAGGTGTTTTTTTAGATATGGAATCTTATTATTTTTCACAATATTTTGAAGTATATTTAAGGAATTTATATGGAAAACATTATCATCCCATTCATTAATTCATGGTAGTGGGATAATAGGTTATAATTAATGATGGATTTTGGATACAACCTTTTAAATTTAGAAGAGAAAAATCAAGAACCTTTGTTTATCAATATTGTGTGAGGACACCAAATCGAGTATTTTTGTTTGACTTCATAGATTCGATGACAGCTTTTGTCCCAAATTCATTGAGGTACATATCCTTATCCCTTTTTGAGAATGAATTGGAGGCAGTGATAATGTGCTTGAAATACCTAGTTATAGCTAGTTTATATGTCCCCATTATATAAATTCCCCAAATAGAAAATAGCCAACATTATATAGAAATGTGTAGAAGATATGGGGGGTAAATGGATTAAATTAGAATGTATCTTTAATGTGTGGAGTATTCTAGTGAATTCCATTTAGTCATGGGTCATTTGTGGCTTGAAATATTTATTCCTTCTAATTTTATGGGAGATCATTGTTTCAAACTAATGGGCACCACATATTCCATCATGGACTTCCTATATAATTGATAATGTCTCTCATCCTTCAATTAATTAATATAGGAATAAATTTAATACTTGATGGGTAGTGATTTTTAAGAATTTGGTACATTATACAGGATGAGTTTAACTACCTAGCATAAAATAAACTATTTCATAGCTCTAGTTGATGAAATAATTCCACTATAGATGTAGTCCATTACGGGGTACATCCATATAATGGTGGTATAAAATGTTGAGGATATCATATCATGTGACTTAGGTGTGGTGTTTATTTCATTTATTTCTTCCATATCTCTTTTAATTAATGGAGATACCATAATTTAATAAGTGATGAAAATTATTTTCATAACCTAGTCTGATTTTCCAATGTTTTGGTTGCATTAGATAATGCATCAGTGTGAGCATTAGTTGAATGTAGATTTTGATACTATGTTGGAACATGGAAGAATTTATCCATTAACCCTCATACTTGACCCAGTAGAGAAATTTATTCTTCCACTATAAAATTATATTCACAATCTTTCTTCTTTTTCACCAACTATAAATCTCCTTTAATATTCATATGGGTTACTAATATCCATAGAGATATCTCCTAGCCTACAATGATAGCTTTGTATTATTCCTCTTTATTATTTAATCCCGTTGAAAACATGAAGGAATATTTTAAAAATTCATTTTTTAGAGAGATTAATGAAATTTAAAATCCAACCGAATTGAGTTTTAGGTTTTTCATTCTTCTTTTATTGGTCTTTTGGAGCTGTCATCAAAATACACCCGACAAGTTTGTGGATTTTATCGAACAAAGAAAACCTCCTCATCAGAAATGGATGGTTGAGGATGAATTTAGGTAGGTAAAAATGATATTCCATGTGTACCTTTTTATGCAACTTGTAGTTTCTTATATTCTAAACAAATAATACTAATATAAGGTATTTCCTCTTGATATCAGAATATTGTTTCTATGTATCCACTATTGTTATTCTAAAATAATTGACTTTTCTCATTAATTGACATATTATTATGGTAATAAGGTAACCAATTATGACTCTAAAATTACTATGTATAGGATTAGTAAGTTTCCTTCTATAGGATGCATCAATACCATTGGGATCAAGAGTTACTACTTTATATTTTCAATGTATCTCTATAATTATTCACCACATTTAATAGATATACACCTTCTTCATAGGATTTTTAAGGGTAAGAACTTGCATATTAGGCTATATTTGAAGTTCTTTACATAGGTAAGTCATGCCTAAACCCCTCTCGAATTTTAGAGATTTTGAGGAGGTGTAATTTCAAGGATTTGTTTAGTCTTATTGGGGTTGAAATTAATGTCATGATGGTGACCCATGCATTGGAGATGATTCATTTTTGTTAGCCCAAAAGAACATTTAAAGGAATTAATATTCATTCTATATTTTTATAGTTTATTGTACACTGTTTCAAGATCAAAATATGATAAAAAAATTTAATATTTTACCACCAATTCATAAACATATCATTCCATAGTTTTCTCTAAGAAGGGATTTAAGATATAGTTTATGGTCTATTGATGTGTTTCACCATCATTTTTTAAAACAAAATGAATAACTTAATAATTGTATAACCCTTGGGGTTCTTTAAAAGTGGTTTCCTACTCATATTTGATATCCATTCTGATATGATTGTATTCTAAATATTTATCTATTAAAGAGATATCCAAGATTCTAGTGGTCACATAAATTTGTAATTCTAGGATTGGGTTGAAGAAATCATATTTTCTATAGTTTTAGTTTAGATATATAAAATCAATGTAGACCTAAATTTGATTATTCTCACACTACAACATATTCATTGTTTAGCGTTAGTTTTTATAGGTTGTTTACTAAACCACTACTAAAATAAAATTAAATTATTTGACGGAGTATTTTTATAAACTGCTAAAAAACAATTCTATTAAAAAACACACTTTTTACCCCCTACCCTTCTCCCTCCCTTTATATATACATCACCCCTGATCTACCCTAGCACATTGGTTCTCCTGATCCCTCTCTTGTGCCACACCTTCTAACTCGAGCTCCCCTTCCCCCTTAACCCCAAAACCTAGCACCACCCCTTACCATCACTCTTGAGGCCTCTTCCACCCGTGACCCCAAACCCTAGAACCCCCCCCCCCCCCCCCAGTGCTACTGAGCCCTCCGCTGAACCCCACAATTCTCTCTCAAGATCCCATTCCTCGTGAAACTTGAACCCTAGAACCACCATTTTCCCCCATACCGATGCTCCAGAATCTCTTAATCCCTCTGATGTCATTCCCCCTGATCCTTTATTGGTGTTTCGGTCATAACCCTGTACCCCCTGGTCCCTTTTCGGCACTGTGGTCATAGTCACATGCCACCCGATACCTTTGTTGACACTTCAATCACATCCTCATTCCCCTAAGCCCTTTTTCGGTGCAATTGTCATAGCACCATGCCCCCAATCCCTTATCGGCATTGTAGTCATAGTCCCCCACCCTTGCGGTCACCTGAGTCTCCATCCTCACCTGAGCGGTCTACCTACCATTGCCTTCACATGATCCTGTGATGGAGTTGAGGTCATAAGGTTTGATTTATCTCTTTATCTAAAATCTGATATTGTTTTATTATATTTGTAGACTTATGTAGTGTGTTGATGACTACTGAAACACTAAGTGTAGTATTATTATTTTCCATTGGATTGTTTGATTTTCAATCAAGAATCATATTTATTCATTATATTATTTTCGATTGTCTAGTTCTAGTTGGTTCATATATGAGGATAAATCATCTTACAATTATATTGTAAACCATTGGATTTTATATTAAACTTTTGGTGTCTGAGGGATGCACTTATGGTTAGTGTCATTCAGGTCCATCCATAAACATGGTTCAGGGTCGAGATGATTTTCATGAAGATAGGATTTTTCAGGAATAGAAATTAATAGTATAAAAAGGTGTGGATAACCTCTTTATACTGAACATCAATTTACTAGGGTGGTCTAGGAATGAAATATTTTTCTAATAATATTTAACGATATAACCATTTAATTATCATGGGTTTAACTGATGAGAGTTTGGTATCATGAATTAATAATGATACTTCCTACTATGATTCTAACATTCATGTGGTGTTATATTTTATATACATTTCAAAATGATGTCATGATTTGTTTCTATACATTTAGGGGACTACTTGTGGTTGAAACCAAAGTTTTTAATGAATATTTTCATGAACATGGTAAATAAGAATTATGATGTGTACTGAGTCATTCTTGAATTTTGTTTTGTATATCCCTTAAATGTGATTTATAGGTTATTGGAACATGAATATGGTGTGTAACTGGATGATAAACATGAAATGTATTTAATTGGAAATAACTAACTTACTATTAATCAGAACCCAATATATTGTTAACATATGTTATGAATTTTATAATGGTACTCGAGATCATAATTATATGTTTACTGCCTTACTTTTTTAATGGTAGTTGTCATATATATACTATAGAGAACCAATTAAAATGATAGATTATATTTTTTTATCATCTCATTAATAGTTTTCATGACATGGAATGCCTTCACTTAAATTACACGATTTATAATTATAATTCAAAATTAATATTATTAGACAAAAATAATTCTTCAAGGTGAACATTTTTTGTTTTGGATAATTTTATAACATAATAAAGAATTTTGTTTTTTATTCTAGTTTATGTATATAGTTATAAAATCAAGTCTAGTATAATGTGTATAACAGTAAATAAAATAGAACAATGTTAGAATATATAGATGAATTTAATTTTTATGTTATTTGATATTATACCAATTTTTAAATTATTGGCCATGAGAGCATGTTGAAATTTGTAATATAATTTTTGGTTTTTTAAAACATGAATTAATTGATAATGATGGTTTCAAATAAAAAATATTTTTGGAAATATGTTTTAGCCTGGAGAATCTTGACGTGGAATAGGACTGCATATGATAAGTCATAAAAAATTGTTTTCTCCCAAGTTTAATATAATTGAAAATGATTTAAATATAAATAGAAGATGATGGAATTATGTTTTGTATTAAAATTCATTATTGAAACGTGTTTTTGACTACTTTAATAACATTACATGTAAATGGAATTATCAGTAAAAATTGTTAATTTGTTTTTTATTATTGGTTACATGTTTTTATATGGTTTCACCCAAATAAGATTATACGTATGACATATAATATAGATTGTAGTTTACATTTCATTTATCTATGCCTTTGTATGGAATATTCTAGTTCATCTAAAATGAGATGGTTTAAATATTTTATATTCCATTGTATGGACTATTCTATGTATTGTTTGTTTTTCCCAGGGTTGTTCTGGTGTTGTTGAATCTACATGTGTCTTTTTTTAATCAGCATTTAGTGGTGGTTTAAGCCACCCCTAAATATTCCATATTATTTTTTAGCAGTAGTTTAAACTACCAAAATATATTAATGTTTTTTTGGTGGTTTTAACCATCACTAAATATAATATAATGTTATTTAGTAGTTGTTTTTTTTGGTTTCTTCCTTGGTTTTCAAGTATACAAATATTTAGGATTTATCCGTTGTTTAAACATTCACTAAATCAGCACCATATTTTTTGGTGGGAAACCATTACTAAGAAGAAAAAAATCTCCTCTAAATACACATTCAATGATTCATACTAGAAACTATCTCTAATTTGAAGGAACTACCTCCTATTGGATGTTGACACCAACATTAGTGGTTGTTTTTTGCGACTATCTTAGAAACACTTGGTCGCAATTTAAACCTCCTCCAAGAGGTTATTTTATTGTACGGTTATTTTTATGAGGATAATATTGGATATCCATTTTGGGTATTATAATTCCCAAAGGAAGATAAATGATCTTATCACCATCATCATCCAACTTGGAAGCATGGGTTGGATTCATTATCATGGCTACTTGTTTATAACCATGATAACCATCTGGTAGTCCCAAATGATGGGTGGCTAAATTTGGATCCAATCATGGAATCTATTAATAATTCAAAGTTAATACATACCAGTTATACATCAAGAAGAATATATATATATATATGTATATCTTTTTATCATTGGGATACATAGTGGAACTAATTAATGTGAGCCACAGGTCTTCTTCTATGCCAATATTCACCTTTCAAAGTTTATCAATCGTAGTAGATATTATCTCCTCAAATTTTTAAGGGGAAACTATGAGATCTTCAACCACATCATCCTCCACCTCTATATCATCAATAGAAGGATATAATTGGGAATTTGGGGATGTAGATGAAAATATGGGTGAATATTTTTCTTCTTTGAATGATAATGTGGTTTCTCAAAGTCCAACGATTACTACTTTGAGGATACCTTTTTTAAAGAAATATTGGATTATTTCTCCCACCTTGACACTATCATCAGGGATGAATAATATTTTTATATCCTAATATTCAAGGAAAGAAATAAGTGAACTTTTATTTTTTTAATGATGATGTTGAAGCATCATTGGATTTTTAGGATGATAAGGGGATATTTTTATTAGAGGCGTTATTATTTCTACCAATACCACATTCCTCTTCTCCCAAACATAAAATCATTGATACTATGGGTATTTTGATGATGGGGTAACTATACCCCAACCCCATGCTACTCTCCTTCTTAAGGGGTGATTTCTAATTGATCAAAGAGGTTTTTTCTGTGTTGTTTTAATATCATTATGTTTCGCCCTAGCATAGATATGATCATTATCATGATTGATCGATATGGGTGGTATTGTTTTCTTATTCTTTATTGTAATTTCATGTTCCAATCAAACTTTATTCTGAACCTCATATGATAGGAATGTAATCAAGAGCTCATCCTCTTAAATGAGATCCACATGACCCAATGATTTCCTAGATCAAGAGTGTTTTCCTCAATCTGATAAATGGGTAGCACATATTCATTACTAAACTACTTGAATGGGTTAATATGATCTATTTTAAAACCATTTAAGGTATTGTAACAGATGTTGTTATCTATCACATGATGCTTTCCTTCCCTTTGGTAGAATCCTACATCTATATACTAAGATTCTTAATATTTGAAAGGGGAATTATCACCATAGAGCACCTTAATTCATCTTATGATATAGTACATGGGGTTCTAATGGTATGATTGGGGTACTACAATATGATGATGGAGCCATGGTATTCCCAAAAAAGCATTAAAATATGTTTCTAGTTGGACAGCCATGAACTTAGAGAAAGAGACAAGTTATTTGAATTGATCTGTAACCTTGATTCATCTAAAGGAATTATTCTCACTCTTTTCATACCCTTGGATTATCATAATAGAGGGAGATATGTATGACTCATTTTATCACAATATAAATATGTTTTGGATAAATATGTGGTTGATTATTGAGCCATATTTAATGAGATACCAATGGATGGTGATGTCTTACAGCTTTCCAAATATATATAAGGCTTGATACATCCTTCATTAATAGTCACTATATCTTTTCCATTGAAGGAGATAATTATAATAAAATTATATAGATTTGTATCTACATGATATACTTCAGTAGTAGTGACTTCAAATTCCAAATATTAAGGTCTTAAGAGATCCTCAATGAGTAATTATTAGAGTTCCTTTGAATGGTGAAGTATATCAAGAATTGAAAAACTAGTTGGGATAATTGATATCTATTTCAAAATATCAAAATTTTGTAATTGGGTTCATCTCTTCATGTTGTGTGGAATTTCCCTAGCCTATGGATTTTATGTTTATGTTTCTTGTGGTGGAGGATAATTTTGGTAACTAGTATTTGGGATTATATTGGTCATTTTTGGAATGTCTTGTGTTGGCCTTCCCATATTTTAATTCTGATCAAACAAGTGAATATTATCTCAATAATTCTTCGATATAATTGGAACTAAATTGGACATGGATGATTCAAGAGTATGTCAATTCTCTTGTTGGTTAAGATTAAGTGCATCTCTCTGGGCCGTTATAGTATATATGGATTTGGTGAAAACATTTCTTGAATTTCAGGGTCTATGTTATCCTCATGTACCTTATCCTCCCATGGCCTCTATAACCACATGCCTAATCCTTGATTATGGGTAGGTAAATTGAGTTTTTATTCTTACACATAATCTAATAATGTATTTTTAAAGTGAATTAACTTGATAGAATCGTACTTTTATTCTTTTTCTAATGATAATTCCATTTTATGGGGTGGTGCTCGTTTTCTTATTTGTTGTGAAAGTTCACATATTATTAGAGATTGTTGTAAGAAATCTATGTGATTCTAGACTAGTTTAGGTAATGGAAATAAATTCTAATTCTATGTCATATTCTTATCACACTGATCAAAATAATTCTCAAAATACCTGTTTTTAGAGGATTGTAATGTTTTATAATTTATCTTGGCCACCATATTGAGAATTGTACTTCTAACTAGTTGATCCAGTCACACACTAAGGACAGAATGTTTTAGGTTAATGAAATTTCTGGCCATATAATTATCAATATTTTGTTTAACCTTTTCTAAGACCTTAAACTATTATAAATCCCCTCCTAGTGGAATTTTCAATCCATAAGTCACATTTGTCAACAATTTTCTCAACCAGACTTGTCTAGAGATAAACATTTTCTATTGAATATCCTTTAATATAAATAAATTCTAGATATTATTCCCTATAATCAAATGGTATGGTAAATAATTAGAGAAATCATCGAGAACAATTTATATGGGTTTTCTAAACTCGGTAAGCCTAAGAAAATAGTTATCCATAATAATAATGAAATTACTCAAACAATCTATTTCGACAACAAATAAAAATTAGTATTCATATATTTATATGGTGTATACCTATTCTCTTTTCTTTCCTATTATTAGGTATATCGATTTCATTTTTTCTACTTGTATATAGGCATAGTGTGATATTAGATGAGTATATGTGTCAGTGAAGGTGTTGAATCTTTTTTAAGCATAAAAAATATATTTTCTTCTTTTATAGGAATTATTCCTTTAGCTTCTAGAATTGGCAGAGATTTGGATTTTGAGTGATAAATAGTATATTCTCACCTTTTTAAAACTACTAAAAACACTTGAAATTCACCAGGTTATTTCAGTGGGAATAATTTTATCTATAACTTATCCTAAATGCTTTTATTCATATCTATAATTGTTTTTCTTGTTGAGGTTATATATTCAAGGAGTATGTCAGACTATTCTATTTTAATTCTCACATTTCTTTAATATTATAGAGGTTTTGGATTTTCATATTTATTATTATAGAGTGGAATTTGTAGATAAATTATTAACGGAGGACTTACCATATTGTGACTGAAAAATATATTTGGTTGTTATATTAGATGAATACTAGTCCCTCCAAATTCTGCATGAAGCATCTGAGCATGGATGCTTCTTGTTTTTTCAAGTATTCCTATCGTGGGGAATCATTGAGTCAGAAAGTGTGTCAAATAATGATTTTATCCCCCAATTCAATTAAATATTTATATGTTTGGGTTTCCAAATATGAGTAAAGGAGGAGTTTCATTTAACCACATAGGGTATGGTTTTCTTTCTAGGTGCACTGGTGTATTTCTCCATTCTATAGACTCTGTTTGGTTGGTTAATTAGAAAATAGAGCGAAGAATATCTAGGGGGATAGTTTAATGGGAAAACAATTTAGTAGAGGAAGAGGGATCCTCATAATAAATAATTCTTCTTCACGTTTTTAATAATATCATGTATGAGACAACCTGGTGTATCTTTCTTGAAATAACACTGATTACCACTCCATTGGATGGAAATATAATATTCCTCAACCATAATTTTTAGATACATAAATTTTTTAAATTCAAAAATGGTAATATGACCAAAGTTATATCTTATTGGTGATGTATTACTTTCTTTATGGGGATGATTCAATGGAGAATAGATATGGGTATCCACTGAGAAGTTATACTCAACGAGAATGTTTTTCTTAAGTAGTTATGAGTTGCTTTATCTTTTTATATCCTATTTAACATAGTTATAACTTATCATTTATGTTGAGAGACTCAATTTCTCTAGGTGGTGGGAGATATGTGGACATGACTTTCCTATTTTCATTGTAGAATCTCCCTCAGTGGGAACTGGTTTTGTGTTAGGAGGATCTCCAAGGTATTGAGTGTGCCTTGGATACCAGGTATGCACATCTTCCTAAATAACATTAGTGTCGACCATGTTTTGGATGAATGCCTCCTTTTCATGTCTTTTTATATCCTTATTATTCTTTTTATTATCCACAGAGGTGATTTTGATGGAATTAACTAGTTTATATCATCCTAGAGGTACCATATCCTCATCAAATATATAGATGGATCTATATCCCTTTGAAGACTAACTCATAGAAAAATCGTAATACTCAATGGTTATTATTCTCCTGGAATGAAATTTTAAGTTACAACCACTCTGGTGTTTTATCTTATCCTACCTTTATTCCCCCATAAGTTATCTATGGATCATAATCCTAATGGAATCATAAATGATTTTTAGTGAACATGTACCAATGGAAGTTGGTGGATCTTGTAGTAGGAGGAATTGTGAATGACTCTCTTTTTAATTTACCATCAATATACAAAAGACATAATTTTCATTGGGTAAATATATATGGTAATATAAATTCCCTTATGATTATGGGTTGGGTTTGACTTGGATGCACTACTTTCAATTTTTTGTAACCTTTGGGGATTTTATAATCCAATAGCTGTGGGTGTTGTAAAAAAACCTTCCATCCTTGTGTGGGGAGGGGCTGATCTCATAGTATAGCTAAGGTGGAAATTAAATTTTAATTATTGTTTTTTATCCTATTATATGATCACTTGATGGATGTAACATGCATTCAAATTATGAAATTATCTCTTTTTTGGTCAGTAATATAGCCAAGCAATTGGATTTTCTCAAATGAGGATCTTGTTTAACCTTTCTTGAGGCTTGATATAAGAGTCACTCAATGGTCCACACTAACCAACTACTCTATTTTTAATCCATAGAGATGAAAGTTACCTAGTTGAAATACTATCTAACATGTGTAGATCTTGGGCCTGAGACTTTTCCTAAGGTAATTACGTTTCATGACATATTTCTTAGTGGACTCTACTGATTTGGGAGTGGGATGAAATGCAATGTTCCATTTTCACCCCAATTTCTAATGTGTACATCAGATGGGGTGTCATCACTTATCTAGAGGAGAGTTTTCAAAGTGATGAGGTACACTAGTTAGAGGTCTCTATATTTTTTTCTTGACTTTAGGTGTCATACTACTGGAATCATATCCAAATCAATCTAATAATAATGTTATCCTATTATAATAATTAGTTTTGAATACTCTTCGTAAGATATATATTTTTCCTTCAGATGAAAATGAGTCATCCATTGATTCATATGAAAATAATGTATGAATTCCTCAAAAAAATTATATAGATTTTCATATTGGGAGGTGTCTATGGGATAAAACATAACTGATATATTTTCACTGGCTAGTTCTTTCCTTAGGATCATAACAATCTATTCAAATTCAGAGAGATAATCCTCTACAATTTTACTCAAGTGGTTATTTCCCTTCTTACTATCCAAATGGCCTGAAGGCCTTATTTTTATTTTATTATGGATAATACCCCTTTCAAGGTTTGAAGGGGAACCCGTACATGACACATAGGACCAAGGCACAAGGCTTGACATGACTTGTAATACATGACCCGAAGGTCCAGAGGCATAAATTTCCCAATACATGACTTGAAGGCCCAACCCACTAGAATTTCCCATCCCCAACTACTTCATCATTGATCTACTAGATCCCCACCTTGCATTGCTGATCGGCTAGAATTTCTCCATATGAATCTGCACGGTGCCTGGTCCCGATGGTGGTTGTCACACCCTTTCATTCTTCCAATCCGGTTATCTATGCTTACTTAATGAGAGGAGTTTGATAATTTGGAACATTTCTTATTAAATCATATAATAATTGGTCTAAGGGAGGTATTAATTATACTTATTTTACATGGTTATTTCTTATCTCGGATGATATGTCACTAGGAAATGACAAGGCACATGGTGTAGTAGGCCTTAGCCCATGAAGTTCCTCTAGGTGTCTTCAAAGTAGTTTCTAAAAAGGAATGCCCTTATTGTTAGGTTGATATAACACTATAGGGAGGTCTTTCATAGTGGATACCATGGGGAATATCTCCATGGACATCTTTAAATTTTTCTTTATTGAAAGGACTTCTATTCCAACATGATTTCAGAATATTGGGAGGGATTTTACAGCATATACCCTGGGGAAGACCATTAGGGAGGATGGTCTAGATTCAATGAGGAATACCTATATGGTCAGCAATGGTTAATATATTTTCAATGGGAGGACCTTATTACAAATTGATCTTATATCTATAATGAGAGTTATCATAGCTTACACTATAATAAGAGTTTGCATGATCAATCGTTATATTATAATGGGGAGGTCCTTCTTGGAAAATAATATGGGGTGAAACATTAGAGTTACTAATCATATTATCATGGTGAGGGCCTCCAAGAATACATTTATTTCCAATTTCTTATGATGTTTCATTAGATTCTTAGGCCACTAATAAGAGGTATTAATGTGCCTCAATAATATTAGAAATGATTGAGGTAGGGATATGAGCATGAATGTAGGTTATGTGTTTCCCTCAATGAGATTGATTATTAAGTTCTCTTCATCAGGAATCTAGGGTCATACACTATGAGAAATGACTTTCATAGGTGGGATACCTACTTGGAAAATTCTGAATTTACATTGAGATATGTTAACCAACTCCTTGATATTGGGTGGAAATATGATCTTACCACTTGTTAGGTGCTAGGATATGTTAATGGGTTTCCTCAGTGTAGGTAAGGATATGTGTTTTCCTTTTGGTCATTTCCAAGATATGATGAAAACCTTCCATACACTAAATAAAAGTAGTAATATTGGATGTATTCTAAGTGACAATAAAAATAATTCAATGATCCCCAAAGAGTTTGGTAAGGATACGAGCCTTCCCAGAATTTATTTCAACAATATGTCAGAAAACTCTAGCTGGAATTGGGATATTAGCCTGAAGTTATGCTTTATCCTTCATTGGGACATGAAGATTATCATCCTAAGTGTATGAGATAATATTTTCCTTCTTATAAGTATATTCGGAAGTATGATAATGAGATTATATAATTATCTGGTGAGAATATATTCCTTCCTTTGTTGACCATTGGGATATGCTGACTATGGAATTTCGGTGTTTATTAATGGATATACTGATATTTTAATAATGTGTGATAAGGAATGTAATCCTACGCTTCAATCACCACCATAATATTTTAAGTAGACTCTTCTAGAGGAATGAGATCACTATTTTATGGGATCACAGATATTATCCCAATCCAATCCTCTAATTACCCCTGAAATATACTGACAATATATATATATGGAAAATAATATGGTCTATTCTCTGCTAGAATAGATTGACATACTCCTCCTCAGGATGTTAGAGCACACTAATAAGCTTGCTTAATATGAGTAGGGATATAAGAATTCTCTCCAATCATGATATGTTAATGGTATTATTTATTTTGAATAGGAATATGGGCATGTTCCCAACACTAATGAATTTATTATTCCTAGAAATACTTCTATCTAGGTTCCCTTTCCTAAGTGGATAAGGTTTAATTCATTAGGGTAAATTCCTCAGTGTAGTCCTAAGGAGCTGCTTTCATGCGATAATGGAAATGGATATGTTTTGTAGTATGGGGCCTCCTAGGAGACCCATGATTAGTAATCATACTACAATTACCCAATTTATCTTCCTCTTTATGATAAGGGTGGTTTACATTGTTTCACTCTTTGGAGGGACTCTTGAAGTGGTTTTTTATGGTAACAAGAGCTACCTATTTTTTCATATCTTATCATTGATTGTACAACCTATAGGGATTCATGCACTAGAGGATTTCATGCCTGACCTCTAAATTAATGATAGTATTATTCAAATAGTATTCCTAAAAAATTATTGTATCTCCTAGAATCAAAGGTATTGGGAGGGTGACATTTTCCTTTTGGTCATTGGGGCCACATCCTTTGTGGCAGCTGAGTCATACATACGACATTTTGATGGATCCATATTTATTTGGATTAAAGGGGGATATTGTTTTGGAAGTCCTGAGAAGATCAAAAAGAACAAACAAGAAAATCCATTAATATGATATCATAATTAAGAGAACATGTAATTATTCACTTTCAATGTCAAAAGATTCATTTTAGGTGCAACATTTCATTCCAAATGGAAATTCTGATGCATGAACAAGTTATGACGTTTTGACTTAAATTCATCTTACTTTCCAAAGCTAGGAATTCACCATTAATTTTATATTGATTCCTTAGAATGTACATTGGTCGAGAGGATGGGGGGCCAATCTCATTGTACCATTTAAAGGGATCTATTTAATACTCCATGAATCTCTTATGGATTAAAGAAATATTCATGAATCCTTTTAAAATCTCAGCATGGGACTAGTTAATCATATAATAGATATTATTTATTGATATTGATCAATGTGAACATATATATATGTATTAGAGGTTCTCTATCAATGTGAACATTTATATGTATTTGAGGTTCACTATTGATGGTACCATCATTGTGTATCAAGGTTTCTCCATATATCTCTTATTAATTAGTGATATCTTCTGTGTAAATCCACTTAACTGGGAACTGTAGAATTTATTTTCATCTAGGAAGGTGGTAAGTGTTTATGGTCTTATGATCAGTCCCCTAAGAAGGGATTCCAACACATCCCCATACAGGGAATCATAACCAATGTATTTTGATACCATATAAGAGGTTATTTCATGCATTTAATTGATTTGTGATAAGGACCATTGGGTTCCTTTTAATTTCATCTGACCATGACCATGAGATTATCCTTTAAAGATCGTGTATCCAAGACTCAGTGACTACCAGGAAAAGGATGCATAGTAATGATTGGATTAGGACTTACGCATAAGCGGACCAATATGCTTGACCTCAAAGAAAATATAGATTGATGAGAATTTTTCAAAAGGAATATGGCCCTAGTGAAATAAAATCTATGTTTGTAGGGAATATGGGTCTAATAAGAAGGGTATAGATGGTTATGATGTTGGGTTTGAACTTTATAGAGGTTGCATATGTATCTTACTAAGATAGGAATAAAATATTATGTAGTTTGAAATGCACAATTTAAGTTCATGTAATATTGTATCATGTATTTTAACATCATGTTATAAGGACATTGTTGTATAGAAATATGGTATGTGACTATAAAATATAATTCCTGAAAGGAGTGATAATGGATTATTGAGTGGGGATTAGTCATTGGGGGTACCCATTCGGTCTATATTTTCTACTAATAAATATTCATGGGAAGATATGGATGGGTATTAAACCTAAGGAGGAAACCCATGATGCATCTGTACTTCATGCCACTTGATGTTTGGAAAGTGAAGGATAATTGGACTCATGAAGGATATGGATCCACAAAGAAGTGGTTAGGGCATACACCATGAAGGAGGATCATGATTCTTCTCAGGAACTGGGAGAGAATGAGTGGGTATTGGACATGAGCATTTTCTACCCTATTTATAATATCTTTAGCTCATTGATCATTCAAGGTGATGAAATAATAAATGGAGATGTGGTAGGGGATTACAATTAAGAGGACTCCCATTCCCTCATGGACCATTGATTATACCAAGGATTCTACCAAATTCCAAGGTTGATCAGGATTACACCTGGGTCATCCATGTTGAGATTCATGATTCAAGAGTGGATCCACCAATGTACCCACAATAAAGACCCTATTTATTATGGTAAAATAAGATTGTAAATCCCAAGATGACCCTATTAGTTTTGGAGGGATAGTGGGAGAGGCCTTTTATCAACGTGATACATGATTTAAGGGGTCAAAACTATTTTTTATTTTATAATCATGTAAATTTATAGGTTTTAGAGGAGTCCTTGATAATTATATGGCCAGGTAGTAGATCTTGGGGAAGGTTCACTCTACCACTAAAATTGGGTTACACATGGTATACTAGTGTTAGAGTAGAATAATATAGTTCACCATTTTATTAGGCCTAGAGGAGGATTCTATCAAGTATAATGTTAGAAAAATGGTTTATACCTAGTGATATGTGTGGAAATATGGATCACCGTCATGATAATATGGTGAAGTGGTACCCTAGTGATGTAAGGGAGAAGTGGTGTCCCTGGTGACTCTAGGTAAAAGTTATCACCATTGCGATTATAAGGTGAAGTATTCACCCTTGTGATATTGGGGTGGAAGTGGATGCCTTTGTGATGCTAGGGTGAAGTTGTCTCCCTAGTGATGGAATCTGGGCGAGGATTCATCATAGTGGTTAGGGGTCTCTACAAAGTCCTTTATGAAAATAGAACTCAAGTGTATCTCCCAATATGGGTTCTTTTCCCTAGTGATGAGGAACTATGGGAAGTGGTTTCTTATGAAATATTTTAATGTTTAAAACCATTGGTAAACACAGTTACACTCACTTTAAGTAAAGTTTACTAATTTTAAATCTCAGTTAGGCTACATGGAGGGAGTTGAATACTAGTGACTAAGAAAAATGTTAGAGAATCACTATGGTGTCTCTTTAAATTCCAATAGGGAAAAATAAGGGTAATAAGGGTCTTATTTATTGGAAAAATTTAGGATCTCAACACATGTATTTTGATAATGGTAGGTTGGTCATAAAGGTATAATTTGGAATGGTGTGCAGACCTAGTATGCAAGTGCAGTTGGTTGTGAAAATATTGGTGTTATAATGGGATTGGGGGAAGGAGCTTGGCACAAAATTGGACTTTGGAGGAAAACCTTGGGTATATCCTAGGTCAACATCAGTTTAACTACCTAGTATTTTAACTTTTGTTTGTGTTCATAATTTACCAAAAGATATATCCAATGGTCATGGATGAAGAAATCATAGCATTTCCATATTAGTTCATCCAAAGGTGATATATTTTGAGGTGAAGTCATAATGTGACACCTTCTTCATGTGAATTAATGTTTCCTCTATTATTTAAACTTGAATAATTAAGGCATGATAATTATATTATGCATCACAACCTGTTTCTTCACTTCATAATAAGAGCTTGTGAGGTTGGGTTGTGATGAGAAACTTTCCCATGGGAGTTAGGATTATTTTATCTTTAAGGTACCATTATTACTTATGGAATGGTCAATTAAATTGTGTCATGGATCCCATATGATTTCTTATGGTAGTTGTTTATTTCTTCCCGGTATATCTAGAAGCACTGTGATAATTATTTCTTTGATACATTTCCTATTACTTCTCTCACTTAAAATATTTTCTCTTTTGGAGATTCAGTAAATGGGTAAAAGAGAGTAACCTATAGTATCTGCACTAATCTTTTTTAATAATTCCTAACTTATCCAAAGGTACAATAAAAATATAAAAAAATCTTACCTAATCTTACACACAACTAACACTTTATTTCAAGTCAAAATCTAGACATCGCTTTCATTTTAAAAAAATGAGATAGATAATATATGTTTCTTAAATATTATATATATATATATATCTTAAACCATTAACCATTCACTTTAAATGAAGGTTCATGATCCATTTTGGATTTCAATAGATCCTTGTAGAATGTCTTTCATTACCATAAATGTTCCTAGAAAAGTTCATTGTAGTTTACCTGAAAAAAATCTAAAATATGAATTAAAAAAGTACATATCTTTTGGTTGTAAATTAATAGATGTTGATACATAAATGGTACTTAAGTTCCACCAATTGGATCTGTAAAATCACTGAGAGGGCATTGAATCAGTGATTTAGAGTTCTCTTTATGTTTTCCTTTTTGGAAACCCATTTCCATAGGTTTATTGATTTAACTTTACTATTTACCATACACAATCATATAAAAAATAAGTAATTTTATATTTTCATGGTTCACCTCTAAAAATGGGAAGGATAATCCTTGGTGAGATTTGGATTCACCCATGATCACACTACCCATTATTATTAACCTATAGATTATAATGATCAAGGTTAATAAAAGAACTCATGCTACACATATCATAATTGGATATGTGCTTCCCTCAAATCTAAAATGATATAGAGTGTTTTTTTTGAAAACAAGATAGTCCTCCACTAATACTCACTTCAATCATGTAGTCATTTTATAGCTTCTTTTCTCTAACATTCACTCTCATAAGTTTATTCTTATTTCTCTTTTGTTTCTTGAAAAGTAGTGTATAAGAACTTATTCATATCCTTTAACTTTAGTTCTCTCTCATTTATATGCTAAATTTTGAATATATTAGTGTATTGATTCTTCTCTAAATTCTTTGATCAATATTTGACACATTATATTCTTCTTCTTGTTTTCGTTTAGTAATCATCAGATAAAATTTAATATTACTTACAAAAAAATTATGTAAAATACCTCTAACTGAAACTTCTTCATAATTTAGTTCAATAGTTCCAAAATTCTTCACTATTTTTATTATAATTATAAATTTAAAATATTTCCATTTTAAATTACCTATGAAATTCATCCACAATCCTCTCCTATATTTATTCCAAAAAAACATGTTATATTCTTCTCTTCAAAAAAATAAATAGGTTCTATAGAAATTATTTCTTTTAAAATATCATCCACATGTGCAAGTTAGTATGAACCACTATGATGTAGAATTTTATATTATGGTGTGTAATTAACAAACACCATCTTGATTCACAAAAACTTGTTGTGATTCTGGCTTTTTTTAAGCAAAGAACACAAATAATCACCTAGTTTAGTTACATTCATATGAATATTTAATTCTTCAATTCAATGAAATTTTTGGAAAGAAATTATTTTCTTATAAAAAATTGTTGGTATTATGAAGTCCCATATGAGTTGATCCATTTTAAAATTTTAGGGAATATTTGATAATCCCACAAGACTTTAAAATTATTACTAATTTATTGACTATCCATGCATTTTTGAATTTATGGTAGTACTAAAAACATACACAGAGTCATAAAAAGTCGGCATAAAGTCTTATACTATCTTTATAAAGTCTTAAAAACTCTAGTGTATCTGTTTACTTGGCTAATTTCTATTATCATATAAAATAATTTTAATTAGTGGAAAATTTATTAGGGTCCCACTATAATTCTCATGCCTTTGTGAATTTTCTACCTCATAGAAATAATTCTTACAAACTCTACTAAGAGTCTCAAAAAAACATAAAATTCGTATACATTACCCAAAAAGTACTACAAAGTAAGACTTAGCCATTTGTTTATCTTAGATCTCCTCAACTATATAAATATTATAAATTGCATCCAAATTCCTTGAAATGTTTTTCAAACATCCAAAAATCCTTCACCTCACATATTATATTTATATTATATGAGTTTGAATATGATTTATAAATTGACAATAAATGAAAAAAAGTAAACATAACCACTTAAAACTTCTTCAAAAAAAATTTCCAAATAAAATCCGCATTCTAAAGGAATTCCCCTTCAATTTAAAAACACAAGAGCTTCAAAAAGTTACAAATATGTCTTATACTAAATAATCTACCCCTTTATATTTTTTTCAACCAAGGAATATAAATCACATTTAAACACAATAAACATAACAATGAATCGCTATCCAACAATTCTATACATGTGTGAGAAACCTCATTTTAGTAAAAATGAACATTGAAAAAAAATATAATGTTTTCCAAAAAAATTTAATTTAAAATCAGTCTAGATAGCTTTGAATTACATTTAAGACCATTTGAAAATAATTTTTTTTAGTCAATGTTGCCACATGTGATTCCATATGAGATAATATCGTCTTCAATTTCTTTCAATTATTCATCCACTTTTGAAAACTGTTCATTGAAAAGAAAAATTAATAAATACCTAGATCTATTCTCAAATAATTTTTTGAATAGATTAGATTCAATTAACAAATACACTCCACATGCTGACTTTACAACATATCCTTTTTTTAAAAACTCTCTCTAAATACATGCTCACCATAATTAAGGGGAATACAAAACCATGGATACACATATTATATAGTTGTCCCCTCCATTTTTGAATACATAAAAGGATTAAACATAACTTAATTTATGTTGTATTTTTCTCCCCCTTTGAAAATAATATCCAATGACTAAGATGAGATGAGGGACTAAAACATCATACCTAATACTTGAGAGGAATGAGGTTGAACTCTCATAGTCATCATTAATCTAAAAAATAGACCCTTTTCTAGTGGTTTGGTGAACACATCTAATATTTTCTATAATTTAGGAATAAATTACTTATTCAACACAATTTTCTCATTAATATTTTTTATGAAGAGATATTTGATACTTATGTTCTTGGATATTAAAAGATGAACATGATTCCTAAACATATTAATTTCACTTTTATAATCCCAATCCAAAATTAGTGGTTGATTCAAATCAACCATGAGGTGACATAATTGAGTTTTTATCCACATAAATTCGATATTGTATTGAGTTATAATAACATATTCTAATTTAGTAGTACTTGAGGTCATAGAACCCTACTTCTGTATATTCCAATATACACCCCTCTCTGCCAAAATGAATACTCCAGAAATAGATCTTCTATCATCAATATTGTCAACCCAATATGCATCTATGTAACCAAATATATGAATGAATCCCTTATTTTCATACATTAACCCATAATCTGTTATAAACATTATATTTATGAAAATTATTTTCCTAGCCATCAGAAGTTATATTTTTTTGTGTACTTTGAAATTTGGCATAAAGGATGATATTATAGACATTATCTAGTCTATAATATAATGGGTAAAAAACTCATAATAATATTTTCGAATTATTTTGGGTCAAATTAACTTATTTACACATAATTTGAAAAAAAAATCCCCCTAAGATAAGTGTAGAAACTGGATTTTAATCCTCTCTTCCAAACCTCACTATAATATCCAGATCATAATTCTCTTAAAGAAGAAAGATGTGATCTTTAACTTGATAAATTTGTAAACCCATAAGGTTTCTCATTTCACCATGCATGGAAATTTTAAAAAACAATATCATATCCATATAAAATTATTCACAAATACATTCTAAATTTTCAAAAAAGACTATATCTTCTATATAATTAATGATAATGAATGGTTTTTTATTATCTTCTTTAATGTAGATATTTTTTCCACTCATAAAACAAATTTATTTATTGTATTTAATTTACATTAAATTTATTTTTTTCTCATATATTAATTAATATATTTATTTATAAGTAATTTAGTAATTAAAGTAGAAGTTCACTTGTTTTTTTGAATGCTGTTCAAAATGAAAAAATTATGAATATCATTTATTTATTGGAACATATTGATGTAATGATATTAATGGTCTTCAATTTTACCAATTTCAGGGAATATGAAGAAGTGTTTATCTTATTTGGGAGAAGTATAAAAATTTATATGCATGTATAACATTGAAACGTGTTAGTTTATGGATTCGGTGGTTGGTATATAGAAAAATGACAAAGGGATATAGAATGTATGACTTTCCCCTACATTGTATGAACTTCCATAGAGCATTCTCATAAAAATTTGGTATTCCTAGATTTTTTTACTTCATGAAAAATATGATACTACACCAAGAATGAGAATTGGAGTGCATCATACTTAATCCAGAGCCACATAAGACATCTGGAAATATATACTTATAGTGTGCTTGACTTCAGAACCACGTATGACTTCTTCATGGATCCTATATGGCTTTACAATATCCACTTAAGACATCTTTGTTTAATGTGACTTGAGAACATTATCTAAATCCAAATGAAACACATCTATCCTATAACCCTGATCATTATGGTGCCACATTATCATACATGTAACTGAATATTAAAGGATGCTTTTATTATAAAGAATAAATCAGCTAAAACAGATTAAAATTAAAAGGAGAAAATGGTATTTTTTTGAATTTACCATGATTTTTAAGGGAATAAGAAAACATTTAAAAATAAAATTGTAGAAAAAACTCAATAAATTTTTGATGAACTATAGAAGGGGGAGACTATAAGATGGAGAGAAGTTTTAGAGGTCAATGTACATCATTTTTTATGCTATTTTCTTATTTTTATTATTTTATTTTCTACTTTTCATTCAGATGTAATGTTATATTATTCCAAATTCACCATTTTTACCTTTATAATGGAGGGATAAGACCTATTGGGGATTATGGATGGGAAAGATTTCAATTTTTTGGATTGAGTACTTCACTTCATGAATAAAACTCTCTCTTCTGTTAACTAGTTTTAGTGTTCAATAAAAATGTTTACTATTATGTGTGATTGTATGTGACTTATTTAATTTTATTAAATGCTGTCATTTTTAAATTATTACCTACCTCCCTCCATTAAACACTAAAAAATATACGATGTAATAGATAAGGGTAGATTGGTTAAGAGAATTCTGATTCATGTCTTCTGTGTAGAGGGAAATTGCATATTTTTTAGGTGACTTAAGAAACACAAAACCTGATTAGGTCTTGCTTAAGATTACAATGAGTTGTTTTTTTCTTCACTTCTCACACATGGAAGTATGATAGAATAATACAATATATAGGTAAAATTATTTCTCAACAAATCAAATCCACTTTCAAGTGTGGTGAAAAATTTATAGATCCTCTCACTTTTTAGTTAACAAGAAGAACAGAAAAATGACTTCAAATTATTATAGAATTATAATTGAACATCCAACCCTAAACCAATAACCATACCATAATATTATTTACAAAAACAAATCTTTAAATTTTTCATTTTAATTTGTCATTCAATTAAATAATTAAAAATCACCCCCTTATAATTCAATGTAACAACAATTTTTGGGTGCATATCTCTAGGGATGACCCTAGGATTCCACTAGAATAAATTTAACCTTTGAAAATAATAGATATCTCGCACACGATGATAAGTTTCTAACAAAACTTATAATTTTTTCTAGTGAGGTAGTTTGAAATAAAATATGAATTTGATGAAATTGACCTAAAGGACTCAAGTGAAACTTAATGATTTTACTATTTGAATGTATCAATGGAAGTAACTCTCAATCAAACTTTATGATATCTTTATAGGCCCCAATTTCAGAATTATAACAATAATATTTCCTTGAATTCATGAAAAATAATTTTGAACTAAAAACTTGTATAATTCAATTATTAACAAAGTTTCATGGTCTTGTAAGTGATGGCCCAATAAACACATCTAAGAGTTTTCTTTAGTCTACTCAACATTGAAGGAGTGGTGGAAGAGTAAGTTAAATAGAGTAAATACCCCTTTTCACTTCATGGAGTAGCTAAAGACTGGTTGTACAGTCTATAAAAAAGGGAATTGCATGGTAGGGTTGATCTAAAATGAGGATTTCTTAAAATATTCTTCCCCTACTCTAGAATCATATGCATCAGGAAGAAAATTTATTTCATCAGTGAATCATATGGATAGACTCATTATGGATACTAGAAAATATTGAAGAAGTTGTGTGCTAGTTTTTAAAATCATTCCATTGAGGAGTACCATTTCCTAGACATATTCTACTATGGTTTACAAAATATTGATAGGAACCCATTGTATTCATCATTACGAGGAGTTTTAATATAAATTGAGATGAAAATAGAGACACTAATAAGATAAAACAAAACTAAAAATAGCTTTGGAAGGATCTGGGTACATAGGAAGTTCCTATTGGGTAGTTTCCAACTTATATTTTTCCTTAATCTATGAATAATATGATATTTTAATCTCAATTAATGACAAGGATAATGAAATTAAATCAATGATTAATTTATCAAAATGTCTAAACACGGAAGAGATGATTTTTCACATAAAATATATAATTAATTTAATAAAATAATGAAATAACATGAATCAAATTTCATTCTATGTTTCTGGTGATCAGATAAATACCTCTTATCAAACCATCATTGTGTTAGTTGAATAAAAGGTTTATTTCCTCTAGGGGTGATCCACACATTTTCTGAAAACTAACTATTGAAATAGAATAATCCTCTTGGTGTTGGAATCTATTGTTCTAACACATGCATTAATCATTTTTGATCAAAAAAAAATCTTCTAAGGTGAGAAAGAATTGTTCTAGTGGAGGAATCAAATTTATTTATGTTCAAGAGAGTATTATAGATGAATTTATCTCTAAGTATTGCAAAAATTCTCTCTAGAACTTATTTTTCATAATAATTATAAAATGGATAGTGTTTAAGAAAATGTCATAACAGTGTATATATAGTTCTAGGGTTAGAAAATAATAATTTTGTAAGGGTATCTATTATTTTTTAATCCCTAGAAAACCTTATTTATAAATAATAATATAATTATTATTATTTACATGATATTCGCAAAAATCACAGATATCCTAAATATTATTTTCTTGGATAAATAATTAAATATCTATTCAAGTAATATTTAATATGAAATATCTCATTGAACCATTAAAATAGGTTCTCTAGTCATCATTAATTTTTATCAGACCTTGAAAAATGAATTTTTATTTAATTAAAAAATATCACTAAATAGAATGACAATGAATAAACAAATATAATATTTTTTGAATTAGTGAATAAATATTTAATAAAAATTCACCTAATAAAAATATATATTTTCTCACCTTGTGAATTAGATAGAATAAATAAATATTATATTTATGTAATTAAATGAATAATTAGCTAGTAAATAAATGGTTATTAAATCTTAAACTCAAATATATACTCTTGAAAAATTAGTGATTAAATATTTCTGATCAAACTAAGATGAATAATTGTTAAACCATGTATAGAAATAATATTTATACCTTATATTAAATTTAAATAATTGCAGATATAAATAAACATAGTTTGTGACCGTCTAGGTCCCTTTATGAATGGAATTATGTTACATCACCTAAAGTATAAGGTTATCATCTAGTAACTTTTGGGCATGCATTGTCTCAACAATACTCTATATTTTATGACAATTTTTATACTCATAAATAACCTTGTTTGTTTTACTAAGGATTTTACTTTAAGTGTTTCATGAAAATAATATTCTTTATATTCCTGATTTTGGAACTATTTTAAAGCTTATTATTTTCATAGAATATTTTTCAAAGTGTTTGGAAAATATTTTTAGCGTGTTCTATAAACACTGTTCATATCGTACATTGAAGAACGTAACATAAAAAATAAACCCTCTGTTATTTTTATATCTGTTTTCATAGGATAGACGTGTATGGTTAATCAACCTTACATTGACAGAAAATTATGGTAAAAGAACCTTTAGTTTTGATATAACCTTACATTTTACATATGAGAGAATTTTGGATGAAGAACCCTGCATAAGTATGGAACCTTAAATTTGAGAAGAGAACATATGGGTCACCAATCATACTTTTGTAATGAACCCCACACTCTGAATAGAAAACTACGGATCATCAACCTTATGTTATGATGTTTTATTAGCTTATGAAAATAACCCTATGTTTGACTTCTTTAAGAGTTGGAGATTTGAATTTTCAGCTTTATCAGAGATTTTGTGCAACAATATTTCACGGAATATCATGCTAATTTTAAGATTGATTCAAAGCCAGATTTTAAAGATCATCTTTGACTGATTTAAATCCAATTTTATTTTATTCAAAGGATTTATTTTAGAGGATAAATTATTGACTATTATTTAGGGAAGTTATGACTGACATATTTTCAAATTATAATTATCGTGGTCTTTCAGGTGATCCTTGTGGATCTAGATTTACGAAGAAGGAACTCATATTTATTCCTTATATCTATGAATATGATATCAAATATATATATATATATATATATATATATATATATTCATACACATCTGCATACATAAAGAAGAAAAAAACGTAATCTAAGAAATTCATTTTCTTGAGAAGCTATTTTTCAGATCTGTTGTGATGAAAACGTTCAGACACTATTTTCTATAGAATAAGAGAAACATTGAAGATTTACTTATTCTATATTAAAGATTTATTATAAGTCTACTAATTATTTATTACTAAGAATATTTCAAGATCTATTTCAACCTAATCATTTCAAAACTATACCTTCTTGAAGAAATTCTTTTCTGAAGATGAAGATCTATCTACTGTTAGTTGTGTGCTTTTGAAACTATGAAGAATAATCATAAACATTTTAAGACAACACTCTTTTCCATTAATGAGTACCGGCTTCATGATCTAAGTTGATATTGTATGGTTCTTAGTTTGAGAACTACAAGTATCTATTTTTTAATCCTTACATTGTAAAGGAGTTAACTTCCTACACATGGTTGTGGATAGTCCTGTGATAAGAGGAATCAGTAGTAAAAATCACCATGCCCATAGAGAAGAGCATTGGTAGAGTAAACTAGGGGATTTTTGTGCACCAAACAACTATATATCCATATGTCTTATGCTCTATTCATTTCCTCTACAAAAATTATATTTTAACAGAGTTAAATGAATGAATCATTTCTATTTAAGATTCTTGAGAAGTTTTTAATGTCGCAATTCACCCCCCCCCCCTTTATGGTTTTCTCATATATTCTGAACTAATAATTGGTATCAAAGGAAAGATTTTGAAAAAACTATAACAAGATGAAAGAATTATGGTCTATACATAGATATATCAATAGTTAATACTCGAGAAGGAATTTCAATGGTTCATGCTCCTTTTTTCAATGGTTAAAACTATGGATGCTGGAAATCAAGAATGGTTTTATATTTTAAGAATATTGGGTTCAGAGTCTACTCAAAGATTACTTCTCCCAACAAGATTCCTGAAAAACTAGAAACATGGGATGCTATAACAGATGATGAATACGAAATGAAATCTAAAGCAATGAATTTTATTATATGTGGTCTTGGACAAGATGAATTTATCGAGTTTAATAGAGTCCAACACCTATGATATGTGACCAACTATAGCAGTTTCCTCTGAAGGAACTGACAATGTAAGATAGATGAGGTATGCAACAGAAAAATTAAATTTTGATTATTTTATAACTGTTAATGGGGAAAGAATTACCCAGATGAACAGAAGGATTATAGATATTGTGAACAACACAACAAACTTAGGAGATCCTATAAAAAAAGTATACCAATAATTGAAATTAATGAGAGTACTCCCTACCCAATGGAATTTAATATTAGCTTCCATTATAAAATCATCACTAGTTAAGGATTTAACAATGAGAGAATTGATTGGAACTCTGATGATGTATGAAGCGGAAATGAAATAGAAAGATTATGATCATAAAGTATTGGTGAAAAGGGATAATACTACCTTAAATGTAACTTCTCAGAAGAAAATCAGAAAGATAAAATAAGAAATCAAGAAAGAAGGAAATTATGATTCATCTGATTCTAAAATAGAACTTGCATAGTTAACTAGAAAATTCAGCATGTTGTATAAGAAAAAATAAAGGATTTATAGATCCCTTCAAGAATATGAGAAAGAATCATGAAAAGTAAGATTCAATGAGTGCAAGAAAATGGTTCATATAGGACCTGACTGTCCTCTGTTGAAACGTGAAAAAAAATATTTCTAAAAAATAATAAATATGAGTCGAAGGATAAAAGAGAAATGAAATATACATGGAGTGTTTCTAAAGACTCTAACAGCTCATCTAAATCTGACACAGAAAAGGAAGAGTCCAGCCTAAAAGAAAACATGTCCTTCATGGCTGAAAATAAAACATGTCCTTCATGGCTGAAGATGATCAGGTACAATCATATTACTCCTTTAATTCTGATTCTGATTCTAGATGTTCAAATGAAAAACTTGCAGCCTATTGAAAAATTCAAGAAGAAATATACGATTATATATTAAATAATCGAAAATAACTAAAGAATATTCACAATTCGGTTTTAGAGGAATGAGACACTTTACTAAAATAGCACTAAGATTTATTTGATAAATTTAACTCATCAACGACAAATAGTACAGAACATGAAAACAATATTAAGACACTACAAGCTGAAGTAGAAACCTATAAGAGTTATTCTCTATTCATTACAAGAGGAGAAAATAATTTAAATGAATTTATTTATAAAAATGTTATTAAATGGGAAATATATGATATAGGTAGTAAAGAAGAAAAAGCTAAACCACATAAAAAATATTCTATTCCCAATTTGAAAAGTGTAACTTTTCATTACTGTGGAACAAAAGGATATATTAATAAAATATGTTATATAATAAATCCCCAAATAAGTGGAATTAAAAAGGTTTTTGTTTCAAATAGTTTATTTGATTAAAATGATTTGAGTTATGTAGAAAAAAATAAGATCTGGGTTCCCAAATCTCTGCTAGCTAACATTATTGGACCCAAGAGAATATGGGTCCCAAAAGAAAATCTTGTATAATCTGTCTTTGCAGGAGGCAGGTTACAGAAGAAAAAAAACTTTGGTACATGGATAGTGGCTTCTCTAGGAACATGGGGATAAACTCATCCAACTTCAAAACTTTAACATAAAATGATGGTGGATTAGTCACCTTTGGTGATAATGCCAAAGGAAAAATTTTGGGTATTGGAACTATTGGAGGTCCAGAAACAGTCTCAATCAACAAAGTGCTATATATACATAGACCGAAACATAACTCAATAAGTATATCTCAACTCTGTGATGATGGATATTATGTTTATTTTTCTAACAATTCTTGTTCTGTATTTAAAGATAAACTGCTTAAATTTAGAGCACCCAGAACTGACAATGTTTATACTTTGGACCTAAATTCTGTTGTACCTCTCGTACCCCTCGTGGTTTAATTTTCATGATCACAATCACTTTCTTATTTATCTAATTTTGTTTTAAGTGTTTTTGGATGATAGGTTGCCAAGGAAGTGGGCCAAGAAAGCAAGAAGCCAAAGTGGACTGATTTTCAGTCCACCGGCCAACCGATGGAAGACCACCGGCCAGCCGATGGAGGCCTGGACAGAAGGCATCCCTTTGTCCAGACCACCAGCCAACCGGTGTCCCACCACCGGCTAGCCGATGGCACCCAGACAGAATAGTGTCAGCCACTGCCTCAGCACCGGCCAACCGGTGGCCTCCTCACCGGCCAGCCGGTGGTGCCTGAGCCCGAAGGCCTCTCCATTTTACAAGCACCGGCCAACCGGTGGCCAAGCACCGGTCAGCCGGTGGAGCCAGTCAAACTAGTCGTTGAGCTTTGACCAGGCTTGTCCACTTGACTCCCAACGGCTCCGAAGGCCTCTCCAACGGCTCCGAAGCACCCCAAAGGCCATTTGAGGGTTCCCCCTCTATAAATAAAGGACTAGGAAGCCCCGGAAACATAAGGAAGCCCACAGACATATTTTTGATCATTTGGAGAACCTCCGGCACATTCCTCCAAGGAACCCCCACTTGCTCCAACTCACTTCCACATCCAAGGAGCACCACCATAGAAGCTTGGGAGCGCTCTTCATCAACTCCATCAATCCTTTAGCGCCCAAGGCTTCTCCCATTATGGTTTTTATTGTTTTATCATTTTGAGCATCATTTTGGGTTTGTGCCTACAAACCCCCATCTCTTTCTCTCAACGGTTGAGTTGGGAGCGGAGACGTAGGCTTTGGGTTAAGCCGAACTCCATTATCAATTTTGTGTCTTGCCTCTTTTATTTCCGCTGCACTTTTAACATTGATTTTAAATTGTTAAATTTTTTAAAAGGCAATTCACCCCCCCCCCCTCTTGCCATCACTCCTTTCTTTTCCGCCCAACAATTGGTATCAGAGCCAAAATTTGAGTAATACCCTAACCGGTTTCAAATTCAAGATCCATTGTGATGGCTTCAACTTCTTTCGCCCCCGAAGGCTATTCTTTGGGTTGTGCTCCATTCTTTGATGGAACCGACTACACTTATTGGAAAACCCGCATGACCACTTTTCTTAGAAGTATAGGTTATCCCATTTATAAAATTTTCATGCATGTTTACTCTCTCTCTTCTCCCGATGAATCCAAATGGACCCAAGCCGATATTAAAAATTTTGAGCTTGATGGCAAAGCCATGAACGCTCTTCATTGCGGCCTTGATCGTAATGAATTCAATCGAGTTTCCACATGCACCTCATCACATGAAATCTGGAAACTATTAGAGGTTACCCATGAGGGGACCAACAAAGTTAAGGATACTCGATTAGATATGTTTCGCCAAGATTTTGAGTCTTTCACCATGCACCGACATGAATCAATTTCTGAAATGTTTACTCGCTTTACTGACGTTTGCAATGGTAGAAAATCTCTTGGAGATGATGTTTCTGCAGAAACGATGGTCAAAAAGATCCTTTGGATCCTACCAAGCACATGGGCTCCGAAAGTCACGACAATTCAAGAAGCAAAAGACATCAAGAACATGCCGGTCGAAGAGCTCATCGGATCCCTCATGACCTACGAGATCACCATGAGGAGGCAAGCTGAAAAGGAAGGCAAACCGATCAAAGTTCCAAAGAACATCGCCTTCAAAGTTCAAAAAGAAGAAAGATCCTCCTCCTCATCATCTTCCTCTTCAAGCGGCGATTCAGAAATGGAGAATCTTGCCCGCAAAATGCACAAATTCATGAAGAAGTACAAAAAGAAGAAATCCCGCAAGGCTCAATCCAACGAAAAATCCGAGCCCGAGGTAACATGCTATGGGTGTGGCAAGAAAGGCCATTACAAGCCCGATTGTCCACTCAACAAGAAAAAGGCCAAGAAAAAGGAAAAGAAGAAGGCCTTCAAGGCCACATGGAGTGATAGCTCCACATCCTCCTCCTCCTCCTCCTCTAGTGACAACGGTAAAAAATGCCTAATGGCATTTCATGAGGTATCCTCTTCCGACTCTTCATCCTCTAGTTCTTCAAATTCTTTTAATAATTTATCATATGAGGATCTCCAACATGCTAGAGATCAATTGGAGGAAGGTTTTCATGAACGTTCTTCCAAATTTGTTGCCTTAAAAAAGAATTTCAAAAAACTTTCTTCCGAAAAGGAACAAATTCTCAAAGAAAAGGAGGAATTGTCCCTCAAGATTCAAAACATTCCTGATGTTGATTCTGTGGAATCAACAATCAAGGATCTAAGGGAATCTCTTGCCAAGTTCACCCAAGGGGAACAAAATCTGACCAAATTGTGAGGTTCCCAATGCATATCTCGAACCACCCAAGGGCTTGGCTATTCCAAGCAAGCTTCCTCTTCCCATGCTCCTATTATTTTTGTAAGGGGGAGCTCCCAATTTAAATTTTGCAACTATTGTAAACAATCCGGGCACTTAATTTATGAGTGCAATTGCAAAAATGCCCGGTATGGAAGGCCCAAAACCATTTTCTTTAACGATGAATTTCATAGGAGAAGACCCGCCTCTAGACAAGTATGGATTGAAAAATCCCTTTTAGCGAGTCTCACCGGACCAAAATTTGTCTTGGTTTCAAAAACCTCTCCCCGGTGATTTGTTGTTTTTATTTAGGGGGAGTTAGGATCTTTTAAGCCTTTTGTGTATTCAAATTCTTATTCAAACTTTCAATTTCAACACTTGGTATCAAAACTTTCATTTCAAAATATTAAATTCAAACTTTGCTTTCAAAAATTTTCAATTCAAAACTTTCAATTCAAATTTCAAAAATTTCAATTTGTTTAAAATTTCAATTCTTTCCCTCAATCAAGTTTTATGCCCCGTGCTATTTTGATAATCACAAAGGGGGAGAAATTCTTGGTTGATTGGGGGATAAATCTTTCTATCTTGCTTTGCTTTATTTTTCAATTTATCCTTTAAAGCATGCCTCTACTTTCAGCCTTTTACATTGTTTGTTTTGGTGATTGTGATCATCAAAATAGGGGGAGATTGTTGTACCTCTCATACCCCTCGTGGTTTAATTTTCATGATCGCAATCACTTTCTTATTTATCTAATTTTGTTTTAAGTGTTTTTGGATGATAGGTTGCCAAGGAAGTGGGCCAAGAAAGCAAGAAGCCAAAGTGGACTGATTTTCAGTCCACCGGCCAACCGATGGAAGACCACCGGCCAGCCGATGGAGGCCTGGACAGAAGGCATCCCTCTGTCCAGACCACCGGCCAACCGGTGTCCCACCACCGGCCAGCCGGTGGCACCCAGACAGAATAGTGTCAGCCACTGCCTCAGCACCGGCCAACCGGTGGCCTCCTCACCGGCCAGCCGGTGGTGCTTGAGCCCGAAGGCCTCTCCATTTTACAAGCACCGGCCAACCGGTGGCCAAGCACTGGTCAGCCGGTGGAGCCAGTCAAACTAGCCGTTGGGCTTTGACCAGGCTTGTCCACTTGACTCCCAACGGATCCGAAGGCCTCTCCAACGGCTCCGAAGCACCCCAAAGGCCATTTGAGGGTTCCCCCTCTATAAATAAAGGACTAGGAAGCCCCGGAAACATAAGGAAGCCCACAGACATATTTTTGATCATTTGGCGAACCTCCGGTACATTCCTCCAAGGAACCCCCACTTGATCCAACTCACTTCCACATCCAAGGAGCACCACCATAGAAGCTTGGGAGCGCTCTTCATCAACTCCATCAATCCTTTGGCGCCCAAGGCTTCTCCCATTATGGTTTTTATTGTTTTATCATTTTGAGCATCATTTTGGGTTTGTGCCTACAAACCCCCATCTCTTTCTCTCAACGGTTGAGTTGGGAGCGGAGATGTAGGCTTTGGGTTAAGCCGAACTCCGTTATCAATTTTGTGTCTTGCCTCTTTTATTTTCGCTACACTTTTAACTCTGATTTTAAATTGTTAATTTTTTTAAAAGGCAATTCACCCCCCTCTTGCCATCACTCCTTTCTTTTCCGCCCAACAAATTCCTTATGTAAACAGAAAGTGAATTATTTAACTAATAAGATAAACGAATCATTGATCTATCATAGAAGAAATAAACATTTTAATATTTATGATTTACATAAATTATCTATGAAATAGGTAGTTTCTTATATTCCTAATACTATATTTGAAAGTGACAGATTCTGTGATGCATGTCGAATTGGAAAACAACACAAATATTCCATTTAATCTATTAACTAAATTTCTACATCAAAACCATTAAAACCTATCCACAAGGATTTGATTAGACCATCAAGAGTATTATGGTTGGCTGGTAAATTATATATATATATATATATATATATATATATATATATGTTTTAATTGATGACTATTCTGGATTTACGAGGATATTTTTCTAAAGTATAAAAATGGAGAGTTTAATATATTTGAATGTTTTCTAAAAAAATTTCAAAATTAAAAAGGCTTTAAAATAATTTCATTAAGAAGTAATCATTGTGGAGAATTTGATAATCATGATTTTAATTCATTTTTCTTAAATATGGGTATTAAAAACACCTTCTCTACACCAATAACACCTCAAAAAATGGAATTGTTGAAAGAAGAAACAAAACTATTCAAGAAATGACTAGAAATAAGCTAAATAAATACATTCTTCCTATATATTTTTGGGAAAAAAGTTGTATGGACAGCCTGCTTCATAATGAATAGAGTTTTAATTAGAAATTTTTTAAAAAATATACCCTATGAACATTAGAATAATAGAATACCTAAAGTAAAGTACTTTAACATTTTTTGATGCAAGGTATATATCTTGAACACCAAGGATAATATTGGTAAGTTTGATCCAAAATATGAAGAAGGAATATTCTAAGGATATTATACTACTTCCAAATCCTATATAGTTTTTAATAAAAATTCAAGGATTATTGAAGAATCAGATCACGTGAAATTTGATGAATATAACCCTTTTGTAAAAATGAAAGTTCAAATTTATGAATCTGACTCTAATGACAACACGAGACTTGAGAACTTGAAAGATTATTTTGGAAATGATATAAAGAAAATTAAGTCCAGTTCAGAAAAACATGACACTGATGAACATAACAGTTTTTTATGTAGACAGTCTAGAACCCTAAAAATAATCCTTTAGAAACTGTTATAGGAGACCAAGCCATAGGAATAAAAACTAAATGAAATATAGGAAATCAATTAGAGTTCTCTGCCTTTATATCCCAATTAGAACCTAAGTCTATATAAGAAGGCTTAAATGAAGATATTTGGGTGATAGAAATGCAAGAAGAACTAAATAAATTCATAAGAAATGAAGTTTGGGAATTTTTAAAAATACCAACAAACTATCCTATTATAGGAACTAAATGGATCTTTAGAAATAAATAAGATGATTAAGGAATTATAACTTGAAATAAATCCATAGTAGTATCTAAAATATATAATCCGGAAGAAGGCACAGATTATGGTGAAACATTTTCCCTTGTAGCTATACTAGGATCCATTAGAATACTTTTAGCCTTTGCATCTTATATGAATTTAAAATTATTTTAGATGGATGTTAATTCTATCTTTTATATGGTTATTTAATGGCAGAAGTCTATGTTGAACAACCTTATGGTTTTGAAAATCCTCAAAAACCAGATTCTATTTTTAAACATACTAAATCTCTTTGTGGCCATAAAAAGCACCAAGAGCTTGGTATGAAAGATTAAGTTCTTTTCTTTTGAAAAATGATTTTACTATTGGTATAGCATATCAAACAATTTTCAAGAAAAATTTAAATTATAATATTTTATTAGTTCAAATTTATGCTGATGATGTAATTATTGGGTCAACTAATATAAAACATTTTCATGAGTATTCAAATCTAATGTAAAAATAATTTGAAATGAGTATGATGGGGGAACTAAATTTCTTTTCAGGATAACAAATTTATCAAAAATATTTTCGAAATGTTTGGAATTAAATAAAATACATTATTGATTTACTAAATAATTTTTTAATTGAAAAAAGTAAGACATATGCAACACCTATGTCTACTAATATAAAACTTGATTTGGATGAAACTGGAAAACTAATGGACAAAAATATATATAGTGGTATGATTGGTAGTTTATTATATCTTACTGAAAGCGGGCCAGACATTATGTATTCTACCATGAACAGTCCCTCGGGGCCTATGTCGTGACTACCCCAAGACCATCTTACATAGGCCAGGGACTGGCGACTAGCACCGAATGCCTATTCCCTAAAACTGGGAAGGAATTGCCTTTATAACCTGTAAACTCACACAACCAAGCACACAAAAAGATACGAACATGATTAAACTGAATAGTAAAAAGAGTGTGTATAGTAAGTAAAAGGATCCAGAATACCATCCCAAGTGGAAATTACAAGAAAACTAGAAATTACCAGTAAGATGAACACCTCCAGTGAACACCCGCCATGGATCCTACCTGAATGGTATGTATAACTCTCGAACAATCATCTTTGCAGTACGCCTCATCTAAGGTCCAACTCCATGCTACCTCTAGTCCTAGTACCCTCATCCTTAGTTAGCGCTTTCTGTCATCTGCACCAAACACAACAAGGTGCGGGCATAGCCCGTGCAGGGGTGAGTATAACGATACTCAGTAGAGACCCTGAGACCCTCAAATGTCACACCAAAACCACAAAGGATAAACCAAAAAATATTGGATAAAATAACAATACTACTTAGTTACATTTACCTAAGTTATCATTTATACCTATCTCAATCATGAGAAAACACAGGGTCCAACTCAAAAGCCCAAAGATTAACTGTTCAACAAAGGAAGGAATACCACAAAAGTAAGTACCTCAAATGTATGACACACAGAAGAATACCACAACGGTATCACCAAGGAGGTAAGTACCACAAAGGTACGCCACACAAAATATTACCACAAAGGTATCATCATGAAGGTAATTACCACAATGGTACACCACACATAAGATTAACAAAAATGTCTCACCACGAAGGTAAGTACCACAAATATACTCCACACATAAGATTACCCCAAAGGTATCACCACGAAGGTAAGTACCAAAAAAGTACGCCACACAGAAGATTACCAAAAAGGTAAAGACTCATCTCACACCAGGTATAACATAGGTACGATAGTAATGATGATTATATATAACTACTAGATCATTTTACTCTCTTAAGAGGTAGACCCATGTAGGATCCAAAATCATCAGACCCACATAGGATCCTAAATCATCAGACCCATATAGGATCCTAGTGCATCATCAGACCCACATAGGATCCTAGTACAACACACCCATGTAGGATTCTAGAGTAGTCCCACATGGATTAATAGAGTGGATCCAAGTGATACTCTAGAACATAGACCCACAGAGGATCCCAAAGCACAGACCCACATAGGATCCCTTTCTCATGTTACAGCCAGCTATAGGGTTCGCGCACTAAGCTCACTGGATTCCGGGAGGGTCCACTACTCAATACATACGTTGATACTCCAACTACCATGATATCCTATAGAGAATTATCTCAAAGGACTTCTCTAAAAAAGAGGTCTCAACGCAAAATATGGTGCATCAATCAAACGCCCGGTTTGTAAGTTATTAGTCTTTTAGTCCCGTGGGACCGATTCGATTCGTGTTTGATCCAACCCGGCCATACCCCACCATTATCCAAAAAACAAGTGGGGTATACCAAATGTAACATCTTGATCCATGGTTTATGATGTTGTAGACGGTTAGTCAAATTGAAGCTCATAGCTCAATATATGGACGAAAGAGCAAAAAGGGTCGAAATTGGTCTGAGTTCGATCTGACCTGGTCAGACCGACCCTGCCCGACCCTGCCTAGGTTGACCTGACCTGGTTCAGATTGACCTAATTCTGGCCCTGGGTTGGACCCAGCCCGTGGGATCCATCCCGGCCTATTGGGTCTAGCCCACAGTGCATTGCGCTAGGGTGGACCGCTCGGCGTGGTCATGTAACCTGCCATCACTGGAGGCCGGCATTGATCCGGCCGCACCTCGCCTAGCCACCGCAGAACAAGGCCATGTATCTTCTCTTCTAGATGAGGCGGTCGTGCACTACCGCCCCTTTGTGTGGCTGGCCACCACCCTTCCTCCACCGCGGCCGATGGGCAGCAGATCTTCTCCGGTGGTGCGGTCGCACCGCCACCTTCATCGCAGTCGGCCAGAGTGTAGGTCACCGGTCCCGAGTCCCACTGGTGCTAGTTTCCGGCACTGATCTTCATCCTCCCCAATCGATAAGAACTCAATATACACCACAAAAATTTACGGAGGGGTCAGGTCGTGTCCGTTTGGCCCGCACCCTCCGCGTTAGAACGGTATCAAGCAGAAATATTGTTCTTGAATCGAATGGGTCGACAAGAATAGGGAAAGGGAGTATAAATCAACAAAACAACCTACCACAAAGGTCTATTGGAGTCAGTGAGGAGAAAAGACGAGCATCAGTTCATTGTCGTTGATGACGTCCCTTGTGGAGAGGGCGTTTTTTATTTGAGACAGCATGTTCTTCGTTGGAGAAAGACTTTCTCCAAGGTATCCCATCTAAACTCCACTCCATTTTCCAAAAATTCCCCAACCATAAATGAGGAGACAATATTCATTAAAATAATATTAACAATTAATTAAAGTTGACATGTTTAATTAATTGTAGTTGGCTCCATTAACTAATTGGGGATTTGAAAGGTTTCCCCCATTAAGAGGGTTCGGGTGGTCCCCACCACCATGAATTCAAAATTGCGCTTTTTGGTTCGGGTGGTCCCCACCCTAATAACTCAAAAGGAGGGATTTATAATGAAAGAAAAATAAAAACGTTAATTATTTTATTTTTCTTCTTCCTCCATGAAAATCACAAAAACTAACTTTGACCCTCGACCTACTATAGTTGAGGTGAAAATCTCATTAAGTGAATATCGACACTGCGACTTCAACGGTGCCCTCAAATTTCAATTCCGAGCACCAGTTCAAAAGCTACAAAAACTTTCTTGCACGTTTACTGAACATACTCAAAAAAAATTTAGAAATTCATTCCAGGAATAATGGGCCTCATAATCATGCACCATCAATTTTCACGGACTCATAATATTCCCATGTAATTAAAAAAATTACATGAAATTTCCTGATCTTTACATTCTCCCCACCTCAGGGCTTTTCATCCCCAAAATCCACATTACAAAAACAAGGAAAACAAGTGGGGGTACTAAGAACGAATCTGAGCCTCCCGCTCCCATGTGATCTCCTAGAGGTTCCCATGCTGCCAATGCACGCGCACCAAAGGTATCGACCTCCCATGAAGGACACACTTTTGTCGATCCTCAATATCTATGGGAACCTCTGTAAATGTCTCCCCATCATTGATGTCCAGCATTCCATGGTTGATGACATGTGATGGGTCATGCACATATCTCCTTATCTGTGATAAATGGAAGAATTCATGCACCCGATAAAACTGAGGTGGAAGAGATAATCGTTAATCCACCTCGCCAACTCTACTGAGGACCTAAAAGGGTCCGATGAACCTCAGAGATAACTTGCCGCCTCGGACAAATCTTTTCAAACCTCATCGAGGTGAGACCCATAGAAAGGAGTGGTAGCCATCCTTGAACTCTAGTGGTCTTTGTCTCCTGTCAGCATAAGATTTCTGCCTACTCGGTGCAGTCTTCATCAGTACCTGGATGATCTGCACCTTCTCTGTGGTACCCCGTACCATATTTGGTCTCATGAGTGCTGACTCCCCTGGGTCAGTCCAGCATAAAGGCGATCTGCAAGGTCTGTCGTAAAACTCCTTGAAAGGTGTCATCCCTATGGTGGAGTGATAACTATTGTTGTATGAAAACTCCACCAAGTGTAAGTGATCCTACTAGCTGCGGCCGAAGTCGAGGACCCAAGAAAGAAGCATGTCCTCGAGGGTCTGAATGGTCCTCACAGTCTGGCCATCCATCTGAGTATGGAAGGTGGTGCTCAATCAAATCTATGTCTCAAAATCCTCTTGCAACCCCTTCCATATCCAGGAAGTGAAACATGAATCATGATCGGAGACAATCGTTGAGGGTACTCCATGTAGCCTCACAATCTCCTACAAATAGAGAGGTCCCAAGATCTCTAGTGAACCCTACTCTCTGATTGGTAGGAAGTGGTCCGACTTCATGAGTCGGTCGATGATCACCCAGATAGAATCATGACCCCTAGATGTACATGGAGGTACAATCATGAATTCCATGGATATCTCATCCCAATTCCACTATGGAACCTCTAAAGGCTGAACTAAGCTTACTGGTACCTGATGCTCTGCCTTCACTTGCTGAAAAGTGAAGCACTAAAAGTCAAAATCTGCTACTGATTTCTTCATTCTTGGCCTCCAGTGTTGTCGTCAGAGATCCTGGTACATCTTCGCCACTCTTGGATGTACAGCTAGAGGAGATGTGTGCAACTCTCTTGACACTTCCTCCCGAAGCAACACTGTTACCATGGTACGTCCTCTAAATAGGATTACATGCTCCCAACCTTCATAAAATCCATCTGGTGCATTTCATATGGATATTTGAGCACATCGAGCCTCGTAGTCAGTTTCCACATGTTGTGCCTCCCTGACTCGCTGAAGAAGTTGGGTAGTAATTGTAAGAGACTGAAGAAAAGATGATCTATCTCAATCCAAAAAGGATATCTGCAAAGCGTCCTGCTGCTCTGTCATCTTACCTAGCAGTTGTATACCAGATATCATGCTGAGTGCATCTTCTACAACGTTTTCTCTTCCTAGGAGTATAGACTATCTCGATGTTATAGTTCCGCACTACTAGAAAATGATCCTACACCCATGGTTCAAAACTGTGGGTATAAACACCACAACTATGGGTATAGGCTATACCCATGGTTTAGGGAACTGTGGTCATTGGTGGCATCGGTATAGGTCCATGAATTATACCCACGGTTTGGAGAAATTGTGGGTATAGGTTTTTCCACCATGTCATAACTCTATACCCATGGTTTTGAAACCGTGGGTATAGAATATTTTTCAAAATAGCAGGCCACGGGATTCGATCTCGCGACCACTTCTCCATTCACGAGTGGCCTTACCACTACCCCATCAATTCATATATGTATATAAATATATATTTATTTAAACAATGGGTATTGAGAAATAAACCATGGGTATAGAACTCCTACTAATTTGTTTTTGTTCCCGCAGAAAAAATAAATTTCCCACACACACAGGGGAAACCTATACCCAAGGTTTGTCAAAACCGTGGGTATAGGTTTTTTTATCTGATGACTATAATTACAGTTTTGGAAAAAACCGTGGGTATAGTTCACCTTATCCCCCCAGTTTTGGGAAAAACGTGGGTATAGGCATTTTTTGATACCCTATAACCACAGTTTGGAGAAAACTGTGGGTATAGGGTAGCCTATGATCATGGTTTGGGGAAACCATGGGAATAGGATATCAAAAAATTCCTACACCCATAGTTTTCCCAAAACCATGTGGATAGGGTTACTGATACCCACGATTTTCCCCAAAACCGTGTGTATAGGTCCATTTTCTAGAAGTGCTGGAGGAACTCAAGACAACAAAACTATCTCAAGTTCAAGTCCTTCTGAGAGAAGATATACCTGAGACTATTGTGATCAGATTAAATTGTAAAACATTCACCCTTAAAGTAATTTCACCACATCTTCAAGGAGAATACCACTCCTGCTAACTCCAAGTCATGGGTAGCTTAGTTCTGCTAACTCTGTGTCACCTGTCAAGAACCATTCATGATCACTACTCACTGCTGCATCAGGACACATCTGAGCCCGGTCCATGATGCGTCGTCGTAGACTACGTACCCAACTCCCTACTCCGAAAGTCTCAATATGGGGGCAATAGTAAGTCTCTGCCTCAGCTCCTGAAAACTCTGATGGAATCTCTCCGACCATACAAAGGGTTGCCCTTCTTTGTCAACACGGATAAAGGTGCTGTAACTCTGGGGAAATCTGGCACAAACCGCCGGTATTATATGGACAAACCCAAGAAACTCCTTAATTCTTTCACACTCCTGGGTGTCTTCCAAGAAAGTACCACCTAAATCTTCACTGGATCCACTGCAACTCCAGCCTCTAAGATGACGTGTCCTAGAAAGTGAACCTCTCAGATTCCGAACTAGCACTTCAAGAGCTTAACAGAAAGCTGGTGCTCTCGGAGTGTGTCCAGAACTATTTTCAAATAAAGGAATGCTCCTCCTCAGTATCCGAGTAAATAAAAAATTCATTGATGAAGACTACTACAATGTGATCAAGGTATGGATTAAAGATCATGTTCATGAGTCCCATGAACACTACTGGAGCGTTGGTCACGCCGAAAGGCCTGACCAAAAAATCCTAATGGTCCTCCCAACATCTAAAAGCCATATTATACACATCTTCATCTCACACTACAAGCTGGTGATAGCCTGATCTGAGGTCTATCTTCGAGAACCATTGGGCTCCCTTCAACTGATCAAAGAGGTCTTCAATCCTCGAAAGTGGGTACTTGTTCTTCACGGTCACCTGGTTTAGGCTCCAATAGTCAACACAATGTCTCAAACTCCCATCCTCCTTCTTGGTGAAAAAATTGGGGATTCCCAAGGAGAAACACTGGGTCAGATGAACCCCTTCCCCTATAAGTCCTATAGTTGTACCTGCAGCTCACGAAGCTCCGTAGGTGCCATCCAATATGCTGGTGTAGATATCGGTTCCATACTGGGGTACAAGTCAATGTAAAAGTAAACCTCTCTACCAGGTGGTTGACCTGGAACATCATTAGGGAGGACATCCACATACTGGTCCACCACTACAGGATATCTCGGAATCTCCACATCAACCGCTCTGAGGGTAAGGCCAGCCAACTGATAAGTGATCGGCTTCACTCTCCTCAATGTAAGTCCATCCTATTCTACAAAGGCTCCCTTCTTTCTAGTGAAGGTCAACCTAGTCCCATCAGTGTGGACACACCACACATTGTTCTTAATATAGTCAATATTAGCATGGACAATAGATAACTATTCTATACCAAAGATGGCATCGTAAGGCCTCGACGCCGCTATTAGGAGATCCCAGCCCAATCTCTCGCCTCTTATAGTATGCTCACACTGTCGGCACCAGTGTGTAATCGTCGAATCCTCTCTCGTAGGAGTCTCCAGCCGTAAGGATCGAGCCAACAACTTAATCAGAATCTTCGAGATCTGAATGAGGGAAGTGGAAATAAAAGAAAGATAGGCACCTTTGTCTATAAGTACTGCAGCTAAGGTGGATTAGATACAGATAGTATGTCGTATCATCTCCAGAGCACCGTGATCGTAGGCTTCAGTTGCTTGGATATAAGCTCTCCCATGTCCACTCGCTCCCTGTGGTCGGGGTGGACCATCTGGCGGTGGTGGCGGTAACATCTCAAATCGTTGTCCACTGCCACCTGCACGACCAGATCCTCTACCATATCCGCCTGCTCCCTGCGGACCTCCTCGGTCAAACCTCTGTCTCTTCCTGGGTGGTCCTTCGACTATCTACTGATCATATGTATGGAGGGTTGGGCAGTCACAAGCCATGTGACCCTACCTGATGCATTTGTAACATTTTCTGCTCCTCGCATGACTGGCTGCAAGGATCACCATGAGATCAGCTAGTGTCCCTACCAGTTGGAAGACTCTCACCATAGCCTCCAACCAATCCTCGGCCACCTGTGGGTCCGTCTCGCCATGGAACCTTGGTGGCCTCTGGCGCTGGAACTCATGCAACGCGCTCAAGCAGCATGCGCCCTCTGTTATTGGGGTTGGTGGCATCGGTGTCCCAATAGGTAATGGTACCTTTGGTGCCTCTACTGATAAAGGGCCCTGCATCGATGCCTTGTCGCACGGTGGGCTGTAAGCACGTCCTATACCCGGAACACTAGCTGGCTGTCTGCGTGGAGGCATCCTAAAAAAGGAACAGGTGCACCATGGTTAATAAGTTATACTTGGTGAGCAGACTCAAAGTTATCACAAAGAAAACTTATAAAAACACACATGCAATCAGTGTTTCAATGCACTAAGTCAGAAATCAGACGTCAGGGTCCTGGTTTATGGATACGTCGGTCGCCGTACCAACACTGGATTCCCTAAACTCATAACCACACTCAATACACTTAACACTATTTCTATTAAAAATATCATAGTCAAATTCTCTATGGTAGAACTGACGCCTCTGATACCAATTTTCCATGACCCATCCCCCAGGGCCCGTGTCGTGACTACCCCATGCCCGCCTTCCATAGGCCAAGGGCTGGCGATAGGAACCAAAGGCGTATTCCCTAAAACTGGGAAGGCATTGGCTTTATAACCTGTAAAATCACACAACCGAGTACACAAAAAGATACGAAAATTAGTAAACTGAATAGTAAAAAGGGTGTTTATAGTAAGTAAATGGGGCCAAGATATAAGTCCAACTAGAAAGTACAAGAAAACTTGAAAGTACAAGTATTCTGAACAACTCTGGTGAACACCATCCAAATATCCTACCTGAAGGGTAAGTACAGCTCTCGAACGGTCATCTCTGTAGTACGCCTCGTCTGTGGTCCACCTCCGAGCTACCAACAGTATTGGTACCCTACTCCTCAGTTAGTGTTTTCTATCTTCTACACCAAACACAAAAAGGTGCGGGAATAGCCTGTGCAGGGATGAGTATAATGATACTCAGTAGGGACATTGAGGCCCTCAAAGGTCTCACAAAAAACTGCAAAGGATAAACCACAAAGCATTGAATCAATTGACAACCCTACTTAGTTATATGCCCATACATATACCTAAGTTATCAAGTATACCCATCTCAATCAGGAAGAAACACAGGGTCCAACTCAAAAGCCCAAAGCTCAACTATTCCACAAAGGAAGGAATACCATGAAGGTAAGTACCACAAAGGTACTCCACATAGAAGAATACCACAAAGGTAACACCACGGAGGTAAGTACCACAAAGGTACGCCACACATAATATTAACATAAAGGTATCCCCATAAAGGTAAGTACCACAAAGGTACACCACACAGAATATTACCACAAAGGTATCACCACAAAGGTAAGTAACACAAAGGTACGCGACACAGAAGATTATCACAATGGTATCACCACGAAGGTAAGTACCACAAAGGTATGCCACATAGAAGATTACCACAAAGGTAAACACTCATCTCACACCAGGTATAACTTAGGTATGGTAAAAGAGATGATTAGATGTAACTACTGAATCATGTTACTCTGTTAAGAGGCAGACCCATGTGGGATCCTAAATCATCAGACCCACATGGGATCCTAATTTATCGGACCCACATAGGATCCTAGTACATCATCAAACCCACTTAGGATCCTAGTATAGCAGACCCATGTAAGATCTTAGATTAGTCACACATGGATTCCTAGAGTGTATTCAAGTGAGTCTCTCGAACATAGACCCACAAATGATCCCAAAGAAAAGACCAACATATGATCCCTGTCTCTTGTTACAACCAGCAACAGGGTTCCCGCACTAAGATCACTTGATTCCAGGAGGGTCCGCTCCTCAAGCCACATGTCGATATTCCAACTACCACAATGTCCCATGAAAAAGTATCCTAAAGTACCGGTAAGAAAAAAGAGTCTCAAAACAATAGATGGTGCGTCAATCAGATGCCCGGTCTGTAAGTTATTAGCCTTTTAGTCTCGAGGGCCCAGTTGGATTCGTGTTTGATCCAAACCGGTTGTACCCCAAAATTATCCAAAACTCAAGTGGGGTATACCAAATGGACTGTCTCGATCCAATTTTTCTGACGCTTCAGGTGGTTCTTCATCGGACGCCCGTAGCTCAAGCTATGGCCGAAAGAGCGACAAGAGTCGAAACAAGTTAGGGTCCAGTCAGACTCGGTCGGACCGACTTGGCCCGACCCTTCCTTGGCCATCCCGACCTGGTTCGGATAGACCCGGCCCATCCTAGGTCTGATCATGGGTCAAACCCGGACCACAGGATCTGACCTGGCCCGTTGGGTCCGGCCCGGCCCGCCGGCGTGGCCCGCGGTGCGACGGCCCACGGTGCGGTCCGCTAGGACGGACCACTCAGCTCCCCGGTTGGCCAGATAGCCAGCCTCCCCCACGTGGAACGGTAGCACGTCGTGCCATCACTAGAGGCCGGCGTCGAGATGGCCCCACCTCGCTTCGCCTCCATGGCTCTTCTCTGCCGGGTGGCACGGTCGCGCGCCGCCGCACCTTCGTGCGGCCGACTGCCGCCCTTGCTCCGCCGTGGCCAACATGCCACATATCGTCTCTGGAGGCGCAGTCATGTCGCCGCCTTCATCACGATTGGTCGGAGTTCTAGCCCCCGGTCGCGAGTCCCACCGGTGCCCGTCACCAGCACCGGTCGCCGTCCTCCTCTATCGCGAACAACACATCTTACACCACAAAGATTTTTGGAGGGGTCGGGCCATGTTCATTTGGACCGAACCCTCTGAATTAGAATGGTAGTAAGCAGCAATATTGTTCATGAATCAAGGGGGTTGATAAGAATGGGGTAAGGGGGTATAAATCAACAACAAACACTACCTTGAAGGTTTTTTGGCATTGGTGAGGAGGGAAATATGGGCGTCGGTACGTTGTCATTGAAGACATCCCTCATGGAGATGGCATTCTTAGTTGGAGATGGTGCATTCTTCATTGGAGAAAGAGTTTCCCCAAGGTCTCTCCTATAAATTCTTCTCCCTTTTCCAATGATTCTCCAACCATGAAATTAGGAGCCAATATTCATCAAAATAATATTAACTATTAATTAAAGTTGACACATTTAATTAATTGTAGTTGGATCCATTAATTAATTGGGGAATTGAGAGGTTTTCCTCATTAAGAGGGTTCAGGTGGTCCCCACCACCAAGATTTCAAAATAGGGGTTTTTAGTTTGGGTGGTCCCCACCCCCATAACTCAAAATGAGGGGTTTCAAAAGAATGAAAAAAAGTTAATTATTTTATTTTTTTTCTTCCTCCACGAAAAGCACAAAAACTAACTTTCACCCTTGAACTACTACGGTCGAGGTGAAGGTCTCCTTAAGTGAATACCGGCACTGTGAGTTTAACGGTACCATCAGATTTCAATTCTGAGCACTGGTTCAAAATTTACAAAAAACCACTTGCATGTTTACTAATCATACTCAAAAAAAGTTCAGAAATTCATTCCGGTCAAACAAAACCTCAGAATCACCCACCTTCAATTTTCATGGACTCATAATATTTCCATGTAATTAAAAAAATTACATGAAATTTCCAGATCTTTACATTATCCCCACCTCAGGGATTTTCATCCCTAAAATCCACATTATCAAAAACCAGGAAAACCATTGGGGGTACTGAGCACAAATTTGAGCCTCCCGCTCCCATGTGCTCTTCTAGAGGTTCTCATGCAGCCAACGCATGCGCACCAAACGTATCGACTGCCCACGAATGACCCGGTCCTGTCGATATTCAATCTCCATTGAAACCTCTAGAAATGTCACCTCATCGTCGATGTCCATCTCTCCATGGTCACTGACGTGTGATGGGTCGTGCACGTATCTACTTGGTTGGGATCTGTGAAATATGTCGTGCACCTGGTGCAACTGATGTGGAAGAGCTAAGCAGTAAGCCAACTCACCAACTTTGCTGAGGACCTACAAGGGTCTGATGAACCTCGAAGATTACTTGCCGCCCCAACCAAATCTCTGCAAACCTCATCGTGGTGAGACCCGTAGAATGATGTGGTCATCATCCTCGAACTCTAGAGGTTTCTATCTTATGTCAGCATAAGACTTATGCCTGCTTTGTGCAGTCTTCATCCATTCTTGGATGATCTGCAACTTCTCTGCGGTAGCCCGTACCATATCTGGTCCCATGAGTGCTGACTCCCTTGGGTCATTCCAACATAAAGGCAATCTGCAAAGTTGGTCGTACAATGCCTTGAAAGGTGTCATCCCTATGGTGGAGTGATAACTGTTGTTGTATTCAAACTCCACCAAGGGAAAGTGATCCTCCCAGCTACAACCAAAGTCAAGGACACAAGCACACAACCTGTTCTCGAGGGTCTGGATGGTCTGCTTAGTCTGGACATCCATTTGAGGATGGAAGGCAATGCTCAAACGAAGCTGCATCCTGAAATCCACCTATAACCCCTTCCATAGCTGGGAAGTGAAAAGTGAATCACTATCGTAGACAATCATTGAGGGTACTCCATGTAGCCGCACAATCTCCCGAAAATAGAGTCGTCTAAATCTCTCTACTGAACCCTCCTCTCTGATCGGTAGGAAGTGGTCCAACTTGGTGAGTCGGTCGAAGATCACCCAGATAGAATCATGACCCCGGGATTTACATGGAATTACTGCCATTAAGTCCATGGATATCCCATCCCACTTCCACTCTGGAACCTCTAAGGGATGAACTATGCCTGGTGTTCCCTGATGATCCACCTTCACTTGCTGAGAACTAAGGTACCGAGAGGCAAACTCTGCTACTACTTTCTTCATTCCTGGCCACTAGTTCTATCATCGTAGATCCTGGTACATCTTTTCCACTCTTGGATGTAACACTAGAGGAGATGTGTGGAACTCTCTCAACACTTCCTCCTGAAGAGACACTGGTACCATGGTATGTCATCTGAAGTGGATGACGTGCTCCCTACCATTAGAAAATCCATTAGGTGCATGTCCTGAGTATATCTGATCACGTCGAGCCTCGTAGTCAGTGTCCTGATGTTGCGCATCTTTGACTCACTGAATAAGTGGGGGAGTGACTATAAAAGACTGAAAAAAGCAACTCCATCTCGATCGACAAAGGATATCTGCAAAGTGGTCAGCTGCTTCATCATCTTACCTGGAATCTGTATACCAGATCTCTTACTGAGTGCATCTACTAAAACGTTCCCCTTCCCAGAATTATAGACTATCTCAAAGTCATAGTCTTGGAGGAACTCAATCCAATGCCGTTGTCTCAAGTTTAGGTCCGTCTGGGAGAAGATATACCTGAGACACTTGTGTTCAGAGTAAACTATAAAACGTTCTCCCATCAAGTAATGTTGCCACATCCTCAAGGAGATGACCACTACTGCTAAATCTAGGTCATGTATAGTGTATTTCTTCTCATGTTGTCTCAGTTGTCGAGAACCATTAGCGATCACTGCTCGCTCCTGCATCAGGACACAACTGAGCCCGGTCCTTAATGCGTCGCAATAGACTACGTACCCAATTCCCTCCTCAAGAAGTCTCAAGATAGGGGGCACTAGTCAGTCTCTGCCTCAGCTCTTGAAAACTCTGATGGTATCTCTCTGACCATACGAAGTGTTTACCTTCTTCTTCAACACTGATAAAGGTGATGTAGCTATGTAGAAACCTGGCACAAACCTTCGGTAGTATCCGACCAAACCCAAGAAACTTCATACCTCCGTCACACTCCTGGGTGGCTCCCAAGCAAGTACCGCCTCAATATTTACTGGATCCACCGCAACTCCAACCTCTGAGATGGAGTTTCCCAAAAAGTGAACCTCTCGGATCCAGAACTGGCACTTTGAGATCTTACCATAAAGTTGGTTCTCTAAGAGTGTGTCCAGAACTATGTTCAAATGGTAGTCATGCTCCTCCTTAGTAGCCGAGTAGATTAGAATGTCATCGAGGAAGACTACTACAAAGCGATCAAGGTATGGTTGAATGATCCTATTCATGAGTCCCATGAACACTGCTGGATTGTTGGTCACGCCGAAAGGCACGACCAAAAACTCATAATGGTCATAACGACATATGAAAGTTGTCTTCTGCATATCCTACTCTCACACTCGTAGCTGGAGTAGCCATATCTGATGTCTATCTTTGATAACTTCCATGCTTCCTTCAGCTTATCAAAAAGGTCTTCAATCCTCGGAAGTGGGTACTTGTTCTTCACGGTCACTTGGTTCAGGAGTTAATAGTCAACACAATGTCTCAAGATCCCATCTGCCTTCTTGGAAAACAAAACCAGGGTTGCCCAAATAGAAACACTGGGCCGGATGAACCACTTCCCCTATAAGTCCTCTAGCTGTACCCACAGCTCACGAAGCTCCGTATGAGCCATCCTATATTCTAGTGTAGATATCGGTGTTTTCTTGGGGTACAAGTAAATGTAAAAGTCCACCTATCTATGAGGAAGTAGTCCCAGAACATCTTCAGGGAAGACATTTGCTACTGGTCTACCACTATAGGATATCTCAAACTCTCCACATCAACTACTCCGAGGTTAAGGCTAGCCAAATATTGAGTGATCGGCTTCACTCTCCTCCGGGTAAGTCCATCATATTCTTCAAAGTCTCCCTGTTGACGCTCCTTTCCGTCACAGAGTCTAACGACTGAAAAAAGAGAAATACCTTAGTCCAAAGTGATTCATCCTTTGAAGAAACATCAAAAATCGACATAGGGATGAACAAGGAGAACATTGCCCATAGGTCGCGCAAGTTCCCTCATGGTCGCGCAAGTACACTTGCACGCCGCCTAGTGGTCGTGCAAGTCTACTTGCGCGATGCCTTATGGTCATGCAAGTGACTTGCGCGACCTAAGTGATAACCGTAAGGTAACCGCTCGGGGTCTTCTTCTGCCTATAAATAGACCCTGTGGGCCCCCCATTTCAGAAGGATCTTTTTCCAGAAACTCGAATTGAAGCTCCCGATGCCCAAGTCTCTTCTCAAAGTTTCTGGAACACTTCTAAGGTAATTCCTTACCTAGAACAGAAGATCTAAAGAGAGGGAGGAAGGCCTAAGTGTTGAAACTCATCAACACTTGAGCGCCTGAGTGGCCAACCCTTAAGGGAAGTGGTCACACTTGTGCGCCACCTTACTCCTTCGATAGAACTTGTGCGTCCCGTTTCTGGAAGAACCTCAAGAGGATTCTAAAGGCTTTAATAAAGAGTCTCTCAAGTATTTCAATGCTGGTTGACCATCGCGCAAATACACCATGTGTCGTGCAGGTATACCTGCGCGACAATTACTTGCGCGCCCACGCAGCATTTACGCGTCTTCCAGGACTTGTGCGCCCCTTACTTTTTGGGTGCCCATCTTGCCCATTTTACCCCTCTTAAGCCATTACTCCTTTCCTATTTAAGATTAAGTCTTCAAGACACTCTTTAAAACCATTTATGGCATGATTTCTTGATTTTACTTCCTTATCTGAAAGGAATTCTGTGGAATATCTCTCAAAACCTAGTGATTTAAATATCCTTATGTCACTAAATATGGAGAGTTCATTCATTAAACCTAATCCCTTAAGATGAGAGAATCCTTAACCTGGGTCTCCTTTTCAGGAATAATCCCCAGTCATAAGTCCTCCAATTTGGGCATCCTTCTCAGGAGTAAGCCCCAAACCTTAATCCTTAACCTGGGCCTCCTTTTCAGGAATAAGTCCTAGTCATAATCCCTTAACCTGGGTCTTCTTTTCAGGAATAAGTCCCAGTCATAATTTTAGGATTCCTTTTCAGGAGTAAGCCCCAAGTCCCCTAACCTGGGCCTCATTTTTAGGAATAAGTCCCAGTCATAAATTTCCGGCTTCCTTTTCAGGAGTAAGCCCCAAATCCCTTAATTTCTCTTTAACCAGTCCTAATTTACGTTTGATCTAGGATTACTTCTCAGGAGTAAAACCCAGTTATCAATCCTCTCCTAATTTGGGTTTCCTTTTCAGGAATAAATCCCAAGTTAGAGTATTTAAATCTCCATGAAGCACATATACCTTTATGGACCCTGTTCCTAGATTTTCTCCCTAAAGTAAATCCTAACCTTCATTTATCTGGGAAGTCATGCATACATAAGCCCCAAACCATTTCTTATGATTACATCTTTCATGGCCCAGTTGTCTATTTTATTACCAATACCTCTTGTTTCTCACACCGAGCATGACTCACATGAGCTTAGATGGTAAAAGTAATTATGACATCCTGCTTTGAGCCATCAATCATAAACATCATACTCCCTTATTCGAACTACGTGGGTTCTGATTCCTTTTCCAAAACAAAGGATATGTAGGTAGCCCATCTACGGGTTTGATCCCAACTCTGAAATAATTCATGTCCTTCTGAATGACAATAAACTTCAAGTTCCCCACTGAGTGGCTTTAAAATCAGCCTGGTCATCATAATGACCAAGAGACTTTTATACAAATGTTCTGAAGGATACCATTGACCAAGAATCTCTAAATAGATATAGATTATTCTCTATTGATGAAGAACCTCAAATACATATAAAATATTCTCTAAAATTATTACATGTTTAATCATTGATTGTCAAAACTGAAGGAAAGCTCATTTTATACTTGGTAATGTAATAAGGATTCATGAACATAACTTAAATCTATAAAGAGAGTCCTAGAATACACAATAATTCCCCTAAAAAAGGTGTGATGAGTCCGACCTCCCATCCTCTCGACCAATGCAAATTCCTAAGCCACATCAGTTCACAAGCTAATGAGCGCCTACCTTTGGAAAGTAGGTCCAAATAGATGTGGAATCATTGGATGTTTCCGGTTCTACAAACAAACCCGTTAGAAACTGATCGGAACGTTTGAATCTCCCATCTAGGAGGTCATCCCTGAATTCCGAGGGAAACAAAAAATGGTGAACCCGACGTGAATCCTTAACCAAGTTAAAATGATATTTTACCTATTTGTTAAGACCCTATTTAAAACTCAATAAGAGGGCTAACAAAAACAATCATTGACATGTGTGCTCATCCAAAGGACGAAGTAGCTGAATTTACCTTGATTACGTCTGTTATATCAAACAGGCACTCTTTTCCAAGATCTTCTGTATTTCCATAATGGCTGCTCTCAAAATCACACCTGTGAATACTACTACTGCAAATACCACTACTGCTATTCCTACTGGATCGTCATCCGATCTGAGGATGACATCACCTACTCCGCGTCTTCAACACTGGGTATCAAATGCACTGGTTAAGGAGTACCGTCAACACGGTACCATCCCAACTCTGGAGGCTGCCCGACAGGCCCTCCAAGTGAACAACTCACACAGGTCGTCTGGACAACGACGACCAGTGATCAAGAGGCAGGCAGTGCTGACTACCGTCTCCAACCGTTTCGGGTCGTTATCCCCGGAACGCAATTTCCATTCGCTCCCTTACTCTGAGGAAGTGAATGAGCAGGTCCCTCAGGGCCTTAATTCAAAAAGACAAGAGTCCTTCTCGAGGGCTCCCATCAACAATCACTGCCAGACTCGTGCGGTAGTGCGCCCTCAACATGATGAGGGTACCGACTCCAGGCATTCGGCTCAGGTTCCTCGAACCCGAGCAGGCAAGACGAACCGCCAGAGACGGAATCCGGTTAACAATGGGCAGGTTTTCATCCCTGCTATCTCCAGAGAAGTCCACAAACCTAACTTGGTGGCGAACAACGTACAGGCACACACACCTGTCCATTTTAATTCCTCTATCCAGTAGACTCGTCTGGCCGCATCAAACCAATCCCGCCAGGTAATTCTGGCGGAGTACTATAGGCAGGAACATACACCTGCTTATACATCATCAGTTAGTCAGCAGGCTCGCCTGACTATATATAATGGATCTCGTCAACCTCATTTGGCGATGTGTAATCAGCAGGCACATACACCTGCTAGTACTAATCAAGCCTACCAACAGTCTCGCTTGGTAGCACACGGAGAAGTCAGTCAGAAAGCTCCGACGACAAACAGGAGGCAGACTCAACTCTCTGCCTCCACACTTGAGTACTGTCAGGATTCACTAACAGGAAAAGGAGGACAGGAGCAGGCAGATACACCTAATCCAAGCCCGGAATGGTCGTATATCCCCGTTCTGGTAGCTGAAGTCACCAAGCATATTTTGTCAATGGTGAAAGAGCAGAAGCAAATTCCTGCTCATATTCTGGATGCTTTCCAGGATATCATAACAGCTTTAGCATCATCTCAGGGAAAGACAAATAAATCTATCCCTAGCAGTGGAGTGACACATCAATGATTCACTCCAGAACAGACACACACATCTGTTCCAGTCCAAGAGGGTTGTGGGGCATACTCCCCCATATCATACAGACAACCAAGTCAGGCACATACACCTGATTTGAGTGGAGATCGTTAGCCTAACCTGACCATCTTTCCTGATCAGGCACATACACCTACTCAGAGTAACCACCTTCGTCAAAAAGTGGTTTCCAAAGTGAGTAAGAAGGCATCTAAGAAAAAGATCCGCCCAGCACAGTCAGGAGATCAAAGGCCAATCTGTAACAAGGCCTTGCTCGATGCTGGAGTTCTTGAAGCCCTCAGACATTTATCTGTTGGAATTCAAGATTCTACTCCCTCAGTTCCCAATAACGGGAACATTAATTCCGAATGTCTTCAACAGACACTTCCTCATGAAGTCTTGCTTCGTGAAAATTCGGTCAATCTTGAAGTTTCGTCTTCAGATGAGAGCCACATGAACCCTCTGTGTGGTCCGAAGACTAAGGAGCAAGAGATATCATCTTTTTTTGTAACCCATTATGGTGGTCCTCCCCATGATGATGAATTTCGCTGCGAAATTCCTCTTCGCAGTAGTGATTCACATTTCCTGGAAAATACTCTAGTGGACAATGTAGTGCCGAGAATGCCCTCTTATCTTGAGGCACTTGCAAATGTGAAACCAGTCATGTCTGATGCTTTATCGCAAGCAAGTTAAATAATTTCTCAATCAGAAGATAGCCCAGGGTGTAGGTCATTCTCCGAACCACCCCTAAGTCATGCATCTTCTAGTTTGATCAATGATCTCTCTGCCAATCTTGTTGAATCCAATGAAGAAACAAGGAAACACTAACTCTGGTCAAAACATGTAGAAGAATATTCATTTAATGATGAAGAGGAAATGCTGAACATGAGTAAAAAACTGGTGAAAAATGAGGTACCAGTCATGTTTTGGCCTTTGGCTGACTCCCAGTATGACGTTCCAAAGATGTTGATGGAAGATGGAATCCATGATATTCGTCTCAACATATGGAAAACTCTTTTTCAATTGAAGAAGAAGGTATTATCTTATGATGAATATGAAAATCATCTTAAGATAATAGAAGGGCTACAACATCAGATTGATTTGGCATCTCTATCAGTCTCTCGGTATCCGAAGGCTGAAAAGCAACAGAGAACCCTTCAACGTTCATGCCTTGGCGCACTAAGAAAATTGCGTCAGTTAATTGCCAATGCTCCATCTGGTGTTCATATCAGAGGATGGGGTGTTCATGGAGCACTACATTTCACAGTGCTTTCTAGTCAGCAAAGCCCGCCGAAAATGGTCTCATGCAATGTTATTGCCCATGGCCGGCCACAGTCAATGGGCTTTGTTCGTAATCAAAAGCTTTCTCAAGAACAGACTTCAACTAGTTCCTCTCAAAATCAAGCATATAGAGAACAAGTTGTTGAATTGATCCTACATCAAGCAGTTGAGAATATTGCACAAGCCTCTCGTATAGAGCAAACACATCATCAAATGACAGAAGTTTCAGATTTCATCCAACGGTCTGTTAAACCAGGTGATAAAAGTGGATACAGGTTAATACATCCAGCTAATTTCCGAACTAAGATTCGCAAGATCAAGAGAGATTTTAAGAAGGTCTCAGACATAGTATGTTAAGAGCCACCCCAGCTTTTCAGACTGGGGACTCCTTTAACCCAACCCTCAGAGTCAACAAATGGGATTCGAGGAGTTGAGCGGAAGCAGAAGGAACATCCCCAGTTTACGAGACTGGGGAATCTTTCAAATCATCAATCCCCTTCTCAAAGAATATTGGGCTTTTCTCAATTGGGGAATAATCCCCAAGAGGAACAAAGAGCCAAATTATCAAGAGATTCCCTCCAAGTTATAGCTCGTCAAGAAGTTCCTAAAGGATTAAATCAACAAAAGTCAATGTCTCATCAAATACATGAAAGAAGACAATATCACAGAAATGTTGATAGAAGGTATGTGATGCATTATGCATCAATCAATGTCATCAATGCCGTTGTTGCTAATCCACCAGGGGAGACTCACTCAGGGGACTCAGATGAAGAGCGTCCTACTCAAGAAAATGTGTGTGCTGATACAAATGAAGAAGGTGTGCGTACACAAAGTCAAAGGATTACTTAGAACCTAGGTAATCCACTTCCTTCTCTCCAAAAAGTATCCAAAAAAGGGAGGGGAAAGTATCAGGTTACATATCCTTCCTCTGGAGAAGGTCAATCGCTCTCATTAGAGAAAAGGTTTGCACAACAGGAGGAAGAAATGGAAGAATTAAGAAGGTTGAATGCAGAACTACTTCAGAGTAGTCTTCTTCTTAAGAATGCTGAAGTCTGACAGCCGAAGGAATTTGTTGCAGCTACTGAGATGGATCAGGAATATCCTCATTTATCAGTACACCCTCAGAGGTATAATCCTACGGGTCAAACGCAACAACGGTTGGCAGTGCTACCATCAGTTGCAGCACCAATCACCACATCTGTCCAAGCTCCATTCATTGCACCTACCCAAGACCAAATTCAACCTGATGTTTCTCAAAATTTAATAACTACTATTGAGTCATTAACAGCTCGGTTAGAAACTATGGAAGGGAAACAGGCGCAAGTTCAACCTGAAAAGAAAGTTTATCCTGAATGGGTAGATTCAATTTCTCCTCCATCCAGTTTTGGAAACCTTGTTTTTCCTATATTCAATGGATCAGGCGACCCTGAACAAAATTTGACGCATTACGTATCTTGTTGTGATCCTATGATGGGAACTCCAGAGCAGCAATAAGTAGTGAATCTTAGATGCTTCGTGCGAACCTTGCAAGGACCAGCTTTTGTCTGGTATACAAGCTTGCAATCCCAATCAATTATCGGATGGGAGGATCTTCGCCAAAAATTACTTCTTCAGTTTAGCTTAACTTTGCCAAAAACGACAGTTTTTGATCTTACAAACTGCAAGCAAAGGGAGAATGAAAGAGTTTCTGATTTCATTGCTCGCGGGAAGGGATTTACATATTCCCTGGGTTTAGCACTCCCTCAGGAAGAGCTATTTCCAATCTGTGTGGAAAATTTGCGTGATGAATTATGCATGCCATTGATCCCTGTGAAATACACAGGAGGGTTTCGAGACCTTACTTCAATCGCTCAGAAAATTGAAGATTTCCTTATACAGGCTAAGGCTAAATCTCATGTAATTCCATCAGCTCTAGTAAGGAGAATGGGTAAAGCGGAAACTGCTACAGTTATGCTTTAACAAGCGCCTGTACCTATTTCTACTTCAAAACCTTCATCTTCTCAAAGGGATCCGCCTCATGAACGCCAATAACAAAGGCCGTTTCGTCCAATTAATCAAAGAGATCAACGACGAAAACAATTTGAAGATTTGAAGAGTAAAACATACTCTTTCTAAAATGAGCAAGTTTCTGGTTACTTCATTTTAGCTCTGGAAAATAATTTGGTTCAATTACCAATGCCCAAGAGGCCAAACAAAGAAAGAGATGAAGACCGTCCCAATTATTGTCCTTTTCATCAAATGTTGGGGCATCCCATCCAGGAGTGTTTTGTCTTCAAATACCTCCTACAAAAGATGGTCGACTTGGGACAAGTCAAGTTGAAAGGTTCTTCGACTCAGGTAGCATGTGTTACTGCTACAGTTCCAAAGGAGGAAGGTGAATGGCAAGAAGTCAAAAGAAAAAATGCACAGAAGTATGATGATTGGATGGTCAGAAAGACAATAAATCAGACTCATGCCATTTTAAGAACACAATTAAAGAAACCAATTGTGTCTTCTGCCATGAATATTTCTGTAAAAACCTCTTCGTCAGAGGGAAAGTCCTCAAAGAAACAGCTTGATTCAAAGAAGGAAAAAGAATCAGAAGAAGATGAGTATGTGTCAAAGCCTAAATTGTCTTTGACTCTGGCAGACTTTATGCCATCTTCTTCAAAGCCACAGGCACCGCCCCATCAAACAGCACATCCTAAATAGGCTAGTCAGGCAGAGTCTTTATTAGATGAAGAGTTAATCTTCGGTTCTGTTAATATGATTCAATTAACAGATCCGTATTCCAGTTGTAATTTCAATTTTGATGAGCCTGAATTCCCTGTATCATATAAGGGAATCCGAGGAAGTTTCTAATGTTCAGGATACAGGGGAAGACATGGATCTTTCCGAAGCCACTACTCCAATTCTACCCCTACTAGCACTGTGTATGCAGCAGAAACTCATGGTAGAGCCCTTCAGCGAGCTCCAAAAGAACAAGAAAGTTCTTCTGCTAATAGCCAACTTAGTCTTGGCACAATTATTTTAGAAGACCGATTGAAGGTTCCATCTTCTTTATCTCAGCAAGTAAATGGATCTAATCAGTCTAATCTTCCAAAACCAAGGATGTTGCCAACTTCTATCCCAATACAAGATGAATTATCTTCCAAAGCATATTCTTCCAAGGTACCTGCTAAACCGCATATTCCTGTTGGGAAACGCTGACCTCTTGATCAAAAGTATGATATATTGAAATACTTGGACCAAGTACTAGCCAAGTTATCAATTTTGGATGATTTGAATCTGTCAAAAGATCTTCGGGAAGCACTCATCGATGCTTTGTCAAGTCCTCAGGAATTTGAAGCTGAAATAGATGCAGCTGAAGTCTATCACATAGAGAATAATCCTGCAGAATGCCATGCAGTGATATATTTTACTAATAAAGATGAAGATGATGTTGTGCATGGGCACATAAAACCTATGTACTTATCTGGAAAAGTTAATGGTGTAGATATCCGAAGAGTTTTCATTGACAATGGTTCAGGAGTCAACCTCATGCCCATTCATACACTTCGTCGATTGGGCCTTATGGAATCAGATTTATCTCCTTCTACCATGATGTTACAAGGATATGATAAAAATGAACAAGAACCACTGGGCAAAGTTACACTCCGAACTCAATTTGGAGATCTTGTATCCAATTTAGATTTCATGATTGTTGATCAAGACTCATCTTTCAACGTCTTTCTTGGAAGACCCTGGCTACATCAGCATGCAGATATCCCTTAATCATACCATCAATGTCTAAAATACTGTTTCAATGGTCATGTTGGAACATTGTATGGTGATAAGGCCCCGTTCAAGACTTGTGAGTCTCAATACATTGAGGTAGAATTTTATCACATGAAGGGAAGAGAGAAATCTACAATAAAAGAAATTACCAAAGTTAATGCTCCATATGGTTTGGAGAAGATTCCAATAAATCCATTTACACATGTGAGTACAAATTATGTGTTACCTATCAGTCAAATTGACAAAATAGGCCCAAATCAAAATACTCTTATGGAAAGATCCATAATGTCAATTACGGTAATCGAGCCAGACAACATGGGAGAAATTGGTAACCTACCAAACAGTGATGAAAACACAAATAGTGAAGTTTTCATTTCATCTGCTGAAATTCAATAGGTCTATACTTCGCCAATCAGGCCAGAAGAAGTTATAGCAACATCGGAGGTGAATAATGATATCAATTCTCATTCCATCATCTCCTCTTTATTTCCTAAATAAGGCCCTTTATCATCAATAGGGTCGGAAATGGAAGCTTCTTCTTCAAAATGTGCAAATTTTGACATCTTTTCTGATCATGAAAATTTCGTTTTGTCATCTACTATGCAAGTAGAAATGGAAGAAATAGCACATGATGAAGAGGAAGAAGAAGATCTTAGTGATGCTCCTCCAGTATTTGAAGAGGGTATCTCTACCACTGTGGATGAACTCAGAGAAATAAATTTGGGTACAGAAAATGATCCATGCCCCACTTTCATTAGTGCGGCCATGACCCTTGAAGAGCAAGAGATGTATATTTCTTTTCTAAAGAAAAATAAAGATATTTTTGCTTGGAACTATATGGAAATTCCTGGGCTTGATCCTGATGTTGCTACTCATCATTTGGGTTTACCAAAAGAACATTGAGGATTTAAGCAAGCCGCGAGAAGAACACACCCAAATTATGCTTCCAAAATTGAAGCTGAAGTGGATAAGCCGATCAAAGCTAACTTCGTAAGAGAAGTTCAATATCCCAAGTGGTTGGCTAATATTGTCCCTGTAAAGAAGAAGAATGGACAAATTAGGGTCTGCATCGATTTCAGAGATCTTAATCAGTATTGCCCTAAATATGATTTCCCAGTTCCGATTACAGAACTCTTAATTGATTCGACGGCTGGCTATGAAGTACTTTCCTTCATGGATGGATATTCCAGATATAATCAGATCCGAATGGCCCTAGAAGATGAGGAATCTACAGCCTTCAGAGCCCCTCAAGGTGTGTTTTTTACCCGGTGATGCCCTTTGGTTTAAAGAATGCAGGTACAACATATCAATGCGCCATGCATCATATCTTCGAACCTTTTTTAGGGAAGTTTGTTGAATTCTATGTAGACGATTTGGTGGTTAAATACAAACAACGTTCTAATCAATTGGATGATTTTTAAGTCATATTCCACAAGCTTCGACAACATAATTTGAAGATGAACCCCTTAAAATGTGCTTTTGGGGTAACCTCAAGAAAATTCCTCGGCTTTGTTGTACGCCATCGTGGTATTGAAGTCGATCCTGAGAAGACCAAGTCAATCCTTGGTATGTCACCTCCTCAGAATTTGAAAGAATTAAGAGGACTTCAAGGATACTTAGCCTATAGTCGGCGTTTCATCGCCAATTTGGCAGGAAAAAGTTTACCCTTTACCAAATTATTGAAAAAAGGAGTCACTTACCAGTGGACTGAAGAATGTCAAGAAGCGTTTGATGTTCTCAAGAAATACCTCTTGATTCCACCAGTACTCATGCCACCTGTTGAAGGAAGACCAATTATCCTCTATGTGACAGCTCTAGAGCGATCATTGGGTTCCTTTCTTGCTCAAAAGAATGATTCTGGGAATGAAAATAGCCTCTACTATCTCAGTAGAACTATGCTTGAAGCAGAAACCCAGTATTCAAGTATTGACAAGTGCTGCCTGGTATTAATCTTTGCCGTTCAGAAATTGAGACACTACCTGCAACATCATGAGGTCCAATTGGTATCTCGCAATAATCCGCTCAAATTCATCCTTAGTTGTCCAATGCTTACAGGACGTCTAGCAAGGTGGGCAGTTATTTTGCAGCAGTTCGACATTCAGTATGTATCTCAAAAGGCAATAAAGGGCCAAGCTCTGGCTGATTTCCTGGATGAACATCCTTCAGTGGAAGACACGTCTTTAGATATTTAACTCCCTGATGAGGAAGTTTTCTCTATTCAAGAGAGTCCTCAAACATGGGAAATGTATTTTGATGGTGCTTCTAGAAGTCCAACAGGGAAGAAAATGGAAAATCCTAAATTCAACAAAGTTGGTTTAGGAATTGTACTCATTTCTCCATATAAGGCATTGTTACCTTATTCCTTTTTATTGTGGGAAGGTGGTACCAATAATGAAGCCGAATACCAAGCTCTTATCACAGGCTTGGAGTTGGCGCTTCAAGCACAAGTGAATCACTTAAAGGTGAAAGGTGATTCAGACCTGGTAATCAAACAAGTCAATGGGGATTATGCCATCAGAAAAGAAGAATTAATCCCTTTGTATGATTATGTCAGAGAGTTAATGGCAGAATTCCCTTCAGAACTGACATTTTCTTATGTCCCAAGATCACAAAATGCTCAAGATGATGCGCTGGCTAATATAGCCACAACTCTAGCAGATCCAAATCAGGACGAGACAACCATTAGTATTGCCCACCGTCATGCAATTTCACCTTATGTTCAAGCCATAACAGAGGAAATTAATGAAATTAGTCCCATTCCGGAACCGTATGGTCATACTACAGGATGGATGTGACCTATCAACTAATACCTTTAAAATGGAACACTTCCACCTGATAGAGCTGAGAAAGAACAAATCCGGAGACGTGTGGTCAATTTTACTCTTTATGATAGCCCAAACCACCTAGAGAAAATTCTCTACAAACATGGTTTTGATGGAGTTCTCATCAGATGCATTAATGGTGAAGAGACAATGGCTATCATGAAAGAAGTGCATACAGGAGTTTGTGGTGCCCACTAGTCTGGACATAGATTGTCTGATCAAATTCGAAGGCTTGGATACTTTTGGCCTTCAATGATACAAGATTGTGTTAATTTCACAAAGAAGTGTCATTCATGTCAAGTACATGCCAACTTCATTCATCAACCTCCAGAGTTGCTTCATACAGCTAAATACTCGTGGCCATTTGCCACATGGGGAATGGATGTGGTGGGACCTTAACCTTCAGCTACGACCAAGCAGTTTAAGTACATTCTTACTGCTACTGATTTCTTTTCCAAATGGGCAGAGGTAGTACCTCTCAAAGAAGTCAGTTCTAAATGCATCGTTAGCTTCATCAAGTCTAACATCATTACTATATTTGGTGTCCCTCATACCATATTGATGGACAACGACACCAAATTATGTTATTTTGAGGTGAAGAAATTGTATCAAGAATACAACATTAAATCCAACCATTCATCTCGGTATCATGCGGCGGCCAATGGACAAATAGAATACTTTAACAAGACTCTTTCAAATATACTGCAAAAGATGGTGGATAAAGATAAGAGGTCATGGCCTAATAAACTCTTTCATGCTTTATGGGCTTATCGGACTACCACCCGCAATGCAACGCGGTCAACTCCATATTCGTTGGTATATGGAACATAAGTAGTCTTGCGAATTGAAGTTCAATTTCCCTCACTCAGAGTAGCCATTTGTGATCAGTTATCTACAGATGAGCAGTCCCAAAAGTGATTGAATGAATTGGAACGGTTAGATGAGAAAAGATTGTGCACTTTTCACCACTTGGAAATCTATCAGAATCGAATAGCATGAGCTTTTAACAAAAAAGTTCATCTTCGTTCATTCATTCAAGGAGAATTGGTATTAGTTCTCAGAACTTCAATGATACCAGGAAAGAAACCTCCCTAGCTTGAGCCAAAATGGGAAGGATCTTATTCAACATATAGGGTATACTCCAATGGAGCTAATTCAATAATCTCGATGGATGGAGAACTCATTACTACTCCAAATAATGCCAGATTTTTGAAGAAATATTTTGTATAAACTACAAAATATTCACAAGATGTCCCTGTAACATGACACTAAACTGTGCAGCACCAGATGTCCCTGCAACATGACACTAAACTGTGCAGCACCAGATGTCCCTGCAACATGACACTAAACTGTGCAGCACCAGATGTCCCTGCAACATGACACACTTAAATGTACAACACCAGATGTCCCTGCAACATGACACTAAACTGTGCAGCACCAGATGTCCCTGCAACATGACACTAAATTTTGCAGCACCAGATGTCCCTGCAACATGACACTAAATTGTGCAACACCAGATGTCCCTGCAACATTACACTAAACTGTGCAGCACCAGATGTCCCTGCAACATGACACTAAACTGTGCAGCACCAGATGTCCCTGCAACATGACACTAAACTGTGCAGCACCAGATGTCCCTGCAACATGACACTAAACTATGCAGCACCAGATGTCCCTACAACATGACACTAAACTGTGCAGCACCAGATGTCCCTGCAACATGACACTAAACTGTGCAGCACCAGATGTCCCTGCAACATGACACTAAACTATGCATCACCAGATGTCCCTGCAATATGACACTAAACTGAGTTGCACCAGATGTCCCAGCAACATGACACTAAACTGTGCAGCACCAGATGTCCCTGCAACATGACACTAAACTGTGCAGCACCAGATGTCCCTACAACATGACAATAAACTGTGCAGCACCAGTTCGTCCTTGCTATATGATGTTAAACTATACAACAATGGTCCAGTATGACCTTAAACTGCAAATTCGTCCCACATGATGTTAAACTGTGAAAAAGTTCCCTAAAAAGTCCCGTATGACTTTAAATTACACCATGGTCCTGTATGACATTAAACTGCTCCATCCATGGTCCATGTATATGACCCTAAACTATTTAAAAGTCCCTTACGTCCGAAAAGACGTTAAACTACATAATCATCAAAGGTCCTGTAAGACCTTAAGCTGTACTTATGTCCAGGATGACATTAAACTGCACCATCCACGGTCCATGTATATGACCTTAAACTATTCGCCCTTTTGTCCAACATGATGCTAAACTGTAGAAAAAAATTCCCAATGCATCCAACATGACGTAAATGATGTGTTATTTTGTCCTTACTGCATGACATTAAACTGCACAGTCCCCCTTTTTTGTCCAACATGACGTTAAACTGTATTGTCCCCAATAGTCCTAACTGCAAGACTTTAAACTGCATAGTCCCTTGATACGTCCTACATGACATTAAACTGTATTTTGTCCCTGCTAAATGACATTAAACTGTGCAGCACCAATAGTCCTAACTACAAGACTTTAAACTACATAGTCCCTTTATATATCTTACATGACATTAAACTATGCATCGTTAAGGTTGTTGTTACCTCTTGTTTCTCACACCGAGTATGACTCACATGAAATTAGAGAAAACCTCAACCATAACACTCTCTTTGGGTTACTAACCATGTATAAGTCCCAACAACATTTTTTTTAGTTCATTATCCCCAAGAACAACTTGATCATTAATTCATTCTTTAATTTAACTACACAGACTTTGATCCTTGCCTTCCAGGATGGGTACGTAGGCAACCTCCCAAGGTTCAAGCCCAAAAACAATCTCTTCACATCGGTTCACCGCCATCTCATATGATGTTGATTCGTGAAACCGCCCCTAGAATCAATATCTTTACATTGGTTCACATTCGTCCTTGTTATACGACGTTAAACTATACAACAATTTTGTACGGTACGACAATAAACTACAATACTCTTTGATTTCCGCATTTGAGAGGGAACCTTTATTTGCATTGATTTTTCAATCATGTTACATTTCAAAAGACTACGTGCATACATGGCAATGCCTAAACTTTTTTATCTCGGGTTAAACCATCATTGTACTAAAGTCATTTTTCACCCTTCACATGTACAAACCAAATTTGTACAAAGGGTAGTTCTAGAACTACGTGGGCTTGATTCCCATCCTTATGGGATACGTAGGAACGTTCGAGTATCCCTCGAATCCAGCCCCAAGTCTTTTGGGCCTAACCCCAAATTTCACTTTCAGTCCCTTGGCTGAAAAGTCCTCATGAAAACACACACTGTGTATTCATTATTATGGTCCGAACTCTATGACCCTAAACTAAGATCTCTCATATTTTCTTCCTGCATGACGTTAAACTGCATTTCAAGAACTACGTATGGCTTGATTCTCATTCTTATGAGATACGTAGTGAAGTCCAAAATTTCAATTCAGGACCCAGCCACAACATGATTATGGTTATCATTGGCATATGTATCTCTATATACATTGGACAATACCCATCTTTATGTGTTATAATCAAAACCTTAAATATTTTCAGATCTTCATAATCCTTTTCATGACTTTTAGTCAAAAAAATGTCAAACTTCTGAGAATTCTTTTGCCTGACTATGCAGTACGTGCCCATAGGTGGCCTTGCATAAACAGTCCATATAATAAACTTGTCAGCCCAAGGATACTATTTATTTGACTATACAGCCAATTACCTTAGGTGGCCCTACATAATTCAACCCCCTAACGGGTTTGTTAAATGATGGTAACTTCATTCTTGGGAAGAATGCCTCTTTTGTCCTTATTTGTCTTAAATGATAGTATGTAGGGATCCAAAAAAATAGTCATCCTTAACATACTTGTCCCATATTTTTTTTCAAGATCTGAAAGTATTCAAGTCTATGGTTTATTCTCCTTCCCTACATTTGGGCCAGACCTTCGTAGGAGTAATATTCATCCAGTTCTTCGATAATCTTGTTTGGAAATATCTTTTCTATATTCATGTACCTCTTTCCATACAGCAAATGCTATACTTTGGAAGATTTGAATCTCCATAAACATTCACTGGATTTTAGCACTAGGAAAGTAAATTTCTGAGAGTTCTTTTTTCCTGACTATGCAGCACGTGCCCATAGGTGGCCTTGCATAAACAGTCTACATAACAGACTTGTTAGCCAAAAGATACTATTTTATTTGATCATGCAGCCAATGCCCTTAGGTGTCCCTGCATAATTCAACCCCCTAACGGGTTTTGTTAAATAATAGTAACTTCATTCTTGGAAACTACTTCTTCTAATGCCTTTTAGCTCTCTTTCATATCATTCCTCAGATTCAAATATTCTTAAGTCATAACTTACATATTTTCCCTCATACTTGAGTATGGTACTATGTTTTCAAATGAGTTGTCAAGGAATTGAGTCAATTCTAATCAATTCTGGTCAAAGCTATTTCGACCTTAAACATTAGCCTTTGTATGTCCGACATGCATGACTTTAAACTGCCAGATTTCTTGTTTTTTCTTTTCACCTCAGAGTCAAATCCTCTTTTCTCTCTAGATCTAACTCTGAGGGGGGACTTTTGTTAACGCTCCTTTCCGTCACAGAGTCTAACGACTGAAAAAAGATAAATACCTTAGTCCAAAGTGATTCATCCTTTGAAGAAACATCAAAAATCGACAAAGGGATGAACAAGGAGAACATTGCCTATAGGTCGCGCAAGTTCCCTCATGGTCGCACAAGTACACTTGCGTGCCGCCTAGTGGTCGTGCAAGTCTACTTGCGCGATGCCTTATGGTCGTGCAAGTGACTTGCGCGACCTAAGTGATAACCGCCCGGTAATCGCTCGGGGTCTTCTTCTGCCTATAAATAGACCCTGTGGGCCCCCCATTTCAGAAGGATCTTTTTGCAGAAACTCGGATTGAAGCTCCCGACGCCCAAGTCTCTTCTCAAAGTTTCCGGAACACTTCTAAGGTAATTTATTACCTAGAACGGAAGATCTAAAGAGAGGGAGGAAGGCCTAAGTGTTGAAACTCATCAACACTTGCGCGCCTGAGTGGCCAACCCTTAAGGGAAGTGGTCACACTTGCGTGCCACCTTACTCCTTCGATAGAACTTGTGTGTCCCTTTTCTGGAAGAACCTCAAGAGGATTCTAAAGGCTTTAATAAAGAGTTGCTCAAGTATTTCAATACTGGTTGACCATCGCGCAAATACACCATGTGTCGCGCAGGTATACCTGCATGACCAATACTTGCACCCCCACGCAGCATTTGCGCGTCTTCCAAGACTTGCGCGCCCCTTACTTTTTGGGTGCCCATCTTGCCCATTTTACCCCTCTTAAGCCATTACTCCTTTCCTATTTAAGATTCAGTCTTCAAGACACTCTTTAAAACCATTTATGTCATGATTTCTTGATTTGACTTCCTTATCTGAAAGGAATTCTGTGGAATATCTCTCAAAACCTAGTGATTTAAATATCCTTATGTCACTAAATATGGAGAGTTCATTAATTCAACCTCATCCCTTAGGATGAGAGAATCCTTAACCTGGGTCTCCTTTTCAGGAATAATCCCCAGTCATAAGTCCTCTAATTTGGGAATCCTTCTCAGGAGTAATCCCCAAACCTTAATCCTTAACCTAGGCCTCCTTTTCAGGAATAAGTACTAGTCATAATCCCTTAACATGGGTCTTCTTTTCAGGAATAAGTCCCAGTCATAATTTTTGGCTTCCTTTTCAGGAGTAAGCCCCAAGTCCCCTAACCTGGGCCTCCTTTTTAGGAATAAGTCCCAGTCATAAATTTTGGGCTTCCTTTTTAGGAGTAAGCCCCAAATCCCTTAATTTTTCTTTAACAAGTCCTAATTTATGTTTGATCTGGGATTCCTTCTCAGGAGTAAAACCCAGTTATCAATCCTCTCCTAATTTGTGTTTCCTTTTCAGGAATAAATCCCAAGTTAGAGTATTCAAATCTCCATGAAGCACATATACCTTTATAGACCCTGTTCCTGGATTTTCTCCCTAAAGTAAATCCTAACCTTCATTTATCTGGGCAGTCATACATACATAAGCCCCAAACCATTTCTTATAATTACATCTTTCATGGCCCAATTGTCTATTTTATTACCAATACCTCTTGTTTCTCACACCGAGCATGACTCACGTGATCTTAGAGGGTAAAAGTAATTATGAAATCCTGCTTTCATCCATCAATCATAAACATCATACTCCCTTATTCGAACTACGTGGGTTCTGATTCCTTTTCCAAAACAAAGGATACATAGGTAGCCCATCAACGGGTTCGATCCCAACTCTGAAATAATTCATGTCCTTCTGAATGACAATAAACTTCAAGTACCCCACTGAGTGTCTTTAAAACCAGCCTGGTCATCATAATGACCAAGAGACTTTTATACAAATGTTTTGAGGGATACCATTGACCAAGAATCTCTAAATAGATATAGATGATTCTCTATTGATGAAGAACCTAAAATACATATAAAATATTCTCTAAATTTCTTACATGTTTAATCATTGATTTTCAAAACTAAAGGAAAGCTCATTTTATACTTGGTAATGTAATAAGGATTCCCGAACATAACTTAAATCTATAAAGAGAGTCCTAGAATAGACAATAATTCAACTAAAAAGGTGTGATGAGTCCGAACTCCCATCCTCTCGACCAATGCAAATTCCCAAGCCTCATCAGTTCACAAGCTAATGAGCGCCTACCTTTGGAAAGTAGGTCCAAATGGATGTGGAATCATTGTATGTTTCCGGTTCTACGAACAAACCCGTTAGAAGCCGATCGGAACGTTTGAATCTCCCATCTAGGAGGTCATCCCCGAATTCCGAGGGAAACACTCCGATATCGCCGGTGAAGGTAGACATAGTCTGATCTGTGCGTACACACCGCACTTTGTGCCTAATACAGTCAATTTCAGCATGGACTATAGATAACCAGTCCATACCCAAGATGGCGTCGTAAGGCCTTGACGCCTCTACTAAGAGATCCTAGTAGAAACTCTCACCTCCTAGAGTATTCTCACACAGTCATCACTAGTGTTTAATCAACGAATCCACTCCCGTAGGACTCTGTATCCGTAGGGATCGAGCCAAAACCTCCATCGGAATCTCTGAGCTCCGAACGAGAGTAGTGCCAATAAAAGAATGACTGAAACCTGTGTTTATAAGTACTGCAACTAAGGTGGAGTAGACACAGATCGTACATAGTATCATCTATGGATCGTTGTGATCGTAGGCCTCAGTTTCCTAGAGCTGAGCTCACCCCAGTCCACCTTCTCCCTGTGGTCGGGGTGGACCACCAGGTGGTGGTGAAGGTAACATATCAAATCATCGCCCACCACCAACTGCATGGCCATCTCCTCTGCCACGTCCGCCTACTCCCTATGGATCTCCTTGGTCAAACCTCTATCTCTACTTGGGCAGTCCTTAGACCATCTACTAATCATCCGCATGGTGGGTCGGGCAATCACGAGCCATGTGACCCAACCCGCCGCATGTGTAACACTGCATGCTCCTCTCATGACTGGATGCAAGGATCACCATAAGATCAGCTGGTGTCCCTACCAGTCAGAAGACTCTCACCACGGCCTCCAACCAATCCTCAGATGGATGTTGGTCCATCTCACCCCAGAACCTCGGTAGCCTCTAGCACTGGAACTCGTGAAACGCGCTCAAGCGGCATGCACCCTCAGCTGCTGGGGCTGGTGGAATCGGTGTCCCAACAGGTAATGGTGATGTTGGTTCCTCTGTTGGTGTCTCTACCGATAAAGGGACATGCACCGAGGTCTCGTCGCTCAGTGGGCTGTCAGTGCGTATTATACCTAGAACCCTAGCTGGCTATTTACGTGGAGGCATCTTGAAAAGGAACAGGTGATACATGGTCAATAATTTATACCTTGCGAGTTGAATCAAAGAGATATCAAAGAAAACTTTTAAAAACACACACGCAATCAATGTTTTCGTGCACTTAGTCCGAAATCAGAAGTCAGGTTCTTGGTGTATGGATACGTCGACCGCCGCACCAAAACTGAATTCCCTAAAGGGATAACCACACTCACTTCACTTAAAAAAATTACCGTTAAAAAGATCAGAGTATAATGTTCTACAGTAGAACCAACTCCTCTGATACCAATATTTCCTGACCCGTCCCTCGGAGCCTATGCCGTGACTACCCCAAGCCCGCCTTCCATAGGCCAAGGGCTGGCGACTAGCACTGAAGGTGTATTCCCTAAAATTGGGAAGGCATTGCCTTTATAACTTGTAAATCACGCAACCAAGCACACAGTAAGATACGAACATGAGTAAACTGAATAGTAAAAAGAGTGAGTATAGTAAGTAAAAGGAGCCAGTATACAAGCCCAACTAGAAAGTACACAAAAAATGGAATGTACAAGTAAGCTGAACAGCTCCGGGGAACACCCACCAAGGATCTTATCGGAAGGGTAGGTACATCTCTCAAACGGTCCTCTCTGGAGTACGCCTCGTCTATGTTCCACCTCTGAGCTACCTCTAGTCATGGTACCCTCGTCCCTAGTCAGAGTTGTCTATCTTCTACACCAAACACAACAAGGTGCGGGCATAGCCTGTGTAGGGGTGAGTATAATGATACTCAGTAGAGACCCCGAGACCCACAAAAGTCTCACAAAAACCATAAATGATAAACCAAAAAGCATTGAATAAATTGAAAAACCTACTTAGTTATATGTCCATAAATATACCTAAGTTATCAAGTATATCCATCTCAATCATGAGGAAACACAGGGTCCAACTCAAAATCCCAAAGCTCAACTGTTCCAAAAAGGAAGGAATGCCACGAAGGTAAGTACCACAGAGGTACGCTACACAGAAGAACACCACAAAGGTATCACCATAGAGGTAAGTTCCAAAAATGTATGCCACATAGAATATTACCAAAAAGGTATCACCACAAAGGTAAGTACCACAAAGGTATTCGACATAGAAGATTACCACAAAGGTATCACCACGAAGGTAAGTAAAACAAAGGTATGACACACAAAAGATTACGGCAAATGTATCACCATGAAGTTAAGTACCACTAAGGTATGCCACACAAAAGATTACCAAAAAGGTAAAAACTCATCTCACACCAGGTATAACTTAGGTAGGATAGTAAAGATGATTAGATGTATCTACTCAATCATCTTACTCTGTTAAGAGGCCGACCCACATAGGATCCAAAATCATCAGACCCACATTGGATCCTAAATCATCTGGCCCACATAGGATCCTAGTACATAATTAGACCCACATAGGATCCTAGTACAGCAGACATAAATAGGATCCTAGAGTAGTCCCACATGGATTCCTAGAGCGGATCCAAGTGAGACTCTCGAACACAGAACCACAAAGGATCCCAAATCACATACCCACATATGATCCCTTTCTTATGTTACAACCAGCTATAGGGTTCCCGCACTAAACACGCTTGATTCTAAGAGGGTATACTCCTCAATCCACATGTCGATAATCCAACTGCCATGAAGTCCCATGAAAAAGTATCCCAAAGGATCGCCAATAAAAATGGGTCTCAACGCAATAGATGGTGCATCAATCGGAATCCCTATCTATAAGTAACTAGAAATATAACACCCTAATTCGCAATGGTGAGGGATTCGACCTCCCCCCATCCTGATGTCGGAAGGGGGAGAAGGTACCTATGGATTTGATCACTCCATTCTCCAACACGAAGTATTGACCAAAATTTCCTCCTATCATGCTCATCCCAAAGGTTCCCGATTAGCTCGATGGCGCTCCTCATCTGGCATTATCAGAATTGGAATTTACGAAAGCTTCAGACTTCTTGAAGCTCACTGTGGTGGCTCCTTTCAGACAACGACGACCTTCAATGAATGATTTCGACAGGTTCGTTTTTGAATCTTGGGGGTTACAAGACCGTGTGATTGTTGGACTTCTTGAAAAGCATCATTTCATGATTTTCTTTGCCTCGGAGCATGACCTGATTCGCACGTTTTCCTCTGCTCCGTGCAAATTCCTCAGTTATAGGTTCTTTCTCTTCTGTTGGACTTACGATTTTCACTTGAAAATGGATTCTCCATCTGTTTCTTTATGGGTTTTCTTCCCCAAATTACCATTACCGTTTCAAAACCCTGCCATCCTTGAAATGATAGAGAACATGGTAGGGTGTTATATTTGTGCTGGATGTAGGACTTATTCAGTTAGCCACCCGATTAACCCTCAAATTTGTGTGGAGGTGGATGTATCCAAACCACCAGTGGAGTGGGTTTGGGTTACCTCTGGTGAAGAATTCAGGTGCAAACAGGATGTGGAATTCGAAACATCTGTGGACTTTTACTCAGTTTGTAGGCATCTCGGGCATCCTATTTCTGGGTGCAGACATGTCGTAAGGCAAGGGCCTTTGAGGCAGATGAAGGATACAAAGTTGGCATCCATCCAGGGTGATGGCCACATGGGGGCTTCTGAAATATCACTGTAGAAATATTCAAGACCCTCTTCTATCACAAAGGTTGTGGATCCTATGAAGAAGGACCTCATGGAGAGACCCAAGAAAGACCCTCTAGTATCAAGGAAGGGAGTGGAGGCTCATGGTACAGAACCCTTGAATATCTGTCTGATGGTATCACACCCAGAGAATTCCCTTTCCCAGGAGATTTTTTCTTCAGAGGATGTTGATATTAATGGAGGTGGCAAGGGTCAGGTCTTCTTGGAACAGTTTACTCAAGTAGGCATGGAGGGACAATAGACTACTGATCATTAGGTGCTACAGGTGCAGGAGGGGATTTCAGTTGATCCATGCAGCATGATGGATCCTGAGGTGATGGTTTTGAAGCCAACTGAGGGTGGTAGCGGTATCCTACCTATTTATTCACAGGGTACCACTACTGAGATGGTGGGTCATTCGGTCGTGGGCCAGCGTTAGGTCCAGAAGACCATCCAAACATGTAACCACTTTGCATGATTGGAGGGACTGGCTTAGGACCAAGAGAATGTTATTGAAGTTAAATCAAAAGGTGGAGGTGGATTTTTTATGACAGGGAAGAAGAGAAAAGGGTGCAAGGATTACTCGTACCTTCCAAAACCAATGGAGACCAGGTCAGGTAAAAATATTAAATCAAAGGAGATGGCATGTATTTCTGCTTCTATTCCTAACATGCAGGGAAATGGTGAGGTCAGTGTGGATGAACCTGGTGTGGTGAATGTGCCTAGCCCTCCTAGTGTGGCAGCTGATTTTGACAAATCCTAGGAGCCTCCCATCCACTTGAATGAAGAAAGGTTAGAGGATTCTTTCCAGATTAGGATATCAAAGGAGGATGGTCACAGAATATTTGAAAGTCCATTGAGTTTTGATTTGAATGAAGACCAATCCTCGTGGATTGACAATATCCTTGTGGATTGACTATCAATTCCAGATATTGTTTTGTGGTTGTAACGAGGGGTTTCAAGCCTCATGGTTGAATGGTGTTGCAGCTAGAATCAACAACATGGTTCAAGGCCCATATGAGGTTTTATAGCTAGCAGTTCACATTTTCAGTGCTTTTTGGATTTTTTTTGTTGAGAGTGTATGGCATCAGCCATCAGATTAGGCATATGCTTTGTCACAGGACTCTTGCAAGACGAAAACCAATGCAGTAGTGGAAAGCTTAATCACGTTCAATGCTGGGGAGGGGCAGCACCATGTTGTCAGTATGTGTATTTATCTTTGACCTTTGGTTGTGATTGGATTAAGCTCATGATGTTTGTCTGGGTCCCCCCCCTTCTCCCTTAATAGGGGGCTTCATGTTTATATTAAAATTTTGAAGGCCTCCGGGCCGTTGGATGATGGTCTGTAAGTTATTATCCTTTTAGTACCAAGGGCCCGGTTGGATTAATGTTCAATCCAACCCGTCCATACCCTAACATTATTCAAAACTCAAGTGGGGTATTCCAAATGGACCTTCTCGATCCAAGGTTTCTAACGCCGCAGATGGTTCGTCAAACAGACACTCGTAGCTCAAGATATGGTTGAAAGAGAGAAAAGGGTCGAAACTAGTCCGGGTTCGGTCCGACCCAGTCAGAGAGACCCTGGTATAGCTCGGTGTCGGACCCGGACTGCGGGATCTGACCTGGCCCACTGAGTTTGGCCCACGGTGCGGTCTGCTAGGGCGGTCCTCTAGGGCGGATTGCTCAGCTCCCCAGCTGACCGGATGGCCAGCCTTCCCCACGCAGCGTGGTCGAACACCGTGCCATCACCGACTGCCAGCATAGAGCCAGTCATACCTCACCTTGCTACTGCGGCACAAGGTCACAAATCTTCTCCACCGGGTGGTGCGGTCGTGCGTCGCAGCCCCTTCACGCGGTTAGCCTCCATTGGCCACCGCCGACGGGCCATGACTCTTCGTCGACGGTGCAGTCACGCCACCGCCTTCGTCGCGGCCGGCCGGAGTGCCTGCCACCTGTCCTGAGTCCCACTGGTGCTAGTCTCCAGCACCATCCACCGTCCTCCTCCATTGCAAAGAACACATCATACACCACAAAGATTTGTGGAGGGGTCAGTCCGTGTTCATTTAGCTCGCACCCTCCACGTTAGAATGGTAGCAAGCAGCGATATTGTTCTTGAATCAAGGGGGTCGATAAGAATGGGGTTAGGGGGTATAAATAAAAAACAAACCCTACCTCGAAGGGTTTTTGGTGTTAGTGAGGAGGGAAATATGGGTTTCGTTTCGTTTTCATTGAAGATGTCCCTCATGGAGAGGGCTTTCTTCATTGGAGATGGCGTGTTCTTTGTTGGAGAAAGAGTTTCTCCAAGGTCTCTCCCCTAAAATCTTCTCCCTTTTTCAACGATTCCCCATCCATGAAATGAGGAGCCAAAATTCATTAAAATAATATTAAAAAGTAATTAAAGTTGACACATTTAATTAATTGTAGTTGGATCCATTATTTAATTGGGGATTTGAGTGGTTTTCCCCCATTCAGAGGGTTCAGGTGGTCCCCACCACCAAGAAATCAAAATGGGGGGTTTTTGGTTTGGGTGGTCCCCACCCCCATAACTCAAAAGGAGGGTTTTCCAAATAAAGAAAAATAAAAAAGTTAATTATTTTATTTTTCTTGTTTTTCCACGAAATGCACAAAAACTAACTTTCACCCTTGACGTACTACGGTCGAGGTGAAGGTCTCCTTAAGTGAATACTGGCACTGTGAGTTCAACTGTGCTCTCATATTCCAATTTTTATCATTGGTTAAAAAGTTACAAAAACCTGCCCACACATTTATTGAACGTACTCAGAAAAAAGTTTAGAAATTCATTCTGAGCACACCAGGCCTCAGAATCACACACCTTCAATTTTTACGAACACATAATATTCCCAGGTAATTAAAAAAATTACATGAAATTTCCAGGTCTTTACATATTGATTATGTCTTTTTGTAATATTTCAATCAAATCCTAAAGAATCTTATCTTACTACAATCAAAATAATTTTAAGATATTTAAATGGAACTATTTTTCAATCTCTTCTTTATCCAAAAACTTTTGATTTTAGTTTAATTTCATTTTTAGATTCTGATTTTGGATGTTGTATATTAGATAGAAAAATTAATTGGGAACCTGTCACATTTTAGGAAAATCATTACTATCATGGTCTAGTATGAAAAAACACTTAGTTTCTCTATAAACAGCCAATGAAGAATATGTATTTGTAGAAAGTTGTTTTGCACATGTTTTGTTCGTGAAAAACACACTTATGGACTTTGGACTACATTTTTACAGTACACTTATTTTATGTTATAATACTAGTTCAATAAATATTTCAAAAAATCCTATAATTCATTCTGTAACTAAGCATATTGATATAATCCATCATTTTCTAAGAGACCATGTTCTTAAAAAAGACATATTTTAAATTTTTTTAAATATTTAATATCAATTAGATGATATTTTTACTAAACCACTTCCCACTGAAAGTTTTGAGTTCATTAAGGGGGGCTAGGTTTAATTAATTTAAAATAAGTTTTAATTAATTTTAATTTTAATTTTAATTTTAATTTTTAGATTTTTTTAATTAGTTAACTTTAAAAACTAAACTAATTTCTCTTCTTATTTTACATAAATTAGTTTTATTTATTATTATTATTATGTATTAATTTTGATACGTTGTATATGGTTTATTTATTTTATTTTTGTAATGATTATCCTATGGAATGACACGAGAATCAAGGTTCTGATAGAAAACACTTCGATTTCCAAACCCTCTCTTTTCTCAAACACTTTTGAATACCTAAACCTTCATCTCTTTTGTCTACCTCTATTTTCCCTTAGAAACCATAGAAATCATTCAACCTCAAATCCTCATAAATTTAGAGTCTAATTCGATAGCAATGATAAAGACTAAGAGAGCCGAGGAGGGAAAATCAAGTTACTCCAAGCGCCAATTGTCAATGGGAAGAAAAATCCTTCAAGGAAAAGTGGTCGATCTAGAGTGGATTTACTAGACAAACCTGTTGTTGAAGCAATTGAATTTATTTTAGGGTCTTGATATGACCTTAAATGTGAATTAAACTGAATTTTTATATTAGGTTGAATTGTGATATTTTTATAAATTTGTCCAGTTTAGCTTGGGACGCACTGAAGATTCAATAATCGCTAAAATAGAGGATAGTGATTTCTCCATTTCTTCAGTTGAGATTGAAAATATTCTGAACATACCTCATGAAGGATTTTTTTCATTTTGACTTGAAATCAATAGGGGATCACAACAACAAATAAAAAGATATTATGTATTTTCTATTTGGATCAAAGAACCATAAGAAAATGTTTGGGAATGATTTGGAAGCTGACCACAAAATTTTAGCTAAGTTTATTCAAACTGGCATATCACCCCAGATGGCTGAAATGGAGAAAATTATATAACCTGGCATGTATTACATTTTTCCTTTTCTTAGTGAAATTAAGTTTAATTTCCCAAGATATCTGTTAATATATTTGAACTATTTATTTCATCCTGAAGAAAGGATGAATTTTTATCCGTATAGACGAATAATTTCAAAAAATTTGTTTACAAAGGACATGATCAGATTGACTAATGCAAGGGTGAGATGTCATCACAGAAATTTCTTAAATGTTGGAACCCTCAGAAAGTTAGGAATTTTCTGCAGCACAGTCAAAGGGAAGATTATGCAGGTTAGATCAGATAGGGACCAAATCTCTGCTCAGGGGGAGAAAATTACTAAATTCAAAGAAGGATTTACAGAATCCAGGACTATAGAGGTTGCAAAAACCTCAAGAAGATTACCATTTATATTTAAAGATGAATATGAAGAAGAAATAAGTCAAGAAGGACTTCTAAGGTCAAGGAATAGAGAGGTCCCAAAGGAACCTCCTCATGAGAATATTATAGGTTTAGAAGAACCTGTCAGTTATAAAATTTTGAATGAAACTATTCAAGAGGCTAGAGAAGAGATACCAAAGGAATGGAAATAAGAAGTATTTCTTCAAGAAGAAATAGAACCTCAATAAGAAGTTATGTCTCAAATATAAGTGCTGCCTTGAATAAAATAAGTAGCTCAAGAAAAATCACAGGTGATAGAAAATGTGGATCAATTTTAAGATCAAATAGGAAATGACCAACAATAAGTGATGATTCAAGAAGATATTTATCATAAGGAGAGGCTATGGAAAATTTGAATCAAGAATCAATTTTTTTTTATAGATTTCAAATAGAAATTTTAAATGAATCTTTTTCTGTTGAACAGTCAAAATAGCAGTCTATTGAAAAATCAGTAGAGAAGCTTGATAAAAACAAATATGATGCTCAATATTTCCACATGGAACTAGTAGATAAACCCCTGAATCAAGAACAAGATACCTCTGATTCACTATCAGATCATGTGGAAGAGATAGTTCTGATGTTCAACCGAGCTCAAGAAGAAAATTATTTTCTGAAAAATGAGTTAGAAACAAAAAAACAGAAATTGGAAAATCTGAAAGAAACTACTATTTCAAAAATGGAATTTGATGCATTAAAGAGATAAATGTTGAATAAAATTGTAAATTTAATGTTATAAGCTATTTCAAAATTAGAATTTTTGGATTTGAAAAGCAACTCGGGAAAAAAAATTTGAGTATTTCAAAGAAAATCAAGAAAGTACATCTGGTACATTGCCTGATATGATAAAGATATTTCAAGACATTACATCTGTAATGAGCAATATGAAAGACAGACTACAAGATTTACAATGTAATAGTGCTCCTATATCAGTTTTGTTAGACAATCAGAAATATCTTGTTGAGAAACTCACTTCTAGTGAACCAAGTATGAGAGACCAGCTCAACAAATTTACTTAGAAGTTGAATGTTTTTATGGAAAAAGATGAAATTCTGCATGCGTTTTTCAAGGTAAATCTAATAGAGTATCTTCATTTGAGTTAGTAATTAAGATATTTAGTTATCAATCTAGAAGATTCAGTAATGAAGAAGTTAAGTTTGTAGTTGGCATAATTGAAGAAATGTTTCAGAATCGATGAAATCCCATATCCAACCCTTAATCCATAAACCATGATTCATGATCATTATGTATCTATACACTATATGATTAATGACATATGTTTGATTCTTATTTGATGTTTTATATTTATTATACTATTTATGCCTATCTTAACCTACTAAAAATTCAGATTCAATTATTAATAAACAGTTTATCATAACATTTACTTACAGTTATATGCTACATTAAAATTATATTTATTTATTATTCTATACTTTTTTTTTGATATCACAAAAAGGGAGAGAAAATTGGATAAACACAAAATTTATTTTCTTATAGATTTGAAAAATTATTTGAGGTATTTTTTTGGAAATAAATTTCTTTTGAAAAAGTGGATAAACCAAGATAAATGAATAAACATATCATTTTAAATTTTTTATATATGTGATAGAGAAATATGGATAAATATATTTTTTCTAAATAAATAAATTCACATTTAAATAATTTTGTCTAAATTAGAACTTGTTTTATACATTTGAAAAATTATAAATTTATAAAAATAATTTTATTGGTTTTGTGATCATCACAATGGGGAGATTATTGGGCATGTATTGTCTCAAAAATACTCTATATTTTATGATAATTTTCATGCTCCCAAAACCCCTTGTTTTTTTAATATTGATTTAACTTTAAGTGTATTTCAAAAATAATTTATTCATTATATAATTATTTTTTGAAATATTTGAAATCTTATTATTTATGTGGAATATTTTTCAAAGTGTTCGGAAAATCTTTGTAGCGTGTTCTTGAAACACTGTTCATACCATATGTTGAAGAACATGATGTTATAAATAAACCCTATGTTATTATTATATCTATTTTTTGAGGATCAACTTTTATTGTTAATCAAACTTACATTGATAGAAAATTATCGTAAAAGAACATTAAATTTTGATGGAACCATATGTTTAACATATGAGAAAAGTATGGATGAAGAACCCTACATGAGTATGGAACCTTACATTTGAGAAGAAAACTTCTGGATCATCAACCTTAATTTTGTAATGAACCTTATGCTCTCAATAAAAAATTATAGATCATAAAACTTACATTTTTTTTATTAAACTTGCGTTATGATTTTTTATTATCTTATTAAAACAACCCTACATTTGACTTCTTTAAGAGTTGGGGATTTGAATTTGTGACTTTATCAGAGATTTTTTGCAACGGTCTTTTGTGGAATTTCGGGGAGATTTCAAGATCGATTCAAAGCCAGATTTTAAAGCTCATATTTGACTAATTTAAAGATTATTTTATTTTATTCAAAGGATTGATTTAAGAGGATGAATTTTTTCTTATTATTAAGGGAATATAAGAATACATTGTTTTCAAATTTTTAATTATCACAGTCTTTCAGGCGATCTTTTTGGATCTAGATTTATAAAGTAAGAGCTCATCTTTGTTCTATATATCTATGCATATTATTTATAGAAAATATATATATATATCCAAACAAATTATTGTAAATAAAGAAGAACACACAACCATCTAAGAAATTCATTTTCTTGAGAATATCTTTTTCAAATTTGTTGCAACGAAAGCATTCAGACTCTGTTTTCTACCGAAGAAGAGAAACATTGAAGATTAACGTTTTCTATATCAAATATTTATTATATGTATACCAATTATTTATTACTGAGCATATTTCAAGATCTATTGCAACTAGATCATTTCAGAACTATACCTTCTTGAATAAATTCTTCTCTAAAGATGATTATTCGTCTACTGTCAGTTGTGTGCTGCTACAACTATGAAGAACAATCAGAAACATTTTAAAAAAATTCCCTTTTTCTTTAAGGAGTACAAAATTATTGATCTAATATATTTTTGTATGGTTCTTGTTTTGAGAACAAGAAGGATCTTTTTTTAATCCTTACTTTTTAAAGGTGTCAAATGCCTGCACTCAGTTGTGGATAGTCCTGTGATAAGAGGAATGGCTAGTGAAAATCAGAAAGCTCGTTGAGAAGAGTGTTGGTGGAGTGGACTAGGGGATTTTTTTGCCCCAAACTATTATATATCCTCATTTTCTATGCTATGTTTATTTTGGATTCATAAATCATATTTTAACAGAGTTTAAAGAAATAATTGATTCTATTAAAGATTCTATTGAAGTTTTTAATGTCACAATTCACCCCCACCCCCACCCCTCTTGTAGTTATCTCATATATTACAACCTAATAGTAACATGTCAATTCTCCCATATATAAAGAATTTAACATCACAAAAACATAAAAAATCCTATGAACATAAAATGTTCAGTCTAATCTTTTTATTTTGATATCTATAATCAAGCAAGTTGCATGCTGGTGTAATAGACTTATTTGATCAATATCTCATTCTTTTATTTTTTTTATAAAGATAAATTCAACATAACTCCATGTACATAGAATTAATAGGTAAATTATATTTCTATAAAAGTGCATAAGATATCAATTATCATTAAACTGGGAATGGAACAATCGTTTATTACATTATTCATTGAAGAAATATTACTCCTAACACACCCAATGTATCCTACCTCCTGATGAATATATCTCATCATGGGTTTTCAACAATACATAAAAGTAATTAACTCATAACATGAACTAATAATAATCTTAATGTCTAAGGATCTTTACACAATTCTATAGATAGGTATGTCCAATAACATAAATGTGTATTTTCTACTGGCATTTCAAGTTCACATAATCTCTAACTCTAAAAATTACTAAGGGAATATACCATGTGAAAGTTTCTCAAAGTCATATAAGTATCCACCTATTATATTCTATATCATTTTAATCCCTTCAAATGAAAACATATGAAACCGGAATGTATATTCAAGAATAATTTCGTTGAACTTCTAGGTTATCATCATAGTGGGATACTACTTTGACCATTTTGTATGATATTTATCCTTAGGACATTATCACATAATATTTCAAGAATAAGAGAAATAATTATTTGAAAGAAATTTTATTAATATTAAAAAAAATTAATTTGAATAATCATAAATTATGTAGAATTTGGTTCTAGGCCACTAACTCTAACAAACTCCCACTTACACGAGATACAAGTACAAAAAACCATTAGTATTTTAGCACTCACATGAAACTAATGACTATAATGAGATAAGGATTTAGTCCAGGGGTCCTCTATGTTTTACTTTAGGGAAACATTTCTCACTATGATCTCACCCCTCTAAGATTAATCACTTAAGAGGTGATACTTAGTGATTATTTGAATTGTATTTTATTATAACCTTATCAATTTTTTTATAGATTCTATTGTAGTACTATCATAATATAATGTGATGGAGTCTTTACTGTAGGGAACCAAATTAAACTCTCAGATGAAGTTACATATCCACACTACTTCTTTAGCTATATAATAATTCGAAATATACTTGTATTACACTATAAACTCAGTGACAACATTATCCTTTAAACTCTTCCAGCTCTTAGATTCTATATTGAGATAGAAAACATATCTTCACTGCAACTTTAGATCATATTTACCAATTTGGAAATTATCATTAGTAAATCCTCTGGTACCCAAATTATCATCACTAGCATATACAAGGAACGTGTATTTACAATGCCTCAAATACTTATGGATATCCTTAACAACAGAATAACTTTTTTATCTTATATTCGATTGATATATACCTACTTTCCTCAAAAAATAGAAAACAAAAATTCTAGTACACAACATGGAATACATGATAGATCCTATAGAAAATTTATGAGATATTACTCATTCCTTATCTCTCCTATTATATTTGAGGGAGCATTTTATTAGAGACACATATACCATGTGAAACAAGAACCAATCCCCTCCTAGATTTTTTCATATTAAATCCATTTATTATTGATTCAATATATGTACCTTGACTTAATCCATGAATCCTTTTGGATCTATCACAACTGATCTTGATTATAAGGACATATACTACTTCACCTAAGTCCTACATGAACAAACACTTTCCTAAATATTCCTTAACCGACTTTAAGATTGGTATTTTGTATCTAATAAGTCATATATCCTCAATATGTATAACTAAGAATATGACCACACTCCCACTGAACTACTTTTAAACACATGGATCACATTCATTGTTTACGAAACCAAATTTAGTATGGCTTTATCAAACTGAATGTTCCATGAAATAGATTATTAAGTCAATCCATAAATAGATCTATGAAACATGATTATATTATTTTAATTTCATAGAGTCACAAAACCTTCAATTTTTATCATTTATACATCTTACTAAAGGTTCTCATTAAAGAAATATATATTGAACTCCATCTCTCAAATCTTATAGTCAGGTAATTTTATAAAGGAAAGTAAAATTCTAATGGATTTAAATAACTTTAATGGAGAAAAGGATTCATTATAGAAAATACATTGATAATCTTCAAACCTTTTATCCAATATCCTTTCATTATAGGTATTAAATTTACCTTTCATGTCCAGTTTTCATGTAAATACCCAGTTTTACCCAATGGGATTTACATCAACCTGTGATTCACACAAAACCCATAGTTGGTTTTGATACCTGGAATCCATCTCAAAATTCATGGATTCTTCCATATTGAATACTTTAATCTCTTTATTTTATCCTTATCTAAAATAGGATCATTATTATCAAATAATAATGATTCATCATCCTTTCTGACTATAAAACCATATCTTTCTTGTTCTCTAATCTATCTGGTGATCCTCTATAATACATGTTTTTTAGAAACAATATCTTCTTTAGGGACCTATGGAATTTGTTCCTATACCAACAATTGTTTATTGTGATCATCAAATTCATCAATGTAATTCCTACTCCAGCTATACTTTATGAGGATGTTCTCTATCTTAAGAAAAAATGATCATCTTTATAAAGATACCTACATGTCTGTGAGGTTATATTGATAGTATCTCCTTATTTTCTAGGGATTTATATAAATACATGCCTCAATCCATAGGGTGGAAGTTTATTTAATAATATGTCCTTAATAAATGATTCATAACTCCATGCATGAGTATGTGAAAACATAGATTTATTTCCATACATTAATTCATATGGTATTATATTTTCCACTTTAGTTGCTACTCAATTTAGAATGTGTGTTGCAGTTTATAATGAATATCACCACAAGGATAATGGGTGATAAACATGACTCACCATTGACCACATGATATCAAGAAAGGTATGTTTACTCATTTAGCATAAAATATTTTACTATGGTGCATATGGTAGAGTGTGTTGAGATAGAAATAATTTCCTATATATAAAGTTGAAAAATGCTTAGTTAAGATATCCACCACGTCGATTAGATCGAATATCCATTATCTTCTAACCAATTTGATCATCTACTTCATTTTTAAACTCTTTTAATTTCTCAAAAGATTCATACTTCTACCTGATCAAGTAGATAACCATATCTAATTAAGTCATCTATAAATGTTATGAAGTAAGAATACCCACTCCTATATTCAACCAGAAAAGGTAAAAAAACATTAGTGTATAACAAATATAGATATTCTAATGACCCTGACCCCAGTAGCCTATAGTTGGTGGTTACATTATTACACTGGAATAATATATAAGTAAACACATCCAAAATGACTTAATAGATCAATAGTCTTGGTAAAATAGATACATTCATAAAATTCACATTATATTTTAAAAAATAAAATACACAAATAATTTCTTTGAGAAATCCATTATTCCCTTAGTGCATCCATTTCTGATTATACTTACAATAAAGAGTTGATATCATTGATGACTATAAATATAATGAAAATATCCATAAAAATATTGAGAGAATTTGACTTTTAATTTTGAAAATAATCTTTAAAAAATAAAATGTTTACAAAACATTATTAAAAATTCATTCCTTTGAGAATATGTTTTGAAATATTGAGTGGACGATTACGTCAAACCCATACACTTTATAAAAAATATTCCTTTCATATTTTTGGTAAAATCCAAATTGGTGTTTTTTTTGAAAACTTCATGAAGAATACATTAAAAAAATTTAAAAAGTATAAATTGAAAAAACATTCTTTAAAAACAATTTTGAAAAGGATTAATTTTATTTGGAAAAAATTCTTTTAGAAAAAAAGGGTTTTAATGAAAAAGGTTTTTCAATCGAATAGAAATAAAGTAAAATTTTCTTAAAAACATATTCACAATCATTTTAAGTAAAAAAGTTTAAGAAGTGGTGCTATTAATTAAAAATTTCATGAATGAATAGAGTGAAATAAAATATATTGAGTTTAACATTTAAACAATCCCCATGAAAGAAACCTAAAAAACAATCTCATATAATGATGGGGTTGTGGAATAATATTTTACCACTTTATAATTAGTGAAATAATATGAATAATGAAAGAATAACATTTTTATAGAACTTGAAATATCATGATAAGAAAAAAATTCCTGATATAACATTCCAACAGGGCGCTATATACACCTCATAAAATAATATATTTGTATAATATCAAAATATTCCTCAATGAAAGCAAATTGTGAGGAAGTCCCTTACAAATATCAAATCATTAAAGTGAGCATGAATAACATTATTAAATTATGTGTATATACTATAAATCCATATAAAACAATTCTAAATACATAATAACATAATAAAATTTCAATTATACATAATCTAATCATGACATAATCAAAATAGTATAATTTTAACCCAATGAATGGAAATTGAGTTAAGAAATATATTACCTCATGCTTTCCTTTAATTTATTGTTTTTAACCACATATATAATAGTTTAAATAATGTTATTAAATTATAACAGAATAATATTCATATTTATGATATCATATATGTTCCTCTCATATCATCTTATAACACATTTTTTAATAATATTTTGTTTTTACTCTTGTCCCAGGTGTTAACTACTTCATTTTCCAATGCTTTTTTTATCATGTAAGACTCGTTTATTATGCATAGTATATAGTTACATAATATCCAAAATTATATTCAGGTCATACATGTCATATATATTTATTGTATATATTTTTGAAGAAATCATCAATGTTGAACAGGGAAAATGAATAGCATAACATCCTAGGGATAGTAGGTCATACGTATTCACAAGCGACGATATCATTCCACTAAAGGGTGAAATGAAAAAAAAGGTGATATATTAATTTTAAAGAGTAAATATAATGTAATAAGTACTATATATATATATCCACTTTTTCCATAATTATAACTATCCTTGTAATTTGGTGATGAAAAATGAATTACACCATTAAGTGGAGACTGTAAGTTGTGTGTACGCATGTGCTGTGATTTTGTTTTTAATACAATGGATAAAAGGTATAATATAGTTTTTAATAATTTTAATAATACCTAAGTATATATATGATACTTAATTTTTTATTTTAGGATGGAAAAAATACATTAAGAGAAAGTAGAAGAAGAATTGAACTTGAAAGAGTCGATAAAAATGATTACCTATTCTCTAATGGATTTCTTTTAGATCACTTTTTAAGGTTCTTAGGTATTGTATTTTGAGGATATTATAACTTCATTATGTTATATTGGGTAGTTTATAAAATTAATTTATATTAATTGGTCAATATATATATATGGCTCAATGTGGTGTAAGTAGAGAATGAAGGAGTGCCTTTTATAATTGAGGTGATAGGAACTTTAGGAATTTAATAAAATATTAATTTAATATATATTATCTTTCAATTCAAGATAGATCAAAACATATTGATTTATAATGTAAGTTGATTATTGTAATGCCCCAACCCCAGAAGCCTATATCCAGTGCATTATTTTAATACAATGGTTTGATTACAAGGATTCATGTCCCGAATGACCGATCTGTTTAGTAGCCTTGGAAAATAGATTACATACATGAACGTTACATTACACATTCAAACATAAATCACAACATAAAAAATCCATTGAGAATTCCATTATATTCCTAGCTCTACCCTACATGTCAAACATAATACACTTCTTGGAATCTTGGGAAAACAAAACATAAGAAATGGGTGAGGTCAGATGCTCAGTAAGGGTAAATAATTTAGCGGAAGAAATAAACTTTAAAGGAAGGATGTGTAATAAAAAAACCAACTTGTAAACATAAACTTGAACATTATATGGAGAAAATAAATCTAACATTACCATATAAACATGCATATGGATATTCTACTAGTCGAATAATCATATGTAATAGTTAATTTCAAAATGAGGGAATGCCTAACTCTGACAACATTACCACATAGTCAAGGCCTCGTGCTAAGACTACAAATAATTTTTTTTTCAATATAAAGAACCATAATTTCCATGTAATTTTTTTAATGATATGGGAATTTTACGAGTCCGTGAAGATGCACAGTGTGTGATTCCGAGGCCCAGAGTGCCCGGAATGAATTTCTGAACTTTTTTTGGGTATGTTCAGTAAACGTGAAAGCGGGGTTTTGTCACTTTTGAATCAGTGCTCGGAATTGAAATCTGAGGACACTATTGAACTTACAGCGCTGGTATTAACATAAGGAGACTTTCACCTCGATGGAAGTTGGTCGAGTGTGAAAGTTAGTTTTGGTGTTTTTCATGTAATAATAAAATAAAATAAAAATGTTTAACATTTTTATTTGTTGAAACCTCCCATGTGGATGTTATAAAGTTGGGGAACACCTAAAATAAAACCTCCCACATGTGTGATATGGAGTTGGAGACCACCGATCCCAAAACTCCCATTTTGAATTCCTAAAGGTGGGGACCACTCTAACTATCTTAATGGGAGAAACCCTGTGATCTCCCCAATTAATTGTTTGAGCCAACTAAGAAATTAATTAAATGTGTCAAAATTTAATTATTCTAACATTATTTTCTATGACAAAGTAATTTAATTTAATAAACATAAATTAATAAGTTGGATAATTCAGATTTTGGTGGAATTGAGAGGAAATGGTTGGCAAGAGGAGAGCTTTTGGAGGATTATTCTCTTCAACGAAGAACACCTCCCAACGAAGATCTTCTTCGATGAAGAATGCACCATCTTCTCTAATGAAGAACGCACCACCTCCAATGTGGGACGTCTTCACCAACGACCAACTGACATCCGTCCTTTCTTCCTCTACAAAGTCAAAAATCATTCAAGGTAGGGTAATTGTTTGAATTTCTCTCCCTTACCCGTTCTTGACGACTCTTCATAATTCAAGAAAGAATCATAGCCCCTTTATACCACTCTAACACAGAGAGTGCGGTCCAAACGAACATGGCCCAACCTCTCCATGATTTTGTGATTATTTGTTGTGTTCTTCACGATGAAGGCGACAGAGTGACCACGCCTCCCGACGGAAGAGAATTGTGGCTTGTGCCGCAGCGGTGAAGGAAGGACAGTCGGTCGAACCGGCCATCGGTAATGGCACAGAGCACGGCTGCGCCACATGGAAAGGAAAGCTGGACATCAGCCAGCCACGGCGGACTGCCGCACCACGGTCCTCACACCGCCCCACTTCCCCTGTGCCCCCCCGCCCCTCGCGCCACCCCACGGCCTCCGGCGCTGCCCCGCGGCCGCCTAGACGCTAGACCGGGCTTTCCAGTGTGGGCCAGACCAGACCCCTTAGCCCGGGTTGACTCATACCAGGTCGGGTCAGCCCAGGCTGGGTCAGGCTTGGTCGGTCCGACCGGGTCGGACTGGACCCTGACCAGCTTCGACCCATTTCCGCTCTTTTTTCCATAACTTTGTCACCGAGTGTCCGTTTGACGAACTGTCTATAGCGATGGAAATCTGGGAGCGAGACGGTCCCTCTGGTATACCCCACTGGATATTTGTATAATGTTGGGAAACGGTCGGGTTGGATCGAGCACAAATCCAACTGGGCCATCATGACTAAAAGTCTAATAACTTACAGACCGGGTGTCCGTTTGATGCACTGTCTATTGTGTTGAGACCCCTATGACATGGCGGTTCATTGGGATACTTCTTCGTGGGTTGTTTTTGGTAGTTGGAGTATTGACCTATGGCTTGAGGAGTGGACCCTCCAGGAGACAATCAAGAACCCTATAGCTGGATGTGACGATGTACTAGGATCATGTGTGGGTCTGACGACGTACTAAAGATGTACTAGGATCTTGTTTGGGTATGACGATGTACTAAAGATGTAATAGGATCCTATATGGGTCTGACGATGTACTGAAGATGTACTAGGATCCTGTGGGGGTCTGACGACGTATTGACGATGTACTAGGATCCTGTGTGGGTCTAACGATGTACTGACGATGTATTTGGATCCTGTGTGGGTCTGATGATGTACTACGATCCTCTGTGGGTATGATGATGATTTAGGATCCTTCGTAAGTCTTCCTCTTAATAGAGTAAGCTTAATTTGTAGTTACATCTAATCATCTCTACTATTGTACCTATGTTATACCTAGTGTGATCTGAGTCTGTACCTGTGTGGTACTTTCCATTTGTGGTAATACCTTGGTGGTATTCTTCTGTGTGGCGTACCTTTGTGATACTTACCTTCGTGGTACTCCTTCCTTTTTGGAACATTTGAGCTTAGGCTTTTGAGTTGGACTCTGTGTTTCCTCATGATTTTGATGGGCATACATGATAACTTAGGTATATGAATGGTAATATACCTAAGTAGGTTTGTTAGTTGATTTCATGCTTTGTGGTTTATCCTTTGTGAATTTTGTGAGACCTTGAGGGTCTCAGGGTCCCTACTGAGTATCATTATCCTCACCCCTTCATGGGCTATGCCTACACCATGTTGTGTTTGGTGCAGACGAAGGACATCGCTGACTTAGGAAGAGGGTACTAGGATAGGACAGTGCCCGGAGGTGGACCATACGACATGTCGGTACGCAGAGGAGACGGGTGGACATGGAGTGTTGAGGAGAAGATATGTACCTACCCTTCAGGTTGGAACCTCAGAGGATGACCCAGTAGCTATCTTTCTATTTCTTTAGTTGTATTGTATTTCATTTATACTTGTTCCTTTACTGTTGGGCTTGTATTCCGGTCCCTCTTACTTTCAGCACTATTATTTCTATACAACTTAATTGTGTTCATATCTTGTTGTGAGCTTGGTTGAGTGTGTTTACAATTTATAAAGGCAATGCCTTCCTAGTGTAAGAACCCGGTTCTTAGTTTTGAGGTACGAGCTTCTTCTTTTTCCTTTTCTGTAATTGTTTTTGAGAAAATATCGAAAATGGGGAAAAATGCTAAATTTCAAAACTACACGACGTGGACTTTTCCACACGCCATGTACTTTAGGCCGTGTTGGGATGAGTACACGGGGCGTGTTGTCATGCCGGCGACGAAGGGTGTAGGAACTGACTACACGCCATGTAGTGGTACCTTACACGTCGTGTAGTCAGTCGACAGGCTTAAAAAATAAGGCAGTGGAGCAGCCGACAGCTGAGCGACAGTACACGCCGTGTACTCAGGAGTACATGCCGTGTACTCAGGTTGACGGGTGAATAGTGTGGCGGTGCCGCCAAATGAATAGTTAAATGAAATAAGTACACATCGTGTACTCAGAAGTACACACCGTGTACTTTGTTTTTTTGGCTTAAAAAAGGCAGTAGCCTCCTCATTTGGCAGAGGAGGCACTTGAGCCATTTTGGAGCAAAAGGAGGAGGCCAGATCTTTGAAGATCCACCGGGTGTTTGTCTGGAATTCGTTTTGGCTTCAGACGATCTCGTTGGAACCGCACGGGTGAGCCCTCTCCTCTCCTGGTATCGTTCTTACCAATTCTTCTCCTAACGTAAGTTATTTATGTTTGATTGGGTTTTTTTCTTCGTCAGATCTATGTCGTTCTTGGGAGTTTCTGGAGTCGGCGTTCGTGTATAACGTTCGTTGGCGTATAAGATGGGTGGCTTGGTGTTTATTTTTCCAACTGCTGTGTGTTTTGTGCGTTTTTGTTCCACAAACCCATGTTGGGGTGTCGTGTGGCTGAGGATGTTGCTATATTTAATGCCTAGAATTTCATAGGTGATTAAATTGTGATAATAAAATGCTGGTTGGGATTGTTGCTTGGAACCAGAACCACCCCTGGGGTGTGTTTCACTGTTTAGCCATTTGGCCAGGATACTCGAGGGTATGCCTTTAAAGTAGTAATTGTAGAATTTCCTTGAGTGGAATTGCTTGTTACTACTTGTTTACCTTTTGGGCATGGCCCGATTACTATATTAGCCTGAGGGCAAGACTATAGTAGCCTGAGGGCGTGACTATATTAGCTTGAGGGCGTGACTTATTAGCCTGAGGGAATGACTTTTTTAGCCCGAGGGCTGTCGTTATTCCGCCTGAGGGAAACCTTTCGTATGCCTGAGTGCAAGAATTCTATTACAATGCCTGAGGGAGAGATTCTATATATCCTGAGGGAGAGATTTTGTATAGCCTGAGGGTGAAATTCTATATAGCCTGAGGGCGTGGTTCACTATGTTAGCCTGAGGGCAAGATACTGGTTGGCCTGAGGGAATGGTTCTATTGAGCACATAATGATACTAAATTCAACGGATTAAATGAATAATAAAATGGAAATTTAATTTTTAAGTTAGTTACTTTTAGTACTGCTTACTTTATTGCATTTTACTATTGCACACTATTGTTGCATGCTTACACGTAGTTGGGCACGGGCCTTTGGTGGGTGCCTACTGAGATATATTTCTCACACCCTATTTGCGTCATGCTTTTCGGCTCAAATAGATTACGTTGCTACAGGTTTAGATAGGGGAAAGAGTCCCTATACAGGTACTTGACTTTTGTTGTGGAGTAGGAGGGCATGGGACCGTGCCTAGGCTCACGATGCCGCTGCCAGCTGTTTTGCTTGTTTTGTTGTACTCTATATTTTTTTGTACTGTATTGAGGTATAACATGTTCTTGCTGTTTTCTTATAACTTGAAACATGTAGCATCATCACTTATATACTGTTGGTTATATCCACTGTTGTAGTTATTTCTGTTGTGTATGTTTACTGCTTCCGCTGTCGTTGTATGTTTATTCTGTATTCCGCTATTCTACACTTTGACAAATGAGGGCATAGTTTCCCCTCCATCAGACCTGGGCCCTCACTACTAGTCGGCAGCCTCTGGTGTTTGGGGAAATGCGCTTGAGGTCTTGTGGCGAACCGGGCTCGGGGCACCCGTTGCGTGGCACCCGGGTCCGAGACGTTACAAAGTGGTATCAGAGGAGTTTCTTTTCTTTGACTTACTATTTGGAGCCGTAGTCATGGATAGGACAGAATGGTAGTTGTTAATAAGCTGTGCCTGGGCATAGCTAACCAGTGTATAGGGAAAAGCTAGTCTACCTCGTATTTTGCATTCTTTTGATTTTTCAATTTTACTATTGATATGTTTTCACCTTTGGGTGACGCACTTTGAGATTGTGCAGTTTATATTTTATCAATGGGTTCTATTTAGTTACAACCCGATGAGATGAGGGTATTCCATCTCATGCATCATATAGGCACATGCTAGAAATCACATGACATGCATAGTTTCCATGCCATGTAGGTGCATTAGAATTTTCATGTTGTTGTGATAGTTGTTGTGCTAGTAAAGCATGTTGTTGTGATAGTTGCTTGATAAATACCTGCCTTGTGATATGGTATTTTTTTTTGAGCTTGTTTATATAATGGACGCCAAACTTTGGTTTTTTGGGGAGTATGGGCCCCCATTGATCGGAATTTGGTGGATCATTGACTGGTTATTAGTTATAACACATATAAGTTGTCAAATATTGATTTGTGGGGAGTATGGTCCCCCACAGGTCGGAATTTGACACTTAGGTGTTAGTTTCAGTATTTTCTGGGTTCCGGGGATGTTTCTGAGGCATACTGTTCGGAAAACCCAGAATACACGCCGTGGAGGACCTCATACACGCCGTGTGTGTTCTTCTGTTCTGGAAGAAAAATGAACCTATTGAGTACACACCGTGTACCCTGAGTACACACCGTGTAGTCTCTTCCCGTGTCACAAACCGTGTGGGCGGCGACACGGGGTAGAGAAGAGCTTGGGTAAAACATGCCGTGTAGTTTTTGTGCACGCTGTGTAGTGTGACCCGGAGTCTGGCCATGTAACTAACAACACGGGTCGGTGAACTCCTTGACAAAACATGATGTGTCACTTATAGACACACCGTGTAGTGTGACCTGGGGACTCGACCATGTAACTAACAACACAGGCCGGTGTCACCTTTCCCTGAACACGCCGTGTACCTGTTGGATACGCCGTGTAGGCTTGTCCAAGGACAGGCTGTGTGGAGTTAGCCATGTGGCTGGGAAATGAGATGGTGTACACGCCATGAGCGGGTGTAACATGCCGTGTAGTTGTAAGCCGAGTAGTTGGTCGTGTCACAGACGACACAGAAAGTTGGAAAATAACATCGTACACACCGTGTAGATATTAGACACGCCGTGTAGTTTTGTTCGACTGAAGCCGTGTGGCTTAGCCGTGTAGAAGGACCCGGGAAGGGGAAGGGAAGTCAAGTACACACCGTGTAGTCAGTGTACACGCCGTGTAGTCTTGTTTTGCAAGTTTTGAAAGGCTTTCTTCCTCTTGTTCCTTTGTGGTTCATTCACTTTCAATCTTAATAATCTTGAATCTGAGGCGTGCTTTTGACCTTGTAGAGTCATGCCGCCTAGACGACTGCGAGTTGTTCGCCAGGAGAGGTGGGTGCATTTCACGTCACCAGAGGGCGGAGAGTTTCTATACAAGGGCGAATGGGATGTTCAGGCAAGTTGAGTTGGACCAGAGCATCATGGGCGAGGTGGAGTCACAGCCCAGATTGTGAGTTTATATCTGGATGACGAGGGGACTTGTTAGATGGATTTCCCTCTAGTTGGTGATCATTTCAGGGATGTCTTCATGGATGACTTTTTAGGTCTACCTCTAGTGCGTGTGGTGTATTTCTCTATTTATCTAGTGCCTGGAGCGGCACCGGTGTCCATTCCTCTTTTTAGGATGGCCACGCCTGAGTTACAGGAGCTCAAGAGGCAGTTAGAGGAGTTACAGGCGAAGGGTTTTATCTGAACCAATACTTCTCCTTGAGGTTATCCAGTTCTTTTTGCGAAAAAGGCGGACGATACCCTTAGACTTTGTGTGGATTATCGGAAGATGAACCAGTTGATGGTTAAGAACCGATATCCCTTGCCAAGGATAGATGATATGTTTGATCAGCTTCGTGGAGCACAATTGTTCTCGAATATTGACTTGAGATCCGGATATCATCAGCTGTGCGTGAGACCATCCTATATACCGCTTACATCTTTTTGGAGCAGATATGGTCTGTATGAGTACTTGGTTATGCCGTTCGGACTCACAAACGTGCCAGCAGTTTTCATGGCTCTGATGAATCGTGTGTTTCATCTGTATATTGATTCATTTGTGGTAGTATTCATGGACGACATCTTGGTGTACTCTCACACTCGACACGACCATGCCACCCATCTTGAGATCGTATTGAGTACACTGAGAGAGCATCGACTATATGCTAAGCTCTCGAAGTGCCACTTTTGGATGGACCAGATTCACTTCTTGGGTCACATCATCTCAGAGGCAGGAGTTGCAGTAGACCTAGAGAAGGTGAGAGCAGTAGTTTCTTGGGAGCAGCCTAAGAATGTGTTTGAGATATGAAGTTTCTTAGTGCTGGCTGGTTACAACAGACACTTCATACAAGACTTCTCCCTCTTAGAAACACGGTTGACAGTTCTGACTAAGAAGGGGGTGAAGTTCGTTTGATTGGAAGCTTGCGAGATAGCTTTTCAGGACCTGAAGGGAAGGTTTACATCAGCACCGATCCTGATACTCCCAAAGTAGGGGAAGAGCTATACAGTTTACTGTGATGCATTAGGGATTGGGTTGGGAGTAGTTTTGATGTAGTGCGATTGAGTCGTTGTGTACGGGTCTCAGCAGCTGAGGCCACATGAGAGGAATTACCCGACACATGATCTCGAATTGGCTGCAGTTGTGCATGCGTTGCACTATTGGAGACACTATCTGTTGGGAGAGCATTTTGTGGTTTTCACCGACCACAAAAGCATCAGATATATCTTTACTCAGTGTGACCTGAATCTGAGGCAGAGAAGGTGGGTTGAGTAACTATAATCCTTCGATTTTTAGCTTGCCTATACGCCTGGTAAAGGTAATGCAGTAGCTGATGCACTGAGCATGAATACTCAAATACAGGCAGTGCAGGAGGCCAGTGGTGAGTGGAAGCTTATGGCTTTGTTCTCTGAGATGCATCTGGAGGTGCATGACAGTCAAGGGAAGACTTATCTTTCCTCATTAGTTGTGACTTCTACCCTCCTGGACAGAGTGAGGATGAGGCAGCTATCGGTATCAGAAGGCCTGGTTCTACGACAGTTAGTGGCAAGTGAGGACCCTCCTCCCGGTTGGATGATAGGGGATGATGAGGTCCTGCATTTCCATGGACGAGTATGGGTTCCAGGGTATATACATGAGGAGCTGATGCGAGAGTTTCATGCTTCAGCTTGGGTAGTTCATCCCGGGGTTATGAAGATGTACCGAGACTTGAGACATCAGTACGGGTGGTCGGGTATGAAGAGAGAGATAGTTGGGATTGTTACGAGGTGTTCCACCTGTCAGCAGGTGAAGGCAGAGCACCAGAGGCCAGCTGGGCTATTACAGCAGTTACCCATTCTAGAGTGGAAATCAAATGATGTCGCGATGGATTTTGTGACGGGATTGCCGAGGTCACCTCGAGGCAATGACGCCGTGTGGGTTATTGTGGACAGAATCACGAAGGTAGCTCAATTCTTGCCGATCGATGAGACCTTTGGTGTGGACGATCTCTGAAGGCTGTATATCTGAGAGATCGTACGCCTTCATGGGGTCCCTCATTCTATCGTTTCAGATAGGGACGCCCACTTTACGTCTCATTTCAGGCATAGTTTTCAGAGGGCGTTGGGTACACAGGTGCTTCTGAGCACATCATACCACCCTCAGACAGATGGCCAGTCAGAGCGGACGATACAGGTGCTAGAGGACATACTGCGCGCATGAATCCTAGACTTTGGGGGCTCATGGGAGAAGCATATACCCTTATTTGAGTTTTCCTATAATAATAGTTTTCAGGCAACTATTGGGATAGCACCATACGAGGCTTTATATAGTAGGCCATGCTGGTCACCTTTGTGCTGGTTAGAGGTAGGTGAGACAACTTTACTGGGGCCACAACTTGTGTAGGAGACATCTGAGCAGGTCCAGTTGATTCAAAAGCGCATGGCTACCGCGCAGTCTCATCAGAAGTCTTCTGCTGATCGCCGCAGACGACCTTTGGAGTTCGTGGTCGGGGATCATGTTTTCTTACGTGTTTCACCAACATGGGACACAAGCGGATCAGGAGACAGGGTAATCTTTCACCAAGGTATGTGGGGCCATTTGAGATTCTGGAGAGAGTCGGGCTGGTTGCCTACCAGTTGCAGTTACCGCAGCGGTACTGAGCCATGAACAACGTCTTCCATGTGTCTTAGTTGCGTCGCTACCATTCAGACCCATCTCACACCTTTCAGCCTGAGTAGGTTGAGCTTCAGCATGATGCGTCCTTTGAGGAGAATCTGATTCGTATCGTTGACAGGAGCATGAAGGTTCTCTGAGTCCGGTCAGTTCCTCTCGTACATGTGCTATGGCAGCATGGCCGAGTGCAGGACGAGACCAGGGAGCGAGAGGCTGTCGTACGTGCTCAGTGGCCAGAGCTGTTTTGAGCTTATTCTTCGCCACCCTTGGAAGGGAAATTCTAGGACGAATTGCTATAAGGGGGAAAGTTTGTAAGAACCCGGTTCTTAGTTTTGAGGTATGGGCTTCTTCTTTTTCCTTTTCCTTAAGTGTTTTTGAGAAAATATGGAAAATGGGGAAAAATTCTAAATTTTGAAACTACACACAATGTACTTTTCCACACGCTGTGTACTTTAGGCTATGTTGGGATGAGTACACAGGGCGTGTAGCCATGCCAGTAACAAAGGGTGTAGGAACCGACTACACGCCGTGTAGTTGTACCTTACACGCCTTGTATTCAGTCGGCATGCTTAAAAAGTAAGGCGGTGGAGCAGCCGATAGCAGGGCGACAGTACACGTCGTGTACTCAGGAGTACATGCCGTGTACTCAGGTCGACGGGCGAACAGTGTGGAAGTGCCGCCAAATGAGCAGTTAAATGAAATAAGTACACGTCGTGTACTTTGTTTTTTTGGCTTAAAGCAGGCAGTAACATCCTCATTTGGCAGAGGAGGCACTTGAGCCATTTTGGAGCCAAAGGAGGAGGTCAGATCTTTGAAGATCCACCAGTTGTTCGTCTAGAATCTATTTCATCTTCGGAAAATCTCGTTGGAACCGCACAGGTGAGCCCTCTCCTCTCCTGGTACCGTCCTTACCAATTCTTCTCCTAACGTAAGTTATTTACATTTGTTTGGGTTTTGTTCTTCGTTAGATCTACGCCGTTCTTGGGCTTTTCTGGAGTTGGCATTCGTGTATAACGTTTGTTGGCGTATAAGGTAGGTGGTTTGGTGTTTAGTTTTCCAACTGTTGTGTGTTTTTTGTGTTTTTGTGTCACGAACCCATGTTGGGGTGTCATGTGGCTAAGGCTGTTTCTATATTTAATGCCTAGAATTGCATAGATGATTAAATTGTGATAATAAAATGCTGGTTGGGATCGTTTCTTGGATCTGGAACCACCCCAGGGGTGTGTTTCACTATTTAGATATTTGGCTAGGATACTCGAGGGTATGCCTTTAAAGTAGTAATTGTAGAATTTCCTTGAGAGTAATTGCTTGTTACTGCTTTTTTACCTGTTGTGCATGGCCCGGTTACTATATTAAACTGAGGGCGTGACAATATTAGCCTGAGGGAGTGGCTATATTAGCCTGAGGGCGTGACTTATTTGCCTGAGGGCGTGACTGTTTTAGCCCGAGGGCTGTCATTATTCCGCCTGAGGGAAACCTTTCGTATGCCTGAGGGCGAGAATTCTGTTACAATGCCTGAGGGAAAGATTCTGTATAGCCTGAGGGTGAGATTCTGTATAGCCTGAGGGCAAGATTCTATATAGCCTGAGGGCATGGTTCACTATGTTAGCCTGAGGGCGAGATACAGGTTGGCCTAAGGGCGTGGTGCTGTTGATCACAGAACGATACTAAATTCAACGGATTAAATGAATAATAAAATGGCAATTTAATTGTTAAGTTATTTACTTTTATTACTGCTTACTTTATTGCATTTTACTATTGCACACTGTTGTTGCATGCTTACACGCAGTTGGGCACTGGCCTTTGGTGGGTGCCTACTGAGATATATTTCTCACACCCTGTTTTGGTCATGCTTTTCGGCCCAAACAGATTATGTTGTTGCAGGTGTAGATAGGGGCAAGAGTCCCTATACAGGTACTTGACTATTGTTGTGGAGTAGGAGGGCATGAGACTGAGCCTAGGCTCACGATGCTGCTGCCAGCTGTTTTGCTTGTTTTGATGTACTCTGTATTTTGTCGTACTATATTGATGTATAACATGTTCTGGCTATTTTCGTAGAACTTGAAACAAGTATAATCATCACTTATATACTGTTGGTTATATCCATTGTTGTAGTTATTTTAGTTGTGTATGTTTACTACTTCCGCTGTCGTTGTATGTTTATTCTATATTCAACTGCACTACACTTTGACAAATGAGGGCATAGTTTCCCCACCATTAGACCTGGGCCCTCGCTGCTAGTCGGCAGCCTTTGGCAATTGGGGAAATATGCTTGTGTTCTTGTGGAAAACTGGGCTCGGGGCACCCGTTGCGTGGCACCCAGGTCCGGGACGTTACACCCAGTTTTAGGGAATATGCCTTTCAGTGCAAGTCTCCATCCCCTGGCCTATGGAAGGCGGGCTTGGGGTAGTTATGGCACGGGTCCCAGGGAATGGGTCATGAAAATTTGGTATTAGAGGAGTCGGTTCTACCATAGAACATAGAAATCTGATCTTTTTAACGACAATAGTGTTAAGTGTAGTGAGTGTAGCTAACAGTTTATGGAATCCAGTGTTGGTGCGGTGGCTGACGTATCCATACGCCATGACCTTGACTTCTGATTTCTGACTGAGCGCATGAAAACACTAATTGTGTGTGTGTTTTCAAGAGACTTATTTGTGAACTCTTTGAGTCAACTCACTAGGTATAACTTATTGATAGTGGTGCACCAGTTTTTTTCAGGATGCCTTCTCACATACAGCGATCTAGGGTTCCAGATATAGTACGCACTAACAGCCCACAAAGCGATGAGGCCTCGGTGCAGGGCCCTCTTCGAGTAGAGGAACAAGTGGAGGCACCATCGGTATCATTACCTATTGGGCCACCGATGCCACCATCCCCAGTAGCAGAGGGTGCGCGCCTCTTGAGCGCGTTTCATGAGTTCCAGCGCTAGAGGCAACCAAGGTTTAGGGGAGAGATGTACCCACAGGTGGCTGAGGATTGACAAGAGGTCATAGTGAGAGTTTTCCGACTGGTAGGGACACCAGCGGATCTCATGGTGATCCTTGACATCATTATTCTACAGGAAACATCAGGCAGATGGTGGAGCTTGATGCTCCAAGTTCACGAAGAGGTGACACTTCTCTAGGAAGACTTCGAGAGCCTGTTTCTGGCAGAGTTTATCCCAGCAACTCTTCCCTCAGTGTGCTTACAAAAGCTTCTTTATCTACAGTAGGGAAGCATGACTTTGGCTCAGTACTCAGTGAGGCTCACTGACCTCTCATTCTACTCCACTGATATGGTTCGAGACCCATTCTTCGTGGCCTGAACCTTTGAGCAGGGGCTCAGGCGGGAGATCAGGGCTTCGATGTTTTCTCTCAGCATACCGACGTAGGTGGGGGTGTTAGAGAGATCCCTCTTAGTGGAGTGTTTTCTTACTGAGCAGTTGCCAGTAGCGAGACCCACCACTAGAAGTCACATAACGAAGTCTTATGCAGGTAGCAGCAACATATGTCATAGATGTCCAAGAGGACCAGACCTACTGGTGGACGACCGTATCACTCTGGATTAGTTGTGTAGGGTACCGGGGACAGAGCGAGTCGTGTGAGGAATAGACAATGTTTCATATGCGGCGGGCAGGGTCACATGGCACGTGACTCTCCGAACCGGCATACAGATGATCAGAACACGGTTGAGGGACCACCCAGGCAGAGATAGAGGTTTGATTGAGGAGGTGTGCAGGGAGCATGCAGATGTGGAGGAGGATTTGGTAGTGCAGCTGGTGATGGGAGACGATTCAAGATGTTACCACCACCACGACCAGGATATCCACCCCGACCGCAGGGAGTAGGAGGACAGGGGAGAGCTCAGCTACATGCAGCTAAGGCCTACGATCACAGAACTCTAGAGATGATATGATGTACGATCCTTGTCTACTACACCTTTGCTGTAGTACTTATAGACACAGTTTCCAGTCATTCTTTTATTTCCACTACCCTCGTTCGGAGCTTGGAGATTCTGATGGAGCTATTGGCTCGATCCTTACATCTAGATATTTCTACGGGAGAGGATTCAATGATTACGCACTACTTTTGGCAGTGCGACATTACTCTAGGAGGCTAGAGCTACGGCTGGGATCTCTTAGTAGCAGTGTCGAGGCCTTACGACGTTATATTTGGTATGGACTGGTTATCTACAGTCCATGCTTAGATAGACTATATTAGGTGAAAAGTGTGGTGTTTCCGCATGGATGGGATCAGGTTTACCTTCACTGGAAAGAAGGGATCCTTTGCAGCACAGAATGGAATTACCCGTAGGAGAGTGCACCTGATCACTCATCAGTTGGCTAGCCTTACCCTCGGAGCGGTTGATGTGGTGAACCCGAGTTATCCTGTAGTAGTGGACCAATATGAAGATGACTTCCCTGATGATGTTTCGGGTCGACCTCCTCGCTTAGAGGTGAACTTTTACATTGACTTGTACCCTAGGCCGCACAGATATCTACACCAGCATATTAGTTGGCTCCAGTGGAGCTTTATGAGTTGCGGGTACAACTAGAGGACTTACAGGGGAAAGGGTTCATTTGGCCCAGTGTTTCTCCTTGGGCGGACCCAATTTTGTTCGCCAAGAAGGCGGATGAGAGATTGAGACTTTGTGTTGACTATCGGGGCCTGAACAAGGTGACTGTGAAAAACAAGTACCCACTCTCGAGGATTGACGACCTTTTTGATCAGCTAAAGGGAGCATGATGGTTCTTGAAGATAGACCTTAGATCCTGCTATCACTAGCTAAGAGTATGAGATGAGGATGTGCATAAGATGGTTTTCAGATGCCGGTACGACCCTTATGAGTTCTTGGTTATTCCATTTTCTGTAACCAATGCTTCAGCATTGTTCATGGGACTCATGAAAAAGATCTTTTAGCCATACCTTGATCTATTTATGGTCGTCTTTATTGATGACATTCTAATCTACTCAGCTACTGAGGAGAAGCATGCCTATCATTTGCAGGTAGTAATGGATACACTCTGAGAGCACCAGCTTTATAGTAAGCTCTCTAAGTGCCAGTTCTAGATCTGTGAGGTTCACTTTCTAGGACATGTCATCTCAGAGCATAGAGTTGTGGTGGATCCAGTGAAGATTGAGGTTGTACTTTCTTGGGAGCCACCCAGAAGTGTGATAGAGGTACAAAGTTTTTTTGGGTTTCACTGGATACTATTGGAGATTTGTTCCAGATTTCTCCAGAGTTTCATCACCTCTATCAGCATTGATGAAGAAGGGGAAACCCTTCGTTTGTTTAGAGAGATGCCAACGATGTTTTCAGGAGCTGAGGTAGAGGCTGACTAGTTCCTCCATCTTGAGGCTACCAGAGGAGGGCGTAGGGTACGTAGTCTACAGCGATGCATTAGGGACCGGACTTGGATGTGTCCTGATGCAAGAACAAGAAGTAATTGCATATGGTTCTTGATATCTAAGACAACATAAGCAGAACTACGCTACCCCTGACCTGGAGTTACCAGCAGTGGTCTTTGCCTTGAAGATGTGGTGACATTACTTGATGGGAGAGCATTTTACAGTGTACTCTGATCACAAGAGTCTCAGGTATATCTTCTCTCAGAAGGACCTAAACCTTATACAAAAATGTTGGCTTGAGTTCTTCTAGGACTATTAATTCGATATAGTCTATACTCTTGGGAAGGGGAATGTTGTAGCAGATACACTCAGTAGGAGATCTGGTATACAGCTTCTAGGTGAGGTGATGGAGAAGTTGACCGCTTTGCAGATATCCTTTGTGGATCTGGATGGAGAATATTTTCTTCGTTATCTTATAGTAACTCCCCCACTTCTTCAGCGAGTTAGGGAGGCGTAGCATGGGGACACAGACTGCGAGGCTCGACATACTCATATATCTATATGACAGGCACCTGATGGATTTTTTGAAGGTGTGGAGCATGCCATTCTCTTCCAAGGACGCACTATGGTACCTTTGAATCTTTGGGAGGAAGTGTTGAGGGAGTTCCACACACCCCCTAGCGGTACATCTAGTAGTGGTGAATATGTACCTGGATCTCGGATGACAGCACTGGTGGCCTGGAATGAAGAAAGCAGTAGCTGAGTTTGTCTCTCGGTGCCTCACTTGTCAGCAAGTGAAGGCAAAGCATCAGGTACCAGTAGGCTTGGTTAAACCTTTAGAGGTCTCAGAGTGAAAGAGATATGGGATATCCATGGACTTTATGATAGTAAGTCCACGTACATCTAGAGGTCATGATTCTATATGGGTGATCATCGAACGACTAACCATGTCGGCCAACTTCCTACCGATCAGAGAGATGGGTTCAACATAGAGAATGGGACACCTCTATGTGTCAGATATTGTGTGGCTACATGGATTAACCTTGACTATTGTCTCCGATCATGATTCACGTTTTACTTCCCGGCTATGGAAGGTATTACAGGAGGCTTTCGGGACACAACTTTGTTTGAGCACCACCTTCGATCCTCAGACGGATGGCCAGACTGAGCGGACCATTTAGACCCTCGAGGACATGATTCATGCTTACATCCCCAAATTCGGTCGCAGTTGGGAGGATCACATGCCCATGGTGGAGTTTGTGTACAACAACAATTATCACTCCACCATTGGGATGACACCTTTTGAGGTGTTGTACGGATGACCTTGTAGATCACATTTGTGCTGGACTAACCCAGGGGAGTCGGCACTCGTGGTACCAGAGATGGTACGGGCTACCACAAAGAAAGGTCAAATCATCCAGGAGCGGATGAAGACTGCATAGAGATGGCATAAGTATTATGCTGATAGGAGACGGAGACCTCTGGAGTTCGAGGATGGTGACCACGTCTTTCTACGGATCTCACCCCGACGAGGTTTACGAAGATTTAGATGAGGCGGAAAGTTATCTCCGAGGTTCATTGGACCCTTCTAGGTCCTCATCATATTTGGTGAGGTTCCTTACCTCTTATAAATTTCCCTCAATTACTTCGGGTGCACAACCTCTTCCATTTATCCCAGCTGAGGCGATATGTGCAGGACCCTTCTCACATCATAGACCTCGGAGAGATGGACGTCGACAATGGGGAAACTTTTATAGAGGTTCTAGTAGAGATTGAGGATTGACAATAGAGGGTCCTTCATGGGTGGTCGATACCTCTGGTGCCCGTTCACTGGCAGCATGAGAACCTCAAGGAGAGCACATGGGAGCAGGAGGCTCAGATTCATGCTCAGTACTCCCCACACATTTTCCTAGTTTTTTGATGTGGATTTCAGGGATGCAAAGCCCTGAGGTGGGAAGAATGTACAAACCCAGAACTTTCTTGTAATTTTTTTAATTATATGGGAAGTTTACGAGTTCGTGAAAATTTACGGCATGTGATTCTGAGGCCCGGAGTGCCCGAAATGAATTTCTGAACTTTTTATTTAGGTACGTTCAGTAAACGTGCGAGCGGGTTTTTGTAACTTCTGAACCAGTGCTCGGAATTGAAATATGAAGACACCGTTGAACTCACAGCGTCGGTATTCACTTAAGGAGACTTTCACCTTGATGACAGTTAGTTGAGGGTGAATGTTAGTTTTTGTGTTTTTCGTGTAAGAATAAAATAAAATAAAACTTTTTAACATTTTTATTTGTTGAAACCTCCCATGTGGATGTTATAAAGGTGGGGACCACCTGAACTAAAACCTCCTGCATGTGTGTTATGAAGGTGGGGACCACCGTTTCTAAAACCCCCATTTTTAATTCCTAAAGGTGGGGACCACCCGAACCCTCTAAATGAGGGAAACCCCTTGAACTCCCCAATTAATTGTTTGAGCTGACTAAGAAATTAATTAAACGTGTCAACATTTAGTTTTGACGACTTTATTTTTTGTGCCAAAATAATTTAATTTGATAAAAATAAATTAATAAGTTGGATAATTCTCATTTTGGTGGAATTGAGAGGAAATGGTTGGCAAGAGGAGACCTTTTGGAGGATTATTCTCTCCAATGAAGAACACCTCCCAATGAAGATCTTCTTCAAAGAAGAACGCACAATATTCTCCAACAAAGAACACACCACCTACAATGCAGGATGTCTTCACCAACGACCAACCGACATCCTTCCTTTCTTCCTCTCCAATTTCAATAATCCTTCAAGGTAGGGTGGTGGTTTGAATTTTTCCCCCTTACCCATTCTAGATGACTCTTTGTAATTCAAGAATGAATCATAGACACTTGCTACCACTCTAATGCGGAGAGTGCAGGTCAAATGAACAGGGCTCGACCTCTCCGCAATTATTGTGATTATTTGTTGTGTTCTTCGCAACGAAGGCGACAACTTGACCGCGCCGCCCAATGGTTGAGAACCGCGGCTTGTGCCCTACCGGTGAAGGAAGGATAGCCGGCCGAACTAGCCGTCGGCGAATGCGCGGCACGCGACCACGCCCCACGGAGAGGAAGGCTGGCCATCCTGTAAGTCACGTCAGACCGCCGCACCATGGCCCTCATGCCCCCCCGCAGCCCCTGCGGCCCCCACGGCCCCTCGCCCCCCCCTACGGCCCCTCGCGTTGTCCCGCGGCCCCCACGGCCCCTCGCCCCCCCCCCTACGGCCCCTCGCGTTGTCTCGCGTCCCCCGTGCCGCCCCACGGCCACCCTGACACCAGGCTGGGCTGCCCAGCATGGGCCAGACCGAACCTAGTGGGCTGGGTAGGACCTAGTGGGCTGCGTCGTGCTGGGTCAGTCCAGCCGGGTTAGACTGGACCAAGACCAGCTTCGATCCATTTCTGCTATTTTGGTCCTAACTTTGGCCCCGAGTGTCTGTTTGATAAACCATCTATGGCGCTAGAAATCTTGGAGCGAGATGGTACCTTTGGTATACCCCACTAGAGTTTTGGATAATGTTGGGAAATGGTCTGGTTGGATCAAGCATAAATCCAAACGGGCCCTTGGGACTAAAAGGTTAATAACTTATAGACCAGACATTCATTTGATGCACCGTCTATTGCATTGACACCCCTATGATATGGTGGTCCATTGGGGTAATTCTTCATGGGATTTCGTGGTAGTTAGAGTATCAACCAGTGGCTTGGAGAGAAGACCCTTCTGGAGACAAGAAAGCTTAGTGCGAGAACCCTGTAGCTGTTTATGACGATGTACTAGGATCCTGTGTGGGTCTGACAACATACTGACGATGTACTAGGATCATGTGTGTGTATGAAGAAGTACTGACAATGTACTAGGATCATGTGTGGGACTGACAATGTACTAGGATCCTGTGTGGGTCTAATGATGCACTGACGATGTACTAGGATCCAATGTGGGTCTGACAATGTACTGACGATGTACTAGGATCATTTGTGGGTCTGACGATGTATTAGGATCATGTGTGGGTCCAATGAGGTACTAGAATCCTGTGTGGGTCTGGTGATGTACTACGATCCACTGTGGGTATGATGATGATTTAGGATCCTTTGTGGGTCTGCCTCTTAACAGAGTAAGATGAATTAGTAGTTACATCTAATGTTCTCTACTACTGTTACTAAGTTATACCCGGTGTGAGTTGAGTCCGTACCTAAGTGGTACTTTCCCTTTGTTGTAATACCTTGGTGGTATTCTTCTATGGGGCGTACATGTGTGGTACTTACCTTCATCGTACTCCTTCCTTTGGGGAATAGTTGAGCTTTGGAATTTGAGTTGGACACTTTGTTTCCTCTTGATTGAGATGGGCATGCTTAATAACTTAGGTATATGTATGGGCATATACCTATGTATGGTTGTCAGTTGATTTAATGATTTTTGGTTTATTTTTTTTGGATTTTGTGAGACCTTGTGGGCCTCAGGGTCCCTACTGAGTATCGTTATACTCACCCTTGCACGGGCTATTCATGAACCTTGTTGTGTTTGGTGCAGACGATAGACAACACTAACTGAGGACAAGGGTACAAGGACTGGACGGTGCCCAGAGGTGGACCATATGGAGTGTCAGTACGCAGAGGAGATGAGCGAACGTGGAGTTCTGATTCAGCGATCTGTACCAACCCTTCAGGTAGGAACCTTAGAGGACGACCGAGTAGTGGTCTTTCTCTTTCTTCAGTTTTATTGTATTTCAGTTATACTTGTGCCTTTACTGTTGGGCTTTTATTTTGGCCACTCTTACTTTCAGCACTCTTTTTTCTATAGAGTTAACTTGTGTTCGTATCTTACTGTGTTCTTGGTTGAGTGTGTTTACAGGTTATAAAGGCATTGCCTTCCCATTTTTTGGGAATACGCCTTTCGGTGCTATTCACCAGCCCCTGGCCTAGGAAAGGAGGGCTTGGGGTAGTTACGGCACGGGCCCCAGGGGACGGGTTGTGATAGTCAAGTCCTTGTGCTAAGATAGTAGATTGTCTCATGAGATCTACCGATGCATCGAGGGGCTATAACGGGCCCCACCCATCACATACTAAGTCCATTGAATTCATCATATCAAAATGTTGAAACATAACATAAACATTTGTATTAAAACTAGTATACGAAATGTCAATACATCAACCATAAACCATGAATACTATAAAAATAAACAATTCACAGCCAAACATATCATAACTCATTCAATACAATATTGAAGATTTTATTTATAATAAACATCCTCAATCAATAATAATATTCAAGAAAAGATGTTGACATAGTTGAAAATAACCTGTAAAACCCTTTGAGAGAAATATCTTTTTTCATGAAATAATTTAAAAGTATCACAATTTATAAAGAAATAACTTTAATATATATTTTTGAAATAAAGTGTACCATACCAATTTGAATCTTTTTAAAAGAATTAAAACTTTAAAACATTCATGTCCACAAAAATAAATCCTTAAAACCATTTTGAAACATGGACATTAATGTGAAAGATTTTGAAGAATAAAAATTTAAAACATTTAAAATGATGTTATAGTTAACGTTTACCTTAAAAGAATCATTTTGAAAAGTACTTTATGAAAAATGGACATGTATAATAAATATTCCCTAGAAAATACTCACACATAAACAGTATCCGATAATAATGAGATTGAGGAATTAACCCTTACCTTGCACTTTACTTTGGTCGAGGGTACATTTAACCTTATTTATAATGACCATAGTATGTTATTAAATTATACCAAAACCATATTCATATTTATTATATTCTACATGATTCATTTATGACTTTATACTACCCATTTAACAATGATTTCCATGTTAAATTAACATTTTGGGTAATAATCGTTTTCTTTATCAAATGGGTTTTAACAAGTTATTCTTGATCGTATCATTTAGATCATAATTTAAATACTTCTAAAATATAAAACATGATTTATATATCATATTTATTTAGAATATAAATATGTATAATAGATATATATATATATTAAATGGAAAACACCATTTATGAAGACGGTAGGTCGTACGTACGCATAAACGTTGTTTCCGTTTACATATCATATTGAACAGAAGTAAATGAATATGATATATGTAAGTGAATATATATATATATATGTAGTAGAATTATTATGTCATATATTACATAATTATTAATAATATATATTTTTTTAATCATCGTTGAATGGTGAACGTGGAAATAAATCTCATCGCGTCGTGGAGACGGTAAGTCTTAGGTACACACGAGCGACAATATCATTTCCTTAACGATTAAAAGGTGTTGAATTGGATGGTATATTAATTTTACAGAGAAATTATCATTTTATTTTTATTATTTATATACATATTAATCATCATTATATCCATCCAAATAACATAGTATTGAATAACAAATTACACCATGGCATGGAGACTAAAAGCCGTATGTATGCACGCATGGTGACGTTATCATACATAGGATGGATAGAATAATGAGTATGGTTTTAATATATTTATAATAACATAAAATTATGTATAAGGTAATGGAGTTATTATTTTGGTATGGAAATAACAAAGAAATAGAAAGTGGAAGAAGAAAATAACTTTGAAAGAGATGATAAAATAATTACCTCTTCTTTGGTTGTTTCCATTTGATTTGAACAAAAGGGCTCCTTAAGTTGGCTTTATGATCAAGGGAAGGCCTATTGGTTGAATTGAGGTAATTTTGGAGGAGATTTGGTTAGGTATTGGCTGAGCCAAATGGATTTATAGGTGTGATTTTGAGATAAGGAGAAGTACCCTTTTATAAGAGAGGTGAGGATCACTTTAGGAAAAGTTTGAAATATTATTTTATTATAAACTAATTTTTGGTTTATAATGGCACCACATTGTTTTTTTATAATATAATGTGGGGATGGGTCGAAATAAGCTCAACCTAATAGGTTTTAGACAAGTTTATGCCACCATATTAACCATATTGTTTATATTTAACTCTTCAATAAATGGTTTATCCTTTACCATGTCCTCTTATATTATTATAATAAATGGTTAATAAACATTATATAAAAATCCAAGAGAACCTAAATTGGTTCATTATTGATATATATAATCTTATCTAAGTACCTTGGCCGAACCTTAGATCTTAATAAATATTATATCAATTAATAATAAATTATTTGTTTTAAAAACTCATTTTTGTCAATTTTGATGCTATTTGGTATTTTGTTTTTGTTAAAGTCATAACAACATTATAACATAAAAAAAAATTTATTTAATCAACCCTAAAATGTTATATTAACCTATAAAATTCATTTATGGCATAAAATCCACAATTAGCATTTATTTTTATATTTATAATATCAATTATTTTAATATATCATTGATAAAGTAATTACCGCATCATCATTACATCATAAATAAATTTAATCAATTAATCTCTAAAAATTATAAATAAAATACCATTATTTAGGAAATAATTTTATATTTCTAATGAATATTTATAGTCGAATTTATCATATGTATAACCCCATATTAAAAATGTTTTAGTTATTAAACTTCGAATTTTAACTCTTTTAACAGTTCTTTTAATAAAATAATAATAAATGTTATAATCTAATCCAAGTGGAACCAAAGGATAATATTTTATTCCTAATGTTGGTTTTTTTCTAAATACACTTATACAATATAATTAGGGCTTGTGTTAGGGTAATTATAATATCATTTTTACCTTTAATTACCTTATTTACTTTTAACCGTGGTAAATAAAAGTCAAAAGTTACCCTTTACCAAAAATTATTTTTATCTTATTGAATCATATTTTACTTATGGATGTCAACTGTGCCTATTTATGTTTTGAAATCCAATTCATAGAAGCGGTAAAATTATGTTTTATGCAAATTTGTAAATGTGCCTAGAAGGTGGGTAAAAGATGTTAAAAGGTTCAATAAACTTTTATACATATAATTTTATTATAAAATGACTCCAATTAGTTATATTGAACTTTTATAGGTATTATATATATATTTTTACTTAAAATAAATTTAAATAAAATAGATTATTATTTAAATAAAAAGTCAGTTTTAAACAATAACACGGTGCTTTTCACTATTCATCAAAAAATGAAAGTTTTCAGAAAAATACCAAAAATTCACCCAAAGATAATTATGATATTATAAATTAAAAAATGAATTATATTTTACAAAATTTAATATATATTAGTTGAATTAATTAATTTAAAATTAATTCCAGTTATCAAAACAAACAAAAAATGGGTTTAAAAAAAACCAATAACTATCAAAAAGATTAATGTTTGTTTATGTCAATTTTAAATGTGAAATTACTTATAATGAACTAAATTGTATTAAAGGATAATAATATAATCTAATTATACTTACAAACCATTAAAATGTATTATTTAACACTATAAATTATTTTGTTTAAAAAAGTTGTTTTCAATTAAAATTTAGTAATTTTCAATATTCACAAAAATATGAAAGTTATCAGAAAAATATCAAAAATTTATAAAAACTAAATATTTATGTCCCGATTCTAAAGAAGAAGTTTATTTTGTCAAATTTAATATATAAAAGTGTTAAATATTTTATTTAAAAATGGTTCTCCATTAAAAGGCATTAAAATTTCATTTTTTTTTAAAATACTTCATTTATCTAAAAAAATGAATTTGTTCTTATATTATGTCTAATAAACACATAATATGGATTCTAAAATTATATGGAGTATATAAAATTCAAAATTCAGTTAATACTATTCATAACTGCTTTTTGAACGTCTAGTTTGGTATGTCGGGGTGCGCTCGAAGTCGGTGTTGCATCTAACGCAAGTTATTGAATTATTTTGAGAACATGACATACTATGAAATATTGGGGTGTTACATTCTCCCCTACTTCAATAAATTGAATCCTAAAAATTTGAAATTGTTCTTTGAAAATAAAATATTAAAAATAGAAAAATACCTTTGTGGAAAACCTACATCGGAAATTGGGTTAATAAAATTTATTCTTAATAAGAGGGAAAGGGAAATGAAAAAGTCACCACCAAATTATGATCTCTATTAAAAGAACATTGGTGGAAATTAAAGACACATAATTGGAGGAAAAGTAAATATTTGTAGGGAGTTATTGAGGTCATCAATCCCAAAAAAGTGTAAAATTGAGGGCCTCAAAGCCATCAATCTATGATGATTTAAAATATCATTGGTTCAACAAAACATAAGGTATTATGATAACACATTTTTGGTCATAGGATCCCTTACCTAATGTTTAAGAATTAATTTATTCATAGAATAAGAGATAAAAATATACATTACAAGTATATTTCCATCCATTAACTATTTTCTACCACAAACTCATCTTTCACTGTAAAAGATAATAGAACTTAAAAATAGTCTATTAATCCTAATCCTATAGGGTTCCAAAAAAAATTGAATTTATAATTAATCTATTTGACCTTTTAAAAAACCTATATTATAGAATCTAGGACATAAAATAAGACAATGGTAGGTGATGCACCCTTTTCACCCTTCTATTGTGGGTTCAAGTCTCGCGGCCTTGCCGGACGCAACGGGTTGTCGCCCGACCTCTGGGTTTTCCTTTTTATAATAATACAAAAATAATCTTAAGAAATTGTTTAACATTAATAATAGTATCAAATATCAAACTTAATCCATTCCAACCTTTAGACTTATCCAAAATACTTCTGTCCAAATTTTCTTTCCAAAATTTATAAGGAAGGTAAACAAAATGAAGATCTTTTTTTCCATGTAATAACATGTGAATACCCTCATTGTGTATTCTTTTAAAACATGGTAACACCCTGAATTACCATAAAAATTTATTGATTACATTAATTCTCCATTATTCCTTATAGAATATTGGATGTACTCTTTATATTCAAAAATATTGTAAACTCAAACAATAATGTAATAAACAAACAATTAATTAGTTTTAAAGTATTCAAGAATATCTAATATAATTTATCCAAATCAATAATATCATATTCCAAAATAACTACCTAAATATCAGAACCATATTAAGTTTTATCTTTCCGTCAACCATTTATTTTCAAAAAAAAATTAACTTTTTATTCAGTAACTTTTCTTAGAACCATATAATCTCAAATCCTTAATGAAATAGTACTGCAGTACAATCCTTATTTATTTCCATAATTCATATAACAAGTACATCATTAATACAACACTCAAATGAAATAATTCCTTAATAAAAACATAATAACACTACTCATTCCTCTTCATATGTGGTATTATCATAACTTGATTATTATCCAGTAGCATCATTTAGGGAATACTCTGATGATTTTGACATTGATTTGCATAGTGTCCCAACTCCTTGCAGATGAAGCACTGTACATTTGAAACCTTTTTCTTACCCTTGAAATCAAGTACATGGTGTCCTTTTTCTACACACTTATAACATACTCCCATTCCCTTCAATCATTTACAATGGTGATTTTTTCTATAGTTATCACATGTGGGAAAATCCTTATTTCCCTTCTTCCCTTTATCCATCTTTCTATCTTCCATCCTCTTCTTTTCTTGCTTCCCTTAAAAGCCATATGTCTCGGAGAATTGTATATCTTATTATCACATGATATTATTTCTTCATATAATGAGGATACATGGGAGACTATTTCCCTTATAAATTTTGGCTTAATATCATGAAATTTATGATCCTTATTACTCTTTGGATCATGCGTATTACTAAAGTTCACATTCCTTCAATAGGGAACCATTTTTAAACAATGGAATACACTAGGTTATTTTATGAATTTCAATGCATAATTCTAAACTTTTAAAATACCTAACATAAATTGAAATCATTATGCATATAATCCATAATAATAATAATATTTTCTTTGAGGAAGTATTTACTCATAAATCCTTCATAATGGGTTGTAAATAAAATTTGAATTATCATAAGAATATCCCCCGGGTGTGTCATAACCAAGAGTGCAACAAGGCCTGTTGTCGTGTACCAGGATACCCCGGGTCAAGCCCGAAACTCCTTGTTAGAGTTTTCACTCCTATATACAATTGTGCCAGAGCCACCTCTACCAGATCATATCCAGACAGGGATGTATTTTTTGGAGAATACACAAAATATCTACATTACCAATTTTCTAAGAAGTTCTTGTGTATTAATCCTCAAATCCTATCTTAGGGTAATCTTCTAAAATCAGAGTTTTTCCTGAATCTAGTTTCCAAGGTTTGTACTAAAATTTCTATGATACCAACTCTAACGCCCCAACCCCAAAAGCATAATGAAGGTGTATTATTTTAATACATTGGCATGATTACAAGGAACTAATTCCTGAAGGACCGATCAGTTTAGTAGTCTTGGAAAATAGATTACATACATGAACGTTACATTACACATTAAAACAGAAAACACAACATAAATAATCTGTTGAGAATGTCATTATTCCCCTATATTAACCATGTATATCAAACATAATAGACTTCTTGGAATCCTAGGAAAACAAAACATAATAAAGGGGTGATCTCATATGCTCAGTAAGGGTAAATAATTTAGCCAAAGCTATAAACTTTTAAGTCAAGATGTGTAATAAAAACAACTGCCTTTTAAACATAAACTTAAACATAATATGGATAAAATAAATCAAACATTACCATATAAACATGAACAAGGATATTCTACTATTCGAATAATTAAATGTAATAATTATTTTCATAATGAGGGAATGCCTAACTCCAAACATCATTTCCATATAGTCAAGGCCTAGTGACAAGACTACAAATAAATTTTTTTTCAAGGCCTTGTGTAGAGACACTAGTTTGTCCCATTAGACATACCGATGCATCGAGGGTCTACATCAGGCCCCACCTGTCACATATTAAGTCCACTGCATTCCTCATATGTAAATGTTGAGACATAATATAAAACTTCTTATTAAAACTAGTATATGAAATGTCAATACTTCAACTATAAACTATGAATGGTATAAAAATATCACATTCACAATCAAATATATCATTACACATTCAATAAAATATTGAATATTGTATTTATAATAAATCAACCTCATTCAAGAATAATATCCAAAAAGAATGTTGATATAGTTGAAAATAACCAGTAGAACCCTTTGAGAGAAATATCTTTTTTCATGAAATCATTTAAAAGTATTAAAATTTATAAAGGAAGAATTTTAAAAGATATTTTTGAATAAAAGTGTCCCATACCACTTTGAAACTTTTAAAATGAAATAAAATTTCAAAACATTCATGTCTATATAAATAAATCCCTAAAACCATTTGGAAAACATGGACATTAATGAGAATGATTTTGAAGTGTAAATATTTAAAACATTTAAAATGTTGTTTTTGATAAAAATTTCATTAAAAGAATCATTTTTAAAATACTTTTATGAAACATGGAAATGGATAATAAATATTTCCCAGAAAATACTTACACATAAAAAATCTCGGATAATAATGAGATTGAATAATTCACCCTTACCTTGAACATTCCATTGGTCGAGGGTATGTTTAACTTGTAATATAATGACCATAGTATGTTATTAAATTATAAAAGAACCATACTCATATTTATTATATCATAAATGATTAATTTATTACTTTACACTACCCATTTAATAAAGATTTCCATGTTAAATTAACATTTCGGGTAACAATCTCTTTCTTTATCATACGTGTTTTAACTTGTTATTCTTGATCGTATCATTTAGATCATAATATAAATACATCCAGAATATAAAACATGATTTATATATCAAATATATTTAGAATATAAATATGTATAATAGATAGATATATGAAATGTAAAACACCATTTATGGAGACGGTAGGCCATACGTAAGCATAAACGTTGTTTCTGTTTTCATATCATATTGAACGAAAGTAAGTGAATAAGATATATGTAAGTTAATATATATATATATATCTGGTAGAATTATTATGTAATATATTACATACTTATTAATAAAAAGTATTTTTAAAATCATTGTTGAATGGTGAACGTGGAAGTAAATCTCATCGCGTTGTGGAGATGGTAAGTCGTACGTACACACAAGCGACGATATCATTTCCCTAATGATTAAAATTTGTGGAATTGGATGGAATATTAATTTTATGGAGAAATTATCATGTTATTTTCATAATTTATATACATATTAATCATCATTATATCCATCCAAATAACATAGTATTGAATAACAAGTTACACCATGGCGTGAAGACGGTAAGTCGTACGTACGCACACATGGTGACATTATCATTCATAGGATGGATAGAATAATGAGTATTTTTGTACCATATTTATAATAAAATCACAATATGTATAAGTTATTGTATTTATTATTTTTTTATGGAAATAACAATGAAATAGAAAGTGGAAGAAGAAAAGAACTTTGAAAGAGGTGATAAAATAATTACCTCTTCTTTGGGCGTTTCCTTTGGATTTGAACAAAAGGGAACCTTAGGTTGGATTTCTGTTCAAGGGAATTCCTCTAGGATGAAGTGAGGGAATATTAGAGGAGAAATGTCAGAGTTTGTCTTAGAGAAATAGCTTTGGAGGTGTGATTTTGAGAGAAGGGGAAGTACCCATTTAAAAGAGATGCGAGGGTCACTTTAGGAAAAGTTTGAAATATTATTTTATTATAAAATAAGTTTTGGTTTTAATGGATCTAAATTGATTTATTTCGAATATAAGGTGAGTATGGGTCTAAATACTCTCAAACAATAGGTTTTAGAAAAGTTTAGGTCACCATATTAAACCTATCTTTTTGATTTAACTCTTTGTTAAATAGTTTAACTTTTACCATGTCCTCTTTTATTATTATAATAAATGGTTAAAAAACATACTATAAAAAGACAAAAAACTCCCAAGTGGTTCATTATTGATATATATAACATTATCTAATTACATTTTTCGAATCTTAGATTTGAGGAAATATTATATCAATTAATAATATAGTATTTGTTTTAAAAACTCATTTATGTCAATTTTGACAGTATTTGGTATTTTGGTTTTGTTAAAGTCATAACAACATTATCACTTCAAAGAAAATTATTTAATCAACCCTAACTTGTCATATTAACCTATAAAATTCGTGTATGGAATAAAAAACCTCAATTTACATTTATTTTTATATTTATAATATCAATTATTTTAATCATTCATTGATACAGTAATTACTGCAACATCATTGCGTCATAAATAAATTTTATTATTTATATCTAAAAATTATAAATAAAATTCCATTATGTAGGAAATATGTTTATATTTATAATGAATATTTATAGTCGAATTTATCATATGTATAACTCTATATTAAAAATGGTTTAGTTATTAAAAATTGAATTTTTACACTTTTAACTCTTCTTTAAATAAAATAATAATAAATATATTAATATAATACAAGTGGACCAAAAGGATCATATTTTATTCCTAAGGTTGTTTTAGGTTGAAATTCACTTATTCAATATAATTATGACATGTGTTAGGGTAATTATAATACCATTTTTACCTTTAATTACCCTATTTACATTTAACCGCTGAAAATAAAAGTCAAAAGTTACTATTCAAAAAAACTTATTTTTATCTTATTGAACCAAATTTTACTTAATTATGTCAACTATGTCTCTCATATTTTTGAAAATCAATTCACAGAAGCGGTAAAATTACATTTTAAGCAAATTTTCAAATGTTCCTTGAAGGTTGGTAAAAGACGTTAAAAAGCTCAATCAAATTTTATACATCTAATTTTATTATAAAATGACTCAAATGAATTACATTGAACTTATATATTTACTATAAATCTATTTTTACTTAAAATAAATTTAAATAAAATAAATAATTATTTAAATAAAAAGTCGATTTTAAACAAAAATGCAGTGTTTTAACTATTCAACAAAAATTGAATGTTTTCATCAAAAGACCAAAAAATCACCCAAGATAATTTTGATATTATGAATTCAAAAATAAATTATATTTTACCAAATTCAGAACATAGAAGTTTCATTAATTAATTTAAAATTAATTCTTGTCTTTAAATCAAAAAAAAGGTTTTTAAAAAAAGTAAAAGCTATCAAAAGATTGACACGTGTTTATGTCAAATTTAAATGTGAAATTACTTATAATGACCTACATTTTATTAAATTGTAAAAATATAATATAATTATACTTAAAAACCAATAAAATTTATAATTTAACAATATAAATTATTTTTATTAAGAAAAGTTGTTTTCAATTAAAATTTAGTATTTATCACTACTCACCAAAATATGAAAGTTTTTAGAAAAACACCAAAAATTTATTGAAACTAAATTTTTATGTCCCAATTCTAAATAAGAAGTTTATTTTGTCAAATTGAATATATAAAAGTGTTAAATATTGGATTTCAAAATGGGTTTCCATTAAAAGGTGACAAAATTTTATTTTTTGAAAAATACTTCATTTATCTGAAAAAATGAATTTGTTCTTATATTATATCTAAGAAACACATAATATGGATTCTAAAATTATATGGAGTATATAAAATTCAAGAATTCAGTTAATACTATTCATAACTGCTTTTTGAAAGGCTAGTTTGGTAAGCTGTGGTGCGCTCAAAGTCGGTGTTGTGTGTAGCGCAATTTACAGAATTTCTTTGAAGAGATAATGTAATATGAAATCATGGGGTGTAATAATTATGGTTTGAAAACACCTAATCTAATATAATTTATATATGTTTTAACTAAATCTATACCCCTATCTTTTGGTTTGAATACTTATTTAACCTCTTCAACTCTTACTGTGACAACATGGATTTTTACTCTTTGAGGGTTAATATAGTTATAATAAAATTAAAACGATACATAAGTGGATAATGGATGAAATTTTAAGCATTTTTCAAATAATTTAGACTAATTTAATATTTTTAGTAATTTTATATTATTTAATAAAATATTATTTACTATAAAATATTTATAATGTTAATTTTAATTACAATTCATTACATTGACTTTAATAATATAAAGACAAAAATTATACTTATAAAAAAATTAATTACAGACCTGAAATGTCATGGTAATATATGAAATTATTTTAACAAATTAAGTATTTAAAATTTTATTAATTTTAATATTTTTAAGATAATTTATGTGATTTTTACAATAAGTAAATAATTAATGTACCAGTATTGTGAAAAATTTTAAGGTGATTATATCATCCTTAAAAATTAAAAATAAATTACCACGATGAAGATAAATATTTCTAATTTTCAATTACTATTTATAATTTAAAATATCCTATGGATAACCCCATATTAAAAATGTTATATTTATTAAAATCATGAATGTGACATCTTTGACTTTTCTTTAAATAAAACATTGTAAGGGCCATAGTCACTTCCTAATCACCAAAAATGGTAATATATATAAACCGCTAATTATTATGTACAAATATTACTCATAAAATAAAATTTGGTAAATTTTTAGGATCATTGTATATTCCTTATCATTTTATTTTTAAACTATATTGTCCAATTTCCCTTTACTACAGTAACGAAAATTACAAAGGTTGCTATTTATATTGGCCAAAAATAAAAGTATCCTATTTACTAAATTTTGAACCTATGAATAAAAATTTGGCATAAATTTTTTAAAATTAAAAACACAAATTTTTTATAATTTAATATAAAATAAATCTCTCAAAATGAAATAAAAACAGTTTTCTGGAAAAATGCATTTTTAAGCCCCAAAAAATGTACTTATACCAAAAAAAGGGTATAAGGATGATTAAAATGAATTAAATTAGATTATTTATAAATAAATATAAATTAAGTAACATTTAATTCAAATTAAAATAATTGAGATACTTTTAATATAATGAAATTGACATTTTTATAACAATTGGAAATTTTCACTATTCACACAAAAATATAACTTTATAGAAAAATCCCTAAAATTAAACATAATTTAATTTTAACATGATGATTTTGAAAATAAAATTAGTTTTATAAAATAAAATTGATATATCTTATAGAAATGGATTAAAATATTTACTTATAAAAAGTATGAAAGCCTTTTTTGAAGAAAACATATTTTTTGAAGAATAAAATGATTTTATTAAAAATAAAGCACTTATTATAAAAAAATAATTACTAAATAAAAAATGATTTTGAAAATTATATACCTCAAGAGGTGATTTATACTGTTAATTCCCAACAATTTGACAACTAGGTTATAATTATCAAACGATAGTATTTCATTATTCATTTATATTGGGTGTTGTGTGTAATATAAACTATTTAAGAAGTTAAATTTAGAAAGATACATACTATAAAATCATGGGGTGTTAAATCCTCACCTAATTAAATAAATTAAATCCTAAAAATTTGAATTTTTACTTCGAAAATCGAATTTTGACACTTGAAATTATTTTATGGGAAACCCAAATCGTAAATAAGGTTAATAAAACATCCTCTTAATAAAAGGCAATGGTAAATGTGAAGTTCCCCACAAAAATAGGCATTAGAATAGGAAACAACTAGTGTGAAGTAAAAACATTAACATGGAAGAGGAATCAAACTATCTAGTTCTGATGGAGAGTGATATAGAACATGGTCATTAGAATGTTAATTTCCATAAAACCATAATTGTTTAGGGGTAAATAATCCATTTATTTCATACTAAGAAAATTAAAAAGATAACTTTTTTATTCCAAAATACTTTTCCTAGAGTTTATGTATTCTTTTACTATCTATATAATATTGTGAGAAAATAAACTTACTTGATTTATTTTCTTGTCATAGGCATAATTTCATCATTTGGTCATGCTTTGATCTATTCTCACTTCATCTCTTATATCAGGAAATGGATGTTAAAGATGAATTTTTCATTAATAAATCAATTTATTGAATAATAATATCCAAAATTAATTCCTTTGGCCTTTAAATGTTTATTAAAATTAAAATGGTTAGCACAATTTAACAAAAAATAATAATATCCAAAGTTCAACTTAATCCATTCCATAAGTAGTGAATCTTAAGACTCATCTAAAATATGTCTATCCAAATTCAAAGACCAAAAATATAAAAGGAAGTTCAATAACTTTCCAATATAAAATTTACATCATATTTTCTCCAAAAAAGAATAATGTATCACTTATTGTAACATACCAAATATAGGAATACCTTGATCACCTTTAAGATTTAATGAAACCCTACACGCTTCCAAAAATAAAGTCTTAGGTTTTTTAATATTTTCCCTAAATCCAAACATTTAATAATAACAACAAAGATAAAATAAAACATCAAATCACTAAATACCTTAATGGTCGAAAATTATATCCCATAAACATATATTTATAATTATTATCTCTACATCAAGAACATATTAAGTTTTTCTTACTCAAATCATGTGCTTTGAAAAATATCAACATGCCCCAGAATCAATTCTCTTGGTTACATGTACTATTAATCGCATACCTTCAAGTCCTTATAGAAATGGTATTATATTAAAAATTTTATTTGTTTCATGATTCTTATAATGGTAATTTCAAAAATAATTTTACAATATAATTCTTGGATCCAAATACACAGGAATAGTAGTCATTCCACTTCTTCCTTATCAATAACATAGGCAGGACCTTGATCCATTTTCTTCTTATGAGGTATATTCCCATGATGATTGTGTAATTTAATTTTATAGTTAACAATTTCCTTATAGTGGAATCATTTTACATTTGAAAATTAATTCCTACCTTTGCAATCACAATCATGGTGGCTTCATTCCTCACATATGAAAAAAATTGATTTTCCATATAATTATTTACCAAGGTGTTTCCTTAAAAAAGTATCACATGTTGGAAAATTCTTATTTCCTTTATTCTATCTATCAATACTTTTATATTTATTCCACATGTTCTCTTACATCCCTTCTACGTTATAAGTCTTGTAGAATTATTTTTTTGTTATGTTAGCACATGATCTTATGTCTTCGTATGATGATAATGTTTGGGATAATAGTTCACTTTGAATTATTGTCTTAAAACCATTAAATAAAATACCATTATTAATCATTGTATTATGTTAATTGATACGGTTTCTATTCATTCAGAAAGGTTCCATTTTTAAAAAATATCATACACTATATTAGATCATAACATTACGAAACATAATGTATAATCTCAAATCTAGTGATACACTTAAGAAAAATTTAAAAATTATTAATGAATAATATCTTAATCATAATATTAGTTTATTTAGATATATTTATAAATTATTTAATAGGGTTTCATTATGTAATCTATTTTTTCCTAAATCTATTTTTTAAGGTTTCTACTAAAACATCCTATGATACCAACTGTAAAGACAACAACCCTAGTATCCTAAATTCGGTGGTTACTTTATCACATTGGCATAAGATAAAAGTAACGACATCCTAAATTACTCAATAGTTTAGTATTCTTGGTATACTATATACATACATAAAATTAACATTACATTTAAAAGAATAAAATACAGAAATTTTTTTTTTGATAAATCCATTATTACCCTTAATTTATCCCTTGCTGATTATAAGTATAACAAAGGGTTGATGTAATTAATGAATATAAATACCATGAAAATATATTACAATTTTTTTTAGGAAAAAATAATGTTTATTTGGGAAATAACCTTTAAAAAAATGTTCAAAAACATTTTTAAAGTAAATTCATTTTAAAATATGTTTTGAAATAATATGTGGAAAATTCTATCCACGCCGTTCACTTTAAAACAAAGCATCCTTTCATATTTTTGGTAAAATAAAAATGAACATTATTTTGAATATGACAGGAATATTCATTAAAAATATATTTAAAAAATTAAAAATGTGTAAAAATGTATTTTTTAAAGCATTTTGAAAAGGATTAAAATATTTCTGAAAAATTTATTTGAGAAAACCTAGGTTTTAATGAAAATGGTTTTTTAAATGAAGAGAAATAATGTTGAGTTTTCTTAAAAACATTTTCAAGATTATTTTAAGGATCAAATTGTGATAAAAGGATAAAATTACTTTAAAATTTTTAAATTAATATATACAAATTAAATAAATTGAGTTTAATATATAAATAATTCCTTTAAATAAAACTTAAACAAAAATAATCCCGAATATTGATGGGGTTGTGGAATAAACTTTTACCATATTATAATTTGTCGAATTATATTCCTCATGAAATAATAACATTTTAAAAAACATAAAATATCATATGAATAAATATCTTCATTGTATAACATGTCAAAGAAATTATATATAAACCTCAAAGAATAATATAGTTATATAACATCAAAATATGACTCAATTAAAGAAAATTGAGATAAATTCCCTTAAATAGCTCATATAATTGAAGTGAGCACTGATAAAATGGATATATTATGTGTATCCACTATAAATAAAAATAAAAATGTGAAAATAAATTATAATATAATAAAAATTAATTTTACACATAACCTTAGCCTGACATAATCAAAGAATTAGAAGTATAACCCAATGAATGGAAATTAAGTTAAGAAATCTCTTACCTTGCACTTTCCTTTAGTTGAACCTTATTTAACCTCTTATATAATAGTTTAAGTCATGTTATTAATTTATAATAGAACTATATTAATATTTATTATAGCATATATTATCCTCTTATATCATTTTATCACATGTTTTTTAATAGTATTTTGTTATTTTCCTCGTTTCAAGTGTTAACGGCTTCATTTTACTATGCATTTTTTGTCATGTAAGTCACGGTTATTTTCTATAAGAAATATTTTCATCATCCCAATAATTATATTAAGGTCATATATGTAATATTTATTAATTTTATATATTTTTCAGAAGCAATATTGAACTTTGAACATGGAAAATGAATCACATCATGTTGTCGAGTTGACAAACTGTACGTACACATGAGAGATGATATCATTCCATTAATGGGTAAAACATAAAAGAAGTGGGTGATATATTAATTTTATAGAATCAATATCATTCCATAAGTGTCATATATATCTACTATTTACACTATTATAATCATCTTTATAATGTGGTGACAAACAAATAATTACATCGTGATGTGGAGATAGTAAGTATTGGAACCCAAGACTTTATCACATAATATTATATGATAATAAGCATAATTAGAAATAAAATTAAAATCCAAGTATCATAAACTATAGTATCTTTCAATACATGTACATAAAACTGAAAACATTGGACTAAATAAAACATTTTTTTATCTAATATTCATAAAGAGCTCCTAACTTCCATTATGATCGTACATCTACATAGGATAACCATGGGATAACATAAAAAAGGATGAGATAAAAGCCAATTAAGGGAATAAACACAATAATATATCTTATCACATGTGTTAGAAAGCATAACATAATGATATAAAAAGTAATGGATCATGATTAAACGTAAGGAATCATAACATATAGATCATGGGATCATATAATCATGAATTAATAGTAATGTTGAAACAATATAAAACATGAATTTAGAACAATTCAAGGATAATATCACATATAATAACACAAGTCAAGGATTTTTTTCACATAAAGGATCACAAGTCAAGGATAACCACTAAGATTGTTTCACATGGAGCACAAGTCAAGGCTAACCACCAAGACGGATGCACATAGAGCACAAGTCAAGGCTAACTACCAAGGCAGTTGCACATAACGTCTCATGAGACTAAAATATATCCAATTAATTGGAGTTATATCCAGGTTAACCCATCATAACATGTTCATGAATATGATTTCTACATAAATAATCATATATAAGTAATCAAATATAAACATAAAGGTTACCCATTAAAAGAATTGGGTTTCATGTCCAAAGAATAATAAATGGCCATATCATAAAAGTGTCCATGACAGAAAGTAATTAAATCATAAATGGAAATTAATAAAGGAATATATTAATATTTAATAATAACTGATTTCAAACTGAAGTGAAAGGAGTGTTTAAGAAACTTTATAAGTAAAACATTCTAGTACGGTTTAGGGGAAAACCTTCAAGATTATTTAAAATGGAAAAGGTATAATTGTTTGTATAAAACTAGACTTTAACCCATTTTGTTTCTCGTGATACAATTAGTGAATTTATAAAAATAATGATGGCTTAAAATTGATTATAGAGCTCACTTGAAAATGGGTAAAAATTTGGGAAGTCCACTTAAAACGACTTGCTTATCCGGAAGCATCGAGAAGGGAACCACTTAAAACATGTATATCCCCGAATGAGGATAAAAATATCTTTATACATGAGTTTGGAACATGTACATATTATTTATAATATTTACATAAAAGTAAAAGGGACTTTAATTTGGGTAAAAATAGAGTAATAGAAACCTGAAAAAATAATGGATGTTCGGGTAGAATCCCTTACCTTAAGTCCGAAGGTGTTCTTCCATTGATCTTAATATCCTAGATTATCAAATTAGATTCACTACTTAATACATAAATAAACTTTTCTAAATGAAATTTATTTATTATAATTTTATTTAGTTCTTTTATTCCCTTTTGATGAGTTATAATGTTCAATTTTATCATTTGTGAGTGGATGTTTTCTTAATTTTCATGATCGGATCGCTTATATAAGAGTATGTATGTTCATGTAAAATTTCAATTCAAGTCCATAATTGAAGTTATAAGTTATTAATGATCATACATAAGGTTAATTAATAATATAAGTCATTTTTATATTTTGGGTGAGGATGAATAATTTGATAAATCTTTAATGATAAACGCTTGGATTATTTTGAGCAATTTCGCTCACAACGAACATGTTTTGTTTTATTATTTTACATAACGTGTGTATAATAATTCTAAAACATTAAATAAGATATAATACCTAAATTATGATCTCATTCAACCATAAAAATGATGTCATGACTAGCCTTGAGTATGGTAGTAGAAATTGAAAACCTACCGTTCTTGAATGCAATAAATTAACACATCTCGGATGGTGTTTTCATTCTTAGTATAAAAATAAGGGGGAAAGAGAGATGAGGAAAAATTATTCCATTAGAATAATAAAATAAAATTATATTTTAGTTAATGGATTAATAATAACTTTTTTATTAGGTGAGGTGAGGATAGAAAAGAAAATAAAGTATATTGAAAAATAAATTCAAAGAAAACAAGAGGGGGGTTTAACTCTTGATTCCTTCCTCTTGAGAACCTCATTAGGGAGAAGGGTTTGGTCTTTTATTAAGACCTAAATATAATGGACTTAAGGAAGGGGATAGGAAAAATATTTTAATATAATTTAGACAATGATAAAGTATTTAGAGGTGTGAGTAGAAGATGTTGTGATGGGTGGTATTTATAGTGGAGGAGAGGTGTGTTTTCTCATTATTTTACTCAATATTTTATTATTTTTCTCAAGAAAATCAATATTCCATATTATTGATACTAAATATAGTAATTTGTGAATTTTAATTCTAACCAAAGGTCACTTACATCATCCATGACTCAAGGATGAGTCCAAAATTTATTTATTTACTTATACCATAAATTACCATCTTTTACTATTCACAAAAAATTCATGTATTTCAGAAATATACCAAAAATTTACCATAACCATTTTTTAACATGTAGAATCAAAAACTGAACTCCATTTTATAAAAATATTTTTATAAATATGATAAATTTAATTCATAATTAAAATAATTATTTACATGGAAAATACAAATTTTAAAATTAAAACTGCTTTTCTATGACTTTGTAAAATTTATTAAGGTCACATAAAATTTTAATATAATAATAAGACATCAAAAAAATATTTTTATAAATAAATTTTATGAAAATATATTTTCGTTTAATTTATTAAATTATTCAAAAATCGTAATTAAATATTAATCACTTACAAAAATACCATCACTTAGTTAAAATTTGTTAAAATATTTATTTACTTATACCATGATATAATTAAATCATACACCCACTTATAAGATGGAATTATTTTATTTATAATTTCACTGGTGAGTTTACTATTCAATTTTCCAGCTTACTATTTATAAGGGTCACATTACTATTCCAAAGGTCGAGTTACTATTTCATCGGTATTGATTCCTTAAATTCAAGAAATATTACTTATTTCATTAATTCATCATTTCTATAACTTTTATTATGTTCTCTCATGTTTTTATACCATATGAAATAATTATAAAATGGAATTTCTATAGATAAAACATTGGTTCGTTACATACTTCCACCCTTAAATTTCTCCCTCAAAATTTTGTTTTACATACTAATATAAAAACATGTGTGAGTACTTTTCCATCATAGCTTCCTCTGGTTCTCATGTTTCCTCTTCATACTTATGGTTCTTCCATGGTACTTTTACTAGGTGAGTATACATGCTGTGTATAACATTATCTCTATAATCCAAGATCTTCATTGGTCGCTTCTCATAAGAAATATCATTCTCCAAATGTACCACCTCTGAAGATTGTACATGTGAGGGATTTGGTATGTACTTCCTTAAGAGGGATGCATAGAATATATCATGTACTTTAGACATGGTAGGTGGAAGTGATACTAGATATAACAAATCTCCAAAATGATCAAGGATCTCGAAAGGGACAATGTACATGGTACTTTTCCTTTATTTCTTCCCAAATATCATTAACATCTTCCATGGAGATATTCTGAGGAATACCATGTCTCTAACTTTGAACTCAAGGTCTCATCTATGATTGTCTACATAGCCCCTTTTTCATCTTTATGCTTCCTTTATGGGAGGTTTAATGTTTTTCACCTTATCTACCATTTCATCAACCATTTTAGGTCTTAAAAACCTATGCTCACCGACTTCATCCCATCAAGTCAGTGTTCTAAACCTTTTCCCATAAAGGGATTTATATGGTTTCATTTGGTTGTCAGTGTAGAAACTATTTTTGTAGGATAATTCAACCAGTTGAATAATTTTGTCCCATACACCTTATAAGTCTGTTAAATATTCTCTCAACATGTCCTCCAGTGTATGAAATGTTCTCTCAGATTTCCCATCAGTTTGAGGATGATATTCCGTACTGAAGTTTAGCTCATTTCTTAGAGAATGTTGGAGACTTTTCAAGAAATTTGAGGTGAATCTCATATATCGATCAGATACAATCAATAGTGTTACTCCATGAAACCTTACAACTTATCTAATATTTATCAGTTCAATTTGATTAAAGGTTAAGTGCACATAAATGGAAATAAAGTGATATGTATTTGCAAGACAATCCATAATGACCCATATAGCATTGTTTCCACTAGATTCCCATAGAATTCCAGTGAACAATTCCATGGTAATGTTCTCCCACTTCCTTGTAGGTATGGGTATTGTTTTCATTATCCCCTTAAAAGTTTTCCTCTCAACCTTCACTTGCTGACATACGTGGCACTTTGATGTACATTTAGTGATCTCCATCTTCATATTGTCCCACCAGTAGTTCTCTTAGAGATCATGAAACATCTTTGTGCTCCGTTGGTGAATAGAAAAGTTTGAGCTATTTGTATCATTGAGAAAATAATTTTTTATCTCTGGATCATATGTTACACATAATTGTGTTCCAAATCTTACAACTCCTTCCTCTTCAATCTTAAACACAATAGATTTCCCATTTCTAATATCTTACACTCTTTTATGAATTTCCACATCATTTATTTGGTCATCCTTTATTTTCTCTATGAGGTATGGTTGAGCAATCATTTGAGAAAGGATTGATGGTGTTTCTACCTTAATGATATGCATGTCCATATTCTAAAATTATATGAAGATTGAATCCTTCACAATTCTTGTAATTGATAAAAATTCAAGATCATTTCCACTTAGAACATCTTCCACCTTATTTTCCTTTCCAGGGTGGTAGTGGATTGAGAAGTCATAATCCTTAATGATCTCTAACCATATTCACTGGTGCATATTAATCTTCTTATGTGTGAATATATATTTGAGACTCTTGTGATCATTATATATCTCACACTTCTCCTCATAAAGATAATGCCTCTATATTATCAATACAAAGATCATAGCTACCAACTCTAGATCATGTGTGGGATATATTTTCTCACGAATCTTTAAATGCCTTGAGAAATAGTCTATCAATTTTTCATTTTTCATTAGTACATAGCCTAATACTTTTTTTAAGCATCACTATATACTAAAAAGACTTCTCCACTGGTTGGTATTATGAGTACAGGCACAGTGATAAGCCTCATTTTGAGCTCCTTAAATCATTCCTCACATTCTTGAGTCCAAAAAAACTTCACTGTATTCTATGTTAGCTTGTTAATTGGTTTTGAAAATCCTGAGAAGTTCTTCAAAAATCATCGGTAATACCCACCTAGGCCAAGGAAGCTGCAGATCTCCATTACAAATATTGTCCTCCACCAATCTTCGATTACCTTTATCTTAGAAGGGTCTACCAATATTCCTTTGCTAGTGATAACTTTCCCCAAGAATTATTCTTCCTCCATCCAGAACTCACATTTAATGTAATTTGCATAAAGTTTATCCCTTATAAAATTCTTCAACATAGTATTCAAATTCTCTTCATGTTCCTCTTTTTTCTAAGAGTATATCAGAATATCATCAAAAAATACTACCGCAAATTTGTCAAGGAAATCTCTAAATAATGTATTAATTAAATACATAAAAAATTATAAAGAATTAGTGAGTCCAAAGGTAATAACTATGAAATCATATTGTTCATACCTATTCAAAATGCAGCCTTGGGAATATCTTCCTCCCTCACCTTTAATTGGCGATATCCTGATCGAAGGTCCACCTTAGAGAAATAACTATCCCCACGTAGCTGATTGAACAATACATACATATATATATATATATGTGTAAATTGATTCCTGATCTTTATGATGATTTTATTGATCTCATGAAAATCAATGTAGAGGTGCGTTGATCTATTCTTCTTCTCAACAAATGGGACCAGTACACCCCATGATAAATCACTTGGGCGTGTAAAACCCTTCTACTAATTCTCGGGTAACTTTTTCTTCACCTCTTCCATCTATATGGTGACTATTCTATAAGGTGTCTATGATATATGTTGATATTTAATAATAAGCTCAATTGATAACTCAACCTATCAATCAGGAGGAAGACCAGTAAATTCTTCTCAGAATACATTAGTGTAGTCCCTTACAATCGGCATGTCTTCAAGCATGATTCTCTCCATTGTCTAAATCATTTGAGATAGATATGATTGATTATAAGGAATTAATTTCAACACTTGAGACAATGATTATAAGGGATATTCATATTCCGCCTTACACTTGTAAGGAATTGGATGATGCTTTAAGATGTGAAGAGTGATATCCCATTCCTAATAGTTGTTGTTGGATTTTTGTAAAGATAGCGAATCTATGTCCAAAATAGCATCGAACTCCCCCAAAATAAGAAAAAAAGTTATGGGTGGTTTAGTCCACAAAAATTAACCTAGGAAGAGTTATGTACTTTGGATGTAATAATTTCTCCATTAGTTTTTCTCATAGACAACTCAACATCAAAATTTTGAGGTGGTGTTTAAATAGTTCTTCTAAGATTACAAGATATAAAGGATGTTTAGAACCATAATCAAATAGTATGTTCTCAATTCTTGAATGAACAATTAGTATACCTATCACCACATAATTTTATGAATCCACATCAGCAACAGTGGTAGAATACGCCTTTCCTTGTTTCCTAGGAGGTTTCTATTGATTACCTATGAACAACCTAGGATTAAGGCATTGGTTTGAAAAATGACCATGTTCCTTGAAGTTGAAACACTATGCTATTAACTGATCATTAATATGAACCCTCCATTATTTTTCCATGTTAGTGGGATTTTTCATATCCCTTCAGCAGTTTTTTATCTCGATTCCCCATTCTTAAACATTTGAAGAATTTCATGGTTCCCTTTAGACAATTCCCAAGATGCTTCTTTCCATAATTTTAACACATGGTATGTCCAGTCTTCTTTTCATCATGGGAATTTTTTGAACCAACCATATTAGACTCCATTTTCCACTTCTTTTCATTGTTCCCATGGGACTATTAAGAGTATTTGATCTCCATTTCAACCTTGAGGGCATAACAAACAATCTCTTTATAATTTTCAAAGTCCTAAATCACCAAATATTTTTGTCGACTCAGATTTAGTCCACTAAAGAAGAAATACTCCTTTCTTTAAGTGTTAATGTCAAAGCTTGAGATGTATCTTGCAAGACTTGTCAATTTTTTTCATACACGACGATAGATTCACCTTCCATATTCTTGAGTCCAAGGAACTTTATTTCCATCTTGAGACAAAGGATATGGGGAAAATATTTATTGAAAAACATTTTCTTGAATTCCTCCCAATCCATGGAATCAATTTCCTCCATGTACTTCTTGTTTTTGATGAGTTTCCACCACTTATCAGCTTTCCCATCAAAATGATAGACCAAAAACACAATATTCTCTTCTTCTAAGCACTAGACGAAAGAGAATATATTTTTAATGGAGTTAATTCATTGTTCTGTGAAGAGGGATCAAAATATATACAAAACACATGAGGCCTTTTACCCAAGAATAATTCGATGAAAAACATTCTCTTTCATCATAGAATGTTGTCATTCCACATGATTCATGTTGTTATTCATAACATGGTCTCGTTAAGTGAGTACTAACATAATTTTTTGAGCACCCGTTCCCTTAATATTGGTCATATAATTTGGTAAATAGTCATATTTCCTATCACATTGTTTTTTGGTACATGTTCTTCTATTTCACTCCATTAAATAAGAAAAATATAGTTCAATTTTGGGGATTTAATGCATATATAATAGGCATATAAAATAGAAACAATAAACATAAAAGGATAAATTTGTAAAAGAAAATAATATCCAAACTTGTGATTACCTAGGTTTCAATAAAGGTTATCCTTGATCTATTTCTTAAAATATATTCTTATTGGATTTACCCCCTTAATAATGGTTCATGACGAGTTTATGTATTTACCAAAGAATATACATCAGGAGTGCCAAACTAGGTGTATAGTAAAGATTTTTGTCATGTACTAGGTTACCCCGAGTCAGGATAGGAACACATTGTTGGAGTTGTTACTCCTAGTTAAATTTGTTCCAGAACCACTTCCACTTGTATTATTCAGACAGATATGTATTTTCTTGATAAACCACTTACTCTATACAAACCAAAATTTAGGTATGTTTGCTTATACTTAGTATTGTATATAATGTTCTTACTAAAGTCCTATAATCCTAATAACCAAAAATAACAATACCTTTCCTCTGATAACAACTATAGAGATATTTCCCATTATCACATAATATTACATGATTTTAAGCATAATTTAACATCAAATTGCAAGCCAAGAATTGTAAAGTCTAGTGTATTGGAAGACTGGGTACATAAAACTGAAAACATGGGACTAAATGAAACATTTATTTATTTAATATTCATAAAGAGTTCCTAACTTCCATTATTATCATAAAACATAATAGGATAACCTATGGATAACATAGAAAAATGTAAGATCTAAAATCCCAATAATGGAATAAATATAATAATAAAGCTTAGCACATGGGTTAGAATGCATAACATAATGACAAGAAAAGGATTAGAGCATGATTAAACATAAATAATCATAACATATATGACATGGGATCATATAATCATGAATTAATAGTAATGAGGCAGCAACATAAAACATTACATTAACACAAGTCAAATCTCCTTTCATATAGAGGATCACGGGTCACGGCTTGTTACATATAAAGGAGCACAAGTCAAGGCTAACCACTTAGATAGTTTCACATAATGTAACATGAGACTAAACTTAATCCAATGCATTAGGGTGGTATCTAGGAACACCCATCATAACATGTTCATGAATATTCTTGACACATAAATAATCATATATAATTAATCAAATATAAACATAAGGGTTTCCCATGGACCGAATTGGGTATCATGTCAAAAGAATAATTAATGGGTGTATCATAAAAGTGTCCCTAAAAGAAAAGAATTAAATAATACATGGACATTAATAAAGGAATATAGGAATATTTCATAATAACTAATTTCAAACTGGTGTTAAAAGTGTGTATAAGAAACTTTAGAAATAAAGTATTTTAGTACGGTTTAAGGAAAAACATTCAAGATTTGTTAAAATGAAAAAGGAATAATTGTTTGTATAAAACCAGAATTGAACCAAGGTAGCTTTTCTTAATAAAATGAGTGAATTTAGAAAAATAATTGTGCCTTAAAACATATTATAGATCACACCTGAAAATGGGTAAGAATTTGTGAAGTCCCCTCAAAATGGCTTGATTGTCGGGGAAATATCGAGAATTGAACCACTTTAAAAATGTATATCCCAGAATAAGGAGGATTAAAATATCTTGATACATGAGTTGGAAACATGTAAATAGTATTTATAATATATACCTAAAATAAATGAGAATTTTATTTGGGTAAAAAGAGAGGAATAGAAACCCAAAAGAATAATGGAGGATCGGGTGGAATCTCTTACCTTAAGTCCGAAGGTGTTCTTACCTTATTCTTAATGTCCTGGATAATATAATAATATTAATTAATTAGTAATTATAAAACCTTTTATACATGTAATTGATTTATTATAATTTTATTTAGTTCTTATATTCTCTTTTTAGGAGTTATAATGTTTAATTTTACCATTTGTGCATGTTAGTTTTTTTACTTTTCCCGATCGGCTCGCTTATATAATAGTATGGAAGTTTGTGTAAAATGGAAATTGAAGTACATAATTTAATTTATATGTTATTAATGATCATACATAAATTTAATAAATAATATACTTGAATTTCATTATTTTGGGTGAGGATAAATCATTAGAAAAATCATTAATGATAAACGCTTGGATTATTTTGAGTTGTTTCACTCACAATGAACTCATTCTATTTTATTATTTTACATCATGTGTCTATAATGATTAAAAAAAATTAAATAATATATAATAAAAAAATTATGATATGTTTCAATCATAAAAATGGTTTCATGACCATCCATGAACACAGTAATAGAAATTGAAAGCGTGTCATCCTTGAATGCGATAAATTAACACATCTCAGACATTTTTTTCATTCATAGTATAAAAGGAGGGGGTAAAAGAGATGATGAAAAATTATTTCATTAGAATAATAATTTTTTAGTATATGTAAGGTACATGATTTATCATACCCTTTGGAAGAGGGGTTGTGAGGAGAGAAAAGAAATTAAAGGAACAAAAAAATAAGTTGAATGAAAACGAAATAGGGGTTTACCTCTTGATTCCATCCTCTTGAGAACTACCTTAGGGAGAAGGTTTGGGTCTTTTGTTAAGATTTAAAGCTCTTATACGTGGGGATGGGGATAGTGAAGTTATTTTATCAGAATTTGGATAAGGATAAAGTCTTGATATGTGTGATTAGAAGAGGTTGTGATGGATGGTATTTATAGTAGAGGAGAGGGGTGTTTTCTCATTATTTTATTGAATATTTAATTATTTTTCTCAATACAAGAAATAGTGATGATTCATAAGACAAAATACAATAATATTTTCATTTTAATTCTTACCAAAGGTCACTTTAATCACCAATTACTCAATCAGGACTCAAAAATTCATTTATTTACTTATACCGTAAATTATTGTATTTTATTTTCACCAAAAAATTAAGTATTTCAGAAAAGTCCCAAAAATTCACCCAAACCATTTTCTGACATGTATAATAAAAAAAACTCCATTTTATGAAAATAATTTTATAATTATTATATATTTAATTTTTAATTAAAATCATTATTTACTTAGAAAATAAAAATTTTAAAATTAAAATTGCTTTTCTAACACTTTGAAGAATTTATTAAGGTCTCATAAAATTATCTTATAATAATAAGAAATAAAAACAATAACTTATGAATAAATTTTATAAAAGAAAGTGTCTTTTAATTGATTAAATTATTCAAAAAATCGTAATTAAATATTTATGACTTACAAAAATACCAATACTTAGTTTAAATTTTTTAAAATTGTAATTTACTTATACTATGATATAATTATATCATATTGTCACTTATAGTATGGATAAATGTTATTCATAATTTCATTGGGGGTTACTATTCAATTGGCAAATTTACTATTCATAAGGGTCACATTACTATTCTAAAGGTCTAGTTACTATTTCATTTGTATAGGTTCCTTAACTTCTAGAAACATTTCTTATTTCATTATTTAATCATTTATAAAACATTTATTATATTCTATTATGTTTTTATAAAATATGGAATAATTATAGGAAGGATATTTCAATAGATAAGACTTTGGGTTGTTATAGTAAGTCGTATATACAAACATATGGTGCTTTTATTTTTCATAGGATGGATAAAAGGTAGAATAAATATTTTTAATAGTAATAATAATGTCTAAGTATATATATGATTTTGGAGTAATTATTTTATAATGGAAACAAAACATGAATAGTAAGTATAAGAAGAAATAAACATGAAAGAGTTGATAAAAAATTACCTATTATTCGGTATACTTTATTTAGATCGCATTTTAAGGGAATTAGGATTGTTATTTTGAGGAACTAGAACCACCATAACTGGGATAATGAATTTTAGAAAATTAATGGGCTTTAAGATACCTGGTTTTTCCTTGTAAGCCCATGAAATATTTCTATATATATTTCCAGAGAAAGTTGTTTTGATGGCGTGTGCCAGAATTAATTTTATAAATATATATAATATATTTAAAATTATGCACATGTAACTCCCTAAAGAAAATGGGATAACTTCTAAATTGAATCTCATATCATAAATCTAAGGCCATGGTTGGGTTTGCAATGTGGTGTTTACCTTAGGCGCGACCAAAAAATGGGTTTGCATGGGGCGTATGGATCCCTCTCCCATTGGTGGTATGTGCAGTTAATTTAATTAATTTATTAAATAAATTAATTAGAATATTTAAAACCTAATCTATTCCTATTAATGTATCATTATGGAAAAATTTCTAAGGTTAGCCTTGTAATTTTAGAATTCACCCTTTATTCTCTAATCCCTCAACAGTTGACAAATCTCCTCGAACGACGATGAAACTCTAGATTGGATCAGATCAGGATATAGAAAACGCAAAAGCTTCTCCTAATTAATGGAAGATTATTTGTTCATCAATGATCGATCCGTAATCAAGGTATGACCCATTATTTTGTGGTTTTACACCCTTGATTAAATTATTGAGAATATCCATTGTTTTTCTTGGATATGCTTCTATTGTGGCCTTTTCATGTGCCTATGTGCCATATTTAATTTTTTTATTCATTTTTTTCTCACCCTAGTTTCATATTTCATGATCATTGTGTATGAAATATTGGACAACAATGTTTAAAATTTAGTTTTTGGTGCTTTCGGACCTCGTTGCTTTACATTCTTCACTGGTTGGACCCTTCTATCCCGGTTTGATAATTTTCAGGCGGTACTGAGCCTAATCGGACCATCAAATCTGTGAAACATTTATGAATATATCTTGAAATGATAAACCGATCACAGATCTAGAAATTTAGCGAGGATGGATGATCCTTTTGATGGTTTAATATCAATAAATCAAACATGGAATTTGTGGTGTCAAGTGGAATAAAAAGAGAACCCCCTTAGATGAACGATGAACGGTTTATAGAGGGTAGTGGCCTAGAACCATGATTTCTAGGGAGATTATCCATTTTTGTCAATAAATAGGATAAAATCGAAGGCATATTGTAAATATTCAAGGCATAAGTTTGGATCTAGAATTATGGTGGAAAACCCAATTACAAACCAAGTAGTAGGATGAACACATGCTCGTAGCCCCCCCCCCCCCCCCCGTGAAAGCAGCTTCGGTTTCAAAAAATGTAAGGATGACATTGAATTTAAGATCTTTCACACGTCATGTACCCCCTTCTTTATTGAAAAACCCATTTGATGGATCACATGGGTAGGAAGCCTTATAGAAGTACAAAGATAGGTACATGGTCGTGTACTCATGTACATGGACCTGGGGTTTGGTACATGGACCTGGGGCCCAATAAATGGACATAGAAAGAAATACACAACCTGTTCTCGGTTAGCCTAGACACACCATGTATTCAACCAACATAGCGTGTACCACTACATGGTATGGAGACCTGTACCATCCAGGGAAAAGACTAGGTAGTGGAGCAAGAGTTCACACCATGTGGGTCCCCTTACACACTGTGTACTCCTACTCCATTTTTTAGGAAACTTCAACCCTTCGTATCTTCTTCATTCGAACACAAATTTTAGACCATGAGTACCGTACCCTGAGTTTTTTTCACATAGAATACATTGGTTCACTTTGTTTTGGTTTTGGATTTATGAGGTGAAATGCACTGGCATAGTTCATGCTAAGGTGATACCCAACGATGGAAGTGATCATGCCGGATCACCAGACATCTTCTGAGTGTTTCCATCTAGTAGAAATGGGTAGTGGGTCATCGATGACATTCAATTGGTACCCCCAGTAGAGTTGGATAGTGGGTTCTCAAAATTTTTTGAGTGGAACCCTCCAGTAGAGATGGGCAGTGGGTCCTCGACGTCTTTCAAGTTGTACCCTCCAGTAGAGCTGGGCTATGGATTCTCAACACCTTCGGAGTGGAACCCCCAGTAGAGCTAGGTAGTGGGTCCTTGATTCCCTACAAGTGGTTCACTTTAGTAGAGCTGGGAAGTGTGTTCTCGAAGTCATCTTAGTGGTACTCTCCAATAGAGATGGGCAATGGGTCCTCAATGTCTTTCGAGTGGTTCCATGTAGTATAGTTGGGCAATGGGTCCTCGATGTCTTCCAAGCGGTCCCTCCAGTAGATATGGTCATGGGTACTCTATGTCTTTAGAGTGTACCCCCCCCCCCATGTAGGGTCCTCTACTTTGAGGTTGCGTCCCCTCTACTATGCAGCATAGTGAAGATGTGTGGTTGGACTTGTACAAATACTTTTGGTCAAACACGTGATAATATTTCCATCGTTAATGTAATTTTGGATCTTTTGGATAATCTTATTCTTGGGATGATTTGTGATATGGAGATCCCCTTACTCTCTTGTGTGGGGTTCTTTGACTGAGAATATATATATCCTTATTTTGTATCTACACTTTGGATTTGATTACTCTCTTTATAGGAGAGGAGAATATACTTGGGGTATGTATTGTGATTTCCCTATTTATATTCTTCTGGTTAGATGAGTCCACTCTCCTGTTGTAGGTGGAGAAGACTCAACGGGTAGTTTATCTACTCACTATCTGTAGCACCTTGTGTTTGGATGAGATTATTGACTCTATTTTGATTTTGGTTGAGCTATTCTCATTGATTGTATCTTACATGTACTATCTTTCTTTTATATTTTATCTTATACTACTCCCACATCATCTATTGGGGTGTCCTATTGGTTACGTATATACTCACCCCTTCATGGGATTTTCCCCATCATGTGGTTTCTTATGAAGATGAAGGATTGGTCAACTGTGACTATAGAGGAGTTTTGGGATACTACGTGCTTGGACCACATACAGTGGGCATAGCTTGGGATTCAAAAGATGGTCCCTCTCAGTTGTTTACTCTTTTCCAGTTTTTTCAGGTTGGGACATATTTCTGTTTGGGTGTGTATTTTTTCCCTTTTGTTTTCAGTTTACACTACCTTAATTTTGTACTGTCAAGAGGTTCATACACGAATGATTTAATTTATAGTAGTGTTTCATCCATTACACTTTCCCTCTATAATTTTGCTTCTAGATGGTTGTGTGTGTGTATAAAAGTACTTATAAACAGTCCTACCCATGTTAGTTATGACTTTAGCACTTATCACCACACCTGGCCTATAGAAGCGTGAATGAGGTAGTTGTGGCTCAAACCCCGGCATGGGTCGGGTCATGATAGATTGGTATCATAAAAAGTTCATTCCTTGAGATATTTTTCAAAAGTATCCCTTGAAGAGTATTCATTGGGTTTATGTAAATGGTGTTGAAGTGTCTCGAGTTATGTTCCCAGGCCAGTTAGTCTAGTGATAGTGTGATAGATGAAGTATCCAGTCACCATAACCTTGACTATCTACTTGTCGACTCAGCATTCCAAGACATTTTTTGTATGGATTAATGGTAAATTAATTATATAGGATTGATTATTTTACTATCCTTATTGTGTTAGCTCCCCGTTATTGTTGATATATATACATACTTCTGATCGTGGTACTACTTGATAACTTTCAGGATGCCTCCATGGCAACAACCATCCAAGATACCAGCTTTGGTTTATGATGATGACCTAATGAGGTATGAGCCCTTGATTTAAGGTCCATCATGAAATCCCCTTCCTACTGGTGGGTAGGTAGTATCACCTCCCTATATCTAGAAGAAAATCATTCTAGATGAGCAGGCTGAGGATTCATGCAGTCTTAACATGCTTTGTGAGTTTCAACATTCAAGGTCATTGACGTTTCATGGTGATCTAGACCCTTAGGAAGTAGATTATTTTATAGATTCATTGGTCTATATCATTAAACTTTTTCAAAACATGATGAATCATGTGGTTTCCCTAGTAGCTATCCTTTTATATGAAGCAGTTGGGCACTAGTGTAGCCTTGTTACATAGATGCATGATGAGTCCACACTCTCATTTACTGACTTTCATCAGATGTTTCATGAATAGTATTACCCCTCCTTATTGATCTCAATTTGGATCTAGGTGTATTTGGAGATGTATTAGGGAGACATGGTGGTAGATGAGTATGTAGTGAGGTTAATAAACTTGACATGTTACTCTCTTAACATTATATAAGACAACTACTTCAGAGAATATAAGTTTGGGCAGGGACTCTGAAGAGTGATCTGAGACATCTTTATACATGTGTGCATCTCAACCTATGTCAGGGTATTTGGATCAGGCACTAGTGATAGATATATTTCTAGTAGAGGGAATCCAGATAGCTGGACCTGGTAGTGGGTTCCACAATGCTGAGTCGTCTGCTGTAGGTAGCAGATGTGAGGCTCTAGGATCTCAGAGCAAGAGACATTTCCATGATCAAACACAGGCACATGGTCAGAGGATGTGTTGAGTTCTAAGGAATATTGGAGAGGGGAGGTGTTTTTATTATGATAGGTGAGGTCTCATATCATAAGAGTGACTGACCAAGTGTATAGATTTTACCAAACAGATAGCTGATGGACTCCCATGGAAGAGGTAGTATTGGGATCATGTGTCTCCCAGGCGAGGATAGGGTGGTCCCCAGGGAAGAAGAGCTGTAAGAGGTGTATATTGAGTTATGGGTGATGGAAGTTGTTATGAGATCCTTCAACCACTACCACTAGGCATCCCACATCAGGATCAGGGAGCTGGAATCTGGGTCTGTGAACATCTTTAGTTATTGGATGTCTATGATCTTATAGTACATGAGATGATAAAAGGTATGATATACGTGTTCTATAATCTTTATTCAGTTTTAATATACATTGGTTTTAGTAATTCATTTATCTCTATACTCATGGTTTGATATTTAGAGCTATAGTTGAGGCACTAGCCTTGAATATTCATCTTGAGGATCCAACAACGAACACTTCTTATGTATCATTCATCTTCCAGTAGTGTGAGCTATCACTTGGTGGAGAAATGTTCATGTGGTATCTTTTGTTCATCATGATGGATCCATAAAAAATCATCTTAGTAATGGACTAACTATCACCATAGACAATTCATATGGCTATGCACTAATGGGATGATATTCCCCTTTTCTAGTGAGATAGATCTCATATAAGGGTAGGTGGGTTCTGCGAGTAGGAGGCTACAAACTATCACTCGTCAGTTAAAAAAGTATATCCCTTGGTGTAAGGTGCTCATTAGAAATATGGATTCCTTCAGTTGTGGAGGATTATATGGACTTCTTCCCTAATGAAATTTTAGGACTACCTTTGAGGTGGGAGATGGAATTTTTCATTGACATACATCATAGCACAACTCCAATATCTTTTGTGACAGATCGGATGCCCCCAACTATTCTTTGGGAGCTGTGGTTGTAGTTTGAGATCCTTATAGAGAAAGGATTCATCAGAACCAGGGTGTCCCCATGGGTTTCTCTGATGTTGTTCATGAAAATGGAAGACATGATTTTGCATCCTACCATGGAATATCATCAGTTGAAATAGGCCATGATAAAGAACAAGTACCCCTTGATAAGGATTGAAAACCTCTTTGACCAGATGCGAGGTGAAATATGGTTCTCAAATATCTATGAGATTCATGTTGAGCCCATTAGGATGGTACTAGACTATCTTTGAGAGAACCATCTTTATGGAAATCTCTATAAGTGCTAGTTCTATATTCATGAGGTTCACTTTTTGGGGAATTCCATTTCTAATAATTGTTTGGTCTTAGATCCAGTGAAGATTAAAGAAATGATTTCTTGGGATCCAGCCAAGAGCATGTTAGAGGTGCAGAGTTTTCTTGTCTTGGTAGGGTACTATATGAGGTTTATGGAATACTTTTCCATAATCAAATCCCTTTTGACTACCCTGATTTAGAAAGGGATGTCATTTACTTGGACTGAGTAGTTCTGGAGGGACATTAAGGATTTGAGGCTAAGGATGATGAGTTCCTTGAAATCGAGACTACCAAAGGAGGGTGTGTATTTCTTATTGTATTGAGATGCCTTTGGTGTTGGGCTCGGTTGTGTGTTTATTATGTGGTAGGCAGTTATCGCATATGGGTAGAGGTAGTTGAGACCCCATGGGTAGTACTGTGTGACTCATGACCTAGAGCTAGAAGTGGTAGTTTTCACCCTAGGAATTTAGAGGAACTATCTTCTATATAGATTTCATTGTGTTTTACTCATACCAATAGAGTCTCAGGTACGTCTTCACACAGAGAGACATGAACCTAAGATAGTGATGCTCGATGGAGTTCCTATAAGACTATGACTTAGAGATAGTCTATACTATGAGGAAGGGGAAATTTTTAGTATACTCCCTTAGTAGGAAGTCCCAATATCCCTTAGTGTAGTAGGATTCATAGAATTTAGCTTCCTTGCAACTGACCCTGGTGGAGCAGGAGGGTACAACTTTTCTACAGTCGATGGTGTTGAATCCTCTGCTTCTTGAGTGTGTGAGAAATTACCGACAAGGATACATTGACTATTAGGTCTTACATGATTATTTATCCGCATGTGAATAACCATATTGATATTCCAAAGTAGGGAATCATGTAATCTTGTTCTAGGGACAGAAAGTGGTTCTAGTCATGTTGGGGGAGGAGGTGATGTGGGAGTTCCAAACTTCTAACCTACCTATACACCCTAGTGTGGGGAGATGTATTTATACCTTCAGTTATAGTTTTGGTGGTCTAGTATGAGATAAATAAATACTGATTTATTCTCTCAGTGCATCATTTGTCAGTAGGTGAAAGCCAACCAACATGTTTCGACAAGTTTGTTGCAACCCCTAGAGATCCCAAAGTAGAAATTGGATGGAATATCCATGGAATTTGTTATAGGTAATACACACATAGAAATGGTCTAGGACCCTATCTGGGTTATATTTGACTGACTCATAAAGTCATAACACTTCCTTTCTATCAGTGAGAAAAGTTCGATGTATATTTATGGGTAGTTGTACGTATAAGAGATCATTGTACTTTATGGTATTCCCTCAATGATTTTCTATGATCATGACATGTAGTTTATATCACAATTGTAGAGAGGACTACAGGAGGCATTCGGGACCCAGACATGAATGAGTAGAACCGTTCACCCCTAAACTGGTCATTATAGTGAGTGCACTATCTAGGTGATTAGGGATATGCTGAGGGTGTGCATGTTAGAGTTTTTCTAGATTTGGTATGATCGCATTTCTTTGGTATCATTTTCCTACAACAATATCTACCACTCTACCATCGACATGAAACATTTTGAGGCCCTGTACAGGAGACCCTATAGGTCACCCTTGTTCTAGGTAGAGATTATAATGTCATCTATCATGGTCCTAGAGATGGTGTAGGTGATTATAGAGAAATTCCATGTCATCCATGAGCAGATAAGGACTGTCCAGAGCAAAGAAAAATCTTACACAAATCATCACCATAGGCCCTTGGAGTTCTATTAGGGAAACCACATTCACTAGAGTGTCTCCCCAATATGAGGATTGGGTAGGTTTGATAGCATATAAAAGATATCCCCAAGGTTCATTATGCCATTTGATATTGTACAGATAGATAGTGAGGTTTCGTACCATCTCTCCCTACCCCCATAGCTAGAGTGGTTCATGACATCTTCCATGTGTTGCAGCTAAGGAGATACGTGCATGATCCCACAAATGTCATTGACTGGGGAGACTTGGACATCAAGGATGGAGCCACTTTTTCAAAGCACCCAGTAATGATAAAGGATTGGAAGGAGTGGACCCTGTGTGCACGGACTACCCCATTGGTTCTCAAATTGTGGCAGCAAGTAAACTTGCACAAGACTTCCTGAGAGTAGGAGATCCAAGTGTGGGCTTGGTATCTACAGTTTTTTTTCCATCTTTTGGAATTTAGGGGATGAAAATATTGAAGGAGATAATGATGTAGAGTCCCAGTTTTTTCTTTTTATGACATTGAATTATTCATATAAATATTTATAGATATGGGAGCTGAGACGACATGTGATTCTGAGTCCCAGTGTGTCCGAAATAAATTTTAAAAAAATATTTAAAATATTTAATACTGTTCTCACACATATCCTTAATGAAAAAATGATAAATCTTAAAAATAATCTCAGATAAAAAATTTAAATCCATAGTTGGTTCTGGAATGTGGTGTTTAGCATAAGTGGAACCTAAAATGGGTGAGTTTAGGGGGTTCTGATCCCTTTCCCATTGGCGGTACACTCATTGAGTTTAATTAAATTATTAAATTAATTAATTAAATAGATATACACCTAATATGTTCTTATAAATTTATCATAATGGTAAAATTTCCATGGTTAACCTCATAATCCTATAATTCTCCCCCAACTCTCTCATCCCTCCATAGTTGGCAAATCTTCTTGAATGATGATAGAACTCTGGATCAAATCAGATCAGGATGCAGTGAACAAAACAACTTTTCCCAATCATTGGAAGATGTGCACTTCATCAACAATCGATCCATAATCAAGGTAGGACTTGTAATTTGGTGTTTTTATTCCCTTGATTAAATGATCGATCAGATCCACCATAGTTCATGGATCAACACAAGTTGTGGCATTTTCATGTGCATACGTACAAGATTTAATTATTTTATTAAATTTTTTCCAAAATCAGTTTCATAATTCATGATCGTTGGAAAAAAATTCATGGCCAATAATGTATAAACTTTGGTTTTTTTTGTGATCTCCTCTTTCTTTTTTTCGTTTTCTTCAGTGTTTGGAACCTTTTGTCCTAGTTCGATAATTTTCAGGTGACACCAAGCCTGATCCGACCCCTCAATCCATGATGAATCAACCAATATAGCAAAGAATGATAAACTGAGCACATATACGGAATCGTAGCGAGGCATGGATGATCCTTTTGATGTTTTAAGATCAAAAAATCAATCATGGAAGTCTTGGTGGCATAAAAAATGAATAAAAAACCCAATAGAATAACAATAACCATTTTTAATGAGTAGCAGCCCAGAACAACAATTCTCCTAAAGATCCATCATTTTCAGCCATAGATAGGCTGAAATTAAAGGAGGATTGGACATATTCAAGGTGCAAGTTCTAATCTAGAATTATGGGAAAAAACCTGACTATATTCCATGTTGTAGATTTCACACAATGCATGTAGTCCCATCAATGGTGGTTGCGAGGGTTTCAAAAAAATTAAGTATGACACGATGTGTAAGATCCCTCTCACGTCATGTACCCCCTTCCCAAATGAACAACCTGTGTGATGGGTCACACTAGAAGGAAATTGTGTGGAAGTAAATGGTCAGGTACATGGCTATGTACTTGAGTACATGAACACAGGGTCTGGTAAATGGACATGGGATCTGGTATACAGACACAGTAAGAAAACCCAACCCAGTTCCGGTTAGCCTAGACATGCTATGTAGTCCACCTACACTTTGTGTACTACCACTTGGGATAGATCCATGTTCTAAATAGGGACACAACTAGGAAGTAGAGTGGTACCACATGTCATGTGGGTCCCCCCAAAAACAATGTACTTCTATTTCATTATTAAATAAACATGAACCCTCTGTATCTCCTTCATTTGAACTTGTATTTTGGAACACGATTATCCTATCATGAGCGTTCTTCCGTATATAACGATTTGGTTCCATTGGTTTCAGATTTGTAGTTATGATGTGAAATTTACAAGTCATGGTGCTTTCTAAGGAGATGTTCAATGATAGTAGTGATGGTGCAAGATCACCAGATGTCTTTGAAGTGGTACCCTCTAATACAGATGGGCAGTGGGTCCTCAATGTCATCCGAGTAGTAACCCTAATAGATATGTACAATGGGTCATTGATTTCTTCCAAGTGGTACCCTGCAGTAGAGCTAGGCAGTGGGTCCTCAAAGCCTTCTGAGTGGAACCCCCCAGTATTGATGGGCAATGGGCCCTCGATGTATTCTGAGTAGTACCCACCAGTAGCGATGGGAAGTGGGTCCCCAAAATCATCTGACTGGTACCATTCAGTAGAGTTGGTTAGTGGGTCCCCAATGTCTTCTAAGTTGTACCATCAGTATAACTGGGTAGTGGGTTCTAACGTCTTTCAAGTGGTTCCATCTAGTAGATATGGTTAGTGGGTCCTCGATGCCTTTTGAGTGGAACCCCCTTGATGCACTATGTTGTGAGTCCTATACATCAAGTTTGTGGCCCCTTATACTGTGTGAAACTTTTATGAGGCATGGTTAGACATGTACAAATACTTTTGGGTAGATGTGTGAGATGTTGATCATTGTTGATGGACTTTTGGAACAATTAGCTATACTTCTTCTTAGTTTGAGCTTTGAGATGGAGAACCCATAATCTATCATTTTGGATTCATTTAATGAGAATATACATATATTTCCTTATTTTTTATCCACATCTTGTATTTAGTTACTCTTTTTTCAATAGAGGTGAAGACACTTTGGGTACGTCGTATGCTTTTCTTATTTAGCATCTCGTGGTTGGAACAATCTACTCTCCTCCTATATGTGGTGAACACTCAACGGGTAGTTCATATACTCATCGTGTTTATCCCATTATATTTTTTCAAGCTTGAATTCTATATATTGGTTTGGGTTGAGAAGTTCTATTTAAATTTATCTTTCATCTACAATATTTCTTTCTTATTGAATCTCTTATAGCTCCTCCCTCATCTTTTGGGGTGTCCTACTGGGTATGTATATACTCACCCCTATATGGGATTTTCCCACATGTGTCGTGTATTTTTTAGATGATAGATACGTCGACTGTGACTAAAGAGGAGCTTAGGGATATTGTGTTCTTTTACCATGTATGGTGGTTATAGCTTGTAATTTAGGAGATGGGCCCTCTCAATTGTTCATTCTTTTCATGTTTCATCAAGTTAGGACATATTTCTACATTGGTGTGTATTTTTTGCATTTACTTTTCAGTTTTTACTACACTTTTGTTTATTATCTATAGGTTCATGCATTCTCAGTTGTATTTATCGTAGTGTTTCATCTTTTACTCTTTCCCTCTATAATTTTCTATCGAAATGGCTATGTGTGTTCAATAGGTACTTGGGAAAAGGATTATGTGAGTTAGATATGCCTCCGACGCTTATCACCACCCCTGGACTACAGTGGAAGGATTGTGATAGTTGGAAATAAAACCCTAAAATAGGTTAGATCATGAGGGGTTGGAATTGGTTGATCTATATGGATCAATGTGTTTCTATAAGTGAAGATTGGAGTCCCCTTTTATAATTGATGGGAGGGAAACTTTAAGAATTTATTAAAATATTAATTTGACATAAATTAATTTTCAATTTAAAATGGCTCAGGACTTATTAATTTATAACATAAGATGATTGTGGGTAAAAATACCCACACCCAATAATGTTTTGATAAGTTTTGACTAAATGTATGTCCTTATATTTTGGATTTAAACCTTATTTAACCTCTTTAACTCTTACTGCGGCAACATGGAATTTGACTCTTTAAGGGTTAATATAGTTTCTATAAAATGATTAAAGACCCATAAAATGGTAATGGATGACATGTTAAACCATGTAATAGTCATTTGGTCAATATTAGTACTTTTTTTAATTTTAAATCATTTGATAAAATATTATTTACTATAAAATATTCATAATGTCAATTTTAAGAAATATTCTTTACATTGACTTTAATAATATCAATATAACACTTAGAATTCAAAAAAAAAATTAAATCATTAACATATCCAATTAATCATGAAAATTATTTTATCACATTAATTATCTCAAATTATGTTCATTATAATATTTTTAGTATTATTTATTAGATATCTCCGTTAATTAAATAATTAATGCACCCACGTGGTGAAATCTTTTAAGGTAATTATTTCTTCTATAAAATTAAAAATAAATTAAAATGATGAGTATAAATATTTTATATTTCCAATGAATATTTATAGTCTAATATATCATTTGGATGACCATATATTAAAATTTTCATAGTTATTAAAATCATGAGGGGCACATCTTTGACTTTTCTTTAAATAAAATAGTATAAGGGTCATAATAACATCCTAATAGCAAGAAATGATAATATATCTAAACCTTGAATTATTTTTTACTAAAATTACTCATCCAATAATATTGGGGTAAGTTTCAGGGACATTTTCTTATTATTATCATCTTATTTTTAATATATATTACCCAATTTACCCTTTACTATGGTAACAAAATTTACCATGGTTACCATTCATATTTGAAAAAAAATGGAACTATATAAAAAATTTATAACATATTAATATGAATATTTCAATAATTTTTAAAAATTAAAAAATTTGATGTTTTAAAATTTAATTTAAAATTAATCCTGTAAAATGCAACGAAAAACAATTTTCTTGAAAGTGCATTTTAATCCCAAAAATATAATTATACCAAAATAAGGTACAAGAATTATTAAAATGAAATAGATTATGTTATTTATAACTAAATATTACTTAAGTTACTTTGAGACAAAATTAAAATCATAAAGAGACTTTTAATATAAATAAATTTATAGTTTTATAAAAATTTGTATTTGTCACTATTCAGTGGAAAATCAACCTTTTCCAAAAATTCCCAAAAAATCACCACAAGTTATTTTTTATTTGATGATTTCAAAAATGAAATTGGTTTTATAGAGTAAAATTTATATATGTTATATAAATTTAGTATAATATTTACTAATAAAAAATAAAGAAAACCAATTTAAATAAAACACATATTTTTAAGAATAAAATGATTTTAGTGAAAATTAAACAATTATTAACATCGAATAAATTAAAATATTAAAAATGAGTTGTAAAATTATGTATTTCATAATTTTATTAACACTCCTAATTCTATTTAATTTAAAATCCTCTTTACAACAATGACATAATAATATTTCATTGTTCATTTAAGATGGGTGTTGTGTGCAACGTAAGCTATCGAAGATGTTAAATTTTGAAAAAGACATACTATAAAATATTATGGCCTTACAGATAATTTTTCATAGTTTCAATTTTACAATAAATGGTGTATTAGTCATCTTACCTTATAAATAATTTTAATATCTATCAAGTGTTTTTATCACAAAAGTGTCAATGTAACCATCTTGGTAGATCTTTTCTAAATGATTCTCATTTACATGAATTAGATGGTGATGTCATAAATATGTATAAAATAAGTCATGATAACTTTATTATTTAACAATTTACAATAATTGTTTTTATAATTTAATGCATAAATATTGTTATTTATGTTTTTTCATTTGATGAAACATTTCTTTGTTATTAAAGCAGAATTCTTTATTTTAAAACATGAAAATAAATTCATCCAATTTCATAGAAAAAAATAAATATGGATTTATTGGAAACACTAGAAACATAAAAAATGTTCATTAAAACCATAACCATGTCAATTGGTAACATAAGGTTTTAGTATCCAATTAATATACCAACTATTCTTCAAATTTTGGTAGCCTGTAAATCCACTTATCCTCTAGAAATCTCATGAAATTTACATGGTTCGTACATTTGAGTATAAATGTAAGAACCAAAATTTATATATAATATAAAATGTTTAGATATAGAGATGTTGTATTTGATAAATAATTCATCAAAAACTTCCCCTTTATTATTTAACAAAGTTAGGTTCTTCTTCCAGTAGCCTAGCTTTCAAGATGAAAAACATATCACGTCCTTTTCCCTTGCATGTCTTCTGATTTTCTTTTTAATGGAAGTATGGTGCTCAAGAGCCTTGGAGATATAGTAGGTCTTGAGTCCCTATTCCATGTTCCTCCTTTTATTCACTATAAGGACCAAAGGTTCTTCAAGCCTTATTCCCATTTCAACTTGGAGGTTTAAGGTGGGGACTTCTAAGAGACAACTCTCACTATTTCCCATATTATAATTAACAATAAAACTTGATAATCTCTTAGGTAATGAATATATAATGAGATATATCTTTATCTCATCATGGATCTTAAATCCCAATATTTCCCAGTGAATAGTGTATCCAATTATCTTGACTACATGGAGCCTACCTAGCACCAATTCTCTTTGATTACACATGAATAGTGCATTAGAGATCACTTATCTCTCTTGTCTCAACTTTTCAAGATAAATATCATAAATGTGAGACACAATGTTATATGCATACATATCCTCATGTTGTGTTAAAATCACACTAGTAGTGGATGATAATAAAAACCATTATACATTAGTGTCATCATCTAAATGTTTTATATATAGAGAGATTTCATCTTTACTAACTTATTTTCCAGGTGATTTAGGAATAGGGGATTCCATCACCCATAATTTCCATTCATGGTGTAGTATAATGCACAAGTTACTATACCATTCATGTAAATTTAAGCCATTGAGAAGGTTATCCTTCTCAATTATGTATTTTAGTGATAATATCATAGTCATCAGGGTTTCTGTTTCTATAATAAGTAAGAGTGGGATTTAGTAATTTATCTTGATTGCAAAATTAGATAATAAATTTGATTTATTTATTAATCTTATTTTATTTTATCGAATCCCAATTTACACCACCATTAGTTTTATAATATTATATTACAATGATATTCTAGTTTAAATGATCCATATGTCCATTTTCATAACCCATATAGAGGTTTAACAAGTTATTGGGAGGTATTTAGGTAAGAGTAACTTTAAAATTTTATTAACATTTAACTCCTTGATACGTTGAGTGGTTTACCCAATCCTAAAATCCTAGATTTGGATTTAATCAACAATTTTCCTACAAGTTTCATTAATTATCGTGGATGTAGAGAGAACTTAATGGAAACAGAGTTAAGTCAACCGAAAAATCATTGTAGAAATTTCTTAATAATTGAAAAAATCCTAATGGAGGGTTTTCATGAACTTTGAACAATGGTTTCATTTCTACCCAAGTATTGGAAGGCTATACTAACTTAATATTTATAATTAGAATTATTTTTATCTTTATGTGTAGACTACCAATTTATTCATTTTACATGATTTTTAATATTTTGGGGATTCAAATTAAGTGATTAACTATATCTTGAAAATCATTATTCATAATTTATTTTAATAATAATGTCATCCTTCATGTCTGTTATTAAATTTATTTAATAATTTAGCATACCTAAATAATTAACTAAGAATTTTATAGAAATAATTAAAGTGAAATGACCATGAGATTTTATAAGGATTGGATTATCTGATGGATGAAAGACAAACCCTTTCCCCTAGGGAATAAACTTAGGAAACCATGCCTAGTTTTATTTTTTCTATTTCACTTATACTCTTATGTAAATCGATGATTTGTTTAACCTTGAATCTGTACTTGAACTACCTCCACTAACTTGGTATATCCATCCACTACATAACTTTTTACTCACATACAAGTTAGAAGAGACAAAGGCTGGTTAACTGGGGTTTATATAAAAGAAACCATGTGAACGTAGGCCCTTACATAATGAGAAGAGGGAAATGACACACTTTTCATTATTTAATATAAAAAATCATTAAAAAAATTAAATAATAATAAATTAAAATAAAAAAAATCACATAAACAGGTTGTTCTATCAAAATGTTTACCCACACACATGTAATGAATGAAAAAAAGTACACTATCTAGCATTTAATTTAATTAATTATTTATTATTGAGATAAATATGATTGAATTAATTTAATTAATTAATTAATTAATTAATTAATTAATTAATTAATCTTAATTCATGTCCAATGATTCTTGAATAAAACAATCACATGATGAATCATAGAAAATAAATATCTTGACCAACATTTATAGTTTTTAACTCCAAAATCTCTGTCAAATAACCAACACACCAGTCCTTAACTATGTAATTAGTATTTAATGTTTTAATTAATTAGTCTTTTTGTACTTTAATTTTTTATTGGTTAACCACAGGGTGTATAAAAATTAGATACACACCATGTCTATTGATAATAATATATCATGGATAGATTCCAAAGGACTCAACTTGTATCTTGTTCTAGATACATGACACTAACAAACAAGATAAACACTATGTGTTCTTCTTATCACATGTTTGTGAAACCCACCTGCAATCTTGGAATGTTTCCTGGAAATGGAAATTAATGAGTCACATAATTTGTACACTAACTAAACATTGTGTATCTTATTAATTTCACAAACTATTAGTCTTAGGAATTATGTGAAGCATATTTGACAACATTTTTTGTGTGAATTTCACTACTAAACTACGTGGGACACGTGATGTGTACACTAGATACATGAGGTGTGATCTAGAAAATCATGTGCCTTTATAGATTGGTAAACATGTAGTGTGGATGAAATGTTCCATAAGATATTTATTTATTGGAACATCATGTATCATTTGAAATGTCTAGGTGTTATGAACATTAGAAAATGGTGTGTACTTTTGGCCAAATGTCATGTATCCATTTTGTTCATCCAGAACCCATAGAACCTCACGATGGAATCTCATAGAACTTTTTATATGTTATTAATCTATTTAAAACTAAATGAAACTTGAAAAAACATATTAATGTGTTGAAAACATGTTAATTATACTCCAAATTAAGGGAAAAAACTAGAAGAGAAAAACTAACAGAAATTGTGCATAATCAATCACTGAATAATAAATAATTATAAATTATTATGTGACCATTTTGATACAACATGAATACGTAAGGAATATAGAAATCCTCTATTATAAAATTTCAATCATTCATTTCGTAGTAATATATGAATAATCAGAGATGTACATGAATAATAACTTTATGAACAACAAAATTAAATTAAATATTAATTTAAAAAATCTCTAGAATGATGAAGTGGGGATTTATTCACATATAATTTTTAATTAATTAATTTATATAAATAAAAACCATGCATTGAATTTATTTTTTCATTTTTACTTATTTTATAAATAAACATGTCATGTAAAAGTTGTGTCAGATCAATCAAGGGTAGATTCCTTCTAGCGATGATCCACATGTGTTCTACAAACCTTTGATTACCAGCGTAAAATCTTCTATGTGTAAGAACAAATAGTTTTAAAGATTACAGTGATCACTTTTGGTAACTGTTTAATCTTCTAAGGTGTGAATAAGTCATTATGGTAGATTATTAGAATTTATCTATATTCTTGAGATCATTTTAGAGGAACATCTTTCTAGGGATTTAGAGAATTTTCTCTCGAACTCGTTGTGCACAATGATTAGAAAAAGGATATCATTTAAGAAAATTTTATAACTGTGGGGTTATAAAAAAATAATCATAGAAGGGACCATTTTATTTTCTTAATACCTTGTGAAACCCATTCCTATATATTATTATTGTTATTATTATTTACTTAACATGGAACAAACTCATGGATAAATAAATATTATTTCCTTGAATAAATAATTTAATATTTATTAAAATAGTATTTCATAAGATATTTCTCCATGGAACATTAAATTTGATATGAAAATCCCCATCAATATTTATCAAACCTTGAATAACGATTATTTATTCAATTAATTAAATATAACTTCATAATTCTCTAATAAATAAACAAATATTATATTCACTAGATTGGTGACTAATTATTTATTAAATATTCACACCATAAAAAACTATTTTTTTAACCTTAGGAATAGACCATAAGAATTAATTATTATGTAAATGTAGTTAAATTAATAATTACCTAGTGAATAAATATTCATTAAATATTCAACTCATGTATATATTTGCTTGAATAAATGGTGATTTATTATTTTCAATCATACTAACATGAATTTTTATTAAACCTTGTATAAGAATATTATTTATCCAACAAGTTAAATTCATTTTGAATTTAACTGATATTCTAAATACACATAGCGGGTAACCCTCTTAGAACCTTCCTTAATAGAATTAGGCTATACTGCCTAAATTCCAAGGTTATCCTCTAGAAATACTCTAAGGATTTGATAGAGAATTAAGTTAATGTCATAATGAAATATAACCTCCTTAAAACATACAATGTGTAATATAATACATTTATATCAATATCTCTAATAAATTATGATGAATGTTGGTGTCATTTACCCATGTGATCTGTAATGACCAGCTAATTTCCATTGGCTTAAGAGCACAACAAGTCATTACTTGGCCTTAAGCGACATCCCCAAGATGCCAAAGGTAGGAAATAAATTCTAAAGGGTTTTAAATAAAAGTGGGGATGATTTAACCTTTAAGAAAAATCCAATAAACCAAAAAACCATAACCAAACCATTTACTAAATGATGCATGAAATAAAAAATGAAAACTAAAAAATTTCATGTATCTAAAAACCATATCAAGGCGTGAAACAGTGGAAGACCAAACCAGTATCAATGTAAATAGCTGATAAACATCTCAAAAATCTCAAGAGGCCACAAGACTCCATGCTCCACAAGCTCCAAACTCCACAATCACAGAAAAGCACAAATATCACGAGGTAGTGCTAAAAACATGAGAAACATTACCTTTTCCCCTGTCTTAGAAGTTAGAATATAAATAAACACCATAGTTCTAAAAAATGGGTGAGTATAAATTTTAGTATGTTTTCCCCAATGAATTCCCTAATCACGCAACTTAGATAGAAAAGTTATCCACATTTATATAAATTTTTTATATATAAAAGTATTTCTAAAAACATTTTATATCAAAATATAAACTAAAACCATAGAAAAAAATTTTCCAAGGAAAGAACATAAACAACCATTTAAGTCATTTAACATTCAATTTTGTGCAACCATTCCACATATCAAAACAACTGACCAGGAATGAAACCTAGAAGAGGGTGGAAGCCCTAACCCTTGTCCATCCCAACCGTGATGGGGGAGACTTCTTACCCTTATCAGACTTAAATGCCCATTAATGTTTGATGGGGGAGAACCCTAACCCTTATCCATCCCAACCATGATGGTGTAGATTCTTGAACCAGATCCATACCGAATGTAATATGAATATTTGACAGGGGAGATCCCTAACCCTTATCCATCCCAATAATTATGGGGGAGACTCCTAGCACAGATCTGTCCTGAACTCCATTTGAACACATGCCACCATTATGCCATTACACCAAAGCCAAAACAAACATGTCATCCATTTCAATAAAATTGTTCTTTTATTGAAAACAACATAATAAAACCATATTCCATTATTCTATAAAATTCCTATTTATATTCCCTATTTAAAACTAATAATAAAAGAAATTTAATCAAAACCCCAATTATTTCTAGTATTTCACCCTTTACCAAACCGTTGGTAAATATGCTTTCCAAAAAGAAATTCCACTAAAAAATCAAAATCAATTTCACACAAATAAATCAATTTTAAATAATGACAATTAGTTATATTATGTGGAGTCAAGAATGGATCCACCCACCTCAAAGGTTTTGATGAAAACCACAACGAACGAAGAAAGCATAAGAAAACTATGTTGATTCTCCAAGAACCCATCTTAGATCTCTTCTCATACTAATAACAAAGACAAATAGCATAAAATTTGGGATCCACCAACCTAGATCTACCCCTAACGGTCATTGATCTAAGAAAACAAGAGAAGAGGAGATGTAGATCTAAGTAGATCTAAGAAATTGATCGAGAAAAATGTAGAATGATCACATAACTCAAGAATCCTGCATCGATTATCCAAGGGAAGCCTTCCGATTAACTTTTAATCGATGGGAGAACCTTCTTTAGCCATAGGAGAAGAAAAATCCTGAGTTTTTGGATGGTTTGGAGTAAAAACGAGGGAGTTATGGAAACAATGAGTGAGATACTATTTTTAAGGAGCTCACTTTGACTCTGCGTACGGCTTGACCGCACAAGTAAGAAAACCAGGTGTTAACTGTGTTGTAGCCACAACCCAAATTGCTTCAACTTCCACGGTCTCCCAAACCATTCTCCAACTAAGTTAGATATACTTCCTCAAGAGGACTAATGTGCACTGTATGGACGCATGGTTAGGCAAACCTTGTGTCACCTGTGAGACTTCAATTTTCCCCCAAACACTTCCATCATTCTCCGAAATATCCCATCCATCACACTTACACTTTATAACCATAAAAATCATCAATTAAGGGTTATATATCAAAATATAGGGGTATTAAATTCTCCCCACCTTTGGTCTTTCTATCCTCAAAACATAGAAAAAATTTTATGCCTTGAAAGAGTTATGGACACTACTCTTTCATTTCCTTCTCACATTCCTAAGTCTCTTCCTGAATATGACTATGATGCCATAAAACCTGCACTAGATCAATGCTTTTACCACTCAAGACTTTCTCTTGAATATCCATAATCCGTATCGGGATATGTACCAATGAAGCATCTGGCTCTAGGTCAACATGATCCCATCTGATGACATGGTCAGGATCGGGCTAATACTTTTTCTACTGAGGTACATGGAACACATAATGCACTAAACTAAACCATGGTGGTAATTCCAATTGATATTACACCTCTTCCTCCCATTGTAGTATATTGAAATGGCCAATGTATCTAGGAGATAACTTTCCCTTCTTACCAAAATAATGATTTCCAAGTTTCGGAGATATTTGCAAGAAGACATGATCACCCATAGCGAACGACAATGGTCTTCAGCAGTGATCTGCATATGATTTCTGAAGACTCTGATCCATCTCCATCCTCTTGCTAATCATATGGATCTTCTCTATTGTTTCTTGGACAAGGCTCTCTCCAACTAGTGATGTTTCACCTATTTCCACCCAACATAGTGGAGAACGATAAGGACATCCATACAATGCTTCAAACAGATCCATATGTATTGAGGCCTAGTATATGTTATTGTATGAGAACTCCAATAAGTGTAATTTCTCCTCCCATGGTAAAAAAAATCCATTACACAAGCCTAAAATATGTCTTCCAACATTTTTATCATCCTCTTAGACTTCCCATCCATCCGAGGATGATATGCCCTACTCATAGTCAACTGAGTGCTAAGAGATTACAATTAGTATTTCCAGAAACGATATGTGATCTTCAGTTCTCTATCTGAGATGATTGAAACCAGTATTCCATGTCTCTTTACCACTTCTTGGATATATATTTTTTATAGATCCTTCACCATATGAGTTTCGCAAATAAGGGTCAAATGGGCCTACTTGGTAAGATGATCCACTATCACCCATATGGCATCGTGTTTCCAGACCATTCCTGGAAGACCTATTAAAAAATCCATCACTATCTACTCCCATATTTACACTAGGATAGGTAAAGACTGCAACATACCTGTAGGTCTCTAATGATCTACTTTAATCTGTTGACAAGTTATGCACTGCGAGACGAACTCAGAAACCCTCCTTTTCATGCATCTCCACAAAAACTGAACCTTTAATGCCTTATACATCTTCTATGTACCTATATGTACATCCCATATCAAATGGTGGTAAGTATGATGGGGTTGTTCTTGACAAGCCATAGGTGAAACCATCGAATCACTAAAACACATAACTGAACTCCCATCATGTTTCTAGCCTTCAATGTTCTCCCCACCATTGAGTTTTGAACTCATAACCAGACATTCTGCTTGAGAGATTTGTTCCTCTTTGACCATATTTATGAAATCAAGAACAAGTATATCTGAAAAGATAACCGTAACATCATGTCAGTCTTCACATTCCATATCCATGTCAGCTAAGACAGACATCAACTTCCAATCATCTGAAGATTCTTTAGATAAATGATCATATGAATTTCTACTCAATGAGTCTACCACGGAATTCCCTTTTCATGGGGTATACATCAAGTCAAATTCAAAAATCTAGTGATACTACATCTATATCCTGTTCCTTAGATTCAAATATCAATATAATAAAATGTGCTTCAAACTTTTTTTGTTCATGAACATAGTAAATTTCTCAGAAAAGTGATATTGTCATCATGTTTTCAAATCATGGATGAATAAAGCTAACTCCAAATCATGTGTTGAATAATTCCTCTCATGAACCCTCAATTGCCTCAAACCATAAGCAACCACATGGTCTCCTTGCATGAGAAAACAACCCAACCCTAATCTTGAGGTATCGGAGTACATGTCATACCCCTATTCTGATTCTGGAAAAATCAAGATAGGTTCTGATGTAAGATTAACATTTAGTTCTTAGAAAAACTTTTGGCATTTCTTTTTCCATTGGAATAGACCATTTTTCTTTGTCATAGCTTTCATTGGCGAAGATATTCTTGAGAAGTCACACACAAAGCATCGGTAGTAACCATCAATACCGAAAAATATTCATATCTTGAAGTCTTTCATCAGTGGTTTCCATGATATAATATCTTCTATCATTTTAGGATCATTAAAAACACCATTTTTAAAAATGACATGGCTGAGAAAAGGTACTTACTATATTAAAAAAATCACACTTTTATAATTTGACATACAAATGGTGATCTCTCAAGATTTTTAACATTGTTACTAGGTGTTTCTCATGGTCATCCCTTGTCTTATAATACATGAAGATGTCTTCCACAAACAGCACAACAAAAGAACCCACATATCGCTAAAATATCTGATTCATCAAATCCATGAATACCTCTGGTGAATTCGTTAGACCAAAAGGCATGAATACATATTCATAGTGTCCATATATGCTTATCAAAGTTGTATTTGGAATATATTCCATACGAACTCGTAATTGGTGATATCCTGATCGCACATCAATCTTGGAGAACCCCAAAGGTCCCATTAATTGATTAAACTTGTCATTAATGATTGGAAGTGGTTATATTTCCTTTATCGTAACTGGTTTTAGCTTTCGATAATCAACGCATAACTGAAGAGTTCCATCTTCTTTCTTCACGAATGAGATTGGTGCTACCCATGGATACCTACATGGTCAAATGAAACCCTTTTTCTAGTTCCTCAAACTTTAATATCAATTCCCATAACTCTATTGGTTCCATCCTCTAATATGGAAGGGAAATAGGGCTAGTCCCTAGACAGAGATCAATCGTAAACTCTAATTCCATTATAGGTGGTAACTCTTAGAATTTTTTGGGAAATAAATTGATCCACCACTACTATAAAAATATTTTCCTCGATCTCTTCCATTGATTCCAAAGTCAATGCTAACAATAGGTAAGAGACAATTCCCATCGTTGGTGCTAAAAATCTCTTTTTACCTTTCTTTACCCTCCTCTATCCTTTGAAGAGATACCTGATGTTATACTCAGTAATGAAACTAATTTTTCTCCTATAACAGTCGATGTGAGCCTTGAATGTTGTCAACCAATCTATACCCAGGATTACATCATATAAATCCATTTCTAACATCGAAAAGTCCCAATTCAGCTCAACTCCATCGACAGCTATAGCACATTCTCTACAAAAAAAGGCTTGAAATTATCTTTCTATGAGAGGAGTTTGATGTTTTAAAATAGAAGGAATCATTTCCAACTTTAAACATAGAAAATAAAAAACATGATAAGAAATGAAAGAATGAGATGCACCAGTATCGAAGAGGACTTCCACAAGGGTATAATTTAAAAGAATTATACCTCTCACTGTAGATGGTCCATCCTAATCATATACCACCATTTTCTCAGCTCTATAAAATTTCTCCATTGCTGCACTATGATCCTTGTTTCCTTGATGAGATTGTTCTTGTTCTGTCAAAGTATACGGTGTTTGCAATGTCTGAGAAGTGTCTCGAGCACCTAACCTTAGATCACTGTGACAAAAAACATTGAGATGTCCCATCTTGTTGCAATTATGGCATGGTTTTGGTGGTGTGGCACACTCCCACTTAATGTGACTCAGTGAACCACATTGAAAACATACAATCTTGATATTATGTCTTGGAGGAATGTTAATTGTTCCTGTGGTCCAATTCTGATATGTCCCACCCTCTTGAGAAAAGGATTCTCACTTCCTCTTTATCTTAGTGTTAGAGCTATCATCTCTTCTAGTGAAGACAACTGTACTTCCCCCATTTGGATTTTCAGTAGGGTCAGATTTCGTATACAGTGTATCTTCTTGTAGCCCCAACTCTACGATTTGAAAATCCTGAGTGATATGTTGGACCAACTATTATTTCACTTGTGGCTCTAATGCCAAAAAATTATCAATAGCTTCTTCCGACTCGTTATTATGACACCAATCAGGTGCCATTTTATAAACCAACAATAAAATCCATCGATCTCACTCTCTAGCAATAGATGGCTTAGCATTTCAAAATCTATCACATAAACTACCACAACATTGTTTTGATAAAAGAATATTTTTCCATGTTTAACCATTTTTGAAATCATTCAACATATTTTTTTAAAATTAAACCATTATGAAAACACCATTGGAATTCCCTTTTTGATAATCTTTTATTCTAAACTAAATTGCATACTTTTTTAAAAAATCAACACTTTTTTGACAACATGAATTATTTCTTGAAATGATGTATATACTTCTAGTGGGAAGTCATTCCATTAAAGTGCATGTCATGCTTGTCTCATTGGCTAAACCCATGACAATGAGATTTATAAATCCAGGAAGTGTCTCCAAACCCTTGTTTACCCAACTCCTTGGTAACTTGAAGTTCAACATAAAAGGGTTAGCTACGTCCTGTTATGCTATACATTTCATGTTCTGAAAACTATGCTCTGGTCTATTATTATAGCCCAATGAATAAATAAGAATTAATTTCAACTTCCATACCAAGAACACCAATGACCACTTATTAGTCAAAGACTAAATAAGCTAATACCATTTGTACCTCAATGTAAGAACCAAAATGATACCATTTGTAATGTCTCTCTAATTCTTATTGGCTTGAGAGCACAACGATTCTTTACTTGTACTTAAGCGACATCCCCAAGATGCCAAAGGATGGAAATAATTGTCGAAGGGTATCAAATAAAAGTGGGGGACGATTGACCCTTTAAGAAAAATCCAATAAACCAACAAAACATAACCAAACCATTTACTAAATGATGCATCAATGAAAGAAATACTACTAAACAACTTTATGTATCTTAAAACCATATCAAAGTGTGCAATAGTAGATTACCAAACCAGTATCAATGTAAATAGTTGATAAACAACTCAATAATCTAAATAGTCCATTATACTCCATGCTTCGCAATATCCAAGCTCTACAATCACCAAACAACCCAAATATCACGAGGTAGTGCTAAAAACGTGAGAAATGTTACCTTTTCCCCTATCCCAGAAGATAGAATCTCCAAAAGAACCAAAGTTACAAAGAAGGGGTGGGTATAAAACTAAGTAGGTTTTCCCCAATGACTTCTCTACTTATTCCACTTTGATATAAAAGTAAGCCATATTTATATAAAACAGTTTATATAAAATGATTTCTAAAAACAGTTTATATCAAAATATAAACTAAAGCCAAAAAAATATTTTTCCAAGGAAATAACATAGACAATCATTTAAGTCATTTAACATTATATTTTTTGAAACCATTCCACATATCAACACAACTTACCAGGCATGAAACATAGATGTGGGGGGAAGCCCTAACCCTTATCCATCCCATCCATGAAGGGGGAGACTTCTTACCCTTATCCGACCCAAATTCGCATGAATGTTTGACGGGGGAGAACCCTAACCTTTATCCATTCCAACCATGATGGGGTAGACTCTTGACCTAGATCCATTTCAAATTTAATATGAATGTTTTATAGTGGAGATCCCTAACCCTTATCCATCCCAACAATGATGGGGGAGACTCATAAGCCAGATCTGTCCTAGATACCATATGAACACACCCCGCCATTATTCCATTACACCAAAGCCAAAACCAACATGTAATCCATTTAAAATAAAACTATTATTTTATTAGAAACATTATAATAAAACCATATTCTATTATTCCAAAAAAATCCCATTAAAATTCCCCATTTAAAACTAAGAATAAAATCAATTTAATCAAAACCCCAATTTTTTTTCCATGATTTCACCCTTTACCAAACCATTGGTAAATAAGCTTTCCAAAAAAATTCGACAGTAAAATCCCAATCAAATTCACACAAATAAATCAATTTTAAAGTATGACAATTAGTTCTATTAAGTTTATTCGATAATGAATTCACCTACCTCAATGGTTTTGATGAAAACCACAACGAACGAAGAACGGACAAGAAAAATGGGTTGATTCTCTAAGAACCTAACTTAGATCTCTTCTACTACCAAGAAAAAATCCAAATATCATCATATTTGGCATCCAAAAACCTAGATCTACCCCTAATGGTTATAGATCTGAGAAACCAAGAGAAGAGGAGAAGTAGATCTATGAAATAGATCATGAACAATGGAGAATGATCACATACCTCAAAAATCTAACTTTGACTAAGGGAAGCCTTTAGATTGCCATTGGATCAATGGGATAACCTTCTTTGGCATTGGGAATAGAAAAATCACGAGTTGGGCTGGTTTGGGAAAAAACGAGGGAGTTATGAAAAAATGAGTGAGATCCTATTTTTAAGGATATCACTTTGACTCTGCACACGGTTTGACTACACGGTTTGGCAAACAATGTGCTAACCATGCGGTAACCACTTCCTGCATGACTTCCCCTTTCATGGTCTCCAAAACAATGCTCCAACCATGCTAGAGATACTACCTCAAGAGGACTACTGTGCACGGTTTGGCCGCACGGTTAGGCAAACTGTGCGCTGCCTGTGCAACTTCAATTTTTCCCCAAAACATAAGCAACATTCTCCCAACTCTAACATCTGTCACCCTTATAAATTATAACCAGAAAATAATCATGCAAGGGTTATATATGACAAACCGAGGGTACTACATTCTTGATATCTATTTATTTTACTATTTGGAAATAAATGTGACAAAAAATTCTATATCTACAACATTATAAGGTAGTTTCATTTCCATCAAAGGGAATAAGATATGAACTTCCACTAAAATTGGAAATGGAAGATCCTTTCTATTTTTATTCATCAATGCAATATTACTCTTAACTCACCCAACATATCCTACCTCACTGTGAGAATTTTTTTTTCATGGTTCTCATCAATATATACAAGTATATGGGTCCTAATATGTATTAATAATAATATTAATGTCTAAAAATAATTACAAAACTATTAAAATAGGAACATTTAATGACCCATATAAATGTGGATTTTCTACTATAAATTTAGGTTCTCAAAATTTGTTACTCTAGAAATTATCAAGGCAGTGAATCAAAAAAATGTATCCCAATGACCTATGATAATCCACCAATGATATATTATATCATACAACAAAAAATAATTAGTTTTTATTAGAAAAATGGTGTACAATCCAAATATTCCATTTAGGGGGGTTGAAAAAATGGAGACACATGCCATCTCTAATAATAATTTCAACATCACCTAAGGGGAGGGGACCCATGTTTGAGAAATCCATGAGGGAGAACTCCTAGGAATCCTTAAAAGTTATGAAATTAGCCACATAATTTCCTTCATGCCATGTATAAAGTAGATCAATGCAATTCCTATGAATGGGCTTACAATCCCATGATATCCTATATCATTTTGGAAGAAGGACCTTCCACTCGCATTTACCAATATAATAATTCAATCCTAGAAGATCCAAGAATATTAATTCAATAAAATTTAAAAAAATTCCAAAACAATTAAGATCAAAATCCCACTTTTTGAATCTATTAAAGAGATTCCCAACTATGTTATATTCTGAGGAATATTGAACTAAGAAAAAAAGAATTTGAGGGACTAAGAGTATTAATTTAGGAAGAAATGTTTTAACCCTTATCACCACATAATTACCCATGAAATGTCAAGATTTGGAGACATTTTTTATATATTACACAATTGGTTCTATGAAATTTTAGTATTATTTATCTGAAAGAGGTTCTTTTTTTAATTTCATGCCTCACTCAATTTTTACTTTTTTATAAATAGGAGAATTGAATCCCATATGAGTAGTGGTCTATCTTACAAACAGATCAACATCTTTTCTGAAAAGATGCTTACAAGATTCTCTAATTATAGTTCAGAATTTAATTTTCCCAATAGGTTTATATATAATTAATATATAGTAAGATAAAACACCAATAAGATCACCCATAATTTAGGGTTGTCTATTCTTTATTATTGAAAAGATCATCATCAATATGCAAAAGGGAACTCTCACTATGTAATTGGGAGACAACACTATCCGCTTCAAAATTCTTATTGCAAGGAAGTACCCTATGAAAGATCATACACTCTTTATAGTGTAAAACATTAAGAATGTTTATCCCAGTTAGGATCCAAGTATGCTACAACAAATTTGAAATCGAGAAAAACAATTAATGATAAAAAAATGGCAGAGAAATAGGAAGTTCAACAATCTAGGAAATCAATTTGATACTTGTAAGAAGAAGTAAATCCTAAATTATTTTATGTATTTTAATATTTTTTAATGATTAATAAGATTATTTTAAATATTGTGTGTATGAAATAAAAGATATGGAATTATGTAATCATGTCTTGATTTCTTCTTTAGAACAACCCCTAAATCTAGAATTTGAAACCACCACCTATAGATCTTAAGAATGTATAATTAATGGAAGGAGGGGAATTACTAGTAATCATTTCTAATAACCTATATTGAAATTTTAAACAAAATATTATTAAAATTTTCAAAGAAAATTTGAAATAAAATGGTTAGAGTTTTGAAGATATTCTAGGAATAAGTCCCAAAATTAGCTCATATAGAAATCTTCTGGAGGGAAATTCCATACCTATTAGGTGGATAATGAAATTATATTTTCATGAAAAAAATAAACAAATTAAATTGATTTTTTCTAGATTTTAATGAATATTTCCTTACAATTAATTGATTATTTAAAATATGGGAATTTGTAACTCATGACCTAAAATGGATTAAAAGGATGAATTTTAAATGTTTAATTATCATATAAATATTTTGTAAAAATTAATTGAGGTTTTTTATGTTTTTAATAATTCTAGGTGCAAAAAACTGGGGATCCAACAAACTGGCCCACAACTAGTGGTCTAGCCCACCATAATACTAGAACACAAGGGGTCAACCATCCAAGCCATGCATTGGGAGACTACACCTAGTTGGAGGATAAAGTAGGCAGCATGGGGAGGATCCTAAGAAGTGTGTGGGCTAAGTCCCATACAGGCCTATACGTGTCAACATGGGGCCTTATCAGTGTGTTTATAGTATATGTGGGAAATGATCCCCTACCATAATGGTATTCTAATATGAGCATCGCGCGTATTGTTATATATGAAATCGGGCATAAAATTTAATTTTGTATATTTAGTTGAACCTTGACATGGGTATTTTCAATCATAATAGAAGCGAGATCATTCCACCATGACTTTGTTACCCTATGCCTCAGACGTGCCTCTTCACTACTCATCTCACTCAGAAATAGCCTATTACAACTTATTAGTTACTGTCACTGTCTATAGTCATTATATATTCCATAGAAAAAAACTTAAGATCACAAGCTTGATATGGAGAAAAAATGATGAGGCCTTAGACCATTATGGATGTAACGTTATGTGTTTTGAACCAATGTACAATAACAAAGGAATTTGAATTTTACTATTTTGTCACATATTGTTCTCTAAAACAATCTTCAGAACCTAATTCCTTGAGTTGGAACACTAAAATGCATTTTTTAGACTTGGTTTAAGTATTGAGGGCTGTATTGAGTGTTTCATTGAGTTTCAAGAGTATAAAACCCCAAAAAATAAATATCGGAAGAGGATGTAAAAGGTGCAAAATTTACCTAAAACCATATGGCCCACTAGAAGAAACCATGTGGATTATTCAAAGAGCATGAGGGTGTCGCACAGTTTCGTATAACAACGTAAACATGACCATGAAGCTATTTTATACTTCTTCATATGGGATAAATGCATGGTTTGCTCATAGTTTCTTAAAATGTGCACATAAACCATGTCATTACCCTATATAGGCAGTAACCCATACATGTTTAGCACACAATTTGGCCAATCGTGAGGCCAAACCATGAACCTCATTTAAAGGTGTGAATTTACCCTTTTACCCTATTTTTTTATTTTATCTCCTCCCTCTTCTTCTCCTCTTACCCATTCATAGCAGCCCTCCACGGGAGATCCTTCTCTTCTATCATAGGAATGGAGGGAGCTCCTCCATCCGGTATCGAAATCTCTTTCTGTCAGTATCATTGGATGTGCATAGGTAAGCTCTTCATTCCTCATTTATAAGTTTCTCTCAAAATCTTAAATTCTATCTTGGAGTGAGTAAATTAACAATATTTTCAGGGTGTTTTCTATTTTTTTTATTTATCTATAGACATCTCAATTCAATCCTTGATATTGGATGAGTTAACCATACTTGGTATATTTTTTGTGTTATATAGATTTTCCCTCATTGTTTAGTTGATTTATAGAGTTTTTCATCAGTCCATGCACTGATATTTCTGTTTGATTCCTCTTAAATATGAAACTTAGTATGTAGAATATAAAACCCTATTTCTTTTAGTCATTTTATATGAAATTAAAGTCATTGAAGATCATGAAAATCGAGTTTCAAATGCCCCTTAATGTTTTATTTCTTGAATTACTTTAATTAAACAATTTATTTTCAAATAAAACAAGCAACTGTTGTTTTTTTTCTTATAAAATGTAAATGAGTTGATTAATTTGAGTGTGGAGGAGTGAACACTCCACTATATTATTACCTTGTGAGAAAACCATCACCTACGGGGTTGTGGCCTACATTTTATTAAAGTAAATTAATAGTTTGCAGTGGAATTAAAATTATTATGGCCTATTTGATACTATATTCATGTAGGGTGTTCACTATTTATTAATATTTTACACAACCATAGATACTTTTAGTTGTACTAGGAACTCTAAGTAAGTGGGATGATTTTGGCATGGAATTTTCTATTGGATTATTTATTATTAATAATTGAATGGTGACAAATGAAATTCTTAAGTACACGGGACTTATTATTCTATAATTGAAATGGTATATGGGTGTGGCCCTCTTATGTACACATGACTTGTGATGTGGCATGCTTTTAAAAATGGACTTCCTTATTGTTTGACCTGAAATGATTAAAATGTTATATGTTACTTGATTGATACTTTGGTATTTATTTACGAATATTTAATGATGGGATCATAGGATACTTTATTTATATGATTCCTTAAGTGATACATGGATTCCCACATAGGAATTGCGTGTACTGTCACATAGGTAGTAGAGATTATTATCCTCATGACTAATACTGGTACCCAAGGGGAGATACCATAAACATTATCAATAGAAATATGGTTATACCATGCCACAAGAGATACTATGTACCCTAAATTAGATACCTAGGATAGGATCAGTGGGTTATGCATATATACCATACTAAGAGTGATACTTTGGATTCCACTTTACATATCACCTTGGATGGACTCTTAGGGTGTTGGGTAATTATAGTGCTCCTGGGGTGATACTTGGGATTCCTCTTTATAAATATCCTTGGATTGGAATAGGATTCCTTTTTATTAAGAACCTTAATACCTCTTGTTTAAAGGACTAATAAATGCTAGCTTCTCAAGTTTAAGGATGTGTCCTCCAAGCCAAACAATATTCTTGGATTCAGTCTATGTTTGTATTCGGCCCTTATGATGGCCCAGTTATGTCCCCATATGCATAAAACTTATATATATATAAATATTATATTTGTTTAGTTTGACTGTGGTCTAGGTATTCTGGATTAGGAAAAAGTAGGTATAGTCATCCAGGTGTCCCTGATCAAACTGAACCAACTTGTTTACTTTTATTTTTTTGTTGCTTTACTAGTTATACATGTGCACTACTATATTTTATATTCATGGATATGATATATTTTCACACTTTTGGGGACGTCCTACTAAATATATATCACACCCTTTTGGGTTTCCATTGCATTCTGGTACTCAAACATACCTCATTAGTTTTATGATCAAGTTCATTGGATTGTGTGGTCATGATTTCACCTAAGAGTTAGGAGCATAAGACTAATCCAGAGCTCAGGATGCTCATATAAATGGCCCTTGGAGAATTTTTTATTTTATTTATTCATTTATTTTATTTTATCATGATATTTTTTATTTCTTATTTAGATTATGTAGCTTCATATGTAAAACAATGAATTATTGTATATTTTTCATGGGTTATATTATCAGTCATTATTATCTTATAATACCTTTAATTTTTACTTATTCTACTGTTGATTTATTTATCCATAATTATACCTCTACTATACTATGACCATGAGGGTATAGTCCCCCTATTTCACCATCATCAAACCCTCGATGCTTGTTAGAAGCCTCTTGTTTAGAGGGAGAGTAGTTTGAGGCCATGTGACTAACCAGATGGGAAAACTACATTATTGGATCCCAAGTCTGTATGATACAAATGTAAGGGTTGGAGTCCAGAGAACCATCTGTTTTATACTTTGATTACATGAATGTACTCTTATTATATATTTTTCATTGTTCTGCATGACTATAATATAATAATGTCTTAGAATATTTTTTTCCATTAATAATTTCATGTCAGATCCCCACTATGATGAGAACCTTGAAATTCTATAACAATATTCTTAAATAAAGTTCTATGGTTGGACGACATACTATGATAGGACACATAGTATAGATACCTTCGTGTGTAAGTACTCGTAAGTAGACGAGACTCTCTCTCATGGAGTTCACACTTGGTAATCTCTAAGATGGGAGATTATGAGAATAGACTCGTTAGTATCAATTCCACATATCATGGTGTCATTGTACATTGCAATCTACAAGCATGTGTAATGGTCCTTAGACTGGAAGATTATCATTAACTAATGTCATGACTCGTGCACTTAGATTTGCTGATGAAAACCGTCCTGAAGAGATTTTGCGGGAACTAGGGTACGTTTTGTGCATCACGAATGACATGTTTTTAATAGATAAGTCAATGAAGGACTTGTCCCTTCCATATTTATGGAAGTAGATATCTCGGGCCCTTTGATTTAAATAGAACTGTCACACAAATTCCATGGCCATGGTGTCATGACGAGTTTATTTCAAGAAGTCAAAGAATGACAGATCAAGCATATAGGTTTATGACACTACCATGAAACCTACTTGATGAGATATTGAGACAAAGGTATTAAGTTATGCAGTAAGCATTCGTATGGGGTGACACGTCAATGCAGTGTCAACTTCTTTCTCTTGGGTGCCTTGACCCATTGCTAGACAGAAATCTTGAAATTTAGGGAAGTCTGCCAAATTCCAATGAGAAAGAGGCCTAGAGGGTCACACACTAAGTGTATTAAAGTATGTCAAGTAGAATAAATATTATTCCCGTTATGTGGTGTAATAATTATTCAAGGAATCCTAAATTGTTTTAATGTTGGAGGAAGAATAAAATTAAAATAAGTACACTTTGTGTATTAATGATTACACGTTGTGTAGTTTTTATTTTGAAAACAAGTACACTCCGTGTAGTTTTTAACGAAAAACAAGTACACTCCATGTATTTAAGATTACAAGTCGTGTAGTTTTTTCAGTCAGGATTTTAATGAAATATTGTTTTATTAAATGATATTTATTATAATCAGCGTGAGCGCATGTCAAGGAATTAATGATTCGACATGGGGTTTTCAAAAGAGTTAATGAAATAAATAAAACGCATAACACATTTATTTATTTTCATAACTCTACAAACTCAAAGTCAATTATAAATATTCTCATAACCCCAACTATTTTTTGAAGAATTGTTGTGCACAACGATTCTGGATAATTCTCTTAAGACCGAAAGAACTCTTTCCTCTAAGAACACACTCAAGACTGAGAGAGATCCGCTTCATGGAATCAAGACGATCTAAGGTGGGAAATGCAAGCAAAGGTTTCTCCATGCTAGCACTAGGAGACACCTTTGGCGATGTCTAGAGATATGTTGTGCACGTGTGGATCACTGCTAGAGGAAGTCTACCCTTTACTTCTACGACGCAATGACGAATCACATCGGAACGTGACCAAGAATATCAACGAAGAATGAACATCCAAAATGTAACAACCCAAAATTTTGAATAAAGATTGTTTCCTAATTTTGTGTGTAATTTTATTTTATTTTATTTTTATACTCAACAAAAATGTTTTATTTGATAAACATGATTATAATTAAAATGAGACCTTTGGGTTTTGACTGTTATATGACCATTGTTCAATATGACCACTAGAAACTAAATGTTTCGATTATTTTCTCTAAATATAAGTAATCTTGGTTAATTATTATAGAAAGAAGATTCGATGGCCTCACCTAGTAGTCATGGACCGATCGAAGCCCATCTAACAGAGATTGGGAAGGAGGTAGCACCATTGGCCTTTGCTCTGGACCAAACACAAGCCGAACTTCATCATGTGAAGCTAGAACGGAATCGCCTTCGCGAGAAGTTCAAACTGATAGAAATTACTACTCGGGCAATGTTGACCGAGCCGCCCCAAGATTCTATCACCCTAGCACACCTTACTCTTAGGTCATATGCTGGTATTATAAGGGGCTATGTAACGAGACCGTAACTACCTTGTGTAATCCTTGTTTTAAATAAAAATTTGGATTTCTTTTTATGATGAAGTTTATGAATTTTCAAATGACTGGATAAAAATTGTATGCATATTTTTGATGAATTTTAGAAAAAGGATATTTTAAAAATGGTTGTGTAAACCTTAAATAATTAAAAATGTGTAATGATTTTCGCAAAATGGTCTTCTACAATTATGTTCATTACGAAATTTAGAGTCTAATAAGATCAACTTAATTTTTGATGAATAGTAAATTATGAATAGTGATTTTATGATTAGGATTAGTAATGTGTCCAAATGGATTAGTAATCTCACTTAAAGAAAGTATTAATATAAACTAGGCACCTTGATTAAGTAATGTGATTCAATAAAATGGTTAGATAATGGTTTCATAAATTATTATTCAAGTATTAGTTTTTTTCGGGTGAATAGTGTTTTTTAATTAAAAATTTAATTAAAAATATTTAGATAATTATTTTTATAAAACGGATTTCATTTTTGAACTCAGAGCATCGATATTATGTTATGGTAATTTTTGGGGTTTTTTTTCTGGAAAAATGAATTTTCGATGAATAGTGTTTTTATTTAAAAATTAAATTAAAAATATTTAGAAAATTATTTTTATAAAATGGATTTCATTTTTGAAATCAGAGCATTGATATTTGGTTAAGGTGAAATTTTGGGATTATTCTGAGAAAGTTGAATTTTCGGTGAATAGTGAAAGTATAGTTTTTAAGTTACGGGTGTTTAATGACATCATTAAATGATGTATTAAGTATATATTCAATATGGTCGAATTATGAATAGTAAGATAAGGTGTGAGGTGTCCCAAGTGGCCAATACCATGGGCAAATACCATGGGCAAGCCCATGGTTTTGCCAAAACCACTAGTGAGGTGTCCCTTGGCCATTAATGCCTTGTCCCCTCACTTTCCCTATAAATACCAAGACCTCCTCTCATAAATTCGACTCCCCACTCCTCCCCAACGAAGTTCTGGTCTCATTATCTCCCAAGGAGTCCTCCCAAGGTGCCCCAAGCCCTCAAGGTCCCAGCCTTTGAGGTTTAAGAGTTACATTTTAAGGTAAGGGATCTGACCCCTCTCTTTCTTTTCAAGTGATCTCTTTTATGTCATTCCTTTTATGCTCCATGTTCTTATGTTGGAGGATATTCTTTTATACTCCTCTTACTGCCCTTTTTATGTTCATATGATGAGAGACCCCCTCTTACTCTCATCATTTCGTTTTAAGAATGTTTAAGTGGCGCCGTTAGGCTGCCGAATTTTTAAGGGATTCTTTCACCTTCCTTGTTCTCAAGTTCTATTTTCGTTCAAGTCTTTCATGTTCCTTTTTATTATGTTGGGGTATGATCTCTAAATTTATCATACTGGTCTTTTATGATCATATGATGAGAGAACCCATTTTATCTCTTCAATTCAGTATTTTGAAGTTTTAAGTGGCGCCGTTAGGCTGCCGAATGTTTAAGTGGTTCTTCACCCTTCTTGTTTTGAAGTTCTACTTTCATGTCCATTCTTTCAAGTTACATTATATTATGTTGGGGTATGATCTCTACATCTATCATACTGGACTCTTATGTTCATATTATGATAGACCCTATTTGACCTTGTCAATTCAATTTTGTTGAAGTTTAAGTGGCGCCGTTAGGCTGCCGAATGTTTAAGTGGTTCTTCACCCTTCTTGTTTTGAAGTTCTACTTTCATGTCCATTATTTCAAGTTACTTTCTATTATGTTGGCGTATGATCTCTACATCTATCATACTGGACTCTTATGTTCATATGATGAGAGACCCTATTTGACCTTGTCAATTCAATTTTGTTGAAGTTTAAGTGGCGCCGTTAGGCTGCCGAATGTTTAAGTGGTTCTTCACCCTTCTTGTTTTGAAGTTCTACTTTCATGTCCATTCTTTCAAGTTACTTTCTATTATGTTGGGGTACGATATCTACATCTATCATACTGGACTCTTATGTTCATATGATGAGTGACCCTATTTGACCTTGTCAATTCAATTTTGTTGAAGTTTAAGTGACGCCGTTAGGCTGCTGAATTCTCACAAGAGAAATCTTATTTTTGTCTTCCTTTAATATTCTTCATTTCACATGGTATATTTTCAAATTTCATTACCATGTTATTAAATCCCTTATATTTTGTTCCTCTACTGTTTGATGGGTCATTTATGAATGTTTGACCCATGTCCCCTCTCTTCTAAATGTTTTCTAAAACCTTGTAACATAGCCGTTATGCTGCAGAATTTTCGTCTCAAAGTGCCTCTCTCTCTTTTCTAAAAATTATTTTATGTTATAAAGTGAATATTCAAAGCTCTTATTTCTACAGGGGTATTCACATATATATCAAAATGTTCTATTTTAAATTCTGGGATTTACATACATGAAACCCTCTTTCCCTTTCCGTGGGTTTAAAGTGACATAAAGATCATGTCTTTAAAGTAGTTTTTAAAACGTTATGATTATGAAATGAAACCCATTTGTTTTATGCTATATGGGTTGTTTATGAAATGATTGATGATGATATATGTGGCTCACATGATAATAAAGGCAAATTTAAGGGTGCGCCCTGATAGCGCTCCAATGCATTGGGTAAAGACTTAATCTCTAGAGATGACCATTTTAACGACGCCTTGGTGAATAACCTTGGTAATTTTTAACGACACCTTGGGGATGGACCTTGGTGAAATGAAACGATTGTCAATATTAAATGTTGCAGCCACATCTTCAAGTTATGAAAAATGTTGTTTTTATTATGATATGCCTCATGATTTCATTTTCATGCCTTAAAGTTCTTTTCATGACTTTATTGATGTATCTCAAGTTCATATGTAAAATGTTTCTCTTGTTTCCCTTACTGGGCCTTCTGCTCACCCTTTCCTTTGATGTATGTCCCCAGGTTATGAGATGCAGTAATGAACCTAGGATGAACATAAGGAGAAGCCTTTCAAGTGTTTAAGAAGAATGTTTTTTTTTGTTTATTGTTTTAATTTCCTGGTTTCCAAGACACTAAACCTTAAAGATCCTCAGTTTTGTATAATGTAATGAAAGTTTATGTGATAAAAAGGCGGGATGCTATAGTTGGTATCAAATGATGGTTTAGTTATTTGTGGAAATTAGGATATGAAAACTCTAGGAAGAACCCTATGGAAAAGTTTAAATATAGGAAATCTTCCTGGTATTTTGGTGAGTATTGAGTAAGGGGTTTCCAAGCAAATACATCCCTGTCTGGATACGAGCAGGTAGAGGTGGCTCTGGCACAGATGTACATAGGGGTAAAACCCGAAAACACCGATTTGAGCTAGACTCGAACGGGAACTGGTACACGACAACGGGCCTTGCTGCACTCTTGGTTACGACACTCTCGGGGGATATGCTTTGGTAAATTCATAAGCTTAGTATGAACCATTATTAAAGGAACAAGGATAAAACATAATAAAGATTCACATAAGAATATATGATCATGGATAACCTAGATTGGAACCTAGGGGATCACAAGTTAGGGTATACTTTTATTCTACATGTTTATCCTTTTATGCTTAAAGTTTCCTTTTCATGATTATTAGCTAAGTAAATAAGCCACTAATTATAGTTTATTTTCTTAGTTAATGGCGAGAAATGGAAGAACATGTCCCAAAAACCAATGTGATAGGAAATGCGACGATTGTCATGTTAATACGACAGAGATGATTAGGGGATTAAAATATGATTATTATTTTGGAAGACGTTCATTATTTTGGGAACCATATTTGATCAAGGTAAATAGATTACTACGGTATTTTCATTGAGGAGTAAGGTTGACTTATATTTTGAAGAATCGATGAATTTAAGGTGAAGTTATAATAATTTAGGTTAATTATGGGAATGAATAACCTATCTTGGGTAAAATATATTTAGGTTAGCTACTTTTTTTTATAAGATGTTAGGAGTGGTTGATGTTGTCTGGAGATGAACAATGAAGTTGTTTTGGAAGACTATGTTATCAAATCCTTATTGTATTTGGGTTTCAATCTTAGTTTGGTTTGTTTTGAGTAATTTTAAGGACCGTTATTTATGCAATGGTCTATGATGAACTTTGGGTAGTACCATGGAACTTTGATGATTTAAAAGTAGTTTCCATTCCTATGGGATTCTTTCTTTTTGAAGAGTTGTTTTACCTTAACCTTTCTGTTTTTGGGATAATGTTTAAATATAGAAGAAATAGATAGTTAATCTTTTGTGGATTATATGATTCTTTATAAGATGATTCTTGTGTTTTGATGAGACCAAGTAGTTTTGAATGCTCATCTTTTGGGAGAAAAGATTAGATTTGGTAGAAACTTATTAAAAGGTTAAACTATACTTGAAGGTAGGTATATTTTCTTATGTTTTTGTTCTACGTAGTAAATGAATTCCTCAAAATTATTAAAAGAAACGTAAAACAAAAATGTTGTTGGTTTACGTTTCCTACTAGGTAATCAAAGCCCGTTTACACACAACATAAGTTTGGGATTTTCTCGTGGTCAACGTTCTCCTAATCATGTTTTCTATCACTCTCCCTCAGAACATGACCCTTTGTTTTCTCCTCCATGTCCATGTTTTCCTACATGGAATCCTAGTGTGGGCTAACTCGGGTGACCTTCGTAATTCCCTTTCATTCTTTTAAAGTAATAGTTTTACCAACTCCTTTTCCGATGTGGGACTTTCAATGAAATTTCAAAACCTAATTTTAAAAAAATTGCGAGGACGCAATTTCTTAAGGGGGGAAGATTGTAACAACCCAAAATTTTGAATAAAGATTGTTTCCTAATTTTGTGTGTAATTTTATTTTATTTTATTTTTATACTCAACAAAAATGTTTTATTTGATAAACATGATTATAATTAAAATGAGACCTTTGGGTTTTGACTGTTATATGACCATTGTTCAATATGACCACTAGAAACTAAATGTTTCGATTATTGTCTCTAAATATAAGTAATCTTGGTTAATTATTATAGAAAGAAGATTCGATGGCCTCACCTAGTAGTCATGGACCGATCGAAGCCCATCTAACAGAGATTGGGAAGGAGGTAGCACCATTGGCCTTTGCTCTGGACCAAACACAAGCCGAACTTCATCATGTGAAGCTAGAACGGAATCGCCTTCGCGAGAAGTTCAAACTGATAGAAATTACTACTCGGGCAATGTTGACCGAGCCGCCCCAAGATTCTATCACCCTAGCACACCTTACTCTTAGGTCATATGCTGGTATTATAAGGGGCTATGTAACGAGACCGTAACTACCTTGTGTAATCCTTGTTTTAAATAAAAATTTGGATTTCTTTTTATGATGAAGTTTATGAATTTTCAAATGACTGGATAAAAATTGTATGCATATTTTTGATGAATTTTAGAAAAAGGATATTTTAAAAATGGTTGTGTAAACCTTAAATAATTAAAAATGTGTAATGATTTTCGCAAAATGGTCTTCTACAATTATGTTCATTACGAAATTTAGAGTCTAATAAGATCAACTTAATTTTTGATGAATAGTAAATTATGAATAGTGATTTTATGATTAGGATTAGTAATGTGTCCAAATGGATTAGTAATCTCACTTAAAGAAAGTATTAATATAAACTAGGCACCTTGATTAAGTAATGTGATTCAATAAAATGGTTAGATAATGGTTTCATAAATTATTATTCAAGTATTAGTTTTTTCGGGTGAATAGTGTTTTTTAATTAAAAATTTAATTAAAAATATTTAGATAATTATTTTTATAAAACGGATTTCATTTTTGAACTCAGAGCATCGATATTATGTTATGGTAATTTTTGGGGTTTTTTCTGGAAAAAATGAATTTTCGATGAATAGTGTTTTTATTTAAAAATTAAATTAAAAATATTTAGAAAATTATTTTTATAAAATGGATTTCATTTTTGAAATCAGAGCATTGATATTTGGTTAAGGTGAAATTTTGGGATTATTCTGAGAAAGTTGAATTTTCGGTGAATAGTGAAAGTATAGTTTTTAAGTTACGGGTGTTTAATGACATCATTAAATGATGTATTAAGTATATATTCAATATGGTCGAATTATGAATAGTAAGATAAGTTGTGAGGTGTCCCAAGTGGCCAATACCATGGGCAAATACCATGGGCAAGCCCATGGTTTTGCCAAAACCACTAGTGACGTGTCCCTTGGCCATTAATGCCTTGTCCCCTCACTTTCCCTATAAATACCAAGACCTCCTCTCATAAATTCGACTCCCCACTCCTCCCCAACGAAGTTCTGGTCTCATTATCTCCCAAGGAGTCCTCCCAAGGTGCCCCAAACCCTCAAGGTCCCAACCTTTGAGGTTTAAGAGTTACATTTTAAGGTAAGGGATCCGACCCCTCTCTTTCTTTTCAAGTGATCTCTTTTATGTCATTCCTTTTATGCTCCATGTTCTTATGTTGGAGGATATTCTTTTATACTCCTCTTACTGCCCTTTTTATGTTCATATGATGAGAGACCCCCTCTTACTCTCATCATTTCGTTTTAAGAATGTTTAAGTGGCGTCGTTAGGCTGCCGAATTTTTAAGGGATTCTTTCACCTTCCTTGTTCTCAAGTTCTATTTTCGTTCAAGTCTTTCATGTTCCTTTTTATTATGTTGGGGTATGATCTCTAAATTTATCATACTGGTCTTTTATGATCATATGATGAGAGAACCCATTTTATCTCTTCAATTCAGTATTTTGAAGTTTTAAGTGGCGCCGTTAGGCTGCCGAATGTTTAAGTGATTCTTCACCCTTCTTGTTTTGAAGTTCTACTTTCATGTCCATTCTTTCAAGTTACTTTATATTATGTTGGGGTATGATCTCTACATCTATCATACTGGACTCTTATGTTCATATTATGACAGACCCTATTTGACCTTGTCAATTCAATTTTGTTGAAGTTTAAGTGGCGCCGTTAGGCTGCCGAATGTTTAAGTGGTTCTTCACCCTTCTTGTTTTGAAGTTCTACTTTCATGTCCATTCTTTCAAGTTACTTTCTATTATGTTGGGGTATGATCTCTACATCTATCATACTGGACTCTTATGTTCATATGATGAGAGACCCTATTTGACCTTGTCAATTCAATTTTGTTGAAGTTTAAGTGGCACTGTTAGGCTGCCGAATGTTTAAGTGGTTCTTCACCCTTCTTGTTTTGAAGTTCTACTTTCATGTCCATTCTTTCAAGTTACTTTCTATTATGTTGGGGTATGATATCTACATCTATCATACTGGACTCTTATGTTCATATGATGAGTGACCCTATTTGACCTTGTCAATTCAATTTTGTTGAAGTTTAAGTGACGCCGTTAGGCTGCTGAATTCTCACAAGAGAAATCTTATTTTTGTCTTCCTTTAATATTCTTCATTTCACATGGTATATTTTCAAATTTCATTACCATGTTATTAAATCCCTTATATTTTGTTCCTCTACTGTTTGATGGGTCATTTATGAATGTTTGACCTATGTCCCCTCTCTTCTAAATGTTTTCTAAAACCTTGTAACATAGCCGTTATGCTGCAGAATTTTCGTCTCAAAGTGCCTCTCTCTCTTTTCTAAAAATTATTTTATGTTATAAAGTGAATATTCAAAGCTCTTATTTCTACAGGGGTATTCACATATATATCAAAATGTTCTATTTTAAATTCTGGGATTTACATACATGAAACCCTCTTTCCCTTTCCGTGGGTTTAAAGTGACATAAAGATCATGTCTTTAAAGCAGTTTTTAAAACGTTATGATTATGAAATGAAACCCATTTGTTTTATGCTATATGGGTTGTTTATGAAATGATTGATGATGATATATGTGGCTCACATGATAATAAAGGCAAATTTAAGGGTGCACCCTGATAGCGCTCCAATGCATTGGGTAAAGACTTAATCTCTAGAGATGACCATTTTAACGACGCCTTGGTGAATAACCTTGGTAATTTTTAACGACACCTTGGGGATGGACCTTGGTGAAATGAAACGATTGTCAATATTAAATGTTGAAGCCACATCTTCAAGTTATGAAAAATGTTGTTTTTATTATGATATGCCTCATGATTTCATTTTCATGCCTTAAAGTTCTTTTCATGACTTTATTGATGTATCTCAAGTTCATATGTAAAATGTTTCTCTTGTTTCCCTTACTGGGCCTTCTGCTCACCCTTTCCTTTGATGTATGTCCCCAGGTTATGAGATGCAGTAATGAACCTAGGATGAACATAAGGAGAAGCCTTTCAAGTGTTTACGAAGAATGTTTTTTTTGTTTATTGTTTTAATTTCCTGGTTTCCAAGACACTAAACCTTAAAGATCCTCAGTTTTGTATAATGTAATGAAAGTTTATGTGATAAAAAGGCGGGATGCTATACAAAAGGTACTTCTTGTCAATTAATTAATTACATTATAAACAACCTACGACGATCCACTTTTTTGGTTCTGAGACCTTTCTTCTTATTTGTCTATTTCTGTGAATCGATCCATGGAGACTTGTGTTTATCATCATATTGATCCCGGATTGATCATTGCTAATGACAAAAAGCTAAGTGGGCACATCCACCCATGAGATTCCGCTACGACCTAAACCTTTAATTGGTATCAAAGGGAGGTTACAACGTTGATTATAGTGATTTAATTTTTGTTTATAATTTATACATTTATATTTGATTCAATTCGTGATAAATCATTCTATTAAACTGAATGAATGAGATATGTTCTTCCTTCTTAGTTTCTTGATTCACATCACATAAACAACCTTTTAATTTTAATTTTGATTAAAATAAAAAATGAGGAACTCATCCAGAGGAGACACTATTTCTATCTATACAACATGGGAATACATGGCGTGTAATGAAAACTACATGTCATGTACGTAGGTTCAACGAACCGGTATTGGTCCACCAAACCACACCGTGTGAATTGAGTATACCTGAGTTTTATTACACTGTGTTGACAAAAAATGAATGGTGCATGGAACCGGAATACACGAAGTTTATGTTGAATCAACATGATGTGTAGTCCGATCTAGCCTGAGTGAAACCATGTACAAGGAGAAGCTGTGTTCTGCGTACACGGGATTACCAGGCTTGTAACTATGTAACAATGAAGTACATGTCGTGTTAGATTAATCTATACGCCATGTAATCCAAAATTTCCAATGTAGAGAAAACACACCAAAGCCCTCGGTGTGTACTTTGGATAAAGGGTGAAAATAAATACACGCCATGTTAATATAAACTACACGCCGTGTACTTTCCAGAAATGGAATTTCACCAGGTTTCTCCAAAAGTACAAAGACTTGTACATGGGATATGGATGAGAATAATCTCAAGGAAATTCAGAAAGGAATTTAAGATAAAGAATTGATTAATTATAAGCTCATAATTAATTAATTTCAATTGTGACTTACCTTAAATAATAGAAAGATTAAAAGAATTTGAATTATAAATATGCGTAAATGTCTTTTCATGCTATGGATGATCATGAACGTGACCAAAGACCCTTTGTATGTGTGTTTGGTTTCATTTAAATTTGTTTAATTTAAATTCATTAGCCTACGATCCTTCTTCCAATAAAATGTAGGGCCTGCAAGCCCATGGTTTCTTTAATGTAAACCCCATGTAATGGAGGATCTCCCAAGCTAGAGGAGACGGTTCAAAACCCGGAGCTGAGGAGAAACCAACCCAAGAAGATACAATGGTGGACAGGTGGGAGCTGCAAAACACAAACCATCGGTTCAAGGTGTTTTCTCTTAGTCAGGGTTAGCTTATCAAACCACTAGATAAGTTAACCAGTAAAATCTCATGATCATGCCATCTTATTTTATTTCTGTATGATTTCATGGTTTATTTACTATGTATCTGTTGTCATGATCACATAGTTAATAAAATGAAAAATCATGAAAATATGGAATAAAATAAAAACCGGACTTTGCGTAAACATTATCAGAACATGGTTAATAACTTAAGAAAGAATCAATTAATATTAACAAGAATGTGATAATGCGAAACTACATATAATATATTAAAATCCCTCAATACCATATTATGTTAGACCAAGCCTTCTGTTACTTGATTAAGGGTAAGACTCAATAAAAATATGTGTTTGACCAACCCCTGTTGGGAAACTTACTTTTATAAAGTAATCCCTTATTAAAGGTTTCGGGTTCACTTAACCATATTACATCAAGAGGAGTATACCTTTCTAGACTTGATGTAATATTGGGGACAAGAGTTGAGGAAATCCCACTCAGGATTTTAGGATTGAGGAGTCCACTCAATAGAAAAAGGATTTGCAAGCTCATAGTTGGCAAAGACCTACCTACCTAAATACCTTAAAATAACTTGACCAACCCTTGTTGGGGTTATTCAAAGGGGAATATGGATCCTTTCCACTAGAATGTCAAACCAACTAGACATTCTGTGTTCAATGGTGAGGGCCATTGGGACTTGATAAAATAGTGGGAGAATTAATAAATTCATTTACTATTTTTCATAAAATGTAATCAAAAGGTACTGATAAATCTGCTCTTTTAATTGGTAGAATCAATATGAAAAACTCTTCAACCACATTTTCTCTGTGATCAACTCTGGACAAAGACAATATTCTCACCAGCAGTAACTTTCAGGAATGTTTTAGGCACCATTGGGTTATCCTATGCCATGAATGAAAGTTTTATGTGTTGGAGTCCTCACTTCCTGATTCGCCTTCCCAAGGGGCGAGTGATAAAGATTTCATGGTCTATGATTAACATTTTAATGATGCACTAGACATTAAATGTTTGATGTTATCATAAATTTTGAGTGAGCTCGTGAAGTCTCATGAAGACATGGAGGCCTATAGCATGCTCGAGCACCTCTGTGGTCTATACCAGTAGAGAGAAAGATAGGAAAGGTTTGAGATCTCCAATGCTCTATTTTAGAGCAAGCTTGGAGAGGGTGCCCCATCCAAGACTCATGTAGTCAAGATCATTGGCTACATTGAGCGCTTGGAGGTTTTAGGGTTTAAATTCCCCAAAAAACTAGGTAGTGATCTCATTCTTGCATCACTCCCCCAGAGCTTCTCAAACTTTGTTGTAAACATCAACATGAACAACATTGATAAGTTTATATCTGATTTTGTTATCCTCATTCACCAAGTAGAAAATTACATGAAGTATGAAAATCCTTCTGTCCTCATGGTGAATAAAAGGAAAGGGAAGAAAAATATCTTTAAGCCCAAATATTCTTCAAGGCCTTCCATGAAAAGGAATATCAAAGGGGAGTCAAGAGAACAGGAGGATGTTTGTTTCACATGTGGCAAGAAGGGCCACTGCAAGAAAAAATTCACCCTGCCAAGGAAGCAAGGGGAAATTTCAGGTGAATTTGTTATCGAATGCAATCTATATTTTTCTACCAATTAGGTATTAGATACTACTTGCGGTGCTCACATATGTATCCAAATATAGGAACCAAGTAGATTTAGAAATATTGACCAAGGTGAGGTGGATCTACGAGCATCCAATAGAGCCAGACTCGTTGTTGTAACTGTCGGAGACTACCACCTCACATTGCCTACTAGGATGGTCTTGGTTTTGAAAGGATTTTTTTATGTACCCTCTGTAACCAAAAACATTATTTCAGTATCCAGACTATGTTTGGAAATGGATGTTGCTACTTTTATAAAGATAGCATTTTTTTTGGTAGAGAAAATTTATATAATGGCCTTTATGTGTTAGACTACACAAACCAAGTAATGGAAATCGATGACCAAGTTAATTCACATGACTCATACCACACTCAACTTTGGCATCACCGGCTAGGTCATGTCAATGAAAAACGTTTCAAAAAAATTACATCAAGATGGATATTTAGATTCTTTTGAACTAAAACCACTTGGTGTATGTCATGCATGTCTACAAGGCAAAATGACCAAAGCCCCATTTAGTGGGAAAGGTGAAAGGGCTAAAGCGCTTCTAAAATTAGTTCACACAGATGTGTGTGGACCATTTCTAGTTGAAGAAGGGGGTGGGTTCTCGTACTTCATAACTTTCATTGATGATTTTAGTAGATATGGATATATTTACTTAATGAGGTATAAGTCAGATTCTTTTGATCGGTTCAACGAATACAAGAAGGAAGTTGAGAACCTGCTTGGTAAGAAGATTAAGAAACTCCTCTCAGACAGATGAAGAGAATATATTAATCAGAACATCGTTGATTTCTTACGGGAGTTTGGGATTCTATCTCAACTCACTCCTCCTTACACACCTCAGTGGAATGGTGTAAGTGAAAGGAAGAACCACACCCTGTTGGCCATGGTGAGATGAATGATGAGTCATGCGAGCCTTCCATTATCCTTCTGAGGATATGCATTACAAATAGCAGCACACATACTAAACCAAGTACCAACTAAATCGATAAATGGTATTCCATACGAGTTATGGAGTGGACATATATCCATGTTATTGAATTTACATGTGTGGGGTAGAGAAGAATTTGTTAAGGCCTCTTCAGGTAACAAAACTGCACCTCAAGGAACAAAGTGTGTCTTTATGGGATATCCCAAGGAAACAAGGGGATATTTCCTATACAACCCCTCAGAAAAAAAGGTTACAGTGGAAAGACACGCCATATTTCTTTGAGATGGAGCACATCTCCAAAAGAGATAGTGGGAGCGAGATAGACATCGATGAACTTGAGGCTCAAGATACACATGAGTTGGTTCAAGAACACATTCCACAAAGCCCCATGGAAGAACAATCTTTTCTAGAGATACATGAACTACGTAGGAGCATATGAGAGCTGAGAGAACCAAAACGATATGGTTTTCTTGTCACTAAGGATGGTGACTCATTATTGGTTGACAATGATGATCCTCTTACCTAAAAGGAAGCAGTTGAAGGCACAAACGTTTCCAAGTGGCAAGAAGCCATGAATTCTGAAATGGATTCCATGTACCAAACTGAAGTCTGGATTTTGGTAGATCCTCCAGTTGATGTAAAGCCTATTGGTAATAAATGGGTATTCTAGATGAAACTAGACATGGAAGGGCAAGTCAGCACCTATAAGGCACGACTGGTTGCCAATGGTTTTAGACAACGTCAAGGAATTAACTATGATAAAATCTTTTCACCAGTTGAGATGCTGAAATCTATCAAAATTTTACTGGCCATTGCAGCTTACCATGACCATGAAATTTGGAAAATGGATGTCAAAACAGCATTCCTTAACGGGAACCTCCAGGAAGATGTCTACATGAGACAACCTGAATGGTTTGTGACTCCAAATGGTGAAAACAAGGTATTCAAGTTGTAAAAATCCATTAATGAATTAAATAAAGAATCAAGGTCATGGAACATTCATTTTGATGAAGCTATAACGGAATTTGGATTTGTTAAGAATGAACGTGAACCTTGTGTCTATAAGAGGTTTAGTGGAAGTGCAGTCATTTTTCTAATAGTATATGTTGATGACAAATTACTAATTGGAAATGAAGTACCTGTGTTATATTCAGTTAAGGCATGGTTAGATAAATTCTTATCCATGAAAGACTTGGGCGTGGAAGCATATATTCTTTGGTTCAAGATCCATTGTGATAGATCCTGGAGAATGATGGGCCTGAGTCAAAGTACATACATTGACAAGATACTGAAGAGATTCAGTATGGAACAATCCAAGAGGGGATTGTCGATAGTGTAACATGGAATTCATCTTTCCAAGAAAATTTGACCTCAGACACATGAGTAAAGAAAGAAAATGGCAAGGATCCCTTACACATACGTGATTGGGTCAGTCCTGTATGCTATGATATGTACAAGGCTAGATGTTTCTTATGCATTAAGTGCGGTAGGCAGATATCAAGATAATCTAGGAGACATCCATTGGATGGCAGTAAAGACCATCCTTAAGTATCTGCGGCATACTAAGGATATTTTCCTGGTGAATGGAGGAGATGAGGAACTATTCATCAGAGGACATGTAGATGCTAGTTTCTAAACTGATCAAAATGACATGAAGTCTCAAAATGGATACATCTTCAGTTTCAATGGAGGTGCAGTGAGCTGGAAGAGCTCAAAGCAAAGTGTGGTGGAAGATTCTATAGCAGAGTCCGAGTATATCGCAGCTTCTGAGGCAGCTAAAGAAGCAGTATGGATGTGAAGATTCATCCAAGAGTTAGATATAGTACCTAGCAGTTAATATCCTATCATGCTCTCTTGTGATAATACTGCAGCGGTGGCACTTGAAAAAGAGACAAGGTCACATCAGTAGACAAAGCACATACTTTAGAAGTATCATCTCTTGAGGGATTTTTCTCAGAGAGGTGAAGTTGCGGTGATCATTATTTCCACGAAAGACAACATGGAAGACCCCTAGAATAAAGCCTTGACTCAGTAGAAACATGATCATCATGTGAGGTCTAGTGGACTAAAAGTAATAGACAGTTGGCTCTAGTACAAGTGGGAGTTTGTAAGGGTTGGTGTCCTGAGAACCAAATATTTTTTTACTTTGATTACATGAATGTACTCTTATTATATATTGTTCATTTTTCTATATGACTATAATATGATAATGACCTAGAATATTTTTTGCATTAATTAGGTCATGGAAGATCCCCGCTATGATGAGAACCTTGAAATTCTATAACAATATTCTTAAATAAAGTTCTGCAGTTGGATGACATACTATGATTGGACACATAGTATATAGTCCGTCATGTGCGAGCACTCGTAAGAAGACGAGACTCTCTCTCATGGAGATCGAACATGGTAATCTCCAGGATGGGAGATTATGAGAACAGACCCTCCAGTAGAAATTCTGCATGTCTTGGCGTCCTTGGACATTTCTATCTACGAGCATGTATAACGGCCCTTAGACTAGAATATTATCATTAACTCATGTCATTACTCGCGCACTTAGATTTGCTGATGAAAAATGTCACAAAGAGAGTTGGAGGGAAGTAGGGTACGTTGGGTGCATCACGAATGACATGTTGTTAATGGATATGTAGAGGAAGGATTTTCCCCTTCCATATTTATGGAAGTAGATATCTTAGGCCCTTTGATTGAAATAGAACTGTTGCCCAAATTCCATGTCCATGGTGTCACAACAAGTTTATTTCTAGAAGTCAAAGAATGACAGATCCAGCATATAGGTTTATGACACTACCATGAAACCTTCTTGATGAGATATTGAGACAAAGGGATTAAATTACACAGTAAGCATTCATATGAGGTGACACGTCAATGTGGCATCAACTTCTTTCTATTAGGTGCCTTGACCCATTGCTAGACATTAATCTTGGACTTTAGGGAAGCCTACCTAATGCCAATGAGAAAGAGACCTAGAGGGTCACAAACTAAGTGTATCCAAGTATCTCAAGTAGAATAAAGATTATTCCCATACATGGTTTAATAATTATTCAAGGAATCCTAAATCGTTTTATTGTTGGGGGAAGAATAAAATGAAAAGAATTACACACCGTGTATTAATGATTACACGCTGTGTAGTTTTTATTTTGAAAACAAGTACACGCCGTATATTAATGATTACACGCCGTTTAGTTTTTAATGAAAATCAAGTACATACCGTGTATTTATTAATACACACCATTTAGTTATTCCAATTTAAATTTTGAGGAAATATTGTTTTATTAAACGATATTTATTATAATCAGTGTGGGCGCATGTCAAGGAATTAATGATTCGACATGGGGTTTTCAAATGAGTTAATGAAATAAATAAAATATGTAACGCATTTATTTATTTTCATAACTCTACAACCTCAAACTCGATTATAAATATCCTCATAACCCGAAATCTTTTCTAAAGAATTTTTGTGCACAACGATTCTGGAGAATTCTCTCAAGACCGAAAGAACTCCTTCCTCCGAGAACACTCTCATGACCAAGAGAGATACTCTTCATAAGATCAAGATGATCTAAGGCAGGCACCATAAGAAAAGGTTTCTCCATGATAGCACTCGGAGACACCTTTGGCGATGTCCATAGATACGTGGTGCACGTGTGGATCACTGCTAGAGGAAGCATACCCTTGGCTTCTGCGATGCAATGATGAATCACATCGGAATGTGATCAATAATATCAACAAATAAAGAACACCCAAAAGGTAATTCTTGTCAATTAATTAAATTAATTATAATCAACCTGTGACGATCCACTTTTGTGGTTATGGGACCTTTCTTCTTATTTGTCTATTTCTATGAATCGATCTGTGGAGAATGGCATTTATCGTTGTATTGATCCAGGATTGATCATTGCTAATGAAAAAAATCCAAGTGGGAACATCCACCCAAGTGCTTCCGCTGCGCCTAGAACCTTCAACAAAGTGGTGTCAAAGGTGGTTTATTTTCCTTTTACTTACTATTTTTGGATAATAAATTGGAGAATAGAAATATGTCAGTTTCTGGAATATATCCATGTCATGGAGTGATCACCTGACACATGGGGAAATGACCAAGTGGCTAGATATGGGACTATTTTTTGTGTTGTTCATTGTTACATTTGATTATGATTTCACCTTTATTAAGAAATATACTTTTCACTATTTACTGAGTTATACGATTTTTGGTATTTTACCCTTAACATCATATGGAAAGGAAATATGATTATATGCATCATTATTGGCACATTGAGATTAAAATTCCATGCATATTCATTGCCATGTAGGTTTCATTCTTAGGCTTCCTGACATTGTGATATGTTCCTTGAGTGTTATTCCATGCTTCTTTGATTTATTTAGAATTTTTTTCATACAACATGATCTTATGATTATTGTGTCATGTTGTATGATTGTTTATTATTTTTATCTTCTTACTATGATTAGGTAATTATTTATTATGGTTTTTGGTGTTTATTTCATGTGATGGTATGCCTAGTTGTAATTTTTAATATAGAATTTGTTATTAAAGTGTCTACATCAATATAAATGGATTTTTTCCATATACCTTGATGGTAAAACCTCAACTAAACATTCATGAAATGTTTTATCCACAGACCATCAGTTTCATAGGTTGAAACATATTGGTTGTGATTAAATGGGATTCAATTTATAATCTATAAAGTGTATGGGTTCTTTATAAATTGGAAAATGTAAACCCATAATATATGATTTTGATATTCCTTTAAACCATTTTATAAATATGGAAGCTACTAGTTTTGTTTTTACATGAAATTATTTCCTATATAAAGGCTTGTAACTCTGTCACGTGGGCATGAAGACCCGTATGACTAAATTCTTAAATGCACAACTGAACCATGTAGGTTAGTTCAGGCATGTTTCATATAAAATACCCCACTAAGGGTGTAATAGGATCTTTGAAGAATTAACGGGACCCTAATAGGTCACCTTTACATTATCTTTTATATTTAGTAATTAAACCCATGGGATTATGTCTATGATATATAGAGATGGTCATTTAAAGTATCTGTAGCTACTTATATGGTTCACATATAGACGTATGGTGGAATATTACTTGACCATCCCCTTTTTAATTTATAAAATCTCTGATATATGCTTTTGAGATGCATTTTTATGAGGTATTAGTTAATTAAAATTCCAATTTCAACATAAAGAGTGTTTTCCCCTATAGTTTGGAATTAACACTTTCTTTAACTAAGCCAAATGTGAGACCCTTATGAATAAATAAAGTAGATAAATGGAATTTATGTAATAATTTTCTTAATTATGACCATATTTCAGTGAAATAGATGATTCTTATAATGAAGTTTGATAAAAAAATTTGTGTTCCTTGCGACTTTCTCCAAATAAAGTACCAAATAATTTTTCCTGATGACTACCATTAGATGTTTCTTAAGTATAAACCTTAAAATTTTTAAATAAATACATGAAAATTAGTGTAATTCATTAAAATGAAACCTTATTTTTTAATATTCTCTCAACCCACATGTAAGGGTTAGTTTATATGTTTCTTTTCTGGTTTCTTGAAATGGTAACATGAGTGTTGTTGTAGACTTATTTTTCTATAGCTTGGAGATAAATGATAGAAAGTAGGGCATAGTGATATCCCTAGTGTCACAAAGCTATAGTATTAACACTTTATGATTCATTACGGGGCTAACCCAAGGTAGGTATCTCACTTATAAATTTAAAATATTTCTAATTGATCTAATGAAATTTCTGATGTGTGGTACTGTTTTGGTGTTGTTTTTACCATATAGGAATTAAATTTTTAAAATGAAACTCTGGTCTTGATGGGGTTTCATTCAATAATTTGACCATTTTTATGGGCATGATCATCATGTATTTATTGGATTCAATAGGTTAGACATTCTTGTCAAATTTTCAACTATGTAGTTGGTCGTGTGACCCTTCGTTTTTCAGTGGTGGATGAATTGGGAGTTCTTCAATCAGATTAGAAGTTGTACAAAGTAAAAAAAACTCAAAAATTAAACCTCTTTTACAGGCCACCAGATATTGGGATGTATAAGGATGATGAGCCTAGGGATATTATCAAGGATGTGTTGGTTGGATTTTGAAATCTCTGGGTAGTATGTGTTATTACACACGATTTTGTCAAGTTGCTAAATAGTATAGTGAACCATATTAGTTCAGTAATAATAATTAGGTCCTTGAGATATTATTCTATGTTCACAGGTCATATATGTTTTAAATTTTACTAGGATTTATAGGAAATCAGACTCATCTCAATGCTCATGATGGTGTCACAAAAGGATCATGTGTTTTGACATGATGGTTAGTTGGTTTTGGATTTTATGCTTGGTGCTATGTTGCACATGGACATAACTCAAGAGGAGTGTCACACTTACATTTAATATAAATCTATCATAGTTTGATTTTAAGTGTATTTTCTATCTATCCATTCATTTTAACCCATTGTAAAGTGTGTTTCCCCCTCTAAGACAAACATTTAGTGGTCGATAGAGCATGTGTCATGGGTTTCATTTCATTTTTCAGTAAATCAAATGACTAGGAAACTTCAATGGTTGGGAGAATCATGTAAATTTAAAAAATATGTGTCCTTGTATATAGTAGGAACACAACCAGGAAGAACCATTTGGAAATGGTCAGTGTTGTTCTTGAATTCCTATGGGGATGGTAAGATTTCAAATCTGTCGGAGGTTGTGTGGTAGTATGATGATGGGATGGTTGTAAATGTATTAAAACTTTGAAAAAGTAAATAGTTAGGTTAGAATTTGGAAGTTGGGATTGAGTTATCTTGTGAGGCCCAGGTTGGTAAAGGCATTGTATTCAGGTAATAACAATTCATCAGAAAATGCAACAAAGCTTCTTTAGGAGTCCACTAGAGATGGTCCATGTGATTTTAGTTGTGCAAGATGGTTCAGAGCTATACCAAAAACTAATTCTTGTATGAAGGTAGGGTCTTGGGTATTCTTTTAAATTAATTATATTTTCTTGGTGTACTATTTTATAGTGACAATCATGCCCCCAATCTTGAGTTCATCTAGTATACACTAAGAGTGCACCGATTATATATTGAGCTAAGTAAAAACTCTCTTCTATTTCAATAAATATAATCCATTGGAGTTTTACACAAGAAGCATGGTTGTTTTAGAGGCATGGTTAGTCTTGAGTGATATCATGGTTCTGAAGTAGTAATTCCATGGAAGGACTCGTGGACACTAGCCATTTTTCTTTTGACTTGACAGCCATGTGGATGCCACTTTGGACTCAATCAGTGTTCTGGATACGTGGACATTATGACTTTGTATCAATTTATCACTTAAGTGATGGATTATGTACTAACATGGATGAGATTCTTGGATCCCCATTTTTGATTCCAAGGATACCTCAGACTATAGTCAAGCTCAGATGGGATGATTAAGGGTGAAGATCTAAGAGTTATGGATCGCGCATAAACCCATGTTCATACTAGTCATGACCAGATAAATGAATGTTTTTATTGAGATGTCCCTAAAATAGGTTATGGGATTAAGTAAAAAATATGGAAGTAAATATGAGGTTCCTTAAAAGATGCAAAGGGTTCTGTATGGTTTTTTAATCATGTGCACTAGGCTGCATGGTCGTGCAACTATTTCATACTTATTCTCATAGGAGAAATGAATGGTTTGCAGATGGTTTCTCAAATTGTGCGCATGAACTATATGAACAAACCATGTGAATAATTTAAAGGGGTGAATTTACACTTTTCTCTTATTTCATTTTTATTTATTTTCCTCTAATTTCTTCTCCTCTTACCTACACACAGCTTCCATGTATGGGAGCTCCTCCTCTCCTCTCTAAGGTTTAGAGGGATCTCCTCCATCCAATGTCAGAATTTCTTATTGTCAGTCTTGTTGGATGTGTATCAATAACCTCTTCATTACACCAAACTCCTTTATCATTTTCTCTCATCATCTAAAATTTTATTGTGGTGTATCCTAATTCTACCTATTTCATGGGGTTTATCTGTTTCTTCTTTTTCTCTCGAACTGGCTCGATTCAAGACTTGATATTGGATGAGGGAACTATAATTGGTATAAAATAGGTGTTATATAGATTTTATCTCAATGTTATATTGATTTATAAAGTAAAAAATTATTTTGTGCAATGATATTTCCCTAAAACACCTCTTAAATACGAAATATAATATATATAAACTAATTACCTAATTTTACTAGCCATTGTATATTAAATTGGATTCATTGAAGGTCATGGACCTTGATTTTTAACCAACCCTTAAGGGTGAATTCCTTAAATTACTTTAATTAACCAATTGTTTCTAATAAGTTCACCTACTAAGACAAGTTGTCTTATAAAATGTAAAGGGGTTAATTAATTGGAATGAGGAGGGGTGTACACTGCAATATATATTCCATGGTGAAAAAATAACTAATTGGTTGTGACCCACATTTTATTGATGTAATATAAATATTTTAGTGGCATTCATGTTAGTAGGGCCTATCTGATACCGTTTCCATGTAGGGTGTTTCCTATTTTTGAATAGTTCACCTAGTCCCTGATACTTTTAGTTGTTGTATGGTCCTGAAGATTCCACCAAGAGAAGAAAATGCTCCCACAATCACTTTGTAGAAAGATACAAGTACTCTTACAAGTCTAAAAAGGTGGATGGAATCAAATTGAGTTACAAATTTCAGAAAAAATTGAAGGAATTAAAGTTTTCAAAGGATTTTATGTGGCCTGCGTACCATCACTGGGAATGGTTCACAGAACACATAGATCATGAACCACCCATACGCAGAATGATCCGTGAGGCATATGCTCGCAGAGCAATGGCCAACGAACCCAATAGACCATGAACTACGTTGTCTAAGGACTCATGTGTGTGAAGTCCATCCTCATACTTACTTGAGAACACATCAGTTCACAGATGAAGAAAACGAAAAGGGTTTCGTTAACCATGATCACAAAACATAGCCTCCGCAAACCCCAGTTTACTGAGTCTTCTGCGGTTTAGGATATCTCTTCATGGGCCTCCATAAATGGTGTCGCATGCCCATAGATATGATTGCCCTGATTCTCTATAAATGGAGAACATAAGGAATTGATAAAGGATGGAAAAACCAATTATTTATCTAGGATTAACTCCCCGCAAATGATAGTCCCCTGGACCGTACTTCAATATGGTGTTCCTCTAGTGTATCGTGACAATGATTTATCTCAGCGCCATGTACTGCATCAGTACGTGGATGGGACCCAAAGTGGCATGAAGGACCATGTACCACTGTTGTGCGTATTGGTCCATACCCATGCCCATGTACTACTTCGGCATGTGGATGTCCCCTCTTCCTGCATACCACTATGGTATGTGGAGCTTCCCCTATCCCGTACAAGAAATTATTACGTGGAATATGGTGTTTTTATGTATTATTTTCTCCAGTTCCAATATTTCCCCTCTATTACCATCCAGTCCTCCATAGTCCCTCTATGAACCAGTCCCCCGGTATCAGGACAAACCCTCCTCTAAATCCACTGGTCCTGTATTATCAGACCATTGGGTGCATCAACACACCCCTTTGAGTCTACATACCAATGGTAAGCGGAGTCACGAAGGCTCTCCCCATAATAGTTCGAGCTTCGGGAATGTATGTGGGTCTACATTCCCACAGTAACCTAGAGTCCAACCTTCAGATGCTGATGTGAACCTCACCATTCTAGGTATTAATGGTGATCATCAACTTTTCCATTCAACATGGAATGGTGAATAGTCAAAGGGGTTATGTTTGATTCCCCTTTTGATGAGGAAGAAAATCCTCCCCTTCCAAGAATGCGTTCTGAAGCGCTCCCACTGATGTAAGTCCCCGATATTATGAGTCTGAGTCACATGAACTTTAATGAAATTTTACATTAAAAGGTTAATCACTATGTTCCCTCTCCCACCATTTCCCCAACCTCCTCTATCATAGGCTCACCCTCTCCCACCAATAGGAGAGGAAGCATGTGGTTTGTTGGATCTCGCACATCCTCTTATTTCTCAAACTGATCATGACTCATGTGGGATTAGAGTTTTGTGAATATTAAAACATCCACACAATTATTAACTATCAAAAATATGATTCTTGATCAAACTAGGATACGTAGGATGCCAACTCGAAGGCCCGATCTCAAAAGGGTGCCCATACAAAAGGGTTCACCCAATAATGCCCCCCCAAATGGGCAGCGTTTATGTGTAATCCCCATACAATCCGAACTATGTGGGTTCTGATTCCTCTATCTAGGATATGTAGGAACCCTATCTTATGGGTTCTATCCCAACATCAAGTCACTTTCCAACCTTATTGGATGACGATAAACTCTAAATCACCTTATTGTATGGCTATAGTCAGCATCATCCCTGTAGCATCAAATCCATATGTTCTTATGATGATCCAGCAAACCATGAGTAGCATATGGACACACTCTTTGGGAATGAACCAATGATTCCTGAACATATGAACATGAGTTAAATCTATAATAGAGTCCTAGAACATGCAATAGTCCTCCCCCCAAAAGGGTGCGGTGAGCCAGACTTCCCATCCTCTCAACCAGTGGAGTCCTTAAGTGTTTTTGGCTGAATCATTATCCAACGAGTGCATATCTATGGAAATTAAGTCCAAGAATCATGGATACCAGGGTCGTTGGGTGTTTCTAAGTCCATGAATAAACCAACTGGAGAATATCTGAGGATGTTATATCTGAGGAGTACTGATTTCATGAGTGTTTGATCCCATGAAATCACTCGTTCGAACCATCTAACTTTGGCATCTCCTTCACAGTACAAAAGGGAAAAATTTCCCAGTCCCCATGGGGTTAATACAGGCCTCCTATAAAGGAAAATGACACAAAATGGGTCAAATCAAAAGAAATGATGAATTTGACGATGTACCATCTCTATGAAAAGAGGCAGGTGATGATTCTTGTTGAAACATTTCCTCATAGACCCAAACACGCCACCTTGGAGGCAGAAAAAAATGGTGAACCCAACATGAATCCTTAACCAAGGTTCCCGCAGAGCAGCCTTCAATCCAAATGAAAACCCGACAACTAATGCAGACCTGTGGATCAGCGATCCCGTAGGAGGATGGGGCCCCGACGAAGAAGCAGATTCCCCTCGTCTACCCATTATCTTCAATGCTGGGTATCTAACACACTAATCAAAGAGTAGCATTGAAATGGTACTCTCCCCATGGTGTAGGTCACAAGACAAGCCCTCTAGTCTGCAAAGGTTCACCAGCAACCTCCGCAGTCGTGACTAGCACACCAACACAAGGTGGCCCTAGTGCTCGTCTCAAACTATTTCGGGTGCCTGTCCCCAGAACATGACAATGAGTACCTCCCTTATCTTAGTGAGGCAGATGAACTCAATGATAAAAACTTCATCTCAACTATACCAGGGTCCTGCTTATGGGCCCCACTAGAGAGTGTCGTTGCCGACATAGGACGAGCAGGCCTCCTCACATTGAAGAGGACCTTATGCCGAGGGAACCTGCTGAAGTCCAGGAGACCCAGGCCCCTTGGGCTGCCCGCCAGGGGTGCCAAATATATAATCAAGAACACGCTATCACCCTGGTTCCTGAGGAGAAACACCACCACACTAATGTGGTAACATTCAATGGGCAGAAATACGACTCTACCTCCTCCAATCAGTCCCACCACAAAAATATGGTGGCACAATATGAGAACATGCACGTTTCTGCTAGTGCTCATCGGTCATGCCGTGCAAACAGAGTAGAAAACTACAAGAAGATGCAGATATATTTCGACGCACAAAAATACCATCAACCAAATAGGATGGCAACCAGCTATACACAGGCCCAAATAACTGTTGATGCATATTAAGCTCGCCATCAAAATAGGGTGACACACAAATACAAGTAGAGTAAAATTCCTGAGGATGCATACAAACCCCGTAAGACAAATACATCAGAAAGAGAGCAGATAAAAATTCCCTCTCATTAATATAAAGACCGCCAGTCAAATACATTGTCTATTAGAGAAGAAAACCAGTGGTAGACTCGTTCCTCTATACCAACATAGGAGAACTGCCAGTATTTACTAGAATCTCATGGAGGATCGGAGTAGGCACAAACTCCTTCTCTGATATCAGAATGGGCCCTCATACCAGTTCCATCTAAATATGTATCTTATAAAATCTTGTAAATGATGGAATATTAGATGTCGATCCCAGAACATATCATCCAAACATGCCCATATATTATTGCATTGACAGAAAAGGCGAGAAACTGGGCCCACAACCGGGTTTCCTCGAATAGAATGACTCACTTGCAAAATGATTTAGTCATTCTGGAGTAGTTATGAATCCCTGCTCTAGTCTGAAAGGTTTGGTGGAAATATCCCATAATACACGGACAACTGGATCGAGAACAAATACATGTTCCATCTGTGGGACACCGGTCCAATGTGGTGGCTGCTCCAGGGAAGGCATATATCCCTACCAAAATTCAATATGTTCATCGGCATATCCCTAAGACATCAAGGGACTCAACAAGATAGATACCCATATATCAACTTTGTTACCAATAGCAGACGACCCTGGTTTCCATCAAGAGAGTGATAAAAAATGAAACATGTCAAAGGAAATCGGGAAATGAAGAGCACATATATGATCCTACTCTGCTGGAAGCTAGGGTTCTTGATTCCCTTAAACATATATCAATAGAAGTTTAAGACCTTGTCAACCCTTGACCCAATTATGGAAGTGGAAGTAGTAGTTGTGAAAGCCCCCCCCCCCCCGTAATGTCGCTAATAGAATCTCTAAAGGCCCTCCCCAAAGAACCCACAGAGGCTCACCCCATGGGCCAGGAATAATTGATCATGATAGCTTATCTACTGATGTACATCAGGGTATCCCTCCCCTCAACCTGAATATTAGACAGAAAGAAGGTCCTCCCCTTACTCTTGTCCACCCTAATGGTGCTCCCCAGGGTATACGCTATAGATAAGCTTCTCCCTGCAGTCATACATCATGTCATGATGGTAGTCCTATCCATTATTACATTCATTGAAAAGTCCCTCCCCATAATGGAAGTTGATGTGAAGGTCCTCTCCATAGTAACATCAAGCAATGAGAAGGTCCTCCCCTCATTGAAGTATATCCTGAAGGCCCTCCCCAAGATGTAAAGTGCATAAATTCTCCCTGTAGCCAAGTATCAAACTATGATGGTAGTCCATTCCATCATAGCAGTCATTGATAAGGTCCTCCCCTTAATGACATCAAGAAGCAAGAAATTCATTGTCAAGAACCAACTCGGTTCGACCCTCAACTAGTCACTCGAGCCGGTCTGCGGTATGGTCCGAAGGGCGTTCCTTATCCACACGAGCTGGTAACTAGTGTTTCACATAAAAATAGTTGGGAATGATTTGGCCAATAAGCAAGACAAATAAATATTCATAAAATTAACAAATAGATAACTAAAAAAAATAAACTGAACAACTTGGCTGGAGAAAAAGGAATAAATGAAGCAATGTTACATACATCAAGTGACCCCATAGGTCACCATGGAACATAAACTACACTCGCTCCAAGATCAATCCAGGACTGAAACCTGCAACTGAAATGTAAAGAACGCGTGAGAACCGAGATGCTTAGTAGGAATTCCAAAATATAACAACGCCCTATGCCCTTACCTTTTATATGAAAACCATAACATACTAGTTTTAAAATAGGACATAATAAAATAATGATTTTCATTCTTTTCAAATTCAAGTAGAAAATTTTCATTTTCAGGTAATGTCTTTCTCTCCCACTATATTTTAAAAATAGGTTCCAATCATGCATTAACGTTTCAAAATGAAAGGAAACCAATTTAGATTAAAAGTTTGTTTTTCGCAAATAAGACATCAAGTATAGAACCAATGAAATGAAAAATTACAACACAAGAATCATGTCGCAAATGATCACCATGTGAAATACCTATTGGTAGATAGTGCAAGTGGGACCCTAGAGACCCCGTACCTCAGTGAAACGTGGATTAGAAACCACAACCCTCAGAAAATGTGGCTTAGAAACCATGACCCTTAGTAACTGTGGCTTAGAAAACATGAACCTCAGTAATTCATATGTTTAGTTAGTGTTGTTGCGTTATTCTTACTAGTTGAAACCAAGACGAACCTCTGTCATGTCATCTAGCATACTAGTCTTGGTCAACCACTTAGATACCTAGGTTTTCCATTGTTCTATATTTCAAATGGTGGCGAGATATCATTATCAAACAAGCAACATGTACATAACACTTTGTTTATCTAAAACCCATTCAACCTCTCACCACCATTCTCCCTCCTTAAGTTAATTCCCCCTCTTTCACATCACACTATGCATAAGCATCAAATTAGGGACATAATAACAAATTCTACATAAAAATAATTTTCTAAAACCAAAGGGGCATGGCTTAAGAGAGGTTTTTATTTTTCATAAAACATTCTTAAGGATCCAAATGGGCTTAGTTACCTAAAGGGAACACTTTTAACAACTAACTAGCCAAAATGCCAAACACCTTTTGAAATACTCATTACCAATTCAAAACCACGTAAGAAATCAATTTTCAAAAAAATGTCACTTAAGACCAATGCAGGTAGAAATACATTTCAATTTCCAAAACAAAGGCACAATCATTTCAATCAATCGCAAGAAAATTTCATAGCATGTGTATATAGTGTAAATGTAAAACATATTTTTAAAACAAGAAAGCAATTATGAAATTCAAATTAATGGAATATGTATAGGGGAACTACCTAAATCATGTCTCTATTTGTCGATGACCACTCGAACTGACACTTGGTGCATACATGCACATGCATTTATACACACAGACATATATATACACCCCTAGCTGCATTGGACATACTCCCCGCGCCATTAGGGAATATGCACAATGTGGGCATATATATATATATATATGCCTTACCCTATGTATGTACATATAAGAATCCTCAATGCCCGTATCCCAAAACCATCGTAGCGAGGTCCAATGCACTACACAGATAATTTAATAAAACAATTAAACACTTAAAAAATCTATAAAACATTTCAAAATAATACATAGAGGGTTCTCTCCAATAACACACTTGATTTCAAAAAGAAAAATCCACTTTAAAACCAAACATACAGCCAAGAGACATTAAAACATACTTTCCATATTTTAAAATAATTTACAATACATATTGATAAATGTAGAACAAGGCACACACACACACACACACAAATACCCCCATTTGCATACTCAAACCCACTTTGGAAAACATACTCACACCAAAAAAATATTCAACCATGTTTCACACAAATTATAATACATAATAAACCACTTAAAAATAGTTTGAAATGAATCCAAACAGTATCACAAGACTTTGAACATAAAAGCCCACCCAAAATCCTCTTTTAAGTCCAAATGCATAGCACATACATGTCAAAATAGAATTCACAACCCTCACACAACATAATAAACCAACATCACATTTTAGAAAACACTACGAATGACTCAACAATGGTTTTCAAATAATCAAAACATTCATATCACATAAACACATTACTAAACACATTGAAAGCATCTTAAACCTCATGTAAAACAACATTCACACCAAGAAAACTAATCTAATAACACACTAAATTGATCAAACACACAAATTATTTCATCAATTAATTAATATATGCAGTACCACCTACCTCAGTATAGGAAACCTCAAAAATTCAGTGCAAAACTCCCACTGCATGACAATCGCACCACAAGGGGTCTATTGCGAACCCTAAAAACTAAGTATAAAAGCAATTTCATAAAAGATGAACCAAATAAAACACAAAACTCTAACCCAAAATCCTATCAAATGGAAGAATGAACACCCTAGGTACTTCGCACTTATGGAGAGGGGTCTGAGGGGATGGTCGGGCGAGGTGGAAGGTGTCAGAAGATATTGCACTGGTTGGAGAGCTGTCGACAAGGGAGAGGCGGCGCCGACAACAGGGGTACGTGAGGGTGTATCACAGGTCTATTCATCTGGAGAGAAGAGGGTTGCGGGTTTCCAGTGTTGGCTGGTAGGTGGATGCACCACAAAGTGTCAGAGCTTTCCAGTAGGAGGAGGCACCACAGAGAGAGTCAACTGGGTGGGAGGGGGGTCACGCAAGTCGTAGGTACACACAGGGTATAGGCCACATGGGGGATAAGAAATTGGAGAGAGGGGAGTCGCGCAGGCCATGGGTGTGCACATAAAATTAGGTCCCCCCTTGTTTTACTTTTTTTCATTTAAACCAAAAAAAGTTAACAAACATAATATTAATAAAAAAATCAACAATGATAATGATAATTAATAACTGTCATAACAATAATAATAATAAATAAACACCCATGATAATAATAACAAACTTAATAATTACCACGATAACAAGATTTTTTTAATAATAATAATGACAATAACAATAATATAACAAAATCTAAAATCTTAATATTAATTAATGGCATTCATAGAAACCGTAATAATTAAAAATATATATCTATTTGATCAGAATAATTATACTATGAATATTATAATTATTAATAGAACTTTATTAATTTTGCTTCTCATTTGCTTTAATCTATTTTATATATTTGGATACTGCAACCACGTGGCCCACTCACAACTAAAGACCCTATTTCCAGATCATGCAGTAGCTTATGCCTGATCCAAAAGTAGTTACATGGGTGCCCAGGCTGACTTCATGGTCTCTGAACCATGCCATGCCCGTTCATTTGGAGCCGCTAAACACAAAAAACTAATTGTTAAATAAAAATTTCAAAAATATTTAACAAAGACTCCTCCAAAACCCTGAACAGAGCCAGAACCAAGGATGAAATAAAACCCAAGTGTGAAAATTCTCCCCACCACAAACAAATTCTGCCCCCATAAAGTCACCCAGCCAAACAAAGAAACAAACTCGACTTTGAAACTGAATGAGGTCAACAAAATCACAAACTCTATGTGACTTTTCACTCCATCAGTCACACTCGACCAACTTTAAGGGAAAAAGAAAAGAGAACAGCCCTCACGAAATGAGGAGGGTTCTCCCCACCACAAAAACCTGACTAGCACAACCAACATTGACACTCCCAGCACTGGCCAACTCTAGAACTGCTAACTTGAAACAAAGTATAAATTTCCCACAAGAACCAAAACTCCTACACAAACCAACTCTAGAAGAAGGCACACCAATATTCATGGCGGGTCTCCCCACCATCTAAGAACCGACCAACTTAAGCCAATTAGCATTGGACGATACAGGCCCAACCGAAACTAGCCCATGATATATTCATAGAAACCAGACCCCCACCACATGGGCTCCCCGACGAAAGACCCCAAACCGAATGGTGAAAAACACTATTCATTATTTCCCAAGACACATGTGTCTCCAAAACGAGAACATCCTAAAACAAGATCAGGTCACCGAAGGTGCAGGCCACACAAGAAAGACAATCATATTGGGACTCATAGCCATAAAGAGAAAACCTTAAAAGTTCACATTTGAGGAGGCACAACTATTGGAATTACAAGAAAATGATATCACCACACATTCTTACAACCAAAGTGGTTTATTCAAAGAATAATGACCATAGTGTGAAAAAGAGACCTCTATGACACTTACAACAAAAAAACCCCTTCAAAAATGTGGGAGATTGAAAAAAGAAATTCAAACCGTCCCTATTTTAGCACTAGAGACAAAAGTTAGACCAAGTTTCCCTACACCCAATGATTCTGGAATGTGTGAAAGGCTTCACTCCGAGACTTGTGGTTGGAGCTCTGATGTCTTGAAGTATCTGCTGCCCCGCAATTAGGAGTTTACATCCTCTTGTTGAGACTCTTTTTGGCAATGCTGCTAGTGGAACCTCCCCAAGTGTCCCAAACGACCACACCGATGAAAAGACTTTGGAGGATGATGAAAAGGTGGATTAAAGTACCCAAAGTGGCCACACTTGAACCAAACAATAGGGTGGACCGACTAATAGAAAATGGAATTGATAGGAAAACTTTTCTGAGATAGGTTCCCCTGGTTCACTCTCACCGAATGGGGAACCATCCCAAACCCCAAAAATAATCAGTCCTTTAACCCTAGATGAAGACCCCACACAAGGTAAACGTTAACTAATTCCATGAATCTACCTTCAGAGAAAAGGGAATCAACCCCTCGAAATGCCCGACGTAAGCCTTCACTATCTATTGGCCTTACTGGACACTCACAAGCTCTGCCACTTTCCTCTCTTTCACCTCCTTAGGTATAAAACATCAAAAGAAAGTGATCATAAATGCCTTCAAAGACATCCCATCATGCAACGACACAGTGATTTTCTCCCACACCAATCCAAAGTTGAACCCTCAAATGAACTTGAACCAACACGAGCTCTCAAAACATTTGGATTTCCCAACAACCAGAAAACATCAACGGTTTCACCAAGACAGTCCACTACCTTCAATAGATCACGATCACCATGAAAGAAAAATGATAACATAAAATAATTAAATTCCACCAATCTTCTATGAGTTTGGGTAGGATCAACAACTAGAAGTGACTCACTGAACCCTCTACGAATTTTCTGGGTGGCATACTCAAAAAAAAGAGGCACAAATCAAAAACAAACTCATCATAAATCAAGATTCCAAACTTCAATCACAAACTAAAACTAAAACTCAAATCAATATTCCAACCACAATTCAGTATGTCAAAACTAATAACCCATGAAAAATAATACCCAACATCAAAAGAGAAGGCTAAACAATTTCTCACTCACTTTTCAAAAAAATATCTTACCTTTTTGAAAACCATTTTTCAGCAAACAAAACAACTTAAATATCCACCATTGGTATCCCATTAAGTCTCACATATACATATACCCTTGTGCTAGCTCATTCACCCATCCAAAATTACCTCCAATTATCCCTTTTACACATGTGTACCTCAATGTATGTGACCACTCAAAGTAATACCAAGGGATAATTCAAAACTCATCTCATTTCCAAAATTGATCATTCAATGTAAAGAAAAAAGTCTCCACCAATTTGAAAATGTCACTTATCATTAAATAAATACATTTCCAAATCCTCAATCATTTTACAATTCAAATTCCAAAAAGTGTTACCAAGATCCCAAAACAACTTCCAAAACACCTCCCATTTTTTCCTTTGAAACAACATTCCATTAAAAGAAAACAATTTCCACTTACAAACCACTTTTACACTCTAAAACCAAATTCCCTTTTAAGAAACACTTTTTTTTCAATGAACAATTTTTTTTGACATCCACTCAAGTCAGTTAAAACTAATCCCAAACTTAACTCACATCAAAAATTCCAAAAATAAGGGACTAGTGGCTATGCCAACCCAGTAACATAGATTAGCAGACCATGCTCTGAGCGAGCATCCACCACATGAAGTATCTTTAACTGTGCACTCGGGTTGTACATGGGTCAATTCTCCATGAAAGCTCATCACATAACATCAGATCACTTACTTTGTCATCACTCATCCATGCGGACCAAGCAAAATTAATACTCAAATCCAAGACTACCCCTTGCAACTTGAGTCTTGGGATGGGAAAGGGTTAATGATATCCTTCCTACACTAACCAATTGAGTCCCAACATACCTAATCACCATGCTACCTGGAACCACAAATTACAATAACATCATTTGACATCATTTTGTCATGAACCAACCCAGGTCGACCAAGAACCGGTCACACGAGACGGTCTGTGGCATGGCCTGAATGGTGTTCCCGATCCCCACAGGCTAGAAACTAGTGTCAAACATCAAAAAAACCAGTTGGGAAGGATTTGGCCCATAACCAAGGCAAATATATAATCAAAAAATAAAAAATATATAAATAAAGGAAAATAAACTGAACAACTTAGTAGAAGAAAAAGGAATAGATGACGCAATGTGACATACCTCGAGTGACCTTGTGGGTCACCACATAAAATAAACTACACTCGCTCCAAGAATGATCCAAGAATGAAACATGTGACTAAAATGTAAAGCAGGTGTGAGCATCCAGATTCTCATTAGAAATTCAAAACTATAACAACTCCCTATGACCTTGCATTTTATATGAAAATCATAACATGCTAGTTTGAAAATAGGGCATAATTAAATAATTCTTTTCATTTTTTTCAAATTCAAGTAACGAGTTTGCATTTTTCAAGTAAAGTATTTTTGTCCCACTACATTTTCATAATAGGTTCCAATCATACATTAACATATCAAAATTAAAGGAAATGAATTTAGATTAAGAGTATGGTTTTCACAAATAATACATCAAGTACGAAACAACTGAAATGAATAATTACATCACAAGCATCATATCGCAAATGAGAACCATGGGAAATACCTATAGGTAGCTAGAGAAAGTGGGACCCTAGAGACCTTGTACCTCGGTGAAACTTGGCTTAGAAACCACAACCCTTATAAAACATGACTTATGAACCACAAACCTCACTAATTGTGGCCGAGAAACCATGAACCTTTGTAATTCATATGTTTAGTTAGTGTTGTCGCATCAATCCTGCTAGAAGAAACTGGGACAAACCCCTATTGTGTCATCTAGCATAGTAGTCCTAGTCACCCACCTAGATACCTAGGTTTCCCATTGTGCTCTATTTCAATTGGGGGTGAGTTTTCTTTATCAAGCAATCATACATGTACATAACACTATATTTATCTAAAACTCATTCAACCTCTCACCACCATTCTCCCTCCTTATGTACATCCCCCCTCTTTCACGTCACACAATGCAAAAGCATAAAATTACCCACATAATAACACATTCAACATAAAAACCATTTTCTGAAACCAAGGGGGGTTTCTGAAGAGAGGTTTTTCTTTTTTATAAAACATTCTTAAAGTTCCAAATAGGCTTAATTACATAATGGGAACAATTTTCAAAACTAACTATCCAAAAATCCAAATACCTTTAGAAATAATCATTCCCAATACAAAACTACTTAGGAAATAAGTTTTCAAAAAAAAGTCACTTAAGACCAATGGAGGTAGAAATACATTTCAATTTCCAAAACAGAGGCATAATCATTTCAAACAACCAAAACCAAATTTCATATCATGTGTATATAGCATAAATGAAAAACATATTTTTAAAACAAGCAAGCAATTATGAAATTCAAATTAAAGGCATATGCATAGGGGACCAACCTCAAACATGTTTCTATTTTTCAATGACCACTCAAACCGACAATTGGAACATACATGCACATGCATTTATATACATATATGTATACCCCTAGATGCATTGCACATACTCCTAATGCCATGAGGGAATATGCACAAAGAGGGTGTTTGTATATATATATATGCCTTACCCTATGCATGTACATATAGAAATCCTCGATGCTCGTAGCCCAAAACAATCACAGTGAGGTCTAATGCACTACACAAATAATTTAATAAAACAATTAAACACATAAAGAATCTATAAAACATTTCAAAATAACACATCAAGGGTTTCCACTAATAACACACTCAATTTCAAATAGGAAAAGCTGCTTTAAACCCAAACATACAACCAAGTGACATTAAAACATACTTTCCATCTTTTAAAATAATTTACCATAAAATTGAGAAATGCACAACAAGGCACACACACACAAATAAACCCATTTGAAAACTCAAACTCACTTTTGAAAACATACTCACACCAAAACAATATTCAACCATGTTTCACACACTTTATAATATTTAATAAACCACTTACAAATATTTTGAAATGACTCCAAATAGTATCACAAGACTTTGAACACAAAATCCCACCAAAAATCATCTTTCAAGGCCAAATGCACACCACTTACATGTCAAAATAGAATTCACAGCCCTTGCGCAACATAATAAACCAACATCATAGTTTAGAAAACACTACGAATGGATCAAGATGGGTTTTCATAGAATCAAAACATTCATCTTTGATAAACACGTAACTAAACACATCAAAAGCATCTTAAAACTCATGTAAAACTACACTCACACCAAGAAAACTAATCAAATAACACACTAAATTCATCAAACACAAAAATTAATTCATCAAATAATAAATATACGCGGTACCTCCAACCTCAGTATAGGAAACCTCAAAAATTCGGTGTTAAACACCCACCTCACGACAATCACACTGTAGGGGTATACTACAAACCCTAAAAACGTATCAAAGAAATTGCATCAAAAATTAACCAAATAAAACACAAAACTCTAAACCAAAAACCTATAAAAAGGAAGAATGAACACCCAAGGTACTCTGCACCTATGGTGAGGGGTCTGAGAGACTGGTCGGGTGAGGTGGAAAGTGCTGGAAAATGTTGCACTAGATGGAGAGTTATCAACAAAGGAGAGGCAGCACTGATAGCAGTGGGTGCGTGAGGGTGCATCATGGGTCTAGTTGTCCGGAGAGAAGATGGTCGCGGGTTGTCGGTGTTGGCCAGGAGGAGGAGGCATCGCGAAGTGTCGGAGCTTGCCAGTAGGATGAGGCACTGCAAAGGGAATTGGACGAGTGGAGGGGGTCACGTAGGTCATAGGTGAGCATATGGTAGAGGTTGCATGGTGGTGGAGAAAATTAGAGAAAGGGGAGTTGTTCAGGTCGTCGCTGCACACAAAAAAATTAGTGTTTTCCCCCTTGTTTTATTTTTTTCATTTAAACCAAAAAAAGTTATCAAACATAATATTAATAAAAATAATTTCAACAATGATAATGATAATTAATAACGTTCAGAAAAATAATAATAATAAAACAAAAAACCATGATGATAATAACAAACTTAATAATTACCAATATAACAAGATTTTTTTAATAATAATAATGAAAATAACGATAATATAAAAAAAGCTAAAATCTTAATATTATTTAATGGAATTCATAGAAACTGTAATAATTAAAAAAACTATTTGATCAGAATAATTATAATATGAATATTGTAATTATTAATAGACTTGTCTTAATTTTGTTTCTCATTTTCTTTAATCTATTTTATTTATTTGGATATTGCAACCGTGTGGCCCACGCACAACTGAAGTGCCTTTTTGCAGATCATGTGATAGCTTCTGTCTGATCCAAAAGTAGCTAGACAGGTTCCCTGGATGACCGCACAATCTTTGAACTATGCCATGCCTGTGAATTTGGAACCTCTAAACCCAAAACACTAATTGTTAAATAAAAAATTCAAAATTTTAAACAAATACTCTTCTAAAACCCTGACCTGAGCCGGATCTAAGGATTAAATAAAACTTGGGAGTGATAGTCCTCCCCTCATTTTATCCCACCCTAAAGGTCCTCCCTAGGGTATACGCCTTAAAGAAAATCTTCAAATTTAGGTGTCAAGTTGCAATAATATCCCTCGCCATTGCAGCACCAATTTTAAAGGTCCTCCCCGTAACCAAAATTTATATTGGAAAGAAGGTCCTCTCCTTTTTGGAATAAAGATGAGAAATCCCTCCAATGCTGAAGCGTTCAAAAAGATAGAGTTAGGCACATTGGGCACTCCATATATAATGAGTGATATTCTTTCTTAACCAGAGGATGGCCTGAGGCCACACTCATCTTCTGAGACACCCCCACACCTTCTACATATTAATGAGGCACTCACCAGCCTAGTTTATTTGAAGGAAATTGTTAAGAAATAGTCAAGCAGGTCATATCAAGTAGAGGAGTTCCTGGAAGAACAATAGTAGGATATGGTGCTAGTGAGAAGACAACTAAATAAGGATAATATACCCGTGATGTATTGGCCTACAACCACTTCTCACTTCGATGAACTAGGAGAGTTGTCTGGGGACTGTATACATGACATTAGTCTCAATATATGGACAACTCTTTACCAGCTGAAAGAAAAATTCCTACCCTACAAAGGGTATGCAGACCATGTCAACATGTTAAAAGAACATCACTGTCTAATCGACCAGGAAGCCCTCCCATCCGCATGGCATCTACAATCATAAAGGCAAAAAAACCTTGAACAGGTTCACCTTCATGCATTGCACAAGTTTCTTCGCCTCATTAGAGATTCCCTGGATTGAATTTATATTCCGGAATGGGGAGAACATTGAGGTCTACACTTCACCCTGTGTCCTGTCCAACAAACCCCATTGGAAGTGACATCGTGAAACATCATTACCCAAATGTTGCAATAAAATGAAACCCCTTCTCAAGAAAGATGGGATACTCAAAAAAAACCAGCCCTAAGTAAGTCTGAAAAGTGTTAGGACAAAAGAGATCAAGCCATCAAAAAGCTTCTCAGTCAGGAAACCAATAAAATACAATAGGCTTCCTGTCTAAGGGAAGGAAATCAGCAAGTAGTGCTTATGTATTTAAAATACCATGGAATCCATGTAGGCCTAATTCTATACTCAGATTACACCCATGCGAGAGTACATGATATTGAAAAGTTGGAAATAGTTGCAGCTACTGCCGAGATGCCGGAAACACCCAATCCCACAGAGCTAGGGGAATTTTTAAATAAACATTTCCATATAAGACCAAAAAATCGAGGTCATAGTGTATCAATGGATGAATTGGAACAACCCCAACCCACAAGGCTGGGAGAATTTTTACCTCAAGTCCCTGCACAACAGACATCTATCTTCTCCCATCTTGGAAGAACAGTGGGCAGAAGAGTCACATGTTCCACCCCTTCTCGTGGATTGAACCCTCTGATACAAAGGCACATTACGAGGTCAGACCAGGGATCCCTTTCGGTCAATTTTCTCCTAGAAAATTGAATAATACTATAGAAGGGAAGGAGAAAGTCCAATAAAGGATGCAGAAAGCCCTCCTACCATTCAGCACCAGATACACTGCCCCCAATACAATACGTATCAATGAAGATGGTAAACGTAAACCCCACAGATCTCATAGGAAAAGGAACTGAAGTAGTGGAATCCAGGAAATATGTTTCCCTCTTATATTCATCCCACACTGAGCCTAATGGTGTGCATACCTAGAACTAGAGAGAGGTCCTAAATCTGGGCGCTCCCTTAGTTAATCTGTCACTACATCCCATGTGGAACCCAAACAAGGAGAAGAATAAATACATTTTCATATATGACTTGATCCCTCCTCCCCCTGAGAATGTGTCCCTCACTCTATAGGGAAGGTTCACCAATAAGGAGGAGGAAATGAAAGAGCTCAGGTGAATTAATGTTGAGCTACGTCAAGGGAGCTACCTCGCTGGATGTGTTCCCCCTACAGAACATCAGCTGGTCCTCCCAGAAGAGGTATCTATGCCACAGGCACTCATCCTGGTGAATTAATCCAAGCTCAGAGGCCCATCCAATCCAGCATCGGCACAGGAAACCTACTTAAACTTGTCCCTAGAAATACATTAATACTTTCCCCCACTAAGAAGGCAGCCGGAATATATTTAGGTAAACCCAAAAATGATACCCCTAGCTGGGTATCTATCCCAATTTCTAGTAGCACTAGCACGCCAAGATTTTTCCACTGCCACACAAGCCCAAGCTCAATCCCGGAACGATATGAATCAAGGGATCTTGAACACTATTGAGAAACTAATGGATCGACTAGAATCCATGGAGGGTGGCACGCTTTGATACAACCAGAGTAAAAACCATACCCTAATTGGGTGAAAAACTTTCCACCACTACCAAACACGGAAAACCTCGTATTCCAAGAATTCATTGTCTTGGGGGACCCAAAACAGTATCCAATTACCTATGGCTCATATTGTGACCCCATGATGGGCACTCTGGAGTAGTAAGAAATAGTAAAACTAAGGTGCTTCATACAAAACCTACATGGATTGGCCTTTGTATAGTATACTAGCTTGTTATCCAATTCAATCACGGGCTGGGAGGACCTCCGGAGATAGTTTCTCTTCTAGTTCAATTCAATGCTGCCTAAGAAAAAGGTTAGTAACCTCATTAAATGAAAGTCGTGAGAGAAAGAAAGAGTCTCATACTTCATTTCCAGATGGAAATGCCTTACTTATTCCCTAAACTGGCTGCTCCCCTATGAAAAAATTCTCTCCATGTGCATCGATAACCTCTGTGATGAATTACAAACACAGCTCATCCCGGTGAAGTACACAAGTGGGTTTAGAGATTTATCTACCATTTCCCACAGTATAGAAGACTCTTTTCAATGTACCAACCACAAATCTTGAGTATCCCCATCAGTCCCAGGAAAAATTGTGGGAAAAACCAAAGCGGATTCTGTAACGCCTAAGCCACCCTGGCACCGGCCCCAATTATGAGACCCCCACTAAACTGTGTAGGACCCCCTAGAGGCTAACCTCCACCCCACCTCAGAAATATGAGTGACAGGGTGCTAAAATAAATCAGTTCAAAGAAAGAAGAAATAAGGTCTACTCATTCCTAAATGACAAGGTTCGTAGTTATTTCCTAGCTGAAATGAATTGAAACTTTCTCTGACTACTAGAGCCTAAGAGATCTGATGAAGTGGGTCTTGATGCCAATCCAAATTATTGTCTCTATCACTAAATACTAGACACACAATCCAAAAATGAGTCACTTTTTAAGGATTTGCTAGAAAAGATAGTGGATTCCGGGAAAGTCAAGTTGGGCCTACCACCATCACAAGTGGTATATGTTTCCACCCAATAGAGGAAGAGGATTGGAAAACAGTCACCATTAATAATAAGAATAATTTGACAATTGTATGACCTAGAAGACGGTAAAATGTGTCCATGAATCCCTCCAAACATAGTTGAAACAACCAACCATGCCCATAAAACCTCCTAATACAACAAATCTATCCTCATCATCCTCGCAGTCCTATAAAGGCCTGAAGGGCAGAAAGCTGGAGCAAGAATATGGTCTGACACCAAAATTGAAGTTAGTGTAGATACTTTCGAACTTCATGCCAATAGACTTGGTACAAAGAGAACCACCCCACCAAATGGTACAATAGGAACCGCCCCACCAAACGGTACAATGGGAACCGCCCTACCAAACGGTACAACGGGAATTGCCCCGCCAAACAACACCGTCTGAAGGAGACAGTCAGACAAAAACATTGTCAGATCAAGAACTGAACTTTGATTATATTTATGTCATTCACTTAATGGACAAATTTTATGATAAAGACTGTGGCTACGAACCCAAATTCCTTGCGCCCAACCGGAGAGCCGGAGGAAGAGGCCACATAGGCCAGAGGATTCCTAGAATGTGTGACCATGGTTGGAGTCAAATTCCTAGCCATTCCATAACTCAAACCATTAACATTGCATAAAATCATGGAAGGACCCTCCAACAGACATAACAAGAATCGGAATGCTCCTCCACCACTATTAGAAGAAATGTAAGCCCAGTTATACTCGAGTATCTGTCGAAGAATGAAAATGTATAAAATTTCCCAAGGAATATAGGTAGACCAGTTTGGCCAAACCCATAAAGGACCTCAGCAACACTATCTTCTATCCCAAGGGCCAAACCACCTACGTCCAAAGCCCAAGACCCTAAAGTGCCTATGAAATAGAAACCATGAGCTGGGAAGAACTATCCTTTAGAGCATAAGTATGATATTCTAAATCATATAGCTTGAGTACCAGAAAAAATTTTAATCCTAGATGTGTTAAGAATGTTTGTAGATCTTAGGGAGGAACTCATTGAAGCCTTATTAAGTCCTAAGGAATTTGAGGCCGAAGTAGAAGCATCCAAAGTCTATCAAACAGAGACCAGTCCTAAATAACGTTGCATCATCATCTCCTTCACTGATAGGGATGAAGATGACATCATGCAAGGACCCATAAAACCCTTATATGTGTCTGGAAAGATAAATGGAATTTATGTATGGAGGATCTTCATCGACAACGGCTCTGGAGTCATCCTCATCCCATTGTGAATGCTTCGTCGATAGGGCTATGATGAAGACAACTCGACACCATGCACTAGAAATCTACTAGGATATGAAAAAAGTGAGCAGAAACCATTAGGAAAAATCATGCTTAATGGTTGTCTTAATAACCTCATGTAAGATTCTGAGTTTCTAATAGTGTGGCAAAGTATGGCCTTCAACATCCTGTTGGGGAGGCCTTGGATACATTAGCACACTACAATTCTATCATCATGAAATCAGTGTGTCAAATATTTCAATAATGGAAAAAATGGTACATTGAATGCTGATAAATACCCATTTGAGTCATGTGAGTCACATTATATCGATGCAGGGTTCTATGAATTATAATAAAAATATTCATTGGTCGATGAAATTGATTGGGTTACTACCCTGAATGGATTGGAAATGGCTCCCAACGATTCCCTCCAGAATCTTAGGGAAGAGTATGTATTACCCATCAACCAAGTTCAATAAATAAGTGCAAGTGAAGATGTAGACTCATTTGTTTTCGTTATCTCTGTTATAGATGTTATTCCCAAAGACACATAAATGTGGGCTGACTCCCATAATTTTAGTAAAATCCTTAACGAAGATACTCCTAACCCGTCCTCAGGACCCCAGACATCCCTTACCTTACTCACTAAGGAAAAAGACAATATCTCTCCCAAAATTAGACAGTTCTTCTCAAGAATCATATCTCCATAATATGAATATGATAAGGATGAGGATGAAGAATAATAATACCTCATAGATACCCCTACAATCAAAGAAGGTTTCTCCACCACAATCAATGAACATAGAGAGATAAACCTAGGAAATGAAGACGAACCAAAACCCACTCAGATCTGTGTGGCTATGCCTATCAAGGAGCATAAGGCATATACCTCTTTCCTAAAAAGTAATTGAGAGTTTTTTTCCTGGAACTACATAGAAAATTCAGGCCTTGATCGTGAGGCTTCCACTCATCATCTACCTTACCAGAAGACCACCAGGGCTATAAGCAGGCAGCCAGAAAGAACCACTCGATGTATGCTTCCAAAATAGAGGCTAAAGATGAAAATATGATTAGAGACAACTGCATAAAGCAAGTTTAGTACCAGATCTGGCTGGAGAACATAGTTTTTGTCAAAAGGAAGAACAAATAGATTATAATATGTATTGAGTTTAGGGACCTTAATCGATATTTCCCAAAAGACGATTTCCCGATCCCAATCACATAATTGTTGATCGATGTAACCGTCAGATATGAGGGCCTCTATTTCATGGAAGTCTATTCTGGATACAATCAGATCTGGATGGCTGGAGGAGATGAAGAATCTACCACTTTTAGGTCCCCTCAGGGAGTGTTTTATTATAAGGTGATTCCCTTTGGTCTAAAAAATGATGGTGTCACATATCAATGTTCCATGCACCGCATCTTCAATACCAACTTGGGAAAAGTCATCAAGTGTTATGTTGATGATATGGTGCTTAAATCAAGATATCTTTCAAACCACCAGGCTGATCTCAAAACCATCTTCAACAAATTGTTCTGACACAGCTTAAATATGCATATCCTAAAGTGTGCCTTCGGCGTTACCTCTGGAAAATTCCTCGGCTTCGTTGTACGCCATCGTGAAATTGAATTAGACCCCAATAAGACAAAATCTTTCCTTGGCATGTCCCCACCACACAACCTCACTGAGTTGAGAGGTCTCCTGGGGTACCTGGCCTACATTCGATGCCTTATAGCCAACATGGCGGGTAAATGTTTACCTTTAACTAGGTTAATAAAGAAATGTGTCACGTATGAGTGGGATAATGATTTCAAAGAAGCGTTCGACAATATCAAGAGATATATTCTACGTCCACTAGTTTTGATGCTTCCAGTTGAGGGGAGACCACTAATTTTGTACATAACCACCCTGGAATGTTCATTAGGCTCCTTCCTCGTGTAGAAGAATGATAACGGCAGTGATAATAGCCTTTATTACCTCATATGAACACTGATTGATGCGAAACTCAGTATTCAAAAATTGAAAAGAACATCCTAGTCCTAATCCTTATGGTTCAAAAACATAGGCATTACTTGCAACACCCTGAGGTCTATATTTTCTTCCACTACAACCCACACAAATATATCCCCATCCATCCCATGTTAAATGGATGCCTATCATGATGGGCGGTCATCCTAAAACAGATTGACATATGGTACTTACCCTGTAAAGCTATCAAATGATAGGTTTTAGAAGACTTCCTAGAAGATCATTCCTCGGAAGAAACAACATCATTGGATGCCGAACTTCTAGATGAAGAAGTTTTATCCGCCTAGGAGGTCCCCCAGACATGGTAATTGTACGTTGATGGTGCTTCTAGAAGCCTAAAAGAGAAAAGGTTGGAGGATCCCAAGATCAACAAAGTGGGGCTAAGATTTAAACTCATATCCCCTGAAAAAGCAATCATGCCTTATTATTTCTTGCTTTCATAAGGGTGTACCAATAATGAAGCCAATAAATCAGGCCCTCCTTATGGGCCTAGAGCCGTCACTCCATGAACAAGATAAATTCTTGAAGATAAAAGGTGATTCAGATTCAGTCATCAAATAAGTCAATGGTGACTATATCATTATGAAAGAAGTATTGATCCCCTTGATGAACCATGTTTGATAACTAGTGGCAGAATTATCATCAAAACCAACGTTGACCTATGTCCTCCTATCACAAAATTCCAAAGACAGTACTTTGGAAAATGCATCTACAACCTTGGATGACCAAACTAGGATGAAACATTCCTTATCATTGCCCACCGACGGATGGTTTTTCCATTTATCCGGTGCAATATGGAGGAGATTGATAGAATTAGCCTTGTTTCTAAGCTTTAAGGTCACACCACTGGCTGGATGATGCTTATTGAAAATTACCTTTGTAAGGGGGAACTCTCACCAGATAGGGCTAGAAGAGAACATATCCGATGTCAGGCAGTCAATTTTTCCATGTATAATGGGGTAAACCAGGCAAAGATTCTCTACAAAAGAGGCCTTAACATAGTCCTTCTTAGGTGAATTGATGGAGAATAGACTACTACCATCATAAAATAAGTATATTTCAGAGCTTTTAAAGTGCACTAATCAACAACCAATCTCTCCCACCAAATCTGAAGGCTTGGGTATTACTGGACCACTATGATACTAGATTATTCCATATTTTCAAAAAAGTTCTATTCCTGCCAAGTTCGTTCCAATTCTACAAACCAAACCTCAGAGTTAATTCATAAAGCTAAGTACTCCTGGAAATTCCCTGTTTGGGGAATGGATGTTGTGGGACCATATCTCCCAGCTACATCCAGACAGTTCAAGTTCATTCTCACAGTGACTGACTTCTTTTCCAAATGGGCAAAATCCATACCCCTTAAAGAAGTCTGGGAGAAAATCCAAATTATATTTGTGGAGGCCAACATCATTACTATATTTGGTTTCCTTTATATGATACTTATAGACAATGACACCAAATTCTACCCTATTGAGTTTGACAAGTTATATCAGGAGTATCGAATCAAAGACAACTATTCATCCCACTACCACGCAGCGGCCAATGGGAAGATAGATGCTTTCAACAAGACCATGTCCAAAATACTCCAAAATATGGTTGATAAGGATAATAAATTATGGATAGACAAGATCCTTCATGCTTTATGAACTTACCGAACCACAACCCGCACTGCCACCCAGGCGACCCCATACTCACTATTATACGGGGAAGAGGCAGTTTTTCCTATAGAAATTTAATTTCCATCATTTAGTGTGGCCATTTTCGATCAATTTTCCCTAGAAGAGATATCACAGAGACGGTTTTATGAGTTGGAGTAGATGGATGAAAAGAGGATGCACACTTTTTAAAATTTGGAAATTTATCACTATCGAATCACATGAGCCTTCAACAAAAAGGTTCTCCTTCGATCTTCCCTCGAAGGAGAAAAGGTGTTAGTTCTTAGAACCCTGATGATACTCAAGAAGAATCCCCCAATGAATGAAAAAATTGGGAAGGACCAAATGTCATACATAGGGTCTATTCCAATGGAGCATACACCCGGATATCAATGGACAAATAGCTCATCACAGGTCCCATAAATGAGAAATTTTTGAAGAATTATTTCAAGTAATACTATCACCATGAAGTCATATTATAAACTCTAAGACCTTAAACTATGAGTAATAATACCTTGAATTTATGTTCCAAACTCTAATACCTTAAACTATGAGTAATAATACCTCGAAGGCAGGGTCCAAACTCTGAGACCTTAAACTATGAGTAATAATACTTCAAAGTCACGGTCCAAACTCTAAGACCTTAAACTATGAGTAATAATACCTCCAAGTCATGTTCCAAACTCTATGAACATAAACTATGAGTAATAATACCTCGAAGTCATGGTCCAAAATCCAAGACCTTAAATTATGAGTAATAATACCTTGAAGTCTTGGTCCAAACTTTAAGACCTTAAACTATGATTAATAATAATATGAAGTCATGGTCCAAACTCTAAGACCATAAATTATGAGTAATTTCACCGTGAAGTCATTTCCCATGCTATAAGACCTTAAACTATGAGTAATAATATCGTGAAGTCATGGTCCAAACTGTAAGACCTTAAACTATGAGTTATAATAGTTACATGAAGTTATGGTCTAAACTATAAGACCTTAAACTTTGTGTGGTTATAACATGAAGTCATGGTACAAACTCAAAGACCTTAAAATATGAGTCATAGACATTTCCACATGACGTTAAACTATAAGGAACTCATCCCTGAAACATGACATTAAATTGTGACTCATGTCCTCACTGCAAGACATTAAACTGCATGGCCCAAAGCGTTTAATCACATAACAATAATATGCATGATCTCTCACAGAACTACATACAGTTTGATTCCTACCCTCGTAGGATACGTAGTGTTTCCTAGATCCTTAGTATTGGCCCAGAACCCATAAAAAACACCTGTATCATATCTTCTATTTCCCCACACTAGCTTGGGGAACCCTTGTAACTCTTTGTTTCCCACATCAAGTATAACACACATGAGCTGAGAATTAGTGGTGAGGATTCCCTTACGCAAACAAATTATAGAGAAATATGGTAGACCCATCACCCATAGAGAAAGAATGTTTATATCCACATGTCTGAGCCATATCAGTATAGGGAACATTCAGTAATACATATGGATGGATCCCTGCCCTTGTAAGATACATAGTGACACCCAGATTCGGTATCCCGGACCAGCCATTGAAAAAAGTCCCTCACATGTCCTTACAAATGGGCTGAGCCATATCGGTACAAGGAACATTTAGAACTATGTATGGATTGATTCATACCCTTTAAAGATATGTAGTGACACTCGTATTTGGCATCTCTGCCCAACCACTATAAAAAATTACCTTTTTCCCATGCATAGGTCAGACTTGTATGTGGAGTCCATGAAAGGTCCTAACCACACAACAATAAACTTCAAAATTCTTCAAGAATTATGTGTGGCCCAATTCTCAATTTTACAAGATCCCGCACATTTCCCCCACTCATGAGAAGTCAAAAGATCCTACTTCCCCCTATAAATATGAGTCATATCTATGTGGAAGATCCGATAATTCACGAGTAATCATGATCTGGATATTTCTTCCAGTCCCAGACATATCTTTCTTGTTTTTCAAACTCCATGCCCCGAGAAAACATGGATCGCCATAATCATTCAAGTCCATCTGAGACAGAAGTCCAGTGTCCTACAGACAACTTTGTTTGGCTATACACATCATGCCCTGGTAGCTCTACCTATGTTTCCTACAAAATGGTTGTCAGTCAAAGGTAAATTCTCCCCCAATAATGTCTTATCCTATCTCATTACACCCAATGGATTCCAAGACCTATTTCATCCCTCCTAATTCATGATTCTCCTAGGACTATGGTTTACACCTTCTATCATCACTCACATATATGGAATGCAAGAATGTACAGATTACGATTAACTCAAATCTATTAATGATATTTATGATAAGCGTAATTGTCCTTACTGCATGACACTAAACTACACAACATCATGTCCTCACCCCACGACATTAAACTGTAAGACCAAAATAATCCTCATTGTATGATGTTAAACTCTGTATAAATGGTTTAAGCCTAAAGTGATCTCTGATGTTGATTTTTTCATTCTTAGGTGGTGATCCAGAACCCCCATAATCCCTTGTTTTTCACACTGACCATAGCTCAGGTGAGCTTAGGGATCTTAGTGAGAGATCCACTGTGACATTATGGTAAGACAGTTCAGGAATATGGTCCTAGCAGCATGACCCTAAAAGGCATGTCACAGTTCCCTTTCTTATAAGGAACCTTATGTGCTGGACATACGACATTAAATGATGGGTTACCCCAAAGATGGGATGACTACCTCAGCATGCATGGGAGTCAGATCTATGCAAGGGATACCTGATTCCATGAGTAAATTTTATCCCAAATTTCCCCAGTATGTTTGGATACACTCCTTTCATACCTCAAACTTCATGATCTGTGCAATCTTGAATCCCCATAATCCTCCAAGGCCATCGAAGATGGAAGTCCAGTGTCCTACGAACACCTTTGTTTTGGCTATGCACATCATTCCCCAATGGCTCTACATATGTTTCCCACAAAAATGGTCCTCAATCAATCTAAAATCCCTCCCCATGAGATTCCTCCCCTATCTTAGTATGCCTAATGGCTTCCAATCCTCGCAACATTCTTCCTGATTCAAGGGCCCTCAAAGTCATGGTTTATATTTCCCCCCTACACACATCTCAGATATATCAAAACATGTGGGCCAAATTCATCTCTGGTCTTTTTAGAGATTTCTAAAGATAAAACTTCTATATGTGTGAATTTGATCAGCATACAAAAGAAGAATGCCCCCACTCATTTTCAGGTTTCCCCAAAGAAGTTCATTTAAAATTCCCCCCTTTTGTGTTTAGGTTCACCCCTTTTCAAAGGTCACATACTATATTCAGAAAGTTCCAAATCTCTATAATCCTTCATAGCCATCAGAGATGAAAGGCTAGTGTCCTGTGGATACCTTTGTTTGATAATGCACATCATGCCTTGGTGACTTTGAATATACTGCCTACAAAACAACAGTCAATCAAAGGAAAATTCGTTCTTAGGAGATTCCTTTCTATTTTCCATATTCTTGGATAACAATCATGTCCTTTCACTCCCTTGGAGTTGGAAAACCCATAGATAATGGCTTACATACCTTCCTATTCCAAAATTTCCTTGAAAAAAACTGTGATTTCTAATTGAACTGACCGTTCACCAGCTCTCCCTTACACAAGTAAGAATTGTGCGGGAATAATTTCTCACTCAAAGACGATATGAATGTCCCTAATATTTTTAGATTCCATTACTCAGACCATCCACCTACTGTGGCTCCCAACATCAAAATAAATTCGAAGTGTTTCAAACCCTACCTGGCCATCGAAGATGGAAGGATAGTGTCTTGTAGACACATTTGTTTGACTATGCACATCATTCCTCGGTGGCTCCGCAAATGTCGCCTACAAAACAGCTGTCAATCAAAGGAAAATTCATCCCCAAGAGAGTATTTTCCTACCACCGTATGCCTAAAACATCCTCCGAGCTTCATGCATACCCAAAATTCACAAATTAAGGGTCAATAAAAATCTGTAATTTATATCTTAAGGATATTAGAACATTCTCAGCTGAAAAATCCTGAATTGGCCTCTTGCCCTATTAAGTTTGGTCAAAACTGTTCGACCTAAAACATAATTAATGAGTTTGATCGGAAGGACTATGAACTACCAACGAAAAAACACTATACTATACAGAGGGAAAATTTGCATAGGGAACCTCTAGCTAAAAGATGAGTATTGTCTTGTTAAAAACATTGAGCCATCAAAAGAGACATAAAACTTGTTAGGTTAAAAACTCGGAAAGGTAGGGCTAAAAAAATTCAAGTTATGACCGCTAAGCCCATGTAAAGTAGGATTTGGGAAAAAATAGGCTAATAATAAAAAAAATACATGAAAGTTCATGAGTTTGTTCCATAAAACCTCATCAATAGTTGAACTATTATCGCTGAGTCCCGCAGCTCAGGAAACAATTAGAGCCCGAGTCAATTATTTCAGGTTCAAATCATGGTTTAAATTTGATACCTAATTGAAATGATTTTTATATGATTAATTGAGATAATTTATATGACAATATAATATAGAGAAGAATTATTTGAAGGCAAATCAGTTTCATCGAGTTCAGCAAAAAAATGAACATCCCCAGTTCAGAGTCTCTCCAGAGTATCAAGAGAAAAAAATAAAATAGTACATATCATGATGTGGGATGAAGATAAAATAAGGCTCAACTCTCCCTTTATAGAAAGATGGAAAGTAGTTGTCATGGTCTTTCAAGAGTCTTCTCCACTAAATCTCTCTCCTCTGCATCAGCCTTGATCATCAGACGCACCTATTCCATTGCGACATTAAGATACCACACTTTATTTTGGATAGCTTCTTAGTTGGAATGTGAAGATGCTAGTTGATCCCTAAACCTTGATATGTGGGCCTCTCAATCTTGTGTATATTCCTTTTGGGTGTCCAACAAATCAAGAGAATTTTCCTCCTCGGCCGTTAGGTGATTGAATTCCTCCAAAACATCTTGGAAGGTCTCCACCTGGTGATGGGAAGAATTTATCTTGGCAAGATTGTCCTCCAAGGAGGTAAGGTATTCATGGGATATGATGATTTTGTAGATGAGGAGGTGTAAGTGCTGATAATCGAAGCTTCCAAAACCCAGCTCGGTGAATAATAATCAAAATGTTTTAGTCTCATCAGCAAAATTGGCCATAGGTGTCTCTATGGATAGAGAACATAACTAGAACCATGCATGTTTTATCACTGCCTCGTGCCTCCCCGTGGAACCAGTGCCTTGATCCTCCCCCTCCACAATGTTTCTATAAGTAAGAAGTGTCTTTAAAATAGTGGTAAGGGACCTAATATAGGTCACCCAAGATGGGGGCTCTCCTTTCCCTCAGATGGTTCAACCACTGGAGCTAGGTGCGGAGGACTAGACACAGCTTCTGTGATGGCCAGTGATACTCTATTGGGGCCAGCCTCATTAAGTTCATGGGCAATACCCATAGGATGGAAGGAGTCTGAATTACTCCCCAGTAAGATAGGCTATACCACTGAATCCCCTTCTAGACGCTTTTGCTGGAGAACCGAGCATCTTCTTACCATAAGGGTTGGAATAGTTGGTGAATCTGTGATGGATGGAATAGGGATTGGAATATAAAACTTATTTGTCACATTCATCGGATAATAAGGAATGTGTGGCATGGTCGTTGGGGTAAGGATGGGGCAGAGAAGGGTTAGAGGCTTATTCACCTTCTGAACTAGTTCTCTCAGCACCCCATCGAGGTAACAGTCCACCCACAGTTGGGCATAATCCAGAGAAAGAAAGGTGGATCCCATTGTGTTAGGTATGATAACTTCCATAGCATCACATCCATGCATCATCATAATCCATAACTAGAAAAGCATTATGGTATGAGACTCTCCCCTTAACTGAGAAGCATGAAGAAGTGCAGTTTATTGAAGGCACCTGAATTGCCTAGAAAACTGATAAGGGAGGTATGGCTCATAAATGACTACTCGATATATAGGAGTGATGAGAATCCCATCCCAAAGTGTGATGATGTATGGTTATTCCTCTAAATAACCACCCCTGCCACCACTTAATGACCCATGAGGGGTAGGATGTGGTGCAAATGAGAAGCAAGAAGCGTCATTTAGCAACCCAACAACATCAATAATGCTTAGAGTCTTAGGATGAACAGAGAAATGTTGAGAAGGTAGGGTTGAAAGTCGGAATGAGGAACCTTTGTAGTATGACGATTTTCATAACAGGGGAAGTGTTCTGCCATCCGCCCATACAAGAATTGAAATGGTATGTTGAGACGATGCAAGGGCCTACCTTCCAGTATTTTGTCCAAAAACTCATAAAGTCAAGAGAGGGTAGGAAGGGACTAAATAATGGGTCGACCCTTTACTAGAATGGTCTCCATCATCAAATTATAGGCCTAAACCACGGTATACACATCACGGGATGGGAAAATCCATCCACTCAAAAACATGGAAAAGGAAAATGTGAATCTAAGTGCAGTTAATATGTCTAGATAGAGATCATATCCCCATTTGGTTTATCATCCCGCTTCAAGGGTAGCACAATATGACCCTAGAGTCTGGAAGGACTGACGGGATGAATGAGTTCGACTGTAGAAATCCATCGGTTTGGGTTCGTTCACCTGCAAGAATAATCCTATCCATGACTCGAATGGGATAAGAGAGAGATCCTAGAGGGGATGATCAAGTAATATCTCTTTCATAACCAGTAAACTCCTTTTCATTGGGAACACGTGGTCAGTGTCATTCTAAGTAGCGGTTGCTAGGAGAAACTGGTCATACATCTCTCTGAGGATGGGGAGTCCTCCAAGTTGATGGATATCCCACAAGCTGATTCCCACCTCCCCATGTGATAAATATAATGTTTTATTACTTGATCACCAATGAATCAACATCTCGAGAGAGATTTATCCTGGGGAGAAGACTGTGAACTGATAAACCCAGGATACCTAATATAATCCCACCACATTCAACTGGCCAGGGAACTCCAAACAAGTTTGATGTCCCCAAAATTCCCAGGCCCATTCATCAGAGAAACGTCCTCTAGCCCACATATCCCACTTGGTACTTCACCCAACATTTGGGTTTTCTTGTGATATATTGATAATGGATGGGTATTCTCAGGTTGCTAGTTTTAGGACAGTGTTGTAACACATGTAGTTTCCCTGAGTCCATGCTGAGCCTGCTAGTATAAATATGTTCTCCTGAATTGGAGTGGCTATGACTTCACTCGCTGGGGAAATGTTGGCTCGCTCATGTCATAATGGTGCTTCGATGAATATGGAAGTGGTATCGGGGTCATCCAATGAAATAGGAACATCATCAGGGAGACAAAATCCACAAAGTGGAAACTGTACAGATAGCGGATAAGCTATGAGCTATGGAATGAAGAAATCCATTAAGAAGATGTCATGAGGAATAATTTAGTCTTGAAGATGATCCCCATTTCACCCCACCATGGTTGCCCTTATCCTCATTAATTTTATCGTAGCCTGTGAAAGAGTCATTATAACCTGCATAGGAGGATCCAAAAGTCGATAAAAAGTCAGTCCAATACAAGTTTTTGTATAAAGGCTACAAAGGAATGGAAAAAAAATTAAAAATACGTATGCATAGGGTGCTTCATATTGTTCCTAGAAACAATACATGGTAGGAATTTCCCATGTACTACATAATGAACGAAATAAACCGCTACATATGGCTATGGTATGAAGAAACATTTCACTACGTACAACAATGGTACACGAAGCATCTACAAGGTGCAAGCCCACAGAGCAATGTCTAGTGAACAAAAGGGTTCAAAAAAGATGGATACTACAAACCTAGGCCTCGTTAAGTTCATTTTCAAAGATTGTGGATTGAAAGTTTATGTTTGGATTATTAATTCTTAATGTTCAGTTCCCTAGTTCAAGCTCGGTATGTGGATACACAAGAAACATACCATTCTCTTATGCTGAATCTAGATCTTGATTTTAAAATTTTACAAGGTTGTTTGTGAAATAAAAATTTTTGTTTGTGGATAGAAAAAAAGGAAAAAAGTTTTGTTTGTGGGATGTATGAAGCGTTTCGAAAAATGAATTTTCTCAAGAAGCATGGTACACAAATGCAGAGGAAGCCAGGGGAGTCCAGAGCACTTTTCGCTGTGAGAACCAATGAAAGAAAAATGAAAAATCCCCCTATATATAGTTGTGGTCCCCTCCTATCGGTCATATTGGTTCTACTATAGATCAATTCAATTCAGGATTGCTTTTGTATCGGAATAGTCCTCTCTTCATTCCGAATGGACCCTATTCTAATGGGGGCATTTGTAGGGTCCTGAAAACTTCTCAATGAGAATAAAAGTCTCCCAAAATCACTTTTCCTAATGAATCAAGTACTCCTACGAGTCTAACATGGTGAATGGACTCAAATTGAGTTACAAATTTCCGAAGAAACATGAAGGAATTCAAGTTTTCAATGGATTTTAAGTGGCCTATGTACCATCACTACGAAGGGTCCATGAACCGCTTGGATTGAGAACCACCAGTGTGTGGAAAAATCCTCGAGGCATTAGCCCACAGAACGATGGTCAGAAAACCAAGTTGACCACAAACCGCATTGCCAAAGGACTCATGTTTGTGAAGGTCATCTTTATAATGACATGCAGACTCATCGGTTAACAAACGAAGCTAACTAACAGGGTTCTGTGAACCATGATCACGAACCACAGCCTCCGCAAACCCTGGTTGACAGAGTCTTCCACTGTTCATGATATCTCTTCATGGGCCTCTGCAAATGGTGCCTCATTTCTATAGATACGATTTCCCCGATGCTATATAAAAGGAGAAAAGAAGGAATTGAGAAAGGACTGATGAAGAAAGCTTGAAGGAAACCCAAATGTTGGAAAAAAGAACTCAGATAAGATTTTGGATTTAGTCTTGAACCATCAGTGAAGCCCGAATTGTGAATCAAAATATCTGTAGGTACAACCAATTGAAAACCATAAAACGGGGGAACATAATAATAATAAGAGAAACAGAAACCTAAATGGTGAAATTTCGAACCGCATATTTCTCTTGGATGAACTCCCCCTAAAATATAGTCCCCCAAACCCTCCTTCAATATGGTGTTTCATGTAGTGTATCACTACGTGGATTTAACTCAACACCACATACTGCATCGGTACGAAGATGGAACCTAAAGCGGCGTGAAGGACCGCGTACCACTCGGGTGCACGGTGGTCCATACCCATTCCCACATACCACGTCGGTATGCGGATGAACCCTCTTACCACTTACCACTATGGTATGTAGATCTTCCCTCATCCCACACAATAAATCGGTATGCGGAATGGGGTTGTTTTGGGTATTATTTCTTATGGTTCCAATTTTTCCCCTTCATTACCATCCAGTACTCTGTAGTCCCTTAGTGAACTAGTCCCCCAACATCAGGCCAAATCCATTGGACCCGTATGATTAGACCATTGGGTGCATTAGGGCACCCCTTTGAGTCTACATACCCATGGTAAAAGGAATCACAAAGGCTCTCCCCACAACGGTTCAAGATTAGAGAATGTATGTGGGTCCACATTCCCATGGTAACCCAGAGTCCAACCTTGGTATGCCGACGTGAACATCTCTATTCTAGGGATTAATGGTGATCACCTTATATTCCATTTAATGAGGAATGGTGATCAGTCAAAGGGGGTATGTTAGATTCCCCTATTGATGAGGAAAAAACTCCTCCCCTTCCCAGAAATTATTCCAGGGTTCTCCCACTAAGGTAAGTCCCCAATTTTTCAAGGCTGAGTCTCATGACCTTTATTTTCATTTCACATTAAAAGATTCATCACTCGGTGTCCTCTCCCACCATCACCGCAGCCTTATTCGCTATAGGGTCTCCCTATCTCACTGGCAGGATAGGAAGCATGTTGTTGGTTGGATCTCCCGCATCCTCTTATTTCTCACACAAAGAATGAATCACATGGGCTTAGAGGTTTGTGATTATTACAACATCCATGCAATTATGAACTACAAGAACTCTAATTCCTGTTCAAACCAAGATATGTGGATGCCTACTAGAAGGCCCGATCTCAAAAGGGTGCCCATCCAAAAGGGTTCACCCAATAATGTCCCCCCAAACAAGCATTATCCATGCAAAATCCCCACCTAATCAGAACTACGTGGGTTTTGATTCCTCTCTTGAGGATACATAGGAAAACCATCTTATGGGTTTTATCCCAACATCAAGTCACCTTTTTCCCCCCTGGAAGAAGATAAAATCCAAAGAGCCTTATTGTATGCCTCAAGTCAGCATCACCTCCATAGCATCAAATCTATATGTGCTTACGACGATCCAAAAAACTAGGGGTAACCCATAGACACACTCTTCAAGAATGAACCAAGGATTCATGAACATATGAACATGACTTAAATCTATAAGAGAGTCCAAGAATAAGAAATATTCCTCCCCCCAAAAGGGTGTGGTGAGCCTGACTTCCCATCCTCTCGACCGATGGAGTCCTAGAGTTCCATTGGTCGAATCATCACCCGACGAGCACCTGCTTTTAGAAATTCGGTCCTTGAATCATGGATACCAGGGTTGTTGAGTGTTTATGGATCCATGAATAAAACCATTAGGGACTATCTTGAGGAATTTATATCCATGGATGACTAATTGCACGAGTGATTGACCCCATGAAATCACCCGCTGGGACCATCTAACTGTGGAATCTCCTTCACAATACAAAATGGATAAATTGACCAGTCCCCACGGGTTTAATCCAACCCCCCTTTAAAGGATAATGATGCAGAATGGGTTGAAAAAAAAGAAATGATGAATTTAACATGGACTCACCTCTTTGAAAATATGTAGGTCATGATTCTCCTCGAACCATTTCCTTATAGCCCCAAATACACCACCTTGAAGGTGGAACAGTTGTACATGGAACTCTATGTAAGTGGAATGGTTTTGGCATGGAACATTTCATGGATTTATTTATTATTATTAATCAAAAGGGGGGTAAATGACATTATTAAGTACATGGACCTTATTATTCTATAATTTAAATGGTATATGGGTGTGGCCCTCTTGAGTATACATGACTTGTAATATAGAATGCTTCAAATCATGTCCATAATTATTGTTTCGACATAAATGGTTAAAATATTATATGTTCTTTGAGCGAAATTTTTTTCTCATATTTGAAAAACTCAAAGTATGGGATAATATGATACTTTAATTTTATGATTTCTTATGGGGTACTTGGATTCCAAAGTATGAATTCCTTGGGCAAGATCATAGGTTATTCAGATTAGTATCCGTGTGGGTGATACCAGTACCCTAGGGGAGATACATTGGAAGGGCTGTGTGGGAAGATGGTTATATTATGCCACGAGTGATAATCGGTCCCCTAAGTGAGATACCCAGGATGAGCTCAGTGGGTTATGCCCTTATACCATACTTAGAGTGATACTTGGGATTCCACTTTAGGGATAACCGTAGATAAACTCTTATGGTGTTGGGAAATTATAGTGATTCGGGTGAGATAAATGGGATTCCTATTTTTGGATCACCTTGGAATGGCCCATAATTCCTTTTTATTAAGAACCATAATACCTATTGTTTAAGTCACTAAACTATTCTAGCTTCTCATATTTAAGGATATGTTTTCCCAACCAAAGTAAATGATTGGGTTCAGTCCATGTTTTTATTCATCCCTTATGATGGCCCAGTTATGTCCCATGTGCAAACACCTTATATATATATATAATTTGTATAGTTTAATTGTGGTTTAGGTATTCTAGATTAGGATGAGGTATGTTTGGTGGTCCTATTGTCCATGATAAACCTGAACAGACTTGTCTAATTTTACTTATTTATTACTTTACCTATCACACCTACACAATGTGGTACCCTAAATGAACCCATTTTTTCGAGATTAGGATCCTTAGATTGGGTTTTTTCCTTGTACCTCGGAGTAAGGAGCATAGGACTAAGCCGGTGGTCATGATGTTCATAGATATGGACCTTGGGGCATTTTTTCTTTTCTATATTCTTGTATTGTATTGTATTTATATCTGTATGTTTACTACTTTAGATTATATAGAGACATAAAGACATGAATTAATTATTGTATATTTGTAATTGTCCACTTTATAAGTTATTATTATCTTGAGCTACCTTTCATTTATACTATTTATTCTATTGATTTATTTATCGATTATTATGCCTCTGTACTACTCTAAAAATCAATGTATAGTCTCCCCACTGCAACATCATCATGCCCTCACTTCTAGTCAGTCGAATCTCAAATATGGGGAGTAATGCTAAAGGTACCATGACCAACTAGATAAGGGCACCATTTTAGTGGTTCCTAGGTCGATACGTTACAACGCATCACATATGACCCTGGAAATGACCTAAGTGAAGCCCTTTTTGATATAGAACCATACCATGTATTATAAAGGGTGTCCAACCAGCCATTTTTTAGTATAGATAGAAGGATTAGATTCCCTATTCCATAAGAATTTTGTATGTGTTGTGTTCTCTATAACAAATGAATCATCTGCACCATGGGGGATGTGTTGCAGTGTGAAGGTATCCAAATTATGCCACTGCACCATAGCCATGTTGAAGAAATAAACACTCTTAAATATACTGCAACCATAGAGGCTCCAACATTCAATTTTTTCTATTATTATGCTAATCGTATATGGTAGATTGTTTCTACTGTTATGGAAACGGTAGATGTACCACAATGAATTAGATGCACTGATGGAACAGTATAAAAAGATGTTCTACTGTGAGGCCTGAAAAATAATATTGTGGTTGGTGAGATTGAAGCACCATTGAGGAATAGTATATGATATTCTACCATGAATAAAAACATTAGATTAGGAATCACCATTTATAACCAACATTAGACTAGGGAAATTGTATTTTTGTTGTAGATTGTGCAATAGTGGATGAGGGATATCATGGTTGCTTCATGTGCAGAATCAACTACCCAAATTGAATAAGGATCGAATATGTGAATTTTTGCAAGATTTAGACATTCAAGGATGAATTAAAATGGATATACGAAGCTGGTACAAAATCAGTTACATTGAGTATAATGAAAGCGAGTATGTATACAAGGAGAAGTTTGGCTATGTGACTTCGGGGAAGGAATGGTTGAGGAAATGATATATGAAGCACCAATTATAGTTAACATGCAACAATAGATAGAGAAAAATAATGTACCTCATAGATTCTCAATGTTAGATTTATGAAAATAGTTGATAATACCATGAGGTAGTGGCAGTAGATACAAAACGGTAGCCGAGAGATTTTTATTGTAGTTAATAATAATGATAGATTCATCTACCATCATTGTAGAGTACGATTCCATGATCAAAATAGAAAACACCCAATATATCTAGAGATTTTAATGTGATATATTTAAAAATAAATATATATTCAAATAAATACCATGATAAATAAAGATATGGTGGATTTTAATGAGGGAGATAGATAGGATTCAACCCTCTATAAATACAAGTGTGATTCTGCTTGAGAAAGGGATCAAATGTTCAAATATTGGGAGAACGACCACTAATGTTGCTTGCTCTATTTTTTTCTTCTTTTATTTATATTATCTTTTTACCCAAATATATACCCCTCTTACTCCTATTACTTATTCTCATATAGAGGGGTAGAATCATTAAGTTGTTGGGTGAAGGGGAGGTGATCCAAATTATAATGCTTGACACTACTAAATTTCGTTGGAATTAAAGATTTATTTTCTTTTTTAAATAGTTTTCAGTATTTAATTTTAGTAATTAATTTAAATATAATTGTGTTTATGATTAATTATAATTTTAGTTATAGCCTTGGTTAATAAATATTTTCTCCCACTATTTGATTTTGAATTATATCGATTGATTGGTTTAGAATCAAGTGGAGAGTGTTCAGTGATTAATAAACATGTGAATAAGAACTAGTGATATACTCTAGATACATGGGTATCTCAATATATGATTTGGTATTTATTAGTTAGTTCAAAAAGGAATCATTTTGGTTTTCATACTTTGGAAGGAGGATTTCCCAAAAAATGAAATTTTGATGATTTTATTTCATAATTCAATATATTTAATCAAGGGGAAATGGAAAAGCTAATGTGAAACCATTAATTTAATAAAATAAAAAATATTAGAGAATATATTCTGAAAATACCATGATAGTATCACAAGAGGGGGAGCCAAAATTAATCCATATCACTTATCTATCATCTCATTTTCAAATATCCTTGTTCTTTGTTTGATAGTCCTCATAATTTTATTATTTACTTTTACACAGTGAAAAAATTACTAAATAACTTCTCCATGGATAGAAATTTGGTTTAATACTATTACTACATTCCATAGGGAAAATAAAAATCTTTTTACATACCCCATGATAAGAAATCTTCAGCAACCCCATAGGTGGATGAATCCAACCATAATCAAGATAATAAAAAAGAAGATATATAACTTATTAGAACCAAGAATAATTGAAACCATATATTCCTTAAAATAGGTCAGTCTCATACATATATTTCTGAAAAATGTAGAATAATAAAATTGAGGAATGAACTCCATTTAAATAATTTTGTTTATTATCAAATAACTATCTTAAGGTTGGATGGGAAAAAAGTACTCTGAGTTAAAACTTGGACATTAAACTTACCTTAAATAACTAATTCCAAAACAAACCATCACTAGTGGAATAATACTATTAATTTAAAATTCAATAAAAATGCACATCATCACCTCAAGACATGATCCACATCAAAACACAGCCCTTGATGAACAATAAACCCATCATCCTCATCCACCTCACTGACAATCAAAATTCACCAGAACAAAAAAATTTCTTTATCAAAGAAAACTAAAACCCTTCAAATTATATAGGCTCCAACTTGAGGATTTCATTATCTTTAATTGTAGAAAAACACCATGTAGCTCCCCCAAACCAGTAATCAAATGAATATCCTCCAATGAAACCATGAGCCATGAATTTCCAACAGGAACCTCAAAACATACACATGAATCATTATCCAATGTTTAACACTGTGATGATTAACACATGAGTAGAATACACACAAAGAAAATAGATAAAAACTAGAAAATCACCCAATGGAAGGAGAAACATTTTAACTTGCCATGCCCCTTGGAACTACGTCAGCCACCTAAAAATAACCTCTAAAGACTTTAGTGAAGAAAACTACACCATAACAATGTAGAATGGGGATGAATAACAAGAATCCAATGTAGAGTTTTATGTGAACTCGGATTTGACCATTAGCCAAAATCTTTGATAGGTCCGATGTTCCCTTACTTCGGAAATGCCACCATGTGGCCTCATTAAACCTTGATCCACACACATTTATAGGCAAGAACATCATCATCACCTACATCACCAATGAGGAACCACCTAAATCTAGATCATCCATAATCAAACAAAAATAAAAATATATGAATTAAACTAGAAAACTAAAAATCCAAAAACCATAAAGTAGAATCACCCACATCAAATAAATCAAAAAAAATAAATAAACCCATAATTGTTGATAATAAAACACTAAGACATAAATTTTTAGAATAATAGGAATCATTATGTTACCTCCAGTCTTCAACACACCAAAACTCCATTAGATGTAACTGAAACACAACTAAAAATAAGTAAATAACTAATAACTAATAGGTAGAGCCTCAATAGTATTATCCTAAGGGAAGAAGTTAATTCAATAATATTGTTCCTCCTAGAAAAATATCCACCACTCGAAAAGTACATCCCAAAAACTCAAAGTAACCACTGCACCAGAAATACATAGAGAGGAATATAGGAACATAAATCAATAGAAGAGTAGGAGTGGATGAGGGATCCAATAGAGATACCTACAATTTTCAAGGACAATAATCCCCTTCCTTTGGGCCACCAATAAATTAACATTATACATGTTTAACCAAGTAACTAGTAATGATTATTGTTTTATTCTATTCATTTAATAGATGAATGGAAGGTGAAAAGACTAAACTCATTTATATTTTTTAGATGTGATTTTAGGTTAATTTCAGGTTCCCATTGAACCTATGGATTATAAGAAAACCAAATTTACATGTCTCTAGGATACACTTTAATAGAGAAGGATATCATCAATATTATGTAATATACAATGTACATTTCAAACGTGTATGGTAAGTATCTTTTCATATCACATTAAAGACTATTTTGTGGTACATTTAGATGAATTCACTATTTTTTAAAAAAAATTATCATTTCTTAAAAAATCTAGATATGTTTTCGAAAACATTAATTTAAAATTAACTTAATTTAAATATTGAAAAGTTTCATTTCATGGTTGATATAGAAACATTCTTGGGGGTATGTTATTTTAAAAAATTTAATTGAGGTGAATAAGTCTAAAATTTAAGTGATAAATTTAAGTGAAACAAGCTAGATATTTTCTAGGAAATGTGTGGTTTTATTTGAGATTCAAAAAGAAATTTTTTAAGATGGATATTTCCCTTGATAACATAATTTTAAAGAAACTGACATTATTTTTAATGGAGATTGAAGGGAGGCTTTTGATAAATTTAATAAAAAGTTGATCACACCACTAGTTATGCATACTCTAATTTAGGAACATCCATTTGTGTTACTTTTTTATGCTTCCAACCATGATCTAGGTTTTGTGTTAGCCCCAAAGAGTTTAATCTTTAAAACAAGTCATTTCATATTAATCAAGAACATTGGATACTACTCAGACCCATTACAAAACCTTTGAAAAATATTTTTTATCAGTCATTTTAAAGTTATAGAAATTCAAATCTTATTTATTGGGCAAGAAAGTTACATTTTTATCTAATAATGCATACCTTATGTATTTTATAAAGAATAAGAGGATAAAACATGGATGGTTAGATGTTTTATAATATAATAAGTGTTCAATTTTGAGATCAAAGATAATAATGGAACTGATGACTAGGTAGTTAGTCGCCAAAGGAAGTTGTTGAACACATATGAAGTGGATATATACGGAAAAGAAAAATTAAATGATCACCTTCTAGGATATTAGTTATGTTTGGTTTAAGGGAAGTTCCCTAGTATAATAATATGGTCAATTATTTGGTAAATTCTCAAGTACCATCTCACCTGAACCCACCCAAAAATTCTTAGTCTTAAATCTATATCAAAATTCTACATTTAGTAAGACCCGTTTGTTTTGAAAAATTATACTGATCAAATGATACTAAGATGTTTTCTAGAAATTTAGATACATTATATTATTTAATTGTTTCATCCCATACCTTATAAATAACACTTAAGATATCAAAATACTATCAGGAGAGTGTTAGAATCAAGAATCTACAAGCGTAACAAATTTAAATATGCAAATTAATTTTACAAAATCTGTGATCAATGTTATTTCAAAGGTAACATAACTAAAATACAAGAAATATTCAAGAGTCACATAAGATTTTGTGAGATCTTTGAAGTTGGGGGAATAGAAAACATATAAAACACTAATTGGAATAAATTTCTATAGGTTAGCTTATGATAAGATCTATGACCAACATTTGTAATTGGAGGACAAGATATATTAGGTAGTGAAGAAGATGAATTTGGATATAGGAATAGCTAAAAAAAATGAAACTACAGATTCAAGAGTTCAATAAAATTATAATAGACTATTTTTAAAACTCATAGCTTTATAAAGAAATAGCTGGAGTGGATCATGATAAATTAACTAAAAAAATACACTCAATGGATCAACTGTTGTTATAGAACTGAAGAGTCAATATGAATCTAGTTAAAATTCATTCCAAATGGGAGGTACCATTTATAGTCACTCATGTGCATATTTTTAGAAATTTTTGTGATGTAAAATATAGAGAGGATACCCTATTTATTATTATTGTGATCATGTTAAAAAAATTAAATGGAAATTTTTCCCAAGAACCATTGGATGATATCACACTCCTCTAACCTATACATCAATGAGAACCATTAGGATTTACACTTCCTTTAAAACTTAATGGATCATTTACATTCAATTAAAATGTTTTTAAAATACTAAATATTTTGGTCATTCATTGAAGAAAATATATCATTTAAGTGATGGGGATGGAGCACTTATTGATTATGATATTTCAAATTCTTTTTTAAAATTTATTTATCTTTTTTTGAGTTTTGTGTCTTTTTTAAAAACAATTATATGATTGTTTACAATTTTAGTGTGATTTGAAACTAGATAAGATCAATTTGAATTCCATTTTAATTTTTGAATCCATTCCAATGATGGGAAACTAATTTTACCCATTTAATCACCTTAAATTAATTCTTAAATGAACTTGTTTTAAATTCCAAGTGAGTAAAATTTCTGAAAAGAAAATTAATTTTTGAATCATGCATCAAAAATTACTTCCTTACATTTAAAATACTTACCTAAGAAGATTCTAAATCTATTTTAATATATTCTTCAAAATTACATAATTTCTTAATAGAACCAATTTATTTTTGAATAACCAAAACGTGAAAAGTGATCTAGTTAAAACCTAGAAGAATTGAGACCATGTTCTATACATGATTGAGACATATTTTGATTTTTAAATCCCATTTTAAAATGAACCTATTTTCTTTATTTCTGTGAAGTGTATCCCTTATATCCCTTAGTATACATTGATGACATTAATAGGAAGATTAATTAATTTCAAAAAAAAAATCTATCTTAATCATGATGTTTATGCATGATCTTAGTTTAATTCATGTGTAGGGAGGATAAGGGTGAGCTGGAACAAGCTGTTTAAAGAAATATTTTTAAGATAAAGTGAATAAGGTTTTCAAAATATGTGATAATGTTTTGTGAGTAAAATAAAATTGGTAAGAATGAAAATATGGAAAAAACTAACTATAATAAGTTACATTTCAAAACATTTTTTAAGACTAAATGAGACCTACATTTCCATCAAAAACTACACTGGAATCATAATTCTATCAAAATTGAACAATATCGATGTAAAAATTTAACAAATATAAGGGAAAATTTCTAATGGTGTTTTTTAAGTGTTGACTACCTAGTAAAATTTCAAATTATGGAGGAAGTATTTGAATTATTCATTTTAAAACTATATAGATCAGCAAGTTGCTAAGATGTCTAGAATGTGCTGCTAAAAACACTTGCTAATTTTTATTGAATATAGGAATTGGAAACCATCAAAATATGGGAAACATATTCTAATATCGGTCTAGTAATATCACACACCTACTCAAGAATAAATAGTACATCTCCACCTACAGAATCAAAAAAATATAAAAAAATTGAGAATTGAAATATACTGAAGGATATATGGAGTATAAATTTTTTCTTGGTATTAAAATTCCAATGGTGTGATATACCATTTAAAAATTCAAATTGGTGGATTTTTTTTAAGGAAGTGGAAGACAGGGAGGATACCATCCTTAAAAATACATTAAAAAAACAAGAATTATGTTTCAACATAGAGACAAACCCTGTAATCGACCTCATAATATTCTCTATGGAACCTTCCAACCCAAATTCCACAAAAAATCATAAAAATACCTCATTATATGAATAAACTCATGAATTATTAGGTGGAGATGAAGAAATTCATCAAGTATATGGTGACCCTTTCATATAATTGGGATGATAAAAACATTCTTTAGATTCATACATGATATTTGAGTGAAATATTTTTAAAAAGGTAGGTATAAGTGAGAATGGGTGGATAAAAAACTTGAAATGAATTGAATGAAATTTATAAAATAAAATGAAATTAATAACATTAAGGGTGAATGATAAGATTGAGGAGCATGAGGTTTAAAAATAAACTCACATTGGTTAGTATTTTGAATTATAGTGGGATAATATATTTGAAGATCAAAAATTTAGAAGTCAAAGGATTAAGTGTGGGGGAATTGAAAAATTCAATTAATTTATTTTATATTTTATATTTAACTCATTTTATTCTCCTAGGTTCATTAATCAATTGAGTTCTGATGAATGTTTTAATTAAATTTTCAGTTCACTTGATATTGTAAATACTATTAAAAATAAACAAATTATTAATATCATTGTTTTTCTAGAATGAATGGTTGGATTTATATTACTTCTCATTTATTTTATTATTCTAAAGGACGTTTAAAAAGTAATATAATAATTTGGGAGATTTCTAGAATATATTGTTCATGTATGACTTTGAAAGGTATTAGTGTATGGATTTGGTGCCGGGGAGGTTCAAATATTACAACAAGGTATAACAAGTATAAATTTCCACAACCTTGAATGACTTTCCCATGAGCAGCCACATAATACATTTATAATCCCTAGGTGTATAACTTTATTAAATGTATAATATATCCTAGAGTGTAAGGTTTTGAGTGTATAAGACTTAATCTAATTTCTTGTAAGCCATAAAGACGCATTAAAATATAATTTTATATGCCTTAAAAACATGTATTAATTCTACATAGATCCAGAAAAAGTTTAGAAACCAATTTGTCATACTTTATTCCCATATGACTTTCCAACCACTTTTAAGACTTCCCATGATCATATGACTAGAGGAAATGGATAAAATATAAATGAAATTCATCTGGGATATAACCTAAAGTTTTTTTGTTTCCATAGAAGCAAGCATGAAATCCAATAATAGTATTACACATCAATAATGATGAATAAATCAATTAGAAATCCCTAAAGAAACAAATACATGTATTTTTTGAATGACCAGACCATGATTCTCAAGGGAACGTGGAAATTTTTTAAAATTTAACTGGAGAAAATAATGTTGGAGAATTTTAATGAACCAAATAACAAGGAAGAAAGGAGAGTACATGAAGGATAAAGGGTAGAGAGAACAATACACATTTATACTACAACTTATAATAGTCTTGAATCCTCACACTTTAATATGATTCTAAACATTATAATTTATCATTGATTTGAAGAAAAAAAAGTGAACCAATTTTAAAAATTAAAATTATTATTTAATTTAAATTGAAAAAAACCCTTATGATCTTTTAGGCTTGGTGATTTAGTGAATAAGGAAAAAATTATCAAAACCCATTACAAAACAAATCAAAAACTAATATTTGTTTTAATAATTATTTGAGTTATATAAAAAATTCACTTGAGCTTACTCATTAATTGAGTCCTTAATCTGAAATATATTCTACTCATCAATAATACCTGTGAAAACCATTTTGAAAACATAGGGTGGGAAAAACAATTCTCAATAAGGGGTTTTAAAATAAGAGGTGAAATAATTTCCCTTCTAAAATGCTATAAAAATTCTTTCAATAAAATTACTTTTATAACAAATATTTTGATTTGAATAAAAAATTGGTATAAAATATAATTTCCCATAAACAAAAAATTGGGGTTATTATAATAAAAAATCCATAAGAATAATTTTTTTTAAAAAGTTTCATTAAAAAATATTATTTTGAAAACCCATTTTAATTTTAAACATAATATCCTTTAAAATAAATAAACAATCTCATTTTAATTTTCAAAACATTAATTTTGAGAATAATATCTCTTTAGGTAATTTAATAACACTTATAATACTTTAATAAAACCTAGTTCCCACTAAGAATATTGAATGCCTAAACATCGATTTTAGGGCAAAATCCCCTTGAGTTTATGAGTTCACTCCCCATTCCTCATCATCATAATCAATACCCAAGTGACAATTTAAAATATAATAGTTTTTTGTAAATATTTTCTTTATCCTTTTAAGTTTATTTAAATAAAATCCCAAAATCATGACATCTATGCATTTTATTTTCAATGAGAAAAATAATTTCATATCTAATAAACTTAATAAAGGTTTCCATAGAGGAAAATATGTACTTCCATAAAGATTACAAGTAATCTAAATATTTGTTGGGAAAACACTTAAATAATTTTAGGAAATTAAAATTAAGAACTTTTTTTCATAACATTTGGGAAATGATAATGATAAATATAGTGCACAGTCATACAATACATATAATCATGAATAAAATCCATGGATATAAAAGAAAAATTCATAAATAAAATAATGATTTTTACACTTTAGAACAATCATTAAAATTATTAAACAAAGTCTCCTTATAATGATAGAATTTTAAAATTAGAAATTCATATTTTAAGAAATAAATATCTCATAAAAGAAATATTTTAATAATAGAAATAAAATCAAATAAAAAATCCCCCCAATAAATATATTTTTAGAAAAATAGAAATTTAATAAAAGTATTTTTTTTACCTGAATAACCAGATTTATTCCTCAGTGGTTCCCTTCTCTAGAGACTCCTATGATCAGACTCTTTTATCCTCTCACTATATTTCTTCTAACTATTATTATAAGATTTAAATCTATGGAGTATATGCATAAATACAAAGAAGAGACCGTAGAAGCACTATACTATATCATAACCTACTTAAACTAGGTGGGTATCCTTGTATAGCCAAATTGTATGTGATATTGACAAAATAATATATACCTTATATTAATACTATAAAAAAAGATATCTTCCACCAACATATAATATTTTTAATGGCACTATGATACACCTTTCAAAATATATATCCATGTTGTTAAATACCTAATTATTCCACACTTAAAACTCTTAGTATGAAGATAAGATTCTACCTAGTTGATTTTTTAATGTTCTCATAAAATAATCTATAAACTCCAAACATATTTCTTTAATGGTGGTCAAGTTCTTACTATCTTAAGGAGAAAGATGGATGTTGTTACCGGGTCAAGAGGGGAGATAAAACAATGTTTTAAAAATGATAATATTCATATTCATGACACGTTTTACTAATATTGCTTATCTATTTCAGTATTTACACTGATGTAATAATTACATAATAAATGTACATATATTGTCTGATTATATGAAATGGTTTCGCATGAGGAGGATGATAACAATGTAGTAGTCTTATATTTGAGATTGTGTGATTACCTTTTCACAATATAGACATTAACTTGAAGTGATAGTAGTGTTTAACTTTATATATAACTTCACATCATATTTTATTAATTACACCAACACAAAATTCCCTTATATAGATTTCAAACTCACCACACTACATTTATACAATGTCCAAAATCACCATTATGTAAACTTGTAGACGCTGACTAACCCTTAAATGAATATAAAGCATGATATATGATACCCTTTGGTATGAAATTTACATATCATTAAAACCATAGTATTTCCCTTATAAGATATTGGTAATCAAGAAACTGCCTTTAAAAAAGTAATTAATATTACCTTTAAGTGGTCACAGAGTCAATTACGCACCCTTATATAACCATTAAATTTTCAAAAATGACCTTACATGACCACCACATAACCATTATGATAGCAACAACCTACACTTATATGAGTATCATCTAGACATTAAATATCCCCAAACCACTTAATTACTCTTACAAGAGTAATTATCCTACCCTTATATGGAATTTATTATTATTCATAATAGGATTTAACTATTAAATTTTATAATTCTGTATTTATAATTCTAAAACTCATATAATCCATTAATTTTTTTACATATCAATATAGTCCATCTATCTTTTAATTATTATTTTATTATATTCATTTAAAAAAAACAATTTTTTTTTAAAATATAAAAATTATAAATTTATATTTATCAATAATTAAATACAACCACTTAATTTTATTTGAATATTACCAACATAAGTTATAAACATGTTTTTGATAAAACTATAAATTTCTTAATGATGTTATGTTTCAATAAACTTTTGTATACATATTATTTCTTAAATAATAACAATATACTAAAAATTAATACTATTAAAAACATAAGTTTTTTCATTTTAATCAAAAAAATAAATTTCACAACAAAATAAAAGTAATTTTATATGATTAAAAATCACTTCCACTTGAAATTAAATTTTATTAAGACTGTTTATAATTTATAAAATAACATAAAAAGAGATTATTATTTACAGTTATAAATAATGATGTAGAATTAGTATAATTAATCAAATATTTTAAAATATTGGGTGAATATTTAAACATATTTTCATCAAGTTATCTTAGTATATAGTTTATCTTGTTTTAAATATTGAAATAATTTTTAATACATTGATTTAAAGGACATAAATATGCTAAAATTTTGATATTTTACATTCTCCCCTCATAATATTAATTGTGCACTCAAAATTTTTTTGTACATAAATAAACCCGGAATCTCACTTATGATGATTCAAATCTTGAAGTTAATCATTCCTAAAATTATAAAAATATTACTTTTACTAAGAATTGAAATTTTATTCAATAGTTTTCTTAAAAAAACATAACTTCAACAAAGTATTTAATTTACTATTCGGCATAACTCAAAAATAAAAAGGGTCCAAGATTTTCAATCCTATCCTAGTATATTTTGAAAATATTTTATTTTTATTATCCAAATGAAACTTTCATAGTTTGGATTAAATTTATTTAAACATCGGTTGATACTTAGAAATGTAATATTAATGTATATTTTCAAAAAATCTTATTGAACTAGATCTTTATAAAATAATATTACAAAGCCTTATTTGATGTTTTAGAAAAATATTTCTTCTAAATTATCTTGATATTTCCATAAAAACAAAATGTTAAAATTATATACATATTGGAAATGTAGAGGTCTCCCACTTCTATATATTCTTTAAAAATGGTAATGGATTAATATGATATAAAAAATGAAAATAATTTTAGAATTACCTAATGGTACTTTCAATATTGAGAAAGATTAGAAATTTGGGAGTGTAAGATTGTTTTATAGATAAACCATGATCCTAAACAATAACTGGGTATAGAAGATGTATAATATATTTCAGTGAGTTTATATCTAGTAATATGGATGTTGGAAAAAGATTTAAAGTTGTTAGGGTATGAATTTATAATAATCCTTTCAAGTAGAAAATTTTAAATAGATATAATATTTCTTTGAGATCTTCCTCCTTCCATCGTTAAACTGATCCTCAAACTATCAATGTTACATAAAAGAGACTGGACTTAAAATATCCCAAGAAAATTCAAACTATCCTTAATCCAAGAACATCTTAATTTCTAAAGTTATCTAAATATTTTCTATGATACCAAATTTATAAGCCCGAAACCCACACTTGCATATCTGGTTCTAAATTTCGTAAATTTTTTATTAGCTTTAAAAAAAAAGAAGTAACCCGATTTTAACATGTAACAATTTCAATTAATTAAAATTGACTCAAAACCAAACCTAGGATATTTTAGGTCTAGATATTTATAGAATCAAGAAAACCTTATCAAAACTCATCATAGAACAAATTAAAAAATATTAATTTAAAAAAAATCTTTGAATTCTATCTCAACATTCTTTATGATAATTTCTTAATCAAGTATTTAATCTAAATTAGCCTCTCCTCGTCACTCTGACCTATTGAAAAAAATTAAATACATGGGATGAGAACAAAATTTTTCCTTAGGATGTTTTTAAACAAAATTTTAAATCATTTACCTTTTAAAATTATTGTAAAATCCTTTCAAAAACATTTCCCATTATATCTAATATTTTTCACTAAATAAAATAATTGATATAGAAAATAATTTCCCCAAAAAAAAATTTAGGGTTTTCATATTAATAAATTAATAATATAATATTCTTTTCAAAACATTGTTAAAATGACCTATTATTTTGAAAGTCCTTTTTATTTATAAACATAATATCATTTAAAATAAAACAATATTTATCCTTTAAAATTATAAAACATTACTTCTTAAAATAATATCTTTTTATGTGTAAAACCCTGAGATTTTATGGAGAAGTATCAAGCTCTTTTAGAGGTACTTTGTTTCATTGTATTGAGCACTTTTGGTTGGGTTTTACTTTGGGGCGTGTTTGGGATTAAATTTGAGAAAATTGGAAGGGAAAATGCAGTACACTATTGTTGTATGGTTATCCCTGACTGTGCGCCCCATCCGAGAAAACCATGCAACACCGGATAGAGAGGAATTTCATGGTTGGCACACCGTTTATCAAACCGTTCACCCCTACCCAGCAAAATACATGTGGGAATTTAACTCACCTAAAAATTGTTTTAAAATTTTTCATACCCCCCTAATTAACCCAAAATCAACCTCAATTCAACCCTAACAACTATTTCATGTTTTTGGAGCCTCACAAACTCATTCCAAGCGATCCCAACACTTGTTGTTCAAAATTCAATCTCTGGATTGAAGATCCAAACATCTCCCGGTAAGTGGATCTTATTCCTCTTGGTTTACCACTCCATTTATGTTTTTATCCCATTCAATAAAGGGGTTGTTCTTATTTTTGTTATATCATAATGTAGGATTTTGGATCTAGATCTAGTTTTGAAGGATCCTTATTTATTTGATCATGACTTAGGGATTTAGATTCAAATCTCATTCTGAATCGTTGTGCTACTTAAATTTTTTCGATTCATCCATTGGAGATCATTGTAAAAAAATTGGGGTAGGTGGTCTAAAATTAAAATCTAAGAGCCTTGATTACAATTATGTGTATTTAATTATATAATATCTTTTATATATTTACTAATTGAGTGCTTAACTAAATTAATTAATTTTTTGGGAAACTTGACATTGGGATGTTGGGAATTTAGATCATGAATAACTAATTGTTAAATTAATAATGAGATAATTGACGTTATTTATTTGGGGAAAATTTATTATTGGGTTAATTATTGGAATATTGAATTCAGATTTGTGGATAAATATTTTGTTGGGTTAATTATCAAAATATTTAATTGTGAATTGAATAATTAATTATTAGATATTGAGTTTGTGGATTTTGTTTAATTAATTAGTAAATTAATTTATGGGAGTATTTTGATTATTTATTTATTTAATTAAAAAATGTATTATCTGGGATTAATTAATTGATGAATTAATTAATGAGAGTATTGTGATTATTCAATTGTTCAATTAAATAATAGGATTGATGAGATTAGTTAATTTATAAATTAATTAATTGGAGTATTTTGATTATTTAATTATTTAATTAAATAATAGGATTGATGAAATAATTAATTGATTTATTAATTAATGGAGGTAACTTTATTATATAATTTTTGAATTAAATAATGGGATTGATGTGATTACTTAATTTATGGATTAATTAATGAGAATAATTTGATTATTTAATTATTTAATTGAATAACGGGATTGATGGGTTTAATTAATTAAGGATTTAATTAATGGAATAATTGGGATTAATTAATTGTAGGACTAATTAATGAAAATGATGTGAATAATTAATTGGTGAATTAATTGAAGGGATTGAATGTGATTAATTAATTGAATAATTAATTAATGAAATTAACTTGAACAATTAATTGGTGAATTAATGTAAGGGATTGAATATGGTTAACTAATAATGGAATTAATTAATATAATTGATATGAACAATTAATTGGTTAATTAATTGAAGGGATTGAATGTGATTAATTAATTGAGGAATTAATTTATGTGGTTGATGTGAACAATAAGTTTGTGAATTAATTTAAAGGATTGGTTGTGATTAATTAATTATAGGATTAATTAATGGATTTTAAATGATTAATTTATTAGATAATTAATCAATGGGGATTGTTACGTTGATGAAACTGAATGTGTTGGATTGATTAATTGTTGAATTAATCAATAGGGATTGTTGAGTTAATGCAATTTAATGTGTTGGATTAATTAATTGGTGAATTAATTAATGGGGATTGTTGTGTAGATGGAATTTGATGAATTAGATAATTAATTTTGGTATTAATTATTACACATTGAGATTTTTGAATTGAGATAATTAAATGTTGAATTAATTTTGATATATTTAGATTGTTGATTTGAGATAATTAAATGGTTGAATTAATTATGTGTTGTGACTAATTAATTGTTGAATTAATTAAAGTTATTGATGTAGTTAATTAATTATTGAATTAGTTAATGGTATTGATGTGATTAGTTAATTGATGTGATTAGTTAATTGATGAATTAACTTGAGGGACTGATGTGATTAATTTTTTTGAATTAACTAATTTTTTTAATATGATTAGTTAATTGTTGAAATAACTAGAGTAATTGATGTGATTAATTAATTTTTGAATTAATCAATGTTATTTATGTGATTATTTAATTGTTTAATTAACTAGTGCAATTATTGTGTTTAAATAATTTTAGAACATGTAATGTACTTATCATGATTAATTAATTGTGGAATTAAATAATGTTATTATTGTGTTTAGTTAATTTTTGAATTAACTAATTGAATTACTGTGTTTAACTAATTGTTGAATTAGTAATGGAATTGTTATGATTAATTAATTGTTAAATTAATTAATGTTATTGACGTGATTAGTTAATTGTTGAATTAAATAATGGGATTTTTGTATTAAAATAATTGTTGAATTAGTAATGATTTTTTATGATTAATTAATTATTGAATTAATTAACATTATTGTTTTCATTAGATAATTATTGAATTAACTAATGTAATTATTGTGTTTAGGTAATTGTTGAACTAGTAAGGGCATTTTTATTATAATAAATTGTTGAATTAATTATGTGTTGATGAATGGTAACATGGTCATTTGATTGTGAATATTTGAATAGTACCATGGTCAATCAATGGTGTGTTAAGAATAATAACATAGTCTAAAATTGTGTGATAAGAATGGTAACATGGTCATTCAATTGTGTGTTAATAATGGTAACATGATCATTTTATCGAATAAAGTATAAATGGTATCATTGGAATTAAATTATGAATTAAAGAATGGTAACAAAGGCATTCAGAGATATGATATTCCTTGGGGATGTTTCAAACTCCGACCCAGACCAAAGAAGGTATTGAGATACAGGTATCCATGAGAATGTGGGGGTATATGTGGTTAAATAATGAATAGTTTATAATGTGAAAATTGTTTATTTAGGCATTGTTCTTTATTATTTATGTAACTCCATACAATGCTATTGGACTATATATTGTTTTAGATGTTGGTGGTGGTGGTCTACTGAGTTGTAATCACACCCTACATGGGCTTCCTAATTGGTACCCAAATAGATTTCATGGTTGTAGGAAAGGATAAGGGAAAAGGCCCTCTATTTTGTAGCTGAATTAGGATGGATCATGGATGAGGGAACTAGACGTGGTTTGAGACTCTCTTGGGAGTTTTCAGTGTATTTACTTTTCAGTTGAATTTTGACCCATGTCACATACATTAGTATGAAATATCTATTATTCAGTTTGATATGGAATCTTCAGTTTTGGTCATCTTGTGATATTGGTATCTTTATAGTTATTGAAAATTGCCCAATGAGAAACAATTGATGGATCCCTTCTCTACCAGCCGTCCCCCTCCCGCTCACGACTCCATCTAGGGATTCCTTCTGAAATCCTTCGTTGTGGGTCTACGGCACGCCCAAGCGTCATTCTTCATCCCTATTCTTCCTTCATCCCCTTTTTTCACCTTGTCTTTCCTTCCTCCAGACCTGCCAGTATCTTCTTAGGATCTAGCCCATTTTCTCCCTCACAGCTCATCTATGCATGTGTCCCCATCTTCCTTCTGGTGTGGTTTTGAGGCCATGTTGAAGGTTGTTTACTGTCGAAGCTTTCGGCCCCTCATCATCTGCTCTGATCTCTTTTTCCCCTACGGCCCTATAGGTCGGAGCTGAAGTGGTGTAGACTTTGGGGTTTTGGGATTTGAGGACTGGCGGTCGTTGATTTTTCGACACATCTCGTTTTAGTACCCCCACCCCCGTTTTGTTGGCTTCTGGTTCGTTGCCTCATCGTCGACCTATATTCCCTGCTTTGATCCCAAGTTTCGCAGCCCCTCTCCTAGGCGTATCAATAATGTTGGCAAAGATGGGTTTTTGGGATGTGTTTTTGTTAGCCATCGGTGTTCTGGGCACGAGACCTCGTCATTGGCATTTTTTTGTTTTGGAAACCAATCTTGAAACTTTGTGGCCATCATTCTTTGGTTTCAATTTTGGTGTTTTTTTGTTGTTTTTGGTTATATTTCAAATCGACTGGTTGGATAGTATTGTGCAGTGTTTTTTCTATGGCGACGATGATGATTTCTTGGTGACTTGGTTTGGCATGCTGTTTTCTTTCCTGATGGTGTTGGTGGTTTATTTTCTGTTTACTTGGAGGTGGTTCTGAAACGGTGGTGACAATGATGTTTTAATGGTGGAAACAATAATGGATTCCAGATATTGGTTCTCGCAAGAGAACCGCTTTGTTTGGATGATGGTGAATTAGAGACGAGATAGGTTTTCTCGACTATAGTGGGTAAGGCTTGAGGCTGCTTCTCCTAGAGCTTCTGTGTCCCAAAGAGTTTATGCTGATGATGAAATATGATTTTTGGATATGAGGAAGTTTGGTGATGATGTGATAAGATGCATGCACCAATTTGAATTTCAAATTTTGTAATCTGTGTTTGTGGATGATTTTCTACCCGTTTTGAATTTTGAATTTGGAAATCTATGGTTTGTCTTGAATTCTGTTGATGTGAGGTTACCACTTTTCCATAAAGTAGATTTTGAAAATTAAATAAAATGGATTTGGTCACTATAGTTATTGTTATATATTTTTTTTATTGTTTATTTATTATTTCACTACTATTTTACTCTAACAAAGAGGGTATAGTCTCCCCATGACTGGTATTAAAGCCTCACTACTAGTCAGTAGCCTCTAGCGTATTAGGGAGGCATGCTTGAGGTCATGTGAGAGACCATCTCAGGGCACCAGTGTCTGGAACTCGGGTTGTGACATTACATTATGAAATCTAACAATACTTGGAAATCACTAATAAAACCTCATTCCCCCTAGAAATATTGAAAATATAAAAATCACTTTTAAAAAAAATTCCCCTTGAGGTTATGGGTTAACTCCCCATTCCTCGTCATTATAATCAATACCTATGTTCCAAATTTAAATAAAATATTTTTTTATAAAGATTTCATTTCTCAATATTAATATGTTAAAATGACTTTATAAAAGAACCACATATAGGTAATTTTTTTCCAATAGTAAAATAAATAAATATCTAATTAAGTTAACAAATGTTTCATTAAAGTAAAATCTCTACATTTATAATGATTAAAATTAATTTAAAAAATCATGGTCCTAAATTATAACTAAATTTTAAAAATTATACATAATAAAATGACTTTCTTAACATATGTGGAATTTCAATGATAAATATAGTGATTGACCATACAATACATATAATCACGAATGACATCAATGGATTTAAAAGAAAATTTCATACAAGATAGAATGATTTTAACACTTTAAAACCATCTTTGAAATTAGTAAATAGAATCCCATTTAAGGATGGACATGTAAAATTTAAAATGGAATTATTAAAAATTAAAAATATCATACAAGAGATAATTTAATGAAATAAATAAAATAGAGTCAGTAAAAATAATCTCCTCAATAAAGAGGGTTTTTTAAAATTAGAAATTTATTATAAAAAATATCTTAATAGAATAACTAGAATTAATCCTATGAAGTTCCCATATACAGATACTTATATTATTAGACTCTTCCTTTCTGTTGCTATCTTTTACCTCACTATGCTTAATATTATCAAAACTATAGAATATATGCATAAATTCAATAAAGATACCCTAGTAGCACTATGATATATGGTAACCTACTTAAATTGTGTTGTGATCCTTATAAATCCAAATTTTAAGTGAGGTCTCTATACTAATATCTCCCTTATAGTAATCCTCGAATAAAAAATAGCTTCCATTAAAATCTGAATTTTAACATAGCATTAAAATTCACCTTTCAAAACATATCTTCAAGTTTTAAAATATATAAGTATTTAACACATAAAACTCCCAGGATTGTGATAATATTATTCACATCTAATCATTTAATTTTATCATAAAATATTCAATAAACTCCAACCATGATCCTTTCATGGTGGTTGAGTTCTTGCTGGCTTATTGAGTAAGATGGATACTTTTACCAGGTAATGTGGAGATATAAAACAAGGTTTTATAAATGATTATGTTCATATTCATGTCACATTTCACAAATATTGTTCTTCTTTTTTGACATGCAACTCGATATGATAATGAAATATTAAATATACATACATTCTTTGATTTTATCTAAACGTTTCATGTGAGGAAGAAGATAACAATGTAGCATATTTAAATATGATAGTGCATGCTTACCTTTATTCAAGATATAAATTTATTTTACAAAAGAATATTTTTTACCATTATGTGGATCTTTAAATCAAGGATTTATCCTTATTCTAACACAACTTACCCTTATGCAGTTTTAAAACTCGACACACTACAATTACGCGAAGTCCAAAATCACCCATATATAAAATGGGATACATCAACTAACCCTTACATAAATTCAAAGTTGATTATGTGATACCCTTATGTGTGATATTTATGTACCCTTAAAACCATAGGGTTTCCCTTACAGGATATATTTAATTAGAAAACTACCTATACACAAGTAATTAATATTAGCTTTAAGTGACCACAAAGCCAACTACCTGGCCTTATGAAACCTAAAACCATATAGTGATACTCTTACATGATCACCATTTAGCCTTTACATGAGTATTATCCTTCCATTAAGGGAGTATTAGATAATATTTACATAGCCACAAACCACTTCTTTGACCTTATGGAAGTATACATTCAACCCTTATATATAATTCATTATATTTAAAAATAAGATTTTAACAATTAAATTTTATTGTTAAACTATTATAATTCTAAAAATCATATAATCCATTAATTTCTTAACATACTAATATTTTTCATATCTCATTTAATTCTTATATTATTATATTAATTTCTAAAAAATAATTTCTTTAACAAGGGAAAAATTATAAATTTATATTTATCATTCATTTTAAGTGACAACATAATTCTATTATAATATTTGTCATATGAGTTAAAAATATCTTTTCAATTAAACTATAAATTTAATAGTGATTTTATGTTTCAATAAACATCTATGTGCATCTAATTTCCTAAATAATAACAATATATTCAAATGTAATAATATTTAAAACATATGGTTTTTCATTTTAATCACAAATGTAAATTTCATACCAAAATAAAAGAACTTTTATGTGATTAATAATCAATAGAACTTGAAATAAAATTTTATTAATAATGAATTATAATTTATGAAATATTTTCCAAATAAATTATTATTTACCTTTATAAATAATTATGTATAATTAGCATAATGAATCATATGTTTTAATATATTGAGTGAATATCTACAAAAATCATCAAGTTTCCTCAATATATATTTTATCTTATTTTAATTATAAATATCTTTTTTAATTATATTATTTATTTAAATTAAGTAAATATATTAACATTTTGGGATGTTAAAAAACTATTTTTATGTTTAAATAATTTTATTTTCTACTTTTTAGTTTTTTAATGTGTTCTTATTCCTAATTCACCACAATTATATAACTAAATAAGGATTAAAACTTTTTATAGATCTTAGAAGGGAAGGATGTCATTTGGGATTATTGAGTATGAGACCTCATGAATAAAAATATATCTAAGGTTATCTATTTTCAAGGTTCAGTAGCGGTTATTAATATCATGTTCAATTGCATGGGATTTAATTCTTTTTATTTCATACTTCCATTTGTTGATGATCAATTATATCCCACCATACAGTTCTAATATATATATGATGGAATAGACAAGGTATGAGTGGTAAAGAATTTAGTTATTGTTGGATAATGTATAAATGGTGGTAAAACATATTTTGGGTGACTTGGGAAACACATAACATAATTGGTTCATTCCTGATTTAACTAAGAGTAGGCATTACATCTTATCTCACATAATGGAAAGAGGAATGTCTAAGAAGAGATTTCAGTTAAATCAAGACTAACCAAATACATTGAACCTTCTATTGGAGGTTAAATAATTTAAGAAACTTTCACTTTATATTTAATATGCTAAAGACAAAAATTATTTAAAACTATGATGGCATTATAATTTAACATCCATCATTAAACCAATCACCCTCTAAATAGTTTATTTTAAAACCTTTTATTAAAACTCATCATTTTAGTTTAATTTAAATCAAAAGTTAACCCCACTAATGATTAAAAGTGACAACTATTTTTTAGTACACCTCTCTGTACATAACCCTATGTTTCCACTAAACTATATTTAACCTGGGAAAATATTATCTTTTTCATACACCATGATAAGGTGTTGTAATAAATTATTAATTTTCATAACATCAACTTCTTCAACTGGGTATCTATCATATAATACTGAGATCATAGGTCTTGTTTAAACCCAAATAGATCCTTATTTAACCTTCAAATATATTTATCATCTTTACCAAGCATGAATCCAAAAGGTTTCTCAATATAAACCTCTTTTTCCAACTCTCCATTGAGAAAGGCAGACTTTATGACCATTGGAAAAATATTTTATTAGCTTGGTGTTTCAATAGAAAAAAGTATCCTAATGGATTATAATATATAAATTTTTATAAATTTATATTCATAATCAATGCCTTCAACCTAAGAATACCAATTCTATACAAGTATTTCTTTAGTTCTCAAAAATTATCCTATTTCATTTAGCTTGTTTATGAACACCCATTTTGTTATAATATCATTTTTGTCTTTTGGATTAGGTATAATTTACCAAATTTAATTTCTTTATATCTTGTCTAATTATTAATTAATGACACCAATCCAATTTTTATACTCTAAATATTCATCAACATCTATTGTTTTAACTTGAAAGATTAGTAAGGTATCCCTTGTTATCCTCAAAGTTCGCATAGTTTTACCCAACTTTCCTTATTCTGAAATGTTTTTTTGGTCTTCCATGTATCTTATTATCCTTGTATAAGATGATTAAGGTTGATATTAATAAATTTAATTGGTTTAAACATCATCTTAAACCTTTAATTATTAATAATTTCCACCATTTTCTGAAACATTATCCTATTAATTAACCAAAACATCTTCATATTCATCACTTATAGAATGTAATTATATAAGAGTATCTATTTTCAGGGAGTGTTCTTATAATTTTACATCATTGGTGTTAATTATATTCCATTAATTCTTATTGTGGCATTGATATCCAATTCCATTTTTAGAACAATCTAGAAAGATACCATCAATACCTCTTTTGTTTAACTTCCTATGATTTTAACCTTTGGCATGATAATGAAATCGATGAAAAATAACCTTAAGTTTTTCATACTTTATTATTATGATAATACTTATCATACTGTGATTTTATAATATGGTCTATATAGGTAGTGATTTTGAATGTTAAATGATGCTCTAATGGCTTTTCTCTAAAAATATCAAGAAGTATCATTCTTAATCAAAAATATCTGATCACTCTGTACCAAGATTATATTATTTCACTCAAACACACAGTTTTTTATTGTGTATGGTTAATTGATTTAATGATGAGTACCATGATTTTCATGGTAAGCTTCAAAACTTCCATTAGTGTACTTAGAACCATTATCTATATGGATCTTATTTAAAGAGTATCCACACTCATTATCAGCAATTTTCCTGAAAATCTTGAACACATTTAGATCCTTTGATTTATGTTTCATGAATATAATGAAAGTAATATTATTGTATTAATTAATTAAGGAAATAAAATACTTATATAAATTTTTTGATTGCACCGTCATGGTCCCAAATATGATATAATGAATATCCTCCAAGGTAAGAGATATCTAAATCTAAACATTCTTTTGTAAGGAATTTTTTGTGTTAATATCCAATTTATTTCTCTCTTCTTCTTAGGTATATCATGAAAACTTTTTCATTATATAAACGATCTCTTATTATGTTTGTTAATAGAAACAATTATTCAATGCTACTATTGATTTTATTTTAACTCACTCAAGTAGCAAGAATTTTGGGCATCATCCACCTAAAATATACTACCCTTAATTGATTTTCCTTTTATAAAAATCATTCCACCATATATTCATTTCTCAAAAAAAATATCTTTCCTAAAAAGAACCTCATTTTTTTGAAAATGTATCTATGAAACACTTGTCAATTTGTGTTTTGTCCAATTAACATACTAGGTAGTCTTTGACATCAGCATCTTCTTTCTAATTATATCTAATAACACACATTTTACCCTAAGTGAACCGTCATTATCAAAGGTCATTGAGGATTATTTTCATTCTTCAAAACTATTTAGTAATGTTATGTCTCCTTTTATATGTGAAGAACATCCATTATCCAATATCTATGGGAATTCCCCTTTTGATGCTTTATGTGAAACTTCTACAATAATATATTTTTCCTTACCTTTATCATTCATCTATATAGACTTATGAGAATTGTAATTCATTCTTAGTTGATATGGTTGAATGGGGAGGAAAAAATCATAATAATGACCAAGCTAGTCACATATCTCAAAAACAACTTCTTAATATTGAAATCTTTTTCAAATCCATTATCTTGTAGGTTCCGGGCACAGTAGAAGCGCATTGGCGGGTCGGCACAACATTAATTTTAGCATTAACAACAATCAATCTGAGATCTGTCATGATGTAAAATGCTGGATCATCAGAATAGAACAAAGAATGAAAAACAAAAGATGGAGTCCTGTAACCATAGAGATAGGATCATCATATGTTGGTTATAATTAATTTAATTAATTGAAAAAAAATAATTTGATGGAGTTCCTTCTTTATTGATGTCTCCATTCATGATCCGATGTGATCCGTTGTTGCGTCATAGAATCTAGTTGTAGGATTCCTCTAGTGGTGATCCACACGTGCTCCACGTATCTCTGGACATCGCTGAAGGGATCTCTAGGTGCTATTGTAGAAGAACCTTCGCTTTTGATGTCCACCTTCAATCGCCTTGATCCGGTGGGGGTGGATCTCTCTCAGTCTTGAGAGTGTTCTTGGAGGAAGAAGTTGTTTCGTCCTTGAGAGAACTCTCCAGAATTGTTGTGAAAAATGATTGGGGAAAAATGTTGGGTTTGTGAGCATATTTATAATCGGGTTTGAGGTTATAGAGTTATGACAATAAATAAATGTGTTACGCGTTTTATTTATTTTATTAACTCTTATTGAAACCCCCCATTTAGAATAATTAATTCCATGACATGCGCCCATGCTGATTATAATAAATATCATTTAATAAAACAATATTATTTCATCAAAATCCTGACTAAAAAACTAAACGGCGTGTAATCATTAATTCACAGCGTGTACTTGTTTTTTAATTCCTTTATTTCCTCCACCACATTTATTAAACCTTGAATAATGGATATTTATTTCTGAAATAAATGTAACTGCATTACTCGCTAATAAATATATTATTCCACCCACAATATATTCTCTCAAATAACTAGTGTCGAATTAAATGTGATCAGGCATCCTTGAATAATTATTAAACTACAATTGGGAATAATATTTATTCAACTTTTTGAATTAATAATTAACTGAGATACATGGACACACTTAGTGTGTGACCCTCTAGGCCTCTTCCTCAGTGGAATTAGGCGGAGCCTACATAAAGTCCAAGGTTAGCGTCTAGAAACCTGCCAAGTCACCCATAAAGAAATAATTTAACGCCAAAATGACATTTCATGTCTTACAAAATCTTACCATGTTATGTAATCCCTTTGTCTTGATATCTCTAATAAAGCGGGTTGCATGCTAGTTCCATCAACCAGTGTGCTTGATTATTCTTTCTTTGACTTCCCGGAATTGAACTCACCCATACCTTACCATGGCCATGGATTTATTTAGGCTATATCAATTCCATCAAAGGGCCTGAGATATATACTTCCATTATGGAACAGAAGGGATAAATCCTTTCTCGCATTATCTATTAATGCAGTATTACTTGTGATGCACCCAACGTATCCTACCTCGCTGTGAACAGTGTGTTGTCACAGTTTTCGTCAATACATATAAGTGCACGATTTGTAATAAACATTATTAATAATCTTAAAGTCTATGTTCCAATACACACGTCCGCAGATAGGAACATCCAATGACACTATGACATGTGGATTTCCTTCTGGCGGGTCTCGTTCTCATAATATCCTCCTGGATATTACCAGGGGCGAACACCATGAGAATGTTCTTCAAAGTTTATGATTCCTCACTCCTAATTGCCTGTATCATTTGTGTCCCTCAAATAACATCATTCGTCCATATAACATATATTTAAGAATAGTGTTATGGCACTTATGGGTTCTCATCATAGCAGGGATCTGCTATGACCCTTTAATGCAACAGCTGTCCTTAGGACATTATCACATGGATTGTCACACAGAAGAACAATCAAGATGTGATAAGATATTTATTAATGAATAAAGTAAAAAGTAGTTTGTTCTAGGCCACCAACTCCAACATACTCCCACATGGACTAGAGGCAACTACTAACAACCCTTAACCCACTAGATCTCTCATGATATTCTTGCTTCTGTTGAGATAGGCCTTTAGTCATGTGGTCTGCCGCATTCTCTTCTGTTAACACTCTGATCACTGCAACTTCACCCCTTTGATAGAAATATTTCAAGATGTGATACTTCCGTATTATGTTCTTTTTCCGTTGATGTGACCTTGGTTATTTTTCAAGAGCCACCGCTGCAGTATTATCATGGTACAAAGTTATAGGATATTTACTGCTAGGCACCACATCAAGCTCCTGGAAAAAGTTCTGAATCCATATGGATTCCTTGGCTGCATCAGAAGCCATTATATATTTGGACTCCACTATAGAATTGGTGAAAACTGGTTGCTTTGAACTCTTCCAGCTCACATCTCTCCCATTGAGATAGAAAACATATCCAGATTACGACTTCAGATTGTTCTGATCTATCTAAAAACCAGCATCAACATACCCTTTGATGAAAATCTCCCTGTATCCTCCATACACCATGAACATATCCTTAGTTCTTATCAGATACATAAGGATACTCTTAATAGCATTCCAATGTTGTTCTCCTAGATCTGCTTGATATCTTCCTACCATACTCAGTGCATAGGCAACATCAAGCCTGGTACATAACAAGGCATACATGATAGATACTATAGCCAAAGCATATGGGATATTACTCATTCTATCTTTCTCCTGTTGTGTTTGGGAACACATTTCTTAGAAATATGTAATCCACGTGACACTGGAACCAATCCTCTCTTGGATTGTTCCATACTAAATATCTTTAGTATCTAATCAATTTATGTAGCCTGACTTAGTCCAAGCAGCCTCTTGGATCTATCAAGAATTATATTGATCCCTAGAATGTAGGCTGCTTCACCCAAGTCCTTCATGTAAAAACACTTTTTCAACCAATCCTTAACTAACTTTAAGACTGTTACATCATTTCCAATAAGTAATATTTTGTCAACATACACTATTAGGATAATGATCGCATTCCCATTAAACCATTTATAAACACATGGCTCACAATCATTCTTAATGAAACCAAATTCTGTTATGGCTTCATCAAATCGAATGTTCCATGACCTGGATTCTTTCTTTAATCCATAAATGTATTTATGCAACTTGCAAACCCGTTTGTCTTCACCTGGTGTCACAAACCCTTCTGGTTGTGTTATATAGGCATCTTACTGAAGGTTCCCGTTATGGAATGCTATTTTCATATCCATTTTCCAAATCTTGTAGTCATGGTAAGCTGCTATAAAAGGTATGATTATTATAGATTTAAACATGGAAACTGGCGAGAAGGTTTCATTATAGTCAATTACTTGATGTTGTTTGAATCCTTTAGCCACTTGCCTTGCTTTATAGGTGCTAACTTGACCTTCCATGTCTAGTTTTCTCTTGAATACCCATTTGCATCCAACATTCTTTACATCAATTGGTTCATCAACCCGAACCCAGACTTGGTTCTGATACAAGGAATCCATCTCCGAATTCATAGCTACTAGCCATCTTGAAAATTCGGAGCTTTATACTACTTCCTTGTAGGGGAGAGGTTCATCATTGTCCAACAATAATTATTCACCATCCTCAGTGACTAGGAAACCAAATCTCTCTGGTTACCTTACCTCTCTTGAGCTCCTACGCAGTACTTGTTTTTCTAGAACCTCTTCCATAGGGACCTATGGAACTTGTCCCTGTACCAAATCATGTCTATCTTGAGCATCAACTTCATCGAATTCAATCTTGATCCAACTATGCTTTTTGAAGATGTTCTCCCTCTCAACAAAGACAGCTTGTCTGGCGACAGTCACTTTCTTGTCTTGAGGGTTATATAGGTAATATCCTTTCATTTCCTTGGGATATCCTATAAAGATACGCCTCGTGCCACGGGGGGCTAGTTTTTTTTCCTAAGAATGACTTAACAAACACCTCGCATCCCGATACACGTGTATGCGAAAAATTGGGTTTCTTTTCATACCATAACTTAGAGAGATTTCCATTTTCCACCTTAGTTGGTACTCATTTTAATGTGTGTGCTGCAGTTTGTAATGCATATACCCAAAAGAATAATAGAAGATCTGCATGACTCATCATCGACCTCACCATGTCCAACAAGATAAGGTTCCTCCTTTCACTAACACCATTCCTCTATGGTGTATAAGCAGGAATGAGCTGAGATAGATCCCAGACTCCCATAGAAGATCGATGAACTCTTTGTTCAGATATTCTCTACCTAGATCCGATCAATGTTTTTTTATCTTCTTACATGGCTGATTCTCTACTTCATTCTTGAATTCCTTAAATTTCTCTAAGGCTTCTGATTTATACCTCATTAAGTTGACATATCCATATCTACTTAAATAATCAATAAAAGTAATGAAGTAAGAATACCCACCTCTATCTTCTACTAGAAATGGTCTACACACATCCGTGTGCACCAACCCTAGAAGCTCTATGGCCCTTTCACCTTGTCCATCAAACAACGGCTTGGTCATTTTACCTTGTAAACAATTGTGACATCTACGAAGTGGTTTTAGCTCATTAGAGTCTAAATAGCCATCTTGGTAGAGATTTATCAAATGCATCACGTTTACATGACTGAGATAGTGATGCCACAACTGGGTGATGTACAAGTCATGTGAGTTTGTTTCTTTATCGATTTACAACACTTGATTTTCATAATTTAATACAAAAAACCATTATTTAAATGTGTTATACCATAACATACGTTGTTCTTATAAAATATACAACCCTTATTTCCAAACATGAAAATAAATCCATCCATATCCAAACAAGATACAGAAATTTTGTTCTTGGTAACACTAGGCACATAATAATGGTTATGTAAAACCAGAATCATCACAGTTGGCAATGAGAGGTGGTAATCACCAATAGCCAATGCAGCCAGCCTTACGTCATTGGTAGCTCGAAGATCCACCTTTCCTCTGGTAATATTTTTAAATCTAATTGGTTCCTACATTTGAATATAGATATGATCCCCACAAGCTGTATCTAATACCCAATGTGTAGAAATGGAAATATTACACTCGATAACGAATGCACTTTTAGCATCCTCACACTTTTGGGTGAAATTCCTCTTCTAGTGTCCTTTCTTGCCACATGCAAAACATACTACCTTTCATTCCTTTCCCCACCTCTAGATCTTCCCCTTCTTGGAGGGATGGTGCTCAGGGGCTTTAGAGAGTTTATAAGTCCTTCTCTCCTTTGCCTTGTCCTTCCTTTCCTTATTCACCATAAAGACTGCGGGTTTTTCATGTCCTGTGTCCTTATCTACCTTGAGAATCAAGGTCAGAAGATCTGATAGACTCTTATCATTTTTTCTCATGTTACAGTTGATAATAAAGCTTGAAAAGGTCTTGGTCAGGGATGATAGGATGAGATCTGTACACAACTCATCTAGGAATTTAATCCCTAAGATGTATAGGCATTCAATGTAGCCAATAAGCTTGACTATATGAGGCCCAGTGGGTACAGACTCTCCAATATTAGTTGTAAACAAAGCGTTGGAGATCTCATATATCTCTTGTCTCACCTTCTCTTGGTAGAGATCCCTAAGGTGAGACATCATGATATACGTGTCCATGTTTTCATGTTGATTCATAAGCTCATTAGACATGGCCGATAGCATGAAACATTGGAAATTTGTGGCATCATCCATATGATTCACATAGAGAGATATTTCCTCATCACTAGCCACTTTCCTAGGTGCAACTGGAATAAGCTCTTCCAGCACATATAATTTCATTTCGTGGAAAAGGATAACGCGTAAATGCCTCTTCCACTCTTGGAAATTAGTGTCGGTGAGAAGGTTTTCCTTCTTGACTATGGTTCACAATGATATGTTTGAAGTCCTTTTTCTTGACATTTCTACTAATTAATATGAGAAAAGTTTTAGTAATTTATTACAAAAACTAAGAAAAATAAGTAAATCAATACTTATTAGTCTCCCACAATTTTATCAAAATCCAATATCCCTTAACATTGAATTCAGAATATTCTGTTGCCTGAATATTCTAGTAGAAAGGATCTATATTTCCCTTAGCATTACCCCAACTAGGGTTGGTAAAGAAACTTGAAAGGTTTTAGGTAGGCATTCCAAATGCCAACTGCATTAGCTCACAACTCATTGATTTGCTGAGTGGACTCCCCAATCCTAAAATCCTTTTATTTTGGATTTCCTCAACCTTTACCTCTTGGTCACACCAAGTACTGTTGTGGCAGTCAACCCTTGATGTAAATCAATTAAATTCAACCCAGAACATTGAATTAGAATTCCACGATATTTGAAATCACCCCAAATAGGGTGGGTCAAGAACTTTGAACTATAGTTCGATTCTAACAAAGATTATGGAAGGCTATACTAACTTAATATTTCTTTGAGGGATTTTATTCTTATATGTAAATTTCCAATTTATTATCTTTTATTATATGCTTGTTAATATTAAGTGGGATATACTTAAGTGATTAACCATTTCTAAGATAATATTTACGCATAACTAGTTTTATTTTAGTTTTATCTTGCATGCTCTTTTAATTCATTAATTGTGTGATCGTGACAACACACCCACAATAAATAAACCATTCAACTGACTGAAATAAAATAAATGGTATGATTATGAGATTTTTCTATTGGTTAGTTTATCTAGTTGTTGATAAACTAACCTAAGACCTAGGGGAGAAACACCTTGAACCTTCTGGGTTCGTGTTTACAACTTTCCACCTATCCACCTTTGTATCTCCTTGAATTGGTTTCACCTTGGCTCTAAATTTGATCCGCCTCCACTAGCTTGGGAGCTCCATCAATTACATATGCATTTATCTCACACACATGTGAGGTGTAAAAAGGGGGTTTTTACATAAAATAATCCTTGGGCGCGCATGCCCTACATATTAATGAGGAGAAGGCTCACAGGCCAACAAATTTAATTTAAATAAATAATTTAAAAGAAACCATTCACATACAAAGGTCTTGGTCTAGCTCATGATCATCCATACCTGCAATGATATTTATGCATAAATAAAACTAGCATTTAATTATTTAATCATTATTGTTTAAGATAAATCATGCTCGAATCAATTAACTATCTTTAATTAATCAATCCTTTTATCTTAATCCCTTTTCTGAATTTCCTTGATATTCTCATCCATTATAATTTTAAACAAATAAATTCATTTAAAATTATCTTTGTACGTAACTTGTACCTAGGAGGAACCCAGTGAATTCCTATTTATTACGTAGATGTTAAATTAAACACATATATATAAAACACATATCACATGTTGTGCCTCAGCTTAACGCCGACACTATGGTACATGTCTCAAGGGTTTGTATAATATAATAATAAATTTTAATAAAACTGCGTAATTTGGATGAGTACACGGCATGTAGTTCTGACTACACGACGTGTACTTTTGTTCACCGTCCATCCAAAGTACACGCCTGTGGACATGGCGTGTTGATGTACTTCGGAAATTTTTGGTGTACACGACATGTTCAGTGGGACACACACCGTGTAGTTTCCGCATTACACAGTTTCCAGCCGGGTAGGCCGTGTATGGGGTAAACAGTCCAACCCTAACCTGAAGGGACTATATGTCGTGTTTAGTGGACCACACGACATGTAATCCAGAAACCATGTGCCACCTATTCCTGGTCAACAAATGGTGTTATAAATGACTTAGGTATACTCCAATACACGACCTGATTTGGTGTACAAGTCTGATGCATTGAACCCAGACTACATGACATGTACTTCTGAATACACGCCATGTATTCTAGTTTTGTATGGCCAGAAATGCTTGGCACCTTCGGATGAGTCTCTCTATTTTATTTTAATCAAAATTAAAAGAAAAATTCATTTCTTTAAGGTGAACCAGAAACAAGATTGGAGGAATTGATCTCAAGATTCAAATTTTAAAGAACGATGAAATTGAATTGAAACAATTAAATTCTTAAATGTGTAAATCACCAACTAAAAACTAAATTATTATAACCAACGATATGACCAACTCTCATACCACTTGTAGGTTCCGGGAGTACCGGAAGCGTGTTGGTGGGTCAGCCCAACTTTAATTTTAGAGTTAACAATGATCAATCCGAGATCCGTCATGATGTAAAATTTCTGATCATAAGAATATAACGAAGAAGAAAAAAAAAGAGGGAGTCCAGGAACAGTAGAGATAGGATCATCATATGTTGGTTATAATTAATTTAATTAATTGAAACGAATTACCTTGATGGAATTATTTCGTCATTGATGTCTCCAGTCACGATCCGATGTGATCCGTCATTGCGTTGTAGAATCCAAGTGTAGGATTCCTCTAGCAGTGATCCACACATGCTCCACGTATCTCTGGACATAGCTGAAGGGATCTCCGGGTTTTATCACGGAAGAACCTTCACTTGCGATGTTTGCCTTCGATCGCTTTGATCCGGTGGTGGTGGATCTCTCTCGGACTTGAGAGCATTCTTGGATAAAGGAGTTCTTTCATCCTCGAGGGAACTCTCCATAATTTTTGTGCACAACGATTGGGGAAAAGTGTTTGGGTTGTGAGGATATTTATAATCGGTTTTGAGGTTATATAGTTATGATAATAAATAAACGTGTTACACATTTTATTTATTTCATTAACTCTTATTGAAAACCCCCATGTCAAATCATTAATTCCTTGACATTTTCCCACGCCGATTATAATAAATATCATTTAGTAAAACAATATTATATCCTCAAAATCTCGACTAAAAAACTACATGGCGTGTAATCATTAATAAAACACGTGTAATTTTTTTTATTTCATTTATTTCCTCCAGAACATTTATTAGACCTTGAATAATGGATATTTATTTCTGAAATAAATGTAACTGCATTAATCAATAATAAGTATATTATTTCACCCACAATATATTCTCTCTAATAACTAGAGTCTAAATAAATGCAATCAGGAATCCTTGAATAATTATAAAACCATAGTCGAAAATAATATTTATTCAACTTGTTGAATTAATATTTAACTGAGATACATGGACACACTAAGTGTATGACCATATAGGCCTCTTCCCCAGTGCCATTATGTGAAGCTTGCTTAAAGTCCAAGGTTAGCATCTAGAAACACCCCAAGGCACCCATAGAGATAGAAGTTAATGTCGAAATGTCGTGTCACCTCCTACGAATGCTTATCGTGTAATGTAATCCCTTTGTCTCGATATCTCTAATCTAGCGGGTTGCATGCTTGTGCCACCAACCAATGTACTCGATTATTATTTCTTTGACTTCCCAGAATTGAACTTGCCCATACCTTACCATGGTCATGGATTTATTTAGTCTATATCCATACCATCAATGGGTCTGAGATATCTACTTGTGTTATGGAACAGAAAGGACAAATCCTTTCTCGCATTATCAATTAATGCAGTATTACTCATGACGCACCCAACATATCCTACCTCACTACGAACAGTGTGTCATCACGGTTTTCATCAATACATCTATGTGCACGTGTTTTAATACCCATTAATAATAATCTTAAATTCTAAGGACCAATACACACGTTTGTAGATAGGAACATCCAATAAAACTATGAAATGTGGATTTTCAACTGGAGGGTCTCGTTCTCAAAATATCCTCCTGGAAATTACTAAGGGCACACACCATGAGAATGTGACTCAAAGTATTATGAGTCCTTACCCCTAATGACCTGTATTATTTGTGTTCCTCAAATAACATCATCCCACCATAGAACATATATTCAAGAATAGTGTTATGATACTTCCGGGTTCTCATCATAGCAGGGATCCGCTATGACCCTTTAATGCAACAGTTATCCTTAGGATATTATCACATGAATTGTCACGCAGAAGAACAATCAACATGTGATAAGGAATTTATTAATGAATAATGTAAAAAGTAGTTGGTTCTAGGCCACCAAAACCAGTATATCCATAATTTTATTTTTTCTTATTAACATTTCCGTTTTAAATGGGATGACCCCGCCATCAAATTCTACCTCTCAAACCATATAGATTCATAGAAATGTTTATTTATAAACCAAAACATTATTTTTGTATCCCCAAATCATTTATTGTTACAAAAATATCCAGAAAAGGCATACATTATGCTATACATATTTTTTTCACAGAAGCTGACACCAATATGTATTCCTTCTTTTGACCAATAATTTTGGACCATTTTTATAAAAAAACAAATTGCGGTATCTTAGAACCTTCTTATTTTCTATTGATATATTTCAAGACATTTCTAATTAAATATTTGTTTTATATTTTCAATTCAAATTTACATTCCATGATTTTTTATTTTTTTGTGATTCAGATTGCTTAGCTACAAACATTAGCTTCCTCACCTATTTCTTCTATTCAGAATTCCTACCAACATTTTCAATAACTTTCAAACTATTTGTAAGTGATATATATTGGTATTAATAAACATAATTCTTATAAAATATTTCTTTAACATGTTGAGATGAATTTTAATTGTTGAATATGATCTTGTCCAATTTAATTTTTATATTAATTGTTTTTTGTTCAAAAGTTTCATGATGATTTTCCTTTTCCTTAATTATTTCATTCATATTAATCTTTTGGGTATTCAAATTATCCATCAACTTCTTCAAATCATCAACCTCTTCCAACAATTTTATTTTTTCTTCCGTAAAAACGAATTTCTTTCTGTTATAGGACTGATTTTCATTCTTTAATTTTCTAATCACCTTTCCCAATTTGGGGATCTTTTAAAGAAACTCCCTTAACTCTCTATTTAGAATAAAATATATTTCTGTATCTTCTTCTCTATCATATTCAATACATTCATAATTAGTGAGATTTTCATTATTCACCTTGATAATAAGTAGCTTCTCATTAATATCACTTAATATTTCAACAGCTTATTCTTCATTACTGATTTCACATTCTCCACACATAGATAAGAAATTTTACGTAGTTAAATTTATATATATTCTTAGCCTTTCATCTCAAATAAAAATTCAAATTGTTTGATTTATTCTTTGAGAATCTTCTTGGTATTTTACCTTCTTCATCACTGACTTCATCTACTTTTAATTTTTCATAGGTTGTTGATAAGTTCCCAATAGCTCCAAAATTGAATCATTTTAGTCAAATATTCTATCAATACATTCTCTTGCCTCTTATCACTTTTATATAAATAAGAGAGAAATATTTTTTTAAAAATTATAATCCACTTATCCTTCTGAATTAAAACAATCAACTTCATCATATTCAAATTATTTCTCACTTTTCTCATTCTTTGAAGCTTTAAATGAGATTTATTTTTCATCCATACCCTTATTTTTGGTAACATTGTCCTTACTCATCTCATTTGTTATGAGAATATTATATATATCATCTAGAATAAATATATTTGGGCTTATATATTTTAGAACTAGTACTTTAGAAACACACCCATCAGGAAGGATGTGTAATATCTTTTAAACCATAGTTGAATCCTTCAAATTCCCACCAATTCTTCTGATAATGCTCAGTACCATTTGAAAAAATCATCTATAGATTCATTATATTTTATCATTTGGTATTCATATTTCAATCTCTAAATTTTTTTGTATTTATATCTTCACCTTGTTATTAAATTTACAAATATTTTCTAGTTCTTTCCATAATCCTTTAGCTGTCTTTGTTCATTTTATTTTTAGAAATTCCTTCACATATAAAGAAGACAATATTTCATTCCAAGAATACCCATAATTTTCAATATTATTTCTATCATTAACTATCACTAACTATCATGATAGATTATTCATCATATAGAATAAATCCATTTTTTAAATCTTATAAAACATCCAAGGTTATTGATAAAAGATAAAGTAACATTTAAGCCTTCCGGATGTTATAATTATTCCTATAAAACATGAGAATTCCTAGGTTTTTAATGGGTTTTGTAGGTATTTGAATGTATTTTCAGGGTGTTACATGGGTTTTAAGGGGTTTTTATGGGGTGAAATGGTTTTTAAGGGTTCTAAAATGATTTAATGGTTTATAATGCTTTTTGGGGTTTTGAAAGGGTTTTGAAGGGTTTTGAAGGGTTTATAATGGGTTTTAACGGTTAAGGAAGGACTAAATTTTGATTGCCTGTTATTTGAGATAAAGAATTCAATGATTGAATCTTGAGATAAATAAAAACACATTTTATTCAAAATCTAAATAATAGTTTGTTAATTATTGGAACTCATATCTAATACCTCTTGAAAATACACCAACTTTATCCGTAAAATCACTAAGAGGGTGGTAAATCATTGATTTTGAGTTATTTTTATGTTTCCATTTTTGAAAAAAAAACTCATCACCAACTATAAGGTTTTTACCTTTTTTAAACTACACTCATGAATACACAGAATAAGTCATAATAGTTTTACAAGGTTAACCTATAAAAATGAGAAGGTTAATCTATAGTGTGATATTTGATCACCTATGATCACACTACCCACTTGTGTCAACCTACAGATTACAGTGAGTTGGTTTTATACATGAAATCACATTTCACATCTTGTGACTATATATGTACACCCAGAAAAGATATAATAATATTGAGTGTTTTTTAACTATAAGAGATTATTCCAATAATATAGACTTTAATCATGTCATCACTTTGCCAGTTATTTTCTATGACTTTCAGTATCTCAAATATGTTCTTCTTAATTTACTATTTCTTACACAATAGTGAGGAAGAAATTTTTTCCTCCTTTTACATGAATTATATTTCCATGATAGATAAGATGTTCAATTTATTAGTTTATTGGATCTTCTAGGATTTATGCAATAAATTCGCAAAAACAATTTATTCTTATATTTCACCCTTTATATAAACTAAATATTAGTGTATATTATTTCTATAATTTTTTTATGTAAAATACTGTAACAACCCAAACTTCTATCAATGAAAATTCCTCTTGATCTAATTAAATTCCTTAATGTGAAAATGGTTTTATAAAATAAGCACTTACTTGGTTTTATATTTTTTTATTTTAAAATGTCGTGGATAATTATGAAAGTTGCTAATATATTCATTAAAAGGTGATTACATGATTAGTATAAATATAGGACTTTAAAAAATCCAATTTACTCAGACAAAGAGATAACCTCGTCCAGTAGAATTAATCCATAAGAAGCCCATTTGTAGGATCTTGGGAATGAGGTGGCATCATTAGGCTTCTCTCTTGACCAAGCCCAATTCGAGCTTCAACGTGTTATGCTCGAACAGAACCACCTACGGTAGAAGTGGAAGTTGATAGAGATTACCACCTGAGTAGTGTTATCTGAGCTAACCCAAGAGTCTATCACTATCACATACCTTACTCTTCAGTCTTATGTGGGTTTTATAAAGGGTTATGTAATGAGACCCTAGTACTATGATTATGTACATTATTTTTGTATAAAGAATATGCTTTCATTTTATTATTGTTACTTTGTAAATAGTTTGTTAAAACAAAAATATAATTTTTAGTTAATTACCAAACATATTTTGATAAATTAAAGGATTTTTGAATTAAAAAAAATATTTTAATTAAATATTATTAATAAATTACTTTTTATATAATATAAATATATGTATAATTATTATGAATATGGTTGTGAATTTTATTAGGGTTTGAAAGCTATTTTTATCAAAAACCATCAATTTTTGATAAATGTCATTTTTTTATTTTAAACCTAAAAATTAACATATTTAGAAAATTATTTAGATAAAATGAATATTATTTTTTGAATCAGGACTTTTAAATTATCTAATGGTGAATTTTTAAAAATTATCTGAGACATTAAAATTTTTGGGTAAAAATTAAATACCGTTTAATTATATAATGTATTTTATGACCTCATAATGAACCAATAGTGATGTAATAGAATACTATAAATGTTATTTTAGTCCATTATATGTTTTAACTTTAAAATAATGTGATTTTAGGTTTATTTTATTTATTTTACAGGGCCTTAGTTGACCCTCCAAGACTTATAAAACAATTTATCTTTTTAAAGATTTCCTTTAGAGTGTAACTCACCTTCACATAAGCAAGCCTAATATTTTAAGAGGCCTGGCCATTGGACTTATAAAATATTATTTTCCAATCCCCTTTTTCCAAAACCATGGGTTAAAACCATGGGATGGTTTGTGGTTTTGATTAGTTTAATGTACAGGGTCCAAAACCTAAATAATAAAGAATTCCCTCTCTTATCCTATATAACCACACCCAAGATCCCACTTAATCTTCATTAAAAGCCCTTTTAGAACGAAAAACTTATTATCTCATCTCTATAGAATCCTCACAAAGCTCCCCAAGATCCCAAGAAGCCTCTCTCAAGCCCCTCCCAAGCCTTTGGAATCACACTTCCAAGTAAGGGATTTCTTCCTCTATCATTTTTGTCCATGTATCTTTATATTGATATACCCTTGTATTTTAAATTAAAAAATTTGGAGTATAATTTATCCCCTCCCCTTGTACTGTAATCTTTATGTTTTAATGATGATATACCCATTTCTCTCTCACTAATTCCTCGCATGTACACCCGTTACCATGATAAAATTCCTTGAGGGATTTCTTCCTTTCTCAAATTTTCCCACTTTCATTATGTTGTTATTCCCTTTTATTTTCAATTACAAATGTTTGGGTACAATTTCACACCTCCTACATACTTCCCTATTTATATTTTAATTATCATATATCACTTTATCTCTCATTAATGCCTCCCATTTACACCTGTTCCCATGCTAAAATTTTGTAAGGAATTTCTCTCTTCTCATTTACATTCAAGTAATTATTTTGTATTATGAATCTAAAATTACATTACTTATATTGGGACATGTATCAATATGAATCCCTTACTGTAATTTTCTTGTATATATTATGATACACCCATTTTTCTCTCATCAACCATTTTTATGAATTCTTATGTCACGTCGTTATGCTGCCGAAATTGCACCGCAATTTTCTAAACCAAAGGCATTATGTTGTGAATACCATGCCCATTTCTCTATCAAGATTATTCACCTTTATGCATGTCTAATTATTGATTACAGAGTTTCATGTATTAATTCCACATTCCTTTATCGTGTAATAAATGATGATCCTTAATGATTCCATGTTATATGATCCATGTGGCACACTTAGGCATGAAATTAAATGTTTAAAAAGGGTGTGCCCTGATAGTGATCCAATTCATTGGGTAAAGATTAGTATCATGATACATCAAGTGAAATGAGGATTTACTCATGATAATTCAAGTGCAATGAGGATTTAATCATTCTAATTCAAGTGCAATGAGGGTTTACTCATGCTCCATGTGCAATGAGCCTTGGCTCATGTTAATTCCAGGTTAAGTGTTGTTTCCACATTTCTGTGTTATGATAATAATGATATATCATGACTTTATTTTCATGATTATTTTATGATACATTATTATTCATATTTCCTAACATTTATTGTAATGTTCATTTTATTCCTTGTTTACTCCCTTACTGGGATTTATAGCTCACTCGGTTTACATGTATGTCTTCAGGTTATCCCATGCAATGCTAAGTATGAGGGAATTCCATGGTTATATAATGGAAGTTTTCAGTAAATATGTTGAATGTTTTATAGTTTAAGTTATTATGTAATGTTCCCAATCCCCAAAGAAACTAGACCTCTTGATATCCCGTGTTTTATTAGGAGAAGAGTTTATGTAATAAATCATTATTAAGTCTGAAATAAAGAGAAGGGTTGTTATATTTTGTATCAGATAACACGTTTAGTTATTTTTGGGATTTGGATTAGAAAACCCTAGTGAAATACATAGGGATAATACTAAGTATAATAAAAACCTCTCTATGTTTTGGTGATTATTGAGTAAGTGTTTTATCATGAAAATACATCCCTTTCTGGATACGAGCAGGAAGATGCGGCTCGTGAACAGATGTACCCAGGAGTGAAAACTCCAAGAAGGAGTTTTGAGCTTGACCCAAGGTACCTTGGTACACAAAAACGGTCCTTGATTCACACTTGGTTATGAAACTCCAAAGGGATATGCTTTTGTAAATTCATGAGCTATTTATGAACCATTGTTAAGGGGAAAAATTCCCGCTAAGAATATATGTTGGGATGTAGATCATGGATAAAATATAATTAAGCCTTTAAATTCATAAGATAATGAAATAAATGTATGTTACAAGTTATCCCTTTTTTCTTTGGATTCCCCTTTATGTGTTTAATATTTATATTCCCTAAGTCTATTGTGGATAAAATAAATGAGTAGAACCAGAATTAAAAAGTGAAAGGTAGGGTTATTTTCCATAGTTCTATGCATTATTTTATATCCTGAAAGTTTAGTAGAATAATCCCAACACCACCAAAAATCATGGAAGTAAAGATGTCGGTGAGAACGACAAATGGGGAAATCATTTCATGACACGAATATAACTCCTCCCCTATTAGAATTTGTGTATTGAACTTTCTGGGGAACCTCATCATACTCCCTCTGGTAGAATTTTATGTAATTATCGACATGGATTGGCTTTCCTTATATAGAGCCAACATAAATTTCTATGAGAGGGAAATAACTCTCCATATGGGGAATCGACCCTCGATTATGTACGAGTGCAAGGAAGAAGATGAATCTTATTTAGCACCATCATATCAAGCATGGATATTACTACCCTGTGAGCACAATTCTCTGGCTCAGATGATTGAGTTTAAAGAGGCAAACATCATTGAATACATGCCTATTGTGAGGGAATTCATTGAAGTATTTCCTGAGGAATTTGCTGGTCTTCAACCTATATGATATGTTGAATTCTCAATTCACCTTATACCTAGGGTGTTTCCAATATCCAAAACTCTATATAGAATGGCTATTGTGAATCTTGAAGATCTTATGAAATAGCTACAGGAAAATCTGGATAAAGGGTTTATATGCCCAAGTGCTTCACCATGGGGTGCACGAGTCCTCTTCATCCAAAAGAAGGATGGGTCAATGCACCTTTTCTTTGATTATCATGAGATTAGCAAATTCTTGATAAAGAACAATTATCCTCTTCCCTAAATTTATGAATTGTTTAATAAGCTACATGGAGTACAATACTTATCCAAGGAATATTTTCAGTTGGGATATTACCAAGTAAGGGTGAAGAAGGAGGATATACCCAAGACTGCTTTTTGTATAATATATGGGCACTATGAATTCATAGTAATGTATTTCAGAATTGCTAATGATCCTGTAATCTTCATGGGCTTTATGAATAGAGTCTTTAGAGATTACCTTGAAAAAATTTGGTAGTATTTATAGACAATATTATAATATACTCTAAAACCAAGGAGGATCATGAGGAGAATCTAAGACCTGTACTAGAGACCTTTCAAAAAGAGAAGCTCTATGGAAAATACAGAAAGTCTGGGTACTGATTGAAGGAGGTCTCATTCTTGGGCCATTTCATCACAAGCAATGGTATATCTATGGATTCCTCCAAGAAAGATAAAATTGAGGGATGGCTGAGGCCAACATCGGTAATAGATATCTGTAGATTTCTTGGGTTAGCTGGATATTATAGCTGATTTGTGAGAAATTTCTCATGATTGTCAAACCCTCATATCAAGATAACATGGAAGGGAGTAAAGTTTCCTTGGAGTGATGAATTCAAAGAGAGCATCAAGGAGTTGAAAAGGAGGCTTATTACTGTGCATGTTCTCACTTTACCCACAAGTGGATAACTTTTGTGGTATTCAGTAATGCATTGATGAAGGGAATGGGTTGCGTGTTGATAAAAAATGCCAATTCATTACCTATTATTCCAGGAAATTGAACGTTCATGAGAAAAACTATCCAACACATGATCTAGAGTTGGTTACAATGATCTTTGGTTTAAAAATTTTGCGGCATTATCTCTTTATGGAGAAGTATGAAATATATACGGACCACAAAAACCTCATGTATATATTCACATAGAGAGAGTTGAACATGTGCTAATGAAGATGGTAAGATCTGATCAAAGACTACAACTACTCAATCCATTACCACCCGGGTAAAGCGAACAAGGTGGAAGATGATCTAAGTAGAAAGGAACCAATGATTCTATCATTGATGAGAATTTAAAAGGATCCAATCTTCTTAGATTTAATGAAGATGTACATGGTAATCATAATGAGGGGAATATCATCAATCCTTTCCAAAATTATTGATCAACCGCCTCTTTTGGAAAGGTTGATTTATGCTCAAAAGGATTATGTTGGAATTTATAAGAAGGTGGAAACTATTAGAAAATCCTCAAAGGTTAATATCAATGAAGAAAGAATTGTGAGATTTGGGTCAAGACTATGTGTTCAATAGAATCCAGAGTTAAAGAAGGAACATGTGGATAATGTACAAAGCTCAAATGTGTCCATTCACCCAAAAAACAAAATGATGTATCGAGATCTCTGAGAGTATTATTGGTGGGATAATATAGAGAAGGAGATCGCAGAGTATACATCAAAGTGCCTAGTATGTCAGCAAGTTAAGCCTGAGAAGCAAAAGTCTAAGGGGGTGATGCAACCATTACCCATACCAAGATGGAAATGGGAGAACACAACCATGGACTTTGTCATCGAACATCTGAAGACATTCAAAGGAAACAATGATATCCGGGTTCTCTTGGGTCATTTTACAAAGACTACACACTTCATTGCAATTCGAGAGGATTTCTCACTAGATCAACTGGCACGAATATAAATCAAAGATGTGGTAAGGATGCATGGAGTACCACTGTCTATTGTATCCGATTGAGATCCAAGATTCATCTCTATGCTTTAGAAGAGTGTTAAACATGCTCTGTATACTGAGATGAACTTCAGTACATCTTATCATTCTCAAACTAATGGCCACTCTGAGTGGACTATCCAAACACTTGAGGACATGTTGAGAGTGTGTTCAATGGACTTCAAAGGAGGATGGGATCAACATCTTTCTCCTATTGAGTTCTCATACAATAACAATTTTCACTTAAGAATCCAAAAGGCTACTTATAAAGACCTATATGGGAAGAGGTGTAGAACACAAACATGTTGAGATGAAGTTAGGGAGAGAAAACTCCTAGGTTCAAAAATGGTCGAAGAAATTGTGGAGAAGGTTAAGACCATCCAACAGCACATTATAGCTGCTTGGAGTCAAAAAAAGAGCTATGTTAATAATCATCAATTAGACCTAGATTTTGATGTAGGATACCTGGTATTCCTCCACATATCACCGTGGAATAGAGTTATGAGATTTCGGAAGAAGGGAAATATTTTTCCAAGGTACATTATCCCTTTTGAGATCCTTGATCACTTTGGAGGAGTGTCCTATCGACTAGCATCCCCACCAAACCTATCTCAAGTACATCATGTATTCCATGTATCACTCTTGAGTAAGTACATACCCAAACCACCGCATGTACTCAATCCAGACGTGGTACCATTAGGGAAAGGCCTCTCCTATGAAGAGAAGTCAGTGAAGATCTTATATCATATGGAAAAAGTCATACAGAATAATACAATTCCCCTCATCAAGGGGTTGTGGAGAAACCACAAGTTTGAAGAAGCAACATGGGAATCAGAGGAAGTGATGAAGTAGAGTTACCTACATCTTTTTTAGTGTGGGAAAGGGAAATTTTGAGGGAAACATTTCTTAAGGGGGGAAGATTGTAACCACCAAAATTTTTATCAATGAAAATTACTCTTGATATAATTAAATGTATTATTAAGCCAAATGGTTATAAAAAATACGCACTTACATGGTTTTATATATTTTTTTAAAATATCATTAAGAATTGTGACCATTTCTAATATAATCATTAAACAGTGATCACGTTATTAGTATAAATATAGGTCCATAACATATCCAATTTAATCAGACAATGGAAGCGATGGACTCATCCAGTACAATTCCTCTATATGATCCCCATTTTTTAGAGCTTGGAAAGGAGGCTCCATCATTGGGATTCTCTCTTGACCAATCCCAAGTTGAGCTTCAACACATTATGCTCAAACAGAACTACCTACGAGATAAGTGGAAGTTGATAGAGATTACCACACGGGCAATGTTATCCAAGCCACCCCAAGAGTTTGTCACCATCACACACCTTAACCTTCATTCTTATGTAGGTGTTATAAGTGGTTATGTAATTATACCCAAGTACTATGATTATGTACATTATTTTTTTATATAGAATATACTTTCATTTTATTATTATTACTTTGTAAATAGTTTTGTAAAACAAAAATAGCATTTTTAGTTAATTAAGAAATCTATTTGGATGAATTAATTGATTTTGGAAATAAAACATATTTTATTTAACTATTATTACTAAATTAATTTTCATATTATATAAATTACTATATAATTATTATGAATATGATTGTGATTTTTATTAAGGTTTGAAAGCTATTTTTCTCAAAACCCATGATTTTTTTATAAATGTCGATTTTTATTTTAAAAGTATAAAGTTAAATATTTAGAAAATTATTTAGATAAAATGAATATTAATTTTGGAATCAAGATGCCTAAATTATCCAATGGTGAAGTTTTCATAATTTTCTGAGACGGTCGAATTTTTTGGTAAAAAATAAATACCGTATAATTATATAATGAGTTTTATGACATCATAATGACCGAATAGTGATGTAATAAAATAATATAAATATTATGTTCAGTAATTATATTTTTTACCATTAAAATAATGTTATTATAGGTTTATTTTATTTATTTTACAAAGCCTTAGTGGACCCTCCAAGACTTCTAAACCATTTTATCTTTTTAATGATTTCATTTAGAGTGTGACTCAACTCCACATAAGCAAGCCTAATATTTTAAGAATTTCGGCCATTGGACTAATAAAATATTTTTTCCCACTCCCCTTTAGAAAAACCCATGGGAAAAAACAAGGGATGGTTTGTGGTTTTGATAAGTTTAACGTATAGGGTCCAAAACTGAAATAATAAAGAATTCCCTCTCTTTTCCTATATAAACTCACCCAAGATCCCACTTCCTATTCACTCAAAGCCCTTGGGGATCAACCGAAATCTTTCTTACTCTCTCTATAATCCTCCCAATGTGCCCCAAGCTCCCAATAATCCTCTCTTAAGCCCCTACCAAGCCTTTGAGATAACACTTCCATGTAAAGAATTTCTTCCTCTCTCATTTTTTTCCATGTATCTTTATGTTGGTATACCCTTTTATTTTCAATTAAAAATTTCTGGGTTATGATTTCACACTTCCCCTACACTGTACTATTAATTTTTTAATGATGAGAGACTCCTTTATCTCTCATTAATGTCTCCCATGTACACCTGTTACCATGCTGAAACTCTGTAAGGGATTTCTTCCTTTGTAATTTTTTCTCAATTTCATTATGTTGTTATACCCTTTTATTTTCCATTAAAAATGATGGGTTATGATTTCTAACATCTCCCACACTTCCCTATTTATGTTTTAATGATGATAGATCCCTTTATCTCTAATTAATTCCGCTCATGTACACCTGTTACAATGCTGAAATTCAGTAAGCAATTTCTCTCTCTTCATTTACATTCAAGCAATTATTTTCTATTATGAATATAAAATTACATTACATATGTTGAAACATGTATCTATATGACCCCCTACTTTTAATTTCATATAAATATGATTAGACACCATTTTCTCTCTCATAAATCATTTTTATCAATTCTTATATCACACCGTTATGCTGCCGAAATTGCACTACGATTTTCCAAACCAAAGTCATTGTGTTGTGAATACCATCCCCATTTCTCTATCAAGAGTATTCACATTTATGAACATTTAATAATTGATTATAGAGTTTCATTTATGAATTCCACTTTCCTTTATCATGTAATAAATGATGATATTTAATGATTCCTTGTCATATGATCCATGTGGAACACTTATGCATGAAATGAAATGTTTAAGATGGGTGTGCCTTGATAGTGCTCTAATGCATTGGGTAAATATTAGTATCATGATACGTCAAGTGCAATGATTGTTTACTCATGATACATGTGCAATGAGACTTGGCTCATGCTAATTCCATGTTAAGTGTTGCTGCCACATTTCCATGTTATGATAATTATGTTATATCATGCCATTATGTTCAGGTTTCTTTTATACTCCATTGATATGCCTATTTCCTAACATGTATTCTATTATTCATGTTATGCCTTGTTTACTCACTTAATGGGATTTATATCTCACCCTTTTCACATGTATGTCCTCAGGTTATCTCCTGAAATGCTAAGTACGAGGGAATGTCATGGTTATGTAAAGGAAATTTTCAATACAAATGTTTTGGGTTTTATGTTTTAAGTTATTATGTAATGTCCCTAAGACCCAAAGACACTAGACCTCTCAATCTTCCATGTTGTATTAAGTGAAGATTTTATGTAATAAATCATGTTTAAGTGTGTAATAAAGAGTGTGGTTGTTATAAATCCCAGGAACTTGATTCTTCTCAATAATTATATTCAATTATTCCTCGATTATTCTCCATTAATATTATTGTAAAGAATTTAAAATATTTCCATTTTAAATTCCCTAAAACATTTATCCATGATTTTCTCCAATTTCCTCCAAAATTCAAGGAAATTTATTCTCTTTAAAAAGTCATAAATTCAACAATTGTTAATTATTTTAAGATGCCATGTGTGTATGTTATCATAAAACACCATGATTTGGAATTCTTCCAAGTAGAATGTAATTCTTAAACACCATCTCGAATCACAACATCTTATTATAATGTTTTATTTGATGAATACCAAATCACAACAAATTATAAAGTTTAATTTTATTCTTTAGAATATTTAATTATATAATTACATAAATTTTTTGGTAGTATATTATTTTCTCATTGGACTTATTAAGTCTTATAAATTACCATATTAGTTTCTCCCATATCCAATTTTCAATAATCATTGATAATCTCATGAGACATTAAATTTCTTACAAATTCACAGAGTATCCATGCCTTTTTAAATTTTCAGTAGTTCAAAAAAACTTTTTTGAAATTATATAGAGCCTTAAAAAGTTTATATAAAGTATTATTATGTCTTTATAAAGTATTAAAAACATTAGAGTATCCTTTGTCTTCAAAAATTTTTATCAACATGTAAATTATTATGAAGTAATGAACAAAGTATTATAGGATCACTATAATTCTAATGCCCTTGGGAATTGTTTTCCCATAGAATCAAAAGTCTTATAAATCCAACTAAAAGTCTTATGAAAACATGATATTATTACAAAATCACTCATAATACTTATAAATTTTAACAAATCCATTTTTTTGTTTTAATATGCTCAACTCCATATATATTCCATATTGCTTCAAAACTCCTCTAGAATTATTCTAAATTTATTCAAAGTTACATAAAACCTTCACCTCATATATTATACTTAATTTATTTGAGATTGAATATGATATATTCTTTGAAAACACAAAAAAACACAATAATATATCCAACTAAAAATGATTTAAAACATATTCTCTAGATAAAAATAAACTTCTAGAGGATTTCATCTTCAAATTCAAAACACAAAAAAAATCAACATGGGCTCAACGTCTCATGGCCTCAAAATGTACTACTTTTAATTATTCTCTATATAAATACTTCCATTCTCATATTCATTTGTCCATGTCTATTATAATTCATCCAATTATATTAGTCTTTTATTCCCATATTAGTGTTAGTCAATGATCAGTTTCTTTATATCCCAATATGATAAATATTAAATCTCCACTAGTAATCAACATGGTTTCCCAAATATATGCATGAATGGGTTTAAAACAATTATTGTTTTAAAATATATTATATATGCCCATAAATCATCGTTAAAATTTTTTCAACCATTTTGGCTTCAACTCATGGTTTTATATAGAGTTTATTTCTCTCTATTGTGTAACTCCACATTCCAACTAGTTTATGGGACATAAGGGTTATTGATATTGTATCAAAATCCATAATTTTCAAGAAATCCCCTCAATAATTGATTTTTTATAAGGGTATCGTGATCATTGATGGGTTAGTGAGGGCTTTTAAAATAACACGAAAAATTTACTCAAGAATTTAATCATCACATTAGTTATATTCTTTAATGTGGTCAATTTCCATCCATTTTGACACATAATCTACACACACTATAATGTATATGTTTATGAAGGATATTGGGAAGGTCCCATAAAATTGATTCCCCAAACATTGAATACATCAACTTCAAGAATTGGGTAAAGGTGAATCTCATTTGGTTTCAAATATTCCTATTTTTTTCCATCAATCAAATCTTTTCATGAATTCCAGTGCATATTTGTGGAGTACTTTCTAATAGAATACCCTTTCCAATATATTTCCTATTTTTATATTGATTACATAGTGACATTTAATAGGTGAGGAATGGTAAAAGTGAAGAATAGTTTTCACCCTAGTCTCAGCCACATATTTTCGAATTATCTCATCTCTACTATATTTAAAAAATAACAGATATCCCCAAAAATAATTCACTATAACAATTAAGAATCTCTTAGATTGATGATAAATAAATTGAGCATATGTTTTTCAATTTTCCAAATAATTTTATATATCATAAAACCATGAAAAATCTTGTAAATCAAAATATAAATTCCTATTAATCAAGAAATCATTATTAATGTCAATATCCACATCTTCTTCCACATTTATTAGTTATAATATTTATAAATGGTATTCCACCTCATTATTTAAGTCCATTTTATCCTTACTCATGTTTTAAAACATCAAATTAATAGGATCCACTGAATCATCCATATATCCACTCTTTTTTTATTCAATAAATTCCTAAAGGAGGCATAGTTTATGTACACAATTACAATGGATAGTAACAAATATGATTTGAACTTGTTAAAAGAAACTATTAGTAATTTTTTCCATTATATAATAATTAATTTGGGGTATATTGTGGGTGACACTTGCATAATATATTAATCGAATAATGTGATCAACATATTTTCTTATATAATATCTTATAGTGAAATCACTTTTATTATACATCTACTCAAAAACATTCTACCAATTATAAAAAATCATGATTGGGGTGGACACTAAATTCTTCTTCAATGTAATAAAGTATTCCTTTCATGATTCATAAAAATTAAATAGAATACCCATAAAAAATATGGGTAATTGGGTGGGATATCTTAGAGATATAATTAATTAAGTGATGTTAGAATCTTAAATGTCTAAAAAATATTTTAATCCATTTCATTACTGTAGGCTCAAGCAGCTCTTGTATCACTTTTATTTTTTATAGATCAATATAAACTACCTATTTAGATGACATATACACAAGGATAATTCAATATTGAATCATGAATTTTCACTTTCCCTACTTATAACTAATAAATTTAATTTATATCCTTTAAATAGAAAATCATAGTAATATTGGAATACATAAAAGGATGTCTTATATATTAAGAAATAAACCATGATAATTTCAGGAAACTCTTCTACCTTGTCATGAAAGATATGTTTCATTCACATTTTAAAAGTCACCAGTGTATTAGATATTCCAAAAAATATGTGATGATATGTGAAAGTTTTATATGGGAATTTAAAATTAGTCTTATCTTGTTCATCTGGATCCATAGGTGTTTGGTTGTAACATTTGTATCCATATAAAAAGAAATAGAACTCATGTTCAATTAACTATTCAATAATTTTATCCATGAAAAGTAATGAAAAGTGTAACCTTATTGTGGATATTTCTAGATTCCAATAATCCATGCATACTCTCTGTCTTGTGATTATCCTTTTAAGAATCAGCTTAATGTCATAAATATTTATCATATACCACTTATTTTTTATATCTTTCAATGGGATGACCCATTCATTATCTAATATCAAGAAGGTGACTCCCACATTAATAATTTTCATAAATTTATTTTTAATCATCTCTTTCATTGGTTTTTTGAGTCTCATATACATTTATCATCTAGGTTTATCCATTTTTATAGTATAACCTTCCATGAATAAAGATTATGGTTAATGAATTTGATATTAGTAATTCACTAAGATATTTAAAGATTACTTTTTCTCAAAACATGTAACCTTTTCTATTCCCATTATTTTTTTTCAAAATTTTCAATAATAATCAAATATATGGTATTTTTCATATATACTAAATACCTTTGTGTTTATAGTAGAGTATTCATCTTAATATGTGATGGCTTGATGATTAATGATGTTTATTCTAAGTAGGAATCCCTTTATAAATGTTTTTTCAATAATTAACTATATCTTATTATTCATTTTTAAGATTTAAATTAGATTCCATGGATTCCACCATCTTATCAATGATATGGATTATGTTTTCATCCTCTTCTTATTGTAAAATCATGTTATATTAGTGATCTTTAGTATAAAATATGGCATGTTAATCCTCTAGTTGGGTTCCCTGATTAATGACATTCATACGTTCAAAGTGGACTTGTTCATCACTAACTCTAAAAATCAGTAACACATGGGTAACATCAACCATGGAACTTCAGGTTTTGAGGAAGAGTGAGAATAATGGGAACACTCTCCTCTTATTTCATCTCAAGTGTCAAATTGTTAGTGAATAATATAAATTTTCACACCCTAACAAGAACCTTCTCAAGAATTAATCAGCGATAGTTCACCAATTTATTACAAAAAATGGAGTATAGTCCATGTCTTATTTGGATCATTTAGACCCATCTTTTAAGACATGCATAAGGGAATTATATTAACAATATCTCCCAAGTCAGAGAGTGCCTTATTGAATATGAACGAACAAATGATGCATGGGATTGAAAATATCCTAGTATATATTATGTTTTTATATATATTCTTTAAAACTATTATAAAACAATATTCAATTATAAATAACTATAATTTCATCAAAAATTCTCTTTATTTAGAGCAGGTCCTTCAAAAACATTACATAAGATAACATTTATGAGATAGCTTTAGTAAAAGGTATGTTGATGTGATGTTGTTTGAAAAATATAAGACACTACTTGTATTATCTCTCATCTTTTTGTTTTATACACCTCTATAGTAATAGTAAAGGGGGATTACATGTTTTGGTATTTTTTTAATTTTTCTGATCTATTTGAACTTCTTTGTCATCTTTTTCTAACTTATCATTATTTTTTTATCACATCCATTTCCCCCTCATTATTTATATATTTTTATACTTCCTACACATTCATATATTCCTTATTTTTCCCCATATATAGCCTACAATAAAGTTCCAAAACATGACCTCATTCCTTGGGTTTATCTCTAAGTTACCCAATAGTGTTTTGGGTAATCTATCACATAATGTTATAGTTATTTTACCCACATAGTTCTCAAGGTCATGGTAGGTGGATTGCTGATACATTAGATAATTCTCTTTATTTTTCATTCCCTGATCCAACAAATGAATAAAGGCATTTTGAATTTGAAATTTTTATTTTTTTATAGTCTGGTTGGGTGATTTTTTATAGAATTTCTATGGAAAATAATTATATTTTGTTCGAGGGATGGGAATAGTTGGAAGGGTCACATTTTGTGAAATAATTTTTTTTCCTTCACTCTAAGAATGGATAAATCCCACCAAACATATCACAATATTGGGAAATCGGTTTGGGTGTTTATTGTTTTGGCTGATTTCATTGAGGTGGTGCCAAAGGAAATTGTAATTTATCCAAATTATTTTTAAGAATTCTATTTGTGTGGACAATCAATTTGTTTCTTCTACTTGTTGTATTTCTCTCCTCGGTTGAATTATGTAACTTTTACAAAGGATATAATTATATGATATTTTATTAGTAAGGTCTCAGGATAATTTTTGAGTGTTAAATATTAGTCCTCCATCCTTCATATCATTAACTATATATAAATAATTAGGCTAGAAATAATAGTAAAACATTTACATTTTGATCTAAGCGTCAAGACTATGATATAAGAACTTTATCATCATCTTATTAAATTTATACCATAGGTCAATCATGAATTCTATATCTTAATAGATAAATATTTGAATCACTTTTCTCAATTTCATTATTCACATAGAAGAAATTATTTTTTCAAGGATTGTTTTCACCAAAATGTCCCATCGAGAAATGGAACTAGATGATTGAATCTTAATCTAGTACTATTCTCAATATTTAAGTAATAAATGGAATTACCTCATCCATATTAAATATGAGTTCAAAATATTATTATTGAATATATCATTGATTTATATGAATTTGGAAAACATTCCATGTGTATCTTCATGTTTCATACCATTTAATTATCCCTTATTCTATATTGTCTAAATAAAACATGGACTGGTCTCAAAAAATAATTTAGATTGAATAAAAAACAACTCCTAAGGTAGACCTATAAATGGATGGGTGACTATTGTCCATGATGGTTCTAGAACAAATAATTTTTTATGCTTGATCATGTCGATTCATATTAGAGAATTGGTCATTAGGTGCAGTGGGGTGCATGTGTTTTACCAGGGAAAATTTTTAATGTGAAAATAGGAACCTCTCGATCTTTGGACTTTAAATTAAGGTTTTATGTGAATCAATGCTAGTTAATCAATTTATCGGTATCCAACTCATGAACAAAACTACTTATAAGATAAAAACAACACAACCTGAAAAAAATAGGAATAAAAAGTAGAAATATAAATAGGGTGAGAGTACAAATGGGATAATCATTAGGTTTATTATCTCATAAGATAATTGTGCACTCTGAAAACACCATTAAAATCATTGATCATACTACTGGTGTTGTTTAATCTAATGAGTAATAAAGTTTAAAAAATAAGTATGTCTGATTTTCACTGAACTACTATGGTGTAGAATAGTAAAAATTTGAGTTCATCCCCATAAGGAATAAATTTTATCCTTAATAGTATATGTTAGGACTTATTATTAACCTAAGTGATACATTTTAAATACATTAATGAAAATTCAAACTAAAATATAATGTTTTGAAAACAATAAATTAAAATCTAAGAGGGGGATAAATTTTAAAGGATTATTTATACAGGATGACCACCTCTTATATTCATGAGTTGGTAAAATCATTTGGATGATAAATAACTCCAAATTTACTGATTTCTATTTTCTAAGTCCAGTATTCTATAAAAACCAATAAAGATATATTAGTTTATGAAGTAAATTAATATGATTTTATTAAGATTAATATTATATGTAAAATATAAATAAAATCTATTTTTAATAGATTAATTCAATCAACCAATTTGGATTTCTTCCCTTATTAAGTATTTTTATCGAACAAGTATCATGGAATAAGGTAAATATTATAGTGTTAAAGTGATTCTTAATAAAAATACATTCCATGAATTAAATTGGTAGATAATTTTAATCTCCCATCCCTACACTCTTGATCCATCATCCATTAAGCTATTAGACACTCATCAATGAATGAAATCATATCATTCTTGAATTAATCATTTTAAGTAGTGATGAAAACAAAATAATAGTAATGAAAGTTAAATAAAAAATGAAATATCTTACTTAATATAATGGTATAATCATAAAAATTAACTTCTAAAACAAAAAATAATAAAAAGGATTCAAAGAAACTAAGAGAACTCATAACAGGAGCCATGAATTCACTTAGGAGTTGATCGACATATCATAATTATAAATCTAGTCTCCATCATAGTGCAATATTATGTGTCATGGCATGATGACATGTACCTTAAATATAAACACTTAACTATTCTCCTGAGTTTTATTCATTATGGTGTAAGGGATGGTATTGCAACATTATAGATATATCATAATCATTTAAAATACAAATTACTCAAATATCATGGTGTTTCACTTTGATCACTTTGAAAAAAATTACCATCACTTTTCTCTCTGAAGTTTAGTAGCGTATGAAGGAGTAAAAAAATCATATATCTAATGGAATTAACTTTCTATATTGATTAATTATGTCCTGGTGTAATAGTAACAGATAACAGTGTGATTTTATGTATCTTCTATAAATGGAAATTGGAATATAAATTAGTTGTGGCATGGATACATCCATAACGGTGCAACATGGTCTCCATTGGATCCTATAAAACATGTACCACGTCAAAATTTTACTTTTATAGTAACGTTATTCAAAATCATGAGAACGTATTCCATCTACCATGGTTCTCTCCTAATTTCTACCCATGCCACATATCATTTAGATATACAATTTCTATAATGTTGTCACACCACCCTATATTGTTGTTGTTTCCATGAAGTTGTGGTGTGCCTCTGTAGTAGATGGATATCTCTAATGACTGGATATAGAATTTATGTACATACATTCATATGTGTAGTAGATGGAAAAAAATTATCATTCCCTTTTAACTAAAATGTATTGTGGAATTTTATGATTGGATTATAGTATGAAGTGTATTTTTTGTTCAAAATATATTTTACATCATATTCTTTCATGATGTAATATCATATTTATGTTGTGATTTACTTTTGGATCTATAATCTTAACTCTAATACAATTGATATCACCATGAAATTATATGTAGCATCATAATTCTCTAATAATTCTCTAAAAACATTAAGTGAAAATAAAAAAGATCCCTTATGTTTTATCCTTTCATAAAAAATAAAAAATACCAAAAATTGAATAGTATTATGTTTAATCATCAATTAAAATCATGATAAAAACATATAAAAAAGGAAAAGTTATCAATTATAGTGGGGTAAATTCTAAAATTTAAATTCTTAGTGATACTTAATTGTTTTATCAATAATTTAAATGGGGATAAATGCTCAGATGTTTACTCTTAATAAAGTTTTAAAATAGGGGAGATAAAACATTCAAGAGGAGATACCTTAGTGGAGTAAACTTCAATTTTTATTCTTGGGAACAAATTAAATATAAGAGGTTGAATATTTTATGGTTTGAGTGCAATGACGTGGTTAAAAGTATGTGGTTAATGAATTATTTAATTGATAATATTTTCATGAAACTTTTTATTCACAAAAATAGGGTGATTAATGTGGTCTTAAAGTGAATTATTTGTGATTCATTAAATATATCATCAACTAGAGAAGATTGATAAAGTAAAGGATGCTTTTTTTAACATGTGATTTATCTACATACCCAAGGGGAGAGTTTTATAAAAAGATATAGGTTAATATTTTTGGATTATTTTAATTGATAAGTGTAGATAACAATACTTTATAAAAAATCATAATACCACTTATAATTCATGTTATTGAATTTCATATATTTTATATAAATTTAAAAGTTTTTTTACTAGATTAAAAAATAACATTGTAACAGACTATAGTCTTTTACATGATTGTTCTAAAATGGAATTAGAGGATTAGGCTTAATAAAAATATCATGATTGTATTATCAAACATTTTTAGTGGAAATAATAGAAAATATTATGTCATAATGATTATAAATTACACATTGATTCATTACATATTGTATTAAATTTAAGGAAATGTGAATCTATATATATTAAGGTTCAGAGTTAATGACATAACATGACACAATGATTTTTAATGAAGGTTTTTCTTAATAAAGAAGTTTAAGGTTATGAAATGTCATTTTATGTTAATACCATTTCATAATATCATAAAATCTATGTAGAAACCTCATTACGGCATAATGATTTTCGCTATGCTATAATATATTTTTGAGATATATTTCTATATTCAGTAAAGAAGTAAAATTTTAGAAACATATTTTAATTATGTTATATTTTTTAGATTTATGTCGAATTTGATGGCATTACATTATAATAAGAATGGTTATTCAATAATGGACTATGTGTTGACAAATTTTTAAGAGTTCAAAATCCTTAAAAATTGGAGATTATTAGATGATAGTGGGAGATATTGTAAACTAGTTTAGAAATATTTGGATACCTAATAATGGGTAAGACATTTTATTAATCATAAGAGATATAAAAAACATGTATATATGAGATACATTTATAATATATCATAATAAAGAGATACAAATAAGGATGGAACATGAAATGATAGAGAATTAAAATACACTCCCAAGAGTATTCTAAAAAAATAGACAAGAATTGGCTATAATTGACACACTTATACAACAATATAATAAATTAGATGAGGATATCATCAAAATAATGAGGATATATATTATTACTATACCAGTGAAGTTATAATGTTTGTTCTTTTTTTATTTTTTATGATTAAACTGGTCCAATTTATTAACATTGAATCATTATCATGTAAGAAATTACTAAGAATTTGAGTGTGATTATTTGTAAACCAAGATAAGTAGTGATCCCACTCTAAACCTTATACAAGTTGTACGATTTTATAATTGTGGTACATATGAATTGTTGTTATATTCTCCTTTAATGTATCTCAATGCTAGTGAACCAAGTAAGATATATTTATATTGTAAATTTTTCCTACATTCATATTTTGTGAGTAATATATGTGTGTTCCTACTAATGATGGAATAATATGGTTAAAGGGAATAAATTAATTCAACATTCCAAGATTCCCCCCCTTAGGGAATTATTCCAATATTGAAGTACCTAGAAACACTACTAAAAACCCACCTCTATGAATCCTTACTTAGTGGTAGATTTGAAAATTTATATATAGGATCCAAAAAATGTGTCATTCAATATTATATGATAACCATGTTATGATCCTTTCATGGATGATATAAGATGATTTATACTATAGGGAGTATCTCACTCTTCAAAAAGATGGAAATAAGATCTTAAGGTGTTGCATGATTTCTCTCACGCCCATGAATTAAGATTTTTCAATAAACATCCAATCCATTGATGTGGTGGAGAGAACCTAATATTTAAATTCTTCCATGGATTCCATCCATATTTGAAGAAGATTATTGAAAGAAATTTTCATATGAATTTTTAAAGAAATTTAGATCTCTTTTCCCCTTTAAAATAACTATTATGGATAAACACATTATTCGAGGTTCTAAAACATTTCATTGTATTTGATTTTATGTTTCTCTATCTAAGATGACTCTCGAATCAAAATTTGTAGTGTTTTAAATTAGGAAACATGTTTTGAATAATTTTATCAAGTTATGGAGGAAAAGGATATTGTGCACGCAACTCATTAAACTCCAATATGTGTGAAGCATTCCATTTCTAATATTTTGAAATCAATATGAAATGTATTTATTTGGGCATAAAATTATTGGGATTCACTTCCACGCGCAACATAAATTATATGCCTGAAATTTTAAAGGTGACCTATGTAATGGATTAGGTATTTGAGTGAGGTAATTTTAGGCCAGGTTTGATCTAATAATGTGTCATTTGATGTGTTTGGGGTGCTGGATGGGTTGGTAAATTTCTAGGTGTGGGTTTTAAAAATCATTTATGGTATTGGGACTTATATATTAAATATAGAAACCTCCAAGTACATGGTGGACTATAATTAGGTACTTTGTGTGTCCAGAATATTAGGAGGTGGTTTGGTATGGTCCACTAGCCACCTGGTGGACCTAGGGTTGGTTACCAGTATTAGGGGACCAGGTACTCAGTGCCATTCTATTTTTTTTAATAATTAATTAATAATTTAAATTTAATGAAATAGAGGGTGCTCATTTATTCCAAATCACACAAGGTGATTGAGATCCCCTCTCCCTTTATTCTCTCCTTCAAAAGAGAATATTCAAACCAACATCTTTTAGTAATTGGTTTCATCTATCATAAATGGTTTCCATGGGTAATTTTATCCTTCCTATAGTTTCCTTCATCATTTTTTTTGTTTTTGTTTTCACTTCTCATGTAATTTTTAATTAAAATATCTATTTCATGTGCTTTTCTTTGGTTTCTCAATTTATTCCATATCGGGGTGATTCGGGCTGTTGTATTCAATATAGGGTTCTCTATTAGCATCATAAAGGTGGTTCCTGGATATTTTTTTGTATGTGTTTATATACAACATGTGATTTAAGGTCAAGGGAAGGGTCATATGTTTGACTAGGAATGAAACCACTTTTTTTCATTATTAGTATGAGGTTTATATTGGTATTCTTGTGTGGGTAATGATGGGTTGGGCTATATATGAACCACTTGTTCTTGTTTAATGGTTTTAGGGCTCACTTGGAAGGTTGTTATGTGTTGGAAACAGGTGGTTATTCTGATGATTTTCTTGATATAGTACATTGGGAACAGGAAGGGTATGGATTGACTGGTCATGGGGTGACATAGTCTTATAAGTGAGACAAGGGTTGTGATGACCATTGTTGTGTGTGGTGATCAAGGTTCTTCATATGGTTTTGCATGGTAAGTTATTGGTAGTTATTTATCACAATGGGTTTTAGGCCTTTGGGGTAGTATGAATATATGAAATGGCCCATGATTTGGTATTTAACACTACTTTTTAATGTTATCCATTATAAATTAGTGGATTATGGTGATGGTATTGACCATAAAATCAAATTATTTTCCAATAAACTTAAGGGTGACTTTGGTCACTAGATGGAAGTGGAATTCACATTATGTATGAAATATTTTATGTCCATTAATCTAGAAATTGGATATTATATAATAATGTTTGTATTATTGATGTTTTATTCTCTAGATGTCCATGGGTATGGAGATTAAAAAATTATTGGTTATGGGATGAGGGACAATGAATTGTTCCCCCTTAAGGTGGGTTCAAAATATGCATGAATTATTCCAATTTGAAACTCTCTGTAGTAGGTAAAGTGGTCACTCATATATAGTTGAGAATAGAGTGATGTGGGTTGGAATTATTATTTTGGTTTTCATAATTATACCTTTTATAGACTCTTATATGTATAGATATTATATATTACATTATTGGTGTTAGCCAACTGAGTTTATACTCACACCCTACATAGGCCCTCCATGGATTCATGTAGACGTTATGAGTCATGATTCAAGCTAGGGTAAGGGCTCTAAAATATGTGTGTGTCTTGTTGGACTTATAATAGATGAATGAGTGGGATTTAATTTCGATTTTATAACTAGATATGGTTAATCCTTTGTGCTGAGAGGGTTTTTATTTTGTTTCTTTTGGATGTATATATACATTATTATCCTATGACTGGTCATGTAACCTTTTGTATGGTTTTTCTAAAATTTTAAAAATTTATTTTTCATATCATGTGATATGTTCTATCTTGATACATTGATTGGTTATTGATTTTATTTTTCTATTACTTATAGTTATTCTATCTACTGGTATAGCCACCACAATATCACCTCTTAGACTCGCCCTATTAATCGGTATCCTTTGATGTATGAGGACATGCTCATAAGGTATATGGATCTTCAAATCATGTTTCATTCAGGATATTGGAGTGAGGGATGATACAAGGTAGTCTCAGGTCCTTGTTTATATTCTATCAAACTATCTGGGATATAGTAGATTGAGGTTTAGGTATGTGTCATGACATGGTGTGGATATTATCCTATGTGTCTCGACAGCATTAGTATAGTCTAAAGTCCAAGTCACCAAGGGAACTAGCACTATAATTTTTATTTCCATGGTTATGACTAAATTATTTTATCTTGACCGGTATGATATTTTATGTTCTTTATATATAGTTTTGACTATTGTCCATTGAAAGAAAGAGGTGGTACTCATGCACTGTATTAGGCACCTTGGAATCAAGGACATGTTTGTGAGTTCTTCTAATTTATACTTTACATCTAAATGCTTTTTATATTTTTAAAGTGTAAACAAAAAACTAAATGGTATTTTCCTATAAATATTCTTGGTTTCATTTTACTCAGCTAAACTAGATTTGTGATTCATAGTTTTGTTGGGTACATGGATCCTACATGTGTGTGGTGTCTTTGGTGTCTGTGGAATTTGAACCTATAGTGGCCAGGTAGGGTTGTGTGGTTAGATGGTACATGACTTGGGTGTATTTAGAGAAGTGTATGGGCTGGTGGGATGTTCTAAATATTACATAATTCCCTATTTATAATATTTGGATATATATATATATATATAAATTGAGAATGGTATTTAGTTTCTAGTGATATTCCACCTTGATTAACTCTATTATAGTGTTAGAAGGGGAGATATTGTGACTCTGAGGTGTGATCCAATTGGGTCCATTGTGGGAAGAGATGAGAATTATCCTCATAAAGAGGTGTTTAGGTATGAATTATAGCCAGTTGATCTAGGTAATTTCATTGATTAGAAGGTTATGGTAATTTTTATATAGTTAACTCAATGTATTAACTAAGCGGATCGATTAGTTAACCTTCCATGGTGTATTTTTATAGAGAGTTTAATTCACAAAATCCTCCCTTATTTTAGAGAGTGGGAAATCCACAATCATCCAAGTATTGTATTGAGTCATTTCAAACTACTTTTGATCAGATCGAGACATCTCTAGAGTGGAGGGTGAAGGTGATAATATATATCCTCATGGGACTAAAAAAACAGTAGTGGGTTATTTAGGTAAATCCTGGTTGATATGAGGGGTTGAATTGGAATTTCTTGGAAGAAATATTCGCTAATAACTACTTTACAAATACACTAAGGGTAGATTGATCATGTGGGTTCATGAACTTGGTGAAGGGGTTGATAGTAGTAATGGGTTACACCATAGATTCAAATATGTGATGTGATTTTCATTGACATTGGGGGGATATGTGATCACCATAGTTTTATGATTATCTTTGGTAAGTTATTATGGTGAATGTAAATATTTTCAGGTTGACCTGGTTTTCTGAGGCAATGAACCAAGCATTGATAGTAGAGAAGAACCTGAACGATGGTTGTATACCCATCCAAATAGTGGGGTTAGGGAAGGCTAGTTGTGGGTCATAGGGTAGCCATAAGTGGGAGCATGTTAAGGCACAGAAAATAATAAAAATTGTGGTATCATCATTTCAATCATGGGGTGAATTATCATCAAGATGATATTGGTTTGAATAGATAATGCACATCAAAAATCAGTGTGATTGACCACCCGTGGAGTATTGAGGTTGTGGCTAGATAGGGAATATGGAGTGAATTTATTAGACATTCTCTTAGTCAGCCGGAGGTTAGGGATCTATTCATACTTATTAATCTATGGTAAGAATAGAATAAATGTAAATAGGTAGTAGATAGAGTTCATCAACACACACAGTTCACGGTAGAGGATATGATGACAAAAAATAGGTTCAGTGGCTGACACAGATTGTGACTCCATAGAGAGGTTAGGAAAATAGTGGTTGAGGCATGTGGTGGTTTTACATGATTAATATAATTTATTCTAAGTATTTTTTGGATTCATTGATGGTTAGAGGTATTCCATGAGCATGGTGGTTCTGATTTTTCTTGTGGGATAATAGTTCACAATGTTCATTATGTGTAAATGGATTAACCATGTGTTTGTTGAGGTATGTTCATCATGTATGATGCATGAATATGTGTAATAGTATAGTTAATGATTGATGGATTTTTATGATTTCTGGTATATGAGGAATTTTGGATAATGGTAGGGTATGGTACTATCATGTTATTATGTATATTGTATGTGGTATGACTAGGTAGTTGAATCCTATCATGAAGATTTTTTGTGGTTAAAATTTATTTTCCTATATCTATTCATTATAATCATCAATGGTATATGGATATGTTTATAATCAACTCTGTTTTTCAGTAGTGAGATGATCAATATGGCCATATTTTGGTAGAGATTAATCAGTGAGTGGAAGAACACAGCTCGAGCATAAGTTGTACTATAGTTGGGAGGTCATGATTATTCAAGTATTTGGGTAAGGTAATTTGATGTTAGGTTCATCTTGATCATGTGTAATTGGGAATGTTTTAGTTATTTGTGTGGATTTCAAAGTCATCAGGGTTTGTTTTTTGGATGATAGTCTTAGGGTTGAAATTGTTTTCATAAATATATAATCCATCAAGTACCATGTGGTTCTAGTATATTGGTCAGTAGTTATTTGAAGTCTACTGGCCACCTAGTGGTTCTAGAACCCTGTGAATACAAGATACATGATGGATTTGGATCAAGTACCTAGTGCCACTATATTATTTTTTTGGAAAAAAATTAATTAATTATACTAATAAATTAAAATAGGCTGAGAATTATTTGTGCCCAGACATATAGGGATCTCGGGATCTCCCCTCCAGTGATTCCCTCCTTCTTGATACGGTATCTTGATGTTCATGTTCCATTTCATAGTTTTTTCAATCAAAATAGGTCAAAAAATATAATTCTAACCCTTTTATAATGTTATTAATTGTCTACTTATATTTTTTCAAGGTTTCAATGTGTTTCAACTAAATATCCATTAGAGGTATTTTCTCTTGTTTCATGAACTCTTCTTCTTCATGTCAAATCAGGATATGTAATTTGACGTACATGTATCTACAGGTATTATGTAAGTGTTACCAATAAATTCCCTTTATTATTCATAAGTTTATGAATCATGTGATTTATGGTAATGGTGAAGTTCATGTGTGCAATTGAGAGTAGAACAACTTTTAGTTTTTTTTCATATGAGATTCGTAGGGGTTGTATCATGTGGGTAGTGATTGGATAATATATGTAAAGTTCTCTTGTTAATGTTTTATTTCGATGGGGATTTCTTGGAAAAAATCATTGGTAATAGCTGATTCTTGTGATGAGTTTCTTAATATGGTTTTTAGGGAACAATATAGGTATAGATTTAGTAGTTGTGGGGTGATGTGGTATCACTAGTGTGACAGGGGTAGTGATGAACACTATCATGGGTGGAAATCATGGTTATGTATATGATTTTTAGTTATAGTTTGTTGGTGATTACTAATCACAATGGGGATAATGTCATTAGGGTTATATGCACATAAGAAAATTCCCATGATGTGGTATTGACCATTGATTGTTTAGTGATAACCTTTATAGATGATCATCTTAGAGTGTTGGTATTAACCACTAAACTAAAGGAGGGATACAATATAGCTATCCATGGAAACATAGGGAGGATTCTATTTATCTTATGGGAGAAAAATTCTCATTGTGTAAGAAACTATTTGGGGTCGCTAAGCCTATAATTTTAGATTAGACTAGAGTGTTTAAATTAATGATGTATCATTCATTAAGTGTATATGAGTTTGGATATGACATATTTATTAGTTATGGGATGATGGTTGATTAATAATTTTCCCTTAGGATATGTTCATACCATGGTTTCATCATCGCACTCTAGAACTATGTGGATTAAGTAATGTGATCACTCTTTACTAGTCAATAATGAAGTGATATGAGTTTAAATTATTTTTTAGTGTTTGTAATTTCACCCTGAATACACTCATATATATTTATGAATATTATCTCAAGACATAATTTTTGGTGCACAACTATAGTGACCCTCACATCTCATACATAGACATTACATCATTTTTTCAAAATATGTAATACATTACACAAATAGACACCCAAATATCGTATTAGTTTGGTGCCTTTAGAAACATAGAAACATAAATACTAGTACATAATTGAGTTAAATTATCTCCCATTGGGTTCTCAATGACTAGAAACCTTCCTAAAAACATCAAACATAATACATATCTTCATAACTTGGGGAAAGTAAACATAATAAAGGGTGATCTCAAATGCTCAGTAAGGGTAAATAAGGGAGATATGAAAAAATAATTATGATCATAATGGTATAAGAACAATATCATAACATTATAATATCTTACCCTACATATCAAATATCACAATCAAGATTCATGGAATAAATATTGGTAGTTCATATAACATTAATTATAAGGGAATCAAGAGAATAATCCATAAAATCATAACATAAGAATAAGACATGGATTTATGGAAGACATATAAGATCTAAAAATTATTTCTAAAGTAGTCAAGGATTTTTTCCAAGTCCATATTAGTGGAATGGGTTCACTCCCAAAACTATCATAGTAGTATAGGTTCTCTCCCTATACCATCTTATTAGACAAAGTCTTTTTCTTAACTGGGTTTGCTACCCATTCCATACATGTTTATCTCAAGAGATATAAATCATTACCCAATGAATTTAGAGGAAATATAGGTCCCACCATCTCATAATGAAATCATACATTTGTGTTCTAAAAAAACATAAACAATCATATCATAACCCAATAAATGAAATGGGTATCATAAACATCTCATCAAATCATAACCTTTAGAAAAAATATAGGTTTTATAAACATTTAATTAAACTATAACCCATGATAAGAATTGGGTTTCATAATCATATAACCTGTTAAAGAGAAAACAATTTCATGAACATATAACCTATGAAAGAGAAAAGGGTTTTATAAACATAATTCCCTCAAAATAGAAACCATTCAGAAAAAGAATATGAATGGATCCCTTGGATTGTGTTCTTAGGATAGTGTGAATAACCCCAATGGATTTCATATTCGATTTAATATAATTTTGAGAAATATTTTAAAACAATTCTTTATGAAAATATCCATTCTTCTTTGACTTTTTTAAATATAAAACATTTTGAAAATAATTTCTTCGAAAATAAATTTTAAAACTTATAAAAGATGATTTGAAAACCAAAAAAAATAAAATAATTTTAATTAAAAATTATCTTAAAATATCATTTAGAAACATTTTCAAAGCATTTTTAGAAAACATTGTTTTGAAAAAACACAAATTTCAGATCGATGAGAGAAATAAGGTTTGATTTTTTAAAAAACATTTTATTAGTTATCATAAGTAACAATGAGTGAAAAAATGGTAAGAATACATGATGATATCATGAGTAACTATTTGATAATAAAATTCAAGATAATTCTTGAGAGATTAATTATAATATTTCATCAATGGATGCATAATCTTATACAATCCTGATAATGATGAGATTGTAGCAATAACCTCTTAGCACTTCGGTAAAATTTAATCATAATATTCAGGAGAGAATTAAATTACTAAAAGATTAAAATATAATGAAATTAATTATATTCATGATACAACATTTCAAAGGTTATTATATTCCTCTTTTAAAATAATATAGGTTCATAACATAACATGTGTCTCAAGGAAGGAAAATTGAGACAAAATCACCTTACCGATTTGGTAACATTTGAACCATAAAACCCCATGAAATAGATATCATCAAATGGGTATGTAAATACCCAGAAATATAAGGATAATAATCATATAATAACTTCATGGTTATTATATTCACCACTCAAATGAAATGAGTGCTGATTAATGAAAAGGTATCAAACAAATAAAAGTGAGACTATAAATCCCCTTACAACTTGAGAAACTTTTGAATCAGGATACCCATGAAAGAATAAAATCAATTGAAAAATTTAATATCAAAATATAAATTAAAATAATAATATAAAATTTCATAGGTCAATATATATACCACATAACTATAATAAGTTATGAATATAGCATATATCTCACAAAAATAAAAGTGAGATGAGAAAACCTTAACCTTAAGTATTGACTCTATTTTTACATGTTCAAACTTCATATATAATAAATATAATTTTATTATGCATATAAAACATAAAAATATTCTTATATATCATACCATATTTTATTTTTTTGGTACTTTATATTACCTATTTATAATAATTTCATGTTAACATTATGTTTCAAGTAATAGTCACTTTGTTGTTTTTGTATATTTTTTGACTAGTTATTCTTGATTGTCTTACATATATCATGATTTAGTTATTTAAAAAAGATAATTTTTTTTTTAAATATCATATATATTTATTATATAATTATTTATAATAATCTATAAAATATAGAAATATTTAATGGAATACACCGTTCATGGAGACGGTAGACCTTACGTATGCATGAACGTTGTTTCTATTTTCTTATCGTATTCAAAGAAAGTATGTAAATGAAATATATATATATATATATATTATAATTATAATTTAAATATTATTTTATATATATAATATACATTTACTAAACCCATTTTTAATACATTCCATGTAAATTATGAAAGAATCACATCTCTTTAATAAGGCGGTAGTCCACATGTCCACAAACAAAGTTATCGTATTCCAAAAAACTGAAAATCTTGATGGTATGTGTTATATAATAATTAAAGAAGTCTAAATATATTTTAAATATCATAAATACAATATAAAAACCTAAATTACAACATTATTTCCAACCATCATATGTGGTAATGGAAGAATGAATGACTTTGGTTCACGAGGTGGTAGTTCACTGTACACACGAACTATGATTGCATATTGCATTTGATGGAAGTGTGTCTGAGTGTAGGTCATAACCCTAACATAAAAAAACTCAATATATTATGATACAAATTTTATTATATAATCATGGGATAATAACAATTTAGTGGGTGGATAAATAAATAAAACAGAAGTGCTTGTTAAAGGGTATTACCTCTTCTTTAGGTAACTCTATTTGGTATTCACCAAAGGACTTCCATGGTTGACATTCTGCCCAAAGTGAGGCTCCTGGGATGAATAGAGGGAGGTTTTCAGGATATTTGGGCATGTTTTTTCTGATAAAAATGGCTTGAGTGTTGTGAACAAATGAGGGGGTGAGTGACCTTTTATAAGTGGAGGGAGAGGGCACGCTTGGCATTTTTTTGAAAAGAATTGTGTGATCCCCATGTTTGTACCTACCAAGAGGCTTATATAAGACAAAATATTAGATAAATGAAGTCTGGAGGTAAAAATATTGACAGAAAAATTGGTTTTTTAAAAATTTTAGATACATTTTTATACCTTAATTTTAAATTTTATTCACTAAGTAGTTTTTTTACCTTAATCATTGTAATTAATTTTAATCATTTTCACAAATATTTTTAGTGCAATACTAATTTGAACTAATTATAACTTATAAAATATTATGATTAAAAATATACAATCAAAATTTTCAAATTTTGATAGCTAAAGTGTTGGAAATTATTTTAAAATTAATCCCATAGACGTGTCATGAAAGCAAGTTTTTAAATCAAAAATTTTTAAGAGTTTGAAATGTTTTTATATCCAGTTTCAATTTAAAATTGGTTCCAATGAAATGAATTGAATTATTATTTTTATAATTAATATTATTATACTTTAAAACCAAATTACATTATAATTTATCTATATAAATAAATTAGATGATAAAGAAGTTTTCAATTAAAATTCCATATTTTTCACTATTAATCCAAAAATGATGTTTTTATGAAAAATCCTGAAAATTAACACTAAGATTATATTTAAATTATAAATTACAAAATGAATTTAATTTTTTTGAATTAAATTTCTATAATTATCTAAAATTTATTTTCTTATTATTCACATATGAAAATAAAAAATAGTTCTTTTGAGAAAATATTGTTTTTGAAAGCATATCGATTTTACCAAATTTATATATTCCATTATCAATATATTTTATTTATATAAAAACATTATAAATAATATTTAAAAAGAAGTTATTACTATTCAAATTGTTGTGTTTAATGGCTATGTAATAATTATTTATTTTAAAATAATTATAATAATAAAATAATATTTCATAGAAACTCACCGTTACGTGTAACACAAGTTAATTCGATGTTTCATGTAGTGCAAGATTAACACGGAGTAGTGTATAATTAAATTTTAACATGGTTTATCATAAAATGAAATAAATCAAATAAGTTTAATTTATTTGAAAAAAGGTTTATAAAAACATGGTGTGTTATATTTTATCCCCCTTAAAATGAATTTCTCCCTCAAAATGCTTCATTACGATACAAAAAAATAGGGATAACTATAACTCATAATAACCTCAATTTCCCACATAGATTCTTCTAACTAGTTATTTCTCCAAAAAACTTTGACCGAGTGAGTGGTCATGTTTCGTAGAATATTCTATGTATGATCTATAATTTCAATAGGTTGTTCTAGATAAGAAATATCCTACTCCAACAGTATGACCTCTAAGTTTAGTACATGAAAAGGGTTTGGTATGTACTTAATCATGAGAGAAAAATGGAACTCATCATGAACTTGATATGGATTTGGTGGAAGATCCAGGTGATAGGCTACTATCCTGATACGATCAATAATTTCAATGGGATCAGTATACCTAGGGAATAGTTTCCCTTTCATCCTAAATCTCATAACCTTATTCTACGGAGAGATATGTAGAAACACCTTCTCATAAACTTCAAAATCTGGATCACATCACTAATTATAAACATAAATTTGCTGCCGACATTGAGCTACCTTGATATGATGTTGAATGGTTATAAAATTCTTATCCATTTCTTCAGTGATCAAAGGTATTAATAGTTTCTTTCTCCAACTTCATTCTAGTACATTGAAGCTATACATTTATTTTCATAGAGGGCTTCATAAGGATCCATCTAAATTATTGAGTGAAATTGATTGTTGTAAGAAAACACTACTAGAGGAAGGTGTTGATCACAACCACCTTTGAAATCCAATGAACATGATCTCAATATGCCCTCTAGAGTTTGAGTTGTTATTTCAAACTGAACATCTATATGAGGATGATAATCATTGATGAAACTCAATTCTGTATCAATGTATTTATGAAGACATTTCGAGAAATTTGAGGCAAACCTCATATCCTGATAAGATATGATGGGATGTGGTAATCCATGAAACCCTACTACATTATTAATGTATATTCTAGAAAGATAATATAAAGATAATCCTTACCTGATAGTGATGAAGTGTGATGAATTAGTGAGGCGGTTGACTACAACCCATATAGAATTATTCCCTTTAGAGTTTTTGGGGAGTCCAAAAACTAAATCCATAGTGATGTTCTCCCATTTCCATTCTAGTATGTTTAATGGATTCAGTATCCCATTAGCCTTTTATCTTTTAGCCTTAACTTTATAACATACCAAGCATTGAGACAAAAACTCTTTGACATCTATCTTTGTTACATCCCACCAAATGTATTCTTTAAAGTCTCTATATATCCTCATAGTTCTGGTATGAATAGATAATGAATAACTATGAGCTTATTTTAATAGATCAATCTTCAAATCTGGTATGTACAGAACACATACATGGTTCCTAAACATTATTAATACATTTTGATCAAGGTTAAACTTAGTAACATTTATGACCTTCTTCTACAGTTCTATATCATCCTTTTGTGCCTCTTTAATCTTTACTTGGAAATATGGTGTAAAATTTAATTGAGTAAGATAGTATTTTTCCCCATCCTTTATGATTTCAAGGTCCATCATTTATAAATCATGAAATATTGGATCTTTTATGATTATCATCATGGATGAGCTAACATAATCTTTTCGACTCAAAGAATGGGACACATTGTTCACTTTCCCATGGTGGTAATGTATTGAGAAGTCATAATCTATTATCATCTCAAACCACCTTCCTTGGAACATGTTCAAATACCTTTATGTGAATATATACTAGAATCTTTTATGATCAGTATATATATCACACTTTTCTCTATGAAGATAATTTCCCCACATATTTAATGTAAAAATTACTGCAGCTAAATCTAAATCATGAGTCAGTTAATTCTTCTTATTAATCATTAATTTTCATGAATAATAGTCTATAATCATGTTATTATTCATAAGAACACATCCCAATCCCTTCTTGGTTGCATCACTATAGATTAAAAACCCTTCTCTAATATAGCGTAATTTAAGCATAGGTGTGTTGAATAACCTTCTCTTAAGTTCCCTAAAAGTTTCCTCACATTAATCTATCAAGATTAACTTGGAATCCTTACAAGTTAATTTGTTCATAGGATTGGATAATTTTGAGAAATTACCCATAAACCATCAATAATATCTAGCTAAATCAAGAAAATTGTGGATCTCAGTCACGGTGGTTGGTCTAGGCCAATATTTAATAACCCCTGTCTATGATGGATCTACTCATATACCCTTGCTCGATATTATATGACCCAAAAAATGAAACTTTTTACAGCCAAAATTCACACGTTGTAAATTTTTCATATAGTCTTTCCTTCCTAAGGGTTGTTAGTATAATTATCAAATGGTCTTCATGCTCTTCCTTTCTCTTTTAATATATAATAATATCATCTATAAAGACTACCAAAAACTATTCACGGTAATCTCTAAAGACTATAGTCATCAAATACATGAAGATATTAGGGGAATTAGTAATACTAAAAGGCATAACTATATATTCATAGTGTTCTTAACTTGTAAAAAACATTATCTTAGGAATATCATCTTTATTGACCCTAAATTAATGATATCCAAAATGATGTTAAATCTTGGAAAAGTGTTGATCTCCACATAATTAATTAAACAAGTCATCAATACAGGGAATAGGATACTTTTTCTTGACTTTGATCTTATTCAAATCTCTATAATCAATGCAGATTCTAATGATACATCTTTATTTTTCACAAAAAAGAACATATGAACCCTAAGGTAACACACATGGATGAATGAATCCCTTTTCAAGGTTTTCTAGGAGTGGCTTATTCAATTACTACAACTCAAATAGGGTAATTCTATAGGGAGTCTTTGAAATTTATGTGTAACTAGGTATGAGTTCTATTGAGATCTCAACTTATAGTTTTAGTGGATGTCTATGAATCTCTTTCATAAAGACATCAAAAAATTCCCAATCAATAATAATATCAGTGATGTCTATTTTCTACCCAACCATTTATAATAAACAGGCATTCTGAATCAGAATTAATACCCATACACTATATGTAATCTCCTTAGGAAGTTCATACATATTTCCGCATTGATAGAAAATTATATTTTTGTTTGAAATATGAAATGCACTTCCCTTCCTCAATTATTTCTATGGAATTTATAGAGAGAAATCCAATCCATATCTAAGATGAAATTAAATTCAACTAGAGGAAGAATGAAAAGATTTGTAAGAATCATATTCCCATAAATCTCAACAAGATAGGAATCATATACTTGAGATCCAGTCATCGTACCATTAGAGGTTCTCACTTATAATTTCACATCTAATCATTTGGGTGGAATTTTAATACCCTTATCAAGTTCATTAGATATGAATGAGTGGGTGGATATAGAATCAAATAATATATTATCAGTTCTAGAGTTGATGAAATGTGTACATTTCACCATTTCATTATTTCACCCCTCGTTAGAAATAGTGATCGCATGATATTTCACCTTATCCCTTGGATTAAAAGGTTTTAGATATCAACCATCATCATTAACCTTTTGGTTTGGGAACTAGTTAACATAACACCCATTCTCTTTACACTTAAACCACTAAAATGGGTGGGGGTTCTATGCATCTTTCTCTTCATTTTCATTATTAGATAACATCTTCTCATCACTTCAACAATCAAATTTCTGATGATCATCCCTTCCACACTTACAACATTTATTAGACCCCTTAAGACAACTTCCTATATGATACTTACCACACTTTGATAATAAAGTAAACTTGTTCTTATTCACTCCATGGTTTTTATATTTTCCTTTGAACTATGTCTTCCTTTTCTTATCAAAACCATGAGATTGATATGTAACTCTAACCTTCATTTCAACCTTGATTTTACAATGCACAATCTCTTCATAGATACTGAAGTATCTTATGGATAATTCCCTTTATAAGACTTGGCATTAAGTCACTGAAGAATCTATCAACATTACATTCATGTTGGATGATAATTTTGGAATTTTACCTTGAAAGTCTTATAAAATTATCCTTATGGGTACCAACAGATTCATCATCATTTTATTTAACTCAAGGAACTCTTTCTCCATCTCTGTATACGTAATAAAAAGAAATTTATTATTGAAAAATTATATCTTGAACTTGAGCCAATCCATGGATTCAATTTCATATTATTTACTCATATTCTTGATTAGAGTCCATCACTGGTATTCTTCACCTTCAAAATGATAAACATATAGAATTACCTTATCATATTTTGAACATAGGAGAATATAAAATATACTTTCAGTGGTACTAATCAATTGTTTAGTGAAAAGTGGACTAAAAGACCCACCGAAATAAGGTATATGTTCCCTCATAAAGGTTTTAATAGAATTTTGTTCCCTCCTTTTCGCATTTGGAATTTTATCATGATTTATATATGGATAAAGTTTTGTGAGCGTAATGATGATATTTTCCATTCCATATCCCATAGAATTCAAATTCCCATGAGAAAAATAACTACATTATCTATCAGACTCATCATTAACATGGTTCCTTTGGCTTCTATCCATTGAATAAAACCAAAAATCATAGTGTAATAAATAATAAACACAGTGATAAAACTAGATAATCATGGAAATCACTTATAATATGCCTAGTTTATAACACATTTATTAAAATAGGACACATTTGGTTTATACTATGTTATAAATAGCTTCCATCTACTTAAATATATCATAATGTTTTGTGAAGATTTTTTTGAATTTTAAAATCATATCCCCTAGGAGTGTCAAACCTGGTGTACATCAAAGCTCATTATCGTGCACCGGTTCCTGATAGAGTCTAGCTCAATATGGTGTTTTTAGGGTTGTTACCCCTATATACATTTGTGCCAAATCCACATCCACTTTTTTTATTTATAAATGGATGTATTTCCATAAAAACACTTTCTCTATCCTTTACCAAAATTCAAGGACATTTTCTTATACATTGAATTATCCTTTAACTTATCCTTTGACATTTCCTTTGGGTTTTCACAAATGTTTTCTCATCTTAGTTTCAAAATGATAACTAAAACGTCGCTCTAATACCATCCATAGCAAACATTGATTCCCATAAATAAACATTATATCTTTTTACTAAATTATTAATAAATTATACCAAAAGAATCCCAAATACTGTATTGATTTAGTTCCTTTGAAAAAATGGAAACATAAACACTAGTATATAAATGAGCTACATTTTCCCCCACTAGTTTCTCCATAACTATCATACTTATTAGGAACATAAAATATAATAAATATCTTCATAACTTAGGGATTGGAAACATAAGAAAGGGTGAGCTTGATTGCTCAGTAAGGGTAAAAAATGGAGATATTTAAGCCTAATCATGAGTATGATGGAATGGTAACATAACATTAGATGATCACACCCTACATATCAAAGATCATAATCAAGAGTCATGGAATAAATATTGGTAGTTAATATGACATGAATCATAAAATAATCAAGATAATAATCCATGAAATCATAAAATAGTAATAAGATATGGAATTATGGAATACATTTAAGAATATAAAAATTATTTCCAAAGTAGTCAAGGTTTATTTCAAAATCATTCTTAGTTGAATGGGTTCACTCCCCAAACCATCTTAGTAGTCAAGCTTCACTCCCAATACCATCTTAGCAGACAAAATAATTTACTGAACTGAGTTCAATCCCTATTCCAGTAATCTCTATCTCATTTGATATAAATCAATACCCAATGCATTTTATGGAGATATAGGTCCCACCCATCTCATAATGAAATCATACATATGTGTTCCACGAGATCATAAACAATCATGTCATAACCCATGAAATGTAATGGGTATCATAAACATTTCATAAAACCCTAACATGTAGAAAATATAAAGGTTTCATAATCATTTCATCAAATAATAACTCATGAAAATAAGAGGGTTTCATAATCATATAACCTTTGAAATAGAAACCAGTTTAACAAACGTATAACCTTTGAAAGAGAAACGGTATCCATAAACATCATGACATCAAAACAGAAACCATTCAAAGAAATAATATGAATGGAAACCTTGGATCATATTCTCATTGATTTATGAGTAACACCAATATATTTCATATTATATAGAACATAATTTTAAGAAATCTATTAAATAAATTCTTGATAAAAATATCCTTTCTTCATTGAAAATTAATTTTTAATACATAAAACATTTTAAAAATACTTTTTTTTTGAAAAAAAACATTGAAAACATATAAAATAATATTTTAAGACCATAAAAATGTTTAAAAATCCCCTTCCATTAAATTATTTTAAAAGTTCGTTTAAAAACATTTTGAAAGAAATTATAAAACATTGTTTGAATGAAAAAAAAATTTCAACCGAAGAGAAAAATAAGGTCATATTTTATTAAAACAATATTAATTATTGTAAGTACCAAAGAGTTTAAAAATGGTACCAATTCATTATAAAATCATGATTAACTAGAGGATAATACAATTCATGAGTTTTCATCAGAGATGGATCATAATATTTCATCAATGGAAGCATATTAGTATACAATCCTGATAACGATGAGATTGTAGCAATAACTCTTAACACATTGGTAACATTGAATCATAATCCTCATGAGAGAATGAAATTAATTTAATATTAAAATATCATTCAAATAATTATATCAATGATACAACATGTCAAATTTAAGTATATATATCTTGTAAAATAGTATAGGTGAATAACATAACATGTTTCCTAAAGAACGAAAATTTAGAAACAATTACCTTACCAATTTGGTAACATTTGAATCATAAAACCCCATGAAATGGAGATCATAAATTGGGTATGTAAATACACATAAATGTAATTATAATAATAATATAAAAAATCCATGGGTGTTATATACACCACATAGAATAAATGAGTTACGATTAAGTCATAAGTCTCGCAAAAATAAAACTGATACTAGAAATTGCCTTACAACTTGAGTAACTTTTGAATCATGATCCCCATGAATGACTAACATAAATTGAAATTTTTAATATAATTTAATAAATTAAATACATGATATAAAATTTCATAGGTCAGTGAATACCCCACACAATAAGAATAAGTGTTGAATATAGCATATATCTCACAAAATAAAAATGAGACGAGAAAACCCTTACAATTAGTCTAAACTTTCCTTGTACACATTTGAAACTGATATATAATAAATACAAGTTTATTATAAATCTATAAAATAACCAAATTATTATATATCATACCATATGTGGTTTTGTTGTGACTTTATATTAACCTTTTATTAATAATTTCTTGCTAAAGTTACCTTTCGGGTAGTAACCTCTTTGTTTTTTTGTATATGTTTTGACGTGTTATTTTGTATCCTCTTACTTAGATAAAAAATTAATTATTTAAATAATGTAAAAAATTATGTAAATATCTTATATATTCCATATATAAGTATTTTTAATAACCGATAAAATATATAAATATTAAATGGAATACATCCTTCATGGAGACGGTAGGTTGTACGTACGCATTAACGTTGTTTCCATTTTCTTATCATATTGAATGAAAGTAAATTAAATATATGTAAATATATATATATATTATAATTATAGTAGAATTATTATTTCATATATATTAAATACAATTACTAAACCCATTATTAATACATTCCATGTAATGTGTGAATGAATCACATCGCTTTGAGAAGGTGGTAGTTGCACATCCACAAATGAAGTTATCATATTCCCAAAATATGGAAAGAATGATAGTATGCATTATATAATAATTAAAAAGGTATAAATACTTCATATTTATCATATATATCATATAAAAATAGAAATACCATCATTATTTACAACCTTGAGAGGTGGTAATGGAAGAATGAACGACATCGGTTCACGAGGTGTTAGTTCATCGTACACACAAACGACGACTGTGTTTCTCAATTGATAGATGTTTGTGTGAATTTAGGTCATACCCATAACATTACAACATATCAGGATATTTATCATACAAATTTTATTATATAATCATGGAATAATAAGAGTTTATGGGGTGGATAATGAAAGAAAACAAAAGTGCTTATTCAAGGATATTGCATCCTATTTGGGAAAATCCTTTTCTTTTTCACTAAATGGATTCCTTAGTTCAATTTATACCTATAGGGAGGCTTCTAGGATGAAGGTAGGATATTTGGGAGGATATTCAGGTTGATTTTATCTAATCATAAGTACTTGAGAGGTGTGAAGAATTGATTGGGCTGAGTTCCCTTTTATAAGTGGAGGGAGAGGACACACTTAGCATTTTTGAAAATAATCATGTGATCCCCATGTTTTTATCTTTAAAGAGGAATCCATAACACACTAAATTATATAAATGATGGTTTAATGTCAAAATATGGAAATAAAATGGGTTTTGGACAAGTTTATGTATATTTTTATACCTTAAGTTTAATGTTTAACCAGTAAATAATCATTTTTACCTTAATTGCTATAATTAATTTTAATAACTTTCAAAAAAAATTGGAAAAACACTATGTTGGCTATAACACCCTGAAACACAGAGGTATAACATGTGACCACCCCAATCTCACCTCCAATAGGTAAGGGTTTGGAGACCAGTGTTTAGTAAGCATATCCCATAAATGGGAGTCATCAACTTAAAGTATATGTACACACGAACACATCTCCAAGCTCACACAATTATGAAATATAAAAAAACTGAAACAATGCATTCATACATCTGAGATCCCATAATATAGTAATTAAGTAAAGTAATAAAATCAGAAAAGGGGGCCAAACACAAGCCTAACCCAAACTGTAAAGATTCCAATATGTTCCAAGGGTGAGGACTACAGTCAAATGAAAGCTCCAGGTAACCACCTTAGTCTGATAAGATCAAGTTATGCTTCACCCACTTCTTATCCTCCCACGACACCAAAAAAAGGTCATCTTATACATAAGACACAACACGTGTGGTAAAATCCCATATAGGGGTGAGTATTACAATACCCAATAGGAAACCATAAAAACACTAAACACTAAGCACCAAGTATAGTCATCTCATTACAAGATATAACAATAAATGTATAATTGAAACAACTAGATATACTGAAGAAATACACCACACCCCCAAAAGGTCATAACCAGCTCCTAGAGACAATATTCTTCTCAAAGAAACTCTCATTCTGGTAGAGTCCACTTCATGAACCTTGCTATCATTGGATACACTCAGTGAAGAGGTCTTGATCATTTGACCCCACCCAAGAAAGGTCATAGGTCTAATAAGACTATGATACATGTATATGGGGTCACCCCTAGGACTATTAGGGGACACCATGAACCAAATATGGATCAAACCGCTATGTAGGGGATTGTATGTCAATGAAACCAAAAACCCTACCAATATGGTCTTCTAAATGGAGGATCAATGCCTTACTCTGTAAGGTCACATAGACTCCACAAACCCAAACTGGGGAATAAGGATGATAGAGTATCACACTCCAGTCTCACAGAGGGACACCACAACTCTGTCTGAGTCTCAACCTCTATATGGGATCACAGTCCTGTGATGTGGATGTAATGTCGCACTATTCCCTAGACGGAGAGGATCAAGGGAACACACTCAACCTATAATGGTCCAAACTAAAGAAATTAAGATCTAAAAAAACTGTTACATGTTTTTTACCATAGGGTATATGGAGTATCCTGTTATCCCCAAGTCTGCTCATGTGGCAAATCCTCACATGACATGCAAGTATTAGTATACACAGTATGTAGAAGAATTACATGGAGTGTAGAGACAGATGGTACCCTGAATGTTTCTCGTGTATGCATATGTATATGGGGGCTATGTCTATGTACCGTCCTGTATACACTTTCCCATGTCTATGTCCAAGTATAAGGCATACCACTTAGCCTTGTACTTTTTCCTCTGTCTATGTACTTCTTGAATTACATGACAATCGATCACAGATGAATCACATGCCATGTGACCAGGGTTACTCATTGTGTGATCCTGAACTTTATCCCGAACCCCTATCCTATGTTGAGAGGTCCTCATAATTCTTTTAATCCCAAATTACACTTGGTGTTTCTCAAGATTTTCCATATCCATCGTGATCTCTTCTATGTCATCTTGTGCATTGCCAGAGCCACCACCCTCACCAAAAATTGTAGATCAGGGTTCACATGAACCTTTATAATATCAATTGATGGAAATATAAACTCAAATATACTCATAAATCACCCCAATCAAACCATCCATTTTCGCTCATCAAAACTGGGTTAAACGATTGCTTTATGTATGCTTTGATCCACCTCCAATATTCAACTGCCATCATTGCACCTCGATTGCACCACTAATCATGAACCACACGTATGGTATTGATCTACTGTTATAAATAACATTTGCGAAATTATCAAATCCAGGGTATTCATTTAACCAAATGCCAAAAAGAAACAACTACGATGAACATACAAAGAATGGGGGAAGAAATAAAAAATCCAAAAAATGTGAGAAGCATACCACAGTCGCGGTTCATTTTCCCTAGATCCATTATCATATAATAAGATGAACGAAGAGGGGAAAATCAATGAAAAAATAAATAGTTCGATCAAATTAATTATACCAATGATATGTGAATCAATTATGTTCATGAAATTGATCCACATTCATTCAGGATTATAAAACGAGTTGTAAATCCGAAAAAACATCTTACCTGAAGTATGTATCTATCATTGATGAATAATGGTTTTGTTGTTGTAATTGATGAAATCCATGAACTTTTTAGGTGAAACGATCTATGATATGATCATGGTCCATCATTTTGCTCCAAGAACGCTATCCTCCAATGGATTTTAGGTATCTATGGATTAGTGTCCATACATGATACAAAATCCATATCCATATATTTAAAGAGGAAGTGGGTCTTTAAATTGAAAAAATAAAATAATTTTTTTAATTTATTTATATTATTAATTTCAATCCCGTGAAAATATTTTGTCAAAAAACCCACGCAAAAAAAATATTATGCCACACCTCAGATAAAACCTGCATTTTAAACTCAATAGTGCCCTTGGATTTTGAATCTGGGTCCCCATTTGGTATTTACTCCACTTTTTTAGAAAAAATTAACATTCCTGCTATTTAATATATTTTAAACATTTATTCTGGAAAAATGGGGTCTCATAATCACACACTGTCTCAGTTCCTAGTCAATAAAATATCCATATAATATCTAGAAATAATACATGGAAATCTTACTCATTACATTCTCCACACCTTAGGTTTTTTAATCCCAAAAAGATAAAAGCATACTCAAAATGTTATGGGTACTGGTTTGCATCTGGGTCTCCTGCTCCCATGTGATATCTTGAAGATTACTGAGCTACCACCATACATGCACAAGGGTAGTCAATTTCCCATGAAGGATCTTCTCCTACTGATCATCGAACACCATTTGGTACTCAATAAAGCTATCTTTATACTCGATGTTCAGGTCTCTCTAGTTGATAATGTGTGATGGTTGATGCACAATTCTCTTCAATTATGACACATTTATGACACTGTGTACCTGGTCCAACTACAATGGTAGAGATAAGTGGTATCCCACATCACCAACTCTAAACATCATCTAAAAGGTACCAATGAATATCTGAGATAACTTGCGACCTCAGAAAAATATCATCAATCCATATTTGGTGGGACCCATATAAATACATGATCTACCTCCTCAAACACTTGAGGTCTTCTTCATCGGTTTATATAAGACTTCCAATGGCTCTGGTTAGTCCACATCCACTTTTAGATAATATTCACATACTCTATTATAGATCACACAAACTCCTATCCCATGGGTACTAACTCTTCTAGATCAATCCAACAATGTGGTGACCTATAGGTTCACATGTACAAAACCTCAAATGGTTTGATACCAATAGTGGAATTGTAGTTTTTACTATACATAAACTCCACCAAGGTTCGGCAATCTTACCATATATATCCAAAGTCCAACATGAAATCATGCTTCATGCCCTCCAGGACCTGGATGGTCCACTCAGTCTGGCCATTAGTTTGGGGGTGAAACTTTGTGCTCAAGCACAATTGATTCGTAAAAGAATCATGCAATCCCCTCCAAAAATTAGATGTGAAGCGAGCATCATTGTTAGATACGATAATTTCATGGAGTCAGACTATCTCCTACATGTAGAGGCCCCCCAATCTCTCTACTTAACTCTTCTCTGAAAAGGATTGGAAGTAGTCTGACTTAGTGATTCCATCTATGATCACCCAAATGGCATCGTGTCCTGAAAATGTAAATGGTAAGACCATCACGAAGTCCATGGATATTCCATACCACTATCACTCTAGAACCTCAAGGTGTTGAGATAAACTTACTAATACCTAATGTTTATCCTTCACCTTCTGACTATTGAGGCATTGAGAAACAAGCTCTGGTACTCCCTTCTTCATGCATATAGACTAAAACTAATATAGGACTTCCTCATATATCTTTTCCACACTTGGATATACCACCAAAGGGGATGTAGGAAACTTTTGCGTCACCACTTCTGGTAACATCAAAGGTAGCATCATCCATCCTCAAAAAAAAAGGATAGTGTGCCCCCAGCTTCACAACATCCATCAAGAGCATGTATAGTGGATACCTGAGTACATAAGGTCTCATAGTCAGTATCTCCATGTTGAGAATCCCTAAAATTATATAAAAGTAGTGGTGTAATAACTATAAAATGAGTATATGATGCACCATCCTTGTACACAAAGGACAGATTCAAATAGGATAATTTCTCTGATGCATCATCCAATAATTGATAACAATATCTCATACTAAGAGCATCTTCCACCTTGTTCCCATTACCAGGAGTATAGACAATCTCAAAGTCACAGTACTAGAGGACCTCTACCCATCGCCTCTATCTCAAATTAAGATCCTACTATGAGAAGATACAATTGACTCTTGTGGTTATAGTAAATGATAAACCACTATCCAATTATGAAGTTTTACCACATATTTATTGCGAAGACTACCATTTCTAACTAAATATCATAGGTTGTGTATTTACACTCATGTGGTCTCAACTGGTATGAACTATAGGAAATAACCACATCCCTCTACATCAGAACACAACCATGTATGGTACTTAGTGAATCATAGAACACTATGTACTTGACACCCTCCTACAGAAATATCATGATGGGATCACTCTTCAAACTCTATCTCAGCTACTAAAAGAACTGCTTGTAAATTTATGTCCACACAAAAGGATTCCCCTTCTAAGGAAAAGTTGTCAATGGTGCTTCCACTCTAGATAATTTCCATATAAACCTTTGATAGTACCCTTCCAACCCAAGGAAACTCAACACTTCAGTAACACTCTTGGGTGGCTCCTAAGAAAACACTACCTCAACCTTTTTCAGGTCCACTACTACTCTATCCTCTAAGGTGGTGTTTCCCAAAAATTGTATGTCTTGAACCCAAAACTGAAACTTCGAGAGCTTCCCATAAATCTGGTGCTCTCGGAGTGTGTCCAGGACCATCCTCAAGTGTCTCATGTGCCCTTTCTCTGAAGTCGAATACATCAAGATATCATTGATAAATACTACCATGATATGGTCTAATAAGGGTTGTAAAATATTGTTCATGAGTCCCATGAACTCTACTGGGTAATTTTTCATTCTGAATAGTATCACCAAGTACTCATAGTGACTATAGAGACTTCTAAATTTCATCTTTGGTATATCCTTGTCCCGTACTCACAAATGGTGACAGCCTAATATGGGGTCTGTCTTTTAGAACCATCATTCCCTTATTAATTGATCAAATATTTTTTGATCCTCAATAATGGATACATATTCCTCATAGACACATGATTCTAGCACCGGTAATCCAAACACAACCTCTAGATCTCATCTTTCTTCTTGGAGAACAATAATGGGGATGCCCAGGGGGGAAGTTGAGTCTTACAAAGAACCTCTCCTTCAAGTCTTACAATTTCACCCTCCGCTCTCTAAGATCTACTGGATCCATATTATATACTAGTGTATATATCAATGTCATCTTGGGATGCAATTATATTCATAATTCTATCCCTCAGTGGGAAGGTAAACCCGGTACATCCTCAAGAAATACATTCTATCACCACTGTAGGAAACTGATATAAAAAAGCATCCACTACTCTTAGATTCATCATATAAAACTAGTGATTAATTGGTTACACTCTCTAATTCATGATCTCATACTTCTACACCAATTTCTTCTTTTCACCCATAAAGGAAAACTTCATTCTGTTGTTTCGAACACAACACATCATCTTCCTAAAATAGTTAATATGGGCATGAATTATAGATAGCCAATCCAGACCTAAGATTATTCCAAAAGGCCTAATTTCTAAAATAATTATATCTCATAAAAACTCTCACTTCCAAGGGTCATATTTCACTATTAGCATAAGTGTGCAATCATTGAGTCACTATATGTTGGAGTCTCTAACCGCAAGGGTCTAGCCAATATCTCAATTGGAATCTCTAAGTCTCAAACTAGAGAAGTGGATAGGAAGGAATGAATCACACTTATGTCTGTCAATACACTAGATAAAGTTTAAAATAAAAATATCATACCGCATATCTTCCCTGAATCCTTGAGATCATAGGTCTCCATAGCTTGTTGTTGGCCACATCCTTGTCCACCAACTCATTAATCATAGAATTGACCACCTAGGGGTAGTGGTTGTAATAAGTTGATCCTTCAACCACCTCTTATTTCACTATCGTACCATCTTCCACATCATCCTCCCTATGGACCACCTTTCTCATGATTTTTCTTATGCCTTGATGGTCCCTCGATCGTCTTCTGATCAGATGTACGATGGGTTGAACAATACCAATCAAGATGTACCTGACCATCACATGATAAACACTTCCCCTCCCTTTTATGATTTATGCCACTCTGGGTTCCCATCACCACTGATCCTATTTACAAGGATTTCTTCCTGAAGCATATGACATGCCAAGATCCTTATGACTGTCGTTGGATTATTTCTGTTGATGTCTTGGTTATTCTGTTCCCACTAGTAGCTCTCATTGCCAGTTTCTATTATTCTAGAAAGCTCTTCATGACCAAGGCTCACTCAAGAATCTCAGTATATGTTGGAATTCAAATGAATACAACTGAATCTTTAATGTCATGTCATAATAACTTCTCTAAGGTATGAGCTCGAAATAAATGGCATCATGATCGTACCACGATTCACTATTTTATTCCACCCTTACACCGCTGTTTTAAACTAGTTTTGTAATGAATATTCCAAATATAATAATAAATTGAACATTATGTTTAAATAAATTAATTAATTTTAATCAATATTAGAATGGTAAATGTTACTTGTTTTTATTATTTCAATGTAGGTGGAGATGATTTGGAGGGCCCTTGATGAAGTGGAAGAAAAATGGGCCAAAAATTTTATGGATCCATGGACATCTATCCACTGTTTTGAATAGTACGCGAAATTCGTGCATCCAAATGGGATGATATTTTGTGGGCCGATCCAAAAATTAATTTGATACATTTCATATCAAAGAACCCAATCCTGATTCGGCTTCTATGGGGGCCATCAGAACTTATATGTCCAAGCCACTGAATATGCACAAAGTCAAAAGTGGCATTCGGTATTTTAACAATATCTCGAGCTGTAGTGGTTCAAATGGTGACAAACATTTGGTGGTGATAGACAAGACGTGGCGATACAACTTTCTAGTTTTCTCAAAAGGTAAATTCGACTTTCTAATATCCAAAAACCTTTCTCCAATTGGATTATCAAAATTTGGGTGCCCAAAACCACTTCTCATTTTGTCTATAAAAAGACACCTTGGGCACCCCATTTGGAAGTTCGGCCAGGAGGAAAGTTTCTGCCATTTTGGAGTCCCCAAGGAGTCTTCTCAACATCCCTAGAAGTTTTGGAGGCTATGGGAAGTTCTACTTCAGCATCTTCTTCTTCTTCCTCTCCCATGGGTTTCTAAACCCCTTGTGATCACTCGGGAAGGAACGTGATGTAAATCCCAAGCTTCATGTTTGTAATATTTGAATTATCTTTTTAATTATAGGTTGTTGTGTCTTTTTTCATCATCCCCTATTCTTATTTTATTGACTTATGTACTGGTATGTCATTCTCAACTCATATGATCATGTTTGGGGGTACCCATTCATGTGATGTTTCACACACCATTCACCACTTTCTTTTCCCCCTTTCAATTGCGGTGTTTTTCTGGTTCATATTGGTCAATTGAACTCACATAAGAACTGTCAAGGCCATGTACATTTATGTCATGGTATGAAAAAGAAATAACATACAATCCTGGGCAACGTATCGAGTTCTTCGTGTGTTGCCTTGTTGAGTTTCGGTTATGAAGTCAAACACAATTCACCCAATCATCGGCGGTGCCCGGTGAATCATTGTGTGTTTTCGACTGAACCCTAGGATGTATCCTAGTATAAAATCACTAAAATTCTGGTTCTAGGTGTTATAAACCTGGGATTAAAATATCATAACCCTATATCATGAAGCGATTAAGGATAAACATCATCTGAGTACACAGGGTTGATCACGCTTAATTAATTCTGTTAATCTCTACATTGTTTTATCACTTTCATTTTCTATTTTCATCTTTAATCATAAAACCCTCAAGTTTTACAAAACCACATTCACCTTATAATTTCATAATCAAAACCCTCTTTTTAAATTAATGATCTAAGGCTCTGTCTAGAGATGACCTAGGGTTGCTGCTATACTGCAGAAATTCTAGTCAAAATTGAACAACTAATTTGACGCGCTCGACAACGCGATCGAATTTTGGCGCCATCACCGGGGAGACAATACCTTTTTTTATTTATTTACTTTTATTTATTTATTTTACTTCTTAATTATTAATCATTTAAATACCCCACCCCCATTTGATTTTTTTTGTTTTGGGTTTTGTCTTTATTTTTGGTTGTTTTTGGTGTGTTCTTTCTCTCTCTCTCTCTCTCTCTCTTCTCCTCCATCTACCCCTCTATAATTCTTTATTATAACATTGTATTATATTTTCACCCCTAATAAGTGATTTTATCTATATTAAAAAAAACTTCACAAATTATTTTCATGACCCGATCTGGTAAAGAAACACTACTTGAATTTGACCCTGAAATTAAAAGGTCACTTCACACACAAATCAAGGAATCTAGGGAAGGTCAATCAAGTAACATTGAGGAACCCCTATTGGAACCTCAAGTAGTTCTAAACCAATACAAAATTTAACCCAATAAAACCCAAGAAAACATGGTTGCAAATAATCGAACATTAAAATTACTGACCACCCCTGATGTAGAGTACCAACCTGCATATATCCAATATCCCAAGGAAGCAGTCAACTTTGAGCTAAGATCAGGTCTCATCCACCTTCTTCCTAAATTCCATGTTCTTCCCGGTGAGGACCCTCAAAAACATCTTAAAGAGTTTCATATAGTCATCTCCACCATGAAACCCCAAAATTTGTCTGAGGACTTAATTAAGTTTAGGGCCTTCTCTTTCTCCCATGATGGTGTAGCCAAAGATTGGTTATACTATTTATCTTCCACAATTGGGGGCTAGAATGACCTAAATAGACTTTTTCTAGAGAAGTTATTCCCTGAATCATGAACTTCATCAATTAGGAAAGAAATATGTGGAATTAGGCAATCACAAGGAGAGACCCTTCATGAATGCTAAGAGAGATTCAAGAGACTTTACTCAAGATGCCCCCACCACCAGATTAGTGATCAACTATTAATACAATACTTCTATGAGGTACTTATCCCCATGGATCGTGGAATGATTGATGCTGTAGTTGGTGGTGCCCTAGTCGATAAAAATCCTTCCGCTGCTCATGAATTAATATCCAACATGGCTCAAAATGCACAACAATTTGGTACACGAGCAATCGCACCAACCCAAGGAGTTCAAGAGGTAAGTCATTCAGCCCTAGAACAAAAGTTAGATACTAAACTTGATGAGATGCATACCCTTCTAAGGAAATTATCTCAAGAACAAGGTAACTCAAACTCTACTTCTATTCCATTACATTGTGGTATTTGTTCTGATTACACACATTTTTCTGACCAATGCCCACGACTTCAAGATTCATCTGAGTCTTGTGCAGCTGTATTCTCAGGGTTTCCATTCCAACAAGCACCTCCCTTCAACCAAGAACAATTCTGGACAAATCGAAACCCTGGGTGGCAAGCACAACCCCAGTACCGACAAGGAGGAAACTCAATCTACCCAAAGAATAATTAGTATCAATAAGGACAAGGTATGAAACCTTCTTATCCATCAACATCTCAAAACAATCCTCCTCCCCCCAAATCAAAACCAAGTCTCGAGGATATGGTGAAGAAAATGGAAACCCAGAACCTTCAGTTCCAATAGACCACATAATCAGATATTCTAGACCTACAAACACAAGTGGGACAATTGGCGAACACCATCGGTGAGCTTAAGATGCAAGGGTCTGGACAACTACCATCCCAACCCATTTCCAATCCGAAGGAAAAAGGTAATGTATGTGCAATTAAATTTCAGAGTGGTAAAGAAGCTTCTCCTTTTACTGATTCTATGAAACAGGTATGTCCCCCTCTTGAAAAAACACTTTCCCGACCCTCAAAAATTTCATATAAGGAAAAAAAAAGGGAAATCAAATTATCGTTAATGATTCAAATGAACAACCCATTCTTCTTCTTTTCCCGCAAAGACTCTCTAAATCTATGAAAATTTTTTATAATGATATTGATAAGGAGATAATGGATAAATTTTAAAAAAATTCATGTTAATATTCCTTTATTGGATGTAGTCAAGAAAATTCCCCATTATGCCAAATTTCTTAAATAACTTTGCACCCATAGACAAAGGATGAAGGGGAATGAGAGAGTTAACTTGGGTAGGAATGTCTCGGCCTTGATTCAACCAGCAATTCCAACCAAATGCAAGGATCCAGGCACATTCATGATACCGTGTACCATAGGGGAGACCTTCTTTTCTGATGCTATGCTAGATTTAGGTGCTTCCATTAATGTAATGCCTCACTCTGTGTATACTTATCTACAGGTTGGATAGCTTCTACCAACAGGCATTGTCGTGCAACTTTCCAACCGGAGTACAACACATCAAAAAGGAGTGATTGATGATGTCCTTGTTAGAGGGAATAATCTCATATTCCCTGTTGATTTCTACATTCTTGAGATGGAAGATACCTGAACCCAAGGACATTCTCCTCTCGTACTTGGGAGGACATTCCTAAAAACAGCAAAGACGATCATCAAAATTCATAATGTTACGTTGTCCATGGAATTCGGAGGAGAAAAGGTAAGTTTTAACATCCTTGAGGCTATGAAACACCCTGTTGAAGAGCACTCCACTCTTCCTGTCTATTCGATGGAAGTTCTCTCAAACGATGCACACACACAAAATTCTCTCCTCAACCCAAACTCTGATTCATTTTTTTCTTCACCCATGGATGATTTGAGTTTTGATTCATGTTTTGAGTGTTGTGTGGGTTCTGAAAAGTGTAAATTTTATGCTTTAATTGATGAGTGTGTTCATTTTGAGGTACCCATGACCGTCGATGATTCTACAAATCTCATTTCTATAGATTCCCTATCTTTAGAGAATAAACATCAGCAGATAGACAGTTTAATGGACCCCACTCCCCCTAAATCCCCTCCCTCAATCCAAAAACCACCGGTGTTAGAACTTAAACAACTTCCTTATAATTTAAAATATACATATCTTTAGGGTATTGACCAATTTCCCGTCATTATTTCCAATAACCTCTCTCCACAACAGGAATCGAAACTGCTCAAACTTTTGAGAGAGTAAAAAAAGGCAATAGGATGGACATTGGCTGATATTCCCGTGATTGGACCATCTATTTGTATGCACCATATACTTTTGGATAATGAGGCTAAACCCGTAAGACAATCTCAACGCCGGTTCAATCCCACTCTCCTTGAAGTGGTAAAATTTGAAGTTAGTAAATTACTTGTTGCAGGCATCATTTATCCTATATCTGATATTAAATGGGTTAGCCCAGTGCAAATTATGCCTCAAAAAATAGGAATAACAGTTATGTCAAATGAAAGGAATGAATTGGTTCCAACACGTGTGAAAAATAGTTGGTGAGTATGTATTGACTACCGTCGACTAAATCAAGCCACGCGGAAGGACCACTTTCCATTACCTTTCATTGACCAAATGTTTGAATGATTGGCTGGTAAGTCCCATTATTGTTTCCTTGATGGATATTCGGGTTATTTTCAAATCCATATAGCCCCTGAGGACCAAGAAAAGACAACATTTACCTGTCCATTCGACACATTTTCATACAGAAGGATGCCATTCGGTCTATGTAATAATCCTGGTACTTTTCAGCGATGTATGTTCAGGATTTTTTTGAGTACTTTGAGAGTTGTATGGAAGTCTTTATGGATGATTTCATGGTATATGGATCTTTTTTTGATGATTTTTTGGAACTCCTAGGTTCTATCCACCACCGCTACATTGAAAAAGATCTTGTTTTAAATTATGAGAAATGCCATTTTATGGTTGAGCAGGGGATAGTTCTTGGGAATGTCATTTCAAATAAGGTAATTCAAGTTGATAAATCTAAAATTTAATTAATTTCAAGCCTTCCATATCCAAAATTTGTTTGTGAGGTGTGATATTTCTTGGTTCATGCTGTTTTTTACCACCAATTCATTAAAGACTTTAGTAAGATTGCACTTCCATTGTCCCGGTTATTGCAAAAATATTCTGAGTATGTGTTTGATAAAAATTGTGAGGATGCATTAAATTCACTAAAAAAGAGACTCACATCACCTCCCATCATCCAACCACCAAGGTGGGATCTCCCCTTCGAACTTAAGTGTGATGCCTCTAACTTTGCATTTGGGGCGGTTTTATCACAAAGGGTTGAGAAGGCTCCTCATGTCATTCTGTATGCCTCCCGTACCCTTGAACATGACCAGGTAAACTACACAACCACTAAAAAATAACTCCTTTATATTATGTTTTACTTGGAAAAATTCCGTTCATATCTTCTCGTGTCAAAAAACATTGTCTTCTCTGATCATGCTACCCTTCATTTCCTCTTAAAGAAACCTAATGCCAAACCCTGCCTCATTCGGTGGATGCTCCTCCTCTAAGAGTTTGACCTTGAGATTAGAGATAAAATAGGAGTGGAGAATGTCGTAGCTGACCACATTAGTAGGATTTCCCCACAATTGGACCATCATGTTGACTCACCCCTACCCATTGGAGAATTCTTCCCTCATGAGAACCTTTGTGATGTTGTAGACCTTACCCCCTAGTATGCGGATATTGTAAATTTTCTAGCAACTTCTAGGGTCCCCACTAATTTCAGCATTTCACAATCCCAGAGACTTAAGCATGATTCTTGTTGGTACATTTGGGATGACCCATACTTTTGGAGAATTCTAAGTGACCAGTTAGTTCGCTGGTGTGTCCCTGACCATGAGTTCACCTCTGTTTTAACCATTTGCCACACCTTGGCATGTGGGGGCCACTTTGGCTCTCAACGTACTGCTCGAAAGGTCCTTGGCTCAGGATTATATTGGTCAACATTGTATAGATATGCCCATAGATTTTGTAAATCATGTACTCGATGTCAATTCACATGGAATATCTCTAAGAGGAATGAAATTCCCCAATAGCCCATGTTATTCTGTGAAATCTTGGATGCATGGGGAATTGACTTCATGGGGGCTTTTATAAATTCATTTGGATTTGTCTACATCTTACTAGTTGTTGACTATGTTTCTAAATGGGTGGAATAAAAGGCTACTAGGACCGATGACTCTCAAGTTTTTGTTGATTTTGTGAGGTCCTAGATTTTCAGTAGGTTTGGTTTACCAAGATTCATCATTAGTGATCAGGGTTCACATTTTTGCAATCGCAACATGAAAAATTTGCTTCGTAAGTATGGGGTTGATCATAAATTCTCCATTTCATATCACCCCCAAAATAATGGACAAGAAAAAATATCAAATCGGGAAGTTAAACGAATCTTGGAAAAAATGGTACAACCCAATATGAAATATTGGAGTTTGTGCTTGGATGATGCACTTTGGGCGTACCGTACAGCTTTTAAAACCCCAATTGGAATGTCACCATACAAAATTGTGTTTTTAAAGGCTTGTCACCTCCTAGTGGAGGTAGAACACCATTCATATTGGGTTGTTAAACAATGTAATATGAAACTTTCAGATACAGGTGAGCAAAGAAAGCTGCAGATTGAAGAGTTGGAAGAAATTCGACGTGATGCATATGAGAACTCTAGGATCTATAAAGAGAAGACAAAGGCTATTCATGATAGCATGATTCACCAACAGAAGTTTCATATTGGTGAGAAGGTCCCCATGTACAATTCCAGGCTTAAGCTCCACCCAGTTAAGCTTCGTTCCCGATGGCCCTATCCTTATACTGTTACTAATGTTTACCCTTTTGGTGCAATACATATTTTGCATGAGCAGAGTGGATGAAGTCTTGCCATCAATGGGCAGTGACTCAAACAATTCTATAAGGATTTTTTGAAGAATCTGGTGGAGGAAATCCACCTTCTCGACGCATCATACCAATAAAACACACCAGGTTTTATCCTTCCTTCTCACATTCTCAATTATTTTAGTGAGGATACTTCACATTCTTAGTTTGGGGGGGGGGGGGGGCGGATACATTCCTGGGTTAGTTAGGAATTTTCATCGTTTTTTCTCTTTTTGGCCTACTTTATGGTATTTTCATTTTTCCCCATCAACAATTTCGAAGTTCCATGATTTGGCGACCGTAAAGGGGGGGAAAGTAAAAATACCATAACGAAGGCAAAAAAAATAATATTTGTATGAATTTAACATCAGGGAGTGATTTTGTTTAGTGAATTGGTTTTCAGTCAATGATATAAATGATCGTATCAATGTGAAACCTTTGAGATGATTGATGCCTTTTGTGTGAGTAGTTTTTGGGAAAAATGTGTCACTAATATCTCCAAAACTTTTTGCACCAAACCACAAAGTGTGATTATTTCTTACTTAATATAAGGTAAATATATGTTGGGTTAATATTTTTTAGCTTTAAATGATATTTCCAAACGTTCATTCCTTATCCAATCTGTTTCATTACTATACCAGATTGACCTATGCGTGTGTTCCTAATGTCCGATTGTTGTACGCCCTAAAAAAATGATGTGTCTTGGGAAGGTCAGAAACCACTCCTCCTCAACCTTTGATCTTGTTATAACTATTTCAATTAGTGTCGTGAGGAGATCAAACAATGGTTGAGAGATGAGTGTGAGATTTGTTACAAATGCAACTTCTAAAAATTAAATAAATGAGGGGAGTGATTAAATGTGCAACATATGGGGATATCTAGGTCAAGAGCTTACGGGTTGACTTCTGGAAATTATTAAGTGAGTGGGTCTTGAAATATGATTGCAAAGGATGTATGGTAGGTTTTGTGGACAAAATCATTTAAGCTGAAAAATGTTAAAATAACATATATTTATTGGATAGCTAGTGGAAAGAATAGAATGGAATGGTTTTCACACACACACATGGAGAGTTAGTGTCATGGTTTAATTATAGATTCCTTTCTCAATTTAGTATCATTAATCTTTTAGAATTTCATTGTGATATGACTTATGAGACATCTTTTTCTATTTTCACTAGGAAGAACTTCTTGGTGTGGTTCGTGCATTGATCACATTAATTTAAATAAAATTTCCTAAAATATTAAATATTCATGATGTTGTAAATATATATATATATATATATATTCATCATTTTATTTGGATATGTGGATTTTCCCAGGAGTGAAAATGTTTATGTCTGGGGGTGTGATCGTACCACGATTCACTATTTTATTCAACCCTTACACCGTTGTTTTAAACAAGTTTTGTAATGAATATTCAAAATATAATAATAAATTGTACTTTAGGTTTGAATAAATTAATTAATGATAATCAATATTAGAATGTTCAATGTTACTTGTTTTTATTATTTCAATGTATGTGGAGATGATTTGGAGGGCCCTTGATGAAGTGGAAAAAAATGGGCCAAAAATTGCATGGATCCATGGACATCTGTCCATTTTTTTGAATAGTAAATGAAATCCGTGCATTTGAATGGGCTGATATTTTGTGTGCCTATCCAAAATTTAATATTATACATTTCATATCAAGTAACCCAAACCTGATTCAGCTTCTATGGGGCTCATCCGAACTGATATGTCCAAGCCACCGAATATGCACAAAGTCAAAAGTGGCGTTCTGTATTTTATCCATATCTCGAGATGTAGTGGTCCAAATGAGGCCACACATTCAGCGGTGCTAGAAGAGACGTGGGGATACAACTTTCCAATTTTGTAAAAAGGGAGATTCGAATTTCTAATATCAGAAAACCGTTCTCAAAGTGGTTTATTAAAATCTGGGTTCCCAAAACCACTTCTCATTTTGGCTATAAAAAGACACCTTGGGCACCCCATTTTGAAGTTCGGCCAGGAGGCAAGGTGCTTCCATTTTGGACTCCCAAATGAGTCTTCTCAACATCCCTAGAATTTCTAGAAGCTATGGGAAGTTCTACTTCAACATCTTCTTCTTCTTCCTCTCCCATAGGTTTCTATACCCCTTGTGATCACCCGGGGAGGAACGTGATGTAAATACAAAGCTTCATGTTTGTAATATTGAATGATATTTTGAATTCCAGGTTGTTGTGTTGTTTTTCATCATCCAATATTATTATTTTATTGAGTTATGTACTGTTATTTCATGATCAACTCATATGATCATGTTTGGGGGTACCCATTCATGTGATTTTTCACATACCGTTCACCACTTTCTTTTCCCCTTTCAATTGCGGTGTTTGTGTGGTTCATATTGGTCAATTGAACTCACATACGCACTGTCAAGGCCATGTAAATTTATGTCATTTTATCACTAAGAAATAACATACAAACCTGGACAACACATCGAGTTCTTCGTGTGTTTCCTTGGTGAGTTTCGGTTATGAAGTCAAACACAATTCACCCAATCACTGGCAGTGTCCGGTGAATCATTGTGTGTTTTTGACTGAACCCTAGGAGGTATCCTAGGATAAACTCAGTAACATTCTGGTTCTAGGTGTTACAAACCAGGGATTAAAAGATCATAACCATATATCATAAAGCGATGAAGGATAAACATCATGTGAGTACCCTGGGTTGATCACGCTTAATTAATTCTGTTAATCTCTACATTGTTTTATCGCTTTCATTTTCTATTTTAATCTTTAATCATAAAACCCCCAAGTTATAAAAAACCTCATTCACCTTTTACTTTCATAATCAAAACCCTATTTTTAAATTAATGATCTAAGTCTCCGTCAAGAGACGACCTAGGGTTGCTGCTATACTGCATAAATTCTAGTTAAAATGAAACAACTAATTTGACGCGCTTGACAACGCGATCACGTAGCACCATATCCAAGGAGTAATGCGAGAGATTAGTAAACCCCATTGACAAATATATCATGGTCATGTTTACCTACTGTAGATACAGAATCTCTTGTATGTGTACCAGTCACAACATGGACAGATAAAACTCCTCCTTGAATAGGTTCTCAAAGTCTAACCATGAGAGCGCTATCTCATTGTGTGACTGAACCACTAAGTTCCGCCATCACCTAATAGAACCATGAATAAGACTCACTATGAGGACTTTCATGTGATCTATAGGCATCCTAACAAGGGGAAATGTGACTGGATACCTCTACCATGTCCTTACCCACCCAAGGGTCTATCTCACCCTCAAACCATGGAGGTCGCTTCCAATAAAACTTGTACAGTGCACTCATCCTATGTGCATACTCATATGGTATTTCCATCACTAGTTTCTGGTCAACGAAAAGTAGTATTACTGTTAAACCACCTGGATGTGTTGTCTTTGGTACTGGACACTATATTCATTCCTCATCACTAAGCGGATCGTCCTTTTGATCATGTAGTTCAATCCTAGATGGTTGTCTATGTAGAGGCATCATAAAATAACATAAGATATACCATATTCAAAAGGGTATATATGCGGAGCTGACTCAAGAAGGATATAGAAAACAAAACCATTTCAATATGATGCATGTACCAAAAATTTTACCTATAACCAATGTTTACATGTTCCAAGTCGAAAGGCAGGTGATCAGAGTCCTGGTGTCTGGATATGTCGAGCGCCACACCAACACTGAATTCCCTGGCCTGAGAGTGAAACTCGAAACACTAAACATTATAGTCCCAAACTAATCTCACCAAATCTGGACCTAAGGTAGAATCTACAACTCTGATACCACTCTGTCATGACCCGACCCACCGAGGTCCGACCCAAGACTACCCTAAGCCCAACTCCAATTGGCATGGGCCTGGAGACTAATGATGAGTAGGAATATCCCACAAATGGGAGGCATTAGCCTTAATTACATGTACACATGAACACATCTCTAAGCTCACATAATGTGGCAATGTAAAACAACTGAAACAATGCATTCATAAATCTAAGACCCCACAAAATAGTATGATATTAAAGTACATAAAGTGGAAAAGGAGGCTAAATATAATCCCAATAAAACAATGAAGATTCCAACCAGCTCCATGTGATAGGACTAAAGTCAAATTCAAGATCTCGATAACCACCTTAGTATAAAAAGCTCAAGCTATGCTCCAACCACTCCTCTTCCTCCCAGAACACCATAAAATGGTATGTCGTCTCTATAAGACATGATACAGGTGGGAAAATACTATACAAGGGTGAGTATAAAAATAATTAGTAGGACATCCTGAAAACACTAAAAATAAAGCACCAAGTATAGTCACCTAAATACAAGATATAACAATCAATGTATACCAGAAACACCTAGATATACTCAGGAAAAACACCACGCCACCAGATAGTCATAACAAACTATCATCCACAGGATTCTTCTTGAACAACTCTCATTCAAGGAGAGTCCACTCCACGAGTCATGCTATAATTGGAGACACTCCACAAAGGGGTCTAGATTATTAGTCCCCTCTTAAGAAATCTCATTGGTCTAAGGAGATCCTAATACATAGATAGGGGTCACAACTAAAACCACTGAGGGACATCACAAACCCAATATGAATTAACCAACTACGTAGGGAATATTATATCCAAAATACCACAATCCCTACTGATACAACATGATAGATGGAGAATAAACTCCTTACTCAAGGAGTTCACGCTGATTCTATAAACCTCTTCTAGGGAACAAGGATGATAGAGGACTACACTCTAGTCTCATGAAGGGACACCACAACTCTATCTGAGACTCGACCTCTAGATTGTATTACAATACTGTGATGTGGACGTAATGTCACCCTATAACCTCAATGCAAAGAAACAAAGGAACACACTCAACCTATACTAGTCTAAACTAGGAAACAAAGAGCTAAAAACACTCTTGAAGGGTATAAATGATGTGTACAAGAAGGTACACAGTATGTCCAACTATCTCCCAGTTCATCAATGTGCGAAAGCGTCACCCAATATGTAATTATCAACATACACTATGTGTTGAAGAAGTATGTGGTGTGTAGAGACATATGGTACCCTGACCATGTCACCTCGCCATTTTTAGGTATAGTGGTCATGTACACGTATTGTCTCATGAACACTAGGTCATGTTTATGTCCAAGTACAAGGCAAGCCACTTGGGCATGTACTTTTTATCTTTTCTGTGTACTTCCTGAAGTACACACCAAGCCATCACGGAGGGGTCTCATTCTTCTTGATCATTAACTTAATCCTAAAATCCAATTCACTTTTAAGAAAGACCCACACTATATGTAATCTCAAAATGCATGTAGTGTTGCTCTGGATTTTCTAGATTTGATAAGATCTTTTCCTTGTCATCAATCACATAACTAGAGTTTTCACCCACAATGGAACTTATAGATCAAGATTATTATAGTCCTTTACAACATAGATCGATGGAAATACGAACATGAATTGACTCATAAATCACAATTATCAAGTTATCCTTTTCCTCACGTCAAAATTGGGTTGAACGGATACCAAAAATCCACTCTTATCCACCTATGGTCACCCACCACCATCCTCACACATCGATCTCACCACCGATCATGAACCACACACATATTATTGATTAATTTCACCAAATAATATTCATTAAATGATCAAAACCCAGTACTCATCGAGCCACATTTCAAAAGGAAATGCTCGAGATGAACGTGAAAAGAATGGGGGAAGAAATCCAAAATCCACAAAATGTGAGGAAAGAACCTCAACCGTTTTTCATTTTTCCTAGATCCATTTTCATAAAAGAAGATGAACTAATTTGGATAAATCAATGAGAAAATAAATAATTTCATCAAATTAATTCTACCGATGATTCATGAATCAATTCTTTTTGTGTAATTGATTGGGGATTAAGAAATGAGATAGAGATCATAAAAAAAACATCCTACCTAGGGGTTGGATCTACTGTTGATAAAGAATTTTTGTATTTCCATAATTGAATATATCCACGAACACCCTTGGTGCAACAATCTATGATATGATCTTGATCTATCATCACTCTCTAAGAATGCTCTCCTCCAATAACTTCTTGGTCTCCAGGGTTTAGTAGCCAACCCTGAGACAAAAGTCATAGCTTCATATTTAAAGAGGAAGCATGTCATTGCATCAAAAAAATTAAATAATTTCTTTAATTAATTTATTTTTATTAATCTTTCACCCATTACAACTTTTCCACAAATGGCCTGCACCGACAAATATTATGTCACGCCTGGGGTAAAACTTGCATTCTGAATGCAACAGTGCCCTCAAATTCTTAATTTGGCCCCCCTAATCGAGCGACATTCAAATTTTTTGAGAAAACTGAACAGATGTTCTATTTAATATGTTTAATATATTTAAACATTTATTTCAGGCACACTAGTCCCCATAATGACAAGAAGTTTCAGTGCCTAGTCACAAAAATAATCCATATAATATCTAAAAATAATACATGGAAATATGAGTCATTTTATTGGCCTTATTAGAAATTATAAATTTTTATTATTCAAAATATGGAATCCATTTTTCCAAATTATAATCATAAAAGTGGCATAATCTATATTAAAATTAATCACATGGACATGTCGTGAATGCAGGTTTTTAAATAGATAATGTTTAAAATTTTGATCTTTTTTATATCCAATTTCAATGTGAAATTGGTTCCAATGACATAAATTGAATTAATTTATTTATAATTGATCTAATTATAATTTAAAATCAAATTAAAATATAGTTTAACTATATAAATAAAGTATATGAAAAGACATTTTTCAGTTAAAATTCAGTATTTTCACTATTCATCCAAAAATGATGTTTTTCAGGAAATCCTAAAAATTCACCCTAATATAATTTTAAATTTTAAAATTAAGAAATTAATTTAATTTTATCAAAATAAATTTTTAAAGGTTTCTAATATTAATTTTATTATTATTCACATAAGGACATAAAAAGTAGTTCTTTTGATAAAATAGTATTTTTCAAAACATATAAACTTTACCATAAATATTATATTTCATTATAAAAATGTTTTATTTATATGAAAAAATAATAAATAATATTTAAAAATTATTTATTACTCTTCATATTAATAAGTTTAATAGTTATGTTATAATGGTTCTGTTTAAAATAATTATAATAATAAAGTGGTGTTTTGTAGAAACTTAGTGTTGTGTGTAATGTCAGCTAAGCATATATTGAATTTAGTGAAATATTAACATAGATTAGTGCATAACTAAAGTTTAACATTGTGTAGGATAAAACATAAGAAACAAAATAAATTTAACTTATTCATAAAAAATCATAAAAACTTGGGGTCTTACACCTACTATGTTTATGATCACACCTAGTATGGGCCCTTAGGATGTGTGCAGAATTTTTGATTTGTGAGGTATACTGAGGCAAGGTTTTGTTCATTGGTTCATAGATAGATTGAGATTCAATATGTGAATGATTAATATATTTTTCAATTTTGGATCTGGATCAAGTGAATCCTTAATGCTGAGTTGGGTTATCTTTCATTAGTTATGGATGAATTTATATGTGATCATACTATGGGATATCCTATTACCATTTTTCTTCCTCATCTATAATTATAGATATTTATTTTTCATACCATTTTATATGTTTTAGATCTATATGTTGAATTATTAATTATTTTCATTTGTTGTTGATTATAGTTATTATATCTAAGGGTTTAGTCTCCCCATTATCACCTCTAAGAACCTCAATACTAGTCAGAAAACACTAGAATATGGTGAGGCACATCGGAGGACATTAGATCTCTAACTCATGTATCATTTGTGTTATTTTATTTGGAGACGATAAAATGCATAAGTCACCATCTTACACACGTAAAATTGTAAATACCTTATACACCCATGACCATCCCTTCCATAAGTATGGTACATATTCCTATAAATATTATTATAAGGCCAATAATCAAAGGTTTTGATCAAGTAGATAAGAATAAAAATTATTTTAATTCTATAGGGCTTAAGAATTCCATGCGTTTAATTGTCTATAACTCCAAATAAAAACCCAACCCTTGTAGTTGAATAACTAGACCTAATATTTTATTTATGTAAGTGTGCCTTACATATGTACAAAAAATGTTAATTTTCCTCATGAACCCCTCATTTAATTTGAAATTTCATAATTTTATACATCATAATTGAAAAATTTAATGATCAGGGGACTTATACAATGCATACACTTATCTAATCACCCCTATATAAGAATATCAAACCACATGTGAGAATGAAATTCCTATGAATCATGAAAACCATAATCCCTTCACAAAGAGTCCATGATCTATGGGGACCATGTGCACAAGTGGTGATGATAATGGGATTTCCATACATAATTCACAACCTTAAAGTGTTCTCACAAATCCCTTTACAAGGTGTTTTCCCCTCCCACTTGGGGTCACCTATTTGGGGTTCTTTATACCCTTTTGATTCATCTATGGATTAAATAGAATTTTGAGTAAGATTTTGGAATTTAATTTTCCATCCCTAAATTAATTTACATGCCTCAAATCCCTAAGGTGTATCTACATAATCCCCACTTACATTATGTGAATCCTTCACCCGGTTGGTTACACTGGTAGAAATCCCACCTATACAAACAAAATATTCCCTAAAGTTTAAAAAAATTGTTGGGAAAAGGCTACTAAAAAAATGGTTATGAATAAGTGTTGGTATATTCTTATGGTTTTTTTTTGTTTTCCCAGTGGTTTATGGAAACTGTTGGCTATAGTGATGATTAAGTGGTTTTTCCCAACGGTTTAAACAAACCATTGGGTATTGTTTTTAAGGGTTTTTTACCAATGGTTGTAAACCATTGGGATAACATTACTTTCCCAATGGTTTTTTAAAACTGTTGGGAAAGAAAATCCCCAAATATCGATGCCTCTAGAGATCTTGAACTCCAGAGATCTCGAAATGTTTTCCCTAAACGAGAGCTCGATGCACCATCTCGAATAGTTTTCCCTAAACCTTGAACATCTTGAAGATTTGTCCCTAAATCTTAACGTGAACCCTACTTCCTAGCACAACAGGTCTAGTTTCCCAATCATTTTTTCTTCCACTTTAAATCGGTACATGTGAGTTCATTTATTTTAGATTTTTCTATTACATTTTTCATCAATGTAGTGTGTATTATGATCCCCTTATGAACAAAAGGAATATATAATTTTTAGGTTGTGGTTCAAACCCTACTTCCCAACCTGCTCTAGACGGTGCTAACTCTAATTTCCAACTAGGCATCTATCTTTGATTCAAGTAATATTTGTTCTCCCATTTTAAATTGGTACATGTGGCTTCATTTATTTTAGGTTTTTTCATTCCATTTCACTAAAATTTACTATGTATTATGATACCCTTATGAACACATTAAATATATCATTTTATGTTGAAATTTTGTTGTGATTTATCTTTATAGAATAATTTTGATTGATATTGAAGAGGTCAATATGATCCTGAGTTATTTTATCCTAAGTTTATTTTAAAATTAAGGTCTGTTGACATGATTTTGTTAGTTAGACATAAATACAGTTATAGAATTGTTTATCATAAGAGGAATGATAAGATACTCATGAATTATGAATGTAACCCTAAGTGTTTTCTTTGAAATATCACACTCTAACTTTAAGATGATGACACCCACACTATAAGTCATTAAATGAAGTGGCTCTTCCACCTAAACCACTAGAGTGGGTTCGGGATCATTTTCATGTGTTAATGGTGATAGAACCAAAATTTACTCTATTACATGATCATTTATTCATACTCCATCAAGCAGTTCATTCATACAATTGAATTTTTTTTTGAAATTCAAAAGGAGTGTTATGAATTTATGTCATGATTTTATTAGGGTTTTATAAATCATCATTAACGTATTTATATCATTTTCTATCCTAGGAATGCACCCATAATAAAGGATTATAACCATCATAGAACTCACCAATGTTGTTCGTGCCTAAACATTATTTACTCTCTGATATATATCTCATGAAAAAAAATATCATGGTCACGTGTACGTAATTATTCACTGCTAGTTGATAGTATTGGAAGTATGTAGAGGTGCACCGGAGGTGTTGCTGTGCACTTTCATGGATTATATTGTTTTTATTTTATTCTGGGCATTAGGAATCAATATTAGAGTGTTTTATTTTTCTTAATATTTTTGGATATTATATGGTGATAGGTGTTTGTGGGAGAGGTGAGTCATGAACCCATATCTAGTGGTAATTATAGGTTAATAGGGTTATGAAATTGAGCTTCTTTATTATCAATGTTACCTGGACACCTCCCACCCCCACCCCCTACCCCCTTGAAAAAACCCCCAACCCCTTGGACAGCCCCCCCCCCACACACCTCCCTGGACAGCCCCCAACCCCATGGACCCCCCACCCTCGAAAAACCCCCACCCCCTGAAGACCCCCTACCCCCTTGTACAACCACCCCAACCCCCTGAACAACCCCACCCCTCCCCAAGCCCCCGGACACCCCCACCCCCTGGACACCACTCACCCTCGTAGACAACCCCCCCCCCAACCCCCTAGATAGCCCCACCCCCTAGACACCACCCACCACCTTGGATACCCCCTACCCCCCTGGATAGCCCTGCCACCCCCATGGACAGCCCTACCACCCCTGTGGACAGCCCCCCCCCCCCCCCACCCACACCCCCGTGGTCTGTCCGCCCACCCCATTGTACAACTTCAATCCCCTTGGATAGCACCACCACCCCCATGGACAGCCCGACCCCCCCCCCCCCCCCCGGACACCCCCTACACCCTGGAAAGCACCCCACCCCCGTGGATAGCCCTCCCATCCCCCTGGACACCCCCTAACCCCTAGACATCCCCGCCACCCATATAGACACCCCCAACCACCCTGGACAGCCCTGCCACCCCCATGGATAGCCTGCCCACCCTATGGACACCCCCGACCCCCTAAATAGCCCCCCACCCCCATGGATAGCCCACCCACCCCCTAGACACCCCCTTCCTCCTGGATAACACCACCACCCTCGTGGATAGCCCACCCTCCCCCCTGGACACCCTGTACCCCCTGGACTGCCCCGCTACCCCCTTGGACAGCCCGCCATGCCCCTATACCTCCTAGATAGCCCATCAACCCAAGTGTAAATCTCGTCCACCCCATGGACACCTCGTACCCCCTGGATACCCTCCCATGGAAATCCCCCCCCCCACCCCTCTTTACACCCCTGACCCCCCTGGACAGCCCTGCTTCTCGAGTGGATATCCCACCCCCCTGGACACCCCGTATCCCCTGGACATCCCCTCCCCCCCCCCCCAGACACCCGCCCACCACCCTCCAGACACCCCCCATCCCGCCAGACACCCCCACCCCCTGGACACCTCCGACCCCTGTGGACAACCCCCACCCCCGGGACAGCCCCCACCCCCTGGACACCCCCACCCCCCAGGACACCCCCACCCCTTGGGTAGTGTATGTGATCACTCAAATAATCTAATAAAATATAAAATTTCTTCGAATCTAAAATTTACTTAACTCCTGAATAATTATCCTCCACAAGTGTACATGATCTTGTACATTCATGTATAGTTCTTCAAATATATTTTGTTATAAATATATTATTTATTTTTTTAATTATGATTCTCATATAGAGTAGTGTGTTAGTTATGGTTTCATATAAAGTGTACAATTCTCATTTACTTAAATATATTTTCGATGAAACTTCAATTTTATTGAATTTATTTTGAAGAAATGAATTATAAATTTTTTTTTACAGAATGGATAGAGGTTGGATGTATGAAACATATAAAATCTCAAGTGAATTTCAAAACAATTTGGAGAGCTTTTTAGATTTTTCATTTCACAATGCTTTAGATAGTGGTCACATACACTTCCCCTGTTAAAATTGTGTTGGAATACCTTGGTTGAGCTGTGAAGAAGTCAGCTACCACATAACCAAATATGTGTTTCAAGAAAACTACTATGTGTGGTATCACAATGGGGATAAAATGAAATCTCAAATTTCTAATGATCAAACTGTGAGGACTAGATTGGAGAATTTTTTATGTGACCGGTTTCCATTTATTTATCATCATGAAAAAGAAAGGATTATAACTCAAGAATATTTGTATGTGAACAAAAATGATGCGTCTAATGAAAATGATGATGTTGTTAGGGTGAAGAAATTGAATGATGCTTCCACGACTCCAGTATATCGACAATGAAGTAAAATGAAAATGCTGGAATTTTTAATCTGATTGTTTCATAGGAAAACTATGTATGGGATTTCTAATTCTACCATCGATTACATTCTTACCTTCTTCAAGGACTTAATTTCAAATGATGTAGATATTCCCTCAAACCACTATATGGCATGGAAGTTAGTTGAAGAACATGGATTTTCAAGAAACAAAATTCATGCTTTCCTGAAAGATTTCAGTTTATTTTAGGAGGAAACTGCTGAATGAAATGATTGTATAAAATGTGGCACATCCTACTTAAAGCCAAAAAGCTGATGAAACACCATCATGTGTGCCATATAATGTAATTTGGCACTTTCCATTGATCCCCATACTCCAAAATATTTTTATGTCTAATTAAATATCAATAAAAAAATGATGGCATGATACTGAGAGAAAGAAGACAAATGATGAGTTGGTTCACCCTGTAGATAGATTTTCATGGAAATGATTTGATGCTGGATATCCTGATTCTGCATCTGATGTGCGTAATGTGAGGTTGGGTCTTTCATGTGACAGTTTTAATTCGTTTGGGCAGATGCTTACGTTGCACAACACATGGATGGTTTTTATACACATTAATAATATTCCCCCATGGTTGTGTATGAAAAAACCTTTCACTTTCATGAGTATACTCATATCTAGGCCTTCTAATCCTTGAAATGATATAGTTGTATACATTCAACCTTTAATAAAAGAGTTGAAACTTCTTTGGGATGTGGGCGTGTGCATATATGATGCATGTTTGAAAGACATATTTTAGATGTGTGTTGCGCTTATGTGGATGATCAATGATTTTCTTGCTTATACAATGATTTCTGGATGGAGCTGGAAGGGAAAACAATCATGTTCTGTTTGTATGAAGAATACATGATCCATAAGACTAAAAAATCATTGAGTTTTATGGGACATTGATGATTCTTTCCAATGGGCCATCCCTATATAAATAAACGTAGAAGATTTGAAAATAACAAGGAGACCGATGATCCACCTCAGCATATGTATGGAACTTATGTGCTTAGTGAATTGAAAGATTTCATTTTTTCATTCGGGAAGGGTCAAATGAAATCAGGAAAGAGAAAGAATGTTTCCACTAAAACATGTTACAATTGTAAGAACATAAGTATCTTCTTTGATTTTTTTTATTAGTCAACCAATTTGTTATGTCATTGATTACACGTAATGCACATTGAAAAAAATATATGTGGGACTTCTCTTTCGATTCTTCTAAATGTCAACAGAAATACAAAAGATGATTTACGGTCCCAGCGTGACTTGGTGGATTGGGGCAGCAGACCAGAATTTAATCATGTGAATATCAGTGAAAATAAATGGTAAGTTCCATGTGATTCTTATGAGATAAAACCTACAGAAAAAAACTAATTTTTGGAAGTACTAGAAACTATTAAATTTCCTGATAGCTATTGAAGAAATATATCTAAATGGGTCAACAAAAGAGAGTTGAAGCTAAAATCTTTGAAGACTCGTGATTATCACATCCTTATGCAAGAGTTGATTCAAATATAAATTCGTTATCTTTGGTCCAATAATTTAAGGGTGGCTATTATTAAGTTGTGCCATTTGTTTGGATATCTTTCAGCTAAGAAGTTTTCCAAGTACTTCTTGCAAAAAATGTTGGAAGATGCCCCACTAATTTTATGTGAGTTAGAGAAAATATTTCCTCCATCATTTTTCACATGCATGATACATCTGACTGTTCATATTCCAACTGAAATACTTCTTGGAGGAACTATTTATTTACATTGGATATATCCAACTGAAAGAAATATGTACACATTAAAGTCTTATGTCCGTAAAAATAATCATCCCAAAGGATCTATCGTGAACGGTTACTTGGCTCAAGAATGTATGGATTTCTGCTCTATGTATGTTTTTGATCTTACTAAAATAATGAACCGACCAATGCGAAATGAAGAAGAACAATATGAGAAAATTGAACCCAGTTTTCCATCACTTCCTCAAACAAGAGGAATTATTGGATCATATACATTGACGACATTAAGCCTTGAAGATTGGGAGATGGCACATCGCACAGTTTTTTTCAATTGTGATTTGTTCGATGACTACATATTGAAAGTAAATTGAATATGTAATATATATATATATATATATATATTTTAAACTATTCTTATTTTTATCTATAGGGAACATAAAGAGATGATAAATAGAAAGAATCATTCTTTATCTTTGAGAAGGAGGGAGACTTTTCATAGAAAAGATTTTTTTTCTTGATTAAAATTGATGGTAATAATATTACTTTTTAAAATAATTAAAACAGTATTTAATTATGTTTAATATTAATTTATATTTCATGGATTGAGTTTTCCTGCTGACTCTATCTCTAAGTAAATAAGAGCTTTCGCTTTTGGTCCTAATACCGTGGTTCATGACTATAAATCAATTGTTATCAAAGGGTACATATTTATTATCACTAAACAAGAAAAGAGCATGAGAACACAACATGATGGTGTTATGGTTACTGCCACAACAGACTGGTATGCTAGTGCATCAGATAGTAGAACGCGATTTGAAAATGTAGGTTATTACGGAGTCGTTGAAAAAATAATAATTTATTATTATTCTCATGGAAGAGTCACGATGATGAAATGATATTGGTTTGATTCGGTGATGAGGTAGGGAACATTTATTAATTATTGTGGATTTTGAGTAATTGATATGACTCGCACTCTTGCTACTGATTAACCATTTGTAATTGCATCAACGAAAAAGAAAGTTTTTTATGTAAAATACCATCTTCGGACTGAATTTGGTGTCATTATTGAATTAATTACCATACATATTTTTATGATGGGGATGATGGAACTGACACCATCCCTACTACCATTGGAAACAATCTATTTGTTACTTTTTATGACTCCAACAACTCAATTGTCAGAGTTGACTGTGAACCTAAAGTTGTGGTGAGAAATATATAAAATCATCCATTCATGTTCTCAATTCTTTTGGTTTACCTCGACTTGGGTTGTTAAGGTTGGTTCTATTAAAATTTATTTAATATTGATTACAAATATGTTGTATCTGACTTGATCATTATGTAAAATTTCAAAGATTATTTTTTGCAATTTTATTTGAATTTTATTTTCTAATTTGGAATTGAACTGTATTCAAACCTATGAAACCAACATTTCCAACCTAGTGAACATTTCAATGCTTTATTGACCATGTATAAAATTAGTATAACTCTAAGACCTCTCTTTAAATTTTTACCAGGTAATGAACCTGATGGCTTTTATTATTCTACAAAACATGAATAGAAACCAGCATCATCTACCTGGGATAATGAAATTAAATTTTTCCTTAATTTCGACAACTGTTTTACCCCTTATGAATCTGGTAGAATCCTTGTTAAATGATTTTAACAGAATGATGAATCTTAGTAAATAACCATCCTACTAAAAATTAAATTTCTTTATAACATCTTGTACGATTTATTGACTTCATTATATATCTATTCAAGCTCACCTAAAATAATGGATAGTTAAATTATCCATGAATCCCCCTATTCCCTCTCATATATTTTGTTTTTTGGGTTACACATTAGTTATCCTTTTCTAATTACTTCGAGTTTTTTTCAAATGTAGGAAATGTAACCAATTGAAGAGAGGTGATGGAAACAGATAATGGACAACAATCATCACATGACTGATATGGGAATTCCACCACTAGTGCCTATAGTGAGTATTTTATTTCAAATATATATATTTAAATAATATATAATGTTATGTGATTAATTTTGTTTAAAACATTTTTGTAGGATCCACCTATTAGGTGACAATTATTTGATGAGAAGCCTAGTAGTGGTCCCAGAACTCAAGGTGTTCGTACGAGGGGGGGGGGGTACGAGAGATAGACGATCTGGTCGGCGTACCCGATTAGACCCTTCCCCTCCCACAGACATACCATCCATCCCACATTCTTATCTCGGTGTGTCATTAGGGACACACATGATATTTAGGCCTCCCATGTTTTCCCCACCATTTACATCTAAGCATCCTCACACGTCTGTACCATATCTGATGATGATTCCCACTCCCCATCCAGCATTCGACTATCCATCTCTATCATCTTATTTTACTTCTGCTTCCTTCTCTCTGGGACTTTATATTCCATATTCCTTGACTCCTGCTCTGCCAGAGTCTGTCCCTGCTGAGTATACATTGGGACCCACTCCACCTGTACAGGGTGTTCCATCATTTTCTGCGGATCCAGAAGCGCCCATTGATCATACTTCCGCAGGTATACTTATACAACCCTAATATTGTTTACACCATTTTTTATTTTCATTATAACATGTATTGATAAAATATTGGTTTTTATTTCCTAAAAAATACATCTTCTAATCGGAGGCAGGGGTGAGGGCGTACATGCATGTGTGCGGTGTGGAACTGCTGCACAAAGTTGACGGTGGACCACAATGATGATAGTCAAATGATTAAAAAATCAGGACATCAATGTCGGAGTTTTTTGGCGACGCTTTCAAAATACTCCAACATCCTTCATGTCAGCCTGCTCTCATAGAAACAATTTCCAAATGATGTCAAGGATAAAGCTTGGGTAGAGATATGGTTAAAAACTATGTTGTATTTATTGCAATATATTATTTTTTATATTTATATGTATTAATATTTTGGTGTCAGCTTTGGTTTAATTTCCCCGATGGTGAGGGTGCACGGCCATCACTTATAAAGGATTTAGGTGAGCTTTGGAGAGCATATAAGCACAAGATGTATATTGGATAGCATTCTAGAGTTGGCACAGAGTTAGAGGTGGTCCCTGTTGTGGATGATTTTCCATTACAATAGTATCGATAGATGATTATTCATTGGATGAATAGCTAGTTTAAGGTATTAATCACATTAGAGATATTTAAATGAAAATTTTCATGTTTTTCATTACCAATAATTATTGAATTTTATTTAGGAATCATTCAAAAGAAATAAAGAAACATTGATGCTAAAAAATACCTCTACACATTTGGACGTACTACAATGCCAGATCAAGAGAAGAAGCCGATATGACAGTTTATAATTTTTTTTTTACGACTTGCACTTTCTATTTCTTCCTCCATAATTTATTTGACTTCTAAAGTTGTTATATTAATTTAGTTATGAAATTAATTATTGGTATCCTATTTTTAATTATGGTTTCCTATATTCAATGTCATTTTAGAGGCATAAACTGAATATAGAAGGATGTGTGCCTCGAGAAAAACTGTTTTGCTCGAGTATAAGGAAGAAAGATGGAAGTCTGGTTAATGAACCAACTCAGTAGAATATTGTAAGTTTTACATTGCAGATTTTAATTTTTAATCTCTATTTTGTAAATTAATAGTATATTTATATTCGTAATAGGATGATTTAGAGGCCCTTGATTCCCAGGAACCTGACAATTTTGGACAAAATGATCACTTATATCAGGTGTTGGGAGATGAGCACCTAGGTAGAGTATGTTGCCGACCTGGGAAGAGTATAGTTCTGATGAGGTATCATCACTCCTCATGTATGAGTTGTAGTGCCACTGAGTTCTAGTTGGTTAAGGCACAAGAAAAATAGTCTGAAAAGTTTCCACAGAGATGGCAGAACAGTCTGCTAGGGAAAAAACAGCATTTATGAAAGTGAGGGATGTTTTGTGTCCAACACTTCGACCAGAGGCCATCACATCTTGTAATGAATATATGTCGTCGATGAGTTCTATATATGGTTCATTAGGTGGCAGTTCTTATGGTGGTCTAGAAAATAGAGAGGAGGAGGCCGAGGCGGAGGAGGAGAGTAATGAGGAGGCCAAGGCTGAGTACGAGGGAGAAGAGGAGAGCGTTGAGGAGGGAGGGGACGATGATGGGGATGATGATGAGGATGAGGGTGAGGGTGATGATGACGTTGATGATAGTGATAGTGATGAGGGATAGATTGATCCATTACATTTTTTCTGATATTAATGACCATTTATGTTTATTGATTTCCTATGCCAGAATATATCTGTGATTAGTTAGGTCACATTATCTTTATTTTTTTACCTATAAATAATAAAACATGACTTGATGATTTGTTGTGACTGATCAACCCCCTCCCCTGGAAAGCCCTGCCACCCCCGTGGACATCCCACCCACCCCTGGATACCCCCTACCCCCTGGATAGCGCTGCCACCCCCGTGGATAGCCCGCCCACTCCCCTATAAACCCCATTACCCCACAGGACAGCCTCTCCCACCCCCTAGACACCCCGTACCCCCTGGATAGCCCCCACCTTCGTAGATAGCCCTACCACCCCCCTGAACACCCTATACCCCCTGGACAGCCCTTCCACCCCCATGGATACCCCCCCCCCCCGACTCCTCGTACCCCCTGGACAGCCCCACCACCTCCATGGATAGTCCACCCACCCCATTGGACACCCCATACCCCATGGATATACCCCCCCCCCACCCCTATGGACAGCCCGCCCACCCCTATAGATAGCCTGCCCACCCCCTGGACACCCCCTACCCCCTCGACAGCCCCACCACCCCCGTGGATAGCCCACCCACCCCCTGAACATCCCCTTCCCCCATGGATAGCCCCCCCCCCAATCCCTATAGACAGCCCCCCTGGACACCCCGTGCCCCCTGGACAGCCCTACCACCCCATGGACAACACTCCCACCCCCTGGTCACCTCGTACCCCATAGACAGCCCCACCCACCACCCTGGACACCACGTACCCCCCCCCCCGGATAGCCCCCCCACCCTCGTGGACATCCCTCCCACCCATGTGGACACCCCCCCCACCCCCTGGACACCCCCTAACCCCTCAGCAGCCCTACCACCCCCATGGATAGCCCACCCCCTGAACACCCCTTCCCCTAATAAACACCCCCACCCTCATAGACAGCCCGCCCACCCCCCTTGGACACCCCCTACCCCCATGGATAGCCCTGCCACCTACCCACCCCCTGGACACCTTGTGAAACCCAGCCAACCCCCTTGGACACCCCATACAACCCTAGATATCCTCACACTCCCGTGGATATCCCACCCACCCCCTGGACACCCCTACCCCCAAGACAGCCCCCCCCCATGGACACCCCCACCCCACCCCACCCCCGTGGACAGTCCGCCAACCCCCTAGACACCCCCTCCCACTGTGGTCAACCCCTTATCCCCGTGGAAATCCCTCCCACACACACTGGACAACTCATACCCACTGGACAGACCCGCCACCCTCATGGATAGCCTGCCCATCCCCTAGACACCACGTACCACCTGGACAGCCCTGCCCGCCCCTTGGACACCCATTACCCCCTTGGATAGCCCCTCCACCCCCATGGATAGACCGCCCACCGCCCTAGACACCTCGTACCCCCTGGACAACCCCGCCCACCCCCTAGACACATTGTACCCCTCGACACCCCCCCACCCCACCCTATGGATAACTCAGCCACCCCCTAGACACCCCTACCCCTGGATATCCCTTCCACCCCTGTGGATATCCCCCACCCTTGTGGACATGCCGCACACCCCCTGTACACCCCCTATGTAACAACTCAAACCTGAATAGCCACCCGAACAGTGCTAAAAGGGTCAGGTGTTACTACCTTAGGCACACATCCCAGAACGCCAAAGGCTACCGACTAGCAGTGAGGGTCTGATAGGTATAGTGGGGATGCTATACCATCTCAGAGGATAATATTATTGGTACTGGTCCAAGTATAACAATAGAAACGCAGTGGAATAAATGACTCAGTAGACTCGAACCAGAACTGTAGAGCGAAAGCACATTCAATCTCAATAAATAGTGGAAGTAATAAGTATAACAACAACAACATAAATAAACACAATAGTATGATGATAACATGTAACTACTACTGAACAATAAAACATGCATCCAAAGTAGGGCATATATGTATCTGAATATAAAAAGGCGCTAATGGATAACCAACTATAGCTACCACAAATAGGCATGATGATAGAGAAAAGAGACAAAACAGAGTAACTTCAGCTAGGTAAGTCCTCAAGGTCCATACCATCTCCATGCCACAACTAACGCATCCCAGCTCCTGAGTCTAGTCTCTTTCTTGCACGTAAATCCACAAACTCTACACGCGTCCTAAAGGGAATGTGCAGAATGTGAGAAAAATATCAGTAGGATACCACCCAATGGTGCGTACCAAATATAAGTGTTTAATAAGGCATTAATTTATCAGAAAAACAGTAAACAAAACAATGCACAAATAAACACAAACTTGACTGCTGCTCAGCAGTAACCATGGAGTGTCACCTGCATCGACCAACATCGGAATCTCTGTTGTGTAACCCAACACCATGTGCCACCTGACACTATGTGTCTCAAGTTCCAACGTCTCGAAGGCACACCCAAGAATAGTAACCCGACATCTTGTGCCTCCTTACACCTCGTACCTCAAGTACTGACATCCCGAAGGCATTCCCAAGAAGTAACCTGGAGGAACAGCGTTGTCTGCCCTCAAATAATGTATCCAGAGGGACAATGATATCTGCCATCAAATAACAGTAAGCCTTAGGCCCCAACCCGATATCCTCAATGCTATCCTATGAAGGATCCTTACCTCCCACGTGGCTTTCTACAAAAAGCACCCCCAACCAAAGTACCTAAACCGCATCTACGGGGGCCTCTACCCATACAAGTGGTCAAAACCACCTCATCATGGAGTATCTCTGTGTGCACACTACTCAAAGTTCCAGGTGAGCGGTAATCACCAAAATAGTACCTAAGCCATAACACATCTGACACCTCGTGTCCCTGCGACCATGTCACTCAAGTCTGATGGAAATGCCATCCAAGAAACTCGGGTCATGCCCAACCTGACAATCGTACTGCCTCAATCCAACGTCCATGATGCCCAATCTCATGGTCCAAACCACCAAAAGTAATCCGGGCCAAGACCAACCGGTGATTAGAATCACTCAATAATATTCGGGTCAGGCACAACATCATCCCAAGGGTCCAGCATATGCAATTCGGCAATCGCATATATAACATATTTAAACAAAAAACATAAACAAGAAAGACATTCTAAATAGTTGAATTTCCCTAACCCAATGGTTAACAATCAATAGCACTAAGGTCTTGAATGCATATAACAATTTATATCAGGAATAATAAATTAAACTCAATAGTTTATAACAATAATATTTCAATTTGAACCATTTTTTCATCCCCCGTCCAAAATGCTCCAATGAGCATTGGCCCCTCACCCGGTCCCGCTCAAGAAAAACTAGTAACAGGGCATACCCAAAGGCATCTCATAGGTCCAATAATCAATTCTAAATGAAATAGCAAAAAAAATGGGTCCTGCTCAAAATATCTGAAAACACGTCGTAGGCCACATCACCTAAATGACCACGAAAACACAAAAAGAGGTATGAACCACCTACCTGATACACGTACGATGCTACTCCTTCGATAACAGCTACCAATTCGGTCTAAAACGTAGTAGATCTACAAAAGAGTCAAAATCGATCAAACCCTTATAACTCATTCTAGAATAGAAATCAAACAAAATGGCCCAAGTGGAATCGAGGCCTTACCAAGGGGGTTCTAATGCATCAATCGGTGTTCAAATCGAATCTTGGATGGATGATAGGGAGAAGAAACAATGTCTGACTGGCTTGGTTCATGAAACCTAGTAGAGCTAATGTGTTTCTGCCTCAAAACGAGGCTACTGCCCATTTTAGCAAAAAAAAAAGAAGAAATTACACGGCGTGTACTTTAGGACTACACGCCCTGTATATCATTTAACTATTCATTTGGTTGCAGGAATTCCACCAACTTACTTTCCAGGACCTGCCAACATGAGTACACGACGCGTACCTAGGGGTACACGGCCTGTACTATGTTTTCCTTCTCTTCCTTGCCGACATACTCACACGCCATGTATATCCCTCATACACGGCCAGACTACATGGATTTTCCAAGAGGAACATGGCGTGTACTAGGTTCTACCTGGCCAATAGGCCCACACACCATGTATGGCCTCCACATGGTCACGGGTACACAGAGTGTCTAAAACTACATTTCGTGTAGTGAGAAATTTCTATACGGCCATCACACGACATGTACTCAGCGAGCACATAGTTGGTCACTCACTTAACATATACATGGCGTGTATATAAAGTACACGGTGTGTAGTCTAGAAATTTCTAGAATTAACCCATTTTCTCCTATTTCCTCATAAACAAGTCAAAAATTCAAACATGTTTGGGATTTTGACTCGTTCTAAAAACTCAGGATCTTACAATCTTCCCACTATAACATATCACGTCCCCGAGCTATCAAACGAAACTCGGAGATGGCACCAAACAAACCACCCCGATTGAAGTAACTTGGACTTCCCCAGTCTCGAAGGTCCCAGATAAATTTCTCAAGGGGCTCCCCGCCTTATGAATCACCTAACCCAGTATCAACCCAACAAAACTCAAAAAATCATGGTTTACTAACCTGTTTTCCATACGCATAGTCCTTCCATGACACATCGTCACCCCTTCCCCACACTGGTGCTCTTGTGTTGTCCCCGACACCCAACGTACCCCACACTGCCTCGGTGTCTGCCTCCATGAGATCCTGGTTCCTAGCACCTCAAGTAACCCGCATCCTCGATGCCCCGATGCCCAAGGAACCTCATGTAACCCACATCCTCGATGCCCTGATGTTAAGCATCTCATACATATATATATATATATATATATAAATATATCACACTCCTGATATGGTGCTAATCCCACTGACTAGTATCTAGTCATTCCACATAGATCATGTGCATCACGTGCACTCAAGATGGACATGACTATACAGGTCATGCCAAAAAAGAAAAAAGGGAATCACAGACAAACCGCAGTGTACCTCTAACCGTTATCCGTTCACTAGCCTGCTTAGCCTCTGGCAGCTCCATGGCGTGCACCTGGCCTGAAGTACGACTACCTAATTGCTGACCCCCCTGCATTGCTGTTCAGGCCACAGACCACTGACCCCTCAGCCATATCTCGTTGTCTTTGTCACATCCTCTGTGTGTAGCTGAACCTCAGCTACCCTATCTTGGTACCAAACCTGAACCAACTCCAGATTCCACTGTCTGTCCTTGTCCCTGCCTACTAGTTGTCTGAGAAGGCGGCCTGCAAAACCTCTCCAGATGCCCAACCTGTCCACATCCCTGACACTCCTTTGGAGGACTATCGCACTGAGTCTGAACATTTCTTGGTTGTCCACACTGAAAGAAAATCACTGAATAACTAACATGAGGTGGTCTAATAGAATCCCTGACCTAACTGCCCTGCTGGAACTCATCCCGTCCTCCCTTCCTGCTATCTGAACTGTCACCTGAAACTGTCTTCCGACTAACCTGGGGCCTATCCCTCTAGTTGCCCTCCGCTATGAGTGCCTGGTTCACCACCTTAGAAAAAGAACCCAGCCTTAAAATATTCACCTGGATCCGAATGGCATGTCTTAATCCATCCTCGAAGCGCCTCACACTAGCTTCATCAATGCTTACCATACCAAGTGCAAAGCAAGACAACTCTATGAAGGTTTCTGCATAGTCCATGACGGACATGGCTCCCTGCTGAAGACTCAAGAACTCCCATGATCTCTCTTCCCTCAGTGTCTCTGGGTAAAAGTGCTCGAATAACATGTCCTCAAAGTCCTTCCATGCTAGTCCCTCATTCTTACAAGCCTTAACCTGCACATCCAACTAACGCTTCGTCGGTCCTCTCAGGATGTACGTTGCCAGCTTGACCCTCCACCCTGGAGGCGTCTCGAGCTGCTCGGAGATCATCTGCATGCTCTAAATCCAGTTCACAGCCGCCTGTATAACACCCTCACCCTAAAAGAGAAGCGGGTGCTGCGATTGGAACTCCCACATCAGATATGCCATAGAAGGCTCTGTACCCTGCACGCCTCTGTCAATCCCCTGCAAGACACGTACCATGCTAGCTCAGAGATGCTCGTCGAGCCATGGCCCGAAGGATGACAAACCCGGCTGCTGCCCTGCCTGCACTAGATCCTGAACCTGATCTTGTCCCTGAGCATATACCTACGACCCCTACTCTACCTGCACAGAATCCTGAACTTGATCCTGCACATGCAGCACTATACCATCTCCCGTCTGACGCTCCATCTGAGTCACCCAAAAAGGAACCCGGTGAATACTGTAAATGGTCAGACATCCCATATATATATATAACAATATATATTCAGCACAGTTAAGGAAAGTAGTAAAAGGCAGTGCATAACTACTACCCTTACTCTCCCCCGCTGCAACCCATTCCCCATGGCATCCTGGCCTCATGGCCTCCTTACCCGCCCTTATCAGGGCCAAGTATCAGAAGTACCTCGGGGCATGCCCATCCTAACAACTAATGTTGCCTCTAACCGATGACTGATTCACCCAATCCTGGTGATCAAAATCACCTCAACCAACAGTACATGCTTGCTCTTATAAGAGCTAGACCCAAATATCCTTCCACATGAAATTCTACAAATATAAATCATGGCATACACATTGAAACTACAAGAAATTCTATTAGGAATTTCAGCTATTCACAGTTCAGAGCATACAAGCATGGTAATTTATTTTTATTCACATGGTATTATCACTTAACAAAGCATATGTGTAGTTATTAAATTGAAATACCCTACAAATGTGACAATCAAAAGCCATGAAAACAAGCCTTTCCATACCGAGCCAAGGTCCAAGTCTCCCTTTCCACACCGGGTCAAGGGTTACATATCTCAATCAATAACATCACACAACAAGTGAGCCACTAAGGTGGAAATCATATAAAATATAATCTGAGCAAAAGAAAATAGTAATTCCAACCCATGAAAACTTGGTACATCCCTCGTACCTGGGGCTACAGGCACTCAAGCACAATCTTGAAACTCAGTTCTGGTAACAACCTATCTCTAGTCTACCATATTCCAAATAGTAAAACTAGCATAAATAAAAAGAGAAGCCTCAATCTCATTAGTATCCTGTAAAACGCTGCTACTAAATCCCTATCAAGAACTCCTCTGATACCACTTTGTAATGACCCAGACCTGAACAACCACCCGAACAATACTAAAATGGTCAGGTGTTACTAACTTAGGCGCACCTCCCCGAACTCCAAAGGTTACCAACCAGCAGCGAGGGTCTGATAGGTATAGTGGGGAGGCTATACCCTCTCAGAGGATATTATTATTGGTACTGGTTCAAGTATAACAGTAGAGATGCAGCGGAATAAACAACTCACCAGACTCGAACCAGACCTACAGAGCGGAAACACATTCATTCTCAATAAACAGCCTAAGCAATAAGTATAACAACAACAGTGGAAATAAACAGAACATTATGCTGATAACATGTAACTACTATTGAACAATAAAACATGTATCCAAAGCAGGTCATACATATCTGAATATAAAAAGGCACCAATGGATAACCAACTGTAGCTACCACAAATAGGAATGCTGATACAGAAAGGAAACAAAACAGAGTAACTCCATCTAGGTAATACCTTAAGGTCCATACCATCTCCATGAAACAAATAACACATCCCAGCTCCTGAGGCTGGTCTCTTTCTTGCATGTAAATCCATAAAGTCTACATGCATCCCAAAGGGCCCATGCAGGGTGTGAGATAAATCTCAGTAGGATACCACCCAACGGCGCGTACCTAATATAAGTGTTTAAGCAGACATGAATTTATCAGAAAAACAGTAAACAAAACAATGAACAAACACAAACTCCACTGGTGCTCGGCAGCCACCATGGAGTGTCACCTGCATCGGCCAACGCTGGAATCTCTATCGCGTAACCCGACACCATGTGCCACCTGACACCACGTGTCTCAAGTACCGACTTCCCAAAGGCACGCCCAAGAATAGTAACTCAACACCTTGTGCCTCCTGACACTTCGTGCCTCAAGTACTGACGTCCCAAAGGCTCACCCAAGAAGTAACCCTGAGGAATAGCGATGTCTATCCTCAAATAACGTATCCGGAGGGACAATGATATATGACCTCAAAGAACGGAGAGCCTTATCACCCAACCCGATAGCCTCAATGTTATCCTCTTAAGGCTCCTCACCTCCCACGCGGATTTCTACGACAAGAACCCCCAACCAAAGTACCTAAAATGCATCTATGGGGGCCTCTACCCACACGAGTGGTCAAAACCACCTCATCACGAAGTATCTCTGTGCGCAGACTACTCAAAGTTCCAGGTGAGCAGTAATCACCAAACTAGTACCTAAGACACCACACATCTGACACCTCATGTCCCTACGACCATGCCGCTCAAGTCTGATGGCATTGCCATCCAAGTAACCCTAGCCATGCCCAACCTGACAGTCGTACTGCCTAAACCCGACGTCCATGACGCCCGATCCTGTGGTCAAAACCACCTAAGTAACATGTGCCAAGTCCAACCTGTGATCATCATTACTCAAGAATATCTGGGCCATGCTCAACACCACCCCAAGAGTCCAGCATATGCAATTCACCAATCGCATATATAACATATTTAAACAGAAAACATAAACTGGAAAAACATTCAAAACAGTTGAATTTCCCTAACCCAACTGTTAACAATCAACAGCACCGAGGTCTTGAATGCCTCTAATAATTTATATTAGGATTAATAAATTAAACTCAATAGTTTATAACAATAATATTTCAATTTTAACCATTTTGGCATCCCCTAGCCAAAATTCCCCGATGAGCAATGACCCCTCACTCGGCACCACTCAAGAAAAACTAATAATAGGGCATACCCAAAGGCATCCCATAGGTCCAACAATCAATTCAAAATGAAAGAGAAGATAAAATGGGTCCCGTTCAAAATACCTAAAAACACGCCATAGGCCACGTCACATAAATGGCCATGAAAACATAAAGAGAGGTATGCACCACCGGCCTGATACTCGTATGATGCTACTCCTTCGATAACGGCCTCAAATTCAATCTAAAATGTTGTAGATCTACAAAAGAGTCAAAACAGCTCAAACCCATATAACTCGTTCTAGAACAGAAATCAACCAAAACGGCCTAAGGGGAATCGAGGCCTTACCGTGGGGGTTACAACACATCAATCGGTGTTTGAATCAGGTTTCGGACAGACGATCGGGAGAAGAAACACGGTCTGGACGGCTTTGTTAGTGAAACCCGGCGGAGCTAATGTGTTTCTGCCTCAAAACGAGGATAGTTCCCATTTTAGCCAAAAAAAAGTACACGGCATGTACTTTAGGACTACATGCTGTGTATATCATTTAACTGTTCATTTGGCTGCTAGAATTCTGCCGACTTCCTTTCCAGAACTAGCCGACATGAGTACACAGCGTGTACCTAGGGGTACACGGTGTGTACTGGGTTTTCCTTCTCTTCCTCGCCGACTTACCCACACGCCATATATATCCCTCATACACGGCAAGACTACTTGGTGTGTCCTAGAGGGACACGGCGTGTACTTGGTTCTACCCGGCCAACAGGCCCACACACCATGTATGGTCCACATGGTCACGGGTACATGATGTGTCTAAAACTATACGGTGTGTAGTGAGAAATTTCTACATGGCCAACACACGGCATGTACTCGGTGACCACCTGGTCAATCAATCGCTTAACATATACACTGTGTGTACATAAAGTACATGGCCTGTAGTTTGGAAATTTCAAGAATCAGCCCATTTTCTCCTATTTCCTTAGAAACAAGTCAAAAATTCAAACAGGGTCAGGATTTTGACATGTTCTAAAAACCCATGTTATTACACCCTACCCCTTAGATAGCCCTTCCACCCATGTGGAAAGTCCCCCATCCCTGTGAATATCCTCGAACCCCCGTGGACAGTCTGCCCACCCCCTGGACACCTCGTACCCCTTAGACAGCCCTGACCACCCCCCTGGACAACCTGTACCCCTTAGAGAGCCCCCCCACCCTCGTGGACAGCCCTCCCACCCCCCTAGACAACCCCTACCCCCTAGACATCCCCGCCACCCCCGTATACCCTCCCCCCTCGTGGACAACCCCCACCCCCGTGGACAGTTCTCCCATCCCCTGGACACCCCCAACCCCCTAGACACCCCTCCCCCTGTGGTCACCCCCCCACCCCCGTAGACGGCCCTCCCACCCCTAAACACCCCTACCCCCAAGATAGCCCTTCCACCCTCGTGGATATCCCACCCACCCCCCTTGACACCCCATACCCACTAGATAGCCCCATCCCCACTGGATAGCCCTCCCACCCCCTAGATACCATGTACCCCCATGACCGCCCCTCCACCCTCGTGGATAGCCCGCCCACCCCCTGGACATTCTGTACCCCCTGGATATCCGGTTAACCCTGCGGACAACCTGCCCACACCCGTGGATAGCCTGCCCACCCTTGGCCACCCCTACCCCCCTCGATAGACCTACCACCCCCATGGACAGCCTGCCCGCCCCTGGACACCCCCTCCCCCATTGACTGTTCCCCAACCCCCATGGACAACCCCCCCCCCCCCCCCGCCCTGGACACTACCACCCCCTACCCAAGACACCATCTACCCCCCTGGACAACCTCGCCACCCCTGTGGACAGCCCACCCACCCCTCTGGACACCCTGTACACCCTGGACAACCCTGCCTCCCTCGTGGATAGCCCACCCACCCCCTGGACACCCTGTACCCCTAGAAAGCCCCTCCACCCACATGGATAGCCCGCCCACCCCCTAAAACACCCCGTACCCCCATAGACAGCCTGCCCACCCCCGTGGATAGACCCCCCAACCCCTGGACACCCCCTACCCCCTGGACAGCCCCTACCACCCCTGTGGATAGCCCACCTACCCCCTGGATACCCCTACCCCTAGGACATCCCTACCACCCCCATGGACAGCCCACCCACCCCCTAGACCACATGTACCCTCGGGATAGCCCCCACCCCCTGGAAACTACCCCACCACATGGACAACCCCCTGGACACCCCCACCCCCAAGGACAACCCCCACCCCCTAGACAACCCCCCCCCCCCCACACACACTCACTCAATGCCTAGACACCCCACAAGACACCCCCTACCCCCTTGGACAGCACCCCCCTAGATTCCCCCTCCCCCCACACCTTGGACACCACCCCACCACTTAGACACCCCCCTAGAAACCCCCATCTCCATGGACAGCCCCTACCCCCTGGACAACCCCCCAACCCCTAGACAACCCCCACTCCCATGGACACCACCCCACCACCTGGACCCCCTAGACAGCCCCACCCCCATGGATAGCCCCCACCCCTTGGACACCCCACCCCCCACCCCACCCCCTGGACACCCCCTACCCCCTCACCCCCCCCCCCCTGGACAACCCCCCAACCCCTGGACCACCCCCACCCCTTAGACACCACCCCATCCCCTGGACCCCCCTGGACCCCCCTGGCCCCCCTACCCCCTTGGATATCCCCCAAACCCCCTGGACACCCCCACCCCCTAGACACCCCCCACCCGTGGACATCCCCTACCCCCTTGGACAGCACCCCCAACCCCCTGGACACCCCCCTGATATCAACATCTTATTTCACTCCTCAACACAATATCATGCCAAAATCATTGATAAAATATAAAATACAATCAATAATAACATCAATTTCCCCTTTTTTATTTGTTTTACGATACCAACAAACAACTCTTATACTAATATGTTTGTATCTTTTTCCACAATATTGATAATAAATACAAAGGATATCTTGGCATTCTCTCATTTAATTTAACTTCTCCAAAAGATACCATCTTATCCCAATTTTACTCAGAATTACATCCTGCATCACCTTTTGAGAGAACGAAAGTTTCACTAACCACTTACATAAGAGACTTTGGTTAATATACATTATGTATATATGGGATAACATAGAAAATAATAGAGAATTAACCAAGACATAAATGTTGTACATTTATAAACTCAACATGTGATACCATTTTGAAATAACTCAAATTAGGGGTTGTATAACAGATCCCTCATAAAGATATAGTCAACAGTCAACTTAACACATAGATTATAAAATTCAAGAATAAGACATAATATGATATTTTATGGTTTTGAATGGGGGAGATCAATATAAACCTGAAGTGAATTTATATATCATTGCTATAGAATGATAGGTATTTTGTATTTTGAATTCTGTGTTATTCTTCAGGTAAATGCATAGATGGAAGCTACTGCTTGGTTCCAGATAGAGTGAATTGCAGCTTGGTTCTGGACAGGATCTATACCAATAGTTTTCAAAACTGTTGGTATAGAATTGAAAACCCCATTCTTTACCAACGTTTTACAACCTTTGGTAAATGTTTGTTATTCTCAATCTTTACCAACGGTTTTTAGAAATCGTTGGTAAAGGACTATTAGTTCATCTTTACCAATGGTTCTAAGAAACCATTGGTAAAGATCTATTGCAACGGTTTCCAAACAATTGGGAAGTATAATGTAATTTCTTGTGGCTTATCCCAACGGTTATTTCATAACTCGTTGGTATAAGCCTATCCCCATGGCTTTCTTGCCAACACATGGCTGAACCATTGGTATAAGTTTTACCAATGGTTATACAGCCTTTACCAACAATTTTAAACCATTGGTATATATGAATTTCCAGTAGTGTTACCAACTGCCCCTATCACTTTAGCTCCAATAGAAAATTGTAAACATCAATATAATACCTATTCATATTTCATAATTTTTTTATACTCTACCATTCTTGGTGGAACTTCAAACAATTTTTTCTAGACCACTAAATATAGTCTTATTTCTGCCATAAGTCCCAAACCACCTTCCAAATACTACATGGCTATTTTAATGGGTGATTAAATATAACTCCAACATTGTTACCTTTGATCTATACCTTATATTCTTCCATTGTGTCATTTTACATTCACTAAAGGGAATGAGTTCTTTCAAGGACTATCCAATGGTGATCCTAGTCATATAACCTTAACCTCCAAGATAATTGATCCCCATAGCATGAACTTAAAAGTCACAACAATGGTCCATCCCACATTAACATTAACTACATGGAGTTATACTTATCACGTAAGCCTAAACTATATTATAATGGTCCATCATATAAGAATTTAATCCATATAGTACACACACGTATATGGATTTATACTATAAGACATATTATCAAGAATGAGTTCCACGGTCTACTCACAAAACTTTATGTTGTTTTGTCTCTCTCACTCTAAAATTACAGAACCTATTTATCAAGGTTAAGTGGAAATCCATGTAACATGGCTGTAAACTATGATTGTGAAATATATTCATTTTTATTATTCAAATGGATTATATATATGAATCCCATTTTGAGCCTAATTCCAATACCATGGAACCTATTTCCTCTCTTAAAAACCATTTCACCTTCATGGATAGTGAAAAAATAAAATGTAACCTTTAACTATTTTTTGAGCACATTAAACTCTAGTAAATTATTTGATTTCTTGGATAGAATAAAACTATTGAATAACCATTATTTATTCTTGGAGTAATTTAAACTATATAATAACCATTTCCATTATTTAATTACATAAAACTCTAATATAAACTTTAAGACTTCCTGGGGGACCTTAAATGCTAGTGTGACCTTCATGTCTACCCATTTAGATTTAAACTATTTCATAAACCCACATGCCTTATTATATAGATTAAAAAATAGTAAAAAACTTCATGTATTTCTATATAAAATTAAACTATGAATTAAACCTTTATGAATTTACATCTAGATTAGAATGGAAGCACAAACCCTCAGTCCTTAACATATTTCTTCAAAATATAGTGTATCCATTTAATCCTTCCAAATAGCCCTAAACTGAAGTGTTCTTTACTATAGCATTTTAAAATATATCTCATGAACACATTCTGTAGTATTTTTTATGATATTTCATGTTCCCTTAACATGGAACATTTTAGGATTATGTAATGTTCCCTAAATGCATAGGTCTTATTGAATCCATTTGATCATTGGTGTTATTAAATAACTTAACATGGAATTTTTTAAGATTTTGTAATTTCCCCTAAAAGAATAGGTGTAATTAAATCCCATTCATCATTGGTATTAACCATTTTATGGTGTAAAATGATAGAAATAGATTTTTTTTTTGTTTCTTGAAATGATTACATGAACAATACTTAACTCTATAATATAATCCTATGCTAGATAAAAATCACCTCTATGGTATGTGAAAACCTATAATCCTCTTAGTTTTCAATATATGTACACCACAATGAGATTTCAATTGTGAGTGGTTATAAACCAAGTGGATAATGATTCCACTTTAAACCTTAAACAAGAATAATTATTTGTGAATTTTGGTTCATTAAAACATATTCGTTGTAGGATCCTTAGACATATACTAATGCAAGTGAACCATGTAAAAACTATTTTTGTTTTACATTTTTTATTTCATTTTTAGTTGGATAGGAAGACATGTTGTTCCTATTAATGACATAACAATATTTTTCAAGTGAATAAATTAATTGAACATACCACGATTAACCTTTTATTGTATCATTCTTGAGTGATGGTTCTTATAGCCCCCACTAATAAACCGCTTATAGACACATATTCCTTTATAGTGGTTTATTTGTAAATGTTATTTAACAGTTTTATGATTTTACTATTAATATAACACAATAGTTAAATTTCAATATTTTAATGGTTTTATCATATTATATTAGATCATTTTCATTTGTATATTATTGCATGGTCAAATTTCTATATATCATTCTATTGGAAGGAAAAAAAATTAAAAAATTGTTGTGTTGGAACCTCTTAATAGGATACATGTAATACTATCCAAACACATATTCGTGATCTCTCTATCTCTCTCTCTAAAAGACACATGGGTGATAAGGATGGAGGTAATGTAAGATTATAGGGTGGAACATTTTAATATAATTAAATAATTCATGTTAGATCTTGATAGTTCCTAGGACAAGGATTAGGGTTAGGGAAGCCACAGGGCACTCCTCCTTATTCATTTTCTCATGTTCTTATCTACCAAGAACACATCATCAATCACTATAACAAACCCTATAATATGAAATCTTTTGAAAAGACTGAAATCATAGTAGGAAAAAGTTTGTTCTTGATGTTGACTAGTGGTGATGTCAAAAATCTCTTTATCATGGTCAATGATTGATGAGGCTATGTTATAGATCCTATTAAATGGAATTTATATAACTCTAGGAATTAAATATAGTAGATAACTAGATTTATCTCTAAAGAACCATGAAAATTACTCACTGTGGTTTATTTTTATAAAAAAATATATATTCTATTTTATGAGGAAATAGGGAATATAAAATAAATGGGGTGTAAATAAAATTTCCATAGAATTAAAACATTAAAATGACAATGCATGTAGAATAATGTAAAAACAAAAGGAAAAAACTCTCATATTTCACCTAATTCATTTCACTGTCTATTTTAAAATAAACATATCTAATCTAACTCACTAGTAATGACCTCATGTAGAAAAACATAACCATGTTGTACTGAATGTGTGTGGAAGAACAATACACCAAAAACACCTAACTGCACTTTCCTCTACATTAAGAGGAAACATCTTGATTGATTACACTTAATCATTAATCATATTCATCAACGACCATAAATCCATGAAATACTCAAGTATTTGACTCCAGTATATACCAGTAGCTTTAGTATATGTATATAGAAATTATTATAATATTAATAAAGAAAATGAGAATGGAATAAGAGTAAAGCCTCATCACTCACCCCAGTGCATTAAACTCTCACATAATTAAATCTTATAACAAATAAAAGAAATAGAAGATTACAGATACTCTAGAATCATTTTGTTTTTTAGAGGAGTGATCCTCAGGTTAGCCTTTCTCTATTTTTGGAGCTATATTGATCATAATGGATATGGTGATAAGAAATGAAACTTGATATGTATATTATAAAATTGAAATTCAATAAAAAATAGTAAATGAAAATATGTATTAATCCTAAGTGAGAATGGAAACCCATTATATGGTGTTTTTAAGATATATTTATGAAGGTTATTTAATAATCTTGAATCCTTTATCATCTTAGGATTTAATGGATAGATTCTATATATAGTTTTTGTGATGGAGATGATCACACATAGCTCTCTTCTCCATCTTTCAAAGGCATCCCCATTCATTGAGTTTCTTCTAGATTTAGTAATGGTCAATTACAAAGAAATAATTGTATTTCATTTTCATTCCTAGATATTTAATATATTATTTTACCTTTTATGACCATTATTTGGTATTTTACTCATCTTATTCTTATATACAGATACAAAATGAATATTAGTTAGCTTTTTGGTAAAGGGTTGCTTTATGTTGAGCATGTATCATTGGATTGGGATCATCAGTGATTAATGTCCTTGAAAAATGTTCTTAGAAGTTATAAAGTAGTATTGATCCTTGGCAAGTTTATTTGAATAATTTCAAGTGGCTTAACTTTCATTTTAATATTTTAGGGGTTAAGAATACACTGTTATGATAATGGTCATATTACGGGTTGAAGGTGCCTTAGAAATGGTTTGTAATATGTGTTGAGTGGTTAAGAATATTTTTATAGGGTTTGTGGTTACATTGGTAGTGGTTTACATTATTTTATAGGTTTATGCAATCTGATTAGCTTGCATCATGGTTGAGAAGATGAAAAATATTTACGTGGAACATTTTGTCTCTATAGTGGATTTTACCCAAGTCCCATAATGGATTTGTGCATGGGAGGAGAACATATTTATAATCCTTGGTGTGTGGTTATTGTTATTTATTTTAAATATTCTTATTGACATATTTGAAGTTATTTTCTAATGAATCTACATCATGATTATGCCTCCAGCCCAAATTGTTCATATATGTCACAAGTCACCCAATTTCTTGCTTCCCATACCCTTTTAGTGTTATTTATACATTTTTCATGGTCACACATTTCTATACAAACATCAAACATATATTTTTCCCAAAATTTTCCATTAATCACCTAAAATATAGAATGATAATAAAATCATTAAAAATTCATATTTTATGCCATTTTATTTTATTCTCAATAATTACTCTAAAAGACTTAATTTAGTTTATATATTTAATATAATATATGATTAATTTATAATTTAACTATACACTAAAATATATTAAAATATGTATAATTTAATTCCCCTATATTTGAATTACTCTTTTCCCTAAAGGGATCTCATGATAATATTTTCAATAATAATCCACTTAATCCTTTATTCAATAAATTTTCATTAAATGTTAATTGTTAAGGATTTAATTAAATATAAATATTAACATGTAAACACATTTTCAAATTCATTTTATTCCATATTCTCATTCCACTTCTCAATTTCACAAACAATGATTCATTGTTATGAAATTTATTGGTTAGATTCATTTTCCACTTGTTCATTAAAGTTATGAATTCACCTTCACTTCTATATCTCTTAATAACAAAGAACTTATTCACACAATTTTCAATCCATTAATTTTTAATTTCAATTATTCATGATTGGGGAATAACTAATCTAGAACTATTTTATTCCAAATAGATTTCATCCATTGTGTAAATTCATGATACATGGGGTATAGAAACAATTTTTACACACCAAGGTTTCAAATTTTAATTTACTTATATATATATGTATTTTTATCTCTATATCTCTCTATCTGTTTGATTTTATCTAGAGACACCGCTATTTGGATCTTAATAGATCAAAGTACTCAATTTCAAATTATTTTATTAAATTAATTATTTTGTGGTGAATATTTGAATTGTTACTTTTTTACGAATTAATTCACTAAAACCCAAGTTAATTAAAAAAAATTCATTAATATTAAATTTTGGATAACTTAGTTCTAATTAAATTAAGATTCATAGCTCAATTTTCAAACAAAAACTCATTTATTTAAAATGAATTTTCCTCCTAGATAACTTATTAACTGAATTCACTAAAGTGTAGAAAACACACAAAACCCCTATAATAAGATTTAATACCCTGATTCATATATTTCACTACCTTATTTAATGATAAAAACTCAAACATATGTAATGAAAAATACAACATGATGGAGAAATACAAAATTTTTATTCTATCCAATGGCTTGACTTAATATCTTTTCTCACAATTTTATATAATCTTTAAATGAAATAAATAAACAATAGAATTTATTTAAAATATGAACAAGGAAAATAATAATGGGATAGAGAGAGAAAATATCCTTGGGCCATTCCCTAAGTGATGTTGTTATTATACTGCCTACATTTAGGAAGTTCAATTGGTCACCCCCAATCTAAAATTTGATATGGTTTTCTTGATGTAAACCATCATATATGATTGTTCTATGTGTCCATAAGTTTACTTTGAGAATTGAGAACCCAAAAAAAGAATATTTCCCAACCCCCGAAATGTGAAAAGATGAGAAATTAAAGGGGTATGGGGAAGAAGATAAGTTTGATACCTTGTTTCCTCCATTGTGTGGTACTCTTAATATTTTTATTGAGGTGATAAGGACTTGACTTCATGACCTTGGACTTTGAATTTTTTATGTAACAACTCCTTGGTGGAGTCTTCTTAAAACTCCATCAAAATCTTCTCCTTGATGGAGGATTCATAATTTTATTCATCACTCTATAGGAAAACATATGTATTTAAAATAAAAAATTTAACATGGAGAGTGATAGTAGATAATTGGTATTCAATTAAATAAAAAAAATTAATACCTAAAATATTTATCCCTCTAAAATTGTTTCTCTTGTATATTCACATTATATAATTTTGTCAGGAAATAACTTAATAGCTTAGGCAGTAGATATGAGTGAAGTGCATCATACATCTCTAGTATCTCATCACAAAAAACGTATGGAGGGTTAGCTCTTCATATTTTGGTGTAAACTATTCTTAAATAATATTATCATTAAATTATGAAAAATATTTGGAGGATTCATTGAGTTCCTTAGAAATAACTCATATATAGTCACCATCAAACTCTTCCTTAAGATCTTTAATGATCCCCCAAAATACCCCTACCTCGCAGTGAGATAGATAGACCCTTCTCACCTATATAGCTATAATTTTAATGCCGACAATAGTATTGGAAGGATTATCATTATTAATTGGATTCATTTTTTAAACTTTTATAAAAAATTAAATTACTATAAAGAAAAATATTTATAATTTTTAAAAAGGAATGGAATTAATAAAAGAGTTCCTTAAAAATGGTTCTAAATTAAATGAGGCCTTCTTATGAGGCCAATCAAGTAGAATTTATAGAACTCCTAGAATTATCGATCCTTCACTATACTAATAAAACATATAATATTCATATTTTATGTTTTCTCCCTTGAGTAATACAAATGATCCCCTAGATATTGGTATTATATAATTGTTTACCCAATAGTTTGTAAGAAACAATTTATTCAATGGAATTTAAAAAATAACATAAATTATATTTAAAACAATTAATAAAAAATAGAATTAATGGATCAATTTCCAAGAATTAAACCACAAACGATGTATATATATTTCATTCATGAATGAGTCGAATCAAGTGGATGAAATATCATTCTAAAATTATTGATTTTTTTCGATCAAGACCATAAATTATACCTAGGTTTGTATATATATATTGATTAGAAAAATAAAATATAATAAGTTCAATAATATTGATCCTATAAGTATGGGAAAAATATAAACTACTAATAATAGTTTAATTTATACTATAACCTTGGATACCCTCTATGATTCCTAAGATTTATACACTTTGATACAGTGATAATAAACATATCATTTACGTACTATATCTAAAAATAACTAAATTGGCCTAAACTTCACCATACAAAATTACAATATCAGCAAAAAAATGTGTCTCTCACACACCTAGGGCCTTTTAGCTATATATTTTTATATAGTTATGGAAAACTATTAATTAAAAAACCCATATACTTCTCATCTAATGGGAATTTTCCTCATTAAACTAAGGATTCCTTATTTTATATTTAATATTCAAAATCCCCCAAAAAATTATCCACACAAGATACCCATATAGTCATATCCTACTTAATAATTTTCTTCATAACCTAAGAAAAATGAAAAAATAAAATGGGTGAGCTCAAATTATCAATAATGGGTAGTATAAAATCGAAACAATAATGAAATAATCAAGGCATGAATAATACGGTATGAATAAACAATAGTTAAATAATAATATATAGATTAATATTGAGCATATAATATATCCATGTATAACATGGAAATGTAAATAATTGAAATCATAATAATAACTAATTTTATGGTGATGGAATGCATAATGTGAGACATTTTAATCTTAATGTTAGGGCCTCATTCCATGATATCATACATAAATAAGTAATATTTACACCAAGTACCCATGCTAGTTTATCTCATGAGATGTACCAATATATCAAGGGGATATATAATTTTGGGTCCCACCCATCAATAAATATGTCCAATGTACTGATCATCTAAATGGAATGAATAAACACTATGAAATCAATATTCCTTATTAATTAATAATCATCTGTATTGAAATAAATAGTATAAAATTTGTTAATACATTTCTTGTCAATAAATATAATAAACAAACACCCTAAATTTTTTAAGGTATTCACACTATATATAGTAATTTATATGTTATTAATTTAATAATTTAAATGATATAGTATGCATCTATAAGATTTAAGAATATGGATATGAAGGAGAAATATGATGTCAAGAGAGAGTTTAAGAATGATAGAGAACATAACCCTTACGAATATGGTGGCATTTGAACTATAAATTACTAAGATCATTTAGAGGTTAATATATGAAATATAACTCTAAAAAATATAAATATTTTAGAGTTTTTTGGGAAAAATGAAGAAAATTTATTAAAAAATAATGATACATATTTACATTATTGTTAAATGATGATGTTACGAGTCACCTTAAAAATATATTTTTTTGATAAGTTTATATGAATACCATTTAAATCATTATTTTTATGGAAATACTAATAATCAAACCGTGAAATAAAATGAATTTTAAGTCAATACATGTGGATTGAGAGATAAATTATATAAACGTGAAAGGAAAAAGTCCTTATTATTATTTTAAAAAACATTTATTTAATCCCACATCATAAAAATGATAAAAAAACTTCATTTTGAAAATATATTAATATAAATAATAATTTCACAAGATATAATACATATTTGAGTTTCAAAATCAAAAAAATAAATAAAACAACTTTGAAAATAATTAATATGGACATGGAAGAGAAAGTTATTATTGGAGAGGATGGGAATTATTGTAACGCCCCGACCCTAGAAGCCCAGATCTGGTGCATTATTTTAATACATTGGCTTGATTACGAGGAATCAAGTCTTTAAGGGCTGATCAAAATAGTAGTCTTGGAAAATAGATTACATACACGTACACTACATTACACATTCAAACATAAAACAAAACATAAATAATCTGTTGAGAATGCCATTATTCCCCTATCTTAACCCTATATATCAAACATAATACACTTCTTGGAATCCTAGGAAAACAAAACATAAGAAAGGGGTGAGCTCAGATGCTCATTAAGGTTAAATAATATAGCAGAAGCTATAAAATTTTAAGGTAAGATGCGTAATAAAAACAACATCCTTTTAAACATAAACTTGAACATAATATGGAGAAAATAAATCAAACATTACCATGTAAACATGCACATGGATATTATACTAGTCAAATAATCACATGTAATAATTAATTCCATAAGTAGGGAATGCCTAACGCCAAACATCATTACCACATAGTCAAGGCCTCATGCCAAGACTAAAAATAAAATCTTTGTCAAGGCATTGTGCCAAGACACAAGTTTAGATCATGAGACCTACCGATACATCGAGGGTCCATAGTAGGCCCCACCTGTCACATACTAGAACCAATACAATACTCATATGAAAATGTCGATACGTAACATAAACAATCGTATTAAAACTAGCATAAAAAATGTCAATATTTTAACCATAAAACATGAATGGTATAAAAATAACACATTCACAGTCAAAAAAATCATAACTCGTTCAATAAAATATTGAATATTATATTTATAATAAATCAACCTCAATCAAGAATAAAATCCAAAAATGATGTTGACATAGTTGAAAATAATCAGCAATACCCTTTGAGAGAAATATCTTTTTTTTTCAGGAAATCATTTAAAGGTATTTCAATTTATAAAGGAAGATGTTGACAAGATATTTTTGAATAAAAGTTTCCCATACCACTTTGAAACTTTTTAATGGAATTGTCATTTTAAAACTTTCATGTCCATATAAATAAATCCTTAAAACCTTTTTGAAAATATGGACATTAATGAGAAATATTTTGAATAATAAATATTTAAAACATTTAAAATGATGTTTTAGTTAAATAGTACCTTAAAAGAATCTTTTTTAAATGTTATTTATGAAACATGGACATGTATAATAAATATTTCCCATAAAATACTTACACATAAACAATCTCAGATAATGATGAGATTGAGGAATTAACCCTTACCTTGCACTTTTTTTTGGTCGAGGGTACGTTTAACCTCTTGTATAATGACCATAGTATGTTATTAAATTATACCGTAACCATATTCAAAGTTATTATATCATAAATAATTCATTTATGACCATATAATACCAATTTAATAATGATTTCCATGATAAATTAACATTTTGGGTTATAATTGTTTTCTTTATCGTACGTGTTTTAACTTGTTATTATTGATCGTATCATTTAGATCATAATATAAATACTACCATCCAACATTAAAAATTTTATTCATGAGAAGGGAGAGAGATACAGGATCATGGGGGACGGAAGTAATGTAGCCCAAGGGCATCACCCCGTACAAGGTTCACCCCCTCAGGTTTCATACTAGACACATTAGTAAGACACGTCACCCGCATACCAGGAACTGCAATAGAAGACATATAATCAGCCACTTTGTTCCCCTCTCGCCACGTGTGAGAAATTCTAACTCTGTCATTCAGGAGAGCCTTGCACATTCTAATAGTGTAGGTAATAGCCCAGGGTGTACTGCCTCTACCATGGAGGGCGTCGTGGGTAATCATAGAGTCAGTTTCCAAATGGGTAATGCAGATACCCCTGTGTCTGCATAGGGATAGGCCTTTCAGAACCGCCAATGCTTCTGCCCAAATAGAAGAACCACTGCCAAAGTGAGCTGAGAAAGCCACCACTAGACTCCCTTTGGAGTCCCGGAGAACTCCTCCTCCCCTCATGTCACCCAGAACAAAGGAACCATCTGTATTAAACTTAAGCCCTTCGCTAGGGGGAATCCAATGAATCCATCTACCCCGTGCCACCCCACCTTCCCCGGTGGCGCTCCTTGGAAGCACATGCTTCACCCGCAAGGGTAACCTTCCCCCTCCAATTCCCGCTGCGCCAATCAGGTCAATCAGCATGCATCAGATGTTAGCCACCACAGAACGACCAGAGGTGATTCTCCCCTCATATCTTGCCCTGTTCCTGGCTTGCCATAAGTGCCAACATGCCGCATTGAAAATAGCCGCATGTACCATAGACTCCTCCCCTGACACACTATCCCCCTGGAACCAGTGCTCCATAAACAGCTCCACACTGCCTCCTTGCTCAAGGAAGCCTGAGCAGACACCAAAGAACTTCCAGACATGTCGGGCCCAAACACCCTCAAAAAATATATGGTTCATGGTTTCTTCACTTTTGTTCCCACAGCAATGGCAGCACGACGCAAGGCTGATCCCCAGCCGTTTGATGTGGTCATCAGAGGGTATCGCTTTGTTTCATATCCTCCAGGTAAGAAAGTTGAGTTTGGCTAGGATCGAGTTGCACCAGGCCACATTGTCCCACCTATCTTTCTTCCCCTGTATACCACTCATCCTACGAAAATCCTTGGCGTTGAACCTCCCCGACATGGACGGTGTGAAGACGCAGGTGTCCTGCTCCGATCTCATGACCACAGAGTCGAAAATCTCCTGCAGGCGGGCGTCGAGAAACGATTTGTAAAACAGGGGATATGAACTTGCCTCCCTAAAGGAGATTAAAGGGGCTGGGCATCCTGGGTATCCTAATACTTCACCCGCCCAGTTGTGTTGCCAAAACAGAATGCTCCCTTCCCCAACAATCCATTGAGAGAGAGGAAGAAGGATTGAAATGATATTAAAAACCGAGGACCAAAGAGTCGTCCCCCTAGCAGACCCGTACATCGTATCATCCTTATATTGCTGAGCCGTCTGCATTCCCCACAAGGATCGGGCTTCAATGGACTCCCATGCAAGCTTTGCATGCATGGATGGAATCAACTCTGCCATACTCCGGACATTGATCCCCCCTTCACAGATGGGTCAAGCCATCTTACTCCACGACACCCAACGTCTCTTGCCCCCGCCTGACGCATCCCATATAAAGCGCACGAGAATCCTATCAATAGCCCTTATGACTCTCTTCGGCACACTCGCGGAAGCCAAGGCATGCATCGGGATAGCAGAAAGAACACTATTGACCAGGGTTATCCGTCCTCCGAAGGAAAGAAAGTCATTTTTCCAGTTCAGGATGCGATCCAAAATCCTGCTCACCACTTGTCGAATTCCCTATTCCGCACCCGATCTGCCGATAAAGGAACACCAAGGTAGTCCATGGGGAATGATCCTCTCCGCATTCCAAGCACGTTCTCCATCCTGGCCACCCTGCTCGGATTGCATGATACAGGAACATAGAAATTGCTCTTTTACCTATTAATGAGTTGGCCACTCCACTCACTGTACTCCTCAAGGATCCGGTTCAGCGCCTGAAGAGACCTCCACCCGGCATTCATGAACACAATGGAGTCATCCGCGAACATCAAATGCGACACCGGGGGGGCTCTGAACTTCCTCTGATATGGACTAATGGCTCCTTCACAAACGCCTTTGCTGATCAACCTGCTCAGGGTGTTGTGCATAATAATAAAAAGACTAGGAGATAGCGGGTCACCTTGCCGAAGACCACGAACGGTTTTAAAGAAGCCATGCGTTCTCCCCATAAACGATACTGCCATCCATGGTGAACACACGCACCTGAAGATAAGATCGCATGCCCAGTTTGAAAATCCCATCTTCGTGAGCACTCTATTGATAAAGCCCCATTCCATCCGGTCATAAGACTTATTCATGTCCAGCCTGATTACCATATTGGAACCACGAGAAGGGGTGTTCAGATCCTTTAATAGCTCCTGTGTCATCGCCACTGCACCCTGGATCGATCGGCCTTTGACGAAGCCATGTTGTTCCAATGTAATCCACCGGGGAAGGAAGTTGGCCATCCGCCTGTTCAAAATGCTCGCCAGTACCTTGTAAGGGAAATTACACATGCTCACGGGCCGGTAGTGGGAGAGGGCGGAAGGATCCTTAACCTTCGGCAGGAGGACCAGTGTAGTCACAGACGCTATCCGTGGGAGGCGAACCCCTCGGAAGAAATCATGAATCGCAAAAATAAGGTCACCTTTCACCTCCTCCCAAGAGCCCCTGTAGAAGGAGCCAGGGAAGCCATCAGGGCTTGCAGGGCTATCTGGGTTCAGGTTCCACACTGCCTCATGCACTTCCCCTTCATACGGGGTGCCTTCCATCACAGCATTCTCTTGCATCGAGATAGTGCTCGAAATCCCTTTCCAAAGCTCGGCCTCCCCTGAAGGATACCCACGAGACATGCTCCCATTGGTGCCCGCAAGTAGTTCCTTAAAGAACGTGCATGCCATACCCCCAACCACATCCGCATCATCTGAAAAGGATCCATCCTCCATCGCGAGATTTGGTTTCACTACGCGCCTCCTCTCCCGAATGCATGCATGGAAGTATGCAGTATTCCTATCTCCTTCCTTAAGCCATTTGACCCTAGATCGATCTCTTGCATGACGCTCTTGGGAAAGCACCAGCACCTCCAGAGCACTCTTCAACTCCTCAAGCTTACCAAAGCACCCTTCGTCCCAGCTCTCCTCAAGCAAGACCTCGAGGCTTTGGATCTCCTATTTTAGCGCTGCCATCTCCTGATCCGGAGAAGGGTGAGACCTAGCCCACCCCAGGAGATATTGCTTTAGGCGTCTTAACTTATGGTGGAAGGCCACCCAAGCATGGCCCCTGGGGGGCTCACTCCAGCATCTCTTGACCACATTATGGTATTCCGAGATTCTCACCCAATGGCTAGAGAACTTAAAGCCCTCTTGCGCAAATTCCATCCTTCTAGGAGACAACAGAAGCGACGAATGATCAGAGATACTACGTGATAGATGACTCACCTTCACCTCTGGGAATCTGGATATTGCGTGGATATTGGCCAAGAAACGGTCCAGCCTACTCCAGCTTCGACTTCCCCCCCTTCGGTTGTTGCACCAGGTAAATGGATCGCCTGAATAGCCTAGGTCCATTAACCCCTTCCCTGCCGTAAATTGCACAAACGACACGCTAGCCCGCCTCGCGAAGTCACCCCGCCCCTTCCTCTCATCCGGATGCATGATGATGTTGAAATCCCCTCCCACCATCCAGGGCAGGTCACCTGGGTCGAACCTGTTGAGTTCAAGCCACAGGACCTCCCTTCGCTGGGCATCGCAGCTGCCATAGACCACAGAAATGAAGACCTCTTCTCCACCGGTCGAGACCTTGGTCGTGATGTGCTGGTCACCAGCCGCCATCATCACCACAGTGACTTCCCTTTTCTAGAATAGCCAAATGTGGTTGTTAGTCGGAGCTGCATGCATATACGCATGCATGTTGAGTTTGCGAGAGAATTCTTGGATCTTAACACATTGCTGTTTGTGTTCGATGATCGCCACCATTTTGGCTTTATGGTTCCTGACTTCCGAAACTAAAAAGTCAGTCTTCACCCTCACCCCAATTCCTCGGGCATTCCAAATAATGACCGGAAACATTAAAACAGAATTGTCCGGGATTTGGCCCCAGGACCTGTGGTCATTCCAGACGTAGCTGAGGAGCTCTCCCCCTCCTGAAGTTTCCTCTTCATCTGCCTAGTGCACATACCTTTGCATGAATCCAGAGAGACCTTAGCGGAGCAGGGTGAAGACTGAGGGGTCTCCAGGACGGGCCCATCCACTGCCTTCGCCACTCGAGCCAGAGACACCTCCCCAACAGATTCCCGAACCCCAGGCCAGACCGAGACACCACAACTGCCTCTACTGGCCGAAGCGCCAGCCTCCACAACCGGACAACCTCCTGGCGAGTGTCCTTGAGCACGCACCCTAGCCCCTTCCGGGACGGTCACCAGGGAAGGGCCTGCCACCTGAGCATCCCAGAGGACCGGGGCAGCACTTGAGCTGGCGACCGAGGAACAGCCCGGGAGCTGCTAGGTAGAAGGGACCAGGCCCTTGGGCACTCTCAGGAGGAAATTCAAAAACCCGCCAGCCACCTGAAACTGTTCTGCAACGCGCGAGCTCTCAGAAGAAACCTCTTGCAGCATGCTAGGAAGGAGGGCCGGGGGAAGACCAGAAGATCGACAGACCAACTGCGAACCCAAAGACGGGGATGGACCATGAGGAGGCAAGGAAACATCCGTGAGTGGCTTGGAACCAGCTTCAGCATGACGACGGCCTCCGATTGTACGCCTGCGACAAGACTGAAGAGAATGGCCCTGAAGTAAACATGACGAGCAGTACCTAGGAAACACAGGGTACACGACATCTTGAACCCAATCCACTAGCTCCGGTACTTGCAGAGAGATCTTCTCCGGAACTGGGAGCGCGAGATCCAGTTACACGCAGATCCGAGCCACCATGACCTCCTCACCGCGTCGAGTACGTGCATCAGAGCAAAGAAATCCACCCAACGCGTCCCCGATGGCCTTCAGAAAAGCACCATTCTGGAAAGGAAGAGGTAGACCCGGAAGATTGACCCACACCACCGCCCGGGGGTCTTTCTTCCCTTTGTGAGCCTCCATCGACCAACGGGTCAAGCTGAACCGCCACCGGGACACGCCCCTAGGAGCGAAACACCAGGCGTGGATGAAGTCCGCCTCTGAGGCCAGCAAAATGCAGAACGAGTTCCTGTGGAGAACCGAAACACGAGCCTCGCCCTGCAACCCCCAGGAGTCCACAAAGCATTGAAAAACTTGCAGGGGGGGTTTCTCAGCGCCAAACTGTGCCACGAGAGACCAACGCAAGCCAGCAGAGGCATCGGAAAACGCCTGCGCCGGCGCCTTCATAGACACCCGCGAACCTTCCCTAACAACCGAGTGCGAGAAAGCTCCAATCTCCGGGAACCAAGGCCACTGAGCGTCCTGGCCCTACCCGCACAGGGAATCCCTGAAGGAACGCACTGCAAGCCCCACCCGAGGAGGCGCCTCCGATACCCCCCATGCAGGATCGGCCGGAGGGGAACCAGAACCTAGGGGAAGCGACGTCAGGACCGGGGACGGCACGGGGGGCCGGAGCGCCGAAGGAGCAACAGTCAAAAAATTTTGAAAACCACATAGCGCGTGGGGCGCGTTCTCCAGAAGTGTATCCATCCCACACTCTCCTTTTCTATTAGAGATCTAAGGATTTACCATTTATATATCATATATATTTATAATATAAATATGTATAATAGATAGATATGTGAAATGGAAAACACCGTTTATGGAGATGGTAGGTCGTACGTATGCATAAATGTTGTTTTCGTTTTTATATCGTATTGAATGGAAGTAAGTGAATAAGATATATGTAAGTACATATATATATATATATCTAGTAGAATTATTATGTAATATATTACATACTTATTAATAATATATGTTTTTATAATCATTTTTGAATGGTGAATGTGAAAATGAATCTCATCGAGTCATAGAGACGGTAAGTCGTACGTACACACGAGCGACGATATCATTTCCTTAATGATGAAAAGGTGTGGTATAGGATGGTATATTAATTTTATAGAGAAATTGGAATGTTATTTTCATTATTTATATACATATTACTCATCATTATATCCAACCAAATAATATAGTATAGAATAACAAATTAAACCATGACGTGGAGACGGTAATCCATATGTATGCACGCATAGTGACATTATCATTCATAGGATGGATAGAATAATGAGTATTGTTGTACCATATTTATAATAAAATCATAGTATGTAAAAGGTAATGGATTTATTATTTTGGTATGGAAATAACAATGAAATAGAAAGTTGAAAAATAAAAGAACTTTGAAAGAGGTAATAAAATAATTACCTCTTCTTTTGGTGTTTCCTTTTGATTTGAACAAAAGGGATCCTTAGGTTGGAATTATGCTCAAGGGAATGTCGCTAGGTTTAATTTAGGGAATTTTGGGGGAGATTTGGTTAGGTGTTGGCTGATCCAAATGGATTTGGAGGTGTTATTTTGAGAGAAGGGGACGTACCCTTTTATAAGAGAGGTGGGGGTCACTTTAGGAAAAGTTTGAAATATTCTTTTATTATAAAATAATTTTCGGTTTTTAATGGCTCAAAATTAATTTATTTCAAATATAAGGTGGTTATGAGTTGAAATACTCTCAACCAATAGGTTTTAGATAAGTTTAGGTCACCATATTAACCCTATATTTTAGATTTAACTCTTAGTTAAATAGTTTAACTTTCTCCATGTTCTCTTGTATTATTATAATAAATGGTTAGTAAACATACTATAAAAAGCCAAGATAACCCCAAGTGATTCATTATTGATATATATAACCTTATCTAAGTAATTCTTTCAAACCTTAGATTTTTATAAATATTATATCAATTAATAATATCGTATTTTTTTAAAAACTCATTTATGTCAATTTTGATAGTATTTGGTAATTTGTTTTTTTTAGTCATAAAAACATTATCACATCAGAATTTTTTTTTTAATCAACCCTAAAATTTTATATTAACCTAGAATATTCTTTTATGGCATCAAAATTCTTAATGAACATTTATTTTTATATTTATAATATCAATTATTCTAATCTTTCATTGATAAAGTAATTACGGCATCATCATTGCGTCATAAATAAATTTAATTATTTAATATCTAAAAATTATAAATAAAATACAATTATGCAAGAAATATTTTTAGATTTATAATTAATATTTAGTGTCTAATTTATCTTATTTATAACCCTATATTAAAAATGGTTTAGTTATTAAACTTTGAATTTTAACACTTCTAACTCTTTTTTAAATAAAATAATAATAAATGTCCTAATCTAATCCAATTAGACCAAAAGGATCATATTTTATTTATAAGTTTGGTTCTGGTATAAATACACTTATCCAATATAATTAGGACATATGTTAGAATAATTTTAATATCATTTTTACCTTTAATTACCCTATTTACTTTTAACCTGGGTAAATAAAAATCAAAAGTTACTATTCATCAAAAAATATTTTCATCTTACTCAAGCACATTTTACTTACTAATGTCAACTATGTTTCTTGTATTTTCTAAATTCAATTCATAGAAGTGGTAAAATTACATTTTATGCAAATTTGAAAATGTGCCTAGAAGGTGGATAAAAGAAGTTAAAACATTCAATAGAATTTTATTCATCTTATTTTATTATAAAATGAATCCAATGAATTACATTGAACTTATATAGGTATTTTATATCTATTTTTACTTAAAATAAATTTAAATAAAATAAATAATTATTTAAATAAAAAGTCTTTTTTAAACAATAACGCATTGTTTTCACTATTCATCAAAAATTGAAAGTTTTCAGAAAATACCAAAAATTCACCCTAAGATAATTTAGATATTAAAAATTAAAAAATGAATTCTATTTTACGAAATTCAAAAAAGATAATATTCATTTATTAATTGGAAATTAATTCCCAATGTCAAAATAAAAAAAATGGGTTTTTTTAAAAATAACAATTATCAAGAGATTGGCATGTGTTTTTGTCAAATTTAAATAAACAATTACTTATGATGACCTATATTGTAATAAATGATAACAATATAATCTAATTATACTTAAAAAACATTCAAATGTATAATTTCACTCTATAAATTATATTTATTAAAAAATATTCAATTAAAATTTAGTATTTCTCACTATTCACCAAAATATGGATGTTATCAGAAAAACACCAAAAATTTATCGAAACTAACTTTTTTTGTCCCCATTATAAAGAAGAAGTCTATTTTGTAAAATTGAATATATAAAAATTTCAAATATTATATTTAAAAAGGGTTCTCTATTAAAAGGCAGTAAAATAGCATTTTTTTTAAAATACTTCTTTTATCTGAAAAAAATGAATTTGTTCTTATATTATATCTAAGAAACACCTAATTTGGATTCTAAAATTATATGGAGTACATAAAATTCAAAATTCAGTTAATATTATTCATAAACACTTTTTAAACGGCTAGTTTGGTAAGTCATGGTGCGCTCGAAGACAGTGTTGCGTGTAGCACAAGTTAATGAATTACTTTGAAGAGATACCATACTATGAAATCCTAAGGTGTTAAAATTATTCTTAACCACACAATTTTTTAATAAAATAATCAATTAAAAAAATTAGTTTTCAAAAGTTAATTTACCTATAAATAAAGAGGTAATTTCATATGAAATAAATAAATGGTATAAATATAATAATCTTAAAATAATGAAGTTTAAGAATAATGATTATAACTCAATGAAAGGGCTTTAGTTAACAAAAACCCATACAAATATCATAATATTTGAAGTAAAAATCCTTAAAAAAAGAGTTCATGAGAAATAATTTTAAATATATAGAATATAAATTAAAGATAAAATCTTATAAATAGACCAAACTTATAATAATGGAGTTTAATAAGAAACATTAAAAGTCCTAGGAAAGATATTTGTACTATGAAAAACCCATACGGGTTTGGTAAACATTGAATCCAAACCATTTGAAATAGAAAAATAAAAATATGGCCTCAATTACCATGAATAAAAATATATTAATCATAAAATATATAAAAGGGATATTATATAAACCATATAAATAAAAATATGTGCATAATATGAAAACATGCCTCAATGATGGGAAATTTCGATAAAACCCTTACCTTTATTATCAACCTCCATGAAAGTGAAGTATCCCCATATTTAAAAAACATAACCTTCATAATAAATTAATTGATAACATTATTCAAATATATATCCTTTTATAATAATCAATTATAATAATTTGTTATACATTTATTAGTTATTTATTGTTTATTTTCAACATCAGATGTTAGAAACTTTGATTTTTTCCTATAAGTTTTGTAATGAAAATGTTGATCCCACATATTTAATACTATGTTTAAAATTATCAAGTTACTAATGGTGTTGTAACAATTTTTTAGTATCCCTGATTTCATTTTATTTAAGGAATTGATAAAAGTTTTGAGAATGTAATCCATGACAAAAATGTTTCAAGTAATTTATCGATAATAATGAGTATTTTTTCATTGATCATCCAATTTTTTGTAACCCTTCCTTAACTATATTTATAACATAAATTTCTATTAAAGGTTCTATAATAAATGATCCATAATTATTTATACATTTATAATTTCATTCAATGAGAGTGTTTTTTACGATTCATAAAGATGAAATTGGAAATGAGCTTGTTTTGATAATTTTTAACAAACAAAGGTAGTATATTAATGATGGTTTAGATATTTATAAAATTACTAATTTATGATTATATAATCTTAATAAATTAATAAGTATCATTTTTAATTATTAAATAATTTTTATAACCATCCATTATAAGTAGTAATGAAAAATGAAACATGACATTCATGGAGGTGGTAGTCCTCACATAACATGTGTGGCATTTTCATTTCTCAATGGATGGGAGGGAAATAGATAATGGTTATTAAATTAACATAATAACATCTTAGTTTAATAATTATTCTAATTTCATTATTTAAGTATGTTTATAATATTTTTAGTGGAGAAGGATATATAAGAAACATTTAGGGAGTGGATAGTACTTATATTGAGGACTTTATTCTTCCCTTAGAGGTCTTCTTAGAAATGGAGGATTTAAGGATTATTCTTGGGATCAAAATTTAACAATGATAAAATATGAATATAGGATATTATAAATAGAAATATTTTAAATTGAATTTATAAAGTTAATGTTTTCTTTAAGTGTGTGGAAGTGTTCTACTTTTATAGGTGAAAAAGAGGAACATTTCATTGGAAACTAAAGTTAGGTTTGGGGTAAAGATAAAATCACATGGGGATTAGGATAGTTATGTGATAAAATTATGGTGATAAATGTATATTGACATTAAAAATAAAAAATTCTTCTATAATTTCTATGTGTAAAGTTAATTTATTAAAATCCAAGCCACTTTAAGTTATCATTTTTATCTTTATTAACCTTGATTATATTTTTTCCAAGGTGATTATATTTTTACCAAAAATACAAGAAGATCACTCCTACTTAATTTTTTTGTTCTGATTCCAAATTTATTCTCTATTTAAACTAATTAAAATACAAGAAAATTAACTTTCAAATTATAATATAAGATATAGAAACACCTTTTTTATATACTAATGTCATTTTATACATTAAGTTTTTTTCATTATTATTTCTTAACAATTACTAATTAAAAGAGTGTAAATATATATTTTTTATATGAATAAAATCATATTAAATTTTTCAAAAAGAGATAAATATATTGTGAGAAAAAATTATCAATTTTTAAATAAGAAATTATTTGTAAAATTACTATTTTGTCATGGTAACTAAAATTTACTTTGGTAACTTGTTTTTATATAAAAAAATGATATTATGATGAAACGTAGAAATGATTATTGAGAAAATTAAAAACCATTGTATTAGACTCAATTTCTATAGTTGTTAAAAATTAATTTTAATATAATCACTTAAAAATAATTTTATAGAAAAAATGTACTTTTAATGATTAAATGAATATATTCTTATTACTTTCCCTATAATAAATATTTAATGAGTGTAAATTTATTTATTATATATTATTAATAAATTTCATTAAAATAACATTTTAGTAGATATTAATTTAAAATATATAACACTTTTAAAAATATCTTTTAAAATATCACTTTTATATTAAATAATCATCAGTAACTACCATTAACTATTTATATTCTAAAAATTTATTTTTATAAATTTATGGATATTATAATCATCCTGTGAATTTTATAAATTCGTCATATCATACTTTAATAGTAATAATATGTAACGAAAAAAATATTTTAATAAATAATATTTTTTATTTTTATTTTTAATTCATTATTTATCATTTTTTAATTATATTATTTTAAATTTGTTACTAAACATAAAAACATTAAAATACATATCATAAACATGTATATCTAATTACCTTTTTCCAAATGATCACATTTCTTATGACATTATTTTTAATGACCATATTTATAATGATCATATTTCCCTATATAATGACTATATTACCCACCTTTTCTCCTATAAATTTATTTTGTCCTTACCTTTTGAATCATACTTATCATTATATTTCATTTTGTAATTTAAAAACATGATTTATAATTTAATTATTCATTTTTTGAATGTAGTTTTATTTCTATTAATAGTCATTCTCAAGGGTGAAGATAATCATAGGGATCTTCTAGTTTAAAATATATTATTATTTTCTATTTATTTTCATCTTTTTAATTATTTAATTTTAATAGATTTAATCATCCATGGCATGTAATATTCAATGGTATCAAATACATAGTTTCATGTACCTTTTTTTAATCATTCATTATGAATTAATAAATTATTTTTAGTATGATCCATATCTTGTATAACATATTTTCTACTCAAGAAAAAATAATTTAGTAAAATATAAAAATTATATTTTCGTATGATATTCATAAATTCTGAGGAAAGAAATTATTTTTAAAATAAGGGATGTTAAATCCCCCCCCCCCAATAAATTGTGTCCTAACAATTTTTATTATTACTCGCTAATGAAAAAAATAATAAAGGGTATAGATCAAGATATCATTTTTGACTCACTACCAATGGTAATACTATAACACTAAAATTTTCCATTATAATAATAAAATATTGATATTTTCAACCATTTATTCAAAGTATCTATACTTATTTATCTACAAGTATTAAGAGGTTCAAGGGACATAACTTTCATAACTTCATTTTCATGATCTCACTTCCATCCAAATACTAAAACCAAAATGGTTTTGATAATGTCTGATAAAATCAATGTAAATCATCATATGAATACTAAAAATCAATCCTTAGATTCCTTATCCTATTATTAAATCATTTAAACCTATGATACTTTTGGTTCAAAAATGATATAAATTAATCAGCCGATAACTCCTTTAGTTTAACCTAGGTTGTCTGTGGTCATTTTCCTATTAGGTTTCCTAACCTAAGTAGTTAAATTTACATATTAAAATTTTACTAATTTTTTTTATAATGTTTCTTAAAGATCTTATGAATTATATAAAGTATATCCCCTGGTAGTGTTAGACCAGGCATGTAGTTAGGCCCACTTGTCAGGCACCAAGTGAAGATAGAGCTAATAACCAAAACAATTTAGGTTTTTTAACCTTATGTGCATCTATTACAAATCTTGTATCCTATTATTTTTATATATAAAAGGATATCATGGATTGGAAGTCTTATGGTCTATACATTACCTAAAATTTTGGATGTTTCACTAGTAGTTAGTTTTATCCTTATTTATTAAACTTATGTATTCCATTCCTAATTTATAATAATTATTATATCAAGATCATTCTTACTATATCCAAAAAAAAAATTTCATGGAAACCTATGCTCCTCAAATTCAACTTCACCCTTATCACCAAATAATATAAAATCAAATAACAATCAATATATACCTTAATTATATATACTCTAATAATATATTAATATTTTCAAAAAATAACCTGAGTTCTCTTAACATCAAATCATATATCGGTGCTAAGTGGTACCTATACATAAACAATATACTCTTACTGACCATGAAATTTATCTAAAATCTATTTTAATACCAACTATGATGTCTCAGAACAACAATCACGTATATAGTTCTAATAAACATAATCTTTTTATACTAGATTTAAAATAAACTAAAACGACCCAAACATGACCATCTATGATTACAATATCAACAACAAATATTGAGTCACTTACACACCTAGTGCCTTTTAGGTTTAGAGATTTAGTGAGCTTGGAAAACTATTTAACTACCAAAACTCATATCTTTCCCCTCTAATGGGAATTTTTCCATTAAACTGGAGATTCCTTATTTTATAATATTTCTTTAATATCTCCCACAAAATTTTCCACACATGATTCCCATCTAGAAATATCATACCTATACTCTTCTTTATAACCCGGGTAAATGTAAAATATAATAAAGGGGATATTAGATTCTTATTAATAGGTTTCTTACAATATAATCAATCATGAAACAAAAAAATCATGAATAATATGGAATGAATAAATAATAATAAAATAATTTCATATAATAGAATCATGAGAATAAAATATATCCATGGATAACATTACGCTATAAATAATCACAAGGATAATAATAATTTATTTCATTATGATGGAATGAATAATGTTGGACATCATATATTATCATCAAATCCCTATGCCAATATATATTATATACCTTCAATGTCTCGTGTCAAGACATCATATATAAACAAGAATGGTTTACCCAAATTATCCATTCTAGTTTTTTTAATTTTACCTACAGATGCATTGAAGAGATATATAGTTTATGTCCCTACCTACTACTAAATTATTTTCACTCATTAATCATATAAAAGGAATGAATAGAAAATAAAAAATAAATATACCTTATTAATCAATAATTATTAATATTGAAATAAATAGTATAATGATTATTAATAATTACCCAATAAATAAATGTAATAAATTTCTTGGTAAAAACCCTTAAAATTTTAAATTATTCACCCCATAAAGATTAATGAATATAAAAATATTTCAATGATGAAAATTATATAGTATACATCCATGATATTGAATAATATGAATGGGAAGGAGAAGACTAAAGTTAAGAGAGGAATAAGGTGTTATAGAGAACATAAATATTACGAACAAGGTGGTGTATGAATTATAAATTTATAAGATATTATAAAGGTAAATATAGGAAACATAACTCAAAATGATATATATTTGTTAAATTTTTATAGGAAAATGATGTGAAATAAAAACAATATCTCATAATACATTTTAACATTATCATAAAATGGTTCCATTATGAGTTACATTTAGAAGTTATTTTCATGAACATGATATGAATACCTTTTTAATCATTATTTATAAGGAAATCCCAATAATGTATCCTTTAAACGAAAATAAGGTTAGTTCAATAAATTTTTAGTGGAATATAAAATATATGAACACAAAAGGAAAAGACTTATTATTATTTTAAAATACCCTTATTGAAACTCACATTGTAAAAAGTATAATAAAACTTCCTTATGAAAATAGATATCGATATAGATAAATAATAATTTAAAATGATATAATATATATTTGGGTATAAGAATAAGAAAATTAAATATTTATAGAAATAAAGGATATGGACATAGAAGATAAAGAGCTTATTGAAGAGGATGAGAAATAGTCTTCACTATAACATTTTTAATAAAAAATAAATGTATAGAATTTTTTTTGAAAAGGTAATTTCCTAAAAATAAAGATGGAATGTCATGTAAAATAAATAAATTCTAGTAATATAACAATATTAGAATAAATAAGATCAATAATAAATATTATAACTCAATAAAATGGGTTGAGTTAACAAAAAACCTTATGAATATCATAATATTTAAAGTAATTTCCCTTAGAAAGGAGTTAATGAAAAGGATTATAAATACACATAAAATAAATTGGAGATAAAATATGATAAAATAAATTAAACTTATAATAATGGAGTTCAATAAAAACCATTATAACTTAAAGAAAATAAATTTGAGGTTTGAAAAAGTCTGACACCTTTGATATCATTTTGATCAAAACCCTTTGAAAGAGAAAACATTAAATAGTAATTTAATTACCATGAATAAAAATACAATTATATTAAAATATTTTAAATTGATATTATAAACAATATATAAATTAAAATAGGTGTATAATATGTAGATATTCTTAAACAAATGTAAATTAAGACAAAACTCGTACATTTAATCCCAACATAAAAAAAATCTCTTTATCCACATGTATAATGAAAATACAATTATAATAACTTATTTAATGTATTACTAAAATCTATAACCTTTTATACTCTTTAAAAGTAAAAAATTATAATTCATTTATTAGTTTGTTATTGTTTATTTTCATCATCGGATGTTAGTAACTATGATTATTTCACACAAGTTTAGTAATGAAGATGTTGATACTCATTATATGATTATAAGTTCACCATTATAATTTTTTTAATTGTAATGAAATAATTGTTTTTATTAATTACACATTAATTGTATTGGAGTAATGGTTACAGGTTTGAGAATTTAATCCATGATGAACACATTTTATGTAATTTGGCTACAATAATGAGTAATTTTATATTGATCATTCAATTTTTTAGCCTTAAGAAACCATATTTATAAAATAAATTACCTATCAAGGAACTATAATATAAGTTCCATAATAATTTATAATTTTATAATATTATTGAATGAGTATTTTATTTAGGATTCATGAAGATAAAATTAATGACAAGATTGTTTCTGTAAGTTTTAATGAACAAAGGTAGTATGATAATAATGAGTTTTATATTAATATAATGCTTAATTTATCCTTATAAAATATTAATAATTTCATAAATTTTATTTTTAACCACTAAATTCATTCTTATAACAATCCATGTGAGGGTCTAAATAAAAATGAAATACGTCATTCATTGAGTTGATTGTCCCCACATAACATGAGTGGAGTTTTCATTTCACATTGGATGGGAGGGGAATAAATAATGGTTTTTATTTAAATATAATAACATTTCACTAAAATAATTATATTGATATCAATACGATAGTATGTTTATAATATTTTTTTAGTAGAAATATAGAGATTAAAATGTTTGGGAGTGGATAGTACTTATATTGAGGACTTAACTCTTCCCATAGAGAACTTTTTGTAAATGTATGATTTGGGGATTATTCATGAGGATAGAAGTTTAAAAACTTGAAATAATTCTATATTTGATTAAAAATGGGTAGATATTCAAGGTAATTTTGAAGGATAAGTATGGAATAGAGTGGGTGTAAGTGAGAACCTTTTATGGGTGAAAGAGAGTAACATTTCGTTGGAAACTAAAGTTGGGTGTGGGGGGGGGGGGGAGGAATCACACAGGAGAAACGTGAGATAGGTGAGGAAATGTTAGAGATAAATGTGGTTCTGAATTTAACATCTAATAAATTTTTTCTATAATTTCAAAGTGTTATGTTAATTTAGAAAAATCTAAGACATTTTAAATTAAAACTTTTTGCACTTACTAACCTTTATTAAATTTTTACCATGGTAATTATTTTTTACAAAAAAATGTAATATAACCCAAAAAATATTATTTATATATTCGGAATTTAAATTTTCACTAAATTTAATCTAATAAAATTTCTAAATATTATAATATTAACTTTTAAATTTAAATATATGACATAAAAAACTTTTTTTGTAGAAAAATGGTTTTTAATACATTGAGCGTTTTTATTCTTACATATTATCAACTAATAATTAAAGAAGGGTTAATATATTTTTTATACATTTAAATATAATATTACAATCATAAAAATGAGATCAATTTATTTAGATAAAACTACAATAAACAATTATTTGAAAAATAAATTTTTTACCTTGGTAACAAATATTTACTTTGGTAAATTGTTTTCTTATTAAATGAGAGTGAAATTATTATTAAACTTGAATATAATGATTAAGAATATGAAAACCATTTTTTTACTCAACTAATATATTTTATAAAAATTAATTTCAATACATGTACATAAAAACTCTTTTTCAAAAACAAATTATTTTTAATCAAAAAATGAATTATTATTATTATTATTACTTTCCTAGTAATAACTATTGGACGAATGTTATTTTAGTTTTATATATATGATCAATATTTTTCATTAAAATAATTTTTTTAAGATTAATTTAAAATACACAACATTTTAAAAAATAGTTCCTTGAAAAATATCACTTTTATATTAAATAATCTTCAAAATATACCCTTAATTATATATATTCTAATTTTTTTATTTTATCAATATATTGATATTAAATTTTCTTTATTTTATAAATATATAATATCATACTTTAATAATAATTATATGAAACACATAAAAATATCTTTATTAATAAATATTTTAATTTTTATTTTATTATTTATTATTTGTGAATTATATTATTTTAAAAAATTTACTAATAATATAAAACTTCTATAAATCAATTGGATACATTTATTTCTAATGACCTTATTCCCAATTATTATATCTTCAATGACCATATTTCTATTGACCATATTTCCCTTTACAACAAATATAATATCCTCATTACCTTATATAAAGTCATTTTATTCATACCTATTGAATCACACTTCTCATTCCCTATCATTTTATATTTCACAACATGATTTTTCCTTTGATTATGTTCTTTCTCGTTGATAATTTAGTTCTACTAATGGTGATTCTCAAGGGTGAAGCTGATACAAGGGATCTTCTAGTTTTAAAGATACTATTATTCTATTCATATTATATCATCTTTATTTATTGAATTTTAAGGTATGTAATAATACATGTTGTAAGAACCCAATAATTAATGAAATATTTTCATTCAAATAAATTAAATTTCTCCGACAACATACATTACAAGAAACACTAACTTTAAAAGTGTGGTGATATACTAATACAAGTTTCTTATTTAATGTGATCATTATCTTGTAGTTTTTGGATTGGTGGTTATAAATATAAATAACTAAATTATGAAAAAATTGTATCTTACACTTTTGTAAAATAAATTAATTGGTTATAAATAGATTATAAATGAAAAAATATATTTGAACGTAAAATAAATTTTTTTCAGAAAAAATGTTTTTATGTGTGCAATTTGTTTTTCTCTTAATAAATAAATAAATTTATTATTATTGAACTATTTAAATTAAATTTATATGTTATATATATTCAATTAAATATTTTATCATTCATGAAATATTTTTTCTAGTCAGGGGATAAGAATAAATCTAGTTTTATGCATAAAAATGATTTTTCCAAAATGTGGTTTGGTTTTGATTTGCGTACTTATTTTATAATTAATTTTTCCCAATTTTATAAAATTTATTTGAAAAAAAGAACTTAATGTTTTAAATAAACATTTCAAAATTATCTTACAGTAGTTTTTTGAGAATTTATGAGAAGATGCTTTTCTATTGAGTAGTAAAAATATTTATTTATATTAAAATTATTTTATACTCTAAAGACATTACAAGGTTATACTTAAGAAAACGTTTTACTGTGAAAAAAACTTTTTCATTGTGATTATGGGCTTACTTTTATATTAAATTCTGGAACATATTTGAATTTAATTTAATAAAATGGATTAAATATTTATAATAATAATAATTTTTATTATTTAATAATTTCAATTTATTTTTTGGTTCATATGAATAATAAAAATATTAAAAATCTATTATCACTGTTAAGGTTAAAACTGGTTTACTTGGGGCTAAACTAAAAACGATAAGGGTTAAAATGACTTAAATATTGTAAAATTTATATTTTATGAACATATATAGACCTTATTCCATCGAAGTTTTATTAATTTTCTATTTTGGGGACATTTCCCCAAGAAAATGACATGACATTATTGAAAATCAAGGAAAAATTACAAGTGTTTCACTCAACTCAATTATAAAAGAGAACCCACTCTCCTCTACTATCCACACTTTAATATAATTTTTTTTTCAGAAAATACCTACCCAAATAACTTCATTATATCCATACTAATTATATAGAGTCCTTGGTTTGATCAGGAAATCGTACTATGAAGTCTTTAGTTTTAAACCTAATGAGGTTGTCCAAAGAAGCGGTATAGTTCTTAACCATGAATTTTCAATTTACATCTTCTTATACCACCTTAAAATAATATAAAACTATTTTTAAATAATAATAAAAATATTAAATATATTTATATGTTATTCAGTTAATTTAAAATCCATTATCCATCTCATTTCTATAAAATGTAAAGTGAAACTATCAATCGTGTTCCCGGAGGACTGCCGTCTCAAAAACTAAAGTAATTCATTTTCAATCACCACCTATAACTACAAGATATAATTATGAATTTAATCTATATATATTATATTCATAAAATAATTATTATTATATAATTATAATATCATATATACCTTCTTACTTTCCAATCCGTTGGATATCCAGAACGTCGCTTATGCGTACGTGTGAACTATCACCTCCACGAAGTGTTGTTATTCATTTTTCATTTATATTTTAAATGGACGGTTCGAAGGATATATATAATAAATATATATTATATAGGTTACATATTATTATATAAAGGTGAATATATATTTACCTTTCTTTCATTACGTCTGTCGAAAAATGAAAACAGTGTTCATGTGTACATATGGTCTACCTTATCCATAAACTGTGCAATTCACTTTTCTATCTATAGAATTTATGGATTACTATAAATATTTATATAATGAATATATAAGATATTTATCTAATTATTAAAATTATTTATATTATTTAACCATTAAAAATTTACAAAAAACAAAACTACCAAACAAAAACATACATGAAAAACAAAGCAATTATCACCCGAAATAGTGATTTAAATAAATAATTATTAATAAATGGGTGATAAATGTTTTTAATTAAATCATATATGGTATTATATATGTGATTATGGTTCTTTATTATATGTTTAATAGACAAATATTTATTATATTGAATGTTCAAATGTGTATGAATAAAGTCAAGACTTCTGGTAAAGGATTTGCGTCACATGTTTATTTTTATGAGACACATGCCATATTCACCACTTATTTTCATTATGTGGAGTATATAATACGCATGAATTTATCTTATGATTCTTCTTATGAAAATATTGGGGAATTAAATGTCCATATATTTTTTTCTCTTTGATGGGGCTTATGATTCAAAAGTTACCAAAGTGTTAGGGGTTTTTTGATGTAGTCTCATTGTTTATCAGGATTATTTATATTATGTTTCAGATGATGAGATATTATGATATACCTCTCAATAAACTCATTAAATTTATTATCATCAGATTATTTTTGTATAATACATGTTTTCCATTCATTTTCCTCTCTTTCAAAATTAAAGATATCAAAAGAAATTTTCTAAGTAAAATTGACTTTAATTCTCCCTTTAATCAAAAATGTATTCCCTTATATGTCCATGTTTTATAAAAAAATGTTTCCAACAATTTTTTTAATACTCTGTAAAGAGTTTTAAAGTAAATTTTACCCATGTTTTGTTTTTTTTTACAAAAAATTTTATATGTAATATTATTTTCATTTTCCAAACGAGGTACTTTTGACTCTTTATTAAAAATGGAAAAGGAAAATTGGTTTTAATCTATACAACATGAATAGAATTAACTACAATAAATAATTCTTGATACATTGAAGATTAATTTATAAGTTTAAAAGTATATTTTCAAATAAAATTTATTTTCAAGATTTTTTGTGATTTTTTAATGCTATTTTCAAAATTGGAAGTGGTATTTTTCTCTAGAAATGTTTTAGTGGTATTTTTAAGTAATTTTCATTGATGAAAACATCCATTGGATTTAATTATTACTTACATGGGATATAATCCAATCATAACATCCTCATTGTTTCTCTATATGTTTTATGATTATGATGATGATATTTTTATAAAACATATTTATTTTCATGGTTTATGCTATTTGGAATTATGGATTGTTTATGAAATGCATTTTCCTTGCACAGGTAATAATGTGATGATATGATGAATGTTTTATGATCTTGTGGCACACATATGCATTTTATTCATTATGTGATGGGTGGGAACAAAATTATATATCCCCCCAATTCATTAGGTAATGTATTACATCTCATTATATGATTATGGGAGACAAATTGATGTTCTTAATCCACAATGGGAAACAAGTCGATGTGATTGATCCATTATGGGAAACAAGTTGATGTGAATGATCCATTATGGGAGAAAGACGATGTGATTAATCTATTATGGGAAACATGTTTATGTGCTTACTCAAATATGAAAGAAAGTGTTAATTCCTATCCATTATATTTTTATGGTCTCAGTAGTTAAACCTGACATATAAAATGGTTTCTATACTTATATTGGTTCCACAATTCTATGATATGAACTTATGGATTGTGATTGATTTATGAATTTTTCTCACTCTTAAGATTATTTTATTTTGAAATGATAAATATTTATACCTTGACTCAGGATTATGATCTTAGATAGATTGGGTATGAACTTTGTAAGTTGTGATCATGATCTCATACCCATATTATTATCTTATGCTTTCATATGATCATCAATTGAAATCTACCATATTTATAAATCCAATAATATTTTCATGATTATATGTTTTCCCACTGTGATTATTGTCTCCCACACTATGATTTTTGGTTTTATCCAATGGCTAGAACCAGAAGACATCATGATAACAATGAATGTTATAGAAAATGTAATTATGTCTTACCTGAGAAACCAAATCCTATGGGAGTTGGAATTTAGAATCTTGTTTCTATTCTCATGCAACTTTCCTAGGCCATGAGTCATTATGATATTCCAAAAAATTAAAGGAGGGGAAAATGTAAAGACCCGAAAAATTCAAGTAATTTTTTTTTTCTTAATTTTCTTTGGATTTTTACAAGAACGCAGTTTCTGATGGCACCGGATTCTGAGGCCCGGTGTGCCCGGAATCATTTTCCGATGTTGAGCTCGGGTACGTTTAGTGAACAGACGAGCGGGTTTTTCTAACTTTTGAACCGGTGCTCGGAATCGAATTCTGAGGGCATCGATGGAATTGCAGCACCGGTATTTGCTTAGAAACGCCTCTTCCGGAGTTGCGTTTTCTCGGGTGTGGTTTTTTAATTTTTGGGCTTAAAGTTAAGAAATAAAATAAATTGTTCAACAAACTTTATTTTATTTCACTTAAGCCACTTGGAAGCCACTTGAAGCCACTTAAAGCTGCTTAAACTGAGTTGATGCGGATAGGGTGCTATCCAAAAATATCATACCCTCTTTGTAGGATATTTGTAATGTGGAGCCCACACGAGCCCAACAATTTCTTTTCCGCTAAGTAACGCACCCGCGAAAACCTGTCATTATGAAGTCAACTGACGCATTTTCTTAATTTCTTAACGCACCATTTAATTGGGCGGTTTTATTCGTGAATTAAATGGGCGGTTTATTAGTTGAAATTAATTCAATGAATTAATTTCATTCGTTTCTTAACACGTTTTTGTTTTGTTGGCATGTTAATAAAATAAGGCCAACACACCCTCATTTTGAAGTGTTGTGTTAAACCTTTGAAGAACCTCTAAGGATCTTCCTCCTTCTTCACGAAGAACGCGAAGAACGCGAAGAACACAAAGAACACCGACCTCCGACGAAGAACGCTGAACCCACGGAAATCGACAACGTGACGTCGTGTGCCGCGATGCCGACGTTTCCTTTCCCGCAACGTTCTTCTGCGACGTCTCTTCCTCTGCGACAAAATCTTCGATCATCCATTGAGGTGAGAGATGGCGGTTCTTTAATTCCTTTGTGGATTATAACTTCAATATGGATTTAATTATAAAAATTAAATCTATTGTTTTTGGTCCTCGGAGTTTGTCGACGCAACGCTGGATACCGCAACGACGCGATGATTCCCTCCTTCCGCGACGAACAATTCCGTGAAGAACGCGCGTGCGACACTTGACGAGGTAGGGATTTTATTTTTGGAAATATCTTTTTATATACCCGTGATTGTTTCTTTTAAAACGAGAACCTGGATCAAGTGAAATTTTAAATCATTAAAATTGTTTTGATACGTTTGTCATGTGTTGATTTTATCCTCCCAATTGATATCGTCTAACGCGGATGGTGCGGGCCAAAGAAACACGGCCCGACAACCCTCCGCCTCTCTTTGTTGTTGTGCGGATTTGGCAGGCGACGAAAAAGAATGCCGCAAAGGCAATTTGATGATTCTGAAGAGGAGAACGGGTCCCGAGAGGAGCAGCGGCGCAGACGAGAAGGAAAACGGACCACCGAAGCAACTCTGGTGGCCCGCGGAAGTCTCCGGCGACGGCCAGTGGACCCGCGGCCGCACGGGATGCGGCAGAAGCCGCGTCCGCTGATGCCCAGCGCGGCCCCTCGAGGGCCGCGACATCCTCATCCTGTGGGGGAGGCACCCCACGGCTCCCACGCTCAGCCGCTCGGCCGAGCCGAGCCGGGCCGGCCGGGCTGGGCCTCGCCCTGGACGGACCGGACCGGGTCGGCCCGGGTCGGCCCGGGCCCAGACCCCCCGTCTCCGGACGTTTTATGTCTTTCGCTCATAACCTGAGCTACGGGCCTCCAAACGACGCACTGTCAGCTGCTACGTGATCCTTGGATCGAGACAGTCTTTTCGGTATATCACACACAAGGTTTCAAGATACTTTGGGTTCAGCCGGGTTGGTTCGTACACGAAACCAACCGGGCCCTCGGAGCGGAAACACTCATATCTTGAGTTTCGGACGTCCGATCGACGTACCGTCGACTTCGTTGAATTCCTCTAAGTGAGACGGATCTTTTAGCTCACTCCGCCTGAGGTTTGGAAGTAGGTGGAGTATGGTCGGGTTGGTTTTTCCTTAAAAACCAACCGGGCCCCTGGACGAAAAAGCCAATAACTCTCAGACCGGGTGTCTGATTGACGCGCCGTCTGCAGCGTTGAATTTCTGTTGACGATACGGAACTTTTGGATACATCAACTTCGGACTTTGTGTCAGTTGATGTATCAGCCTCTCGGCTCGTGGAGCGGACCCTCCCGAACGAGCTTGTTGTGTGCGGGAACCCTAGTGATGGCTGCGACTTCGACGATGACTGTGCAGAGATCCTCAGTGGACTCCGACGACGACTGTGTAGAGATACTCAATGGACTGCGACAACGACTGTGCAGAGATCCTCAGTGGACTGCGACGACTACTGCACGCAGCAATCCTACGTGGATCAGTGCTACAGATCCTGTGTGGATCCGATCCTGTGTGGGTCAGCGCTCAGTGGTTCTGTGTGAGCCAGCGCCTACAGGTCCTGTGTGGGCCAGATCCTGTGTGGGTCTTTGCGGTGGTTAGTTACCTATTGATCCTGTGTGGGTCCGATCCTGTGTGGGTCATTGCAGGGGTTAGTACCTATCGATCCTTTGTGGGTCCGACGACTTAGATGGATCAGTGGTCATCTTTACCGTCATACAAGAAGTATATCTGTGTGAGCTGAATCCTGTATTACTCTCCTTTGTGGATTGTGTTGAACTATCTTGTGTGGATTTACTGTTTACTCTCCATTGTGGATTGTGTTGTGCTATTTGGGTTTACGTTTTGCTTTCCTGTGTGGACTGGGTTGTGCTTGGGCTCGGGTGTTGGAGCTGAACGGAAATTGATGAGTTAGGTATATGTATGGGCATATACCTAAGCAGTGTCGGATGTTACTTCGTGATTGTATATTTCCTTGTGGTTTATCCTTTGTGGATTTTGGGAGACCTTCTGGGGTCTTGGGGTCCCTACTGAGTAACTTATACTCACCCATGCACGGGCTTTCCCCGCACTTCGTTGTGTTGGTTGCAGACGACGGACAGCACTGATCGTGGTGAAGGCTTGCGGAGCAGGACGGTACCTGGAGGTGGACCACTGGGCGGGGCGTACTCGGAGAAGTCAGGTGGACCCGAGGAGTAGTGGAGGCTATCTGTACCCACCCTTCAGGTGGGATTTCCAGAGGACGGCTCGGCGCTGGGGATTTTCTTTTCAGTTTCTATTTTCCCCTTTCAGTTGTACTTTACAGTTGGGCTTGTATTTCTAGCCCCTTTCACTTTCAGCACAGCTTGTTATAGTTTTTACTTAGTGTTTACTTTTCTGCTTGCTTACTGTGTGGTGCTTTTTTACTTTTCAAAGGAAATGTCTTCCCTTTTTTTTTTGGATTTACGCCTTGGTGCTAGTCGCCAGCCCCTGGCCTATGGAAGGTGATCTTGGGGTAGTCACGGCACGGGCCCCGAGGACAGGTCATGAAAAATTGGTATCAAAGGTGGTCGGTTCTACCACAGACTTTGATCTTTCTTCTATGTGAAGCAATTTTTTTTAGCATATTGGGTGTGGTTATCAATCAAGGGAGTCCATTGTTGGTGTGGCGGCTGACGTATCCGTACACCAGGACCCTGACTTCTGATTTCAGACTTAATGCACGAAAACATTGATTGCGTGTGTGTTTCAAGTTTTCTTTGTGATTACTTGTGTCAGCTCACCAGGTATACTGTTCTAACCGTGGTGCACTTGTTTCCTTTTCAGGATGACCCCACAATGGCAGCCAACTAGGGTTCCGAGAGTACAGCGCGACGACAGCCCGCCGAACGACGGGGCCTCGGTACAGGGCCCGTTGACAGCAGAGGCACCGACGGTACCTTTACCCGCCAACACCCCGATGCTTCCAGCACCGACCACTGATGATGCACGTCGCCTCAGAGCTCTGCACGAGTTCCAGCGCTAGAGACCGCCCAAGTTTCGTGTGGAGACGGACCCCCAGGCAGCCGACGACTGGCTGGAGGCGGTCGTTCGAGTTTTCAGGCTAGTGAGGACACCAGCAGATCTCATGGTGATCCTTGCGACGAGCCTACTGCACGCAGCAGCAGGACGATGGTGGAGCTTGATGCTCCAGGTGCACGATGAGGCCTCTCTCATCTGGATAGACTTTGAGGGCCTCTTCCGATCAGATTTCGTCCCGGCCACCCTCTGTGCAGTGCGCATTCAGGAGCTTCTTTAGCTACGGCAGGGCAGCTTGACGATCGCCCAGTACGCGGTGAGGTTTACCGATCTTTCTTGCTACTCGACCGACATGGTACGATACCCATTCTTCCAGGCCCGGACCTTTGAGCAGGGTTTGAGACACGAGATCAGGGCATCGCTAATCTCCCTCAGCATCCTGACCCAGGCAGGAGTACTAGAGCGAGCCCTTCTGATCGAGAGCTTTCTTGCTAAGTCTACTTCAGCAGCGAGACCTACCGCAGGGCGGCAGGTAGCAGAGTCTTTGGCAGCAGGTAGCCGATGGATGACTCAAGGTTCTAGGCAGACCAGACCATCTCGTAGACGACCTCAGGACACTGGCTCAGTAGTGCGGGGCACACAGTGCGGAGCTAGTCTTTCGAGAGGCAGGCAGTGCTACGCATGCGGCGGGCAGGGCCACATGGCTCGTGACTGCCCGACCAGCCATACTGAGGAGCAGTAGACGGTGGAGGGGCCACCCAGGCAGAGGTAGAGGGTCGACCGTGGTGGTCCGCATGGAGGAGGCGGACGAGGCAGGGGAGCTGGCTGAGCAGCAGTTGGTGGGCGACGCTTTGAGGCTCTGCCACCACCACCACCAGGAGGGAAACCCCGACCACCGGGAGCTAGCGGGAAGAGACAGGCACAACTCCAGGCAGCGGAGGCCTACGACCACGGCGCGCCAGAGATGATTCGAGGTACGATCTGTTTCTATTCCACCCTTTCTGTAGTTCTTATAGACATAGGAGCGAGTCACTCTTTCATAGCCACTGCCCTTTTTTGGAGCTCAGAGATTCCGACAGAGCTGTTGGCTCAATCCTTACGGCTAGAGACTCTTACGGGAGCATACTCGATGATTACGCACTGGTTCCGGCAGTGTGAGCTTACTCTAGGAGGCGAGAGCTTTGGCTGGGATCTTCTTGTAGCGGCGTCGAGGCCTTACAACGTCATCTTGGGCATGTATTGGTTATCTACATTCCATGCTCAGATTGACTGTTTTAGGTGCAAGGTGCGATGTGTGCGCACCGACGGGAGCAGGTTCACCTTCACCGGCGAGAAGGGAGCCTTTGCAGCACAGGAGGGACTCTTGCAGAGGAGGGGACAGCCCATCAATCATCAGTTGGCTAGCCTCATCCTTGGAGAGTTCACGTGTGGAGTCCTAGTTTTCCTAAAATGGTGGATCAGTACGCGGACGTCTTTCCCGATGACGTTCCAGGGCTACCTCCTCGTAGAGAGGTAGACTTTTATATTGATCTATACCCCGGGACAACCCCGATTTTGACTCCAGCATATCGGATAGCCCCCGCCGAGCTTCGAGAGCTACGGGTACAGTTGGAGGACTTGCAGGGCAAGGGGTTCATTTGACCCAGTGTTTCACCCTGGGCTTCCCCGATATTGTTTTCCAAGAAGGCGGACGAGAGCTTGCGACTGTGTGTCGACTATCGTCGCCTGAACCAGGTGACTGTGAGGAAAAAGTATCTGCTACCGAGGATTGATGACCTCTTCGATCAGCTCAAGAGAGCACGATGGTTCTCGAAGATAGACCTCAGGTCAGGCTATCATCAGCTGAGAGTTCGAGACGGGGACATGCAGAAAACGGCCTTCAGGTGTCGGTATGGCCATTATGAGTTATTGGTTATGCCATTTGGTGTAACCAATGCTCCATCAGTGTTCATGAGCCTCATGAACAGGATCTTCCAGCCATACCTCGATCGATTTGTCATGGTCTTCATCGATGACATTTTGGTGTACTCGACCACGGAGGAGGAGCACGCCTACCACTTATGGGTTGTACTAGACACACTCTGAGAGCACCTGCTTTATGGAAAGCTCTCGAAGTGACAGTTCTGGTTATGTGAGGTCCACTTCTTGGGGCACGTCATTTCTGAGGTGGGAGTTGCAGTGGAACCCGATAAGATCGAGGCAGTGCTATCTTGGGAGCCACCCAGGAGCATGACGGAGTTGCGGAGTTTCTTGGGTCTAGCCGGATACTATCGGAGATTTGTGCCGGACTTCTCCAGAGTTGTGGCACCACTCTCAGCTTTGACGAAGAAGGGGAAACCCTTTGTGTGGTCAGAAAGATGTCAGCAGAGCTTCCAAGAGCTGAGGCAGAGATTGACCAGTGCACCTATCTTGAGGTTGCCTGAGGAGGGAGTTGGATACGTAGTCTACTGCGATGCATCATGGACCGGACTCGGATGTATCCTGATGCAGGATCAGGTCGTGATTACCTATGGATCACGTCAGTTGAGGCCACATGATCAGAACTATGCTACCCATGACCTGGAGTTAGCAGCAGTGGTCTTCGCACTGAAGACTTGGCGGCACTATCTGATGGGCAAGCGCTTTACAGTATTTTCTGACCACCAGAGTCTCAGGTACATCTTCTCTCAGAAGGACCTGAACCTGAGACAGTGGCGATGGCTCGAGTTCCTCCAGGACAATGACTTTGAGATAGTCTATACTCCTGGGAAGGGAAACGTAGTAGCTGATGCCCTCAGTAGGAGGACGGGAATTCAGCTACTTGAGGAGGCGATAGAGCAGCTAGCTACCTTGCAGATATCCTTCATGGATAGGGACGGAGCAGACTTCCTTCAGTCTCTCACAGTCTCTCCTCCACTTCTACAATGGGTCAGAGAGGCACAGTGTGGGGATGCTGACTGTGAGACATGGCATACACAGATATCCTCGGGACAGGAACCTGATGGTTTCTCCCTTAGAGCAGAGCACGACGTCCTTTACAGAGGACATACCTTGGTACCAGTTGCTTTACGGGAGGAGGTGTTGAGAGAGTTTTACACTTCTCCTTTGGCGGTACATCCTGGAGTGGCGAAGATGTACCAAGACCTCAGACGACAGCATTGGTGGCCGGGCATGAAGAAGGCTGTGGTAGATTTCGTTTCTCGATGCCTCACCTACCAGCAGGTGAAGGTAGAGCATCAGGTACCAGCAGGCTTGGTATAGCCCTTGGAGGTCCCGGAGTGGAAGTGGGACAGGATATCTATGGACTTCGTGACTGGACTTCCACGCACTTCCAGAGGTCACGACTCCATTTGGGTGATTGTTGACTGACTTTCCAAGTCAGCACACTTCTTACCCATCAGAGAGCAGGGCTCAGTGGAAAGCTTGGGGTGTCTCTACGTTCAGGATATTGTACGGCTTCATGGTGTGCCATCGTCTATCGTCTCCGATCGGGATGCTCGCTTTACTTCCTGGATTTGGAAGGGGTTGCAGGAGGCGTTCGGGACGCGGCTATGTCTGAGCACCACCTTTCACCCTCAGACGGATGGTCAGACAGAGAGGACCATTCAGACTCTCGAGGACAGGCTCTGCGCATGTGTCCTCGACTTTGGTCGCAGTTGGGAGGATCACCTACCCTTGGTGGAGTTCGCGTACAACAACAGCTACCACTCCACCATCGGGATGGCACCATACGAGGCATTGTACGGCAGACCTTGCAGATCTTTTTTGTGCTGGACTGACCCTGGGGAGTCAGCACTCGTGGGACCATAGACGGTCTGGGCCACGACAGAGAAGGTACAGGTCATCCAGGAGCGGATGAGGACAGCTCAGAGCTGGCAGAAGTCTTATGCTGACAGGAGGCGGATGCCACTAGAGTTTGAGGATGGCGACAACATCTTCTTGTGTGTCTCACCTCGACATGGTTTACGGAGATTTGGCTGAGGCAGAAAGTTGTTTCCACGCTTCATCGGACCATTCCAGGTCATCAGCAGGATTGGCGAGGTGGCTTATCGCCTGGCTCTACCACCTCAGCTGCACCGAGTGCACGACGTCTTCCACGTATCTCAGCTGAGGAGATACGTGCATGAACCAACACATATCATTGACTATAGGGAGCTGGACGTTGATGATGGGGCGACTTTTACCGAGGTCCCGGTGGAGATCGAGGAACAACAGGAGCGGGTCCTACGTGGATGATCGATTCCTCTAGTGTGCATCAGATGGCAGCATGGGAACCTCCAGGAGAGCACTTGGGAGCGGGAGGCTTATATGCGTGCTCAGTACCCACATTTGTTTCCCTAGTTTATGATGTATCATTACGGGGACGTAAAGCCCTGAGGTGTGAGTAATGTAAAGACCCGAAAAATTCAAGGAAATTTTTTTTTCTTAATTTTATTTGGATTTTTACAAGAACGCAGTTTCTGAAGGCACCTGATTCCGAGGCCCGGTGTGCCCAGAATCATTTTCCGAAGTTTGGCTCGGGTACGTTCAGTGAACGGACGAGCGGGTTTTTCTAACTTTTGAACCAGTGCTCGGAATCTAATTCTGAAGGCACCGATGGAATCGCAGCACCGATATTTGCTTAGAAACGCCTCTTCTGGAGTTTTTTTTGCTCTGGTGTGGTTTTTTAATTTTTGGGCTTAAAGTAAAGAAATAAAATAAATTGTTCGACAAATTTTATTTTATTTCACTTAAGCCACTTGGAAGCCACTTGAAGCCACTTAAAGATGCTTAAGCTAAGTTGATGCGGATAGGGTGCTATCCAAAAATATCCTACCCACTTGGTAGAATATTTGTAAGTTGGGGCCCGCACGAGCCCAAACGTTTCTTTTCCGCTAAGTAACGCACCCGCGAAAACCCATCATTATGAAGTCAACTGACGCGTTTTCTTAATTTCTTAACGCACCATTTAATTGGGAGATTTTATTCATGAATTAAATGGGTGTTTTATTCATTGAAATTAATTCAATGAATTAATTTCATTCGTTTCTTAACACATTTTCGTTTTGTTGGCATGTTAATAAAATAAGGCCAACAAACCCTCCTTTTGAAATGTTGTGTTAAACCTTTGAAGAACCTCTAAGGATGTTCCTCCTTCGCGAAGAACGCGAAGAATGCGAAGAACGCGAAGAACATGAAGAACGCCAACCTCGACGAAGAAAGCTGAACCCGCGGAAATCGATAATGCAACGCCGTGTGCCGCGATGCCGACGTTTCCTTTCCCGAAACGTTCTTCTGCGACGTCTCTTCCTCCGCGACAAAATATTCAATCATCCGTTGAGGTGAGAGATGGTGGTTCTTTAATTCCTTTGTGGATTATAACTTCAATATGGATTTAATTATAAAAATTAAATTTGTTGTTTCTTGGTCCTCGGAGTTCGTCGACGCAACGCCGGATACCGCGACGACGCGACGGTTCCCTCCTTCTGCGACGAACAATTCCGCGAAGAACGCGTGTGTGACACTTGAAGAGGTAGGGATTTTATTTTTGGAAATACCTTTTTATATCCCCATGATTTTTTCTTTTAAACTGAGAACCTGGATCAAGTGCAATTTTAAATTATTAAAATTGTTTTGATACGTCTGTCATGTGTTGATTTTATCCTCCCAATTGATACCGTCTAACGCGGAGGGTGTGGGCCAAACAAACACGGCCCGAAAACCCTTCACCGCTCTTCATTGTTGTGCGGATTTGGCGGGCGATGACAAAGCGTGCCACAAAGGCAATTTGATGATTCCACAGAGGAGAACGGGTCCCGGGAGGAGCAGCTGCGCAAACGGGAAGGAAAACGGACCACCGGAGCAACTCCGGTGGCCCGCGGAAGTCTCCGGCGGCGCGGGTCACCGGCGCCCCGGCGCGCCGCCGGATAGGGCCGCCGTGGCTGAAGTCGCGACGGCGGCGGCCAGCGGACCCGCAGCCGCGCGGGTCCGGCTCGCCCGCATGAGACGCGGCAAAAGCCACGTCCGCTGATGCCCAGCGTGGCCCCTTGAGGGCCACGGCATCCTCATCCCGCGGGGGCGGTGCCCCGTAGCTCCCACGCTCTGCTGCTTGGCTGAGCCGAGCCGGGCCGGGCCGCGCCCTGGTCGGACCGGACCGGGTCCAGCCGGGTTGGCCCGGGCCAAGACCCCCCCCCCCCGTCTCCGGACGTTTTCGGTCTTTCACTCATAACTTGAGCTACGGGCCTCCGAACGATGCGTCGTCAGTGGCTACGCGATCCTTGGATCGAGACAGTCATTTCAGGATATTGCACTCAAGGTTTCGGAATACTTTGGGTTCAGCCGGGTTGGTTCGTACACGAAACCAATCGGGCCCTCAGAGCGGAAACGCTCATATCTTGAGTTTCGGACGTCCGATCGACGTACCGTCGACTTCGTTTAATTCCTCTAACTGAGATGGATCTTTTGGTTCACTCCGCGCGAGGTTTGGATGCAGGTGGAGTACGGTCGGGTTGGTTTTGCCTTAAAAACCAACCAGGCCCCTGGAACGAAATAGCCAATAACTCTCAAACCGGGCGTCCGATTGACGCGTCGTCTGCAGCGTTGAGTTCCTGTTGATGATACGGAACTTTTGGATACATCAACTTTGGACTTTGTGTCAGTTGATGTATCAGCCTCTCGGCTCGTGGAGCGGACCCTCCCGAACAAGCTTGCTGTGTGCGAGAACCCTAGTGCTGGCTGCGACTTCGACGACGACTGTGCAGAGATCCTCAGTGGACTACGACGATGACTGTGTAGAGATCCTCAGTGGACTGCGACGACTACTACACGCAGCGATCCTACATGGATCAGTGCTACAGATCCCATGTGGATCCGATCCTGTGTGGGTCAGCGCTCAGCGGTTCTGTGTGAGCCAGCGCCTACAGGTCCTGTGTGGGCCCGATCCTGTGTGGGTCTTTGTGGGGGTTAGTTACCTATTGATCCTGTGTGGGTCCGATCCTGTTTGGGTCATTTCGGGGGTTAGTACCTATCAATCCTTTGTGGGTCCGATGACCTAGATGGATCAGTGATCATCTTTATCGTCATACAAGAAGTATACCTGTTTGAGCTGAATCCTGTATTACTCTCCTTTGTGGATTGTGTTGTGCAATCTGGGTTTACGTTTTGCTTTCCTATGTGGACTGGGTAGTGCTTGGGCTCGGGTGTTGGAGCTGAACAAAAATTGATGACTTAGGTATGTGTATGGGCATATACTTAAGCAGTGTCAGATGTTACTTCGTGATTGTATCTTTCCTTGTGGTTTATCCTTCGTGGATTTCGGGAGACCTTCAGGGGTCTCGGGGTCCCTACTGAGTAACTTATACTCACCCTTGAACGGGCTTTGCCCGCACTTTGTTGTGTTGGTTGCAGACGATGGACAGCGCTGATCGTGGTGGAGGCTTGCGGAGTAGGACGGTACCTGGAGGTGGACCATTGGGCGGGACGTACTCGAAGAAGTCAGGTGGACCCGAGGAGCAGTGGAGGCTATTTGTACCCACCCTTCAGGTGGTATTTCCAGAGGACGGATCGGCGCTGCGGCTTTTCTTTTCAGTTGCTGTTTTCCCCTTTCAGTTGTACTTTACAGTTGGGCTTGTATTTCCGGCCCCTTTCACTTTCAGCACAGCTTGTTACAGTTTTTACTTAGTGTTTACTTTTCCGCTTGCTTACTCTATGGTGCTTGTTTACTTTTCAAAGGCAATGCCTTCCCTTTTTCCAGGATTTACGCCTTGGTGCTAGTCGACAGCCCCTGGCCTATGGAAGGCGGGCTTGAGGTAGTCACGACACGGGCCTCGAGGACAGGTCGTGACAAAAAACATGTAGTTAAGCCTTTTATAAGGAAACATGCACCTTCTTTTAGTGGTTCTTCTGATCTGCTAGTGGCTTAGTAATGGATTGGAACCATTGAGAAGATATTATTTGTTATCCAGTTATCATAAAAAGAAAAGTTTTTCCAGGTCATTTATTATTTGAAAGGAAAAGTATATCAATGGTGGAACCTTATTAAAAAAATTAGATAATATAAAGAGAATTACTCTATGGAATGGGATGAGTTTAAGAAGTTATTTTTCTCTAAGTACATCTCTCTTGTTATACATAAAAATTTAAAGAAGGAGATCATTGAGCATAAGAAAAAATAGGATGAATACATTGGTTCTTATGAGGAAAATTGTACAATAAATTCATGGTATGCTTCTAGTTTAATCCTTATCCATAAAATTAAAATTGATGGATTATTTGGAGTCTTAAAATAATGTTTCAAAAAGTAATTATCTATAATAGACTTTATTAGAAATAAATAAATCATTAAATGTTCACTCATGGTTGAAATAGAAATTTTAGATTCGTACCATTCTTATGGTTTTGATAAGAAAATGTAGTTTGAGTCTTATGAAAACTCAAATAAATCCCATGCTGGAAAGAAATATTATCCATATACACTCTAGAAATTTGATAAGAATCATCAAGGGAATGTATTGAATGGATTTGGGTGGTTCTTTAAATGTGGAAACGTATGATATAAATACCATTAATGTCAAAAGGTGATAAATAGGATAGTTAATCAAATTAAGGAGAAGATGATGCCAACTAATGAAACACCCACTCTCTAATGATTCAAATACAAGGATTATAGTCCTTATTCCAACCATTTCATGAATCTGAATATTTATGATGATGATCTGAATTAGAAACCTCTTAAGATCAAATAAAAATATAAATATCATACGATCACAATTGTTGATGTGGGTTGTGAGAATGAAGTAGTGAAAGGTACACTCATCATCCACTCTATAATAGCTATTATCTTATTTTATTTTGGAACTATATACTATTTTTTATCTAAGGAATTTGAAAAATGGTATTTAAGTACTAGAAAAAAATAGATATTAACTTAGTATTGTAAACATTTAATGGTGTTTCGGTCACATATATAGTCTATATTTTCTATCTAACTGAAGTTTGTGGGAAATTGATTCCTGAAAATATTATGATTCTCTACTTAGTTGAATTTGATTCAATTATAGTTATGAATTGGATTTATTTATTTGGATTCCATATCAATGAATAATAAAAGAAAGTCACATTTTATTCCAAATGAACCTATCGTCATTTATCTTTTTGAAGATGAATATGAACATCCAATTGAAATTACTTCATCATATGGGTCATTATTCTTATCCATGAAGTTTATTTGTCTCAGATTGTTATGGAGAAGATCATTATCAAAGATATGCCTATTGTTTGAGATTTTATTAATGTATTTATAGAATAATTGTCTGATCTTCCACCAAATCATGAAGTATATTTTTTAATAGAACCCAAATTGTGTGTTACACATATTTCAAATACTCCTTATAGAAAGGAATTAATTTATTTATAAGAATTAAAGTAAAATCTCCAAGATAATCTTGATAATGGATTTATTTATCAAAGCATGTAGCATTGGGGTTCACCGATTTTTTTTAAGAATAAAGATGGATCAATATAACTCCATATTGATTATAAAAAACTTAACATTATCACTATCAAGAATAAGTATCCTCTACCTTATATTGATTATTTTTTTAATCAGTTATGATGATCTCAATACTTTTATAATATTTAGCTTCAATATGGGTAATATCAGTTGAGGGTAAAAAGTGAAGACGTAGAAAAGGTATCCTTATGTACAATTTATGAACACTATGAATTTTTTGTGATTCTATTTGGTATTAGAAATCACCATGTTATCTTCATCTATTTAACTAATAGAGGCTTTATATATTAACTTGGTCATTTTTTGGTAGTATTTTTGGATTATTTTATTATATATTAAAAGATAAATTAATATCATTAAGATTACTTGAGAATTGTACTTAATACCCTGAGGAAGGATAATTTGTATGAAGAATTTATCATGTTTGAATTTTAGATTCCTAAATTTTCATTCTTGGGTCATATATTTTCATGTGATAGTATTTCATTGGATCCTTAAAATATAGAAGTTATTGAGAAATATCCCAGGCCAAACACGGTTTCTATGATCTATAGTTTTCTTGGTTATGTCAGATATTATCTATGCTTTATGAATAATTTCTCATAGATTTCAAATCCACTCACCATGTTAATTTAGAAGGGATCTAAGTTCCTTTGGACAAATGAATGTAAGGAAACTTTCAAGGAACTAAAGAGAAGGTTAGTCAGTGCACCTGTGCTTATGTTACCCTATAGTGGGAAAGGGTTTTTAATATATATTGATATATCAAAGCAGTGATTAGGATTAATTATCATGCATAATGATATGGTTATAGCTTATGCCTCATGATAACTAGAAGTTCATGAGAAAGATTACCCAACTACTGATTTGGAGTTAGATGTGGTAAGTTTTTAATTGGAGATATAGAGGCATTATATTTATATAGAAAAGAGTAATATATATACAGATCATAAAATATTAAATTATATATTCACTTGAAGATATTTTAATATTCACTAAAGAAGTTGGACAGAGCATATTCAAGATTATAACTACTCAAAACATTACCACCCTGGGAAAGAGAGCCATGTGGCTAATGATTTAAGAATTAAGGATCATACTAGATTATCTATGATGAGGATCATAGACGATCCAATGTTTATGGATTTTTAAAGTATAAATCTAAAAATATTGATGGAAAGGAATAAATATTGTCTTTTTCAAAATAATTTTCAACTATATATCCATGAGATTATTAAATAGGAAAACAAATAAGATGTGAAATAGTATAATAAGTTTAGAAATGGTCTTGGATTAATCCTTTATTGTTATGTAATGATAAGTCTTAGGAATTTTTTATGTTTTTTCATATTCTATTTGTAGAAGGAGTTGTTAGAAGAGGCTCATAGCTCTTCATTTTCTATTCATCCCGGAAGTACGAGATGTATAAATATTTGAAAGAGTATTTCTGGTGTGACAACATGAAGAGGGATATTATAGAATATTTAACTTGGTGCATAGTATGTAATAAAGTTAAGGATTATAAAAAAAAACTTCTAATGGTACGTTAAAACCATTACCCATACCATAATGGAAATGGGAAAAATCACCATGGATTTTTTTATCGAACTTCAAAAAACATCTAAATGGAATAATGCTATTTTGGTTATCGTCGATATCCATAAAAAGTTAGTACACTTCATTACTATCAGATAAGACTGGTATCTTGATAAAATTTCTATAATATACATTAAATAAGTGTTAAGGTTTCATAGAATACCACATTCTATTATCATTGATCTGGATCCATGGTATACCTCAAAGTTCATGATTAGTCTTCAGTAATCTTTATATACAAAGTTCAGTTTTAGAAATTCATATTTTAATTAGATAAATGGTAGGTTTAAGAGAAGAATCCCAACTATATAGGATATTTTGAGGTCTTGTTCTCTATAATTCAAATGTTTTTGGGATCAACACCTTCCTTTAGATGAGTTTTATTACAATAATAGCTTACACTCTAGATTTCTGATGGATTCATATGAATCCCTATTTGGAAACAAGTTTGGAACTCTAATGTGATAGAATAAAGTTGGAGAAAGAAATATATTGGTACTTGGTCAATCTGAATAAATTGTAAAGAAGGTGAGATTCATTCGACAATATATAATGGTAGCACAAAGTTGATAGAAAAGATATACTCATAATCGTCGGTGAGATCTGGAGTTTGAAGTTGTTAAAAATTTATTTCTATGAATTTCTCTATGGAATAAGGTTTTGGTATTTAAAAACGAATTGAAATTTGATCTATATGTATATTAGACCCTCCAACACTCTTGATCAAGTAGGGATGGTAGCTTATCACTTGACACTTCCACTAAACCTCTCATGTTAATGATATATTCCATGTATCTCTCCTGAGGAAAAGCATATATAATACTTCAAAATTAATAAACTTATAGTTTACACCACAAGTTAAGTATCTTTATTATTAAGAAAATCAATTATATGTCTTGTATCATATAGATAAAGTGCTACAAAAAAACCACTCGCCCGATCAAAGTTTTGTGGTGAAACCACCAATCAGAGGTAGCTACATTAGAAACTATAGATATGATGCGGAAGAAGTATCCTCAATTTTTTGTATTAGAGTAATGATATTTTGAAGGTGAATTTATTTTTAAGTGGGGTATAATGTAACACCCTAATATTTTATGAAATATCTTTTTCCAAATAAATAAAACTTAATCAATATGTTTCATTACAAGGAACACTGAGTTTAAACAATCCATGATATACTATTAAAATATTATTAATTAATGTGATTTTTATCGCCTAACCAATGGATTGGTGTCTGTGAATAAGAATAACTAATTATTAAAAATGTATGGTTTACACAAGTATAAAATAAATTCATTGGTTTTTAATTTATTATAAATTAAAATAAAAAAACATCATCTAATATTATTTTGAAAAGGTGTTTTTATGTGAGTAATGTGTTTTTATATTAATAAATTAAATTGTTCACTATTGTAGAATGTTATTAAATAAGTTAATATATTTTATATTCAATTAAAAAAATTATCATTAATATATTATTTTCCTCAGCATGGGACAAAAATAAATCCAATTTTATACTTAAAATGTATTTTTCTAAAAATTGATTTCACTGTGTTTTACAAACTTATTTTATAATTCATTTTTTACACTATTAAAATTTTCTTTTCAAAAATAAAAAATTAATATTTGAAATCAACATGTAAAAATTATCTTACCATATATTTTAGATAATTTTATGAAAGATTAATTTTATGATGAATAGTAAATAATATTTATTTTTATTAAAAAAATTAATTTAATGAATTTAATATGTTATATTTTTTCAAATGTTTTGAAAAGTAAAATTTTTCCATTTATTTTTTTAATAATCCAATTTAGATAGTTGGAATAAATTTTATATTGAAATTTAATATAAAAATGTTTTATACTTAAGAAAACTTTTTCTTTGGAAAACCACTTTTTCATCACAACTATGGGTTTAATTTTAAATTAAATTATGAAGATTATTCGAATTTAATTTGATAAAATGGATTTTATCATTTTAATTATAGTAATTAATATTATATAATATGGTCAACTTAATTTTTTCCATAATTAATAGTAAAAATAGAGAGAATCAATTATTGTGTTTAAGGTTAAAATAGGTTTACCGGGGGTTAAACTAAAATAGTAAGGGTTAAAATAACCGAAATCATATCTAAATTCTATTTTATGGACATATTTAGAACCTAGATCATATAACTTTCATTAATGGTCTATTTTGAATCCATTTTTCCAGGAAATTGATTTGAAATTATTGTCGAATTTTTAAAAATTAGAAGTGTTCAACACACCTCAATTTTAAAAGGGCACCCCTCTCCTCTCCTCTACACACATCAAGAGAATATTTTATTTAGAAAATAACTTCTAAATCCCTTACTTACATCCCTTAAAATTACCTAAATTCCATTTTTGGATCATAAAACTGTCCTAGGAAGCCTTCAAGTGTAAACCTAAATAGGTTGTCTAAGGCAAAGGTATAGTTATTAACCATGATTTAACAATTTATTTATTATTATACCTCCTTAAAATATTATACAACTATGATCAAATAATAACAATAGTATCTTACATATAATAATATTTTATTATGTTATTTTAATAACCTATATTCAAATCCACTTCTACCAAATTGGAAATGAAGCTTTCGATCGTGTGTATGACCGACTACCGTCTCGCAAACTGATTTAATTCATTTTCCATCACCACCTCTCACAACTAGATATAATGATGTATTTAATATATATATATATATATATATTATTCATGAATTTATTATTCTTTGTGAATTATAATATCATATCAACCTTCTTACTTTCAAATTTGTTTTGAAAATGATAACATTTCTCATGTGTACATGTGGATTACCACCTTCATGAAGTAATATTTATTTTTCATTTACAATTTAAATAAATGGTAATAAAGATATATTTAATGAATATATATGATATATATTATATAATAATTATTATGTAAATGTAAATTAATATTTACCATTCTTTTGTTTTATCTATTCAAAAATGAATATACTGTTCATGTGTACGTACGACCTACCATATTCATGAACGGTGTAATTCATTTTTATATCTATAAATTTTATATATGACTATAAATTTTTTATATAATTAATATGTGTGATATTTATATCCTGATTTACATTTTTTAACTTATGTAACCATGATAAAAATACAAGGATCAAAACTACCTAACCAAAATATACATGAAAAAATGAAGCAATTATCAACCAGAATAGTGATTTTAATAATGCATTATTAATAAACGTGTAATAAAAGGTAATAAGTAAATAATATATGGTATTATATATATTATTATTGTTCTATAATATATTTATAATAAACATGTACTTATTATATAGTAGGTTCAAACATGTATGAAGAAAGTTGATAATTAAGGTAAGGGATTTTCATCTCACTTTTATTTTTGTGAGGAACATGCCATATTCACCGCCTGTTTCCTTTATATGGTGTATATAGTACCCATTAATATATATTATTATTAATATATAAATTTTTGGGATTTAAATGTCCATATAATTTTATTATTTTCATGTGTCATACGATTCTGAAGCTACCAAAGTGGTAAGGGTTTTATGTTACAATCTCATTGTTTATCAGGATTGTTTATGATTATGTTTTCGATGATGAAATGTTATAATCTATATATAAATTAATTCATTAATTTTATTATCCTTTTTTTATTTCTATATAATACATGTTTTCCTTTGATTTTCCTCTCTTTAAGAACTAAATTGACTAAAATAATTATTTAATGAAAATAGACTTTATTTCTATCTTTGATCGAAAATCCATTTTCTTCGATGTTTTTTTAAACTATTTAAATAATGTTTTCTATACTCTAAAATGGTCATTTAAAGTAAATTTTACCCATTTTTTAATTTAAATAAATGGTTCACAAATAATATTCTTTTCATTTCTTAAATGAGTTACTTTTTCCTTTTTGTCAAAAATTTGAAAGGAATCTTTATTTTAGCTTATACGGTAGAAACATAATTTCTCACTGTCATCACCAATCAATGATTTTAAGATTAATTTATATGTTTCCAATTTTATTTTCAATGAAAAAATATTTTTACAATTTTTTCTTAATTTTTAGTTTTAAAAAGGTAATTTTCAAATTGGAAAGGTTATTTTCTTCATGAAATGCTCAATAATATTTTAATGGAATTTTTATCTATGATAAAATCCTTTGAAAAAAAATTGAATTCAGTGGGAATATGATCCAAATATACCATCCTTATTCTTTATCTAAATGGTTTATGATTATGATTATGACATTTTTTAAAAACCCATTTATTTTCAGGTTTTATCCTATGTTGAATTGATGGATTATTTTTGGAACTCATTTTCATCGCATGGGTTATGATGTGATCAAATGAAGAATGTTTTATAATATTGTGGTACACATATGTATGGATTTAATTATGTGTTTGGTTGGACTATAATTAAATATCCCTCTAATTATTTGGGAAAATTATTATATCTCATGACATAATTTTGGGAAACAAGTTGACATGTTTATTTGTTATGGGAAATAAGTTAATGTGATTTATCTGATATATAAAATAAGTTGATGTTCTTGATCTTCTATATGAAACAAGTATATGTGATTGATACACTATATGAAATAAGTAGATGTGTTTGATACATTATAAGAAACAAGTCGATGTGCTTGATCCACTATAAGAAATAGGTGTTGATTCCTGATCTGTTATGATTTGATGGTCTCAGTAGTTAACATTAACATATGAAATGGTTTATATACTTATAATGGTGCCACACTTTTATGATTGGAAATTATAGTTTGTGATTAATTTATGATTATTTCTCACTCTTTTGTATTCATGTATTTTTAAATGATAAATATTTACAGATTGACTCATATTTTTTATCTTTGATAGATTGGGTATGAAATTTGTAAGTTATGTTAATGATATCATACCCTTATGCTTAAATTATGCTTTCATAAGATCATCAATTGATATCTCTCATGTTTTCCCTTACTGAGCATCTGATATCACCCTTTCCATTATTTCCTTTCCCTATGTTATTAATAAAGGTTTTAACTAGGATATGTCTATGAATAGTACTAAATAAAGAGATCTTTGTTAGATATGTTCAAGAACATTCATGAAATAAAAATATTGTTTATCTAGTCTCTAAATAGATTAAACATCTATGAGCATTGTGTTTGTATTTAAAAAATTTAATGAATATTTATCAAAAAATATGTAATATTTATATATTAAATATTTCATCTCAATTTATGGATTATAATTTTCCATAGGTAATACATGGTTTCATGTACCTTTGCTGTAATGTTTCACTGTAAATGAATAAAGTGTCATTATTTTGATTGATATCTTATTTGCCTAATTTTTCAATCAAGATTAAATATTTTAATATAAAAATATATATATTTTTAATGATATACATAAAGATTAAGGATATAAAATTAATTGTATAACTAAGGGTATTACAACCCCCTATAAATAAATTGCATCCTCACAATTTTTATGAGTACTCACTATTGAAATAATAATAATTAAGGGTATGAATCGAGATATAATTTATAACTCACTATCATGGGTAATAATATAAAACTAATATTTTCGTTTATGAAAAAAACATATTTATATTCTCAACCATTTGTTCCAAATATATATCCTTGGATATCTATATGTCTTATGATTTACTAGAGACATGTCTTTCAAAACGTTATTTCCAGGATCTTATTTCCAACCAAATACAAAGACCAAAATAGTTACGATAATATACAATAAAATAAAATTATATGATAAAATAAATATTAAAACTCAATCATAAGATGCATTATCCTATAACACCTTCGTTTTAACCTATGATATTTTCAGTTAAACTATGATATAATTGGATCAACCTATAACCCCGTCAGTTTAACCTAGGTTGTCCATGGTTATTTCCTATTAGGTTCTCTAACACAACTAGTTATATATTATATCTCTAGATTTCATTTAAATCCTTTATAACAGTTAATTAATTTCTTGTGAATTATCTAAATCATATTCCCCTAGCAGTGTCAAACATGGTGTGCAATTAGGCCCACTTGTTATGAATAGAGTGAAGATCGAGTTAATACAAAACAAATCTATTCCAAGTATTATTACCCCTATGTATAGCCATTCTAGATCCTGCATACATGTTTTTTATATAAATAGGAATTCCATTACTAATAAGTCACACACTCTTCTTTACAAATATTTTATGATTTTTTTCTTATACTTAGACTTATCTTTATGGTTTTCACTAATTTATTATAGTCTTAATTTATAATAACGGTAAAATAAAGGTCTTTATTACTATATCATAAACTAAAAAATCATGGAAACCTATACTCCCAAAATAAAACATAACTTTTATCCATAAATAATATAAAATCACATACCAATTAATATATACATTAATAATTTGTACTCTAATAACATATTAATATTTTACAAAATAACATGAATTTTCATGACATCAAATCACATACCAACCCTATGGGTTAACTATATATTTATTATGTACTCCTAAAGTCCTCTAAAGTTATATAAATTGTACCTTGATAGCAATTATTATGCCCCAAAACTACACTTCTATATCTACAACTAATAAACATATTCTTTACATACCAACTTTGAAACCAATTGAAATTACCCAAACATGACCATCCAAAATTATAATATCAACAAAAAAACTATTCAGTCACCTACACACCCAAAACCTTTTAAGTTTAAAGTTTTAGAGTTTGAAAAATACTTTATCTAAAAAAATTCATATATTTACCATCTGATGGTATTTTTTCATTAAACCAATGATTATTTATTTTATAATAATTCTTATAAATTTCCTAATAAATTATCCAAATATGATACTCATCTAGAAATATCATACTTAATACTCAAATTCATATCTTTTTCAAAAGTTAAACATAAAAATTTTGAACTCATATACTCAATAGTGGGTAGCATACAACTGAAATAACAATGGAAGAGATAAGGAATAAATAATATGGTATGAATAAATAATTACATATAATTACATATAATCAATTAATGATTTTAGCGCCCCGAATATTTCAAAACATTATAAATAAAAACTGTTTGTTTAATTCCATTAAATTTTTCTCCTTTTAACCAAAAAAATATAAAAGATAAAGCATGGAAATTCTTATTAAATAACTTAACACCGAAGTGTCTTACAAAATTCTGATTTTACAAAGAAGGCTCACTAAACAAAATTCCTAATAAAAACACTAGTAAGATCACTGGAAGGCTACCCAAGATAAAAACAATCCCAACAACATAATATGGATCATTAGGACCCATCATGAGCACCAGAATAGTTAGTGTCACCGCGGCTATGCTGAGTACCAGTGGGATGATGAGAACCATTCTCCATCCTAAGAAACTAAGACACCCCAAGTTTTGGATTTATAGGGCACTTATGTGACCGTTAGAAATACTTATAGCTATTGGAATTCAAATGAAGTGATCGTTGGAGTTTTTGTCTAATAATATTTAGTGTTTAATTAAATAGATATGGTAATAATTTAAATTCAGTTTCTTATAAATAAGAACAGAAAATTTATATTGTGTAAAGTTTAAAATAATTAATTTATTCTTTCTGAATTTATTAATTAATAGAATATTTTTAATTCTAAATATGCTAAAATATGAATATAACTAATTTATTAATTGTTCTTCAAATATGGTATATATACATATATATATATATATAATCATAATCATATTATAATACTATAATCTTATATATAACAGTTTAATAAATCAAATGTATTATTTCGCTTAAAATAAGTGTTATTTTCATTATAAATATCATTCATGATTTTCAATATTTTGTACCAATTATGATAATTATTATTAAGTTGATATATTTTCAAATTACTAATTTAATTTATAACGATTTAATTATATAATATGACATATATATATAATTGTTTTATAGATAAACTTGAAAATTGAATAAATATATTTTCATAATTAGAATTTTGTTTGATTTATAAATGTATATGTTTATGTTTATGTATTTTGTGATATGATATATAAATATATAATAGATAAATTATTTTTATAATTAATAATAATTTTAACTAATATAAGTAATAATAATAATGTGTAAATATTTTATAAATAATAACAAGTACATTTTATTTGTTTCGAATTAGTTTAATTATAATTTGTTTTTAAAATTATATTGTGATTTATATATATATATAATAAATATATAAATGAGTTTAATAATTAAAGTAATAAAACATTACTTTGTAAAGTATTGATATTTTATATAGCATTGACTTATTAATAGGATATAATAATTATTAACATTAAATAATAAGAATAAAGATAAAGTATAATAATATTTAAAATATTATAATAATATGGTTTGATTGAAGAAGGTTATCCCGTATGGGATTTAGGGTGAACCCGGTTAGGGTTAGCGCAGAAAAAAATAATAATAAAAAAACAATAAAAAATGGAAATAAAAACCAGATTTAAGAAATAAAAAAATAAAAATATCAAGAGGAGGGGGACGTCTTCCTCATCGCGCTGCAACCCAGGTGCGGCGTCACCCAAACCCGCGATGCCTTGCTGTCGGCCACCTGAGCACCTCCCCACCATGCCGACGCCTCTCATCGTCTTCCCCATCAAGCCAACTAGCAGCTCTCAGTTCTTCCCGACCTCTAGTGGCGTCAGCAAACCAGTGTCATCCTCGTCACCGCCTCTCCCTCTCCACTGTTACTCTTCGGCCCTTGCTCACCCATCACCTTCCAATGGTTCCTTTTGGCCCCACCTTTCCATGAACCTACCCCACTTTTTCCTCAACGTTTTTCCTCCTGATTCAAGGTCCTCAGATAAATTTATATAGAATATATATATATATATATTCATTATTCTTTATCCAACTCAAATTCTTGTCTTTCCCCTCGGTAGTCAAGTTGAGGGACACTCATGAAGCTTGAACTGAGACCTCTTGGTCTTTATAAAGTTTCCCCATTTCAAATGAACCCTACAGGTTCATCTTCTCCGTTTCTCCCTCAAGCTTCTCAGGATCTCCAGAAAACTCCTCTCTTCCAGTCCGACTCACCTCCTCCTTTTCAGTAAGGGGCATTTTTTTACCTATTTAGTTTTGCAAACCGATTATATATGTGCTTTGTGTATAATTGGATATACAATATGTATATATATTTATATATATACATTCAGTATTGAATCATTCTTCTCTTCCAAGCAGGGTGTGAAGGATCGTTTTCAAGCGGTTTTATTCATCAAACCCCTATTTTACATTTTTGTATATACAATATATATATATATATGTATATTTTTAGTGTATATAATTATGTAAACACCTTAAAACCCTTCCTGATTAAGGGTTTCCAGGGAGGTTGTTTATGTTTTGTGAAATACAATAATTTATGTGGGGTTAGTTTTGAAAGGCTTCCATTATATGTCTTATATGTATATATTTTCAGGTGTATAAATATACATATATATATATATGTGTATGTATGTATATAACCCCAACCCAAATCTATTTTAATATTTTCAAATACACCAGTACGATATACAAAGGATAATATACACATAAAGGGTATTTCGAATTTACATATATTATGCAAATCAACTTTTTTTTAAAATTTGTATATATAGGTGTATAATTATGTATTTATGTTTTCCAAAACAATCAATTATGACTTTCAACACATGAATACTTACCCTTAAGTAATATTTTAAGTGCGAACTAAGTTTAGGGTTTTAAATTGAATTATGTTTATAATACTTAAGTGTATTCATGTATACATATTTATGTAACACCATCCAAATCTATTTAATACTTTTTAAAATATTTTTTCCTGGCCTCAAGTAATGTTTTAGATGCAAAATTTCATTTGGGTTCAATTGGAATTATATTTAGTGTGCAAAACCCTAAATTTCATATATGTATGCACTTTCAGTCACACATGTTATAAACCCTACATGTTTTGGTATTCATTCATGTGGATTTATTAATTAAATATTTAGTTGAAATATTTATTAAATGTAAGATGTTAATAAATATTATTCGGTTATAAAAATACTAAATATGTACGTCTCCTGTACATATGGTTGTGTAAATATTTTTATATGTATAATTTCCCAAAACCCTATTTCCAAGTAATGAATATCAGAATTCAATTAATTCTTTTAATAAAAACAATGCATGTAAGACCTTAATGAATGCAAAATTTAGTGGTTAATCCAAAATTTGATTATGTCAAACCTGCGTTGATTATATTAGCTCTGTTGTGATTTGAAATTATTTTGTTAAGGATAGAAGGATTTGAGGAATTATGTTTTTTTCCATTAAATGTTTATTACATAATGAACCCCCCTACAGTTATTGTTATTAGTTAATCAAATTGTGATTTGGTCTAATTGCATGTTCACTAGGACTTTTATCAGTATGCCTTATATTAAATGTGCATGAAATAGGGAATTTAAACTAATAAGTTATTATTTCATGTGACAAACCCTAATCACCCGTCATTTTATGTGTTATCTTATGTGCAAAGAATGTTTACCATACTATTTATGCCTTTGATTATTTATTGTCATATCCTCAATGTTATGTCAATGTGTAAATCAACTACTTCAGAACAAGCTGATTAATTCTTATGAAAGTATATATATATATATATATGTATGTATGTATGTACATTTGAATATGTATATGCATTACTTATGTATCAAATGTTGTTTAAAAGTTTTAATATATGAAAACCCAGTGCAAATGTATACATATTTAATGGAATCTTGAAAACGCTTTCAGAAAACCTGACTCTCATGTGTGGTAGATAGGAAGGGACTGGGCATGGATCCAACATGGCCTGTCATTAGTCGATCAGTCTCAGAACTAGTTATTTTGTTTTCAGAAGCATACCTAATGTTTTCAGAAAAACATTGGAGTATTTTTGGGTAATTTAATTTAGAAATTAAATATTCAAAGTGGTATAGGACACCTTGAATATCATACCTTATTGACATATGAGGAATGTATTGGACTACCGGGTTGGGTTCTGGTTAAAAGAAATCCCTCCAGGTTGGGGACTGGTTAAAGTAAGCCCTCCGGGTTGGAGACCAGTAAAAGTAAGCTCCTCGATGCATCGATTGTTCTCGAGACAGTCAGACTGGGTTTTTACCCTTAGGTCATGGCACGAGGCCTTGACATTCAAACATGAATCCAGCATTATATGTTTCCTCACTATGTTTCAGTATATGACCAACCAAGTGATTATTTTTACTAGAGAAATATCCCTGGTTATAGAACCAATACCTATGAGTATGAGATTAAAGTGCACATGGAATATGATGAGACTGTAATGATACATAATCAGTTTTCCTCTCCATAATTTTAAGGCAAATATTGGCATTACATTTATCATGATATATTGTGCATTTTTATAAGGTGTAGTGAAACTATTTATGCACAACTCTAATAATTTTCATGCTTAGTAGTACTTGCATAACTTGCATGTTATGTTTATTTTTACTTAGTAGAATTCATGCACATTTTTAAAAACATGCTTACTTTGTACATTTAGTAGATTTCAGTTAAATGTTCAAACACTTCTGTATGAAATGCTTTAATTGTTTTATAGCAACCTTAGAAATGTTGTGACATTTTCCTTTAAGGAATCATTTTTAAGTATGTGAAAGTATTTTCAAAGGTAGTTTTCAAAAAAAAACTGTATTTATGTACTTTAAAAACCACTTATTGAGTATTTCAATTCTCACCCTACATTTTTAATGAAAAATTTTCAGGTAATAGTCATGTCTTCAATGAAGTTTTCAGAATGCAGCAGGTTTTCCAAGAACCTAAACCTCATGAGCCTCTTTAGTTTTGGGACATGATGTTTTATCTGTAAATGTTTGTAAAGAAAATGCGGTACATCATGTCTCATGGGCACTAGCTCTGGGCACTCGAGGATAGGTCCTTACAGTTGGTATCAGAGGATAGGTCCAGAAAATTTTGGAAAAACCAAATAATTTAGCTACAACTGAACCTTTCTAAGAGGTTTTATTATAATTTTCAGATGGCATACGAAAGATCACTAACATGTCTTTTGTCCCTTCCCACTGAAATCATTGAGACTATAATCGTTAAGTCGTGTATGGAAGACTATGAACCCTTTGGGAACCTCTGACTATCCTGCAAGCTTCTTTACCAAGTGTTGAACAACTCAAATATCCTTCGACTCTTCTGAGGATCAAGTCATGTTTACTATTGTATAATTTATGCAAAACTTGAGTAAAATATGCGTAGGGGGAAATATGATGAAGGTATTTTACTATGTTTTACCCTATCATCAAACTATCTGGCTAAAAGGGTTTTCCAGGAAGTTGTAGAGGAGGGAAATCTCAATGAAGCCTATTTTTTTCAAGTCTTGAGTTTCAGTCTGTATGGGAGACTCTTTGACATCAAACCCCTAAACTTTGAGGTAGTACGATGAATCTGTAGGGACCAAGATCATTTGGATATCATTGAGCTTTACACCACTCATTCCTCTATCTGGAAGCCCAATTGTTTTATACGGAAGTTTAACCTCACTTGCCCAAGGTATGTCTGGACAAGAGAGATCGAGGAACTAGGAACCACCCTGGGAATAGAGTTGAGGACATCAGTGAACTGGTTACAGAGATGGGCTCTATAAATGTACAACCTAGTTTCTTTATGTTATTTTCCTTTTTAGTTATTAAATCCTTGAGTGTTTGAGTAAGGACATCACTAAGGATGTCAGGGAGGTTGTGTCGGTGAGTCAGTAGAAGTTTATACGATAGACTCAGGCATTGATGTATAGACTTATGTGTTATTCAAATATTATATGTTTTCCTTTCCTGCCTTTACTTTATCTAAACTGTTAAGTAAATTCTCATGAATGTGTTTTCAGATGGTTGGACAAACAAATATCTCATCCTTTCCTGTTGAAGTTTTAGAGGAAATCTTAATTAGGACGTGCACCGTGGACTATCCCTCTTTTCTCCATCTGCGAGGATCATGTCATCAAATGATTAATTTATCCAACAGCCATGAAATTCTTCATTTTTGTCAAGGGGATGACCATGTATTCCAACTCATCGCCACTACCCAACTCCCTTATTATAGGCGAAGGGGGAGATACTTTGAAGGTCTTTTTCGATGTTTCACTCTGGCACAGAATTTTTCTGCCAGAGAATGTTTCCTAGTAACTGCCCAAGATGCGAACCACAGAGCAGCCTTCATGTACCAGATTCTAAACCTCGGTTTGTTCAATCTCATGGTTCCAATGGGATATCTTGAGCGTGATGTAGTTAGGTGGAGCACTAGAGAATATGTCCATTCAGACATCCCCTATTTTATTACTGCTCGATCCTCCCTATGGAAACCTGTGTGTAGAACACATGAGCAGGAGTTCAAGACATACTGCTCAAGGTGTATCTGGGCCAATAAATCAGAGGAACTGAGTACCAACATGGGTATTCTGTTGATCGAGCCAAATCTCCCATTTTGGTGATGCTGATCTTATGGGGGTTTTATTTTTCAGTTTATGAATAGAATTGTGAGGGTGCAATTATTTGAAGGGGGAATAATGTAACACCCCGAATATTTCAAAACCTTATAAATAGAAATTGTGTGTTTAATGCCATTAATGTTTTCTCCTTTTAACCAACAGAATTTAAAAGATAAAACATGGGACTTCTTATTTAAGAACTTAACACCAAAGTGTCTTACAACATTCTGAGTTTACAAGGAAGGATCACTAACCAAAAATGCCTAATAAAAACCCTATTAAGATCACTGGAAGGCTACCCAAGATAAAAATAATCCCAACAACATAATATGGATCATTAGGACCCATCATGAGCATCAGAATAGCTAGTGCCACCATGGCCGTGCTGAGTACTAGTGGGATGATGAGAACCATTCTCTTTCCTAAGAAACGAAGACACCCCATGTTTTGAATTTATAGGGAACTTATATGTCTGTTAGAAATACATATAGTAATTTTAATTCAAATGAAGTGACTGTTGGAGTTTTTTTCTAATGATCTTTAGTGTTTAATTAAATGGATATAGTAATAATTTAAAGACAGTTTCTTGTAAATAAGAACAGAAAATTTATATTGTGTACATTTTAAAATAATTAATTTATTATTTCTGAATTTATTAAGTAATAGAATATTTTTAACAATAAATATACTAAAATATGAATATAACTAATTTATTACTTGTTCTTAAAATATGGTATATATAGACACACATATATATATGCATAAGCATATTATAATACTATAATCTTATATATAACGTTTTAATAAATCAAATGTATTATTTCGCTTAAAATAAATGTTATTTTCATTATAAATAGAATTCATGAATTTCAATATTTTGTACCAATTATGATAATTATTATTAAGTTGATATATTTTCAAATTAATAATTTAATTTATAACGATTTAATTATATAATATGACATATATATATATAATGGTTTTATAAATAAACTTGAAAATTGAATAAATATATTTTCATAATTATAATTTTGTTTGATATATAAATGCATATGTATATTTTTATGTATTTTGTGATATGATACATAAATACAAAATAGACAAATTATTTTTATAATTAATAATACTTTTAAATAATATAAGTAATAATAATAATATGTAAATATTTTATAAATAATAACAAGTACATTTTATTTGTTTCAAATTAGTTTAATTATAATTTGTTTTTAAAATTATATTGTGATATATATATATAAGAAATATATAAGTGAGTTTAATAATTAAAGTAATAAAAATTTACTTTGTAAAGTATTGATATTTTATATAACTTTGACTTATTAATAGGATATAATAATGATTAATATCAAATAATAAGAATAAAGACAATGTATAATAATATTAACAATATTATAATAATATGGGTTGATTGAAGAAGGTAATCCTGTATGGGATTTCGGGGGAACCCAGTTAGGGTTAGCGTGGACCAAAAAAAATAATAAAACAATAAAAAAATGGAAAGAAAAACCGGATTTAAGAAATAAAAAAAATAAAAATATAAAAAGGAGGGGGCCGTCTTCCTCCTCTCTCTGCAACCCAGGGGCGGCGTCACCCAAACCCATGAAGCTTTGCCGTCGGCCGCCCGAGCACCTCCCCACCATTCCGACGCCTCACGTCGTCTTCCCCACCAAGCCAACCAGTGGCTCCCAGTTCTTCCCAACCTCCAGCGGCGTCAGTAAACCAGCATTGTCCCCGTCACCACCTCTCCCTCTCCATTGTTCCTCTTCGGCCCGTGCTAACCCATCACCTTCCAAGGTTTCCTTTTGGCCTCACCTTTCCATGAACCTACCCCACTTTTTCCTCAACACTTGTCCACCATATTTAAGGTCCTCTGATAAATTTATATAGAATATTTTTTTTGCATTATTGTTTACCCAACTCCAATGCTTGTCTTTTCCCTCACTATTCAAGTAGTGGGACCCTCGTGAAGCTTGAACTGAGACCTCTTGGTATTTTTAAAGTTCCCCCATTTCAAATGAACCCTATGGATTCATATTCTCTGTTTCTCTCTCAAACTTCTCAGGATCTCCAGAAAACTCCTCTTTGCCAGTCCGACTCTCCTCCTCCTCCTTTTTAGTAAGGGACGTTTTTTACCTATTTCTTTTTGCAAACCGATTATGTATATTCTTTGTGTATAATCAGATATAAAATATGTATATATATTTATATATATAAATTCATTATTGGATCGTTCTTCTCTTCCAAGCAGTGTGTAAGGGATCATTTTCATGCGGTTTTATTCATCAAACCACTCTTTTACATTTCTATATATAAAATATATATATATATACATATTTATGTATATTTTCTGTATATAATTATGTAAACACCTTAAAACCCTTCCTGATTAAGGGTTTCGAGGGAGGTTGTTTATGTTTTGTGAACTCGAATAATTTATGCGGGGTTAATTTTAAAAGGCTTCAATTATATGTCTTATATGTATATATTTTCGGGTGTATAAGTATATATATATATGTATGTATGTATGTATGTATGTATGTATGTATGTATGTATGTATGTATGTATGTATATAACCCCAACCCAAATCTATTTTAAGATTTTAAAATAAACTATTAGGATATACAAAGTACTATATACACATAAAGGGTATTTCGAATTTACTTATATTATAAAAATCCCCTTTTTGTAAACTTTGTATATATAGGTGAATAATTATGTAATTATGTTTTCCAAAACAATCGATTATGACTTTCAAGAGATGAATACTAACTCTTAATTAATATTTTATGTGTGAACTACGTTCAGGGTTTTAAATGGAATTATGTTTCTAAAACTTAAGTGTATTCATGTATACATATTTATGTAACACCATCCAAATCTATTTTATAATTTTTGTTTTCCAAGCCTTAAGTAATGTTTTGATTCAAAATGTCATTTGGGTTCAATTGGAATTATATTTACTGTGCAAAACCCTAAATTTAATATATGTGTGCACTTTCGGTCACACATGTTATAAACCCTACATGTTTTGGTCTTAATTCAAGTTTATTTATTAATTAAATATTTAGTGGAAATATTTATTACATTTAAGATATTAATAAATATTATTTGGTTATGAAAATACTAAATATATACATCTCTTGTACATACGGTTGTGTAAATATTTTTATATGTATAATTTCCCAAAACCCTATTTCCAAGTAATGAATATCAGAATTCAATTAATGCTTTTAATACAAACAATGCATGTAAGACCTTAATGAATGATAAATTTAGGGGTTAATCCAAAATGTTCCTATGTCAAACCTGCATTGATTATATTAGCTCCGTTGTGATTTGAAATGATTTTGTTAAGTATAGAAGGATTTGGGGAATTGTGTTTTTTTACCATTAAATGTTTATTACATAATGAACCCCCCTGAAGTTATTGTTATTAATTAATCAAATTGTCATTTGGTCTAATTGCATATTCACTGGGACTTTTATCAGTATGAGTTATATTAAATGTGAAAGAAATAGGGACTTTAAACTAAGAAGTTATCATTTCATGTGAAAAACCCTAATCACCCATAATTTTATGTGTTATCTTATGTGAAAATAATGATTACCATACTGTGTATGCCTTTGATTATTTATTGCCATAACTTAAATGTTATGTCAATGTGTAAATCGAGTAATTTAGAACAAGCAAATAAATTCTTATGAAAGTATATATATATATATATATGTATATATGTGTAAATATGTATATGAATTACTTATGTATCAAATGTTGTTTACAATTTTTAATATATGAAAAACCAATGCAAATGTATACCTATTTAATGCAAGCTTAAAATGTTTTCAGAAAAACTGACTCTCGAGTGTGGTAGACAGGAAGGGATTGGGTGTGGATCCATCATGGCCTATCATTAGTCGAGTTGTCTCAGAACTAGTTATTTTGTTTACAAAAGCTTGCCTAATGTTTTCAGAAAAACACCGGAGTATTTTTGGGTAACATAATTTGGAAATTAAATATTCAAAGTGGTATGGGACACCTTGAATATCAGATCTTATTGACATATGAGGAATGTATTGGACTACCGGGTTGGAGTCCGGTTAAGAGAAATCCCCCCAGGTTGGGGACTGGTTAAAGTAAGCCCTCAGGGTTGGAGACTGGTAAAAGTAAGCTCCTCGATGCACCGATAGTTCTCGATAAAGTCAGATTGGGTTTTTACCCTTAGGTCATGGCACATGGCCTTGACATTCAGACATGAGTCTGGCATTATAAGTTTCCTCACTAGGTTTCAGTATATGACCAACCAAGTGATTATTTCGACTAGAAAAATATCCCTCGTTATTAAACCATTACCTATGAGTATGAGATTAAAGTGCACATGGCATATGATGAGACAATAATGATGAATAATCAGTTTCCCTTTCCATAATTTTAATGCAAATATTTTCATTACATTTATCATTATATATTGTGCATTTTTATAAGGTGTAGTTAAACTATTTATGCACAACTCTGATAATGTTCATTCTTAGTAGTACTTGCATACCTTGCATGTTATTTTTATTTTTACTTAGTATAATTCATGCACTTTTTTACAAACATGCTTTCTTTGTACATTTAGTAGATTTCAGTTAAATGTTCAAACACTTGTGTATGAAATGCATTAACTTTTTTTATAGGAACCTTAGAAATGTTGTGACATTTTCCTTTAAGGAATTATTTTTAAGTATGTGAAAGTATTTTAAAAGGTAGTTTTCAAAAAAAAACTGTATTTATGTACTTTGAAAACCCCTTACTGAGTATTTCAATGCTCACCTTACATTTGAAATGAAACTTTTTTAGGTAACCGTCATGTCATCAATGAAGTTTTCATAATGCAGTTAGTTTTCCCAGAACCTAAACCTCATGAGCCTCTGTAATTTTGGGACATGATGTTTTATTTGTAAATGTTTGTAATAAAATTGTGGTACATCATGTTTCATGGGCACCGGCTTCGGGCACTCGGGGGCTGGGTCTTTACAATGATCTTGTTATACATCCACGAATAACATTGTAATGTAAATAATTAGAAAGATAATAATAATTTATTTCAGAGTGACATAATGCACAATCCCAAACATAATTATCTTACAATCAATACATTGTGAAAATAAATCTCACATATTGTTGAGGCCTCATGATAATATATCATGCAAAAAAATATAAGGTTTACCCAAGTACTCAATCTAGTTTATCTCTCAAGACTCATTAATGCATCAAGGGGATAAATAATTTTGGGCCCCACCATCACTAAATAAATCCAATGCTTTCATCATATGAATATAATTAATAAACAATGCACAATCAACAAGCCTTAATAATCAATAATTATCTGTATGAAAATAAATAGTATACAAATTTTCAATAATTCTCAGGTCAATAAATGGAATATATTTTTTGGTAAATTCCCTTCAATTTGTATGTTATTCATGATATATATAGTAATGAATATATGGTTAAGTTAATAATGTAAATAATATCTAAAATGATAATAAAATTAAATAACATATACATGATGGAAAAAATAATGTCGAGAGAGGGGTGAAGGGTGATAGAGAACATAACCATTACAAACAAGGCCAGGTGTAAACTGTAAATTTATATGAGAATTTTGAGGGTAATACCTAAATCATACCACCAAAGTAGATATATATTTCAGTTTTGTAGAGGAAAATGGAATCTAATTCATAAAAATACTTCATAATATATTTTAACATTATCATAAAAAATGAAGTTATAAGTCACTTTTAAAAGTTATTTTCAATAATTTTTTACAACTACCTTTTTAATATTAATTTTCAAGTAAACACCAATAATTGAACCTTGAAATTAAATAAATTTTATGTCAATAAATGTGATGTGGAAGATAAAATATATGAATTTGGAAAGAAAAACCTTTTTATTATTTTAACAAAAAATTATAGAAATATTCCTTTTAAAAAGAATAATAAAACTTTTTTTAAAAAAGTGGTAAATATAAATAATAAGTTCAATTGAGATAATACATATTTGGGCTTTAAAATAATAAAATAAAATATTTTTTGAAATAAAGGATATGGACACATAATTTTTTTAGCTTATTTGAGAGGATGAGAATTAATCTTAATCAAAACATTTTTAAATAATGATATAAATCTATTAAATAAGAGGTTTTTGAAAGATATTTTACCTTGAATGAAATATATAATTTCATATTAAATAAATAAATGGTAGTAATATAATAATGTTATAATAAAGAATTTCACGAATAAAGATTATACCTCAGTAAAAGGGGGGTGTGTTGACAAAAAAGCATATGAATATCATCATATTTGAAGTAAAAATAATTCATAAAGAATTTCATGAGAAAGGATTCTAAATATAAAAAAAATAAAATGGAGATACAATTTGATAAAATAAACTAATCATGGAAAAATTGAGTTCAAGAAGTAACAATATAACTCAAATAAAATAATTGAGCTATAAAAAACCCTTACTACTTTGGTAACCTTTGAATCAAGACCCTTTGAAAGTGAAAACATAGAACATGACATTAATTTCTATGAATAAAAAACTATTTATGGTAAAATAAGTCAAATGGGTAGTATATATACCATATAAGTTAAAATAGATTCATAATATGAAAACACAACTCAATGAAGGGAAACTAAGACGAAAATCTTCCCTTTATTCATGAATTCATAAAATAATTGTATCCTCTGATATAACAAAAATAACCATATTAAACCCTTATTTAAGAACCCTTTTTTTGTCTATAATATTTTATACTCTTCAATTATAATTATTTATGAATTCCAAATTAGTATGGAAAGAGGGGTAGAATTTCCTTTATAAAAATTAGTAATTAATTGGTGATGGAAATCATAAAATAAAACAATAATAAATAATGTGAAGACTATGCATAGTGGGATTATAATATTAAATAATAATAAATATATGATTGTATTTAATTAATTAATTTACTTAATAATTAAATAGAGATATCATAATAGTGAGCCTGTGATTATTAATTAAAGTGATTGTGAAAGATATGAGATCACAATAATTTTGAAATGAAATAAAAATAATAATTTTAATGTTAATTAAGTGAGAAATTGTAAAGGAGTTAATAATATCAAAATTATGTGATTATTTTATTTGATGATAAAATATTATTCAATGTGGAGAGTAAAATGATATAAAATGATTGATTTGATAAAGGAGTTTGGTAATATCTCAATGTTATCCCTCATATCTCCTCACCTTGTGTGGAGAGGTTTTTGTTATGGACCCCTTGATTTTAATGGTGATCATGAAACCAAATTCTTCCATTATTTCTGAAAAAATAGTAAGAAAAAAACTCTCTCACTTTTCCAACTATGATCACTCATCAACATTTACATCATAAGTAGTAATAAATTATCCATCACTTTGTGGTTTTTACTACCCTGTGTAGAAGAGAGGTCAGAAGAGAAAGATTTCATGGGAAAAATACATTACAAAGATGCTAACATATCTATCAATATTGATAATATAATTTTATAGGATTAATAGATATAAAAATTAAATGAGATCCTAGGATATTGAAAATTGAAATTATTCTCTATAGTGATTTTTGATATTTTTTTTTATGATCAATTTTGATTCTTCATTGGAAAGATCCAATTCGGTGTTGATCCCACCTGATATCATCCAAGCCTCCAAGGCCCTATATTTTTAGACTTCAAAAGTTATAGGAGATTTTTGGAATCAACATACATCCTTAAGCATCATCAAACACCAATTAAGAGTTTTAAGGTCCACCAAAGTTAATAACATTTACTTGTTGCTTGAATGCCATTGGCTACCTAGTATGATCCACCAACTAGTCTGTGGGATACCAAAATCTCTTTTAATATTTTGAAAATGACACTAGCTATCTGATGAGTACTACCCATTACCTAGTGGTGTATTTATATCATTGAAATTCTATTCATTTTCAAATGGTTGGATAGTACCCAAAACTAGCTAATCGGTGGAGCCTTTAGTACTCCAAACACCACTTTTCCCTTTATTCAAGTCTTAAAAGAATTCGGTCGATCCTTATATGATATCAATAAGGATTATTAAAAGTTATTCAACATTTTAACATGATCTTATGAATTAATCATTGAGTACATTAATATCATGACTTAGAGTTTAAATCATAAAACTGAAAAACACTCAATGGAATTGTTAAAACCATAAATGAGTGTTTGTGATCATAAAATAACATGAGATATATAAAGGTACAACAACCTCCCATTTTTTGATGATCATAAACAATTAATATAAAAATATATATCAAGTTAACTAGGAGTGAAACAAGTATAAATGTATTCAAGATATATTCAAAGTAATACAAGATATTTCAAATAAGATACTCAATACTCTCAAGAAGTAAACAAGTATGAACATGTCATGGTAACCACAAACTTATCTCCCCTACCAAAACAATAACATAACCAAAATTTTCTTCTTTGTGATAAAATATTTTTCTCCCCCCAAAACAATAAACTTCTCCCAATATAAATGACAATAAAAAAATTCTCCCCATTTGTGATTATCAAAAATAAAACAATTAGAGGAAATATAAAAAAATATCAAGAAAAATATATATCAATTAATTGCATGAATATGAAAATCCCCCTTAATAATATTGAAAAAAAATAAAACACCAAAGATTCATTAAAAATTAAGAAATAAATAATCACATGTGATGGATTGAAGATATATCACTAAAGTTCATATCAACCTAATTTCAAATATAATCAATGAATGAGAAATATGAGAAGTTCATAAGGATAATGAATTAACTTCAAGATTTGAAGAAAAAGATAATATGGAATCAAAATATTTTCAACCCAATAATAAAGAAAAAATAAAAATAAAAATTTGAAAAATAAATTTCAATTTTAACTTAAGATAAAATTTGAAAAGTTAAGTTAAATAAAAATAGATTGGTTTTCAAAACAAAAATAAAGAGAATGAGAAGAAATAAAAAATTTAAAAGGAAAAGAAATTTTATAAAACTAAATTCTCTTTTTTTGTAAATAAACCTTTAAATATAAAATCATACCTTTTCTTCCATTATCTTTATAAATATGATCCATAACAAACAATAAAGTATATCTAAGAGAGAGAGAGATAGAAAAGGTCTAGAAATGAGGTGAAAGACGGAAGGAGAGGAGGCTGAGGTGAATTTAAAACCAAGAAACATTATACCATGTTTAAATCATATCCTTTAATTTTCATCAGATGTAAAACAATGTAGACTTTCCCTCGACTGATGCATTGAAAGAAAAAAATGAAAACTTCACCATGAGATATAGTTTAGAAAACAAATATATTCAAGAGGTAAGACAAAAATATATAAAATTAATTCAAATAATTTAATATTGATCATGGAATTTAGGGTTTAAAAAATAAACCAATGATTATAATAGATTTAGAACAAGTTAAGAAAATAAATAATTTGAAAAACCTAACTATATCCCTTTTTCATAATATAAAAAAATACTTTTAAAAAAAGATTCAAATTTTTGGGATGGTTAACTCCACATAAGAAAAAAAGATTAAAGAGAGGGGTCACAAAAACTTTTGAAACAAACCATATGGTAAGGTATAAAAAAACAGAAGAGAAATTGCAATAAATAAAAAAGTAATAAATTAATTTTTTTTTCTAAAACAAACTATTATAAATTCCTAAATATATATATATATAATTATAATATAATATAGAAAAAGGAATAAAGAGGATTAATATATAAAGTAGAATTAAATCATCTCCCCAGCATTAAATAGTTATTAATTATTAACTAAAAGTAAAAATAATAATAAAAAATAAACACTTTCATGCTTGATGGATCATCCACTTTGTGGAAATCAAAAAAAACTTTGAGTTGATTGATCCAATTTTTAACTTTGAGAATCCACTGTATGATATGAAAATAATAGGTCCATTAGCATAACCCCGTAAAACTTCAAATGTGAAGGCCTTTTAGTACCTAAAGTTTGGGTCATATAATATTAGCTAATAAATATTTTGATACTAAAATAAAATTGACTCTATTAATATTTTCTAGTAAGGATTTAGGAACCCAAACTTGTCCAGTATAATATTTTCTAATTATAAATATAATAGAATCATTAATAGAATTAGATCTCCCATATCTAAAACATTTTTAATCAAACTCATAAATAATATGATAAAATTTCATATGAAAATTACAAAAAAAAATATAACAACATTTTAAAAAACATTTTTCTTGAGAAAAACTATTTGAATTTGAAAAATGAATTTTGGGGTTACCTTTGGAATAACATTGAGAACCGAAAATCACATAATGATATTGATTTTCATGCATTAATTGAGAAATATTATTTTTAAGTTCTTCAATATTGTGATTTAAATTCTCAAAGTTAAGTAGTTCATTTAGTTTCAAAACCAACTCCTTGTTTTCTTAAGATATTTGTTCTTTTTCATTAAAAATTTGATCTTTTCATTAATAACTTATATATATTTATTATTGAGATATTTTGAAATATAAATTATATCTTTATAGAAATTATCAAGTTATTTAGTTGAAAAAAATATAAATATGAATATGGTTATAGATAGGAATATGAGGAATGATAATAAGATTGAGAGGAAAAACAAGGAAAAAGATAAATAACATCTTCACTTACCTAGATATGGGCCATGTGAAATTTATCACTTTATTTTCCTATATAGGTTAAGTCAAGGAAGTATTCACATTCACTATGGGTTGATACTTTAATGGATTTATTACCTTTATTATTTTATTTAACCTTCTTTATATAGATGAGACATTCAATACTAGTACGTATCTTCTTTTTTCATTCATAGTAAATCCATTTCGATCTATGTTTATTTATTTCTTCACATGATGATTAAATTTATTATTTTTCATGAGTTTATTCAACTTCTTGGGAAACTTTTAATCTTTATATTCATTATTTTATGAATTATCATTATTAATGGATTTGAAAGCAATATTCTTTGTGTCTTATTTAGATTTAAAATATTATTTTATGACTTAAGGATTCATGGTGATTTAATATGTCAAAAGTGATCTGATGAGCTTCTCAAGAACCATGTTCTTTGTATCCTTAACTTCTTTGATTTATATCACTTTATGTTCCCATGATCTAGGTAATACCTAGATTAGTTTCTTAAATAAATTCTCTACAACATGAATATAACCAAGAGATTTTCGACTATTGAAAATTTCAATAAATCTTTTAAACATTTCAGTAATTGATTCATCAGAGTTCATAGAATAGTGTTCAAAGTATTTCCTAAAAATATATAATATGGTATCCTTAAATTAAATTGTTCCTTCATGTGTAACTTCAAGTAACTTCTATATTTCATGGGTACCTGTACAAGAATAAATAAGATTAAATTAATTTCGATCAAGACCATAATGAAGGGTATCCAAGGACATACCATTAACTTAAAAGGATGTTATGTATTTGGGGATCCTTTTATATTTCAGTTATTTTTAGGGATTTATTCATGCTTTTCCATTTTCCAAATAGAATAACTTATAATAATAAGAGAATTAAATATGCAATTTTTTTGTATGTGAGTAATTGTTTCCAATATAAAGTGAGCATGTACTAAAAAGTTTCCTTTGGGAGAACCTTGGATATATGAGATAAATTCAATATATATTATCATATTTTGAAACTACATAAATCTTAGTTCAAAGATTAATATGATACCAAAGAAAGTATGATGTTTTATGGAAAGATGTTGATGAATTTAATTTAGAAAAATTAATAATTAAAGTATAATGGAAATCACAAAATAAAAAAACAAATAATATAAAGAGTATACATAGTGGTATTATAAAATTAAGTAATGATAAATTGATGATGGTATATAATTAATGAATTAGCCTTGTAATTAGATCAAGATTTGTTAATATGGTGCAATATTATCAATTAAATTAATTATAAAAGATAAGATATCACAATGATTTTTATATGAAATAAAAAGAATAGAGTCAAAGTTAATTAAGTGATTAATCATAGATGAGTTAGGAACATCTAAATTATGTTAATATGATATTTGATGATAAAGGATAATTCAATGTGGAATATAAAATGAGGGTGATAGATTTGTTAAAGGAGATCATAAATATATCGATGTGAGATACTTCATATCCTCCCCTTGTGTTTATAGGTTTTGGTTTTTTCTACCTTGATTTTAATGGAGATAATGAAACCAATTTCTCTCTTGATTTTTAGAAGTAATAAGAAACCAAACTCCCTCACTTTTTGGTTTCGATCACTCTTTGTCCCTTACTTCAATGGTAGTAAGCACCGATCCCTCACTTTGTGGTTATAAGAAAAATTTGTTGAAGATATGTGAGAAGATAATATTTTAATAGTGAAAATCCATTACAAATATACTCACTTATCTCAAAATATATATAATATAATTTTATAGGAGAGATAGAGTGGAAATTGAATTGAGAGTCTCAGATATTGAGAATTGAAATTGGGATCTAGAGAGATCTTTGAGAGTGGTCTTAGTGATAAATTTTGATTCAATATTGGTACATTCAAATTTGATGTTGATTCAACCAATTATCATCTAATCCTATAAGGTCCTCAATTTATAGCCTTTAAAAGGTCTAGTAATGCTATTGAATCCATAATCACCATTAACTATTGTCAAATTCTTATTAAGAGTTATGAGTTCTTCCAAAGTTATGAAATTTACTTGTTATTTGAATGCCAATGGATACCCTATATACTCCCCAGGCATGAAAGTGGGATGCCTTAATCTCTTCTAATCTAATAAGATGACTCTGACTAGATGGTTTTTACTACTGACTACCTAGTGTTGTTTCTATACCATGTATGTTCTATTCATTTGGAACCAGTCAGCCAGTGCAGCCTGCAGCACTCCACATACCACTTTGGACTTCAAAATAGTATTAAAATCCTTTGGTTGACCCTCCAATATCCTTCCATTATATCAACAAATATTCTTCAAAGTTATTCAAGATGTGAACATGATTATATGAATCCATCATTAATTTTATTAATCTCATGACTTGGAGTTTAAATCTTATAACTTAAAAACTCTAAATGAAATTGTTAGAACCATAAATGAGTGTTTTTGATCATTAAAACACATTATATAGGGATATATACAACAACTTATTATAAATTTATTATTTAGTTATTGTTAATTCTCATCATCAAATGTTGGTAAGTTTCATTATTTTGTAGAAGTTTTATAATGGCGATGTAGATCCTCATTATTTAATACTGAGTTCAACATTACTATATTATTAAAGGTAGTGGAATACTTTATTTTTAGTATTCCTAGTTTCATTAGATGTAATGAATATATAAATTTTATGATAATGGAATCTATAAAGAACACTTTTTTGATAATTTATCAATAATAACAAAGGTTTTATATTAATCATTAAATTTTTTAGTACCCTTACAAAACCATATTTATAACATAAATTTCAATTCAATGTACTATAATAAATGTTTCATAATAATTTATAAAGTTCTAATTTCTTTCCATGATATTTTTAGACAGTATTCATGAAGATGAAATCGGTGATTAGCTTGTTTCAGTAATTTTTAATAGAAAAAGATAATATATTAATAATAGGTTAAGTATTAATAGAATATAAAATTTTTCTTTATAGAATTATAAACATGTCATAGATATAATTTTTATTTATTAAATACATTATTAGAACCATTCATGAAATGTGGTGATGAAAATTTAAATCTTTCATCTATGGATGTTGTTTTCTACACATAACACGGGTGATGTTTTCATTTTTCGATGTATTGGAGCGAAATAGATAATGGTTGTTCCATAAACATAATAAAATTTTAGTAAAATAATTATACTAATTTTGTATGGTTATAATTTTTTTTAATAAAAATATAACACCCCAAAAAAAAGTTTAAAATAATACTATGCTCAATAGACTGCTTAACACGCAACTCCGAGCTTTAAGGGAATTGTGATATACTATAAAAAATATAATTTTTATAAAATTTTTCCATTATAAAATAGCCATTAAATTTTTGGTATGAATATTAATAACCAAATTATGAAAAAAATATGTATATTTATTTTATATAATTCAACTGTATTGATTGATTCATAATAAATAAGAAATCAATTTTCAATGAAGTCATTTTTTTTCAAAAATATGTTGTATTCAAAAATAGTTTTTATTATTTTTTGTGATAAATATTATTATTAATTTATTCCAATTTGATAAATTATATCTTATTAAAGTGATTTCAGCTTCTAAATTAGTATATAAAAATTATATTAGGGTGAATTTTTTGGATTTTCTATAGACTCAATTTTCAGTGAAGAGTGATAAATGAAAATTTCTCTAAAACATTCATTTATTTTCATTAAATAGTACCATTATGATTTTAATTTGATATTAAATTAACATAAATATTATTTATTTATAAATAATCTAATTAATTATATATTAATCAATTTTATACTTAACTTTTGTAAAACTTTATTTTTCAGCATAAAAACAAATTTTTCTTAAAACTATTTTTCATTGCATTTTATGCATTTAGATTAAAATTTATTTTTTCAATAATAGAAATTAAATTTTAAGAAATGGATTCACTATTTTTAATAATGATGTTCAAATTTATTAAATATTTAAAATTTATTTTTTTTCATAATTAATGGTAACTGTGGTTAATATTTGTCCCCTCGGTAAGGGTAAATAGTGTAATTAAGGTTAAAAATAAAATGATAAAGATATAAAAATCTCTATAAAACAAGAATTATATATATTTTATGATTTTATTTAGACAAAAACCATCATCGTTTTTAAAATATTGAACTTTGAAGCCACTTTTCCTTGATAAATACCTTTATATTATTTTAAAGTAAAGGAAAATTCACAAATGTCACTCTCTTGCTTTTAATTTAACTCATATATTAACATATATATAAGAGGATTATATTGATGAATATAAAATTTTATTTTGAACATAATTTATTTATTTTAATTATGTTAATTTATTATTAATTTTTAGTGATGGCATAATTACCTTAAAATCATACACAACACTGACACAGTGCCTGTGTAAGTAGTGAAAAAGTCAAAGTAAATGATTTTCAAACATAAAAAGTAATAATTTTGGATGAATTATTATATAAAATAATTTTTATGGTTAATAATAATATATAATTTATATTTAAAGAGTTAATATTATAATTCTATACCATTATTTATTGCTTTAAAGTCAAAATAAGTTAATATTTCTTAAAGTGACTTTAATGGTATTTTATGTTAAATAATATATTATTAAATGATTCAAAAATAATAAAAATAATAAAAAATAATAATTAAGAAAAGGGGGGTATATAGTCTTTAATTTATTAACTTTTCCATTTTTTATCCATTTTTTATATTATTAGTAAATTTACAACCCTTTAGTATTGAAATTTTTTTTCAACTATTAATGTTAAAATTGGTTAACAAACGGGTTAAACAAAAGGATAATATTTAAAATGAAATGTAAAAATATAAAAAAAATTATTGGTTGAAGGTATTTTAACATTAACATAACTTATATTCAAATTAGAATCTTGGTACCACTTTTACAGAAAAAATAATTTATTATATTAAAATCTTTTAAGTAATTCCAAGTGTTTCATTTCCTTCACAATAAATAGACACCGCCTCTCCTATATTATTCACACCACCATGATCTACTTAGAATGAATAACCCCAACAAAACCCCATTATAAACATACTTATCTATGTTATATAGGTTCTTGTCCCATCAAAAGACCATCCTTAGGGTCTTTAAGCAGAAATCCAAAGGGGTCCTCTCAAAGAAGAGATAATCATTTTAACTGATCTATTTTATTTTACATATTATTTTAACTACTTAATTTATATCAAAAATATATAATATAAACAAATAAGTAAATTAAATATATTTATATATTATTATGTTAGTTTCAAAACCTTATTCATCTTCTTTTCCATCTTATGGGAAATAAAATCACCATTTGTTTGTACGTGTGGTCCACCTACACCACAAAGAGACGTGTTTAGTTTTTCATAACCTCCACAAAAATATGGTTATTATGATAGTTTTAATATATATATATATATATATAATATTTTAATGGAATTATTATGATTCGTAAAATATAATATGTTACTTACCTTATTTCCCTTCCACCCATTAAAAAATGATAATGTCGCTCGGGCATAGCTGTTGAATACCACCTCTACAAAGAGAAGTGATTCATTTTTCACATACTCTTTTAATGGGTTATTATAAAGTTTTATTTAATTTATATAAATGATAATTATTTCATTCTTTTTATTTTAGATATTTTTGAAAAATGACCCATTTTACCATGATCAACCTACCAAAGTCATTTTGCAATTATGAACCGAACATGCTCAAAACAACTGACGTTTAATTAACCAATTAAGTAATTGGTTGTGTTATTGTATTGAATGAAATAAATGGTTTAATTATAATATAATTAATGTCTAAAATATTATTAAAAAATAAAATAACTAATATAACTTTATTATATTGAAATTTAATGGATGAACATAACAATTCTAGACTTGAGGTAAGGGGTTTCTTAACTCAATTTCCTTTCATTGATTTATAGTTAAACATCAATAACTATGTTATACTAAGATTATGAGTGACATTAAATATTATTTAATTATGTTTTATTTCCAATTTTAAATGATTTTACAATTATTACACATAATCACTTCACTGGTTAAATTATAACTTCAATGATACGATATTTGTAAGGATTGTTCGTCTCAATATTGTTTCTTTGAAACATGCCTTGTATTATGTAACTACTTCCTTTTATAAGGTTTATATAATACTTATCAAGATATTATATCATTAATCATTATTGTATCAAGATATTTAAATTTCATTTGAATTTTTTCCTATCATGAGATATTGATTCAAAGGTTATAAAAGTTGCAAGAGTTTTCATGGTCTCAATTTCAATTCTTTGAGACATAATTCATGTTATAAACTATGATTTATTTTATATGGTGTACTTACCACCACATTAATATATTTTAAAATAATATTTCATGGAAAATATGTTGTGTAAATAATCACGCTCCTTTATTCAATTGATTTTTGATTCAATTATTACCAAAGTTTCTAGGGTTTCTTGTCTCAAACTTCTTTCCTTGATATAATCTTTGATTGATGAACCTATATTAATTTATATGGTGCATACAATAATTATTTAATTATAATACCTTGAATATTTTTATACTAATAAAATTTTATGATCCTTAATATTTCCTTTATTTTAAATGGTTTTTTCTTTCAAAATGTCATAATGGGTCTTTCTTTAAAATAATTTTTTTGATGTTTTAAAGGATTTTAACCAAATTATTCCACCAAGATCATTATAATATAACAAGAATGTTATTTATTAAAAATAAATTATTTACTAAAGTTATTTTCCATGATATTTGACTTTATTTTAAATGGTTTTAAAAAGTAAATTTCTTAGTTTTTTATCACATGTCACTTTTTACTCTAATTAGAAAAGTTTGAAAAGAATTTTTATTTTTAACACATAAAACATGAATGGATTCTACCCACACTATAACTATTATTTTATTTGAATATTACATTAAATTTTTATATATTTATTTTAAAATAAAATCATTTTATAATTTTTTTTAATATTTAGATTTTAAAGGTGCCGAATGAAAATAGTTTTTCACTTGTTTTTCGATAAATGTTTTAAATTTTCTTTAAAAGATATTTTACGACATAAAATAATCATTTAATGATTCCTATGATAAATTGGACATATTATCTTATAATACCGTTCATTTCCTTTCTCTTGATGGTTTATAATGATATTCTAAAGATATTTTTTGGAAACTCATTTTTTTCATGGGTAAACCAAGATATGACCGTTTTGATGAAATGAATGATTTCATGTGTTTTGTTTCAGGATTTGGTACTTGGATATTTTTAATGAAAGTGGGATTGGAGAGCAAACCCAAATACTTAAGGGAAGTTTTTTGATATGTTACAGGTGGGTATGTTATATCCCTTCAATGGATTGGGTAGAGATATGAGGTTAATTGGATGGAAGTTACTCTTATAAGACGATGGGGTTATATTAGTCATAATATATGATAGAGATATGTTACTCCTAATTGATTATTAATTTAATTTATTATGAGTTCTAATGGATACCAGTTTAAAGGATTATTTTCACATGGCTCAGGATTTTTGAATTATCTAACTCTTGTCTTTTGTTAAATATTTATACCATGTCTCATTATTTATGATCTAGGTTTTGTATGGGTATGAATCCCTTTACGTTATGTTAATTCCATTTGATTATTTCATCAAACCATTGTGATCATCTTATCCCACTGATGGAATTCAATTGTTAATAATTGTGTTTCCCCTTACTGTGTTTTTTATCTCACCATTTTTTATTTTTACATTTCCTCGGGTTATGAAGAATAATGTTAAATGGATTATGTCTAGAAAGGTTTCTTGTGTGAATAATTTTGTGGGATATATTGAATAATTATTGTGAAATAAGAGAAATTGGTTATATTTTAAAAAATGATCACTTGAAGTCATGGATATTATTATGTAAGATATTTTCATAATTCTCTAAAACTCTTAACCTAAAAGGTAATTGGGTAGGTTAGTGATCCAATATTTCAGTTTGATTATATATTTTTTTGATAGATAAAATTGGTCATGTTTATCGGTATCAAAGCCATAAATATAAATATATTTCTTAAGAATATGATCCAGGAGTTAGGGTTAAGGGATTTTATAATAAATATATATAAGAAAATTTTAGTGGTGGATTTTAATGTCCCCCAATCTAGAACTCTTTCACATGGTTGGGATGGGTTGGTTATGAGTCCTCAAGTATGCCTCCTTGTATGATAGAGTCTTTCGACTAGCAGCGGGGATTTGAAAAGTATAGTGGGAAGACTATCCCCCTGGTATGAAGTGTCATAGAAGTAGAAACAATTCATAATGAAAAGGAAATAATTATATTTAATACAATTAAGAAGATAATAATAAAATCAAACTGAAAAATCCAATAAATAAATAAGGAATAATGTAATGATGTGTTGTAATGTAACTAAATGTCATGTTAGAACAGTTCAAGAAAAAGGCTCGCACACTCAAATAAAAAAAATCAATGTCTTGGGTCTCGAGACCCATGTCAGTCATATATTCAAACTCCATCCCAATAGAAAACATGAAATCAATAGAAATTTCATTTTTCCTTGTCTAAACCCACATCCAAAAAATCTTTTAAGGTACCAAACAGTAGCCCAAATAGGGTGTGAGTATAACTCAATAGGTAGACATCACCATATCTAAAAAAACTAGTTTGATAATAAGTGTATATAATAATGCGATAAACATGTGTATTAATTAATTTAACAATTAATAAAATAAAAAAAACCTTATTTGGCTATGTGCTGGAATATCTATGAGCATGTATTACAACCGTGAAAACCACAACCATATAACCAAGGTAATATAACCTTCTTCATAACCATGCCATAATATCTTTGACCATGTCTTATGACCATGCCAACCACTACCACATAACCAAGGTATAGTCACAATAATCAATCTGAGTCAAATACCTATAAGCATTACAACATTTTACGTCAAATCCCTATAAGAATAACAGTATAGGATTGGGAATATCCCACTCTCTATAAGCATTACAGCATGGTACTGGGTCGAACCCACTCAATATCATCATTACATCATATAAGTGTGAAAGAGATAGGGCTGAGCCTAATATAAAATAATTTCATCATAGAACACAATTACTTCCATATAGCATGGATATCACAATATCACATCACAATTCCCAATGGATAATTATGTTAATTACCATTTTTATTTCATATTCCACATTAAATTCAATTCAAAACTTATTAACACTTATATTAATAAAAAATAACCCACAATTTTGGGATTCTATGAAAATAAATCTCCCTAGGTCACATGTCATGCTAAACATAATTTAATAAATTTCTCAATTGAATCATAATTAAAGGTTTACTCACCCAATGAGTAGTCATAATCCATGTCAAAAGATAATTAAAAAAATGTACTTCAAAAAACAATCCCATTCATTTATTTAATTTATTTGGGTGCATGCTATGTTGGTGCAATCACGATATCACATAAACTGGGAAATTATCCAACCATAGGGTTAATATTTAGACCCCCTACCTTTTACCGATTATCAAAAAAATGCTTCCAAAAGAAAACTCCCATGACTTATAATGTTTATATCACTAAAAATAGGTTCTTAAATCAAAACCAATAAAGTTCAAAACCAACAATGCAATCATCCAAAGGATTTTTCTCCAATAGTTGGAGATTAAGGAAGATAATGAAGAAACCTAACTGAAATGACTTACCAAGGATTTCTCACATGAATGGACCATACATAAGGGAAGTTGGAACCTAAAATAACTTGTAAAATTCCATGGATTTGAGTGGTGAGAAGATGTCATAATTTAGAAAGAAAATTAACCACACAACATGTTTAAAATAGTAGGTCGGGCATTTACACATCATGTAATGTGATTACATGGCGTGTACATTTTTTAAATGGGATTATATGAAACACTCGTCACCTAGGATTTATTTTATTAAAAAATAAAATCATTTACATGAAATTTAATCCATTTACATGATGTTTAAATGTTCTGTAGTTAATTTTACAGCCCATTTTTATCATTTAACAAACCTAACCTCTTTTTAATCTCGACAACTTTCCAATAAACTATGAAACACTTTAACCCATTTATAACTTAACTCCATAAATTATAACAAGCATAAATCCCCAAACATTAGGTCATTTTCTCCAATAAAGGATCTCTATATCTGAGCAAGACTCAGCTACCAAGGATCAAACAAAAAAATTATAGAGCAACATAGTTGAAAAAATACAAGATCTTACAACCTCCTCTTGTTATAACAGCTTGTCCTCAATCTGCTCCAAATGTCACTATGAGGTCTTAGAAAAATATTATGTCCACTATTTTTTCATATTATACTTCATCTCTCATGTCTCCTCCTAAACTCACCCATATTTTCATTGTACCTGAAATAATGGTATATTCATACCACGAAGATATTTCCCACTAAGATCTACAACCTGCATCAGATGCTACTCAAATGACACATTAGTACAAATCTCAAAGTATTCTACATCTATCACATGGAAAGAGCTTAGATGATATCTTCATATATACAACATGGGGAACACATTATTCATGTAATTGTAGCACTATGGAAGGGATAAATGGTATACCACAGGACCGACCATGGCCACTATTTCAAATGACCTGAAAACCCTGGGTACTATATTTTCTTGTTTCCTGATACAATGCTACCCAAACCTAGGAAAAACTCAAAGGAAAACAAGATGACCAACTATGAATCCTAGAGTTATTCTATGATGGTCAGAATATGATTTTTTCCTTCTCTGTGAGGTCACCAATTAATGCCTGATCAACTGAACGTGTTTAGATGTCTCCTACATGATACTAGGCCCAAAAAATGTTTAATCACCTTCCTCTATAAAAAAAAGAGGCGAATGGAATGTAATTCCATATGAATACTCAAAAGGTTCCATTTTGATCAATTCTTGGAAGCTATTATGATATGAAAACTCCACATGTGTGATATGTTTCTTCCATGAACAAAAAAAATCCAAAACAAAGGCTCATAACATATCCTCCAGAGCAAGAATAGTTTTCTTAGATTGAACATCAATCTATAGATGATAGGTTATGCTTAAAAGAACTCACGATCCTAGAGCATTCTGAATTACCTTCAAGAAACACCATGTAAAATGATGATCTATTTCTCAAACAATACTCCTCAGAACATCATGCAACCGAATCACCTCACACACATAAATAATTCCTAGATCCTCAAACATGTAGGTTTCCCTAATAGGTAATAAGTGGGATACCTTTGTTATTTGATCCACAAAAAAACCATAAAGAATCATTCTTTCAGGTTATCCGAGGAAGTCCTGTCACAAAATCCATTATGAAATCATCGTATTTCCACTCCAAAATAGGCAAAGGCTGCAAACTCCCAACTAACCTCTGATGCTTGGATTTCACATACTGACATGTGAAGAATCTATCCATGAATGTTTCCACCTTATTAGTCATTCCTAAAAACCTATACTTTCTACATAGATCATGACATATATTTTTTAAGACTGGATGCACCACCCATCGAGAATCATGAAACTCCCTCATTAGATCCTCATGCAAGCCCATAGGTACCCATACTAAGCCATAAAAAAGAATAAAATTAACACTTCCAAGAGACAATACTGATGGAATCTCCCCACCATATAATTTTTCTTTCAGAAATGATCCCTCTGGATCATACAACTGGTCAGTATTAATATGGTCCCAAAGCTTGGGTATAAAAAATGTCAAAGTCATAGCTATATTCCTATAAGATTCCTGAATATCCAAATACATGTCTACAAAGAGGGTAATTATCTTCAACTCATCACAAAAATCCCATGATACCTGTTTCTATGTCTTTTGGCTCGATGAATAAGCAGATACATTTCCATTTACTCGTGTATAATCTAATTCAAAGTTAAGATATTTTAAATACTCAACCCACCTCCTCTACCAAATTTTTAGGTCTCGCTGAGAAAAGATTTACTTGAGGATCTTGTGATTTGTGTATACCAAAAACCTATCACCCATGAGATATTGTCTCTAAAATATCTAGGCATGTATCACTACCTCTAACTCTAGATCATGAGTATTGAAATTCCTCTCATGGGATCTCAGATACCTAGATCTATAAGCAACCACATGATCCTCCTGCATTAGAACTACTCTGAGTCTAACTCAGGACGAGTAATAGTAAACAGTATATGCCTTACCCAACATAAGTAAAGTGATGATAGGTGATGAGGTTATCCTTCCTTTCAACTCCTAAAAATATTTCTTATAATAATCATACCAAAAAAACTTCACTCATTTCTTGGTCAGGCCAGATATTGGTGCTGCAAAACAGGATAAATCTTGGATAAAAAGCTGGTAATAAACTTCTAAGCATAGAAATATTTGAATTTAAAATATGTTATTGGGATATTACAAAGATATTACAACTAAAACTCTCTATGGGTCCCCTAACAGTCCATATGAAATTAAATTTTCCAAGAAGTGAACATAATTTATCTAGAAACTACATTTTATTAGCTTTACATAAATTCGATGCTCTCTCAATATACTCAAAATGATGTCAAGATGTTTGGAATGATCATCTAATGACTAGGAGTAGACTAAGATATATTTGACAAAAACTACCACAAACTAGTCTATAAAATAATTAAAGATCATATTCATTAAGTTTATGAATACTGCAAGAATGTTAGTCAACTCAAATGACATCACTATGAATTCATACGAATCATACATGCTCCTAAAAGTATTCAAAGGTATGTCTGATATTCTCACCCCTAAATAATGATATAATGATCTCAAGTCATCCTTGGATTTGAGCTTAGAAACTCTCAATTGATCGAATAGATTATCAATGAACAAAATAGGATTTCGGTTCTTGTCCACCATCTAGTACAACCTCTGATAATCCATACATAAGTGCAGATATCCAATAGTCATTTTGTTGAATAGAACTAGAGAATCCCAAGGATATGTACTCAGATGTTTTAAGCCTTTTGATTCTAGATCTTCCAAATGAACCTTTAACATCTGAATCTCTACTGGTGTCATTTGGTAAGGTGGGAAAGAATTAGGATCTGCTCTAATCACCAACTCTTTCATGAACGTGATCTCTCTCTCAAGAGGTAATCCATATAACTCATTAGGTAAAACATATAGAAATTGGTATACCACTGGAGGGAAAATCATTCTTCATTCCCCCATTATCTAGAGCATGAAAGGCAATTTCATCTATGAGACAATCCAATCTGCATTGAATTAGTCCCGTACGACTATCCTGAAGATCCCACTCACCCTGGTGAGAATAGATTATTTTTTTGGAGATAGGAAAGTGAATCTTTTCCTGTAATAGTCAATATGATCCTAGTATATAACTAACCAATCCATACCAAGAATTAATTTGAATCCTATCATTTCCAACACGAACAGTTCCCAAAATAAGTGGTACCCACCAATCTCTAGAGAACACACCTTGTAATGTTTAATATTCTCTAACTTTACTCCCAATGGTGTTCCAATGGTTAAAAAAATATCTAAGTTTTCCACATCCAATCCCAAACAAATTTCAAAAAGTACAGATAAAATGGAATGAAATGCTTTTATATCCAACAAAACACAAGCTATGGTAAATGATACAAGAATCATACCTATGGTGGTAGACCGTCCTGCATCTACGATAGAATGAGTAGTCTACATAATGTGAAACTAACATTTCCCTCTTCCCTGGGCTCCAGTATGACTACCGTGAAATGCATCCCTTACATGGTATTTTTTCTCATTAACTAGGGTACCATGTCTCATGCCTCATCCTGAATGGAATGTAAAACTATATCTACTGGCCTGCTGAAGGGTAGCTGAGCCCCTTCCCGATTCTAGTGCATGTTCTAATCCTATTCCACTAGTCTAATATAGAAATTTTTCACAGAACCACTAAAGATAACATATTCTACCATAGATACGACACTCGACTATGGGGTTTGGAAACTATTTGAGTTTATGGACAAAAATGCCACACTGATAGAACTGGAACAGAACCCAATCTTGAGATGGTTTTCTACTACCCTAACTGCTCTACCCACTATTGCTTTGGTAGAAAAATTCATAATGACACTTCTTACAACTCCATGAAGAACTCCAAGATTTCTATACTGAAATATCATGGTCGTTAATCAGGGCCTATCTCATATTACCTTCCATGATGAGTGCATGATTCATCATGTCTTCAAAGCATCTTAAACAGAAATCATTTATCTGTGACTAGATATCATAGTGATGACTATCTTGGAAATGTCTTGCCAGAGAGATCTCATCATCTTACAAATATGGAACAAAGAATTTAAGGTCAGTAAAAACTAGAGGATAGTCCAACACTGACAAACCCTCCAACGTTAGATGCATGAACTCATTATATTTTTCATCCCTCAAGGCCTTGGGATAGAAATGGATTAAGAAGTTCATTTTTAATTCTTTCCAAGATAGCCCATATTTCTTCCCATATTCCTATAGAATATCCTTCCAATGATTGTTAGTTCCAAGAAGTATATACACAACAATATTCACCTACTTATCAGTAGGTGTCTCAAGATTCATGAAGATTGTCTAGATTGATTCCATCTAGAACTCAGCTTCATGGGGTCCCCCTTCCCCAGTAAACATAGGTGGACGATGTAGCTGAAACTATCCTATCTGCTCAGACATTGGAAGAACGGTATGATCAGTTTCTCTTTCTGTGGATCTCATGACCCTTAGGATTTTTTCATGAAGCTGAACATCCATCTGATCCTTAAGAACTATAGGAATCTATGGTTCAGCTATGTTTGGAGTGTTCTGATTTCCACTCTCTTTAAGTTCAAGTAGAATATGATGAGGAGGAATTTTCTCAACAAGACAAATTCACACCTTAGAGAACTAGCTCGCAATAAGGTCAAACCAACATGTTATTGCAATAGAGAACCACTAACACTTGATCTCTCTATAAACAACTTACAAGTATATTAGCATGAAATGTCAACTCATTTCATTTATCTATTGATATATATATCTCATATCATATCTCAATACGCAAGTATATATTACATGAAAAATAGATATATCCCTATCATGAATAATGCATTTCAATATATCACTATCTTCCTAATATTATGCATGTATTCTCATATCATTCCACAACAGACCATGAGTAAAAATATCAATAAATAGTTATATCATAAAACAATAACCTCACACAACATGTGAATCACCCAATGTGAGATAACACCAACTATAAAAAGAACATAGCACAAACAACAATCTCATCCCTGCGTACATAGATTTTCCCTCATACATGGGTTGTCAACTCTCATACAAAAGCTCATTATGAAGTCCTGATGCATCCTAGTATCCTTTCTACCTTTCCAAAAATAGTAAAGATAAATAAAAGGAAAACATGAATCTGATACCACTTTGTAGAATCCCCCAATATGGAACTCTCTAACATGGTCAGAAGGGTTGGTTACGAGACCTCATGCATGCCTCCCTATACTCCATAGGTTGCTGACTAGTAGTGGGGTGTGAATAGTATAGTGTGGAGATGATACCCCCTAATGTTAAGTGTCATAATAGTATAAAAAAATTATAATGAAATTAAATAATCAGAGTAAAGACAATGTGGAAGACAATAATAAAAACCAAATGAATAATTTAATAAATACATAAGGAATAATATAATGAAATTCTAAAATGTAAATAAATTTCATGAAAGAATAATACAAGAAAAATAGTATCATATGAAAATAAATGACTCGAAATCCCAGATCTCGAGCCCCATGTCAGTCACATATCTATAATTAATCCCAATAGCAAAAAAAAATCAACAGCAAGGTCCTTTTCTCTTGTCCAAACTTGCATCCATGAAATCTGCTCGGGTACCAAACAGAATCTTAAATAAGGTGTGAGTGTAAATTAGTAAGTCAACACCACTATGTTGAAACAAAACTCATCTGATTAGAAGTGTATACAATTAATAGAATAAACAAGTGTATTAATTAATTTAACAATTAATAAAATAAAACAACAACCTACTTCGGTTCCATTCCGGAATATCTATTTGTATGTCTTGCAACCATTCCAACCACAACCATATAACCAAGTTAAGATAACCTACTTTGGATCCATGACACAATATCTTTGAGCATGTCTTATGACCATGAAAACCACCACTATATAATTATTTTATATTTATAGTAATCAATATGGGTCAAAGACTTATAAGTATTACAACATTCTAGGTCAAATGCCTATAATCATTACAATATGGGACTGGAAATAGCCCTCTATATATAATAATTACAACATGGGATTGGGCCGAACCTACTCATTATTATCATTACAACATATAAGTGTGTACATACAAGGGTTGAGCCTGATATATAAACATTTCAGCATAGAACACAATTCCTATAATATATCATGGATATCACAATATCACATCGCAATTATCAATGGTTAATTATGTGAATTACCATTATTATTTAATATTACACTTGTAATTCAATTCAAACTTGATTAAAATTTATATGAATAATTAATAAGACACAATTCTAGGATTCTATAAAAAGAAATCACCCTAGGTCACATGTCGTTCTTATCATAATTTAATCCATTTTTCAATTCAATTATAGTCAAATTTTTTCTCACCCAATGGGTATCCATAAGCTAGGTTAGAATCTAACTTGAAAAAAGGACATCAAGGAATAATCCAATTCATTTATTTAATTGATTTGGGTGCACGCTACATTGGTGCAATTATGCTATTAAATAAACTAGGTAATTATCAAACCATAGGGTTAAGATTTAGACCACCTACCTTTTACTGATGATCCAAAAATTCTTCCAATAGGAAAATCCAATGACAAAGAAGGTGAGAATTATTTTAAATAGGTTCCTAGATGAAGACTGATCAATTTAAAAACTAAAAATGCAATCGGCCAAAGGATTTATCCGCAAAGGTTTATTTAGAAGGAAATGAAGGAATAAACCTAACCAAAAGGACTTACCAGGGATTGATCACATGAACAAGATGTACAGAAGGGATTTTGACACCCCAAAATCTCCGGTAGAATTCCCTAGAGTTGATAGGTAAGAAACTATAGCAATTTAGAACAAAAAGCATTCACACAGCATGTTGGATATTTATACATCATGTAGCGTTATTACACATCATTTAAATTTTTTTAATATGATTCTCTAAAAAACCCATCACCTAAAATTTATTTTATTAAAACCAATGAATAAATAAACAACATTTAATCCCTTTAAAAATGAGTAAATTTTCTATAGTTTAGTTTTTATCCCATTTTTTCACTTTAACAAACCAAACCTATTTTGAAGCTTCTTAACATTCCAAGAACCCATGAAACACTTTTACCCATTTATACCCAGACCCCATTAATTCAAACAAACATACATCCCCAAAATTTCAGGCATTTTCTCTAATAAAGGCTCTCCATTTCTAAATAAGACTCAGCCACTAATCCTCAAATGAAAAACATAGAGAGAAACGTAACTGGAAAGAGAGGGGGTCTTAAATGGATAGTACTCAAGTGGAGGAATTAGTTATTCCTAGAGGGGAATAATTAGAAATGTAGGATTTTTTTTTATTCTTATTGGGACCAAAAGATTTCAAACATAGAATAGAGGTTTAGGGGTGTAAATATGGGTAGTGTTTTAAGTGAATTTCTAAAGATGAGTGTCTCTTGAATTGAATTTAAATGATCTCCTTTTAAGAAGGATATTTCGTTAGAATCTAATGTTATGTGAGGGGTAAAGATGGAATCACATGGGAGTTATGTTAGTTAGGTGAGGAAATTTTTGTGAGACCATTGGGATTTACTTTCAAAAAAAATCATTTTATAAGGTCTATATTTCAAGTTAATTTAGTAAAATTTTAGCGAATTTACATTACTCATTTTTAACCTTATTTACTTTGATTAAATTTTTACCATGGTAAATATTTTTTTACTGAAAGTATAAAATGATACCTCCTACTTAATTTTGAAATGATGAATCAAAATTTGGACTTTATTTAATCTTATTTAATTTCTAAATATGTGAACATTAACTTTTACAATAAAAAATTATATATAGAAACAAAATTGTAGAAAAATATCTTTTATATATTAACTCTTTTTCTTATTTTTTATCAATTACTAATAAAATTAGGGTTAATATATTTTTTATATGTTTAAACATAATATTATATTCATTAAAAATAATTCAATATAATTAAAAAAATTACACAATGTTTACAAAACAATTCTTTGAAAAATAACTGTTTTACTATGGTAACTTATATTTACATTGGTAACTTATTTTTATGCTAAAATTTAGAATATAATTATTATAAAACTTGGATATTCTGATTAAAAATATGAAACAAATTTAATTTGACTCAATTTCTTGAGTTGATAAAAATTAATTTTAATGTAACCACATAAAAATATTTTTTTATAAAAAAAATATATCTAATAATAAAATAAATTTATTCTAATTAATTTCATAGTAATAACTATTATATGAGTACTAATTTATTTTATTGTATATTATAAATAAATTTCATTAAAATAATTTTTAGTATAAATTAATTAAAAATATAAAACACTTTAAAAAACAATTCTTTCAAAAATATCACTTTTATATTAAATAATATTCACCAAAAACATTAATTATTTATATTATGAATTTTTAATTTTATTAATATATTGATATTAAAATATTTTTTAAAAATATTATAAATGCATCCTATTATACTTTAATCATAATAATATGTAACTCATAATGATATTTTTATAAATAAATATCTTAATTTTAATTTCATTAAATATTTTTTGTGAATTATATTATTATAATTTTTCTACAAACAATTAAAAAAATCAATATATCTATCAAATAAATGTATTTCCAATAAAATCTAATGACCAAATTCCCAATATCCATATTATTAATAGATATATTTCCAACAATAATATTTCTCTTTATAATGGAAATATTACCCTCATTGCCTCCTATAAATTCATTCCATCATTACCTATTAAATCACGATTCTCATTTCCTTTCATTTTAAATTTCACAACATGCTTTTTTCCTTTGATTATGTTCTTTCACATTGTTGGTTTAATTTTACTATTGGTGATTCTTAATGGTGAATATCATCAAGGTGGTTTACATGTTTTGATGATATTATTATTTTCTCTTTATTATCTCATTTTAATTTGTAAACTTTTAATGGGTGTAATCATTTATGTCCTATAATATTAAATGGTATGTGATACATGGTTTCATGTACCATTGTTGTGATTCATCATTACGAAAGAATAAAATGTTTTCTTCTTGATTGATATCTTTTTTTTGATTTATTTTATAATCACGATTAGATATTTTAACAGTATGGAAAAATGTAGTTGTTAAGGATATAGAAAACTATTAAGGAAATAAATTCATTCAAAATGAATTTAGTGTTACATCCTCCCTTAAAAAATATTCTGGTTAAAGAGATATTAAGGAATGGGATAAATATTAAGTCTTGTGTAGATTATTAATTTAAAATATTATTTATGAGTGAAGTCAATAGATGAAATTAAATATGCATCCCTCTACTATTGATCACTCTCCAATTAAGTGACTATAAACTCATTGAGAAAAACTAACCCATACTTGACCTAATCATCTTAATAAGTTGGTTAGGGAATAAAGAATGAAACAAAATTCAATTATGAATAAAAACTAATCCCATGAATTAATGTATAGGTTGACATAATAATTAGGAATCAACAATAAAAAAATAGAAGTTTAAAGTCTCCAAAATATCTTAAAATTAGATTAACATAACTTATTTATAGACTAATTACCCACCATGGTGTAATACTATGATTCACAACATGAATATATAAAAATTATAGGCAATTTTTCTATATAATATTCACGGATGACCCCATAATGGTGATAAAGATATTAACAGGGTTTGATTCATGTATATTCTCTTTAAAAATTTGAACCTCATGAATATCATAGAATATCCCCACCAAACTATTTTGTAAGGATTTTTTCCTCCCTTATTTATCTCAGGTGAATAGTATCATGAAAATGGAACTTGATGTAGTGTGATTCTTAAGGAATAACCTCTCACCATATCCTTAACATCTCACAACATAACAAACTGTGATTGCGACATGATCATATGTTAATCCTCTAAGGTGTGTTTTAAGTTTAAAATCATTGTGGAATAAAAAAATCCATCACAATAAAATTGATTCTCAACACTTTTATGTTTTTCTCATGAAACTCCACTGAGTTATTTTTCTACAACATTCCCTAATTAATTTTGTGTAACTCCACTCAGTTAATCTTATATAACTCTATTGAATTAATCCACCATTGTTAATTGTAGCATAAAACCCCTTTTAACAGTGCACTGATTCCTCACTATATCCATGGAAAATTAGTTTATTCTTGCAAAAAATATTTTTTTTCAGATTTAATATTATATAGCCATCATAAATTCTAATTTAAATACTTTGAATCTTGCTTAAATTCACAATTTACTCTCACACAATGGTATTATAGCCTAGAGTAGGGACTAAAATAATTGTTTATTTTTAGATAATCATGCATATCATTCATTGAAAATTATTTTATCATGTTAGACCTTATTATGGTATGAAAAATATTAACTTAAATCACTCACACTAAAATACCTTGGTTGCAGTACGGTATTCTTTTGAATCGTCAAATTCAACATAAGGTTAAACTTGTTTCTTATAAAAATGTCTCTATAAAGGATTGAAAAAGTGATGTAAGGAACTGACAGGGGGTTAATTCAATGATTTTATTCTTTTTTAAAATCCCATATGCACTTATTTATATTCAAAAAAAATCTCACCATACCCAAAATAATAGAATATAAGTGTAGATCATAGAATGTTTCTTAATGAGGCTCGCCTACCTAAGGATGACTACGTACCCATTTTATGGTGGTTTTTATCCCACTTTCATGCATTTGTCCCCTTATTTTTCTGATATTTATAGGCAAGGGTATAAACCTGTATCTTCTTTAAGATAATAGAACCAACCAGTGAATTATAAATACTTACTTGTTAAAAAGAAATATAAAATACCCAAAGACAAGTCAACAATACAAATAAAGAGATTCAGTGAACTCGATAAAAATATTTCTTCTTTTACAAAAAAAATATTTTGGGACTGTTATCAATCCTCAAAATATTTTCATATAATAATATAGTATTCTTAGACATTTCCCCCTTCTTCTTACTCTTTTATTTTTTATATATTCACTAAAACTACATGAATATATTATTAACATTTCTTTCCAGTTAAATTATATTAGAGGCTCAGCCTCATCACTTCCACACGATTCTAAACAATTATCATGGGATTTTATTTATCATTTATTTATTTTCCATAAATACCACATATGAATCTATATATAGATATGTTATAAACCTTTGGTGATTTTAGAGATTAATATAGCATCCCAAAGTTCTCCACAAGTTCCTCCAACATCACTGCATAAATCACATGCAATATCCTCATGATGTTTTAGGATTTTAATGACCATCTTATAGCATCATCATATTTAAAATTTAATTTATCAAAGTTTTCATTTTTATATTTTTCATAGAATCCAAATTGTGGATTTCCAAAATAAAATAATACTTTAAATTATTATGTGGATCAGAGTCAAACAATGACTCAAATTCATATTTGTTGGCTTAGGTTATATGAAGTTTATTATATGAAGTAGTGAATTCATATAGGTTCCTTAGTTATATTTCCTTTTTGAGTTTTTTCATTATATAAAGTCATATGATAATTCTCATAGAGTTATGTGGGATCAAATTAGAGTTTTACACCAAAAAATAGTCATATGTTTCTTGCTACGAAGTCACACGGCCTTATATTCTAATGGGGGTGTACATTTGAATGTGAAAAAAAAGTCATACACCATGTACAAAGTCTTACAAGATAAGATTAAAAGTCATAAGTGGCCTGATAAAGTCATTCGCAGTTCATTAAAACATATTACATACAAACTAAAAAGGTATTATTTGAATCCATGGATTCATACAAATTTTAGACTTAGTCAAATATCAACATTAAATCTAATATCTTGAATTTATTGAAATAAATTTATAACTTCTCTCAATGTTATCAGGTATTCTTTAAACTTCTCAAAACATCATCCAAGATATATCCTCTCCATTATTCAGTTACTTTCATGCTGCAACTCTTAGAGATAGTTTCTCCAAATGATTCCATAATTAACTATATCCTATTATAATAACCAATAAATTCAAAAAAAAAGATGAATAGGTGGTTTTAGATCAAAGGTAACAATATAAATATTTTCCGTGAACTAATGATTAACATAACCAATTCTTATTCACAAACTATTATCATAGAAATATTTTAATAAAACTATTGATCACTATCACAGACACACACACACACCCTTTCTTACACTTTTAGCACTATCATTCTCCTTAAAAACATATAGAATATTGTGTTCCTTCAATCCTCAACACTTGTCTTTATCTTGAAGACCAATTCAATAATCATAACATAATAACAAGTATTGAAAACAAATACAACATCATCCTCTATAGGGTTCAGCAATCGCCTACCCTGTATTTTCTTTCAATGCTACTCATTACACTCCCCCTTATTAACAAAAAAAATAAAATTGAACTACTATCGAGGGTCCATTAATTCTTCTCAAAGTAGAGATAATAAACTCTAAGTATGCATGTTATACCTAGGTATATAAAATAATAGTGATTAAATCATACATTAATGTTTCCCATAAAATCAACCTCCTCATTCAAAATCCAAAATAGATTTATGAAGTTCAATCCAACATCACTAAATAAAAACATTAAAACAAATCCTAGTAAAAAGAAAGAAATTTCCACCCTGTATACAATATATCCTCAATAATTTATCATTATAAAATAGAGAATTAAACATAAAAAAATTAATACCTTGGTGATGAATATTGGGTTTTACTCCCATTTTTATCCTTAACTTCTCAAATAACTCAATTGTGAGAGTAGTTTTCAAGATATCAAAAACTTGTTCCTTGAATAGATAAAATTCCAACTTCAATGTACCATCAATAAATGTATCCTTTATAAAATTATATCTAATATCAACATGTTTTTATACTTAATTATGCATTATATTTTTAGATAGATTAATGGATCATTGATTATCATTGTATATAATTAGTGGGTATCCAGTTTGGATATTCACATCCTCAAGTGGAGCCTTCATCCACATAATTTGAGTAGATTTCTTTATTTAATACATATATTTCCTTAGTTAAACTAAAATTAACTAAATTTTTCTCTTTTATTTCCAGGTAAAAAACCTTTCACCCAAAAAAATACTCCAACTAAGTTATAATTTCTTTGGTCAATAGTTACTGTAAAATCAATATCCAAAACCCCTTTTAAATTCAGTTATCTTTATTTATATTATGATAAAAAATTGTAATTATTATAAATGTATCTGAGAATTATAATGAATTAAGGAATATGAGATTCCTTTGGATTGGACTATAATCTAGCACAAAGTGTGATAGAAAACACTATTTATGATATATATATATATATATATATATATATATATATATATTCAGGTGAAAAAGACTTCTAATTAGATATCTAAATTCCTTTTCAATCACTATTTGACCTTTATCGTATTTTCTCTACTTTTTTCCACTTGTATAAGAGTATATTCTATTCTTAAATCAACCATTCTAAACATTTTTAGTTTCAATTTAGTATATTTTTTTATGAAATGAACACATGATCAACATCTTAGGTTATTTTTATTACCAAGAATAATTTCATTTCTCTGAGTATAAGAATTTTAAATCAATTCTTAATTTATGTATAAAAATATTCCCACTCTCTCTCTTCATCGCTATAAATTATTATTTAATCAATATACACTATCAGCGTGAGTGATGTGGTGGATTTATTCTTAAAGTGTATATTTCTATCAACATATCTCTTATTGAACTCCATGTTTCTTAAGTAATCATCAAATACGAATATCCAAACCCTTGGAGCTTGTTTTAGTCTATTAAGGTCCTTATTTAATTATAAATATTTTCTACCATCATCATCAAGATCAAATTCCCCAGTTAATTCCAAATATAATTCCACATTAAGATCACCATTAATAAATTATGACTTTGCATCCATTTGAAAAAATTTAAAATATCTTTGTGAACCAATTAAAAGAAAAATTATTATGGTTTCTATCCTTGAAACTGTATAAAACGTCTCATAAAATTCATTCCCCTCTACTTGGGAAAATCTCCTACAAAATAAGTCTATGTTTATTTCATGCTACATTTCCATCCTCCTTGAGTTTATTCCTAACCACTCAATTAGTTCTATTGATATTGTTATCCATAGGTTTTAGAATAAATTACCATGTCTCATTTTTCTCTATTTTATGTAATGTTCTTCAACACTTTTAGGTTATATATTATAAAGTAGACTGGTTTGATTAATTCCAATAGTACTTTTTTGGGTTTGAATAACTAGATTCTAGTCACCAATTATATTTTAAATATCCACATGCTTCTAATTCTTTGACCCCGCACTTATAAAATTTTGTCTTCCTTCATCATCATAGTTATATGAAGAATATATATCTTCTTCATATGGTTGTAAAGTCTATTTATCTAATTTTTTTATTCAGAAGAAAAAACATTATCCTTATTGTCTATTATAATATAATTCTTTACATATTCATAATTTTAAAAAACTAATATATCATCATAGTCATCAATTCGCACAAAATTTTTATTTCAAAATTTGTAATAACTTCCTTTCGGTGTGTAACAAAGGAATATTCCATCATTTTCATTTCCATAAAACATGCTTCCCACTCTTCCATCCTTTTTATTAAGTATGAACTTCTAAAAACTATAAAGATTTTTACACTTGGATTCTTCATGAAACAAATTTAATAGGGATATATGTTATATTTGGGACTCAAGAAACATCTATTCTAGATTATTCAAGTTGTTATAATGATTGTTAGCCATAAAATTATTCATGATTCAAACTCAGTGAGTATATATTTTTTCATATAAAAATAACTATATTATTCCCTTCAACTACCATTTTTTTAGGGTATATGTGGAACTAAAATCATGATTAATTCCATGATTATCCTAATACTCTAAAAAATGACTATTATAATACTCAACTCCATTATCTGACCTCATCCTTTTCAAAAAAAATATTTATTTTATTATTCATCCTTCTAAAGATTTTAAATATATCTAAATCTTTATATTTTTGGGATATGAACATTATACATATCATCCTAGTAAAATAATAAATAAAAGTGATGAAATACGTTTCTCCACTATGTGAGTTTTTTCATTGGATAATACACATAATTATTTATTATCTCCAATTGTTTGTTTATTTCAATATCTAATCCTTTTTAGGTTTTTCTTGTCATTTTTTCATTATTGTAAGTCTTTTGAACAATTTTATTGTATTCATTAAAGATAGTAATGTTTTAAAATAATTATTTGATTATATTAAATATTTTATTTTATTTTAGGCGACAAATCCTTATATACCACATATGATTTTTAGGTTGTAAATTTTGATAATAATTGTATTTTTAATCTCCCACTTAAAAAAAGTTTCCTTGATTTATTACATACTTTTAAATAAAAAATAAAACTTTTAGACTCTTTAAAAGATATCAAATTTTACTAAAAATCACTTCATTTCTATCATCAAAAATTCATTACGCACTCAACAGGTTGTTCCTTTAGCAATTAAAAATTAAGAAATTACTATGACAAATTTGGTTCTTCCTAAGTTTGTTGGTTCCAACTATAACATCCCGACATGAATCACCAGATCGGATCTGGATTGCTAGATGACCTCATACGCACCTACCCATATGTAAGATGATTTCGACTAGCAATGAGGGTCACAATTGCAACATTGGGGAGACTATACCCTCTGTATCGATTCAAAGGATCAATAATCAACAACAACAATATAATTAATTAGAGTAAAATGAGGAAATATAAAGATGACATACATATAATGTATCATCCCCCAAATTGGAAATCAAAACCAAGTAAGTAGTAAAAAGTAAACTAGAAAGTATATAAAAAATCATCTACCGAGTGCTTCAGTGCTTGTCTCGGTCCGCTTCAGCTCCATGATCCACCGCTCAGTCATCTTCCATATGGCCCTTACCCTTCACCAAAACTCTAGTCATGTAATACATAAGTGCACCAAAATTACCAAGTAGGGTGTGAGTACAAGACCCGGTAGGACACCACCAATGTGTCTTAAAACTGATGTCCTAAAAATACAAGTGTGTTCCATAATAAATATTGTGAAGTAAACACACAATCCAAAACTGAGCACTTTTTCACTAACCAAGCTGCCACAACCCCTAACCATACATGCTTCAGCTCTATGTCAGATGGATAACCAAGGTGTCAGATGAATCAATGATTAGCCATTGGTCTTATGAATCATGTTTCATAGTATTGTTATGTGATATAGTATCAAAGCTCTACAAGATGGTATGTACTATGTGTGTTCAAGGGAAAAAAGATCTAATCAGCTTCCCTTAATCATCGAGTTGACATACTAAGGAACGATAGCTAATTAGCATCCCTTAGTCATAGAAGCACACCATCAAGTAACACACTAGGGACCGAGAGATAATCAGTGCCCCCTCTTCATTGAGTGCATCCCAAGGCATCATTGTGTTCCTTCCCCTTGTATTATTCCCTCATCATCAGTCATACACATCCCTCCCCCAAAGGATAACACAAGTCACATTGTTCCACTACATGGAATCTCCTAGGTATCATCATGTGCCTACCCCATGCATTGGACCATCATCATCAGTCATGTGAATCCCTCCTCCAAAGGATAACGTAATTTGGCGGTCCACCTATCCTGGCTCCAAGAACAAAATCACAAGGTATACATAGAATCTAAGGATATAAATATATGTATGTGTGTGTGTGTGTGCAAGAATAACACATCATCATCAGTAAATCAGCAAAAAATGTACACATAATCATAAATCGATGTGAATAAATAGCTATAAGTACTCATTGAATCAAGTATAATATAGAGTTTCTGAAGCTACACACATACCCACATGCATTCAAAATCTATCATGGTCATTAAACATGTTGGTGCATAATCATATTAATGTAAATCATTTGTAAAAAATCCAAAAATTTTAATGAACTTCCTACCATAAGGTTTTCCAAGTCGACGTCGAGGTTTACAATGGTTTTAAACGCCCGAACTATACTCGCACTTAACCAGAAGATGATCACACGCCAATGAATCCCTGAACCATCCCTGATTCAACAATATTTATTATTATCCCTATCTCTGATAATTAAAAAATAATAACTAAATATGAACAAAATACATCACTGTATTTAAAAATATTCTTAGGTATAAATTTCTACTCATCGAGATGAATCCAATGGAACTAATGGCACATCAATATGATCAGTACTGAAAAATATATTAAAGATAGAGATTTGGAAAAATAAAATAGAATAGAAGAGAAAGATTAAGAGACATGGGTGCAGTGTGAAAAATAATGGGATTCCTAACCATGCCATGTGCACCACCCCAAATCCAATTTATAATATGTTTTCATCAATCAATTTACTAACATTTATTAATTACATAACTGATTTATTACTTTCTCTTATTAATTTCTTGTGCCAAACCATCATAATATTGGGAATTTCATGGACCTATACCATGAGACCAAACTAAATATTCAACATTGGTCTTGAAATGACCGACTCAATTTTAGGGCCACGTTGTCGCTGACGACATGTAAATCTAACACCATAAAAAGAAGTTACAGCGGAAAATATATTTTGACAATAATAATAATAATAATAATTTAATATTAATAATATATATATATTCTTTAAAACACTATTTAATCTGTGTTGGGATCTCCATGTGCGCTACACCCATTTAAATTTTAATTTATTTAGTGTTATCACTTTTTATTTATTATGATATTATCAAATAAATGGGATATTAAATCCCCACATCTCCAAACACTCATGAAGTAGGTGGATCCCCTTCATGTTTGTTGTATGCACAATATATCTCTAGTTGCCTCTTTATCCCCATTTAATTTATTAACTCCTAATTTTATAAATATTATAAATCATAATAATTGCATAATATTTTTTTATTATTAAAATAATAATAATAACACACCATTAAAATTTTATCTTTCATAATTAATAATAAATATAATAAAAAATTAATATTTTTATTATTAGTTATCTATAATCATTGTCATCGTTTACATTTCAACAAAAACCTTCATTAAATACCATAAATTTAAAACGTCTGTTTAATCCCAGATTCAATGTAAAGTCAGTAGTAGAGTGTCTAAATACATCCATTAATGTCATTGTATATTTTGAAGTTGTAAAATAGTATTAATTAGATTTTTTTAAATGGTGGTAAATAATGGATTTTTTACCATAAGGTTAGAGATGTGTGAAATTCCTTTTAAATAATTAAATAAAATTAATTATTTATCCCAAAAATTAAATAATACCTAACGCCCATTGTGCATAGAAGTTATGCTCCATCTAGGGTAAACCCCCCAATCTAGACCTAACGGTGGTCTCATATTTCTTAAAAGATGCATTTTCTGAGAGATATAAATTATTTATTATTTAAAAAATCGGATTAAATATTTAATTAAAAATAAACAATGTTTTATCGCATGCGATGTTTCCAAACATATGACGTGCATAAAAGTTGTACCCCATTTGGGGTAAACCTCCCATTCTGGACCTAATTTTGCTCTCTTATTTTTCATACGATGCACCATTTTTGAGATATTAATTATTTAATATTAAATAAACTGATTAAAAATTAATTAAACATAAAAATGGTTATTTTCACGATAGAGACATCCAAACCCCTAAAGCATACAAATGTTATACCCCACCTAGGGTAAACACCACATCTCATACCTATAGGTGGTCTCATATTTCACATACGTTGCACCATTTTGAATTTATTAAATTAATTTAAATAAATTGTTTGTGCTTAAAATAATATATTTAACATTTTTTTATTTCTTCTTCGCTGAGGGTTTGTTAGCCTCAGAATCTTGTGCTAACTCATTTTCTGACTCGAAAAATATTTTATTAAATATTTAAAAGTGTTAACTGAACTTTCTCTCTTATGTTCAACCTCTAAAACATTATTAATTTATTTCACTAATAAATCATTTTTCCCAATTATGGTATTAATAATTTATCACATATGGGATTTTATTATTATTTTAAAAACCAATATATAAACATTCTCCCCCTATATCGAGTTCTCATCCTCAAGAAGTATCTCTAGTTGTCCTGATCAATCAACTCAGACCTCTAAGCTCAAATGTCATACTCACATTTTTACATCTCTTCTTATATCTGTCCACTGAAACTGAACTAGTAGTATCATTTTCCCTAAATTCATTTCTCACTCTGACTTATAATCCACACAGGAAACTCATAATAAAATGAAATAGGTTCCAACTCAATTCCCTTGAAATATTTAATATGCACGGGATCATACATTTACCTCTGAAGCTGAGAAATGTGGACTATATCATGCATACCTTGATATTGAGAAGGGAGGTCCAGATGATACTCTACTGCCCCTATACACTTGGTGAGTCCCTCATTAGTCTCTCACTAAAATAATCGCTTAATATCACACTCTCATATACTAGGGATTTATTTCATCATTCAATGATGAATTAAAGGAAGTTAAGTTAGTAAAACATAACTCCTTCATTAATTCAAGTCTAGACATGGCTTGTAGATATAAGGAAAACAAAATCATTAAAATAAGGAAGAAGATCAAATATGTGCTCTAGTTTATACCTCATATTGTAAAACGTTCTTTATCACCATCTTCTGGTGCTTGATCCATAGCATATACATGGTTTTTCTAAGATTCATGATCATATTCATGACTTTACCGAGTCTTCATCATCAGGGGAGTCTATATCCTCTACTGGGTTTCTCTACTCCCAGCCTATCCTGACCTCCTATAACTCCTCTGGGAAAACATTGAGCAAAAAACATTGAATATTACCAGCCATTCCACACAGGTGGTAGTCTACTCTTAACTTCTTCCAAGTGTTGTTATAATTCCCTCATATAACACAATTGTAGGGCCATTTTGAGGAAGTTCTATTCTGACCTGATTTCATGTCACTCTACTACTTATTCTTTTCTATTCTATTCCTACTCTTTGAAGGTACTCCTATAGTATTACGTTAAAACTTAGTCATTGGACCTCTGTGATTCGGAAGTAACCCTCATACTATATCCTCTTATATCCCCTTCTCAAATGTTAGGGCCTTTCGAAGAACCTGAGAGTATTTCATCAGGTCAAATACCCTAACCATACGTCTGAGCTCTGGTTGTAGACCTATCTCAAACTTCTAAGCTTTCTATGCCTTATTCCTAGATAAAAAAGGTGAAAAGGGAAGCAACGCCGTAAAATGTATAGAGTAAGTAGAGACACACATAAAACCATGTCGTAATTCTATAAACTCTTCGACATGATCCAACTTTATCATTTTAGGGAGGTATTTTTCTAGAAATAACTCCTTGAAGGTCATCCATTTAATAACTTCTCATCTCCTATCTTGATTCATAGCACTCCATCATCTCCTAGCAGGTCCTTGGAACATAAAGGTTTCCTAAATTGCTGGCCCTTCCTCAGGGGTCTGGACTACCTTGAAAATGTTCTCGATATAGTATAGTCATTCCCCTACATCATGTGGGCCACCAATACCCTAGAATGTCAGAGGATGATGAATTTAGAAATCCCTATCATGGTTAGTCATAATCCTATGAATAAACCCACCATGGATAGTAACCAACTGAAAAAGTCCCGATTCAGCGGGCTTTATGGTCTGGATTACCTATGATGGCACATGATCATGCTGGGGTATATCCCCATGTACCACAGGTTGTAGCATAGAAGAATCTCAGGTTTCCATAGCTGGTGGTTCCATAAAACATCTCTGAGGGATCATTAATGTAACAAAAGGATAATTGAGAACACATCAAGTCCTAAAAGTCTATGGAATCAAACAAGGTTTTCCTAGGAGTCTTCCCTTAACCCAAGGTATACCCCTCCAAGAACATTTCACATTATTCAAAACCATCATATATATACTAACACAATAAAATTATATGTTCCACTTATTAATGCCAAAAAATATATATATCCCACAACATGGAAACACAAATAAGTATTAAAAATAAATTTTCCTGAACATATAGCATAAATAAAGGAATTTAATTAATAAACTACTATAAAGAACAAAAAACTATATATTTATGGCATATGCACATATATTCCCATTAATGATTCAAAAACATACATGAAATTTCATAAATCACATATAACATATTTTTTGTCACCCTATGTGAATCAATAGTACCAACAGAACATAAATTCTCTACTTTATGAAAACTCGGATGTCCATTATTTAGTGTTGGCCAGGCACTATCATAGTTCCCTTGCATGAGTCCCAATTCTCTATATCTTGTCTAACCTATCCCAACCTAACATGAGAGAACAAATAATTTTTTGGGTAACCTCACTATAATACCGTTTTGTAACATCCCAACCAGAATCACCGGGTTCGATCCAGAATGCTAGATGAATGTATGTGCACCTCCCCGTACGCAAGAGGTTACTGACGAGTAATGAGGGTCTCAAGTGGAACATTGGGGAGACTACAACCTCTGTGTTGAGTCATAGGATCAATAATCAACAACAACAATATAAATAATCAAAGTAAAATGTGGAAATGTAAAGATGGCATACATATAATGCAAAATCCCCCAAATTGGCAATCAAAACCAAGTAAGCAGTAGAAAGAAAACCAAAAAGTAAATAAAAAAACATCCATAGTGTGCTCTAGTGCCTGTCCCATTCCACTCTCCCTCTATGCTCCACCACTCAGTCATCTACCATAGGGCCCTTACCCTTTCACGGGATCTCTGGTCATGAAATCTACAAGCGCACTAAAATTCCCATGTTAGGCGTGAGAACAAAACTCAACAAGACACCACCAACACGTCCTAAACTTTATGTGCTCAAAATAAAATTGTATTCCATAATAAATAATGAAAAATAAACACAAAGTAAAAAAAATAGAGCATTTTTTCACTAACCAAGATTTCACAACTAGTGCATATATGGTTTTTCACGTTGGGTTTTTATGATTTTTCATGTTGGTTTATAGGTGATGTGGTTGTTGGAAACATAGTAAATATAATTTTTCATTTTGGTTACCTAAAACTGACATTATAAATAATTTCTTCATGGTTTTTCACATCATTTATCCAATAACTGATGTGAAAACCCAATTACAAACCCTTTATCATGCCGGTTATTTAAAATAACTGATGTGATAAATGGATTTTCACATCAGTTATTGAATAACCAATGTCATAAACCCAGTGTAATTTGTTTTTCACATTGGTTATCCCATAACTGATGTGAAAAACTTATGAAACTTTTAACATGTCTGTTATTTTAAATAACTGACATGAGAAAAATAGTGTTCATGTATTTTTTCACATCAGTTATGAAATAATCAACGTGAAAAATATGATTTTTTTTAAAAAAATTGTACAATGAATCATCCCCTCCACTATCAGAAGCTAGAAAACAGAAGATATAAAATTGTACAATTGGCAGTAGAGAGTAGCAGCATAGAATAACACAAAATCCAGAAAAATATAGTAACGTAGATTATTTCATCTCCTCCACCAACAACACCCAGAAACCAACACAAGAGGCAACAGAAAAGGCATCCCAAAATCCATCACAATACACAATACATTGAACTTTCAAATAAACTAAAACCAATCAAACCTATAAAATTATTTTCCCATTAAATTTATAAATTCCTCAAATATTCTACACTATATAACTTTTTGTCATAAAAAAGATACAAAAATAATATAGAAATCATTTCACTTGAATTTTTAATAAAATATATTAAATATTATAGAAATACTTATAAAGAAATATAACCTTAGGAAGCTTTGTAACTGTCCTGGATGTAATTATTTCATACATGAATCTCAAAACATAATATCTATATTCAGTTCCACCATGTTGTTTATGACAATGTTTCAAAGAGTTTTTATTTCAAAATAACATTTCAAATTAATATATCCATAATTAAGTAATTGTAAATGATAATTCACATTAGCTTTTACAAATTTGATATTTTCCCACTTGCTACTCTTTTTTATTGTCATCTATATAAAAAAATGCCATACCCTATTGGAAAATAATAGGAATATAAAATTTTATTAATTATAATATTAACAATTATTTAAATAAGCAAACTTATGTGTTCAATACATTCTTGAAATTTTCTTTCACTTCAGCGTGGACAGAGTATAGTAAATACAATGTCTTCTCTCTTGAAAAAAACACCCCATATCCAATGACCCCTGATATAAAATTAATTTAACATGATTTGTTAATATGTTAATTGATATATAAAACTTTGTAAGAAATAAATATTTCATACCTTTCAAGATATGGATGAATCCAGCACTAAATGATGATATTCTTCTGAAATATTTTATCTATATAAACTATTCTTTCCACATAGGTCATTATAAAAGCTGTAGGAGAAATAAAATGTGGGTCCATAAATCTATATACATATATCTTTTCATTCTCTGTATAAATTATATATATATAATTAATACAAATAAGAAATAATAATAAATTTTCAACAAATTAAAGGAATAAAAAAATTGTTAATAAACTTGCATCGTGTTGATTCCCAATTGATCTCCATCTACAAGATCCATGATATAATTTTTTTAAAGGCTCACATTCATTACATTCCCATAAATAGAAGCATGAAATGGAATGTAATATACACCCATTAAAAAATTTTATTATATTGACAATCAATCAAGACCAGTATAATCGATATCTAGAGTCATGGAAATTTGAATTTTTTGTTCTCTATATAGTATTTCTTTACCTTTAAAGTATTGTTGAAAATATTAAAGAATATATAAAAATTAAAATGAGAAAAAAAATTAATAAAATATTAAATTAAATATAACATATATACAAAACTCTATGGTAATATGTCAAAGTAGTCTAGATGGACAAACCAAAAAAATAACTGATACTTTTTCCAACTGTACTCACTTAATCTGTAATACATGTTATTTTTTCTGATCTATCTATAATATCCTATACAGTTACCCTATGATGCTCTACCTCAATCTACAGATGATAAATGGTATCGATGATATAATATATCATCTCATATGTGATAATATAATGAGAATCATCAACAAAAAACTCATAGTAACTTGGAAGCTATGGAGGAGGGGTGTTGGGGTTGGATAAGAGTGGAGTGGGGTCTAGAAACACATATGTGTGAGTAGGTTAAAAGGAGTGGAATCTATTAGCTGAGGTGGAGGAGTTGGAATGGTAGGCTAAAACTATCCTTGCATGTCTGCAAACATCACTTGTATCGAAGCTCTAATCTTTTCATCCATTTTTGCTTGAATATCCTGAAATTTGGCTTCCAAATATTCTATTTTTTTATAAGAAATTATCATTTGAAAAATCTTATAAATGTGGAACCATGTTTCTTATCGATACACCTATTGGGTATCTTCGTACATGACATGGGTGTTCAGGATTTCCCAATTATGCAGCTAAAATATTTTATCTACCCTCATCAATAAAGACCTCATGTGTGCTCTACTCCTCAAGAGAATCCTATATTGAATATTTGAAAAAAAAATTAATGAATCAAAATATATAAGTAGTTGATTTAACTTCAATAAATAAATAAACATATTATAATCTTATCAGCTACAACTCTTGACTCTTCCATAAGATATTTTCCTTTTTTCCCATTTGATCCCTCTTCCATTTTTCATGTCTAGTGGGGGGGAGGGGAAACCTCTCTAGATCCTGATGACTCAGCTCATAGATTTTGAATTTTTTCTTATATCATGTTTTCTTACAATAATTTATACCCTCCTCGGGATAATGGATGAGGGTATAAATTTATAGCTTGAATCACCTGATGAGATCTCCTTGATTGTTGTAAATTAAGAATTAAGAATAAAGACATGGTCATTAATATAAAAACATATAAAAAGGTAATATTGCACTTACTAAAAAGTCTACTCATTGTCTACTTTCAAAAAAAAATTCCATGTATCTTCATCCATAAATTGATATATATCACATGGATTTTTATGCTGTGTTTTCCAAAAATTGAACTATGATGTAAGGGATGATTTAAAATCCCTCCATCTCTTAGCTGCCAATGTTAAACATTTCCTCTTTATTCTTCTATTTTTAGATATATCATATGTCATGTGATAAGAAGGGTAAAACATATATTACTATAAACATTTCAAGATAAGTAAAATAATAACAAACAAGCTTACCAAAATGTTCTCCCATAATTGTGATAGTGTCTCTTTGTCACCATTTCTCCAATTTTTAAAAAAAATATATTAACTTTTCTTTTATCTTGTATTGATACAAAAGTCTTGAACTATTTTTCAATTGGACCCATTGGAATGTCATTATCATCAAAGGATATTGGTAAACGTGTGGTTCCAAGTTTACAAACCCTTGAACACTTTTTCCCCCCAAGGAAGTAGATGTCTCAAGTAAAGACGGATAATGTGTATCATCAATACGAGCATATGTAAGTTTATCCCCATAGGTATGATTATGATCATATCTAGAAATATGTGGTGGATCAAAGGATTGATCTATCATTATCCTACAAACAAAATCAATATCAATTAGTACAAAAATATATAAATCTAACAATTATATACCATTGTAAATAAAAAATTACCCATTATCAAACAAAAAGAAAATTAAACCAAACGTAAGACATTTTTATTCATATCTATTATAATTAACTAGAATTATAACAATATTAATGAGAGATTAAATGACATAAATGAATTAAAATTACACAATATTCATGAGAGATGAAATGACATAGTAAAAATTCACCAACCTGATAAATCATTTTAAAAACAAAAAAGAATTATTTTATAATATAATCATATACAATATATTTTGTTTTATTTTAAATTTTAAATTTTAAATAATTGGTTTTAAAAAATATCAATTAATAGATAAGTTACTTAATGTTAAATATATAAAACTAGACAAAACGAAACTAATATAAAACAAACAATTTAACTTATAATACATGTTTTAATAAAGAAAATAAAATTAAAATATCTAACTTATGAAATTTAAAAAAGTAAAACATAATTAAACATATGTTAGCTATCATATTAGGAATGTAATGAAGACTTTTTTACCAACTTCATTTATCATGATCATTTCATATGGCACAAACCATATCTTCAATATGTTCATCAGTATTATTTTTTAATCATTCCATGGATGTAGGGATCTCATATAAATCAGAATCTTCGTCAAGTTTATCATTATGAACATACTATTTTTTTCTTGTAAATCAATATTCCACTATATATAAGATGGATCAAGAACATAGAAAATTTGTTTTTCACATGTTTCCATGATAAAAGGATAACTTTTGTAATCTAATTTATTCAGGTTAACAAGTGTCATTCTAAATTCCTCTTTCCATACATTATTGTTACTGATAAACCAATTACACTTAAAAAATGGAACTTGATATTTAATGTAATCAACATCCCATATTTCTTCAATGACTCCATAATATGTGGTTGATGTGGATATTGGGTTTTTTTCTTTGGAACTTGAAAAATGAATTACATATTTGAACGCCGATACACTACTATTTTGAACCACACTTATGTTGTCCTGATCTTTTGTATGAAAAGTATATCCATTAATATCATACTCAGGCCATGTTATAAAATTTAAACTTGGACCACCCACTAACCATATCAATTTTTCTGATTCATATGGTTTCACTATCTCTTTAAACTATGGGAAAGAAGATCTGTTATGAACATTCAAAATCCACATATCTTACTTCTTTAGATAACTTTGTTCCAACTCATTTATATGAAAATTTATATATGTTCGAGCATCATATATGTTATTCAAGATGTATAACTATACCTTATTTATTTGTTCACCTATCAATGATTTGGATTTAAATCCACAAATCAACTTTCCCCCAAAATTAACTCGTTCATGGAGAGATGTAGGTAAATTGATGTGCTTCACATCAGAAAAATAACTTATACAAAAATATTCAACCTCCTTAGAAATATACTTCTCAACAATGGATTCTTTAGGTCGATATGGATTCTTAATATACCCCTTTAATATATTCATATAAATTTCAAAAGTATACATCAAAAAAATATATAATGGCATGTTAAGATTTATTTCTCACACCAAATTAACTATTAAATGCACCATGATATCAAAAAAGGATGGAGGAAAAAACATTTCCAAATGAAAATTTACAAAAACCACTTTGTTCCAAAAAAATGTTCAAATCATTAAAATAAATAAACTTATTACAAATTGAGATAAAAAAATAACACACCTTCATTATAGTCATTATGACATGGGTGGTTAATGTTGTACATAATAAATCTGGTAGGAGTTGTTGTATCATGACATGATAGTCATGGTTTTTCATACCTGTCATCTTCAAATCCTTTAAAGACCCAAAAATTTTTACATTTGAATAATAAACTTGTGGAACTTTTATATCAGGGATTTATTGACAAAATATATTTTTCTACCTCTTGGATAAGGTATGACATGTCGGGGGTAGAAATGTTCACCTTCCATGAGGAGTGGGAGCCAACTCCAAATTTATTCCCATGTAGAGTAAATCAATTCTTGCATTCAACCTATCTTTAGTATTTAACTTAATATCTAACAATGCTCCAATAAAACTTTCATATATATTCTTCTCCATGTGCATGACATCAATTTTATGTTTCACCTCATGATATCTCTAATATGGTAACTCAAAACCAATTGACCTTTTCTTCCAAATATTTATATCATTACTAGATTTATGTGTCGTTCTGAATTTCACATCAATGTTTTTCACCCTCTCAAAATACTGATCAGTGGATAAAGTTTTTATAGAAATACCAAATTCATGTGATTAATTTAAATCCTTTTTTAATATTCTATAATAGTGATCCATTGGAAAAAACATTCAATGACCCATGTATACTATTTTTATCCCATGATGTAGTTGACAATATGAAGTTTCTTGTTCACAAATTGGACATGATTTATTCCCCTTAAAACTATATCCAAAAAAAATTCCATATATTGGGAAGTCATTTATAATGAACATAATAATTGCATGAAGTTGAAAATATTCCATTTTATAAGAATCCTACATCCTTATACCTTCCTCCCATAACAGTTTCAAATCATCAACTAATGGTGACAATAAAACTTCAATATCATTTACCGGCTGTTTTGGTCCACTGATCATTAAACTCAACATGATATATTTTAACTTCATACAAAATTCAGGAGATAAGTTTTAAATTACCATTAAAATATACCATAAACTATGTGTACTACTAAGGCTTCAATATGGATTCATTCCATCTGTGAACAGTCCAAGTTTGAGATTTTGAACTTCATTTTCGAATATAGGAAACCGGTTATCAATATTCTTCCAATGTGGAAAATCATCTACATGACCTATTTTCCCATCACATATCTACTCATCAGTATTTCATGTTAACCTTTTTGCATCATTTGAATTATAAAATAAACATCTCAAACAAGTAATTATAGGAAGATACCAAAATGCTTTGGCAGGGGTCTCTAAAACTTCTAAATCAGTCTATGATTTTTCTTGAAACTTATACCATGATATCCCAAATTTAGGTTACTCTAAATGAAATTTTTATTCACTCATATATAGCACACATTCATTCGAGAAAAAATGTATTTTATTGTTTCCCAATCCCATCAGGTATAATATTTTCTTGGCCCTATAATTTAAATATATAATATTCTTGTCTTTAGAAAGAATGTCTTTCAAAAATTATAGCAGCTCTATAAAACTCATGTCAGTACATCCATGTTTCACCTCAAGGTTTATCAATATTTACACCCTCGATAATACTGTATATTTCGTATAACTCAAATATAACAGTTTTTCAGTATCACCATATAAACGATCAATTTTCGGTTATTTCTCAATTACCTCTACTTCAATATCATGAATCATTTCATCAAGTTTATCATATTTATCATCTTGCAAAGCTCCATCATCAATAAATATATAATTTTTCCCGGTTTTACCATGCCAAATCCAAGGGTTGTAGCTCAAATTAAGACCATGAAAAATTAAATGATCTTTGATCTATCTGCTTTTAAACATCCTAAAATTTAAACATTTCAAGAATGGATAGAAAAATATGTCTTTGTTTGGAACATTGCATTTAGAACATTCCAAAAAATATTCTACACCTTCCTCATATTCAGTACCAATTTAAGGTGCATTAATCCAACTTCGATTCATTATCAATAAAAAATATCAAAAATAAATATTAAAAATAAATTTAATAATTTATAAAATATTAAGATTAAAAATGACATAAAAAATTATAGAAAACCAATAATGGAAACATCAGAAGGAAAACTGAAATTTGTTTGAGAAAATTCATTTATGTGGAAGGAATTAAAACATAGATTCCTTTAAAAATGTCACAAGTAAAAATAAATTAATATAACCTTATGAAATTATTAAAAAATATGTATAATTATATCCATAAAACAATGTCTATAAAAAATATATATAATGAGACTAACTAATTCATAGTTGATTATTTATAAAAATAAAAATAAATCGTCTATATTGTAATTAAAAATATAATCTAATCAAAAATTGAGTCTTAGTTTAAAAAAATGTCACATTAAATAACTAATTAACACAATATAAAATCAGAATTTGAATACATAGTCTCAATCATGTGAGGAATGCACAAAGAATTTGACTTTAACTTGTTCCAAAAATTTGTAAACCTAAAAAATAGATACCAAGTTTTATTTTCTTATTATGTTACATACTTATAAATGAATTAATAAACTGGGAAAATAAAAGAGATAATTGTAAATTAAAATATAATTTATATTACACTATCAACAATTTAGAGTATACACTATTATAATGAAACTTTTAATCCATCAGAAATCAAAAGCTTCTGATCCCAGACCAAGATATGAATTTTTCACCTAGATTTATTTACAATGCATTATCACGTTTTATTCAGAAAATTAAAGCGTAAACATATTTACAAACATTTTTAATCAATTATATAGACTATAAATGTAATGCACTAACCCTAGTTACCCAAAGTTGGTGCATTATTACATAATATTTTTATGATCACAAGATATCTAGTTTTGAAAGACCAATTAGTTTAGTAGCCTTGGAAGTACTAGATACACACATAAGTTTTACATTGCATCTTGAAATAAAAACAACAACATTATGTCCCCTTTGAACACACTCATATCCTTTAGCCTATCCCAAAAAGTTAATCATAGTATCCTTCTTCACATCCTGGGAAAAAGAAAACATAAGAAAAGGGTAAGCTCATATGCTCAGTAAGGATAAAAATATAGCAAAAAATATCATAAATAAGAATAAACATTTAAGGCAATGTATAAGACTAAAACACAAGCCTTTTAAACTTAAACTTCAATATAATATGGAAAATATAAATTAAAAAATTTCATTTACTTATTTACATTGATATTTTACTAATTGAATAATCACTTGTAATATCAATAGCTAATTTCATAATTATTGAATGTATAATGTCGGACATCATAACCACATAGTCAAGGCCTCATGACAATACTACAAATAAAGTTCTTTTTCAAGGCATTGTGACAAGACACTATTTTGTCTCATGAGACCTACTGATTCCTCGAGGAGCTACAACGGGCTCCACCCATCACTTACTAAGTCCAATGCATTCCTCATGTTAAAGGTTGAAAGATAAGATAAACATTTGTATTAAAACTAGCATATGAAATGTTAATAATTTAACCATAAACCATGAATGGTATAAAAATAACACATCCAGAGTCAAACATATCACAAAACCTTCAATACAATATGGAATATTGTATCATAGTAAATCAACTTCAAACAAGTGTAAAATACATCAAAGGATGTTGACATAGATGAAATCAATACTATTTGGGAGAAATATCTCCTTCTATTTTAAAATCATTTAAATGTCATGTAATTATAAAAGGAAACATTTATTTTGAAAATATTATTATAATCTTGTAAGGGAAACATTTAAGGTGTTATAACGGTGGAAAATTGCCACACCCGCCATATAAGTTAAAAATAATCTTACATTAATTTTTCGAAAAGGTCATAAAGTACCTTGTTTGAAAAATGACAGAAGGATTCCTTTCAAAAAAATTTATAAAAATTCCAAAAATGGTATAAATGACTTTAACCCATATTCTAGGAAATAGAAAAAATGTTTTAAAATACATTTTTAAGAAACATGGATGTGGATGATAAAGAGGTCCTAGTGGATACTTACGTATAAACTACCCCGAATAATGAATAGATTGTAAAATTAACCCTTACCTTGTACTTTTCCTTGATAGAGGGTACATTAACCTCATTTATAATAGTTAAATCATTTTTATTAAATTATAGAGTAACCATATATATAAATATGAAATCATATATGATCTTATAATATTTCTTTGTTAATAATATTTTAGTATTATCATTGTTTTGCGTATTAACTGATTCGCTTTCTTTTATATGTTTTATTACATAAGTCATGTTTGTTATGGATAGGATGTATTTGATTCATATCTATAATGATATTAATTTCTTAAAAATTATTTTAATCATATAACGAAAATTATTCTTGAATTATTACGATGGGGAATGAATCTCATCACGTTCGTGGAGACGGTAATCTGTACGTACACACGAGTGAAAATATCATTCTATTGATGGTGAAATTGTATGTAATTTGATGGTACATAATATATAAAAAATAATTAACATGTTATATTTATTATTTAAATCCATTATTCTCATTATTATACCCATTCAAATAAAGAAGTGTTGAATAACAAACTACACCACGACGTGGTGACAGTAAGTCATACGTACGCACGTATGGTGACTTTGTCATTCATAGGATAGATAAAATAAGGAATATGGTCATAACATGTTTATAATAACATCACATTTTATTATAAGGTACTTGAGTTATTTTTTTGGTATGGAAACAATAAAGAAAGAGGGAGTGGAAGAAGAAAAGAACATTGGAAGAGGTGATGGAATTATTACCTCTTCTTCGGGTGCTTTCTTTTGATTTGATCAAAAGAGCTCCTTAGGTTGGATTTATGATCAAATTAAGGCCTCTTGTTTGAATTGAGGGTAGTTTGGAGGATATTCTAGTAGGTTTTGGCTGAGCCAAATGGCTTTGGAGGAGTGAAATTAAGATAAGGGGAAGTACCCTTTTATAAGAAAGGTGAGGGTCACATTAGGAAAAGCTTGAAATATTATTTTATTATACAATAATATTGGTTTTATAATGGCTAAAAATGATTTATTTAAAGTGAAAGGTTGGGATGGGTCTAAAACCTCTCAAATAATAGGTTTTATACAGGTTTACATCACCATATTAACCATATCTTTTATATTTAACTCTTAGTTAAATAGTTTAACTTTTACCATGTATTCTAGGATTATTATAATAAATGGTTAATAAAATTATTATAAAAAGCCCATAAAACTTCACGTGGTTCATTATTGATATATTTAACCTTTTATAAGTAATTTGGATGAAACTTATATTTTTATTAATATTATATCAATTAAAAATATAGTATTTGTTTTAAAAACTCATCTATGTTAATTTTGACACAATTTAGTATTTGGTTATTGTGAAAGTCATAACAACATTATCACTTTAAAAAAAAATTATTTAATCAATACTAAAATGTCATATTAATCTATAAAATTAGTTTAATACATTAAAAGTCTCAATTTTCAATTATATTAACATTTATAATATCAATTATTTTAATATTTCAATAATAAGGTAATTACTACATCGTCACTGTGTCCTAAATAAATTTAATTATTTAAGGTATAACAATTATAAATAAAATATCATTATGTAGGAAATATTTTTAGCTTTATAATTAATATTTATAGTTGAATTTATTATATGTATAACCCTATACTAAAAATAGTTTAGTTATTAAACATTGAATTTAACACTTTTAACTCTTCTTTAAATAAAATAATAATAAATTTCCTAATCTAATCCAAGTGGACCAAAAGGATCATATTTTATTCCTAATGTTGATTTTTTCCAAAAAAACACTTATCTAATAGAATTATGACATGTGTTAGGGTGATAATATCATTTTTACCTTTAATTTCCATATTTACTTTTAATCGTGGTAAATAAAATTCAAAAGTTATTATTCGTCAACAATTATTTTCATCATATTAAACCACATTTTACTTACAAATTTCAATATTGTTTCTTGGATTTTTTAAATTCAACCCACAAAAGCGGTAAAATTACGTTTTATGCAAATTTTCTAATGTGCCTAAAAGGTGGTTAAAATACGTTAAAAAGTTCAATAAAATTTTATACATCTAATTTTTTTATAAAATGACTCCAATGAATTATATTGAAATTATATACGTATTATGTATCTATTTTGACTTAAAATAAATCTCAATAAAATAAATAATTATTTAAATAAACATACTATTTTAAACAATAATGCAGTGTTTTTCACTGTTCATCAAAAATTAAAAGTTTTAAGAAAAATACCAAAAATTCACCCTAAGCTAATTTTGATATTCTGAACCCAAATATGAAGTCCATTTTGAAAAACAAAATTTATAAAATTTCAAAAAGTGGGTATTACTATTCATAACGACTAGTTGGATTGGTCACGGTGTGCTAGAACTTGAATTTGTGTACAGCACAAGCTATTGCATTATTCAAAGAGAAACGTATCGTGGAAGACTGGGGTGTTACAATAAAAGAACCCAAATTTATTTTGAAAATAAATGACAATCCATTATTTGGAAACACTAACTATATATACTTATAAAATAATATACACTCACACAAAGTCAATATAATTATTTAAAAAACCATAAGGTCTTCTCCTAAATCCAATAACATTTTACAAAATCCACTTTTAAAAAATTTGATAATGGTCATGTAAATAACTACGTACCAAAAAATCAAAAACAAATTCAAGCTAATTTCATCAAATCACAATGAAACCAACTTTAATTCACTTCAATGAAGGATAAACATCATTAGGATCAACCTAAGATTAAAAGGAGGATAATGAAAAAAAATTGGGATGAATAACCGTGCATGTATTGGCCACATAGTTTGATGGATCATGTTGAATCTTATTATAGCCTACGAAATATTGGTAGATTTTTTTTCTAGTCTCTGTATGGTTTATCTAACCGTGTAAGCAAACTAATCACCTCTAATTAAACTTTTATTTTCATCCCAAAACTCATGAAAACCCAAATGTTTTTTATATATAATAATCTGAATCAAACACCATAAATCCGAAATAAAAACACCTAAATAACCTAGAAAATGTATTTCAAATTCAAAATTAAAACTTCAAAAAGATAGTTGGAGATGAGTAGATCTATAATTGAACATACAATGATGAAGGTGAAAAAACCCGAATGTATGAAGATGGTAATGCAGGAATAAAGAATACCTCATTGAACAATAGTTGGTTAGAGGTTCAAATCCAAATAATGACCAAAAAGAGAGAAACCAAAATGTTTTAGGCTTACTTCAGATGCATAACCTGAGGTCAACAAAACCCTATGGTTCGATTTAGATCATAAGAAGATATTTTGACCACCAAATTGAAGAAACCAGAATGTTAGGGCTTCGGCGAGAGAGAAACAAGAGATCTGTCATGAAATAGGTAGACCATGTAATGAAATACTCAATCAATACATGAATTTTTAAAAGTTTTTTTACATAGGTTATATTATAATCGATGTGAAAAATGCATATTCAAGGTTTTTTATATCATTTATAGTATAACCGATGTAAAACCCCCCCTCTTTCATGTTGGTTATATTGTATAACCGATGTGAAAGAGCGGAGAATACATAATTTTTCACGTGGGTTTTATAAAAACCGATGTGAAAAAATTAATATGCCCAAATTTTAATGTCGATTATAAATAAAATATGTGAGAACTAAGATGTAAATTTTTTTTCCCACTAGTGAAAAACCCTCAGCCATACCATCTTCATCTCTATTCCGGATGGATAACCAACATGTCTGATGAATCAACAATTATCCACTAGGCTAAAAAATCATGTTTCTCAGCGTTGTCGTGTGACAAAGTATCAATGCTCGACAAGAAGGTATGTACTCTGTGTGTTCTAGGGAAATGAGATTTGATCATATTTCCTTAATTTTCATTTTAACATACTAAGGACCTATAGCTAATCGGCGTCCTTTAGTCATCGAAGCACACCATCGAGTAACAGTCTAGGGACCGAGATCTAATCAGTGTCCCCTATTCATTGACTACATCCCAAGGCATCATTGTGTTCTTTCATCATGTATTGGACCCTTATCATCAGTTATGTGCATCCCTCCTCCAAATGGTAACACAAGTTGTGGTGGTTCACTACATGACATCCCCTAGGTAGCATCATGTGCCTACCCCATGCATTGGAACCTCATCGTCATACATGTGAATCCCTCCTCCAAAGGATAACGCAAGTTGACGATCCACCTGTATTTACTCCAAAAACAATACCACAAGATATACATAACATGGAAAGGTATATATGTGTGTGTATATATATATAAGAATAACACATAATATTGAGTAAAGTATCACACAATGTACACGTAATCACAAAAGGTTATGTAACTTCCTACTTCATTATTTTCCAAGTCGACGTCAAGGTTTATAAAGGTTTTCGTCACCTGAACCACACTCGCACCTAACCAGAAGAAGATCACATGCCAAAGAATCCTTGAACCATACCTGCTTCAACATTATTTAAAATTATCTCTATCTTTGATAATTAAAAATAATAATAATTAAATTAGAACAAAATACCTCGTTGCCTTCAAAAATAATCTTAGGAATAAATTTCCACTCATCGAGATGAATCCAATGGAACTGATGGTGCGTCAGTATGATCAATGTCGAAGAATATATTGAGGAAATAAATTTAGAAGAATAAAATAGAACAATAGATAGAGAGTAAGAGAGAGGTGATTGGTGTGAAAAATAATTGGATTCCTTCCCATTCCATGTGCATCGCTCTAGATCTAATTTATAATACATTTTCATCAATCAATTTAGTAAAATTTACTAATTGCATCACCTATTTATTACTTTCTTCTATTAATTCAATGCTCCAACCCATCATCTTATTGGACATTTCTTGGACTTATACCATAAGACCAAGTTAAATATTCAACATTGGTCTTGAAATGACCACCTCAATTTTAGTGTCATGTTGTCGCTAAAAGCGTGTCAATCTAACATCGTACAAAGAAATTACCGAGGAAAAGATATTTTGATGACAACAACAAAAATAACAACAACAACAACAATAATAATAATAATAATTTAATATTATTATTAACATATATATATTAAAACTGTATTTAAGCCATGTTGGGTTCTCCATGTGCGCTACACCCATTTACAGTTTAATTTGTTTTATATTATAATTTCTCATTTATTATGATATTATCAAATAAATAGGATATTAAATCCCCACATCTCTAAAAAGTCATGCAAGAGGTGGAACCCTTTTATGTTTTTGTATTTTCAATCTATCTCTAGGAACCTCTTTATCCCCATTTAATTTATTAAATCCTAATTTGATTAATATTATAAATAATAATATTAACACAAAGTTATTATTATTATTAAAAATAATAATAATAACATGCAATTAAATATTATATTTCATAATTAATATTAAAAAAACAATAATTATTTTTATTATTAGTTATCTATCATCATTGTCACCATTTACATTTCAACAAAAACCGCCATTAAATATCATAAATTTAAAATGACCGTTTAATCCACGATTCAATGTAAAGTCAATAATGGAGTGTCTAAATTCATCCATTAATGGAGTTTCATATTTTAAATTGTTCAAAATGGTATAAATTTATGTTTTTAAAAACAGTTTGTGCTAAATAATATATTTTTCACCATAAGGTCAGAGATGAGTGAAATTACTTTAAAATAAATAAATAAAATTAGTTATTTAACAAAAATAAATAAATAATACCTAATGCCCATTGTGCATAGAATTTTTTATCTATATTGGGTAAAACCCTCATTCCAGACCTAACTGTTGTCTCATATTTCTTAAACAACACACTATTTTGGATTTATTCAATTATTTTGAATAAATTTTGTGTGCTTAAAATAATATAATTTTTTCATCTTCTCCAATGCTTTAAGGGCATCAGAATCTTATACTAACTCAATGTCTAACTCCAAAAATATTATATTGAATATTTCAAAGTGTTAACTGGGATTTTTCTCTTATGCACATCCTTTAACACATTATAAATTTATTTCACCGATAAATCATTTTTTCACTTAAGGTATTAATAATTTATCACAAGAGGGTTTTTTTATTGTTGTAAAAATCAGCATATTACACCAATAACTTTAACTTTAATGGAGATATCATTTTCAAAATTAACACCTCTAACCACAAAATTCTTCACACTCTTCATGTTTTCATGATCTCTAATCATGTGTATAGAGTTTTTTCTATATATTATCCATGGTTTCTAAATTTTTCTTACCATAAAAGAAGCTCCTACAATATGAGCTTGATAAGTTTTATTTTAAATAATACTTGTCATCTAAAAATTATTATGGTGTGTTTTTTATTCAAAAACTATCATTTTAAATGTGTTCATCCTCACCACATCTTCAACAAGTTTCTTGTAAACATTCAAAGATGATTTTCATCTCAATATTTGTTTTTATTTATTGATGCCTGAAGTTTTTATTTGATTTTTTTTTGATGATATCTCACCTTGATATATACTCTTTACTTGGTCTAGGAATATACCTACAATATCCAAAGTTATATGATTTATGACTATGCACACCACAACACCAACAGTATCCCAAAAACTGTCTTATTTGGTAAAAATTATGTATTTGTATAAAATATTATCTTTTCTCATTTCTTGTTATATGTTGGTAATTTTCACCAAACCTTATTATGTACTTGTTATTTATATATCTATGGACAGTATAGAAATTTTCTCTTACTTGATATGACTATATTCTGAATTTTCTTCTGATTTTATGGATAAAATAAATTTTTCTTTTTCAATGATGTATTGAGAGATCAATACATCCTTATGTGATGAGCTATCAATAGTGAATTTAATTTAATTTTCACCATCTTGAATAGAATAATTTATAGATTCATTTTAATTAGAGAATTTTACACTGGAATTAATATACTTTTGTATTTTTATTTGTCATTATCTTTATCTATTTCAAACTCAACTACTTTTTTCTTCAATCTATTAAAATATTTGTCCTCAGGATAATAATTGAGTCCATATCATCAATAATACTCTTTCATTCATCATTCTCAATTTTTAATTTATTAGATTCTTCAACAGTGTTATATTTCTAAGTCTAAATTTTTTTGAGCTCTTCATGGATTTTCTTAAGATGTGAATTCTCATTCCTCTACCTTTCAATTTCTTCCAGACGCATATTTTTCTCCATCCTCATAGTCTATTATTTTTATAACACTCCTTTAATACAATATTAATTATCAGTATGTGAATCATAATATAATAAATTCTTTTCATCTATTAATTGATCCATGATAACCTTCAGAGAAGGTAAGAAATGTATCTCCACATCATTATTACAGTCATCACTTTCAAAAACTTGTTCTTCAATATATAATAAATTCCTTCTAAAATTTTTTTGACTAATTTTATTCATCCCTTCCAACTATTATTTTCTTTTATAATATTATCTTACTTTATAAGAAGATAAATTTTCAGTTTCCACATCTTTATTTTCATTTTTTAACTTCTTTGGAAAATTTGAAGAGTAGTGTCCAACTTTCTCACCGTTAAAAAAAATAAAGGGAAATTTCCCTCTGAAATTACCTCCTCTATCTCTCTCTAGTTAAATTTCTTGACATGAGGGATAGTTTTTCAGTATAATCTTTTATATTTTATTCTCCCTCTAAATATATTTTTTCAACATCTATTTTAGTTCCTTGAAATATTTGAAAGATATTTTATTCTCCTTCATTTTTTTACTTTTAAGCGAAGCTCCTCTTTGATAGTCCTAATGGAATACTCAATAAGGGTGTGGATTATGCTTCTAAATTAAGATTTTTCGATTTTAAAAATAATATTAAATACTCATAGATTTATAAATTTATTAGTTAAAAAATATAATATATATATATATATATATATAATTTTATTCTTTAAAACAATTTCTCAAAGACGGTGATAAGAATATAGTTAAAACAAATGAAATTATTTCAAATTTTGAAACTATTCCACTCACACAAAATAGTATACAAATCACTAATAAATTATAAATATCATATTTTTATTTTTCAAACATATTTTGTGAAATACCCGTTAAAATAGAGTATTAAAACGATGAATATAAAACAAAAAAAACTAATTTAAAAACAATAGGTTTAGTTCCTAGATGGAACATAGTCCTCTAAAAATAATAGTAAAACACTGCCAATAATTTTTATTATAAATAAAATGATCCATAGCATCGATTTGTTTTTATGAAAAAAAATGCATATAGAAAGAATAGGCTTATCATCATGTTTATTCTATAGTTATTCATGTGAGGAAAATATGAAGGAAGAAAAGAAATAGTGTCAAAATAATCTTCTTTAAATTATAGTATATTATGCTAAATAAATATATAGGAAATTATAGGCATGTAGAAAATGTAACCAAAATAGTGATAGAGAAAAGTGTAATAAAGAATGTAATGAATATCTTATCTTATTGCACTATGATGATTATAAATATTCCCTTAATTTATTACCATCTAATAATTTAGAGAGAAAATGAAGTAGTCAATTAGTCTTTCTATCAGTTTTTTTGGTGTCATGTTAAAAAAAAGTTTCCTAGAGAGAGAAAATGTAATCAAATCATCCCTTAGATAAATTATTATAAATTATGTCTTATTAATGTGTGATACTTCCTAATATTTGTTGAATATTCTTCTCTAAGTATCTATTAGAAAATAATCACAAAAAATATCCTCATACTAAAAATCATTAACTTCTCTGCAACCATCATTAAATGATCCTAAATATAGTAGTTGAAACTTAGGCATAGAATATAATAACTCATGGTCGATCCTGGTAGGTGACTCTAACTTATCGTAGGTTTTTTTGGCTTTGAAATCATTCATTATCACATTAGATCCTTTGTGGTAGCTTCAAAACTTACAATCAATGTAGGAATTCTTCATGCGGTAGCTACATCGTATGGTTGGTTAGATTGGAACCAATGTGTATTTGATCTATGAATTTGGAATATTTTTAGTTTCATTTGATAGACATGCATGGTCAATTGATTTTTTTCATGTGGTCAATTTAGCACTTATAAAAACTTAAACTTTTCTTATCATGATCGATTGTTTGCAGTGTCTGATTGATCATATGATTCACGGTTAGTTGAAATAATTCATTTAGTCGATTAACACTATCACTTGTATATTGCATTCAATTGAAGACTTTAAAAACAATTCTCTATGGATGGACACTTTTTCATGAATTTGAATAATATACATAAAGTCGATCCAGTGTAACTTACGGTTGACCCACCACTTAACATTTTTTCATCACAAACAAATTTACTTCCATAAAATAAAAAAACATTAGTATAATAATAAAAATCATTTAGGATAATTAAAATAAGGAATTATTGGACTAATAAAACAATATTCCACCTTTAGATGACTAAAAATTATATCAATAAAATTTTTCAATTTAAAATATAAATTACTTAAAAGGAAACCTTTTAATATTTAAACTGTTAAACATAAACTATCAATAATATTATTCTTCCAATCCTTCTCTCCCTTTTTCTATTGTCAAAAATATATTAAAAAGGTTATAGATAATAAATATAATATTTAAATGAATTACTAGAACCATAAATAATACATTCTAGATAAAAATAAAGAATGTGTTAATTCAAATGGTTTAATAAAAGTCAAAATAAAAAGACACCCTATCAAGAACTTGAATGAAAATAATAATGAGTTTACCTCATGAATTTTGGATCTATAGAATCTATTTATTTTCGTTTATAAGGCTAATGATTTATCTTTTAAAGAGGAGTATAATTTTTACTTATAACTATACTCTAAGCAATAATCATTATATATTGTAGGGATTTACAAAGAGAAAAGTTTAAAGGTGCGGAAGTAAGTGTAGGAGAAGAAGAAAATATAGCTTGAGTAGAATTTTTCAAAGTAATAGGTAAAGAAATCACCACAATAGTATTGGAAACATGCATATGGGGTTCAATAATCTTGGTAAACTCCACTAAAGTATCTGAACCATGCTCCATAATCTCTAAAAATTATATCTTTTCTTTTAGAAAAATCATCAACTGAGGTGAAAGCACTTCCAACTAATCAACCTGATTCTTGAAGGATCTAGACATGGGAGGCATCATAAAATTACTAGATAAAGGATGAAATGAGAAATTCAAGTCATCCTTAGAGAAAATCCATGATAGATAATTTATAATGCACTTGGAAATGGTTTATCTAACTCTGTTTATATTTTTAGCATCATCCCTCACCAAATCAAAAATATTATCTTCCTGGGTTGAAAACACGGATTACATCATATTTATGGTTTTTAAAAAGGATTAAAAACATATTTGTACTAATATATTAAAATTTTCCATATCAAGTATTCTTCAATAATTGCATCAGTAGGGGTTTCACTAGAGGTAGAGAAATTTGAAAACAAACTAAAGTCTTTATGAGCTTGACTCTCATCAGATATTCAAAATCTATTTGAAGAACACCCATTTGTTCATTTATCCATGGATTGTTTTTCATGGGATTAATTTTATAAAATATTCTTAGTTGATGTGTTGAAAAATATAGGATATGGCTAAGGATAAACCTTATTGTTCGGTAGTCTTTAATCTATGGCCTTTATCAAAAAAAACACTACTACAAAACTGACCTTTAACAGCGTCGAAATTTAGCAGCACTAGAAAATGTTCAAAGAAATTCCATCTTTATTATTGAAAAATAAGCGTTGAAAAAGGGGGACCTTTATCAGCACTAAATAAAGGTGCTAATAAAGGATACCCTTTATCAGCACCTTTTTTTAGTGCTGATAAAAGGTCATCTATATTTGTTCTTTATTTTGTTACTAATAAAGCTTACCCTTTAAAAGCACTTTAATTTTAGTGATCATAAAGATATTTGTTATCTGAGATTTTGGAGAACTGATAAATATCAGGATTTATCAGTGCCTTTTTAGTGCTGATAAAGATCGATTTTATCAGTGCTTATCAATTTAACATTGATAAAATGAATCATTATCACCACTTTTATGGAAGCATTGTTAAAAGTGTCCATGATCTATTTCAAAAAACCTTAACATGTACTCATTCATCGTGATTATGAAGATATCGCGAAGATCCTCTATTCTCGGCACGACTCTACTACGATCTATCAGAAGAATCATGAATTGAATACAAGGTATGTTATTTTCTAATTTTACTATATTGTCGTTTGATCTTTTGGGTTCCACATTTTCTGTTTTTGTGATTTCATGAACCATACATATCATCTACTCATTTCTTTCAGTATGACTCCTCGATAAGAATATCATATTCCTCAACATAAACTTTAAGGTAATCTATCATATCCTCCCTAAAAGTGTTCATGCCTCCAAAATTACCGTGATACTGGTAATCCTATCTAAGTTACATGTATCCTCCCTCTTCCCATGGATTAAAATCAAATAATTCTTCCCATTTTCTCCCATTACCAGGTAGAAGAACCCCAATTCATTTGATGTCAGCATTGCTATGAAAATCTACAATAGGCATTTTGTTACACAAACTGCTAACCTAATGTTCGGTCAAAAATTTCTTCTCGTAATAATGATACAAAAAGTTAGTGTATGAAATAGAATGTGTTAGATCATTGTTGAGGAGGTTATCTACAATATCATCATACTAGAAGCCATTATTATTAGAAACCCTCACTATGGATGAGTGCCAAGTCGAGAGTACCTTCTTTTGAGAACAAAAACAAATGGCCACTTTTGTTTCCTAGGGTAAAGAAAACTATTTTGATATATACTTGAATTATTTATTCCAATCGACAATCCATGAAATTTTAGATGGGCATTTATCCATATATAGACAGATTTCACCCCCTTCCCTAATCATCTTTATTTATTGTGTATGGTGAATCTTTAAAATTAATATCCACATAATTAATCAACAGTATGTTCCCCATGATAGTATTCTTAAATTTAAAACATCAATTTACCTCAATAAATTCTAGAATATCCTAATAAAAACTTTCAGAAAAACCATAAGGAAGGTTTTAACATTTGATGCACTTAGCATATAACTCATCGCTAAAAAAATGAATGTCTAAATAATTAAGTACACTGTAAAATTCCATTTTATCAAAAGAGGATTCTAAAATTTTAATTCAATGTGATCAATTTCATGTCTCAGATTTTCTATGTATTATTTTTAAATATTATATGGAATTATTACGAGACTAGGATTTTTTACAGCATGCAATTTCGAGTCCCAAAGTGCCTAGAATAAATTTTTGAAATAAATTAAACTTTTAAATAGAGCGCATGAGAAATTTTTCTAAAAAAGTGAAATAACTTTTAAATAGGTGCCTGGATCAAAAATCTGAGGGCACCATTGCGTTCAGAGTACCAACCAGTGTAGGTCAGTTGCAAAATTTTGTTTTTAGACGTCTTAAAGGAAAAAAAATAAATTAATAATTGCTTTTATTTTAAATTTTTCCTTAAATGAAAGGACCTAATCCTCCCCTATTAATATCTTCTTATGTAAAGTTCTCAGGGTTAGCCGCATAACCCTGCGAATTGAGGATTTTCCATTGGAGCTTTGGAGGAGAACCCATTGGCGGACAATGACGACACGATCGATCGATGCATATCAGATTCGACAAACCTTGACAATGAATGCGATTTGGTAATAATTATTCAACCTAATAAGGGTATGGGTTTGTTATTTTGATTTAGTTATTTCTCGTTCTTCAATTAAAAAATGAATGTGGATCAACCCGTGAACAGGTTGATCCGTAGATCATACGTTCTTGCAGGAGGGTGTTATTTTCCTTTTCTTTTGGGGATTGATTTGGAAAATTGATTTGTGATAATTGATGGGTTATCTTTTAACCTTCTAATGGGAGAGAATCGACACCATGAGGAACAATGGTGGAGGTGTGTTCCTCTTTTATTCATTGATTTCTTCCTCCTCTTAACCTCGTGTTCTTCTCGTTCTTCATGAGTTTATGAGCATTGGATCATTACATGTTTGTTTCACAACGCAACGATCCCAAATTGGAGATACGATATCACGACGACTCAATGGAGGTGCGATGATGATAGTGGAAAACAAATCGACACGGTTCAGGAGAAATCGTTCATCAATCGTTCTTTACGCAGATGACCGAAATGAGTTTTCAGGGCTGATCGAACACCGAGAACCTCCTGAAACATCGGTGGCATGGTAGGGTGATCTCAAATCTTAATTTTTGAGGCGATCGGATGGCCAGATCAATGATTAGAGGATAAACCAGTGCGCAGCGGTGACAGATGCTATTTATGGAAATTTCCGATCAATACAGTCTGTATTCCAAAGAACATGTCATGTGAGACCGGATTATTTGCGGCTATGGTTTTGGGATACATACAGGTTCCACATGACGTGTGACCCCTTTCACATAGTGTGTGATCCCTTCCATGAAGCTTAGCTGTTATTTTGGGAAATACAAGGGCACAGAAGGACTACACAGCTTCATGAAACGGCATGTACTGGAAGAGGATGCTTCATGCGACTCAGTGTGTATCTCAGGTGATACACGAACACGGGGTGGAGTACATGGCATGTACTCTACCACACTGCTAGACAAGGCTGCTTATGTGGGTTACCCCTTGTATCGGCTGCAGGGGATGGCCCACACGGGTTAAAGCTGTGTACGGGCATATAGCCGCATACACAGAGGGGACTCTGGTTACTAGGACATGACGTGTGGTCTATCCTACACGTCATTTACTTACCTTTTCACATGGTATGTTCCCTCTAACTCGGTTCATTACACATGGGAAGTACCCAAAGTCGTGAGACATGGCATGTGACCCCTTCTACACTCTGTGTATATCCTAGAACATGGCTTGATCCACTTTTCCACCATTCCTTGGTCAAGTTTTGTTTTGATTATTTCCCCTTTTTCTCATTCCCCTAAAGTTCAAGTATTGTCTCCATCTATAGAAGTATGATCACTTCAGCAACACATTCTGATATAGAGTCATGTATCCCTCTGAGAGGCCCAGAGCGAGATCCTCTATCCATTCTTGAACCTAGGTAGAGTTAGGTGTCGACGTGACTAATTCTATAGGGCACTGATCCTCTACTTAGAAGGTGAATCTTGATGAGTCATGGTATCCTCCAAGGCCCTGGAAATGATCCTCATCTGTGTATCATGATCTTTCCCCACTCGAGAGTGTGTTCTCCTAGAATGAGTGTATCTATCCCTCATCACTTTTCCTAATGAATGGTACTTCTTATACAGATGTCATCAGAGCTATTAGACTTGTGGAGTGAGTTCTCCCGGATGAGTTCTTCGTGGATCCATCAAACTAAATCCCTAGCGGGGTATGCATTTGTGTGACTTGTCTCTAGATTACGGGTCTGGGTTTTGAGTATATCTGGACTATGTTTCTCTTGTTATATGTTTAGTAGACATATACTGTGTAGAGTTTATTATACCTTTAATTTTCATATTTCTTTGTGGTTCTCACCGTCTTCTACTGAGTATTGTTATACTCACCCTTGTACGGACTTTTTCTGCTCGTGTCATGTTTTATGCAGACGTGTATCCTTTTGACGGAGTCTATGGAAGACCAGGACCGGAATGAGATTTCTGATTTCCTTATAGGCCAAGGTGTTCCTATGTCCATGAGCAGCAATCCCAGTACCTATTGTGTTTACATGTTGGAATTTGTATTTTGCATACTCTTGTTTTTGTGGGCTTGTATCCTAGACTAGTTTTACATTCTACACTTTACTTTTGTTGTAATTTTTTGGTTGGGTTTTGTTGTATGCATGCATTTTGTTCCATAGTGGTTTTTATATTTTCAGAATTTGTGGTCTTGGAGATGTGTGTTTGTGTACAGGTACTTAGGCAATGCCTCCCATTTTAGTGATATGCCTACTTAGTGCTAGTCACCAGCCCCTGGCCTATTGGAGGCAGTCTTGGGGAGTCACGGTATGGGGCCAATTGTTACAGGTCGTGACATTGTGGTATCAGAGATGGATGGTTCTACCTTAGGACCAAGATTCTGTGAGTTTGGTATGGGGCAACAGTGTCAAGTGTTTCGATCTCGTATTTCAAGCTAGAGACTCTAGTATTGGTCTTGGCGGCTGATGTATCCATATTTCAAGACTCTGATAACCTTCTTTTAAACTCAGTACATGAAAACACTAGTTGGGGGGAAGTAAAATTATGGTAAATGCATCATATAAGAATGGGTTGTGTTTTCCATGTCCTTTGTGTCAGCTATCCAGATATACTCGTTGACCATAGTACATCTTGTTTCCTTACAGGATGCCTTAGCGATGCATACCCACTAGGATTTAGAATCTCGATCACAAGGATGACCCCCTCAGTGACGAGGCTTTGATACAGGGAATGGTTCCCCAAGCGTTACCTCCATGTGGTGCACTTACTATACCACCACCAGGGTAGAAGTCTATGGTACCTTCATTACTGACAGATGAGTGTCGTAGGCTGAGGGTGTTCTATGAGTCCTTGAGACAGTGACCCCTCAGGTTCCAAGGTGAGCCCGACCCTCTGGTGGATGAGGATTGGCTTCAGGTGGTGATAATATTTTTTCATCTAGTAAGGACATTAGCGAACCAGATGGTGATCCTAGGAGCAAGCCTTCTTCAGGGTTTAGCGGGACAATGGTGGAGTTTTACCACATAGAATCACGATGAGGAGAAACTTTCATGGATGGATTTTGTGCGACTCTTTAGGGAGGAGTTCTCTCCAGTTATGCTAAGAGCACTGCATATCCAGGAGCCTATTCAGCTCCATTATGGCAGTTTGACGGTGTTTGACTATTCATTGAGGTTCACCAACCTCTCTAGGTACTCAATGGATATGGTCAGGGGTCAGTACTTTAGAGCTTGGACCTTCGAGAGAGGTCTATTATGGGACATCTGAGCTAGTTTGGTGCCTCTATGCATTTCAACTTATGCTATAGTGCTCGAGAGGGACTTGGTGATTGAGAGATTCTTGGAAGAGCAGAGAAAACTGATGACAATTAGTAGTAGGTAGATAGGTGCGGAGACCATATAAGTATGGAGTCGATGTCAGGCACAGGGATCAGGACATCGGAGATGTCATAGGAGGACCTAGGATAGGGGATCGACAGTCCAGGGCTCTCTTGTTGGATCCATTCACCCTAGGGAGAGGTGATGCTACTCATGTGATGGTATAAGATATCTCGCTAGAGACTGTCTGGCCCATCGAGCTACTAACAGAGAGGAGGTGGATGGACCACCAAGGCAGAGGTAGAGAGTAGAGCATATAGACCCACGAGGTAGTAGACATGGAAGAGGATCAGGGAGAGTTTTAGGTCATGGCAGATGCTTTGATGTACTTCCACCACCACCCCTAGGAGGTCCACACCAGGCTAAAGGAGCTGGGGGGATAGGGGCGGGGGTAGCTGAATGTGGTCGAGGCGTTCGACCCAAGGACTCTAGGGATGATCTGAGGTAAAATCTGTGTGTTTTATACTTTATTTTTCATACTTATAGACATAGGTTTCAGTCATTCCTTCCTTGCCACATGTCTTGTGCGAAACCCTGAGATTCTAGTAGAGTCGTTGACTCAACCCTTATGCTTGGAGACACCTATGGGAGGAGACTCGATGATCACGCATCTTTTCATATAGTGTGATATTTCCCTTCCAGGTGAGTATTTTGGTTGTAACTTCTTGGTGGCAGCGTCGAGGCCTTACGATGTCATTCTCGGTATGGATTGGCTACCTTCGGTCCATGCCTAGATTGACTTCTTTAGGTGAATAGTGTGGTGTTTCCTCGGTGATGGGATGAGGTTTTCCATTGTTGGTGAAAATGAGACCCAAGAATCATAGGATGGGCTCATGCATAAGAGGGGGAAGCCGATCACTAATGAGTTGGGTATCCATGCCCTCAAGGAAGTAGATGTTGTGAGCTTCCAGTTTCTAGTCGTTGTGGCAGAGTACGAGGACGTCTTTCCCGAATATGTTCCAAGACTACCTCCCCACAGGGAGATCAAATTTTTCATCTACCTGTAGCCTGAGATGACACTGATATCCTCACCAGCATATCGGATGGCTTCTACAAGGATGCATGAGCTAAGGGTGAAACTAGAAGATTTGCAGAGGAAGGGGTTCATGTGACCTAGTGTTTCACCCTGGGTAGTCCCAGTTTTATTTTCCAAGAAGGAAGATGGGATTTTGAGGTTGTTGGTGGATTATCAGTGCTTGAACCAGGTGAAAATGAAGAAAAAGTATCAACTACCGAGGATTGATGACCTCTTCAATCAGCTAAGAGGGGATCAATGGTTCTCAAAGGTTGACCTTCGATCAGGTTACCACCAATTACGAGTACGGGATGAGGATACATCAAAGACGATATTCTGATGTCGTTATAGTCACTATGAGTACTTGGTGATGCCTTTCGGCATGACGAACTCCCCTGTAGTGTTCATGGGACTTATGAACCATATCTTCCAACCATATTTAGACCGGTTCATAGTAGTCTTCATCAATGAAATCCTTGTGTACTCTGTGTCAGGGGAGGAGTACGCGAGACACCTGTTGATGGTTCTTGACATACTCCGAGAGAACCATCTTTATAGGAAGCTCTCGAAGTTCCAGTTCAGGATTTATGAAAGTCCACTTTCTGGGATATTTCATCTTAGCAGATGGAGTATTTGTAGACCCTGCAAAGGTGGAGGCAGTGTTAGCATAAGAGCCACATCAGAGTGTAACGGAGGTGTAGATCATCCATGGGTTAGTGTGATATTACTAGAGATTAATTCCTGATTTCTCCTAGATATCAGCATTTATGACAGCCTTGATCAGGAAGGGGAAACCTTTCATGTGGATGGAGAAGTGACAGTAAGATTTCAAGTAGTTGAGACAGAGTTTGATGAGTTTCCCAATCTTGATATTGCTACAGGAGGGTGTCAAGTACATAGTTTTCTGCGACGCATCATGGACTGGGCTTTGTTGTGTTCTGATGTAGGGACAGGTGCTGATTTCTTATGGTTTTCACCAACTAAGACTGCATGATCAGAACTATGTGACCCATGATCTTGAGTTGGCAGTGGTAGTCTTCGTGTTGAAGATGTGGTGAAACAACCTTATAGCTGAGTGGTTTATCATCAAATTTGACCAAAAGAGCCTCAAATACATATTCTTGCATAAGGATATGAATCTGAGATAGAGACATTGGCTAGAGTTCCTCCATGATTATGATTTTGAGATTTTCTATACTCTTGATAAGGGGAACAAAGTGGCAGATGCTCTTAGCAAAAGGTTGAGCTCGCAGGTTTTGAGTGCGGTGATGAAGAAATTGGCCTCGTTACAGTTATCCTTCATAGACATAGAGGATGTAGATTACCTTTAGTCGATGGTTTTCACCCCTCCACTCTTACAGTGCTTTAGGTAGGCACATCTTGGGAATGTCGACTGTGAGACTTTATGTGCTTAGTTATCCACAGGACATGCTCCTGATGGATATTCATAAGGTTGTGAGCACGGTGTACTTTTTGGGGGATGCACTATTATACTAGTGGCATTGTGGGAGGAGTTCTTAAGGGAGTTTCATACATCCCTCTTGCCGGTACACCCTGGCATGGTGAAGATGTACCAGGATCTCTGACAGTAGTTTCGGTGGTCAGGCATAAAGAAGGCAGTAGCGGAGTTCATTTCTCGGTGACTTACAAGCCAGCAGGTGAAGGTTGAGCACCAGGTTCCAACAGGGTTAGCTCACCCCTTATAGGTACCTGAGTGGAAGTGGGATTGGATATAAATGTACTTTGTGATGGGCTTACCACAAATGGATAAGTTACAAGATTCCATATGGGTGATCGTTGATCGACTCACAAAGTCGTCCTACTTCCTAACTATTAGGGAGTAGAGTTCTGTAGAGAGCTTGTGATATCTCTATGTGAAGGAGATAGTTCAGCTCCATTGAGTTCCTTCTATGATAGTCTTAGATCACGATGCTCGTTTAACATCCAGTTTATGGAAGGGACTTCAAGAGGCATTTGGGACACAGCTGCGCTTAAGCACGTCGTTCCATCCCCATAATGATGGTCAGATAGAGAGGACCATTCAGGTTTGGGAGGATATGTTGCGAGCATGTATCTTTGGATTTTTTCGCAGTTGAGAGGAACACTTACCAATGGTTAATTTTTCATAAAATAACATCTACCACTCCACCATTGGTATGCAACCGTTCTAGTATTTATATGAGATACCCTTCCGATCACCGCTTTTTTAGACCGACCCCAGAGAGTCATCACTCATGGGTCCAGAATTGGTGCAATCTACCACCAAGAAGGTGAAAATAATCTAAGAGCAGAAAAATACTTCACAAAGATGACAGAAGTCTTATACTGATAGGATATAGAGACCTCTAGAGTTTGAGGAGGGAGACCATGTCTTCCTTCGGGTCTCACCTTAATGGGGGTTGTGGAGATTTGGATGGGGCGGAAAGTTATCTCCTAGGTTTATTAGACCTTTCCAGATACTGCACAGTGTTGTAATGGTGGTGTACCACTTAGATCTACCACCACAGTTTCATCGGGTACATGATGTCTTTCACGTGTCGTAGTTGAGGAGGTACGTGCATGACTCGTCGCACATCATCGATTGGGGCGAGGTGGACATCGAGGATGGAGCGACCTTTGCTGAGTACCAGATGGAGATCAAGGATCAGCGGGAGAGAATCCTACATGGGAGATCAATTCCCATGTTATGCATCCGGTGGCAGCACGGAAACCTTCAGGAGAGCACATGGGTGTGGGAGGATCAGATCCATGCCCAGTACCCACATCTTTTTTAGTAGACCTTGTTTTGGATTTTCAGGAACGCAAATCCCTAAGGTTGGGATAATGTAATGTCTCATATTTTCCATGTATTATTTTTAAATATTATACGGAATTATTACGAGACTGTTATTTTTTACGGAATGTAATTTAGAGGCTCGGAGTGCCTGGAATAAATGTTTGAAATAAATTAAACTATTAAACAGTGTGTGTGAGAGGTTTTCCTGAAAAAAGTGGAATAACTATTAAATGGGTGACCAGATTAGAAATCTAAGGGCACTGTTGCATTTAGAGTAGTGACTTTACCTTAGGCGGGGCCTAACATCGACCGGTGTGGGTCAGCTTTAAAAGTTAGTTTTTGGGCGTTTTAATGGAAATAAAATAAATTAATAATTTATTTTATTTTAAATTTTTCCATAAATGCAACGACCTAATACTCCCTTATTAATACCTTCTTATTGAAAGTTTTTAGGGTTAGCCTTATAACCCTACGAATTGAGGATTTTTTGTTGGAGCTTTGGAGGAGAACCCATTGGCAGACGACGATGATGATGTGATCAATCGATGCATCTTGGATTTGGAGAACCTCTCCAATGAACATGATGTGGTGATCATTCTTCAACCGAATCGAGGTAGGGGTCTATTATTTTGATTTATTTCTTTCCTATTCTTCGATAAAATGATGAACGCGGATCAACCCATGACCTAGTTGATTCGTGGATCATACGTTCCTGTGGGAGGGTGTTATTTTCCATTTCTTTTGGGGTTTGATTTAGAAAATTTATTTGTGATAATTGTTGGGTTATCATTCGACCTTTTATTGGGAGATAATTGATGCCATGATGAACAATAGCGGAGGTGCGTTCCTATTTTGTTTGTTTGTTTCTTCTTCCTCTTAACCCCGCGTTCTTCGCGTTCTTCACGGGGTTATGAACTTCGAATTGTTACGCATCCATTTAATAACACAATGATCCAAAATTAGAGATCCTACATCGTGATGACTCAATGGAGGTGTGACGGTGATAGTGTCACAAGAATCGACACGGTTTGGTAGAAATCATTTTTCGACCGTTCTTCATGAGGATGATCGAAACAAGTTTTTAGGGCCTATTAAATGCTTGTAACCTCTCGAAACATCGATGGAATGGTAGGGAAACCTTTGATCCTGAGTTTTGAGGTGATCATATGGACGGATCAAAGATTGGAAGAGAAAACGGGGCATTGCGGTGACGGGCATCGTTTCTAGAAATTTCTGATCAACACGGCGTGTATTCTGAAGTACACACCATGTGGGACCGGCTCAGTGGAGACTATGGCTTTCAGATATAAGCATGTTCTACACTGCATGTGACCCCTGTCACACAGCATGTGGGCCCTTCCCTGAAGCTTATCATATATTTTGAGAAATGCACAGACATGGGAAGGACTACACATCTTCGCGACACAGCGTGTACTCCCAACGTGGCATGGAAGAGGTGTCTTTGTGGGACTCGGTGTGTATCTTAGGAGATACATAGACATGGGGTGGAGTACATAGAATTTACTCCACCACATGGCCAGACAAGGATAGTTATATAGGTTACCCCGTGTACCGATTACACGGAATGGCCCACACAGGTTGAAGTCATGTACGGGTATATGACCGCATAATGGAGGGGACCCTTGTTACTAGAAAATAGTGTCTGGTCTATCCTACATGTCATGTACTTACCTTTTCACATGGAATTTCCCCTCTAACTTGGGTTGTTACACACAGGCAGTACCCTGAGTCACGAGACACGATGTGTGACCACTTCTACATGCTGTGTATATCATGGAACATGGCTTGATCCTCTTTTCCACCATTCCTTGGACAAGTTTTGTTTAGGTTAGTTCCACTTTTGCACATTCCCTGGAAATTCAGGTATCATTTCCATTTACAAGAGTATGATCCCTTAAGCGGGACTTTTTGAGATAGAGTCAAGTATACCTCCATGAGGCCCAAAGCGAGATCCTCTATCCATTCTTGACCCTAGGTAGAGTCAGGTATCAACGTGACTAATTCTACAGGATGCTGATACTCTACTTATCAGGTGAATCTAGATGAGTCACAGTATCTACCAAGTCCCTGGCAATGATCCTCATCTCTGTATCGTGATATTTTCCCATTCAGGAGTGTGTTCTCCCGACATGAGTGTATCTATCTCTCATGACTTTTCCCAACAAATGGTAATTCTCATATGGACGTCATTAGAGCTATCAGACGCATGAAGTGAGTTCTTCTAGACGAGTGCTTCGTGGAACCTTCAAACTAAATCCCTAGAAGGGGTATATGGTTGTGTGAATTGTCTCTAGACTATGGGTCTGGGTTTTGAGTATATATGAATTTTTGTTTCTCTTGTTATATGTTTAGTAGACATATACTGTGTAGAGTTGATTGTACCTTTACTTTGAGTATTTCTTTGTGGTTTTTGGGATCCTCTACTGACTATTGTTATACTTACCCATGTATGGGATTTTCCCGCACATTCTGTGTTTTATGCAGACGAGTGGCCTTTTGACGGATTCCAGGGCGGACCAGGACCGGACCGAGATTTCTGAGTTCCTTATAGGAGAAGGTGTTCTTACAGCCACAATTAGTAGTCCCAATAACTCTTGTGCTTACAGGTTGTACTTTTTTGTTTGTAGACTCTTGTTTTTTTGGGCTTGTATCCTGGATCAGTTTTACTTTATGCACTTTACTTCCATTTTACTCTATTGGTTGGGTTTACTTGTATGCATGCATCTTGTTCCTTAGTGGTTTTTACATTTCAGCATTTTTGGGCTTCGAGATGTGTGTGTGTGTAGAGGTACATAGGAAATGACTCTCATGTTAGTGACATGCCTACTCGGTGCTAGACACCATCCCCTAGCCTATTAGAGGAGGGCTTGGGGAGTCACGGGTTGGACCCCATTGGGACAGTTCATGACAATAAAAGACTGGACATATATTTTCTATGACTATAGGATTTGATCAAGATATTCCACAAAGAAGAAATCAATCTACCCAGTTTAAAAGGATTATGAAAAAACATTTGATCTTTGTATGGTTGACACATAATAACATCCTCTTTCTGAAACATAGATTTAGTCATCCCAGTAAAGAGTAGGACCTCCCAATAAATATATGACACTTGTCTCTTCACTGGGTTGACTATCTTAGGTTTCAAATGGTGGATCAATGATTTTGATGGAAGGGTAGATGAATATCCATAAACAACATGCAATCTTGATGAAATGGAAGCATCTTTATGCCATTTAGGAACAATATACCCAATATTGCAGTGAGGGTATGTCTCCTCAATGAATTGTATATGATATCCATTAATAAAAATTTAATACATTGATGAGATGAGGAATAGACTTTTGAAACCAATTATTGAAGAGGGGAAAATCCAAAAATGAATAAAAAACATCCTTGAGATCAACTTATCTAAGATCTAAACAAGAAACTACCTAAATAAAAAATAGAATATATTTTCACACCTTTCTCGGCAATGTTGCAGTGTTTTATGTTTCCTTTCTTAGTGGAACTACCATTTTTTTATATTGAATCGATGTTTTTTGGAGAAACACCCTTCTCATTGTTAAAAATGAGAAGAGTGGAGTAAGCTCATGTGCCCGTTATGACTCAAGATGCCACCACAAAATCAAGGGATGGGGAAACTCCTTCTGGGTACTCGTTATCTTCTATGTTCTATCAACAACACACAAACCCTATAAATGAGGAAGTGATGATCTTTGGCATATGGATCTATTTAAAAAATCTTGACCAACTAATGAAGATCATTCCCTAATGGATTCAATGTCTTTGTCCAGATAGAAAACTTTTCTATCCTTATCTTATGAATAAAGTATCTCTATGAGACTTCTATGTCAAAACCACACATTATCGATGCCTCCATTTCCACCAATTCTTTCTATAGAAATACTCCACACAATAAGAGAAAGTCTCAACAAAATGAGATAGTGAAGAGAAAAAATTCAAACTAAAAAACTACAGTGCAGCCCGGGGTCTCATCTTGTTCATGTATAATTTCAGCTGACGAGTGTATGTTACTAAAATTAATTTGTTTGAATTGATGTTTCTGTAGAGGTAATGATGAATTAATTTAATATTTATCCTTGAATTTATTAATAAGTATTTTCACAAAACTTTATGAAAATAATTTTTTAGTGCTTCTTTTAATGTTTTTTTGGGATAGAATTTTTTTTTTAAATAGGTTTAATTTTATTACAAAAATGGAATATGGTTTTTTTAATAGGATTTATTTTAACAATAATATAGTGTTTTTATGGTATTTATGTTATAAATTTCATTTCATTTAAATTGTTTATTTGGAATTGTTTTTATTCATATATGGTGTGTTTATCGTGTGTTTTTGGTCTATTTTTGGTGTTATGGTGTGCTGTAATAGCACACTACAGTGGAGTTGTAGTGTACTATTACATCACACTATAGTATCACCTTTTATCAGTGCTAATAAAATTCCTTTATCAGCGCTGATAAAAGTTCCCATAAAAGATTCAATTAGTTGTGTTAAAAAATACCTGATAAATGGTACCTTTATCAGCGCTTTTAAAAGCACTGGTAAGGGTCCCATTTATTATCACTTTTTTAACATTGATAAATTTACCCTTTATTAGTGCTACTTCAGCATTGATAAAATTTATGGTATTTTAACGTCGCTCAAGAAGTCAACAGTTGTATAGCACTAATAAAGGACATTTCTAGTGCTGCTAAATTTTATTTTTGTATTAGTGAAAAATGATTCAACATATTCAACAAATCAACTTTAAACTCATTCAAATCATCCTTGGTGACATAAGGTGAATAAGTATGAGGATATGAAGGTATATCCAGTAAATAATGGGACATCCAACCATCCTATTCAACTTGTTCTAATAAATTTGATGTCTCCCTCTACAAAAAATTAACATACATTGGTCTAACACTTCTTAACTTAAAAATTGTATTTTCTATGATTAAAAAAGCTTTATAGGAGTTAGTCCAAACATATCATCCAGAACTAGTTCCATTGTTTGATCCAATATCTCTTCTTACTCAAGTCTGTCTAATGTGGGATAAATAGTATCAATCCTTTACTTCAGATCAATTTGATCTACTGAATATACTTTAACTACTTTCGGTGAAACAGAAATTGCAAGTCTACCATGATCAGATGGACTACCTCCACCATTATGATCACTTTCATTCTTAAAATCAGGGTATTCAATACCCAATTGTGAACATGCATGGGACTTTTCCCTATTAGAAGGTAGTGTAACAAATAAAGATTCTCTCCCTTCCATATGTACTGGTGTAATCACCTTATCCTTACTGTATTACTTACCTTAAATAAGGGGAATAAAATCCTTATCGAATTTATCATCAAAATCAGAAAAAATGTATATTCAAAAGGATCATTAAAAGGCTAATCGATATCTTCAACATCATCATACAATTTTTCTTCATTGTAATTCAAATATTGGGGTCTTTCTACTAGTCCAAAAGCAAAAAATGTTATCTCAGGACCTGAGAAATTACTATCTCAAGAGAAAAACTCCTTTCATCCTTATAAATTCTCACTTATTTTACACTATAAGAACCCATTTATTCCTTAGAAACACTTATAGCCTCAAAAATATGAATATCCTATTATTCATCATAAAAATATTCCAAAACATCCTCAGGTTTAAATCAATGATCTGGATTGTCTTTAGGCCATAAAGAATTTTGGATAGGATTATATTTTTCATATAATTATTCACTATCTTTTATACATATATTTCTCCATGTGTTTCAGTTCAATACAATTATTTTATATAGATTATGGTTTAATAAAATTCCATTTGAATATATATATATAGTCCTCTCCCAAAGGAATAAGTCCATTTGACTCAAGTAAGTCAGAAATGAACTTCGTCTAGGGAAGAGAGTTGAACTGAAAGGAGGTCGAGAATAATTCCTTCATATGCCTTATCAAAAAATTTATAAAACTATTTCTATATCCATTCTTAATAATATAGAGAAATCAAAGGCATTGATTCCTTAATATGTTTAAATCACCATTCCTTGGTCATATTAGGTGCTTAATGATCTTAACTAACATCCAGTATTATCCATTCAACCCCATTACATTTGGTATCCTAGGGTTTCTATTCCAAGTTATCTCCTCATGATCTTTCTAAATTTGAAATTTTGAATAACTAATTGGATAATAGATTTAGAATTCCTAAAACTCACTTTCATGATGAACTTTTAGAAATTCTACCCATGTTTCAAATCTCAAAATAGATTATCTCCATTAATATTGGTTTTCATGAAATCTTTCTTTCCTTTAGTTTAATACACAATATTCCAATAAAACTCTTTGACCAACTTCAGATAAAATGTTCATCCATTATCACTAAACCATACACTCAATCATTGTTGTTGAATATATTTTAATACCAAATATCTTCTCAATTTTAACCACTCAACTTTAATTTCTTTATCAGGCATCAGAATTCGGTTTAAGATATATAGGTTGAGAAGATCAACTATACTCTTGGAGAATTACTTTGTCTTATTCACAAGAGGAAACACATCTAAATATGAGAAATCCAATACTCTCTTCATTATCTCTATTTTATGATAAAATATTTTAAATTAAGAGGAAAGTTTTTGGTTTCAAAGGAGGATTAAGAGTGATTCAACGTTTTTGTGGGTGTGAGGGTTTAAGGGTTTCGATAGAAACCAATTCGATTCCAGACCAGGTGAATATAAATCATTTAGGGCAAAAAATATAAAGTAAAATAAATATAGAGAAAATTTTCTAAATATATATTCATGGTAGATTAACTAACTATATGAATTGGAACATGATCGATCAACATATTTAGGTAAATTGGGACACCATATGACCAATTTACATTAGCTTAAAAATCATGATAGCTTGACTTACCACATGACTGATCTCATGGTAGTTTGATCCTTACAATCAATTATGAACTTTTTGACTAAAATACCACCAATTTAATCTTAAATAATAAATTTAAATCAAGAAAATTTGATCATTCTTAATTTATATATGATATAACTTAATCTCTCTACATGCAATAGATCTGTAAATATACAAATATACTTTTTGTTTGTGCCAATAAATTCAAGAGTGATATCACTATTTTGAAAATGATCTCTCATAAATTGATGTCTAATATTAATATCTTTTGTATCATAAGGTGAAAAAATATTCATATAAATATTAATAGCACTTATATTGTCACAGATATTTGTGATACATATAAATTTAAATTTGAATTCTAGTAAAGTGTGTTTCATACATAGAATTTTTCCACAGCTACTGGTTACAACTATATATTTAGATTCTATAGTAGAAAATATAATTGAATCCTAACTTTTACAAAAAATCTATATTATAGACCTTCCCAACAAGTGACATGTTCTAGATTTATTTTTTTAACATTTCTACAGCCACCAAAATCTATATCGGAATAACTAACCAATTCATATGCATTCTCTATATAGTAAAACAGAAAAATTAATTGTATTATTAAAGTATTTTTAACATCATTCGAATAGATTTCAAATGTTATTATCTAAGTATTTCTCTAAAAATTTAAGACAAACACAAATTAAAAATTATATATAACCAGCTATAAGTTATGTACAATAAAATCCTAGTCATGCCTCAATAAATAGTTTTGTCAAATTTTTTCCTAGGTTCATCCAAATTTAATGTATAGGTAGTGTTGACCTCTCCTGTTTTGATAATATCAATTATGTTATAATATGATTTGATAATCTTATCTATATGTTAAATTATGTCATCCTTTTATTGAGTTGACAAATATATCAAAATAATCATTGGAATATGTTAATCAATTTTTATCTTTGTTTATACATGTTTTAAAATAATACTAACTCACTTTGGATATGATTTTCATAGAATAGATAAGTATTAAGTTTTTGAGTCACTGATACAGCTCTACCGATACATAGTCACTGATACAAAAATAGTCTACTGAAAAGAAAATATCACAGTTAGACAGAGTCTACTATTATAATCAATAGCTACCGATACAGACAGACAGAGCTACTGGTAAAAACAGATAACTACCGATACAAGTCTACCGATACAAATAGACATCTACCGATATGAAGTCCACTGATATACAGAGAGAGACACCGAAACAAGCAGCTACTGATATGGGCGAGTTACCAATGGAGAGATCCACAGATACAAGAATACTACCTTTACAGATGAGACACTAATAAGAGGAGCTACCGATACAAAGTCACTATCACTGATACATAGTCTACCGTTATAAATAGTAACTGCTACCATTATATACCTACTGACTCAAGTCCATCGATACAAGGTCACTGATACTAGGAGCTACCGATGGAAACCATTCACTATATCTCTAAACCCTACTTATGTTTGTTTATTAACAATGGTCATATTTGGTGCTTTTAATGAAACTGCTATTAATTAATTAATGTCTGTTGAATGTCAGGAAATCATACCTCATACCTCTAAAAAGGTAATCATTCCCATTGTCGGAGCTAAATATATATATATATATATATATATATAAAGGGGGAACCTCAAACAAAAAATAAAGAGGTCTATCAGTCTTTTCTTGCACATATGAAAGAATCTTCTGGAGATACACAAGGACTTGCATACATAGAATAAGAAGGAAGAATGCATATTGAATTTGTAGAACCTAAAAATTCAAGGAGTAAAGAGCTCCAATGATTTCACATACACTCAAGATAATCAGGGTGATCAACCTGGACCTGGAAGTCAAATACAAAAATGACACTCTATTTTTCTTGACTAAAACTAGAGAGGGACTCAAAGCTTAATATGAATTCAATACAAGGAGTCCAGAGCTTCACTCAAAGCACATAGAGCATTCTAAACTCATCTCTATTTGTTTAGCTATATTGTGTTTCATTTATTTACATTTTGAGCAGTGTGTGTTCTGTATTTTAAACACACCCTATCTCCTGTGCCGAACTGGAGGATTTATAAAACCTCACTCAAATTTTCCCTTACACTCTTGTATCCCACTATGGATAGTGGTAGAGGTCAAGTGTGACCTGGGAAGCCTGTGAGCTGTTGTTATTTTTTTCCCCCATATAGAAATATGGTAGTGGTCTGAGGACCTGGATATTTTGAGTACTATTGTAAACCCTGCTCCATGGTGTGGAACAAATTTTATATAAACTTTTTGAGAGGACTAAGTCTCAGCTTGAGATTGAACCACTTGTTTAAACCTGTTGTGCATCCTATTTTATTTAAAACTATATCTTATATTCTGTAGATAATTACTTTGAAATTCAAATCTGTTTTAAAGTAACTCTGATAGTTAAACTAGTAAGTGTTTATAATTTTTGTTAGTCAGTAAATTAGTTTCAAAAGCTACCTTAATCATTAGATTAGGTTAACTAAGAAATAATCAATCTTTGAGAAACTAATTGAAACCTTTCAAACTTCATAAATTCACGACACTTTAATTTTTATTTAATTTAGGGAGATTTCATACAAAGATTTTTAACAGAAATTTTAATTGGAACTCAATTCAACCCTCCCACCTCTTGAGTATCCACTCCGACCAACATTTGGTATCAGAGGTTGTTATTAATAAAGTATTTCCAAACACTCTATTTTTCAACCGTGATTTTAGTTGTATCTAATGATCTCAAAATTTCTGTTAGTTTTAAATTTTATCTCTTTCAATATATTAGCTAAAATTTAATTATGGATAATAGACTAGAAGGTACAGCTACCAATAGGGAACCATTCTTTAATGGTGTTAATTATGCCCAATGGAAACTAAAAATGAAAATTCATTTAGAAAGTATGGGATTTGATATCTGGACTTCTATAGAGACTCAGTACAAGACTCTAGAAACTGAAAGAACTACTTGGGATGAACATACTAAAGTTTCTTACAATAATAATTATAAAGAAATGAATTCTCTATATTGTGCTTTAGAATATGAAGAATTTAATTGAATGTCTTCTTGTAAGAATGCTTATGAAATATGGGATACTTTGGATATTTCCCATGAGGGAACAACCAATGTTAAGGAAATGATATTGAATACCAATACTATTAAGTACGATAATTTTAAAATGAAGCCTGATGAACCTATTTCTGACATATATCTTAGGTTCAATGAAATTGTAAATTCAATGAGCTCACTTGGAAAATCAGTTCTTGAAAAAGAGAAAATCATGAGGATACTAATATGTCTTCCAGACAGATGGATAGGTACATTAGTTTCAATTAGAAAATCTTGTGACATTAGTTCTTTTCCTGTCAAGGAACTCATTGGTAAATTAATGATGTATGAAGAAGAACTGAAAGTAAATAAGGAAGAATATGATGAACCAAGAAAGAAGTACGTAGCTTTCAAGACTTATACTTTAAAAAATAATGACAAAGGAAAAATTCAAAGTGAAAGTGATAGTTCAAGCCATGAAGAGAGTGCATCTGATAGTGATACTGAAATGGCTCATATATCTAGACGATTCAAGAAGTTTTATAGAAAGAATAATTTTTTCAGAAAATTTGATTATAAGTGAAAGTATGATAATAAAGGTCATTGGAAGAAGGATTGGAAAAGAACTGATAAAAGTGATGACATAGTCTGCTATGAATGCACGAGGAAAGGACATGTAAAAGCTGACTGTCCAAAATTAAATTATAAGAAGAAATATGAGTATAAGGACAACAAATATAATAAATCTATGAAAGAAACCTAGAGTGCTTTAGAAGATAGTTCAAGTGATTATGATTCCACTCAGATTTAAAAAACTCAAAAATATAATATGTGTTTCATGACAAATACATCTGAGGTAACATTGGATACTCCTATTTTAAATTCTTATTATTCTAGAGATGATTCTGATACTGATTCTAAAAACATGTCAAGTGAAGAGTTATTTGAATATTATAACATGCTAGAAGATACATTCAATTAGCTAAAAGACAAGTATAAAACCTTAAAGAAACAACATGCTTTAACTAGCACTGTCAAATCTGCACTAGAAGTAGAAAAGGAAAAGAATGCTCAACTGTTAAAAGAAAATACCAAACTGAAACTGTCTAATGAGAAACTCATGAAATATTTGGAAAAATTTACTAATTGAAAGAACACTCTTACAAAAATTCTAGGAAAACAAGTAGCACCAATGTATACTATTGGGTTAGGCTATCAACCTATACAGAGACAGGTCACAAAAATAGATTTATTCCAAAAACTGGACAGTTTGCTGCTAGTTCCAGTTCTGGAAATTCTTATGTCTCAACCAGCTATTCACATAGTTATAGATCAAACACAATTTATCTTTCAAAGTCTCTTGAATATATTGATTATATGAAACCCACTAGACAAATATGGGGACCAAAAGTTTTTCTTGCTAACCTGTCTGGACCCAAGAATATTTGGGTACCAAAATCATATTCTATCTAAACATGTTTTGTAGGAAAACCACTTAACAAGTTCATATAGGAAGACATGGTACCTAGATAGTGGATGTTCAATGAATATGACTGGAGATTACTCATGTTTTAAAAGCTTAGTCAAAGTTTATGGAGGATACATCACCTTTGGGGATAACTCAAAAGGAAAAATCATCTGCTTAGGCCAAATTGGTAACACTGATTCAATTTTGATTTCTATGGTCTTACTTGTTGATGGACTAAAATATAATCTGTTAAGCATTTCTCAGTTTTTTGATGATGGATTTAATGTTAATTTTGAAAATTATTCTTGTGATTTTTTAATTCTAAAAATGTTTTAGTATTTTCTGCCTTAAGAAATGAAAATGTTTATGTTGTGGGTTTACACTCTTTGGCTAAGAAAAATATTACCTATTTAAATGATTTTCATAAAGAATCCTAGCTTTGGAATATAAGATTAGGACATTGTAATATACACTCACTTGAGAAACTGACTAAGAAAAATTTAGTTAGAGACCTACCTCAACTAAAATTCACATCAGACAAAGTTTGTACTCCCTGTCAAAAGGGAAAGCAACATAAAGTTTATTTTAAATCAAAGAAAGAAGTTTCAACTTCTAAACATCTCTATTTGGTTCACATGGATTTAATTGGACCATCTAGAGTTTATAGTTTAAATGGGAAGCACTATGTCTATGTCTTTGTAGATGACTTTTCTAGATATACTTGGGTATATTTTCTAGCTTACAAAAGTGAAGCATGTTCTTACATTATGAAATAATAAAAGTCTATATAAAACCTTAGTGTACTTAAGATTAAAACCTGGAGAATTGATCATGGTCGTGAGTTTAAAAATCATGAATTTTAATCATATTGCTCACAAAATGGCTACAATAATAATTTCTCTTCCCCTAAGACACCTCAACAGAATGGTGTAGTAGAAATAAGAAATAGAACACTTCAAGAAATTGCAAGAATTATGCTAAATGAGTATGACTTACCTTTTTATTTTTGGGCTGAAGCTGTCAATACAACTTGTTATATTATAAATAGAGTCTTGGTTAGACCTATTCTTAAAAAGAACCCTTATGAACTGTGGAATAATAGAAAACCTGAAGTTAGTTAATTCAGATTTTTTGGTTACAAAGTCTTTATTCTCAATACTAAAGATAATCTTGATAAGTTTTCATCCAAAAGCGATGAAGTAATCTTTCTAGGTTATTCTTCATCTAGAAAATCCTATAGAGTTTTTAATAAAAGAACCAAATGTGTGGAAGAATCTATTCACATCAAATTTTATGAAACTAATCCGCATGAACCTAAACCTTCTCTAGAAAATCTTGAAGAATATTTTTCTGTTTTTAACTTTAGTGATAATTTCAGTAAACCTGTTGTAAAGACAACTAGTTCTAGAAATATTCCATAATCTGCTTCTGATGAACCTAAACCTAGAGAAGAACCTGAAATTTTTCGTCCTACATTTACCAGATCAACTAGGATTCTAAATAATCATCCTTTAGATATTGTTGTAGGTAATCTTGATAGAGGGACATAGACTAGAGCTTCTCTAAGAAACCAAGTTGAACATCAAGCCTTTCTTTCACAGTTAGAACCTAAAAATATCAATGATACAATCAATGATGAATTTTGGGTAATGGATATGCAAGAAGAATTAAATCAATTTGCATGAAACAATGTCTGGGATTTAGTTGATAGACCTAAGGACACCTTGACTATAGGCACTAAATGGGTTTTTAGGAATAAAGTTGATGAATCAGGAAATACATTTAGGAACAAAGAAAGACTAGTTGCATAAGGATATAGTCAAGAGGAAGGAATAGAAAATGATGAAACCTTTTCACCTATAGCTAGATTAGTATCTATTTGGATTCTACTTGCCTATGCTGCTCATCTTAATTTCAAGTTATATCAAATGGATGTTAAAAGTGCTTTTCTAAATGTTTTTATATTTAAAGATGTTTTTGTTGAACAACCACTTGGATTTACTAATACTCATTTTCCAAATCATGTTTTTAAGCTTTCTAAATCTTTTTATGGTTTAAAACAATCCCCATGAGCTTGGTATGATAGACTTAGTAGTTTTCTTATTTCAAAAGGTTTTTCTAAAGGGATTGCTGATCCAACTCTCTTTATTAAAATAATTTCCAAAGATGTTTTGATAGTAAAAATCTATGTTGATGATATTATTTTTGGATCTTTTAAAAATGCTTTGTGTATTTATTTTTTAAAGAGTATGGAAAATTAATTTGAAATGAGTTTAATGGGAGAACTCAAATATTTTCTTGGATTTCAAGTTTTTCAAAATGAAAATGGTATTATCTTAAATCAAGGTAAATATACAAAGGATATTTTAAAATGTTTTGGTTTGGATAGTATTAAGGAAATGGATACACCTATGAGTAATATTTGTAAGTTGGATTCTGATGAAATTGGAAAACTAGTGGATCCAACCAACTACAGAGGTATGATAGGGAGTCTTCTCTATCTTACTTCTAGTCGACCTGATATTTTGTTTAGTGTGTGTATGTGTGCAATATTTCAAGATAATCCAAAAGAGTCATACTTTCTTATTGTTAAAAGAATTTTCAAATATCTTAAAAATACTACTAACTTAGGATTATTTTATCCAAAAGGACTATCATTTTATTTAATAAGTTATTCAGATGCTAACTTTGCTGGTTTCAAGTTAGATAGAAAGAGAACATCTGGAACATGTCATATTTTAGGTAAGTCCCTGATATCTTGGTGTAGTAAAAAGCATAATTCTGTTGCATTGTCTACTACTGAATTAGAATATATTGTTGTTGCTAGTTGTTGTCTACAAATTCTGTGGATGAAACATACATTATTGGACTACGGATATCAGTTTGGACATGTATCTATAACTGTGATAACACTAGTGCGATCAATATCTCTAAGAATATCATATCTCACACTAGAACCAAACATATTGATGTGAGGCACCACTTTTTGAGAGATCATTACCAAAAGGGTTATATTACTCTTGAATTTATAGGTACTGAACATCAATTAGCTAACATATTCACCAAGCCTTTAAGTTCAGATAGGTTAAGGTACATTAGACATGAGTTAGAAATGATAGACTTTGTAGAACCAAATCCTCACCGTTATCCAAATCCTCACTGTTATCCAGATCCTCACCATTAGCCAAATCCTCACTGTTATCCAAATCCTCACCACTATAAATCCTCCTTGTTAGCCAAATCCTCATTGTTAACCAAATCCTCACCACTATAAATCCTCACTGTTATCCAAAACCTCACCACTAGAAAACCTCACCGCTAGAAATCCTCATTGTTATCCAAAACCCCGCCGCTAGAAATCCTCACTATTAGCCAAAATCTCACCGCTAGAAAACCTCACCTCTATAAATCCTCACCACTAGAAAACATCACCGCTAGAAATCCTCACCGCTAGAAAACCTCACCACTAAAAATCCTCACTGCTAGAAATCCTCACTGCTAGAAATCCTCACCGCTAGAAATCATCACCGCTAGAAAACCTCACCACTAGAAAACCTCACCGCTAGAGACACCTCGCCGCTAGAGACCTCAACGATAGAGAAACCACACCATCAAGGTTCTCACCGGTCATTGTCACTGATATGTCATGCATTGTCTGATTTTTTTGTTCTTTAGCCTAAAATCTTATTGTTTTTAGTATAATTCTTTTTTATTACATTTATATTCCTAAATTATACAAACTAAGCCTTAGTTGCATTTCAATCCACCTCAAACTCTCCTCTCTTAAATCCTCACTTCTCAAACTCCCGCAATATGTGTAACCCTAAGTTCTTCGATTGGAGATGGCAAGAAAAAAACACCCGATAGTTAGGGATGATAGTGATGCGCCAAGTGAAAAGAAGTAGAAAACATGACCTGAAGGTAGTGGTAGTGATAATAGACCAGGGTCAGGGAAATGTGCAGTGAACCCGCATTTGCAAAATAGAGAAATAGTAATCGAAAAGGAACTCAGTGAGGAATGGCTCTTTCCTAGAAAGTCACTGGTTCTAAGTGTATTGGAGGAATAGGGATGGCTCGATTATTTTATAAACAATAATGGACCTCATTATCCAAAGTTGGTTAATGAGTTTTATGCTTTTTTTCATTTTGAGAAGTATGAAGAATAAAACAGAATGGTTTCATTAGTGAATGGCAAGGAAATTTCTTTTTCTTCTATTTAATGGGATGAATATCTGAAAGTCCAACATGAGGGTTTATTTGGGTATAACTCTAAGACAATACCTCCTACCATTTACATTTTTGAATATGTATTTGCTTTGGAAGAGCTCACCGGTAGTGGAAAACAAAGAAAGGTAGTGGCTAAAGAAATGGATGGAGAAAACCGGCTATTATTAAAATTCATCCAACATGTGCTAAGTCCAAGAAGAGGGGGCTTTGTAAATCGGAGATACCAAGATATTTATTTATTGAATCTACTGAGGAATAATGTCAAGGTAAATATGTGTAGGTTGTTGATGATCCAAATTGAGGATATGACCAGGCCTAAGTCAAAATCCAATGCTTTATTCTTTGCAAAGATGATTTCGGTATTGATCAAGGTGAAAGGAGTAGCTGAGTCTCAGGATGAGACAGTAGTTGTGAGGAATAATTTTTGCATCACAAGCACAATTTGTAAGTATATGAATATTGGCTAGAACCCATGGAGAAGGCAATGGGTTATTGATGATGAAAAGATGTATAATAAGTTCAACCCTGTTGACCATCCCATTAGGCCAAGAGACAGAAGAGATCCAGGTCTAGGACCTAATGAAGAGGAACCTCAGTATGGTGATGATACTGATGAGGAGGATACCTCTGTAGCTGAAGGAAGGGATCCAAACTTGCCTCCACTGATTGGTAATTCTTCTATGCCTAAAGAGGCTGTTTTGGTTGAGATGGCAGAACCTGCACTTATTCCTAATAAGCCTCTTGTTGTTGAAATGGAGATGGTTGTGGAGGATTCTTCTAAGGAAGACCTGCCTGTTCAAGCTACTGCTGATATACATGTTCAGGTGAATGCACAGATTGAGGGATAGCATCCCACCAGACATGGTACTATTTCAGTAGCTCATGAGATTGAAGACTGGGCCGAAGACCCAGGTTTCGAAGTTTTTGGGTTGGAATATCCTGATTCAGAAGTTGAGACACCCATTAATAGACCTCCTTTCACTTATAATCTACTTTCTGAAACTTTACCTGAGCATATAGTAATAAAATCTGATCTAGACAAGTTGAAATATGATCTTAGGACCTGTTTCTTAGAAGAGATGAGAAGAATGGAAACCTCTTTAGTATCATCTATTCAATTTGTGATGACTGAATCAGTATCTGGTGTTTTGGGTGAAGTCAAGACCTGCCAAAATCAAGTTTCAAGCTTGGAAGAGGATGTTGAATCTCTAATGAAATCAGTCATCTCTATGGAATCTTATATGAGCTCTAAATCTCAAGAAGATAAGGATTTGGCATTTTTAAAAAGTGTAGTTAGCTAGATGGTTTCAGTTTTTGAGGGATTTAAGATTTCCATGGAGCAACATGTCAGCACCCAGGACTCTGTTGTAAAAAATATCCTAAGGGGGCTGACTAAATCTTTTAAGAAAATAGTAGCCTTTACTATTTCACCTCTACGTACTACTAGGAATTCTTTGGATATTGATTAAATTTGAGCTATGATGAGATAAGAGTTTGGAAAGTCTTCCACCAGTGGCTCTGTAGACTCTACTGCCTTTACCCAAGTGGTGACTACCACTTGGGATATAGGGAAAATTGTTCAGAATTTTATGAGAGAGGCCATTGCTTCTCAGAAAGAGGTAAAAGACAAATTGGATTACTATTTCCAAATATTCTACACTAAATATCAGTTGACCAATCATTTCAAGCTTCTGTTAGAGAACATGAAACTACCTCCAGTCACTCAAGATTTCAGAGAACAAGTAAGCAAGATCAGGGAGTTGACTCCTACTTTAGACAAATTCATGGGAAACAAAGATGACTTCATTTCTGCTATTGAAAGAGGAGGAGGAATCATTATGGAATTTAAGAATCTGTTGCTTCCATTTTTGCATGTAGACAGTACTCCTATCATTGTACCTCTAGCTCTACCTACCTCTGCTCAGTTTGCCTCCATTCCTCAAATGACGTCAGCTCAACCAATCAGAATTATTTCTCCTATGATCACCCAGAGGACTCCACATTATGGGCCAGGTAGTGTATCAGTAGCTCAGCCTCCTATGACTATCACTGGTGTTCCCAAGCCTCCACCTGCATCCACCCAGCCTGAATCCTCTTCTAATTCCAAGGGAAAATCCAAATCACATGCTGAAGAGGTGGATTGAATAGTGGCTAGGACATTTGATAGGAATCACGTGTACTCTTGTTGCCTCAATTTTGTATTTCTCTGTATTTTTCTTTTGCCCAAGAAATATATATAATATTATTCTCGTTTACCTTATGTTACTTCTCTCATCCATTATTTACTACTTTTTGATATTCACAGAGGGGGAGAAATATGAGCTTAATATATTCTACCTCTGATACAATGGTTTCATACCTCTGATACATTTGCATGTAATACTCTATTCTCTGATACATTTGAAAATTTCATTAATCTCACTAAGAAGTGAGACCCCATATATTTTATACTGATTTATTAATGATTGTTTTGGATTACAATACCATTATTTGTGATTATCAAAAAGGGGGAGATTTTTGACCTCACCTGTATTGATAATCTCAATTATGTTTTAATATGTTTTGATAATCCTTTATATATGTTAAATTATTTCATCCTTTTATTGAGTTGAAAAATATATCAAAATAATCATTGGAATATGTTAATCAATGTTTATCTATGTTTATACATGTTTTGAAATAATACTAACTCACTTTGGATATGATTTGAATAGAAAAGATAAGTATTAAGTTTTTGAGTCATTGATACAACTCTGTCGATACATAGTCACTGATACAGACATAGTATACCAATAACAAATGATCACAGTTAGACATAGTCTACTGTTATAATCAAGAGCTACCGGTATAGATAGACAGAGCTACCGATACAAACAAACAGCTACCTATACAAGTCTACCGATACAAACAGACAGCTACCGATATGAAGTCCACCGATATACAGAGAGAGCCACTGAAACAAGAAGCTACCGATATGGGTGAGTTACCGATGGAGAGAGCCACCGATACAAGAATGCAACCTTTACAGAAGAGCCACTGATAAGAGGAACTACTGATATAGAGTCACTATCACTCATACATTGTCTACCGTTATAAAGAGTAATAGCTACCGTTATAAAGGGTAATAGCTACCGTTATAGACCTACTGACTCAAGTACACTGATAAAAGCTCACTAATACTAAGAGCTACTGATGGAAACCAGTCACTATATCGCTAAACCCTACATATGTTTTTTATTAACAATGGTCATATTTGGTGCTTTTAATGCAACTACTATTAATTTATTAATGTCTGTTGAATGTTAGGAAATCGTACCTCGTACCTATAAAAATGTAATCATTATCATTTCCAGAGCTAAATATATATATATATATATAAAAGGGAACCTCAAACAAAAAATACAGAGGTTGGTCAGTCTTTCCATGTAAATACAAAAAAATCTTCCAGAGATACACAAGGATTTACATGCATAGAAGAAGAAGGAAGAATACATACTGAATATTTAGAACCTGAACATTCAAGGAGTAAAGAGCTCCAATGATTTCACCTACACTCAAGCTGATCAGGGTGATCAACCTGGACCTGGAAGTAAAATAAAAAAACCACACTCTGTTTTTCTTGACTAAAATAAGAGAGGGACTCAAAGCTTCATCTGCATTCAATCCAAGCAGTCTAGAGCTTCACTCAAAACACATAGAGCATTCTAAACTCATTTCTATTTGTTTAGCTATGTTGTGTTTCATTTATTTACATTTTGAGTAGTGTGTGTTCTGTATTTTAAACATACCCTGTCTCTTGTGCTGAACTGGAGGATTTATAAATCCTCACTCGAATTTTCCCTTATACACTTTTATCCCACTGTGGATAGTGGTAGAGGTCAAGTGTGACCTAGACAGCCTGTGAGTGGTTGTTATTTTTGGTTTCCCATATAGAACTATGGTAGAGGTCTGAGGACCTATACAATCTGATTACAATTGTAAACCCTGATCTAGGGTGTGGATCAAAGTTTATATAAACTATTTGAGATGACTAAGTCTCAGCTTGAGATTGAACCTCTTGGTTAAACCTGTTGTGAATCCTATTTTATTTTAAACTATATTTTATATTCTGCTTCTAATTACTTTGAAATTCAAATCTGTTTTAAAGTAACACTGATAGTTAAACTAGAAATTGTTTGAAATTTTTGTTAGTCAGAAAGATAGTTTCAAAAGCAAACTTAATCTCTAGATTAAGTTAACTAAGAAATAATAAATCTTTGAGAAACTAATTGAAACCTTTCATGCTTTATAAATTTTCTACAGTTTAATTTTTATTTAATTTGGGGAAATTTCATACAAATCTTTTTAACAGAAATTTTAATTGGAAGTCAATTCACCCCCCCCCCCCTCTAGAGTATCCACTCAGACCAACAGGTAGTACTCATAGGAGTTTCATAGAATTTAGTGTTATTCATACCAAAACATTTTATATGATCTCTTATGTATTGTATTTGATTTCAAACAATTTCTTCATTGTTTTGAAAATTTTGAAAACCCTGAAAGAACTTTCAATCGTTCATTAAACTTATTTCAAATCCATTTTTCATTTGTTTAGAAAATTCAATTCACAAATATTTTTTTGATAGACCAAATATAATATCATCAACATAGATCTTCCCAACAAAAAAAATATTTTGAAATCCTTTATATAAATATGGCATGATTATTTATACCTTTTGAAAAAATCATTATAAATTAAGAAAGAGATCGACCTATCATACCAAGCTCTTAGAACCTATTTTAAACCATAAAAATATTTTAAAAGTTTAAAACATGATTTGAATCATAAGTATTTGAAAAACAATCATATTTACTAAAAACATCCCAAATGATATAACAATTAAGGAATTCACTCTTGACATCCATTTGATATAGTTTGAAATTAAAATGTGATGCATATGGTACAAATATTATAATGTATTCAAGGCTAGATACAGGTGTAAATGTCTATTGATAATTAATTCCTTCTTATTGATTATAACATTGTATAACCAATATATCGTTGTTCTAACTATAGTTCCAAATTTATCAAACTTTTTTATAAACACCCATTTAGTTCCAATAGTAAAGTAGCCTTTGAGATTCTCAACTAATTACCATAATTTGTTTCTTTCAAATTGATTCAATTATTATTACATAAGAAAAACCCAGTGTCCTTAATTAATTGCTTTAACAATTTTATTAGGTTATAATGATAAAAATAGGCATGATGTTCAACCAGGTTTCTAGGAGATTTTATGGTTTTAGTTCCTTTACCAAGAACACCTATATAAATATCCAAAGAATGGTAATTGTGGGTATTAATGGTTTTAAGAATTGAAGGTTTTAGTTCTTCCAAGTCGTATTCAAGGTTAGGATGGTATGTTGGGTCTCTGTTATGATATTTATCATACAAATTATAATCATGCTCAATGTTCTTAATGATATTATTAATATTCAAATTTGATGTATCATCCTTAAGTTCTTTTAGAAAAACTTTATGTTCATGTTGATCTATATCATCAAAAGTAACATGAATAGATTCTTCCACAATCTTGATTATTTTACTAAAGACTCAATATAATTTTTTAGAGGTTGAATAGCAAATAAAAATTATTTCATCACTTTTAGGTGAAAATTTGTTCAAATTATCTTTTATATTAATAATATAAACTTTAATATCAAAAACATTAAAGTAATTTACCTCTGGTTTTATCCCATTCAAAAATTTATATGGAGTCTTATTTAAAATAGGTGTTATCATAACCCTATTAATTACATAACAATCTATATTTATAGATTTTCCTAAAAATAAATTGGTAAGTCATACTCACTTGGCATGGTCTGGGTAATTTCTTGGAGAGTTATGTCTCTCCGCTCAATAACCTCATTTTGTTAAGTTATTTAAGGGATAGATAAATTATGTTTATAGACATGTTATGTAAAAAGATTCACAAAATATTAATTTTTAAATTCATAAAAATGAAATCTTCCTAAAGACATAATGGCAAGTCCAATATGGATCTCAATATATTTTTTATATTTTTTAAAACGGGAATAATATTTAATTTTATTAGCCAAGAAAAGAACTCATGTTAATATGGAAATGTTTCCAACAAGGACATAATAACAATTCTTTATACCTAGACTAGAAGCTCTAAATGTTCCAAAAAATTCCATGTGAACTAATTATAGGGGTTGATGGTATACACCACTTTCTTTGTTTTGAAAAAAAATGTACTACTTTCCCTTTTCATGGGGATTGAACACATTGTATTTTGTGAATTAATGTTTGGGTAGATCCTTGACTAAGAATTTTATAGTTATCTTACTTAGTTATTACACACTACAGTGATCTAGTCTCATTTTCCACAACCACGATTCTTTATGAAAATCACTTAAGTAAGAGACATTTTGAGAAAACAAAGAATTTATGTCTACATCTTACACATTATCATTTCTCGTAATGGTAAAAACCAAATCATTCTTATTATCATAAAATTTTCAAGATTTTTTTTAAAAATTAACATGATAACCACAATCACATAACTAATAAATACTAACCAGACTATACTTCAAACCATCAATATAAAAAATTTAGAAATTAATATAATTTTAGATTTACTGATATGTCTAAGACCAGTTATCTTTCCATTAGAATTTCCACTAAAAGCAACATGCCCAACAAAAACATTTACTATATTCTTGAAGATTTATTAATCTCCAGTCAAATATCTAAAACATTAACTATTCATAAACTAAAAGATTTTACTAAAGCTATTCAAGAATGTTTATTACACAGTCAACCAATAAATGATTTTGGTACACACACTTTCTTGGGTCTAGAAAATTTATAAAATTAATCCTTGGGTATTCATATTTTCTTCACAGGAATACTAATAATAGAATTATAAATATTATATTAAAAGTTCTTATTAGGTTTAAAAATATGAGAATTGTTTCTTTATCCAGAAGGTCCTTTGTCATTGAAGATTAAGGTATTGTTTTTAGAACTAAAGGAAAAATAATTCTGGTAAACTTCCAGTGTTTTTAAAACTAATATCTTATAAAAATTTTAGATTTAGGTGATTTTTGACTTCCCTATATTCTATTCATAGTATCCATTCTATAAGGACCCATTTTTTCTAGACTGTAATTTTGAGCAAGAAATTTGATATTTTGATATTGGATGTTTATAAGGGGTAAAATTTCCATTTTACCATAGTATATGACTTAATATAATTTTTATTAACTCTCGGTTGGTCCTAAAATAGTATGTTTACCCTAGTATAGAAGTTTGGTAGAATTCTGAACCGTTCAATTTTTAGCAAAATAATTAATATTTAATATTTAATTAATTAAATATTAATTTATTTTCACAGGTTTTTTTGAAAATATCTTTTAAGAAAACCATCATATTTAGATTCTGTCTCCTTTTTGAGTCTGAAATGGACTTTTTTTCAAAGGTGGGTCATAAACTCTGGTCGGGCACTGAGGTCATCCCAGACCCCTTTTTCTTTTTCTTTTCTTTTCTTCCTTTTCTTTTTCCTTTTTTCTTCTTTATCCCTTGGGATTCTTGCATACCCCCACCCCCCACCCCCCACCCCTCATGGGATTCCTTCATCACACAAATTATAGAGAAAATTGATATGGAGAGAGCAAGATATAAATGGGATAGGGGGTACCGCCATAAATCTCAGGAGGAACAGGATCGTCATGTGATAGCTATGGACCATGAAAATGGGCGAAGCTTTAGCTGATTCCACCCAAAGGTAATTTTTTAGGGTTTTCCATAAATCCCCATATATATACCATTTTAAAGTTTTAAATACTTATTATTACTACTTATTACCCCTTGATGTTCGATCTATACATTTTGATGTGAAAAATAAAGTTTCGAGCTGATTTGAGGGGTTTCCCATTCAAAAATCTCAATCACACTACATGTAGTTCAGGAACACACACCACATGTTATTCCTACATGGGAAGATGATATTTTTATAATTAAAATGTCATGTAGGGGTATGCACACAATGTACTGGGAATCAGTCGTGTATCTAAGTACCCAACCAGACAGCCCGTGTAGGGGAACATGGTCGTGTGGAGTACACAACCAAACCCCATGTGGGCTGTATACCATGTAGAGGTACAAGTCTTAGAAAAGTAAACGAAAAGTGCATGTGAGGCACATGATAATGTACCTTGTGTAGGTTACATTATTTGTAATTTTTTTACTTTCCAATTCCAGTTGGAGTACATACCCAGGTAGGGATTTGGGGGCACATATTGTGTACTATGTACACACGTTGTGTACTGGCCACTTTCTACCCTTTTAGGGTTTTTAATATCTTTACACCCAAAAGTAGATATTGGAAAAATTATTATTCCTTTTGAGTATCCTTCATAATATATCATTATGGTGAAACCCTGGAGTTGATTTGAGGACTCCTAGGTGGTGTTTCCAGCTTTTTCCCAAACAGAGAGGTTCTTCCTCCAGTAATCAAATCTATTTGTCTCCTAAGAGTGGTACCTTGATCAGATATGGGCCATGATCCATATCTCATGACCAATTATTATCTAGATTTCACCTTGAGTATGTATCCCTTGATATATGTTCACTTCTGGCCTTGGGGCCCATGTGGTTAGTTATTTTTTAGGATCAATAGTAGTATGACTTTGTTTATGTTTTAACCTAAAGGATCTCATATAGGATGACTCTATTTATAATTTTTACCAAGGGTCCCATGTGGGATAACTTTTCATACATGATAACATGGGTAATCCCTTGTCAGATCCCTTTACCCTTATATTTTTTTAGTATCCCATGTAGGATGCATCTGCTTCTTACACTACTTTTGAAGGTCTTAGGTAGGATGTCTTTTCCTGTATTCCTTTCCAAGGATCCAATGTATGATGCCTCTTTTTTACTTACTGTTTGAGGATCCCATGTAGGATTCCTTATTTTACCTTCACTAATGAGGATACCAATTATGATTCCTCTCTTGTGTGTTGACTTTAGGGACCCATTGGGTGCCTTGATGTTTGACTGGACCTAATCTAGTACGTTGAGTTTGGGTAGGGATAGTATCGAGTGTCACCTTAGAACTCGTACTAAAATTGAAATTTTGTGAGGATGTGGAAGTGGTAGTGGTTTTTGGAATTCGTAAACCTTTACTCTTTATTTATACATTCACATGGTTATTGATGATGTAGCTATGATAGCCAAAGGTTCTTCTTGTTTTGTGGATGATGTGTCTGACATGATGTATTTTCCTTATTGGGATGACCATATTATTTCATGGGATCTAGCTTCTGAGCCCTTATTTTTTTATATTAGGATTCCCAGAAGTATTCCCTGGGGTCTATCTTTTTTCATATGTTTATGATATCCAAACATGGTGTCCCTTTGTTTTGTTATTTGGAAATTATATCCCTGTGTTTGTGAGGTTTGTCATGGTATCCCTATGTTTATGATATTCGGGCATGGTATACATTGATTACGATGCATAGGAATAGAATCCTGATTTATTATACTCATGGATGATTATAATCTCCCAAGTTATGGGGATGATTACAATCTCCCGGATTGATTACTAGATCGTGGTGGTGTATAAATCCCTCCTTATCATTTATTTAACTTATAATCATGGATGATTATGCTCTGCCAAGTGATGGGTATGATTACGCTCTCCCTAATTAATTACTTGATCAAGGAATTGGACATGGAATTCCACATCATTTATATATAATCATGTATTATTATGTTCTCATTAGTGATGGTGATGATTACACTCTCCCTGATAAAAGACCTCGAGGGGTGGGCATGATGTTTCACAGGTGATATCTCCTTATACAACACCTAAGGGTCATGCCCTTAAGGATTATCCAAGTCGAAATGTCATGACAGAGAATGGACTATAACCTAGGGATCAAATATTAGACTAGATTCACTTGGTGATCATGGCATGATATCCTTCTCTATACCATATTTATATGAGTTTTCATCTATATATGACATCCCACATTATAGTGATTGGAGGTGAGTATGTGTGAACCTAGTGTTGGGACATGTATCCTCGTATGGTGACATAGCTTACTCAAAGATATTTTTTGAACTGTTTGAAGAAGGTATCATCGATTGGTATTATGATCCCAAATATAGATTTAATTATACACATATTGAGTGGAATGACATCCATATCATTGCCCATTTTACATGATGTCCAGACTATCAGGATTATAGACCTAAGGATCGGCTATTGTTTATTATGTTATTTATCACCTTACTAATGTATATATATATATTTATGTGAATATATATATACCTATATATATATATATTAAATAACATTTCCCAGTTGAATGGAATCATAGACCAAGGATTGACTGTGGTTAAACTTGATATATTTTATTTATCTTTTTAGTTGTGTCTTGGCTAGGCTGAGCATATTACATGAGCATGAAATTATGAAATCATATTTATAGGTTCATCATTAGGGTGTCCTACTGAGATTATTTCTCCCCCATTTACGTGAGCCTCAATGTGTGTGTAGACCTTATGTATACTTTTCAGGTTGAGAACATATGCTTGATAGAGGGATGAGGACCAGAGTTTCATGATCGAATAGAGTCACTTGTGTGGATTCTTTTTATCTGGATAGAGAAGCTCAGCAGTGTCATGGAGACTAGGTATGTGGTTTGGATCAGAATTAGTAGGAGACACCTTTACTTTTATTTTATTTTTCTTTATATACTCTTGTATGTATGATTGGCCTAGTGGGTAATTAGTGTTTTATGAATGGAATGTATATTCGGGATTTTATAGCATTTCATTTATTATTGCATCATGTTCTATATAATTTTATTTACTTCTTCCTTATTATTTTTATTACTTATATGGAAGATATCTGGTTATTTATAATGTTTTACTATGATATAAGGGTATAGTCTCCCTAATATTCCACCTTTAGACCCTCATTTCTAGTCGAAAACCTTTGGCGTATGGGGAGGAATGATTGAGGACTTGTGGCGAACAGGCTCAGAGAACCGGTTTAGTAGAATTTGGGTCAGAATGTTACAATGTGGTATTAGAGCTATTTATTTTTCGGTTACTTTATTTTTTAAATAGTAGATAGAATTATTAGGAATGTGTTAGAACCTGTGATGGATATCATACTGGTGTGTCAAGAACACCTATTCCAGTGAGAGGTTATAGTTTCTAAATATATAGGATTGTTCTTTTGATCTGTGATGTTGCATCTGTATATGATTTTCACTTTGAGTGATGCACATGTTATGTGGATGTGATGACTTATTATGGATTTTTAGATCTGGTCCCACTAGAAAGAGTCCAATTATTTATTTTTACTATTGGTCGGTAAAGGAAATAGGTGTATCATGTATCTTATTTATCATGTAGGAGTCGCATTTTATAGTCCTTATAAGGTGTAATTTTATTTAAAATAGATTCCAATTGTTTAAATTGTCAAAAAACCTGAATAGTGTTTTTCTGTATAGGGTTTTGATGTCTTTCTACTAAATTGGGGAGAATTTCATATATAATTCATTCTCATGATAGGTGATGTGAACCTACATTGAGATGTTTGATAGTGAGGTTGATGAATCATCCCTCATGAATGAGATGTGCAGTTACCCTAGTAGGTCAACGGGGAATATGATTACCATGTGATAAACCCCTTATAGGGTTTTGTTTTTTTGGGTTCAGTTATTTAATGTTTCAAAAATATTCTATAGCTTGTTTTCTTTCATAGACCATAAATTAAATTTTACTTAACTCACCTTCATTTTTGTTTATCTAGTCATATCACTGAGTATGATACTGATATATTCCAAGAAGTTTCTCATGAACTGGACCTCAAGGGGGTATTACAGTATATGTATTCTCAGTGAGTTTTAGTTCAGTATATGTTATGTGTTAGTATCATGACCTCCAGAGAGAAGTTCCTTATAAGGATTATTGATGAGGATTGGGGACTTTTCTTCTCTCAAGTATCAGGATATATACATGGTGTATTTTCTATATAAAGGAGTTAAATGGAATATGTTCAGTTATCTGGTGGTGCACACAAATGAGATGATAAAACCTAGTTTTAAGTCAAATTATCTTTTCTACTCTATAATGATTTCATCAATGCTAAAGGAAAAAGGATGTGTAATTCAAGTTGATGATGTTGTAGTTTGTGAATGTAGTGGAATATTCCTATGTTATGATATCTTTAAGAGAATTAAAATTAACTGGAAACCATGGAGGAAGGAATGTGTTGGTGATGAAGATAGAATGTATGAAAAGTTCAATCCTATAAATCATCCAATTAGACCAAGGAATCTAGTGGATCCTGGACTCTATCCAAATAATCAAGTAATCTATTCTTCATATGAGGATGAGGAGCCTACTACTCCTATCAGAGATGTGGGATCACCAATTGATGATAGAAGTGACCCAGACACAACTATACCAACAAAAAGAGTTTCTATTGGACATCCAATTTCACCTTTGTACTTACCTTCTCATCAACCTATTCTCTAATATACTTGAAGTGAAGAAACGGAAGTTTAAAGAGGTAAATAATATGTTAGTGAATCTAGTGAAGAAGATGATGAAGAAGAGGAAGCTGGTAGTGGTGAAAGTGGTTCAGAATCTAGTAGAGAAGAAGAAGATGAGAAATTAGATGATGAAAATAGTGATGAAAATGATGAATATGGTGATAATGAATAAATTAGTGAAATTGGTAGTGATAGTGAATCTAATCATCCTAATGGGAATCCAGATGTTGTTGGTATGATGATTATTGAAGCTAATGTTGGTGTATCTGTTGAGGGTGCTTTTCAAAATGATAATGTTGCTCTAGATGAACCTATTTCTCAAGTTGTATATACTAGAAAAATAACTCTACATAAGGAGAAGCCACCTAGAAAGGAATCATTGACTAAGGGGGAGAAATATTCCAAGAAAGTTGACACTGAGTTAGAGCCTCAAGAAAGAGTAACTCAAGAAGATGAAGAGCATCGGTTTGGAAGAGTAAGGATTGATACTCTTACTCATCTGAATACCAATATAATGGCTAAATGGGAAAGTAATCTTGGTTATGTGTACTGGGATTAGATTATAAAGATTTAGATGATGAATTTTTTTTCACTTACTATAAGGGAACCAGTGGATGAGACCTCTTCTAGTGACAAAGGCTTTTAAGGATCAGATTCAGAAGCTGAGATAATTCACTCCCTTGTTGGACAAGTTCATAGAAAACAAAAATGATTTTGAAAAGGAAATGAAATATGGTGGTGAGATCATTGAAGAGTCTATCAAGATATTAAAACCATATCTCCATGTTCAAAGTGAAGCCATTGTGGTAACTTCTTATGCACCACTTGGCTCTGCTGGTTCAGTGCCTGCTCAAGCACAGATGTCAGTTTCTTAGGATTTATCTCAAATCACACCCGTGATTACATAGCCTATTAAGCCTCAAGTTATTTCTCAGCAAAGACCTACCATAGATTCTATAGTTCCTGAAGGAGTGCCTCTACCTCCTTTGAAAATCCATTTAGACCCTCCTCCTACTCAGCCTAACCCTTCTGTTGAACCATCCATTGATCCTTCTGATAATGGGAAGTAACCCCTTGACCCAAACAAGTAGTGTGGATCATTCTCTAATGGGGATGCTTACTTGCTTTATGTTTTTTATTGGAAGATTATAATATCATTTTACTTTCCTCATTAATGGAATTTTTTTCTTATCGCATTTCTTTCTTGCCTATTTTATATTTTAATTTATGCTATTATTTTTTTCTCCCTATTCTCTTTTTACTAATCCTAAAAGTGGGAGAACTTTGTTAAGAAGTATTAGGTGTTTATAATTTATTATCTCTGATCCATTTCACTTCCCATAATTATTTTTGAGTCTATTCCTCTATGGGAACTCATAAATAGATTGTTTACTTTAATCATTCTCTAATGGTACTTAATAATGCCATGATTTGTGATCATCAGAAAGGGGAATATTGTTGACCCCTAGATATTTTTGTCCACTATCTATGACTCTAATGGTTTTAATTATCACAAATCATGTCATATATTAACATATATATTACCTCATTTCAGATCCTAAATTATTTCAAAGAATTATCTTATTTATCATATCATTTCAATCATATAACTATTTATGTGTGTTTAAGTCTAAACAAGCATATAACTGATTATCTCTGTGTATTTATGGGTATTAACACTCTATTAATTTTCTGAACTATGAGACAAAAAGAACATCTAAAATTATCTATATATGAGTCACTGACATCGAAAGACAAATGACTCACCGACATACATATGACTCAATGACAGACAGTTCAAACAGGCTATGATCTAAGTATGTGAAGATGAAACTGTTGGAATGACTCACTATTGCACATGACTCACCGACGTAGATGACTCACCATTGCATATGACTCACTTGACGTAGATGAATCACCATTTCACATGACTCACCAATGCAGATGAATCACCATTGCATATGACTCACTGGCATAGATGACCTACTATCAGTCCAAGTAACCTACTATTGCATGGTGTTACCGATGTAAGGAATTGCCATCAATTGAAATGAGTCAGTGTTATTTCAAATGTCTCACTAAAATTAAGAAAAATTCACCAATTTAATGAGTCGCCGATGGGTTGAGTCACTGATAGAAGGAGACACTGACAGAAGGAGACACTAACAAACGAGTCACCGATAAACTGTTTAAATAGGAATTTATTAGTATTATTTCTAACAGTCACATTTGTGTCATTTAATGATACTCATATATTTTATAATCCTTTGTAGTACTTTTAGTAGACAGTACAAAGTAAAATGAAACTATGAATGTGTAAATAACATGCTCTTTTTCAGACCTCAAAAATAAGAATCATTTTTAAAAGAGTGAAGATATATAGAAGAGGTGTGGTGGTGTATTCTTGTACAAGAGAGACATACTGAAGAACATATGCAACTCTAATGAAACTACTAAAAACTAAAGAAGAAAAAAGAACAATCAAGGTGATCTCAATCGATCTGAACATCGAATTGAAAAACTACTTCATCATATCAAAGAAGGATAAGAATATACCTACAGAACCATACTTGTACCTAGAAACAAGAATACGACACTATATTTTTGTGTTAACTTTTAGAAGAAGACTCAGACTTCATCTCAGCTACATATGAAGAGTCAAGAGTTGCATCTCAAGAAACACAGAGCCTTCTGAATCCTTTCTCATATTTTTTTGCTCTGTTGTGTACATTTTTACATAATTTTAAGCAGTGTGTTTATATTTCAGTTAAGCACACACTATCTCCTATATCAAATTGAAGGATATAATATATCCTTCCTCTCATATCTTCTTACATCTATTAATCCCACAAATAATTGTGGAACAGGTCCTTGTGTGACCTGGTAGTTTGTACCCATGAAGAATTGCTGTAGAGATCTTATGACCTGGATAGCCTGTGTGCTGTTGTGAACCCTGATCCAAGGTGTGGATCAAACTATTTTTTAATTTAAACCACTTGGTGACTGGTGATCACCAAGTGGATAGGATTAAGTCTCTTCTTCAGAATGAACCTCTTGTTTTATTTCCGTTGTGTTTTACCGTGTAGTTTTACTCTATTTTATCACATATTTTATAAAACTAAATTGAACTCTGATAGTCATTCTTAGAAAGTGTTTATAATAGTATTGACTTATTAGATTAGTTTCATAAGAAGTATTAATTATAAATTTGATACAACTTATAACTAATCAATCATTTGAGAAATTAATCGAACAGTCAAGATCTTATAAATTAATTACTAGCTAACTGAGCAATTGAATTTTAAATATTGGGGGAACTTCAAATTATACTTTTTAACAGAAATTTTTATAAATACACAATTCACCCCCCCACACCTCTTGAGTACTCTACTCTGACCAACATCTAAAAAATTATGTTGTAATTTGTGTATTAAAATTTAATATTTTAATCATGTATGTATCTAGATTACCAAGACTTCTAAGTTGATCACTACTTTTGGATATGATTATTTTTATCTTAAATCATTGTAATGATAGAAGGCACTAGTTTTGGGTTGTTGGGGTCAAGGTCACTACATTTTTTTTATTAGATCCAGGTTTTGTAACAACCTTGGAAAATCGATTTAGTAAATCATAGATTATGGAACATAACCTTATGATATAATTTGAGGATAAGTATAGAATAACATCTTAAATTTTTGATAGGATATATATTAAGTGGTTTTCCCAAGAAATGCATCCATGTTTTGGATACTACAAGTGGATGTGGTTCTGGAAAAAATGTACCTAGGGGTAATAACTCTGAAAAAGTAACATTGAGCTTCACTCAAGTGTTGCATATACCCAACAATAGACCTTAATGTGCACCTAGTTTGAAACTCCCAGGGGATATTCTTATGATAATTAACATTTTCTTTGCAACCATTATGAAGGATTTAAATAGATGATGAAAATTAATGACCTAAGTTAAACCCTATAACAAGGAAGGACAAATGTGGAAATAAAATAGAAGAAGTATTTACGTGTTGGTATTTAAAAAAAATAAATTTTAGAAGTATTTTTACCAATTTTATTTTGGGATAATAATTATTAAATATCTATGGATTGTATTAAATTTTAGAAGAAAATATTTATTCATTAACTTTAGTTTTATAGATAATATCATGGGATAATAATTTTAATATTAATCATAATTTATAATTCTTAAACACCTTTTTTTAGGTCTTATGTGGTAGGAATGTCACAAAATTAAGGATATTTTGGGATAAATTTATGGCAAGAATATGTTTTAGTGTAAAATTAAATTGGATAATAATGAATTTACATTTTATAGACACATTTTTAAAGGTTTTGATAACCATTAGGGTTGATATGATCATTAATGATGCTATAATAATAGTCAAATAAGATTATTATACTTAATAAAAAATCATTTTTTTATGTCCATGTAACACCCCAAGATTTCATAGTACGTTATCTCTTCAAAGTAATTCAATAACTGTGCTACATGCAACACGGAATTCGAGCGCACCATGACTTACCAAACTAGTTGTTCAAAAAGTGGTTATGAATAATATTAACTGAATTCCTAATTTTATGTACTCCATATAATTTTAGAATCCATATTATGTGTTTCTTAGTCATAATATAAGAAAAATTCATTTTTTCAGATGAAAGAAGTATTTTTCAAAAAATGAAATTTTACCGCCTTTTAATGGAGAACCCTTTTTAAATCCAATATTTGACACTTTTATATATTCAATTTGAAAAAATAAACTTCTTCTTTAGAATTAAGTCATAAAAAATTAGTTCCTATAAATTTTTGGTTTTATTCTGATTACTTTCATATTTTGGTGAATATAGAAAATTACTAAATTTTAATTGAAAACAACATTTTTAATCAAAATAATTTATAGTATTAAATTATACATTTGAATGGTTTGGAAGTATAATTATATTATATTTTTATCATTTAATAAAATTTAGCTCATTATAAGTAATTTCACATTTAAATTTTGACATAAACACATGTCAATCCTTTGATAGAATTTACTTTCTTAAAAACTCATTTTTTTGTTTTGACAAGTTGAATTAATTTTAAATTAATTAATTCAACTTATATGTTTTGAATTTGGTAAAATAGAATTCATTTTTGAATTTATAATATCAAAATTATCCTAGGGTGAATTTTTGGTATTTTTCTGAAAACTTTCAATTTTTGATGAATAGTGAAAAAAATGCGTTATTGTTTAAACCCGACTTTTCATTTAAATAATTATTTATTTTATTTAAATTTATTTTAAGTAAAAATAAATATATAATACCTATATAAGTTTAATTTAATTCATTAGAGTCATTTTATAATAAAATTAGATGTATAAAATTTTATTGAACTTCTTAATGTCTTTTACCCACCTTCTAGGCACATTTACAAATTTGCATAAAACGTAATTTTATCGCTTCTGTGAATTGAATTTCAAAGCTACAAGAGACACAGTTGACATCATTAATTAAAATTTGTTTTAATAAGATGAAAACAATTTTTGGTAAATTGTAACTTTTGACTTTTATTTACCACAGTTAAAAGAAAATAGGGTAATTAAAGTTAAAAATGATATTATAATTACCCTAACACATGTTCTAATTATATTGGATAAATGTATTTTGAACCAAAACAACCTTATGAATAAAATATGATTCTTTTGGTCCACTTGGATTAGATTAGGACATTTATTATTATTTTATTTAAAGAAGAGTTTAAAGTGTTAAAATTCAAAGTTTAATAACTAAAACATTTTTAATATAGGGTTTTACATAAGATAAATTAGACTATAAATATTCATTATAAATATAAAAATATTTCCTACATAATGGTATTTTATTTATAATATTTATAGATTAAATAACTAAATTTATTAATGATGAAATTATGATGGAGTAATTACTTTATCAATGAAAGATTAAAAGAATTGATATTATAAATATAAAAATAAATGTAAATTGAGGATTTTGATTCCATCCATGAATTTTAAAGGTTAATATTACATGTTAGGGTTGATTAAAAAAAATTTAAGTGATAATTTTTTGTGACTTTAACAAAAACAAAATACCAAATAGTGTCAAAATTGACATAAATGATTTTTTAAAACAAATACTATATTATTAATTGATATAATATTTCTAAAAATCTATGTTTCGGCCAAAGTACATAGATAAGGTTATATATATAAATAATGAACCACTTAGGGTTCTATTGTCTTTTTATAGTGTGTTTATTAACCATTTATTATAATAATACAAGAGGACATGGTAAAAGTTAAACTATTTAACTAAGAGTTAAATCTAAAAGATAGGGTTAATACGGTGACCTAAACTTGTCTAAAACCTATTGGTTGAAAGTATTTAGACCCATACCCACCTTATCTTCAAACTAAATCAATTTTTAACCATTAGAAACTGAAAATTATTTTATAATAAAATAATATTTCAAACTATTCCTAAAGTGATCCTCACCTATCTTATAAAATGGTACTTCCTATTCTCTCAAAATCACACCTCCAAAGCCATTTTTCTTGGCCAAAACCTATCCAAATATCCTCCCAACTTCCCTCAATTCTTCCTAGAGGCCTTTCTTTTAGAATAAATCCATCCTACGGATCCCTTTGTTCAAATCAAAAGGAAACACCCAAAGAAGAGGTAATTATTTTATCACCTCTTTAAATGTTCTTTTCTTATTCCACTTTTTATTTATTTTTTATTTCCATACCAAAATAATAACTCCCATAACTTCTACATAATATTATGTTATTACAAATACGGTAAAACCATACTAATTATTCTATCTATCCTATGAATGATAATGTCACCATGGGTGCGTCCTTATGGCTTACCGTCTCCACGTCGTGGTGTAATTTGTTATTCAATACTATGTTATTTGGATGGATATAATAATGAGTAATATGTATATAAATAATTAAAATAACATGCTAATTTCTCTTTACAATTAATATACAATCCAATTCCACACCTTTTAATCATTAAGGAAATGATATCATCGCTCGTGTGTACGTACAGCTTACTGTCTCCACAACGGAATGAGATTCATTTCCACGTTCACCATTCAACGATAAATATAAAAATATATATTATTAATAAGTATGTAATATATCGCATAATAATTCTACTGGATATATATATATATATACTTACATATATCTTATTCACTTACTTTCATTCAATACGATATGAAAAAGGAAACAACATTTATGTGTACGTACGGCCTACCGTCTCCATAAATAGTGTTTTCCATTTCATATATCTATATATTATACATATTTATATTTTAAATATACATGATATATAAATCATGTTTTATATTCTGGAAGTATTTAAATTATGATCTAAATGATACGATCAAGAATAACAAGTTAAAACATGTATGATAAAGAAAGCAATTATTACCCGAAATGTTAATTTAACATGGAAATAATTATTAAATATGTAGTATAAAGTCATAAATGAATCATATATGATATAATAAATATTAATATTGTTCTGGTATAATTTAATATCATACTGTGGTCATTATACAGGAGGTTAAACGAACCCTCTACCAAAGGAAAGTGCAAGGTAAGGGTTAATTCCTCAATCTCATTATTATCTGAGATTGTTTATGTGTAAGTATTTTCTAGGAAATATTTATTATCCATGTTCATGTTTCATAAAAGACTTTTCAAAATGATTATTTTAAGGTACTCTTTAACTAAAACATAATTTTAAATTTTTTAAATGTTTATTCTTCAAAATCTTTCTCATTAATGTCCATGTTTTCAAAATGGTTTTAAGGATTTATTTATATGGACATGAATGTTTTAAAATGTTAATTACTTTAAAAAGTTTCAAAGTGGTATAGGACACTTTGATTCAAAAATATCTTTTAAACGTCTTCTTTTATAAATTGTGAGACTTTTAAATTATTTCATGAAAAAAAGATATTTCTCTCAAAGGGTTTTAATAATTATTTTAAAATATGTCAACACCTTTTTGGATATTATTCTTGATTGAGGTTGATTTATTATAAATACAATCTTCAGTATTTTATTGAATGAGTTATGATATGTTTGACTGTTAATGTGCTATTTTTATACCATTCATGGTTTATGGTTGAAGTATTGACATTTTGTATGCTAGTTTTAATACGAATGTTTATGTTATGTTTCAATATTTTCATATGAGGAATGCAGTGGACTTAGTATGTGATGGGTGGGGACCTCTATATCCCCTCGATGCATCAGTAGGTCTCATGAGAAAAACTAGTGTCTTGGCACAAGGCCTTCAAAAAATTTATTTTTCATCTTGGCACGAGGCCTTGACTATGTGGTAATGATGTCCGGTGTTAGGCATTCCCTCATTATGAAATTAATTATTATATGTGATAATTCAACTAGTAGAATATCCATGTGCATGTTTATATGGTAATGTTTGATTTATTTTATCCATATTATGTTCAAGTTTATGTTTAAAAGGTTGTTGTTTTTATTACACATCTTGTCTTAAAAGTTTATAGCTTCTGCTAAATTATTTACCATTACTAAGCATCTGAGCTCACCCATTTCTTATGTTGTGTTTTCCTAGGATTCCAAGAAGTGTATTATGTTTGATATGTATGGTTAAGCTAGGGGAATAATAGAATTCTCAATGGATTATTTATGTTGTGTTTTATGTTTGAATGTTTAATGTAACGTTCATGTATGTAATCTATTTTCCAAGACTACTAAAAGGATCGATCCTTTGGGATTTGATTCCTTGTAATCATACCAATGTATTAAAATAATTCACCAGCTTCGAGCTTATGGGGTCGGGGCATTACAGCTGGCATCAAAGGAAGTTTAGTACAAACCTTGGAAACTAGATTTATAAAAAACTCTGATTAGAGAACATTACCCTAAGATAGACTTTGAGGATTATTATAGAAAACTTCCTAGAATTTTGGTAATGTAGATATGTTGTGTATTTCCCAAGAAATATATCCCTATCAGGATATGAGCAGGTAGAGGCGGCTCTAGCACAGATGTACCTAGGATAGAAAACTCTGACAAGGAGTTTCGGGCTTGACCCGGGGTATCCTGGTACATGACAACGGGCCTTACTGCACTCTTGGTTATGAAACTCCCAGGGGATATTCTTAAGATAATTCACATTTTCTTTATAAACCATTATGAAGGATTTATGAATAAATACTTCCTCAAAGAAAATATTTTTATGATTATGGATTATATGAATAAACATTTAAATTTATGTTAGGTGTTTTACAAGTTTGGAATTATGCATTGTAATTCATAAACTAACATAGTGTATGCCATTGTTTAGAAATGGTGCCCAGACTTCAGTAATACACATGATCCAAAGAGTAATAAGGATAAAAACATTCATGATATTAAGCTAACATTTAGAAGAGAAATATTCTCCCATGTATCTCCATCATATGAAAAAATATTATCATGTGTTAATAAGATAATTAAATAATTCTCTAAGTTTTATGGCTTTGAAGAGAATTAAGAAAAGAAGAGGATGGCAGAGAGAAAGATAGATAAAGGGAAGATGGGAAATAAAGATTTTCCCACGTGTGATAACTATGGAATTAATAACCTTTGTAAATTCTTGAAGGGAATGGGAGTATGTTATAAGTGTGAAAAAAAGGACACAAAGTACGTGATTGCAAGGGTAAGAAAATGGTTTCGAATGTACAATGATTCACCTGCAAGGAGTTGGTACACTATGCGAATAAATGTCCAAATCATCAGAGTATGCCCCAAATGATTCTATTAGATAATAATCAAGTTATGATACTACCACAGATGAAGAGTAATGACTATTGTTCTTATATTGTTATTAAAGAATTATTTCAATTGAGTGTTGTATTATGAATGTACTGATTATATGAATTATGGAAATAAATAAGGATTGTACAGCAGTACTATTTCATTGAGGATTTGAGATTATATAGTTCTACAAAAAGTGACTCAATAGAATGTTAAACTTTTTGGAAAATACATGGTTAAAGGAAATATAAACCTTAATATGGTTTTTATATTGAGTTAGTGATTTTGGAATAATATATGATTGATTTGGATAAATTATATTCGACATTCTTGACTACTTTGAAACTAATTAATTGTTTTTTTATTCCATAATTGTTGGATTTTACAAAATCTTTGGATATAAGGAGTATATCCAGTATTCTATAAGGAATAAGGAAGCTTGAATGTAATCAATAATGTTTTATAGTAATTCAGGGTGTTACCGTGTTTTAAAAGAATGCATGATGAAGGTATTCACATGTTATTACATGGAAAAAAAGATCTTCATTATGTTTACCTTCCTTATAAATTTTGGACTGTGAGTTAGGATAGAAGTATTTTGAAAAAGTATAAAGGTAGGAATTGATTAATTTTGATATTGGATACTATTGTTAAGGTTAAAGCATTTCTTAAGATTGTTTTTGGATTTTTATAAAAAGGACAACCTGTAGGTTGGGCGACAACCCATCATGGCAGGCAAGGCCGCGAGACTTGAACCCGCAACCGAAGGGCGATAAGTGTGCATCACCTACCACTAGCTTATATGATGTCCTGGATTTTACAATGTAGTTTTTTTATAAGTTCTGATAGATGAATAATAAATTCATTTTTTTGGAACCCTATATGATTAGGATTAATAGAATATTTTTAAGTCCTATTATCTTTTAGAGTGAAATAAGAGTTTGTGGTAGAAATTATTTAAAAGATGGAACTCTACTTGCCAAGTATATTTTTCTCTTATTATATGAATAAATTAATTCTTAAACTTTAGGTAAGGTATCTTGAAACCAAAAATGTGTTATCATAATACCTTATGTTTTGTTGAACCGATGATATTTTAAATCATCATAGATTGATGGCTTTACAGCCCTAAATTTTACACTTGTTTGGGATTGATGACCACAATCATTCCCTACAAATATTTAAGTTTTTCCTCCAATTATGTTTCTTTAATTTACAACAATGTTCTCCTAATATATATCATAATTTTTTGGAGATTTTTTCATTTCCCTTTCCCTTTTATTAAGAATAAATTTTATTAACCCAATTTCTGATGTGGGTTTTCCACAAAGGTATTTTTTCTATTTTTAACCTTTTATTTTCAAATAAAAATTTAAAATTGAAAGGATTCAATTTATTCAAGGAGGGGAGAATGTAACACCCCAATATTTCATAGTACATTACCTCTTCAAAGTAATTCAATAACTTGCGCTACACATAATACCGACTTTTAGCGCACCATGACGTAACAAACTAGCCGTTCAAAAAGCGGTTATGAATAGTATTAACTGAATTTTTAATTTTATATACTTTATATAATTTTAGAATCCATATTATGTGTTTCCTAGACATAATATAAGAACAAATTCATTTTTTCACATAAAAGAAGTATTTTTAAAAAATGAAATTTTAACACCTTTTAATGGAGAACTCTTTTTAAATCAAAATTTGACACTTTTATATATTCAATTTGACAAAATAAAATTTTCATTTAGAATGGGGACATAAAAATTTAGTTTCGATAAATTTTTGGAGTTTTTCTGATAACTTTCACACTTTGGTGAATAGTGAAAAATAATAAATTTTAATTGAAAACAGTTTTTTTAATCAAAATAATTTATAGTGTTAAATTATACATTTTAATGGTTTGAAAGTATAATTAGATTATATTTTTATCATTTAATACAATTTAGGCCATTATATGTAATTTCACATTTAAATTTGATATAAACACATGTCAATCTTTTGATAATTTGTACTTTTTTAAAAATTCATTTTTTTGTTTTAACAACGGAAATTAACATTAAATTAATTAATGAAACTTCTATGTTTTTAATTTGTTAAAATGAATTAATTTTTGAATTTAGAATATCAAAATTATCTTAGGGTGAATTTTTGGTATTTTTTTGAAAACTTTCAAATTTTGATGAATAGTGAAAAACACTGCATTATTGTTTAAACCCGACTTTTTATTTAAATAATTATTTATTTTATTTAAATTTATTTTAATTAAAAATATATATATAATACCTATATAAGATCAATGTAACTCAAAGGATACATTTCATAATAAAATTTGATGTATAAGATTTTATTGAACTTTTTAACGTTATTTACCCAACTTCTAGGCACATTTGGAAATTTACATAAAATGTAATTTTACTACTTCTGTGAATTGAATTTAAAAAATCCTAGAGACACAGTTGACATCATTAATTAAAATTTGGTTCAATAAAATGAAAATATTTTTTGGTAAATAGTAAATTTTTGACTTTTATTTACCACGGTTAAAAGTAAATAGGGTAATTAAAGGTACAAATGATATTATAATTACCCAAAAAGATGTCCTAATTCTATTGGATAAGTGTATTTCGACCAAAAAAAACCTTATGAATAAAATATGATCATTTTGGTCCACTTTGATTAGATTAGGACATTTATTATTATTTTATTTAAAGAAGAGTTAAAAGTGTTAAAATTCAAAGTTTAATAACTAAACCATTTTTAATATAGGGTTATACATAAGATAAATTTGACTATAAACTTTCATTAGAAATATAAAAATATTTTCTACATAATGGTTTTTTATTTATAAATTTTAGATATTAAATAATTAAATGTATTTATGATGCAATGATGAAGCAGTAATTACTTTATCAATGAAAGATTAAAATAATTGATATTATAAATGTAAAGCTAAATGTAAATTTAAGCTTTTGATTCCATACATGAATTTTCTAGGTTAATATGACATATTAGGTTTGATTAAATAAATTTTTTTTGAAGTGATAATGTATTTTTGACTTTAACAAAAACAAAATACCAAATAGTGTCAAAATTGACATAAATGAGTTTTTAAAACAAATACTATATTATTAATTGATATGATGTTTTTAAAAATATAAGGGTTGGAAAAAGTTCTTAGATATGGTTAGATATATCAATAATTAACCACATGGATTTCTATTGGATTTTTATAGTATGTTTATTAACCATCTATTATAATAACACAATAGGACATGGTAAAAGTTAAACTATTTAACTAAGAGTTAAATCTAAAAGATAGGTTTAATACGGTGGCCTAAACTTGTCTAAAACCTATTGGTTGAGAGTATTTAGACCCATAACAACATTATCTTATAAATAAATAAATTGTTTCCATTAGAAACAGAAATTTATTTTATAATAAAATAATATTTCAAAATTTTCCTAAAGTGACCCTCAGCTCTCTTATAAAAGAGTACTTCCCCTTCTCTCTAAATCACACCTCCAAAGACATTTGACTTGACCAACCCATGACCAAATCTCCTCCCAAATTCCCTTTCTTCAGCCTAGAGGAATTTCCTTGAGAATAAAGCCAACCTAAGGAGACCTTTTGTTCAAATCAAAAGGAAACACCCAAAGAAGAGGTAATTATTTAATCACCTCTTTCAAAGTTCTTTTCTTCTTCCACTTTCTATTTCTTTGTTATTTCCATAAAAAAATAACAAATCCAGTACTTCTATATACTGTGATGTTATTATAAATGTGGTACAACTATACTCATTGTTCTATCCGTCCTATGAATGATAATGTCACCATGAGTGTGTGTGTGTGTACGACTTAGCGTCTCCACGTTGTGGTGTAATTTTTTATTCATTACTATATTATTTTTATGGATATAATGATGATTAATATTTATATAAATAATGAAAATAACATGATAATTTCTCTTTAAAATTAATATACCATCCAATTCCACACCTTTTAATCATTAAGGAAATGATATCGTCGCTCGTATGTACGTACGGCTTACCGTCTCCACGATGCGATGAGATTCATTTACACGTTAACCATTCAACAATGATTATAAAAATATATATTATTAATAAGTATGTAATATTTGAAATAATATTTCTATTGGAGATATATATATATATATGTACTTACATATACCTTATTCACTTACTTCCGTTCAATACGATATGAAAACAGAAACAATGCTTGTGCGTATGTACGGCCTAACGTCTCCAAAAAAGGTGTTTTCCATATCATATATATATATATATTATAGATATTTATAATCTAAATATATATGATATATAAATCATGTTTTATATTCTGGAATTATTTAAATTATGATCTAAATGATACGATCAAGAATAACAAGTTAAAACACGTACGATAAAGAAAGCGATTATTAACCAAAATGTTAACTTAACATTGAAATAATTATTAAATGGGTAGTATAAAGTCATAAATGAATCATGTATTATATAATAAATATGGATATGGTTCTGGTATAATTTAATAACATACTATGGTCATTATATAGTAGGTTAAATGTACCATCGACCAAAGGAAAGTGCAAGGTAAGGGTTAATTCCTCAATCTCATAATTATCTGAGATTGTTTATGTGTAAGTATTTTCTGGGACATATTTATTATCCATGTCCATGTTTCATAAAATACTATTCAAAATGATTTTTTTAAGGTACTCTTTAACTAAAATATCATTTTAAATGTTTTAAATATTTATTCTTCAAAATCATTCCCATTAATGTCCATGTTTTCAAAATGGTTTTAAGGATTTATTTATAGGGACATGAATGTTTTAAAATGTTAATTCCTTTAAAAAGTTTCAAATTGTTATGGGACACTTTGATTCAAAAATATATTTTAAACTTCTTCCTTTATAAATTTTGATACTTTTAAATGATTTCATGAAAAAAAAAAGATATTTCTCTCAGAGGGTTTTACTGATTATTTTCAACAATGTAAACATCCTTTTTGGATATTATTCTTAATTGAGGATGATTTATTATAAATACAATATTCAATATTTTATTGAATGAGTTGTGATATGTTTGACTGTGAATGTGATATTTTTATACCATTCAAGGTTTATGGTTGATGTATTGACATTTCCTATGCATGTTTTAATACGAATGTTTATGTTAAGGTTCAACATTTTCATATGAGGAATGTAGTGGACTTAGTATGTGACACGTGAGGACTGCTAAAGCCCCTCGATGCATCGGTAGGTATCATGAGACAAACTAGTGTCTTGGCACAAGGACTCGACAAAAATTTTATTTGTAGTCTTGGTATGAGGCCTTGACTATGTGGTAATGATGTTCGTCGTTAGGCATTCCCTCATTATGAAATTAATTATTACATGTGATTATTCGACTAGTAGAATATACATGTTCATGTTTATATGGAAATGTTTGATTTATTTTCTCCATATTATGTTCAAGTTTATGTTTAAAATTATTTTGTTTTTATTACAGATCTTTCCTTAAAATTTTATAGCTTCTGCAAAATTATTTACCCTTATTGAGCATCTGAGCTCACCCATTTCTTTTGTTTTTTTTCATGACTCCAAGAAGTGTATTATGTTTAATATAAAGGGTTAAGCTAGGGGAATAATGGAATTCTCAATCTATTATTTATGTTTTGTTTTATGTTTGAATGTGTAATGTAACATTCATGTATGTAATCTATTTTCCAAGACTACTAACTGATCAGTCCTTTGAGACTTGATTCCTTGTAATCATACCAATGTTTTAAAATAATGCACCAGCTCCGATCTTCTGGGGTCGGGGAGTTATAGTCTATTTCTTACAGTAAGGGTTGAACTGGAAATTAATCTAAGAACAAAAAAATGTTGAAATTGTGTTTGTGAAATATAAATATATCAAGTAAGTATATTTCCTTATATTCTTAGGTAGTAAAGTAATTACTCACCATTAGGAAAATGATCTTGAAATAGAAAATTTATCAAAATACATACATTTATATTGAACTAATTTCCATTTAAATAATCATATATTTACATATTTGAGGCCCTAAAATTTCCATTTATCATTAAGTTTTTAAAAAATAATGACCTCAACCACTTTCTATAAAAAAATTATGATTTCCCTCTATGTCCATATCTTCACTTTCCACCAATGTTCTCCTACTTAGAAACTTAGATATTTGTTATCCCATATGAACTTTATACTTCCATTTCACTCTTATTAAGGGGATATTTTATCAAGTCTTTTACAATGTATTATTTTAAATAATGTTATTTCCAAATGTAAAACCCTTGATTATCGAGATCAAGTTTAAATTGAGGAAACATAATTTAATTAATGTGGGGAGAATGTATCACCTTGATATTTTAAAATATAAAAATCATATTCGACAGTATTTATGAAAAGAAACACAGAGTGAATAAAGGAATATTACATACTAAAACTTTAAGATATATTTTTAAATAAATTCAATACATTATATAGAATTCAATTTTGGAAACACTAAGATAGCTTTCATTACACACAATAATAGGTTTCTTCGATATCTTGTGTTACACGTAAGCCCATGTTTTACCATAAACCAAAATACTATTATCATTATTATTTAATATATAACCTATCTATTAAATTGGTGGGTATTAATAGTAATAAATAAATTATTAAAAATATGTTTATCTATTGATTAGTAATATAATATAAAACATTTAGAAGAAAAAGAAATGTTTTCTGAAAAAAGTGTTTTTTCTAAAATATGTTTCAATCATGATTGGCATAAGAAATTTAATTTTAACACTTTTAGAAAGATTTTATGAAAAAATAAACTTAAATTTTGAAAACAGAATACCAAAATTTTCATAAAGTCGATTTTTTGAATTTTTTTGAGAAGATTGTTTTTTTGAAGAATAGTGAAAAACACAGAATTTTAATTGAAAAATGTGTTTTCATCTAAATAATTTATAATGATAAATTATAAATTGAATTTGTTTTAAATTAAAATTAGTTAAATTATATGTCCTTTAATAAAATTTAGGTAAATTAAATCATTTTTATATTGAAATTTGATATAAAAAAGTTGTAAACTTCTGAATATTTTTACATTAAAAACCCTCTTTCCACTACGTCTATGAGATTAATTTTAAATTAATTTTTACCGATTATGTGGATTGAATTTGTTAAAATAGATTATGCATTGGAAATAATCATAATTTATAATGTATAATAAGGTCAAATTAATTTTTAACCATAATTATTAGTGAAATAGTTAAAATTAATTACAATGATTAAGGTAAAAACAAGTTTACTTAGTCGTTAAACTTAGAATATAAGGTGTAATAATGACAAAAAAAACTTGTATAAAACCAATTTTATGACCATATTATGACCTAATAAATTATGATATCAATACTATACCATTATTTGGTCCTATTTACATGAATAAAACATGGTTGGAATTCACTCTTTTAAAATAAATACAAGTATGCCACTCATCCCACTTATAAAAGGACACCCCCTCCCCTCTCCACTGCACACATTTAAAACATGTTGGATCAGATAATAAATGACCAAATAACTTCCCAAATTCCCTCCCCACATTTAAGAATCCTTTTTTAGGAAGAAAATACAACATGTGAAGGCTTTAGTGCAAACCTAAGTAGGATACCTGAAGAAGACGTAATGTTCTTCAACAACCATCTTTGTTTTACTTATTTCTCCACCGCTTAAATTTTTATTATAATCTGTTGATATATTAAACTAAATATATTCCATATATTGGGATGTTTTTATAATAATTTCATTACCTAAAACCATCTCTACTTCCATCAAATGTGTTATGAAATCATAATCCGTGTGTACGGTGGACTACCGCCTTGCAAAACGATGTCATTCATTTTTTCATTTACATCTATCAAGGTTGGGTATAATGATAGATATAAAGTATATGTACAATAAATATAACATATTTATAACTATTTATTCATTATATCATATACATATTGTTACCTTCTATTCCATTGGAGATACGATAATGTCACTTGTGTGTATGTTGGACTACAGCCTCACGAAGTGATGTGATTCATCTTTCACTAACACTTCACATGGAAGGTGGTAATGATAAATTTAGTGATAATATATTATATAAAAGAAATAATTATGATATTAATGGAATATTAAACATTCTGTAAATATAATATACATCATTTTATTTCAACCTTTTCACTCACGTAAAAATGATAACATCGTTCATGTATGTGTGGACTTCTGCCTTCATGAAGCGGTGTAACACTCTTTTCATCACCACACCACATGGATGACATATATAAGTATATAATATACACATTATTTATCATAGATATGATTATAAGCTCAACCTTATACCATTTTTACATTCGGTGTTTAATGTTATATTTATTTGATTATCTGGGGAAATATTGATAAATTTGTATTCTTTACTCAGTGTGGATATTTGATAAGGAAAAATATTTAAGAATTAAATCAATTATTCAATATATGAGGAATTATTTGGACATGTATGACATGGGTTTGAGACCAGTTAATGTAATCCCCTCAATGTATCTGTAGTTTCATGAGATGAATCAGTTGGCTAGCCTTAGTTAAATGGATTTTTAGCCAATATGTTTTAAACCATCTTGTGAAATATCTTGATGATAAAGGTTTCATGTACATGGGAAACATGACATCCCAAATTTAATCATTTTCTTAATTTATAATTCATTTATTTTTATTATCCATGATATTTACCCTATGAAATTATCTATGGATTTATTTCATTCTCGGTTATTGATTAAATGGAATCTGTTTTTAGTTATTTACCTTTCTATATTGATTTTTTCATATCTATTTATTTAAATGGAATGTGTTCTCATTTATTAAACATGACATATTGATTATTCCCATTGATTCAATATTACTTCCATTTTACTTAACCCTTACTAAATTCTTAACATCAACCTTATTTTTTTCCTTTCCCTAAGATTCCATGAAGTTTACTAGGACTGATATATAGGGATATGCTATATGGAATAAAGTTATTCTAAAAAAAATATTCTTTAATTTTTGTATTCAAATGTAATATTTGATTCATGTATGTATCAATTTTTTCAAGAAAACTACATTGATCGGTCCTTTGGAATGTAATTCCTTATATATTATACCAATATAATGGTAGCAGGCACCGACTTCATGCTGCTGGGATCAAGGTCATCACGGAAATGTTTAAAATAAAAACTAATTTTATTTATCTTTAAATAAGATATATTTTATTCCATGTACATGTTTTCAAAAATATATTTTAAAAAATTAATTTTATTTAATAAAATGATTTATTATGGATATTTTAAGTTATCCTTGACATTAAAAAAGTGTTCAAATTAAATCTTTATACTATTTTTTTAAAGGATGTTTTCAAATTTCTTTACAAAAAGTCAAAATGAGTGTTTTCTTAACGTAGATGGTGATAATGGACTTCCCCACCAGTGTAACCTTTTTATGAAATTTATCTTCTTATAAACATTTTCAATGGTTTTACAAAGAATAATATTTTATGAAATCCTATTTTAATATTTCAATTCCATTCCTGATATTCTTATAAAGTACTTGATTTTATTACAAACCATATATTCCTGATGAACTGATTGTCACCTCTCATCTCTTGATTGATTTTTTTGTTGTTAACTTTATCATGAGATAATCATTTTATTGTGATCATTTTTTATTATTAATTACATTTATATTAAATATAAATATTATTTTTATCATGGATTTTATTATTTCATAAATTTTATACAATTTTTAGAATTTGTGTTTTACTATGGAAGGTATTTGATTTGCTGGGGAAAATCATGAAAAATATGTATTCTTTAATTGATATGGATATTTATTGATAGGTAATATTGTTCATTAATTAAATTTATAATTCGATATATGAGGAATTATTTGTAAATGTAGTTATTAGTTGGACCTGGAATCATATATCCCCTCGATTCATCACCAGGTCTCCTGAGACAAATGAATAAGCCATCATTAAATGGGTTTTTGGTGTACACCTACCCATAGTATTAAACTGTATTAGCATAAGGTCTTGATAATATATATATCATGATTTATAAGATCATGATATCTAATATTAAGCATTTATTCATTTAAAATTTATTTATTAAATTCCATGTGATTATTGGACTAGTTATGATATCTATGGATTATCTTCAAGCTCATGTGATTAACTATATTGAATTATGTGATCATCATTTATTCCTATCATATTATTATTTGTGATCAATTAATTGATTAAATGGAATGTTTTTTAGCTATTTAATTTTCCATATTGATTATTCCATATTGATTCGTGATAGATTCTATTATACATAACTTGTACTGATCATTTGATCCCACTTATTTTGTTTCCTTTCCATAGTATATGAAGAAGAAATATTTGAATGAGTTCAAGGATGCATAATATTTAATTTCACTAGGTTTTATTTTTTATGTTTTAAATGTAAGGTTACATTAAAGTATTTATCAAGTTTACCAAGACTACTAAACAATTTGGTTCTTTGGGATGTGATCGCTTGTATCTTATGAAAATGTAATAAAGTAACCACCAACTCTGGGCTACTGGGGTCATAGTTTTTACAGTTGGTATTGAATCAAGTTTGGTATAAACCTTGGGAACTAGATTTAGTAAAACATATATTATTAAGCATAACCCTATGATATAATTTTAGGATATCTCAAATTTTGGAATAACATCCTAAATTTTTTATAAGGAAGATATTATGTGGTTTTTTCAAGAAATTATATCCATTTATAGATAATATAAGTGGATTTTGCCGTAGCACTGTTGTACCTATGGGTAATAACTCTGAAAATTTAATATTGTTCATTGACCCAATTTCCACCTGGTTCAAGAAAACGAGCTCTGTTGCAAATCTAGTTTGACACTTCTTGGGGATATGCTTGGGTTAATTAAAATTTTATATATGAAAAATTATAATGAATTAAAGAATATAACCTATGGAAACCTATAATATTACATGGTGATATGGGATAAACCAAAAGTTTCTTTAGATGGTATGTCTAGGTTTAATAATATGTTTAAAGGCTTGGATATCCCTTTTGAGAATTTATGTGATGGGAATATATAACATGATTAAGGATATTTTTGGGAACACATTTATGGAAATACAACCCTTTGGTTTAGTATATGTTTTATTGAAAAATTTATTTGATAAATTATGCTTTATTATTTTATAAACCTAATTTTAAAGGTTTTAATAAACTTTTCGGTTAATATGATCATTCATGTTAAAGTAACAATAGTCAAATAATATTATTTTATTTTTTTGGAAAAATAAATAAACTGTATAGAAAAACTTGGTGGTTAAAAATTAATCTGATTATTAATGTTACTTTTAATGATTTACATCATATTTTTGGGAATTATATAAGAACTATATTAATATAGTTTTAGAAAAAGAACAACTTGTATGTTGGGTGAAAACCTATCACATCCGGCTAGGCTATAGGGCTTAAACCCAAATCTGAAGGGTGACACAGGTGATATTCTTACCAATATCCTACATAATTTCTTAGTAAATTTGATTTTTTTGCATAAAATATTTTATTCATAAATACTTATGGAATGAATTAGGTTTAACTTTGGTTGTTACTATTGACATTTTAGAAATTAATATATTATATTAGATAACTTTTTCTAACCATTTTGGTTTTGGTAAATATTTATAGATATATAGAAAGACTTTTCACTCTTTTATAGATCTTATGATCCATTAAAAGTTAATTTTAGTGCTTAGGGTATAAAAAATCATCTTGGATATTCATTTCTTGGAGTAATAAATGAAGTGAAAACTGATCGAAGCTCAGCCAAAGGATAAAATTGTGTTCATGCAATAAAAATATATTATGTAAGTATATTTTATAGTGTTCTCTATATTTATAGTAAAATAATCCCTCAAATCTCAGAAAATGATCTTGAAATAAGAAAATTATCTTATTACCTTCATCTTAGATGAATCAATAGTCTTTTAACCCATCACAGATATATGGTTTTGTGGAGATAATGTTTCTCTTGAGCATGTTCTCTATCACTCTCTATTATTCATTGGGTTTTATTTTTCTCTTACATGTCTATATTTTCACTTTAAACTAATTTTATCCTATTTGGAAACATATTTTTTTTATGACCTTCATATTTCTCTTTCCCTTTTTTAAGAGGAAGTTTTATTTTACCTCTTATAATATGGGGGTTCCACAAATTAATTTTCAAATGTCAAACCCTTGATTTTTTTAAGAACAAGTTAAACTTATTAGGATTCAATTTATTAAATTTGGGAATAATTTAGAACCCATATATTTTAAAATAAGAACACTATGTTCAATATTGTATATGATACACAACAATGAGCCTAAACAAATCATGGTATACTATTTAAATGTGACTATTATGACATAATCATTGAAATTGGCAGTATGAATATGAATAACATATTTTAAAAAATTATGTATAAATATTTTAGATGAATCAAATATATTGGTAAATAAAGACTCAATTTTTAGTAAGGTATTTACGTGCTTCAAAATTATATTTTTTGTTAAAAATGTTTTTATTGCTTCATGTGAGAAAATAATATAACTAACTTATTCAAAATGTAGAAATTTAATTGTATATAATGATATTAATTTTTAAAATAAACATATCAAAATTAACTTTGGGTTAAAATTTTTTATTTTTTTTAAAGGTGATTTTTCAATGAATAGTAAAAAATACTATTTTTTGTAAAATTATCATTCCTTTTCCAAAAAAAATAAGTAATTTAAATATATAATTATTGTTTGAATTTGATTTAAAATTAAAATAATTATTATTTAGTTATATTTAATAAAATTAATTCCATTTTAATCTTATTTATACTATTTTTTGTTATAATTTTATTTTTAGGCTTAAAACTCATTTTTCTAAAAAAAATGTTTTTAAGTGAATAATGTTTCTCTCTTTTAATTAATTAGAATAACATATAATTATGAATTATTTAAATGAAATTTATATTATATATATATATATATTAATTGAAATTCATATAATGAAAATTACAGGTCATAAAGTTAATTTGAAATCATCTTTCCCTTAAAAATCCATTTCATGAAAACCTATTTTTCAACACGTTCTGCGTGTTCATTTTTAAAGTAAAATTTTCTCACTTCTATGAATTTATTTTTATAATATTTATTCCATATTTGGAATCAAAATAGTTAATATTATGTAATAATTTCACCATAATTTATGTTCATAATGTATAATAAAAATGTAAAAATTAATTACCAGGATTAACGTTAAAATGGGGTTTGGTTCATTGCATGCGCTTGTGTAAAAATTAATTTTACACACACATAGAATTTTTATTTTAAAATTTTATTTAATATTTATAATATTTGGGTAAAAATTATCTAATAATTATAATTTTATTTTAGTCTTCAATTATAAATTAACTATGTTAAAAAAACTAGTTACATTAGTGAAAACAAAAATGGTAAAAGTGAGTGAACTTGGGGGTAAAGGGAATAGAATGTTTAAAAATGTTTTTTAGTGGTGGAGGTGTTTATTAACCTCTTATAACATATAAACCATTATTTATCAATTTTTTAGGAACTTGGTTTGATATTAACTTCCCATTATTGAATAGTTTTGGGTATTTACAAAAATATCACTCCTCCTCAATTATTAAAGGGCACCCCTACCCTTGCTTATTCACACCTCTAAAGCCATTTATCTCAACAAAAACCTAAAAAATATCATATATAAATAATTATTAAGGTTTTATATGTGTTTAGCTTCCCAAAATACCAATCCTATAGTCCTTAATAATAGACCCAAAGGTGGTTTCTCTAAGAGAAGGAAATAGTCTTCACCAAGATCGTTCGTTTTTACTTCTTTTATCACCTTCAATTGTGTCTTAAAAAAATACAATATAATAAAACCAGTATATATAATATATTTAGATGTTATTATATTGATTTAATAATACTTACCTATCTCTATATCCATCAAATGGGAAACAAAACCATCGCTCACATGTACAGTGGACTACCGACTCGCGTACTAATGTAATTATTTTCCATCCCGGACTCACATGAATAGTCATAAGGATGGAACAAATTAATATATATGATACTTATGACATGATATTGATTCAATAAAATTAACATATCATCCACTTCCTTTCCCTTTCATAAATTAAGGAAATGATAATATTTCTCATGCGTACATACGACCTACCATCTCCACAAAGCAATGCGATTCATTTTCCATATACAACATTCAAGAATGATTATATGAAATGTATCAAATGAATAAATATTATATTTATAACAATAATATAATTATATATATAATGAAACTATATCATATTCACAATAAATGTAACTTTCACAATAAAACATGCATGAGACAATAAAGCAATTAACACTCGAAACAATGGTAATAAAATATTATTAACAAATGGGTAATAATATGTTATAAGAAGTTCATAAATGATATTATAAATATGAGTATGGTTTTGTTATAAATTAATAACATGTTCAAAACTATTATACAGAAGGTTAAAACATGTTCAATTAAAGGGAAACGTGAGTTAATGTACTTTGTCTCAATTTCCATTCATTGATCCATATTTTATTGTTGTGAAACCAATTTATTTTATATGGTGTATATACTTACCCTTTTTATATTATATCATGAATCCTTCGAATTAATGGTATTTTATATTTAAATTTGAATTATTCCATCTAATATTATTTTAATTGAATGTTACCAATTTTTAAGGGGATTCATAATTCAGATTCTTATCATTGGGTTATATTACATTTTCATTAATTTTGATGTTTTAAGATTATGTCTGTAATGATATTTTATTATTTTATGTTATATTTAAATTTTCTATTTGTATTAACATTTGATACACATAATTAATTAATTTATTAATTCTCACTTTAATGGAATGAACCATATAAGGGATTTTGTCTCAATTTACACTCCATTGAGACATATTTGTTACTATGCACCTGTTCACTTTTATGTGGTGAATAAAATACTTTTTTATGTATTTAAAATGAATACATATTTATTAATGATTATTACTTTTTTCAATTAAAATCTATTATTTTAAGGGGTTATAATCTGGAATCTATCAAATAGGTAAGAATTTATTTTACAATCTCTCTTTCTTTTGGGATTGCTTTTATTTTCATTGAAGGAATATTATCATTTATCCTTCATAAGATCCAATAATTTTCTTATCCAATAGATATTTAAGGAGTTTCTGTATTTTATTCTAACTTATCCTCTATTTTTTACTTAAATCAAGAAAGTAAATGTTTAAAGAAAAATTGATTTTATTTCTCTTTAAATTAGATATTTTTTTCTTCCATGTCCAATTTTTAAAAAATTGCTTTAAAAAAGTCCTTTTATTTAATCAAATGATTTATTAAGGACATTTTAATAAATCCTTTACTTTTAAAAAATGTTTTAAACAAATATTTATACTATTTTATGAAAGGGATTCTTTTAAATTTATTTACATAATTTCAAAAGGAATATTTTTTAACATATACGGTGATAACAGACTACCCCACCACCGTAACCATTTTATAAAATTTAGCTTCTTATATACGCTTTCAATGGTTTTACAAATAAAACTATTTTATGAAATCTTAATTTAATATTTCACTTACATTTACCATTATTTTTCCAAATTATATGATTTCATTGAAAATATTATATTCCTAACGAACTGATAGTCACCTCTCATCTCTTGATCAATTTTGTGGTTATTAACTTTCTCTTGAAACAATAACATTATTGTAATCATTTTTCATTGAACATTAAATTTCTATTAAATATCCATATAATTTGTATTATGGATATTATTAATACCTAAACCATATACCATTTTTACAAAAGGTTTTTTATATGGAAGTTGTTTGATTAACAAAAGAAAATCTTAATAAATCCATATTTTTTACTCAATACAAATATTTATTGATAATTAATATTTTTTATGAACTAAATAAATCATTCAACATACGAATAATGATTTGGAAATATTTTTATGGGTGGGGTATAGAATTATATAGCCCCTCGATGCATCAATTGGTCTCCTTATACAAATCAATAAGCTCGAATTAAATAGGATTTTGGTGTGTACCTACCCATAGTTTTAAACTATCTTGGTGAAAGGTCTTGATGGTATAGATATCATTATTTATGAGATCTTTATGTACAATATTAAGAATTTCCATCATTGATTTTTTTTATTAATTCCCATGTGATTATTTTATTAGTTAATATATCCATGGATTAGCTTCAATCTCATGTGATTATTTATATGGAATTATGTAATAATCATTTATTCGTGTCATGTTATTATTCATGATCATGTTATTAATTAAAATAAATATGTTTTTAGTTATTAACCTTTCCATATTGATTGTGCCTTATTTATTCATGATAGATTCTACTGTATGTAACTCATACTGGGCATCTAAGATCACAATTATTTTTTTTCCTTTCCTTGGGATATGAAGAAGGAATATTTGAATGAGTTCAAGGATACATAATATTTACTTTCACTATGTTGTATTTTTATGTTTTAAAATTTAAAGTGATATTCAAGTATGTATATAGTTTACTGAGAAAACTAAACTATTAACTCCTTTGTGGTGTGATTTCTTGTATCTTATGAAAATATAATAATGTAACCACCATCTCTAGGCTATTGGGGTTTGGGTCTTTACACCAGTACAATAATATTTATCATTGTGCTAGTTAGTGAAATCCATAAAATATTATTGTTGTTGTTGTTGTTGTTGTTGTTGTTGTTATATGTAAGGATTTATTATATTATTTAAGGGACATTTTGAAGTTAAATAATATTAATCTAACCCCTAAATCTATAAATAGGCTGATATACCTATTATGTTGGGTTAATCTAGAAAGGAGAATAGTTGGGCACAAAAAAAATTTCTCATGATTTTTCATCTTCTCATCCACTTAAGAATGAGAGAATACTTTAAGCCTGGAGAAAAATAAACTGAACAAGATGAACAACAAAAGATGGTCGATTTGTTTCTCTAAAACCTAGATATCCATAAATTTCATTTGGGGATCAAAAGAGAATGTGTGGATCACTACTATAGGGATTTTACAATTGGATCCTATAAGAATAACCATGGAAATTTGAAAAGTATGTTTTGATTTATCAAAAACTAAAAAAATATTCTAGGATGAGGTATTATTTCTTTTGGTCAATTTAAATTAATTACAAATTTAATTTAAAAAATATCATATATGGGTTCCTAGCTTCCTATGAATATATTCAGTGGAAAAATTTAGTTGGTCGTGATGTTTATGTCTTTCAAAATTGGTGAATGATAAATAAAATATAATAAAATCCTATATGGTTATTCACCCACCAGGTTTTTATGTTGTCCTAATGACCTTCAAGTGGTATCAGAGTGGCCACATTTAAATTTATAATTATTTATTTGATTATTGATCTATATGTGAAACAATGTTTATGTATTTTATTTATATATTATTCATTCTTTAAATATAAAGTGTAATTATCATGTCTTCAACATTTTAATATTTATCATTCAAGCTTCTTATTTTCTTAAAGGTATAAGAATAAATGAATATTTATTGGAGATTCTATTGGGAGGTGCCAAAAGTTTCAAGCTGATAGATTGTATTACACAGTATGTAGATAGAGTACATGTCATATATCGAAGTTCACTACACCTAGATGTGTCATGGGATTCATGAAACACTAATAAGCAATTAAACGTGGTGAATATATGGCACATCATCTGTATATCGATCTAATATAGCACATGACTTTTTGAATAACATGGTTTGTTGTTGTTTCCCTCAGAATCCGGGGATGACCACCTTGATGGAAGGTTCAAACGTTCCGATCGGTTTCTAAAGGGTTTTTTCCTAGAACCAGAAACATCCAATGATTCCACATCTATTCGGACATACCTTCCAAAGGTAGATGCTCATTAGTTTATGGACTGATGAGGCTTAGAAATTTTCATTGGTCGAGAGGATGGGAGGTCGGACTCATCACACCTTTTTGAGGAGAATTATTGTCTACTCCAGGACTCTATTTATATATTTAAGTTATGTTCGTGAATCCTTATTACATTACCAAGTATAAAATGAGCTTTCCTTTAGATCTGAAAATCAATGATCAAATATGTAGGAAATTTAGAGATTCTTTTATATGTATTTGAGGTTCTTCATCGATAGAGAATCATCTGTATTTATTAGAGATTCTTGGTCAATGGTACCCTTCGACACATTTATATAAAAGTCTCTTTGTCATTATGATGACCATGCTAGTTTTAAAGCCACTCAGTGGGGCACTTAAAGTTTATTGTCATTCAGAAGGACATGGATTATTTTAGAGTTGGGATCAAACCTATAGACGGTCTACCTACATATCCTTTTTTTAGAAAAGGAATCAGAACCCACGTAGTTCGACTAAGGGAGTATGATGTTTATGATTGATGGCTCAAAGAAGGATATCATAATTACTTGTACCCTCTAAGCTCACGTGAGTCATGCTCGTTGTGAGAAACAAGAGGTTTTGGTAAAAATTAGACAATTGGGCCATGAAAGATGCAATCATAAGAAATGATGTGGGACTTATGTATGTATGACTGCCCAGATAAATGAAGGTTAGGATTTACTTTAGGGAAGAAATCCAGGAACAGGGTCCATAAAGGTATATGTGCTTCATGGAGATTTTGAATACTCTAACTTGGGGCTTACTCCTTAAAAGGAGGCCCAAATTAGGAGAAGACTTATGATTGGGTTTTACTCCTAAAAAGGAATCCCAGATCAAAGGTAAATTAGGACTACCTAAGAGAAATTAATACTGGGGCTTACTTCGGAAAAGGAGGCCTAGGTCAAGGATTAAGGTTTGGGGCTTACTCCTGAAGAGGATGCCCAAATTATGGGACTGGGGCTTACTCTTAAGGAGGATACCCAGATTTATGAACTTTAAGAATTGGGGCTTACTCCTAAGGAAGATTCCCAAGTTAAGAATTATGACTGGGGCTTACTCCTAAAGTGGATTCCCAAACATGAGACTGGGGCTTACTCCTGAAAAGGAAGCCCAGGTTAGGGGATCTAGGGCTTACTCCTAAGAGGATACCCAAAATTTAGAGGACTTATGACTGGGGATTATTCATAAAAAGGAGACCCAGGTTAAGGATTCTCTTATCTTAAAAGATGAGGTTAAATGAATGAAATCTCAATCTTTAGTGACAAAAAGATGTGTAAATCACTAGGTTTTGAGAGATATTCCACAGAATTCCTTTCAGATAAGGAAGTCAAATCAAGAAATCAGGCCATAAATGGCTTTGAAGAGTGTCTTGAAGACTGAATCTTGAATAGGAAATGTGTAATGGCTTAAGAGGGGTGAAATGGGCAAGAAAGGCATCCAAAAAGGCAGGGGCGCGCAAGTCCTGGCAGGCGCGCAGGTACTGCGTGGGAGCGAAAGTCCTGGTCGCGCAGGTATACACCTGCGCGGCACGTTTGGTACTTGTGCAGTGTTCAACCAGTAGGGTAATACTTGAGCGACCTTTGTTTAAGGCCTTTAGAATCCTCTTGAGGTTATTCTAGTAGAGGGGCGCGCAGGTTCTATTGAAGGAGTAAGGCGGCGTGCAAGTGTGGTCATTTCCCTTAAGGGATGGCCACCTAGGTGCGCAAGTGTTGATGAGTTTCAACACTTAGGCCTTCCTCCCCCTCTTTAGATCTTCCTTTCTAGGTAAGAAATTACCTTAGAAGTGTTCCGGAAGCTTTGAGAAGAGACTAGGGTACCGGGAGCTCAAATCTGAGTTTTTGGAAAAATTCCTCCTCAAATGGGGGGCCCACAAGGTCTATTTATAGGTAGGAGAAGACAATGGGCGGTTATCACTTAGGTCGTGCAAGTCACTTGCACGACCATAATGCATCGTGCAAGTGTACTTCCGCGACTATGGGGAAACATGTGCGACTTATGATAAATCTTCTCCTTGCTCATTCCTTTGCGATTTTTGACATTTTCTTCAAAGGATGAATCAAATTGAGCTCAAGTATTCTCCTTTACATTCCTTTGGAATCTCTGACGAAAAAGGAGCATCAAAAAAATTCCCCCCTCAGATTTGGATCCGAAAGAAATGATGATTTGTCTCTGAGGAAATTGAAGACATCAAAGGGAAAGGTGGCACGCAAGTGTTGATGGCGTAAAGGGTGGCGTGCAAGTGAGCAGCGCACAGGGCCTGGGCGCCTAAGGTGGAGGCGTGCAGGGTTCTGGCCGCATCTATAAATATAGGGCCTCACTTTCCTACAAAGCATCCAGATTTCCGGACTTCTAACCTTTGAGATCTCACCACGCAGGTCACCTTAACCGCGCAGGTTGCTCTGTTTTTCGGTGTTTCCTTGATGGCGCACTGCCGTCAAGGTATCTTTGAACTGCGCGATGATACCTGCGTGTCAAATACTTGCGCGTCACATTCAAACTTGTGCTCCATGTTTTAGACTTGCGTGCCTTAATTCATTTGCCATTTTTCTGAATTCTTTCACAAATTTTATGAAAAATAAACCCATTTAAGAGTTAGTTTATTCAACTTTTGTGCATATTCAATGGCTCCCAGGAGAATTGGAACGGCTGATGAACTGGATAGCAAGCGGATTGATGACATGATGAACATTATTGACCATGATTACTATGATATCTGTGATAGCACTTTCCCAGATTTGGCTAGGTACTTGAAGAGATATCATCTTAATTTCCCACAGAGAATCCATCTTCCTCTATGTGGTCATGGTCATCTGCAAGGAGTCAATGTTCCAAATGCAAATAACTATACACCTGAAATGCAGCTACACTGCTACTCCTCTATTTCGGTTATGCTGTGCATTAATAGCAACAACAATGGTTTGAACTTTCAAATTCTCCATCCATGCCATTTCCTTGCAGATATGAAAATGGCAAACCCATGGGCTGAAATGTTTTTCGTTGCCGATTGGTGGAGAGAAGACAAACATGGTATTAGAGCAATATCTGAAAAGAGTACTCTCTCCAAATGGCTCTTTACTTCCAATGCTCCATTCTCAAATCCATGTATCTATCTTCCAAGTCTCTTGGACAGAAACATAGTCACTGTTTGATCAGCATAAAATTTTCTCAAACCGCACTCAAGAACATCCTTTTACAATTGTTCCAAGAAGAGATGGTATCACTGCATCTCTTATTGTATCTAGTTGAATGAATGAATTCCAGGTGGTTTCTGATGAATCTCGGGATGCTGTAAATTAAATGAAGAGTTATGTTGAAAGCCTCTTGTAATTCTTGAAAAAGAGAAGAGACTCCAGTCTGTGGATGTCCTTCTATCTCCTATGTATCAATGAAAAACACTTTCATCTTCAATCATTTGTACCGGTATTCTCTTTTTCTACATGCTTTAGATTTTACCTAAACCAATGGTCCTAGTAAGCATAGTTTGATTTTTACTAGGATTAATGTAAATAACCCTACAAACTTCAAACCTTTTAATTTCTCAATGTTACCTAAATCATACTAAATGTATGTTTAGTGAGATGGAACTTGACTTTTATTCAGAGTTCCTTTGTCTTTTGTGGGCAGTTTAAAGTCATGCACGTCGGACATAAAAAGGCTAATGTTTAAGTTCAAAATAGCTTTGACTGAAATGGATTAGAATTGACTCAATTCCTTGACAACTCATCTGAAAACATAGTACAATACTCAAGTATGAGGGAAAATATGTAAGCTATGACTTAAGAATATTTGAATCCGAGAAATGATATGAAAAAGAGCTAAAAGGCATTAGAATAAGTAGTTTCCAAGAATGAAGTTACCATTATTTAACAAACCCGTTAGGGTGTTGAATTATGCGGGGCCACCTAAGGGCATTGGCTGCATAGTTAAATAAAATAGTATCTTTTGGCTAAAAAGTCTGTTATATAGACTTTTTATGCAAGGCCACCTATGGGCACGTGCTGCATAGTCAGGCAAAAGAACTCTCAAAAATTTACTTTCCTAGTGCTAAAATCCAGTGAAAGTTTATATAGATTCAAATCCTTCAAAGTATAGAGTTTGCTATATGGAAAGTGGTACTTGAATATGGAAAAGATATTTCCAAACAAGATTATCGAAGAACTGGATGAATATCACTCCTATGATGGTCTGACCCAAACGTAGGGAAGGAGAATATAAGCCATAGACTTTAACACTTTCAGATCATGAAAAAGGATATGGGAAAAATATGTTAAGGATGGATATTTTTGCGGATCCCTACATACTGTCATTTAAGAAAAATAAAGGCAAAAGAGGCATTCTTCCCAAGAATGAAGTTACCACTATCCGAAAAACCCGTTAGGGGGTTGAATTAAGCAGGGCCACCTAAGGGCATTGGCTAAATAGTCAAATAATAGTATCTTTTGGCTAACAAGTCTGTTATATAGACTGTTTATGCAAGGCCACCTATGGGCATGTGCTGCATAGTCAGACAAAATAACTCTCAGAAGTTTGACATTTTTGTGACTAGAAGTCATGAAAAGGGTTATGAGGATCTGAAAATATTTAAGGTTAGGATTATGACACATAAAGATGGATATTATTCAATATATACAGAGATACACAGATCAATGCTAACCATAATCATGTTGTGGCTGGGTCCTGAATTGAAATGTTGGACTTCACTACGTATCCCATAAGGATGAGAATCAAGGCATACGTAGTTCTTAAACTAAATTTAAACATCGTGTGGGACAAAAGGATTAGAGATCTTAATTTAGGGTCATAGATCTTGGACCATTGTAAGAAATACACAGTCTTTGTTTTCATGGGGACTTTCCAACCAAGGGACTGAAAATGGAATTTGGGGTTAGGCCCAAAGACTTGGGGATGGATTCGAGGGACACTCGAACATTCCTACGTATCCCATAAGGATGGGAATCAAGCCCACGTAGTTCTAGAATTACCCTCTATACAAATTTGGTTCGTACATGTGAAGGGTGAAAGGGGACTTTAGTGCAATGATGGTTTAACTCAAGATAAAAGTTTCGGGCATTGCCATGTATGCACGTAGTCTTTGAAATGAAACATGATTGAAAAATCAATGAAAATAATGGTTCCCTCTCAGGTGAGGGTATCAAAGAAATTTGTAGTTTATTGTCATATTGGACAAAAGTGTTGTATAGTTTAACGTCGTATAACAAGGACGAAAGTGAACCAATGTAAAGATATTGATTCTAGGGGCGGTTTCACGAATTAACATCGTATGAGATGGAGGTGAACCGATTTGAAGAGATTGTTTTGGACTTGAACCTTGGGAGGTTGCCTACATACCCAGCCTAGAAGGAAAGGATCAAAGTCTGTGTAGTTCAATTAAAGAATAAATTAATGATCAAGTTGTTCTTGGGGACAACGACCTAAAAAATGATGTTGGGACTTACACATGGTTAGTAGCCCAGAGAGAGTGTTATGGTTGAGGTTTTCTCTAAGCTCACATGAGTCATACTCAGTGTGAGAAACAAGAGGTAGAAACAACCTTAACAATACATAGTTTAACGTCATGTAGGACGTATGAAGGGACTATGCAGTTTAAAGTCTTGTAGTTAGGACTATTGGTGTTGCATAGTTTAGTGTCATGTAGCAGGGACAAAAGTACAGTTTAACGTCATGTTGGACGAAAGGGGGATTGTGCAGTTTAATGTCATGCAGTGAGGAAAAAAGAGTACACCATTTAACGTCATGTTGGACGCATTGGGGATTTTTTTCACAGTTTAACGTCATGTTGGATGAAAAAGGGATGATACAGTTTAGCGTCATGTTGGATGAAAGTGTGAATAGTTTAAGGTCATACACATAGACCTTGGATGGTGCAGTTTAATGTCATGCTGGATGGTGGTGTAGTTTAAGGTCATACATGACCTTTGATGATTATGTAGTTTAACATCTTTCCGGACGTAATGGACTTTTATACAGTTTAGTGTCATGTAGTTAGGACGTCACAGTTTAACATCTTGCTGGACGTAAGGGACTTGCGAATAGTTTAAGGTCATATGCATGGACCATTGATGATGTAGTTTAATGTCATACAGGACCTATTTGCATTTTAAGGTCATACATGACCATTTAGGGAACTTTTTCACAGTTTAGCATCGTGTGGTATGAAAGTACAAATAGTTTAAGGTCATATGTATGGACCGTTGTTGTATAGTTTAACATCATATAGCAAGGATGAAGTACAGTTTAATGTCATATAGGACATATTAAAGGACTTTTGTATAGTTTAACGTCATATAGCAAGGATGAACTGGTGTTGCACAGTTTAGTGTCATGTTGCAGGGACATAAGTAAGGTACTTTGTAGTTTATACAAAATACTTCTTCAAAAATCGGGCATTGGTTAGAGTAGTGATGAGTTCTCCATCCATCAAGATTAATGAATAAGTTCCATTGGAGTAGACCCTATGTATTGAATAAGGTCCTTCCCATTTTGGCTCAAGCTTGGGAGGTTTCTTTCCTGGTATCATTGGAGTTCTGAGAACTAATACCAATTCTCCCTGAGTGAATGAACGAATACGAACTTTTTTGTTAAAATCTCGTGCTATTCGATTCTGATAGATTTCCAAGTGGTGCCAAGTGCACAATCTTTTCTCATCTAACCATTCCAATTCATTCAATCGCTTTTCAGATTGCTCATCTGTAGATGACTGATCACAAATGGCTACTCTGAGCGAGGGTAGTTGAACTTCAATGGGCAAGATGAATTTCGTTGCATATACCAATGAATATGGAGTTGACCGAGTTGCAGTGCGGGTGGTAGTCCGATAAGCCCATAAAGCATGAAAGAGTTTATTAAGCCATGACCTCTTATCTTTATCCACCATATTTTGCAATATATTTGAAATATTCTTGTTAAAGGATTCTATCTGGCTGTTGGCCGCTGCATGATACCGAGATGAATGATTGGATTTGATGTTGTATTCTTGATACAACTTCTTCATCTCAGATGAATAGAAATTAGTGCCATTGTCCATCAATATGGTATGAGGGACACCAAATCTGGTAATGATGTTAAACTTGATGAAGCCAACAATGCATTTATAACTGACTTCCTTGAGAGGTATTTCCTCTGCCCATTTGGAAAAGAAGTCAGTAGCAGTAAGAATGTACTTAAACTGCTTGGCCGTAGCCGAAGGGTAAGGTCCCACCACATCCATCCCCCATGTGGCAAATGGCCACGAGTATTTAGTTATATGAAGCAACTCTGGAGGTTGATGAATGAAGTTGGCATGTACTTGGCATGAATGACACTTCTTTGTGAAATCAACACAATCTCATATCATTGAAGGCCAAAAGTATTCAAGCCTTCGAATTTGATCAGAAAATCTATGTCCAGACTGGTGGGCACCACAGACTCCTTCATGCACTTCTTTCATGACAACCATTGTCTCTTCACCATCAATACATCTGAAGAAAACACCATCAAAACCATGTTTGTAGAGAATTTTCTCTAGGTGATCTGGGCTATCATAAAGAGTAAAATTAACCACACGTCACCAGATTTGTTCCTTCTCAGCTCTATCAGGTGGAAGTGTTCCATTTTGAAGGTATTTCCTGATAGGTGACATCCATCATGTAGTATGACCATACAGTTTAGGAATGGGAGAAATTTCATTAATTTCCTCTGTTCTGATTTGAACATAAGGTGAAATTGCACGACGGTGGGCAATACTGATGGTTGTCTCGTCCCGATTTGGATCTGCCAGAGCTGTGGCTATATTAGCCAACGCATCAGCTTGAGCATTTTGTGATCTTGGGACATAAGAAAATGTCAGTTTTGAAGGGAATTCCACCATTAACTCTCTAATGTAATCATACAAAGGGATTAGTTCTTCTTTTTTATGGCATAATCCCCATTGACTTGTTTGATTACCAGGTCTGAATCACCCTTCACCTTTAAGTGATTCACTTGTGCTTGAAGCGCAAATTCCAAGCCTGTGATAAGAGCTTGGTATTCGGCTTCATTATTGGTACCACCTTCCCACAATAAGAATGAATAAAGTAACACTGCCTTTTCTGGAGAAATGAGCACAATTCCTAAGCCAACTTTGTTGAATTTAGGATTTTCCATTTTCCTCCCTGTTGGACTTCTAGAAGCACCATCAAAATACATTTCCCATGCCTGAGGACTTTCTTGAATAGAGAAGACTTCCTCATCAGGGAGTTCAATATCTAAAGATGTGTCTTCCACTGAAGGGTGTTCATCTAGGAAATCAGCCAGAGCTTGGCCCTTTATCGCCTTTTGAGACACATAATGAATGTAGAATTGTTGAAAAATAACTACCCACCTTGCTAGACGTCCTGAAAGAATTGGACGACTAAGGATGAATTTGAGCGGGTTATTGCAAGATACCAATTGGACCTTGTGATGTGGCAGGTAGTGTCTCAACTTCTGAACTGCAAAGATTAATTCCATGCAGCACTTCTCAATACTTGAATATTGGGTTTCTGCTTCAAGCATGGTTCGACTGAGATAGTAGATATTGTTTTCATTCCCAGCATCATTCTTTTGAGAAAGAAAGACACCCAATGATCACTCTAGAGCTGTCACATAGAGGATAAGTGGTCTTCCTTCAACAGGTGACATGAGTACTGGTGGACTCAAGAGGTATTTCTTGAGAATACCAAATGCTTCATGACATTCTTCAGTCCACTGGTAAGTGACTCCTTTCTTCATAAATTTGGTAAAGGGTAAACTTTTGCCTGCCAAATTGGCGATGAAACGCCGAATATAGGCTAAGTGTCCTTGAAGTCCTCTTAATTATTTCAAATTTTGAGGATGTGACATACCATGTATTGACTTGTTCTTCTGAGGATCGACTTCAATACCACGATGGTGAACAACAATGCCGAGAAATTTTCCTGAGGTTACCCCAAAAGCACATTTTAAGGGGTTCATATTCAAATTATGTTGTCGAAGCTTGCAAAATATGACTTCCAAATCAGCCAAGTGATTAGAATGTTGTTTGGATTTAACTACCAAATCATCTACATAGCATTCAACAAACTTTTCTAAGAAGGTTTTGAAGATACGATGCATGGAGCGCTGATATGTTGCACCTGCATTATTTAAGCCAAAGGGCATTACCTGGTAACAAAACACACCCTGAGGGGATCTGAAGGCTGTTGATTCCTCATCTTCTGGGGCCATTCGGATATGATTATATCCAGAATATCCATCCATGAAGGAAGGTGCTTCATAGCCAGCTGTTGCATCAATTAGAAGTTCTGTAATCGGAACTGGGAAATCACCCTTAGGAAAAGGCTGATTAAGATATCTGAAATCGATGCAAACTCTAATTTGTCCGTTATTTTTCTTTACAGGGACAATATTATCCAACCTTTTGGGATATTGAACTTCTCTGACGAAGTTAGCTTTGATAAGCTTATCCACTTCAGCTTCAATTTTAGAAGCATAAGTTGGGTGTGTTCTTCTCGTGGCTTGCTTAAGTCCTCGATGTTCTTCTCGTAAACCCAAATGATGAGTATCAACATCAGGATCAAGCCCATGCATTTCTGTATATTTCCAAGAAAAAATATCTCTATTTCTTTTTAGAAAAGAAATATACATCTTTTTCTCTTCAAGGGTCATGGCCGCACTGATTAAAGTGGGGCGTGGATCTTCCTTTGTACCCAGATTTATTTCTCTGAGTTCATCCACAGTGGTAGAGATACCCTCTTCAAATGCTGGAGGAGCATCTCTGAGATCTTCCTCTTCTTCTTCATCATGTGTTATTTCTTCCGTGTCTACTTGCATAGTAGATGACAAAGCAGAATTTTCATGATCAGAAGAGATGTCAAAATTTGCATATCTTGAAGAAGAAGCTTCCATTTCTGACCCGATTGATGATGAAGGGTCTTCTTTGGGTAATAAAGAGGAAATGATGGATTGAGAATCGACATCATTGTTCACCTCTGATGTTGCTATAACTTCTTCTGGCCTAATTGGGGAAGTATAGACTTGTTGGATTTCAGAAGATGAAATGAAGATGTCACCATTTGTGCTTTCATCACTGCTTGGTAGATTACCAATTTCTCCCATGTTGTCTGGATCGATTTCCGTAATTGACATTATGGATCTTTCCATAAGAGTAATTTGATTTGGGTCTATCTTGTCAATTTGACTGATAGGCAACACATAATCTGTACTCACATGTGTAAATGGATTTACTGGAATTTTTTCCAAACCATATGGAGCATTAACTTTGGTAATCTCCTTTGTTATGGATTTCTCCCTTTGCTTCATGTGATAGAATTCTGCCTCAATGTATTGAGACTCACATGTCTTGAACGGGGCCTTATCACCATACAACGTCCCAACTTGTCCATCGAAACAGTATTTGATACATTGATGGTATGATGAAGGGATAGCCACATGCTGATGTAGCCAGGGTCTTCTAAGCAAAATGTTGAAGGCTGAGTCTTGATCAACAACCATGAAATATGAATTGGATACAAGATATCCAAACTGAGTTCTGAGTGTAACTTCACCCAGTGGTTCTTGTTCATTTTTATCATATCCCTATAACATCATGGTAGAAGGAGATAAATCAGATTCTGTGATGCCCAATCGACGAAGTGTACGAATGGGCATGAGGTTGACTCCTAAACCATTGTCAATGAAATCCCTTCAGACGTCTACACCGTTGACCTTTCCAGATAAATACAAAGTTCCGATATGCCCATGCACAAAATCATCTTCATCTTTATCAGTAAAAGATATTATTTCATGGAATTCTGCAGGATTATTCTCTATGTGATAGACTTCAGCTACAACAATTTCAGTTTCAAACTCCCGAGGACTTGAAAAAGCCTCAATGAGTGCTTACCAAAGATCTTTTGACAGATTCAAAGCATCCAGAATTGATAACTTGGCTGTTACTTGGGCCAAGTGTTTCAATATATCATACTTTTGATCTAGAGGTATGTGTTTCCCAACAAGAATATGTGGTTTAGTAGGTACCTTGGAAGCAGATGATTTGGAAGTTGATGCATCTTGCATCGGGATAGGAGTTGGAAATATTCCTGGTTTTGGAAGACTAGACTGATTAGATCCATTTATTTGCTGAGAGGAAGAAGTTGGAACCTTCAATCGGTCTTCCAAAATAACTGTGCCAGCACTGAACTTGCTATTAGTAGAAGAACTTGCATGTTCTTACTGAGCTCGCTGAAGGGCTCTACCACGAGTTTCTGCTGCATACACAGTTCTAGAAGGGGTAGGATTGGAATAGTGGCTTCTGAAAGATCCACGTCTTCCCCTGTATCCTGAACCTCTGAAACTTCCTTTGATTCCCTTGTTTGATACAGGGAATTCAGGCTCATCAAAATTGAAACTGCAACTGGCATATGGATCTATTAATTGAATCTTATTAACAAAACCAAAGATTAACTCTTTGTCTGATGAAGAATCTTCCTGATTAGCCTGTTTAGGTTGTGCCGTTTGGTGGGGCGGTGCCCGTGGCTTTGAAGTAGATGGCATAAAGTCCACCAAAGTCAAATAAGACTTAGGCTTTGACACATACTCATCCTCTTCTGATTCTTTTTCTTTCTTTGAATCATGCTGTTTCTTTGAGGACTTTCCCTCTGACGAAGAGGGTTTTTCCGCAACATTCATGGCAGAAGACACAATTGGTTTCCTTAATTGTGTTCGAAAAATAGCATGAGTTCGATTGATTGTCTTTCTGACCATCAAATTATCATACTTTTGACTTCCTGCCATTCACTTTCCTCCTCTAGAACTGTAGCAGTGACACATGCTACCTCGGCTGAGGAGCCTTTCAATGTGACCTGTCTCGAGTCAACCATCTTTTGCAGGAGGTCTTTGAAGACAAAACACTCCAGGATGGGATGCCCCAACATTTGATGAAAAGGGAAATAATTAGGATGGTCTTCATCTCCTTTCTTGTTTGGCCTCTTGGTCATTGGCAATTGAACCAAATTGTTTTCCAGAGCCAAAATGAAATAACCAAGAACTTGTTCATTTTGGAAAGAGTATGTTTAGCTCTTCAGATCCTCAAATTGTTTTCGTCTTTGATATTTTTGATCATATGGACGAAAAGGCCTTTGTTGTTGCCGCTTAGAAGGTGGAACCCTTCGAGAAGATGAAGGTTTTGAGGTAGAAATAGGTACAGGTGCTTGTTTGAGCATAACTGTATCAGTTTCTACTTTACTCATTCTCCTTCTTGGAGCTAATGGAATTACAAAAGATTTAGCCTTAGCCTATATAAGGGAATCTTCAATCTGCTGAGCGATTGAAGTAAGGTCTCGAAACCCTCCTGTGTATTTCACAGGGATTAATGGCGTGCGTAATTCTTCACTCAGATTTTCCACACAGATTGGAAACAATTCTTCTTGAGGGAGTGCTAAACTCAAGGAATATGTTAATACCTTCCAACGAGGAATGAAATCAGAGACTCTTTCATTCTCCCTTTGCTTACAGTTTGTAAGATCGAAAACGGTTGTCTTTGGCAAAGTTGATCTGAACTGAAGGAGGAATTTTTGGCGAAGATCCTCCCATCTGGTAATTGACTAGGATTGCAAGCTTGTATACAAAACAAAAGCTGGTCCTTGCAAGGTTCGCACGAAGAATCTGAGTTTCACTGCTTCTTGCTGCTCTGAAGTTCCCATCATAGGATCGCAACAGGACACGTAATGCGTCAAATGTTGTTCAGGATTGCCTTATCCATTGAAAATAGGGAATACAGGGTTCCCAAAACCGGATGGAGGAGAAATTGAATCTACCCATTCATGGTAAACTTTATTTTCTGGTTGAACTTGCGCACGCTTCCCTTCCATAGTTTCTAACCATGTTGTTAATGACTCAATAGTAGTTATTAACTTTTGAGAAACATCCAGTTGAACTTGGACTTGGGTATGTGCAATGACTGGAGCTTGGACAGATGTGGCGATTGGTGCTGCAACTGATAGTAGCACTTCCAATCGTTGTTGCACTTGACCCGTAGGATTAGACCTGTGAGGGTGTACTGATAGAGGAGGATATTCTTGATCCATCTCAGTAGCTGCAACAAATTGTTTTGGCTGACTGACTCCAGCATGCTTAAGAAGAAGACTATTCTGAAGTAGTTCTACATTCAACCTTCTTAATTCCTTCATTTCTTCCTCCTGTTGTGCAAACCTCTGCTCTAGTTAAAGCGATTGACCTTCTCCAGAGGAAGGATATGTAACCCAGTTCTTTCCCTTCCCTTTGTTGGATCCTTTTCGTAGAGGGGGAAGTGGGTTACTCAAAGGATTACTTAAGTTCTGAGTAATCCTTTGACTTCGTGTATACACACCTTCTTCATTTGTGTCGGTGAATACATATTCTTGAGTAGGAACCTCTTCATCTGAGTCCCCTGAGTGAGCCTCATCTGGTGGATCAGCAACAACGGCATTGATGACATTAATCGATGCAAAATTCATCGCATCCCTTCTATCATAATTTCTGTGATATTGTCTTCTTTCATGTCTTTGATGAGACATTGCCTTTTGTTGATTCGATCCCTCAAGAACTTCTTGACGAACCGTAATTTGGAGGGAATCCCCTGATAATTTGGCTCTTCATTCCTCTTGAGGTTTCTTCCCCAATCAAGAAAAGACCGAATTTCTCTGAGGGGATTGATGATTTGAAAAAGTCCCCAGTCCAGTGGACTGGGGTTGTTCCTACTGTTCTTGCTCAACTCCCCGAATTTTTTTTGTTGATTCTGAGGGTTGGTTTAAAAGATTCCCCGGTCTGGTGAGCTGGGGTGATTCTTGACATGCTATGTCTGAGACTTTCTTGAAAGTCCTCCTGATCTTGCGAACCTTAGTATAGAAATTAGCTGGATGCATTAACCTGTATCCGCTTTTATCACCCGGTTCAAAAGACCATTGGATGATTTTCAATACTTCTGTTACTTGGTGACGTGCTTGGTCCAAATGAGAGGCATGTCCAATATTCTCATTTGCATGATGCAAGAGTAATTCAACAGCTTGTTCTCTATATTCTTGATTTTTAGAGGAACTAGTTGAAGTCTGTTCTTGGGAAAGCTTTTGATTACAAACAAATCCCATTGACTGTGGCCATCCATGGGCAATAACATTGCATGAGAGCATTTTCGGCGGGCTTTACTGACTGGAGAGCACCGTGAAATGCAGTGCTCCATTAACACCCCATCCTCTGACACGAATACTAGATGGGGCATTGGAAATTAACTGACGCAATCTTATTATTGCGCCAAAACATGAACATTGAAGGGCTCTCTACTGCTTTTCAGCCTTCGGATATCGAGAGACTGATAGAGACGCCAAATCAATCTGACGTTGTAACCCTTCTATTATCTTAAGATGATTTTCATATTCATCATAAGATAATACTTTCTTTTTCAACTGAAAAAGAGTTTTACATATGTTGAGACGAATATCATGAATTTCATCTTCTGTCAACATTTATGGAATATTATACTGAGAGTCAGCCAAAGGCCAAAACATAACTGGCACTTCACCTTTCTCCAGTTGTTTTCTCATATTCAGCATTTCCTCTTTATCATTTGATGAAGATTCTTCTACCTGATTTGACCAGAGTTGGTGTTTCCTTGTTTCTTTATTGGATTCAACAGTATTAGTAGAGAAATTATTGATCAAACTAGAAGATGCGTGACTTAGGGGTGGTTCGGAGAATGACCTATACCCTGGGCTATCTTCTGATTGATAAAGTATTTCACCTGCTAGTGATGAAGCTTCAGACATGACTGGTTTCGCATTTGCAGGTGCCTCAAAATAAGAGGGCTTTCTCGGCACTACATTGTCCACTGGAGCATTTTCCGGGCAATGTGCATCACTACTGCAGAGAGGACTTTTGCAGCGAAATTCATCATCATTGGGAGGACCACTATAATGGGTTACAGCAAAAGATGAGATCTCTTGATCCTTGGTCTTTTGACCACACATAGGGTTCCTGTGGCACTCATTTGAAGATGAAACTTCGAGATCGACCGAATTGTCATGAAGAAAGCCTTCATGAGGAAGTGTTTGTTGAAGACCTTCGGAATTAATGTTCCCACTATTGGGAACTGAGGGAGTAGAATCTTGAATTCCAACAGACAATTGTCTGAGGGATTCAAGAACTCCAGCATCGAGCAAGGCCTTGTTACTGATTGGCTCTTGATCTCCTGACTGTATTGGGCGGGTCTTTTTTCTTGGATGCCTTCTTACTCGCCTTGGAAACCACTTGTTGACGAAAGTGGCTGCTATAAGCAGGTGTATGTGCCTGATCAGGAAATATGGCCAGGTTTGGATGATGATCTCCTCTCAAATCAGTTGTATGTACCTGACTTGGTCGCCCGTATGATATGGGGGAGTATGCCCCATAACCCTCTTGGACTGGAACAAATGTGTGTGTTTGTTCCAGAGTGAATTGTTGATGTATCACTCCACTGATAGGGATAGATTTATGTGTCTTTCCTTGAGATGCTGCTGAAGTTGTTATAATATCCTGCTAGGCATACAGAATATGAGTAGGAATTTTCTTCTGCTCTTTCACCATTGATAAAATATTCTTAGTGACTTCAGCTGTCGGAACGGGAATATACGTCCATTCCGGGCTTGGAGTAGGTGTTTGTGCCTGATCCTGTCCTCCTTTTCCTGTTAGTGAATCTTGACAGTACTCAAGTGTGGGGGCATAGAGTTGAGTCTGCCTCTTATTTGTTGTCGGGGATTTCTGACTAACTTCTCCAAATGCTACCAAGCGAGACTGTTGGTAGGCTTGATTAATACCAGCAGGTGTATGTGCCTGCTGATTGCACTTTGCCAAACGTGGTTGACGAGATCCATCATATCTAGTCAGACGAGCCTGCTGACTAGCTGATGATGTATAAACAGGTGTATGTTCCTGCCTATATTACTCCGCCGGAATTGCCAGGCGGGATTGGCGTGATGCTGCCAGACAATTCTGCTGGATAGCGGGTTTAAAACGGGCAGGTGTATGTGCCTGCTCGTTTCTTGCCACCAAGTTAGGATGGTGGACTTCTCCAGAGATGGAAAAGATGAGAACCTGTTCACTATTGACTGGATTCTGCCTCTGTTGGTTTGTCTTGCTTACTCAAGTTTTAGGAACCTGAGCCGAACGCCTGGAGTCGGTACCCTCATCTTGTTGAGGGCGCACTACCGCACGAGTCTGGCGGCGATTGTTGGTGGGAGCCCTCAGGAAGGACTCCTGTCTGTTTGAATTAAGGTCTTGAGGGACCTTCTCATTCACCTCCCCAGAATAAGGGAGAGAATGGTGATTGCGTTCTGGGGATAACGATCTGAAATAGTTGGAGACAGTAGTCAGCACCGCCTGCTTCTTGATCACTGGTCTTCGTTGTCCGGATGACCGATGTGAGTTGTTTACTTGGAGGTCATGTCGGGAAGCCTCTAGAGTTGGGATGGTACCATGTTGACAGTACTCCTTAACCAGTACGTTTGATACCCAGCGTTGAAGATGCAGAGTAGGTGATATCGTCCTAAGAGCGAACGACGATCCAACAGAAGTAGCAGCAGTGGCATTTGCAGCAGCAGTATTCACAGATGTGAACTTGAGAGCAGCCATTCTAGAAATGCAGAAGATCTTGGGAAAAGAGTGCATGTTTGATATAACAGACATAATCAAGATAAATTTAGCCACTACATCTTTTGGATGAGCACATATCTCAATGATTGTTTTTGTTGGCCCTCCCATTGAGTTTTAAATAGGGGCATAACAAATAGGTAAAACATCATTTTAACTTGGTTAAGGATTCACGTCAGGTTCACCATTTTTTTTCCTCAGAATCCGGGGATGACCACCTTGATGAGAGGTTCAAACGTTCCGATCGGTTTCTAACGGGTTTGTTCATAGAACCAGAAACATCCAGTGATTCCACATCCATTCGGACCTACTTTCCAAAGGTAGGTGCTCATTAGTTTTTGGACTGATGAGGCTTAGGAATTTGCATTGGTCGAGAGGATGGGAGGTCAGACTCATCACACATTTTTTGGGGGAATTATTGTCTACTCTGGGACTCTCTTTATAGATTTAAGTTATGTTAGTGAATCCTTATTACATTACCAAGTATAAAATGAGATTTCCTTCAGATCTGAAAATCAATGATCAAATATGTAGGAAATTTAGAGATTCTTTTATATGTATTCGAGGTTCTTCATCGATAGAGAATCATCTGTATTTATTAGAGATTCTTGGTCAATGGTACCCTTCGACACATTTATATAAAAGTCTCTTGGTCATTATGATGACCATTCTGGTTTTAAAGCCACTCAGTGGGGCACTTGAAGTTTATTGTCATTCAGAAGGACATAGATTATTTTAGAGTTGGGATCGAACCCGTAGACGGGCTACCTACATATCCTTTGTTTAGAAAAGGAATCAGAACCCACGTAGTTCGAGTAAGGGAGTATGATGTTTATGATTGATGGCTCAAAGAAGGATGTCATAATTACTTTTACCCTCTAAGCTCACGTGATTCATGATCGGTGTGAGAAACAAAAGGTTTTGGTAAAAATTAGACAATTGGGCCATGAAAGATGCAATCATAAGAAATGACGTGGGACTTATGTATGTATGACTGCCCAGATAAATGAAGGTTAGGATTTACTTTAGGGAAGAAATCCAGGAACAGGGTCCATAAAGGTATATGTGCTTCATAGAGATTTTTAATACTCTAACATGGGGCTTACTCCTGAAAAGGAGGCCCGAATTAGGAGAAGACTTATGATTGGGTTTTACTCCTGAAAAGGAATCTCAGATCAAAGGTAAATTAGGATTGGTTAAGAGAAATTAAGACTGGGGCTTACTCTTAAAAAGGAGGCCCAGGTCAAGGATTAAGGTTTGGGGCTTACTCCTAAGGAGGATGCCCAAATTAGGGGACTAGGGATTACTCATAAGGAGGATACCCAGATTTGGGGACTTTAAGAATTGGGGCTTACTCATAAGGACGATGCCCAAGTTAAGAATTATGACTGGGGATTACTCCTAAGGAGGATGCCCAAACTTGAGACTGGGGCTTACTCCTGAAAAGGAAGCCCAGGTTAGCGGATCTGGGGATTAATCCTAAGAGGATGCCCAAAATTTAGAGGACTTATGACTGGGGATTATTCCTAAAAAGGAGACCCAGGTTAAGGATTCTCTCATCTTAAAGGATGAGGTAAAATGAATGAAATCTCAATCTTTAGTGACATAAAGATGTGTAAATCACTAGGTTTTGAGAGATATTCCACAGAATTCCTTTCAGATAAGGAATTCAAATCAAGAAATCATGCCATAAATGGCTTTGAAGAGTGTCTTGAAGACTGAATCTTGTATAGGAAATGTTTAATGGCTTAAGAGGGGTGAAATGGGCAAGAAAGGCATCCAAAAAGGCAGGGGCGCACAAGTCCTGGCTGGCGCGCAGGTATTGCGTGGGCGCGCAAGTCCTGGTCGCACAGGTATATGCCTGCGCGGCACGTTTGGTACTTGCGCGGTGTTCAACCAGCAGGGTAATACTTGAGCGACCTTTGTTTAAGGCCTTTAGAATCCTCTTGAGGTTATTCCAGTAGAGGGGAGCGCAGGTTCTATTGAAGGAGTAAGGCGGCATGCAAGTGGCCATTACCCTTAAGGGCTGGCCACCTAGGCATGCAAGTGTTGATGTGTTTCAACACTTAGGCCTTACTCCCCCTCTTTATATCTTTCGTTCTAGGAAAGGAATTACCTTAGAAGTGTTCTGAAAGATTTGAGAAGAGACTAGGGCGCTGGGAGCTCAAATCTGAGTTTCTGGAAAAATTCCTCCTTGAATGGGGGGCCCACAGGGTCTATTTATAGGCAATAGAAGACCCCGGGTGGTTATCACTTAGGTCGTGCAAGTCACCTGCGCGACCATAATGTGTCGCGCACGTGTACTTGCGTGACTATGGGGAAACTTGAGTGACTTATGAGAAATCTTCTCCTTGTTCATTCCTTTGTCTATTTTTTACATTTTCCTCAAAGGATGAATCACTTTGAGCTCAGATATTCTCTTTTACATTCCTTTGGACTCTCTGACGAAAAAGGAGCATCAACAGTTGTTGGCATACATGTCGTGTAGTCTACATGGTTTAGTAGTGAAATTGACACTAACCATGGGGTCAAATGCATGGTTTGATACTCCATGAGAATGAAATCCTAAAATACTAATGAAACACTTGATGTATATCTAAAATACAAGGCACGTAATTCATTAATTTTCACATTCAAACAACACTTTAAGTCCTTTGGTTGGTCGTGTGGACACGCAAAATGAAAACCACACAGCATGTAGCTCGTGAGTACATGCCATGTAATCGAGCTGAGATACATGTTGAAGCCCCAAGCATTTATCCTAAGCACATGTCAAGTGTAACACATGGTGTGTAATAGGTTAGTACACATCATGCAGTTTGGATGAGGTAAACACCTAAGCCTCAGGTGTTTATCTCGGATATATGGCAGTCGAGGTTCACAGCGTGTAGCTCGTTAGTACACACCATATAGTCTCCCAATAAAGTATAGAATTAAATTACTTTAAAATAATTAATTTTAGCAATTAAACCTAATTACACTATTGGAGCCAAATGTTTTTGGATATGTAATAAAGTTTTAAAGAATTAATAAGTGCATAGTTAATTTATTAAAATTATCTATATTTAATAGTCTTGCGGTTTTATTTTCCATAAATAAATTTATGATGGGTATCTTTAATAGACTTGATATGGTTATTCAATAATAATGGACTTAAATAATTAATTGATTAATATAAGTTTTTTATCTTAATAATAAATAAATAATTGAAATGAATGTTATCCAGTATACTTTTGTGTATTCTTTGCATGTGTATGATTTATTATGAGCTTAAAAAAGACCTGTGTATATGTTAGTTTTATTTAATTTAATTTAATTCATGGTTTTTTAATTATATATAATTAAATTAAATTAAATATGATTTCCTACAAGTCATACCTCCATCCTTTATTATGTACAACCTGCATTTCTAAGGAGATTTGTGTAATTTACCTTAAACAATATTTTGGTTCCCCTCACCTTCAAGTGAGTTATAAATACTTTTAATAAAAGGATCATCTCATGACATGTGGATGTGGATCAAGATGGAACTAAGATGATACCAACCTAGTTGATACATAGGTGGGAAGGTGCAATATTATAACTCGTTCCAAGACTAGAACAAGGAGTTTTCCCCTTGGTGCATAGGTTGATTTATTTCCCACTTCATAAATCAATAGTTAGATAAGTTCATGATCAGTTCATTTATTTATTTATCTATTTATATCTTATACATTATTTATTTTATGAATGTAAGACCTTAATAAAAAATGGATTAATTTGAAAAAATTGAACTTAAGTCAATGGATTATATAAAAATATTTTATTAAAACATGGTTATTCACTTAAGTAAAATCCACATAATATTAAAAATATATAAAAAGGATAAAACAATAAAAAAGTGTTCATAATAAATAAAAACACAAAAAAAATTAATATTAATTTAAACTAAGACATTCGTTGCTTTTTTAGTAATGAAAACTATAGAATTAAGTGTTTGACCAAATCTTGTTGGGACGCATACTTTTATCATGGAGTTCTTATGAAATTCTTGGGTGTAATTAAGTAGTTTATATAAATAGAAGTAAACCACTCTAGAATTTGTGTAACTTGGAGGACATTATTGAGAAAATACAATTAGGGGTTTTTGGATTGGGGAGTCCTCTAAATAGATCAAGGAGAAACAATACCATGGTTGGAAAAGACCTACCTACCTAAATACCTTTTATTAAATAAATGATTCCTCTCTTGGGTTATAATAATGGGTGTATGGATCATTACCACTAGAATGCCTAATAAAATAATTATTCCAGGTCTAACAGGAAGGGATGTTGGGACTTGATAAAATAGTGGGAGTATTAATAAAATTAATTTCATTACGTATCATATAAATTGTAATCAAGTGAAGTAAAAATAATTTTCTCTATTATAATTTTAGAATAAATGGAAATTCCATTAACCACGTTATCCCTATGATAAGTTTTGGAGAAAGACCTTATCCTTACTAGCATTAACTTCCAGGAATGGTTCAGATTCTTATAGGTTCTATTTTTCCATGAATGGAAACATTATATTCTAGAATCCTCACTTCCTGGTCCGCCAGCAATGGTGGAGAGTGATGAAGAGTTTAATATCTATGATAAACACTTGAGTGATGGGGTCTATGTTCAGTGTTTAATGTTTTCATCCTTATCTAATAAACTCATGAAGTCCCATGAAGATATGGATTATTATATAATTATCTAGTATATCCATGGTCTATATCAGGAGAGATATTGATAGGAACAATTTTAGATATCCAAGGTTCTATTTTAGATTATACTGGGAGAAGGTGAACTAGTCGGGCCTCATGTAGTCAAACTCATTGGATAAATTAAGCATCTATATGTTCCAGGTTTTAAACTACCTAAATATATACACACCAATATTATTCTCACATAACTCCCTCAAGGATTCTCCATAATTATTTTTAATCTGAATATGAATAAAATTAAGAATTATCTCTTAGATATTCTTAAATTAATTCACCAAGTTGATGAGGATATAAAATATGAAAATCCTTCCTTCTTTATGGTGAATAAAAGGAAAGTCCAAATAAACCTATAAGTACAAATTTTATTCACCATGAACTTCTAGGAAAATAAATATCAAGTGGAAATCAAGGTAACATGATGTTATCTATTTCACATATAGCAATAGGGTTAATTGGAATAAAAACCACAAGGAGGAAAAGATGTAAGATGAAGCTTTATGTGTATTTTTTATCGAGTGTAATCTATCCAATTCTATAAATTGGGTATTAGATACATCATTTAGTGCTCATATATGTATTCAAATATATAAACCAAGTATATTTTAGAATATTGATCATGGGGAGGTAGAATTAATAGCATCCAACATAGCCAATATTTCTATCATGGCTATTAGAGATGACCACCTTACATTTCTGATAGAAATTATCTTGGTTTTGAAAGATTATTAGTATGTGTCATATGTTACAAAAACATTATTTCTATATCTAAACTTAATATGAGTGAACTTATTTTCATGTTTGGGAATACATGTTTCTTCTTTTAAAAATATAGATTTTTTATGGTGAGGAATATTTAAACAATTGTATTTATGTGTTGGATTACAAAAACCAAGTAATGGAAATCGATAACAAAACTACTTCACATGATTCATACCACACCCAAATATAGAATCACCAGTTGTTCCATATAAATGAAAAACATTTGACTAAATTACACTAAGATGTATATTTATATTCCTTTGAACTAAAACCACTTGTTCTATATCGCACAAGATTACAAAGAAAATGAACAAAGCCCCGTTTAGTGGAAAAGGTGAAAGGGTAATGGATCTTCTTGAATTAGTTCATACAGAAGTGTGTGGAATATTTTCAATTGAAGCAAGGGGTCGGTACTCAAACTTCATAATTGTTACCTATGATTTAATTAGATATTGATGTATCTAATTGTTGAGGTATAATTCTGATTACTTTGATTGGTTCAAGGAATACATGAATGAAGTTGAGAACCATATTGGTAAGAAGATAAAAAAAACTTCACTCAGAACATGGTGGATAATATCTTAATCAAGTCTTCATTGATTATTTATGGGAGTTTGGTATTCTATCTCAACTCACTCCTCCTCATATACCTTAGTGGAATGGTGTAAGTTAAAGGAGTAACCACACCCTATTGTATATGGTGAGATAAATGATGAGTCATTTGAGTCTTCCATTATCCTTTTGGGGATACATGTTATAGAAAGTAGCAAAAAATACTAAACCGGGTTCTAATAAAGTCGAAGATGATGTTCCATACCAATTTTGGAGTGGAAAGAATCCTCTATTATCATACTTGTGTATGGATGTGATACATTTGTTAAGTCCTCTTCAAGAAACAAAATTTCATCCCAAGGCATAAAGTGTTCATTTATATAATACCCTAATGAAATATGGGGATATTACCAACATGACCCTTCATAAAAAGGTAATCATGGAAAGACACACTATATTTATTGAAAGGGTGAAAAACTCTAAAATATATATTGTGAGTGAGATAGACTTTGATGAAGTCTGGGATCAAGGTATATAATATTTGGCATAGGAAACAATTATAAAAAACCACATGGAAGAAGAAGTTATTGAGAAACAAGTACTATATAGGAGTACAAGAGAGGTTAAAGAACCTGAATGGTATGGTTTTCTAGTTATCGAGGATAGTGACTTATTATTAGTTAATAATAATGATCCTATAATCCGCAAAGAAGTAGTAAGTGGCACAGATCTTTCCAAATAGAATGAATCTATGAATTTTGAAATATATTCCATATACCAAAACCAAGTCTAGATTTTGGTTGATCCTACAGTTAATATAAATCTCATTGGTTGTAAATGGTTATTTAAGAAGAAACTGGACATGGATGGAAAATTCAGTACTTATAAGGAATAGATGGTTGTAAAAGGGTTCAACCAAAATCAAGGAATAGACTAAAACGAAGCCTTTTCACTGATTTCTAGGCTTACATCCATTAGAATCTACTTGACATTGCAGAATACCATGACTATGAGATTTGTAAAATAGAAATCAAAGTAGACATATTTAATGGGAACCTTTAAATATATTTCTATATCATGTAAACTGAAGGGTTTGTGACTCCAAAGGATTCCAACAAGGTATGTAAATTGAAAATATACATTTATGGATTAAATCAATCATCTAGGTCATGGAACATTTGGTTTGATGAATCCATAAATGAATTGGGTCTCATAAAGAATTAATATGAGCCTTCTGTCTATATATGGTTTAGTGGGAGTGCAACTTAATAGTTTATGTCAATGACGTACAACTTATTTTAATTTTAATACAAGTATTATATTATGTTAAATCATTTTTGAATAAGTTATTATCTATGAAGGTCTTAAGAAAAGAAGCAAATATTCTTGGGATCAAGATCAATCGTGATAGATCTGATAGGATATTTGATCTAAGTCAAGGTACATAAAATGACAAGATACTCAAAATATTCAGTATGGAACAATCCAAGAGTATATCATTTAAAATTTCATGTGGAATTCATATTTATATAAAAAAATTTCCTCATACACATGTGAAAAGATAGAGAATGGAAAGGATTCTATACATGTCAGTGATTGGTTTAGTCATATATGATATGCTATGTACTAGGATAGATGTTGGAAATGACTTGAGTGTGATATGAAGATATCATGATGACCTAAGTGGCCACCATTGTATGGAAGCCAAGACTATCTTTAAGTATCTAAGGTGTACTAAGGATATGTTCCTGGTATATAGAGGAGATGAGGAACTGGTCATTAAAGGATATGTAAATGTTAGTTTCCAAAAAGGTCAGGATGATCTAAAATATAAGAAGGGATAAATATTCACTCTTAATATAGGTGTTGTGAAATGTAGGTCTCAAAGAATGTTGTGTTCATAACTTCTATAGAAGATTCTAAGTATATCATGATATCTATGATATTTAAAGAATCAATTTTGATACGCAACATCATCCAAGAGATTTGCGTGGTACCTAATAGTAAATAACATATCACATTCTTTTGTGATAATACTATAGTGGTGACCCATGTGAAGGATCCAAGGTCACGTCAGTGAAAAAAGAATATACTTCAAAAGTATCATCTCTTGAGGGATTTTTCTCAGAGAGGTAAAGTTTCAATGAGTAGAATATATAAAAAAGACAACATAGCAGACCCCTTGACTAAATTATTTAACTCAACAGAAAAATGATCATCATGTGAGGTCTATCAGATTGAAATTCATAGGTAGTTATCTCCAGTCCATGCTTTAATCTGTTGGAGTTGGTGTTATAGAAAAAACTATCTTTACTTTGGTTTATATGTATATTTAAAGATTTTAATTTTAATAAAATATCTTATTACATATTGTTCATTATTATGAATGACTTTAATGTAATAATGTACTAGGGTTTAGTTTTATTTATGAGGTCATAGCAGTTCCCTGTTATGATAAGAACCTTGAGATTCGATGACAATATTATTGAATATAGTTCTATGGTCAGATAACATTATATATTAGTGAATTTATTATGTTACCATTCTAGTGTGATTACTCATAAGAGGATGAGACTTCTTCTCTTGAAGTTTTCACTTAGTAATCTCCAAGATATGAGATTATAAGAAAAGACATGCCGATAGAAATTATGAATATTTATGTTTCATTGGTTATTATTATTTTTGAGTGTGTGTAATGGTCCCTATACATTAAGATTATTATTAATGAATGTTATAAATTTTTCACTTATATTTATTGAGAAAAAAATTATGTAAAGTAGGGTATTTTGGGTGCATCACAAATGACATGTTGTTAATAATAATTTAATAAAGTATTTTTCTCATCCATTATTATGGAATTTGGTATCACATCCCTTTGATTGGAATATAACTATCACATTAAATTTCATGGCAATGGTTTGATAATGAGTTTATTTTAGACATTCCAGGAAATATATTTCAAGAACATAGGTTTATAACATGAATGTGCAACCAAAATGATGAGATATTGAGATGAGGAAATTATATTATATAGTGATAAATCACATGTGGTTTTCGATGTTCGGATATTAACTTATTTCTATTGGGTTCCTTGACCCTTTGATAGATAGTAATCTTGGACTTTAGGGAAACTCAACTAATTCTAACAAAAAAACAATCCTAGAGGTTCACACACTAAGTATTTATGTTTATCTAGATTAAAATCTATTATAATTTAATTATTGGAATAAATATAATTATCAATACCATGTAATAATTTTGTTCACATTTTATTGATCATAAATAGTAAATATTTATTCACCAGACAGTGAATAGAATATTTATTCTATTTCTTGAATATTTAATAAATATTTTTTCCCATATTCTGAATAAAATATTTAATTAAATATTTATTCCAGTATTCAATAAATTTTGATAAGGATGAGTGGAACAAGATTATGTTTGGTGGGAACTATTAATTTACAAGATGATAAAATAATATTTATCATTGTACCAATTATATTAAGATATAGAATGTCATTATTATTATATGGAATGGGGTAAGATTAATTTTATTATATTATTTAAGGGTTTTTGTGAAATTAAATAATATTTTAACCTAAACTCTAGCTCTATAAATAGGTTGATATTTCTTTTGTTTAGGGTTATTCGAGAATTGATAATTGTTGCACATAATATATTTCTCTCTTGATTCCTCCTCCTCTCATCCTCTCAAGAATAAGAGAATCATTAAATCCCAAAGGAACAAGAATCGATCAAGATAAAAAAACACAAGATGATTGATTTTATGCAGTAACACCTAGAAATCCATCAGTTTCATTTTAAGATCAAAGGAGAATGTGTGGATCACCAATAGATGGATTCTACACTTGGATTCTACAAGCGTAATGATGGTAATTCAAAAAGGGTTTTTCATACATTCAATAACATCAATAAAGAATGATCCTAAGATAGGGTATTACTTCTTCAGATCTATTTAAATTAAGTATAAATTTAATTTAAAAAAATATCTTGTATGGGTTTCAGGATTCCTATGTCTATATTTGGTGGAAGAATTTCTTTGTTCAATATGTTTAAGCCTTGCATAATTGTTGAATGATTCATAAAATATGAAAAAAACCTATATGGTTATTCACTCACCAGGTGTTTTCACTTCACCCATAACCTTCAATGTGTACCACTTAAAAATAATTCAATTCTCATATCATAAAGAACCCATGGAAATTAAATGGGTTTTATAAAACATTCAAATGAAAATCAATCACTTTTTATAAATAAATCATTAAAATAAACATAGGTTTTATAAAACATCCAAATGGAAATCATTCAACTTTTATAAAGAACCCAAGGAAAAAAATTGGTTTTATAAACATATAAATGGAAATCACTCACCTTTAAAAAAGATCCCATTGAAATAAAAATTGGTTTCATAAAACATCCAAATGGTATAGAATAATAATACAAAATAAATCATTTTATATCGAAAACTTGATCACCCAAAATAAACACATAATTAATAAAAATATATGGTGAAACATAAAACATAACTCCATTAAAGATAGATCACTTTAAGATAATGAAAAAAAGGCATGAAAATATATTTTTGAAAAACAAAATCTATTCATCATCATAAAATTCAATGTTATGCACCTCTTTTCAAAAATTCTTCTTTTTTGTAATAAAAAAACCTTTCATGAAAATAAATTTAGTTCAAAAACACTTTTTCCTGTGAAATAAAGAGAGAATAATTTTTCAAAGTGTAAAATATTGAAAAAAATAATCTCAATAAGAAATTTTATAACTCAAAGAAAGGATTTTGATTTTCCAAATACCTTACCTTTATCCTTGGTTTCTACATAAGTTCTTTAACATCCTCATTTTTTATATTATATCCTTTCTGAAGGGGATTAAACCTTTGAGGGAGGGTATTTTAAGAAGGTCAGAACCTCTTTAAGGTGGATAGGAGTGTGGATTAGTGGTTTGAAATGATTTTTGGCTGAACTTATTAGGTTTTGTGTGAGGGGAAGTCAGGATAGGAGTGCCCATTTTATAAGTGAAAAGGGGTGGCATTTTTATAAATACCCAAAATAATTCAATAACAAGAAGTCACTATCATGTAAAGTGGCTCCAAAATTGAGAAAAAATGGAGTTTAGAATAGATAAGGTCAATTTAAACCTCCGAAATTCAATTATAAAAATGTTTTAAACATGTTAGGCCCTTTACCTCTAAGGTTACTCAATTTTACCATTTTATTTTTTACCACAATAACTAGTTTTTACCTAGGTAATTTATCCTTTATTTTCAAAAATAAAATGGTACTTACAATATAATTTCTACATAATAATTATAAATTTTATGTAAATTTTTTATTTGATTTTTTAAATTGAAATAATAATAATTTTAATTTAACAAATTTATAATGTATTAAAAATGATTTTTATGAAAAAAAATATAACTTAAATTATAAAATGTTAATTATGGTTTTATAAATTAAAACAAACATTTTTAAAACTATAAATTCACTTATAAAATTAATATTTGTTCTTAGTAAAAGGTTTTATAATTTTATAATTCATATTTATACTCTAATAATGGCATAAATTCTGCAATATTAGAAAAAACAATATATTGCATTATTCACCTAAAATTTAAAAGTTTCATAAAAATACCAAAACTTTATCTTACGATTATATTATTATTATTAATCCAAAAACAATTTAAATTTTTTTAAATTAAATTTATAAAATATAATAATTCAATATTTAAATAAAATCCCAAAATATAGCGGAAAAACTGTTCATATTGGAAAATATGTTTTTTAAATGTTAATTGTTCTTTATTCTTTTTTAATATCATTTACTAATTAATTTATTGTTAATATATTATTCATATTATCAATATATTTTATTATTATTTAAACATAATATACTTAGTTTCTTGAAATAAAACACCAATTTTATAAAAAATGTATTTTTAAGCAAAAAAATATTTTCTTGGTTATTTTTAGTTATACAAATTGCATCTAATTAGTATTAAAAGTGGTATTTATTTTATTTATAAAAAAATAATATTTTAGTTACTCATATTCATACCTTATAACTTAATGGATAGGTTTTAACAATCATATTTAATATTTATATTTTATCTAAATATTTCATGGTTTTTGTTTTAGTTCAATGTTGTGTGTGGAGCAAGATATTGAACAAAGTTTTTATTTAAGGTGGAAAATTTGGGTAATTAAATTATAACCCACTTAAAAAAAATTCACCCAAAAAATTTTATTACATGTAATAAAAAAAATTGAGGTTACTTTTCTCTCATCACATCCTTTGGTTCCCACATAGCTTCTTTGAAGGTTCCTGATGTAGTGAATGCATCAATGATGGATATCCAACTCATCATTTTTTCATAATCAATAATTAATATAAGATGTAAATAGATTAATAACATTATGATAAATTGAATTTAATCAAATACTAATTTACATGATAATTCTAGAACCAAATTCAGGATCATCACATAATTATTTATAATTAATTTAAGTGGTTAAATAATTACCTTGTGTTGATTTATTTCTTCATTGATTAATCTAACAGAGTACTTACATCATACTATCCCTACATTATAAAAATAAATTGTATATTACCAACAATGGTGATCTATATATGTACCAAAAATATTTGAGTGTCATCATAGGTATCTTTGAATTCTAAAGTGGATGATCTTATTGCTTTCATTATTATTCTTAGATCGCAATGAGAATTGCTTCTGTGAAAGATTATACTTGATTTATCTAGAATCTAGAGGGGTGGAGGAGTATAACTCAAAATTATTGAGAGAGTTATTATATAGGTTCTCTCAAGGGATTTAGAGAATTATTTGGAGTCATTCTGCACACCCAATAAATGACTAGCCTTAGAGTTAGAAATAATAAAATTTTGTTTAAATAGTGCTAGGGTTAGAAATAATATTTGTACATGTGCGCTTATTATTTATATAATATTCATGGAACCCAATGCATATAATATTTTTATTATTATTATTATTATTATTTGGAATTTTCAAAACAATCAAATAAATTAAATATTATTAATGAATAAATTGTTTAAAATTTATTCAAATAATATTTATATATATTATTTTTAACTGGAACTTTAAACTCAGTATGTTATTCCTTCATAATATTTATCGAACCCTGAATAAGGACTATTTATTTAATAAATAAGGACTATTTATTTAATGAATAAATATCATTTCCTTATTATCCAATAAATCTATAACTATTATATTCACTAAATATCCAATAAATAATTATTAAATATTCTACTCATAAAATATTCTCTCAAATAACTTATGATGGAATTTATGAAATCAAGAAAACATGAATAATTATTATACCATGTACAAGAATAATATTTATTCAACATGTTAAACAATAAATAATAGTATTATTTAACTAAGGTTCTGGATACACTTAGTGTGTATCCTTTTAGGCCTCTTTCTCCATGGCATTAGTCAGATCCACCCAAAGTCCAAGTTTAGCATATAGAAACATGTTAAGGAACCCCTAAAGATATAAGTTAATGTCATAATTACATAAAACCTCATATAAATTCTTATTTTGTAATATAATCATTTTATCATGATATATCTAATTAAGTAGGTTGCATATTGGTGTTATCAAACTATGTGCTCAATGTCTCTTTCTTTGAATTTTCAAAAATAAACCTATACACATAACACCATGGTCATGGATTTATTTGGGTTGTTCAATTCCCATTAAAAGGGCCTAAGATATCAACTCTTATTAAATAATAGAAAGGAAAAATAATTTCTTGTGATATTCATTAATTCAAAATTACTCATAAAAAAACCTAACTTATCCAACTTCATCATGAACATATATCATCATGGTTTTCATCATTAAATTAAAGTACGTAACTGATAATATTCATAATAACAATCTTAAAGTATAAGGATAAATACACACATTCATGGATAGGAACATCCAATGACACATATAAATGTGAATTTAATACTGGTAGGTCAAGTTCTCATAAGATTTTTCACTATAAATTAGCAAGGCCATACACCATGGTAATGGATTTAGTAAAGTGGACTTCCATGTTTTCTTCCATGGAAACTCTTCTCACCACAACTTCACCCCTCTGAGAAAAATCCCTCAAGAGGTGATAATTATGGAGTGTGTTCTTTGTAAATTGGTGTGACCTTTTCTATTTTGTGAGAGCCACCACTATATTATTATGAAAATATACTTATAGGGTATATACTTCTAGGTACCACATTAATATCCTATAAAAAGTTTCATATCCAAATGTATTCTTTTGATTTATTATAAGTTATTATATACTTAGACTCCACTATATATTTGGTTACGTCAAGTTGTTTTAAACTATTCTAGATCATAGCTCCTACATTAAGACTAAAGACATATCATTACAATAACTTAAGATAATTTTGATCTGTTTGAAATTTTTCATAAATATAACCCCTAATGACTAGCTCCTCATCTCATCTATACACCAGGAACATATCCTTAGTTCTTCTCAGATACTTAAGGATGGTCTTAATAGTAGAACAATGTTGTTCACCTGTATTATTTTGATATCTTCCTACCATGATCAAGGTTTAGTCAACAACAAGCCTAGTACATAACATGGAATACATGATTAATCCTATCCTAGAAGTGTATGGGATCATACTCATTCTCTCTCTCATATTGTGTCTAAGGACACATTTTCTTTGAAATATGTATACAATGTGACACTGGAACTAATCTTATCTTTGATTATTTGATACTAAATATTTTTAATGTCTGGTAAATATATTTACCTTGAATTAATCCAAGAATCCTCTTGGTTCTATCATGAATGATCATGATCCCTGGAATATAGGTTTTTTAACCTAAGTCCTTTATGGAAAAGAACAAGTTCTATCATTATTTAACTAACTTTAATACTGTTATATCATTTATAATAAGTAATATATCATCTAAATATACTGAACACACTCTCACTAAATTTCATTTAAACACATTGCTCACAATTATTCTTAGTGAAATAAAAAAAATTATAGCATCATCAAACTGAATTTTCCATGACATGGATTCTTACTTCAAGCCATAAATGGACCTATGTAACTTTTAAACCTTTTTAGCATTACTTGGAGTCACAAACACTTCTGGTTTTGTAATATAGAAATCTTCTTTAAGGTACCCTTTAAGGAAAGTTGTTTTTATATCCATATTCTAAATTTTATTGTCATGGTAAGATGTTATATCGAGTAGACTTATTATATATTTAAACATGGAAACTGAAAAAAATATTTCATCATAGTCGATTCCTTGTAATTTTTTAAACCCTTTATACACTAGCTGTGATTTTTAAGTATTTATGCTACCTTTATAGTATATTTTTCTCTTAAATACGCATTTAAACCCAATAGTATTTACATTCACTGGTGGATTGACCAAAACCCAAACTTAGTTCTAATACATGGAATAAATATTAGAATTTATGAATTTTTTCCATATCTGAGCTTATGATATCTCTATTGAAACTATATAGGAGATAGGTTTATTATATTCAATCAATAATGAGTCTCCATATTTATTGATAAGAAAACCATATCTTTCGGGTTCTTTTACCTCTTTGGTAAACCTACATAGTACTTGTGTTTTAGGAACAATTTATTTTATGGGGACCTGTGGAATCTATTCCTATACCAACTCTTATGTATATTGAGAATCAACTTTATCAAATTCAATCATTCTACCACTATACTTATTAAGGATGATCTCCCACTCAAGAAATATGGCTTGTATTATGACAATTAATTTCTTATCTAAGGGGTTATATAGATAATATCCCCTAGTTTTATTTGGATATCCTATAAATATACACGTCATGCCTTGGGGTTCTTGTTTGTTTTCAAAGGTGGCCTTAAAAAATCCTCACATCCCCATACCCTTGTATGTGACAAAAGATGTTTTTCAACTTCCATAACTCAAAGGTAATTTCATTTTATGATTTAGTTGGTACTCGATTTAGTGTGTATACCACAGTTTATAATTCATATCCCCAATAGGATAATAGAGGATCATCATTACTCATCATTAACTTTACCAAGTATAGTAAGTTACAGTTCCGCCTTTCCCTAACACCATTCCACCATGGTGTATAAAGTTGAGTGAGTTGAGGTAGAATCCCAAACTCTTATAGAAAATTGATAAACACTTTGTCAACATATTCACCACCCCAATCTGATCGAAGCTTATTTATCTTCTTAACAAGTTAATTATGTAATTCATTTTTAATCTCTTTGAATTTCTTAAAGAAATCATACTTATATATCATCAAGTATATATATATATATATATCTACTCAATTCATAAATAAAAGTTATGCTGTAAGAGTATCTATCACCATCTTCTATTAAAAAAGTTCCACAAACATTAGTGTGCCCCAATCCAAGAATAATTGTGGCCCTTTCCCCCTATCCACTAAATGGTGGTTTGGTTATTTTACCTTACAAACAAGAATGAAATCTTTTAGGTGGTATTATCTCAAAATAGTCTAAATGAAAATCTTGATAGATCTTTGTCATATGCTTCTCATTTATGTTACCAATATAGTGATGTCACAGCCAGGTGTTATATCATGCAAACGTGGTTCATTATATATTTCCAATACATGGATTTTTTAATTTAATAAATAAATACCTTTATTTAGTTATGTCATAACATAAAAAATTTTGTCTTTTTAAAATAAGCATTATTTATTTAAAAATTTTAAAATAAATCTATTCATTTAAAGGAAATAAATATAGATGATGTGCTTAGTAACATTTGACACAAAATAATAGTTCTTTAAAACCAAAATCATTCTGGTTGGAAATAGAAGGTGGTAGTCCTATATATCCAGGGCAATGAGTCTTGCACCATTCATCCAATGGCCCGAAGGCCTTCATTTTTATTTATTTTTTGATAATCCACCTTTCAAGGGGTGAGGTGGAACCCTCACAAGGCCCGTAGGTGTAATTATTACATGGATCATAGGCCTTAGAGGAATTCATTGCCTGTAGGCTTCAATCATTACATACAACCCAGACTAACTACTTGGAACTACTCTTCCCCAGCATCTTCATCGTGAAATCAGCTCTCCACCTTTGCATGGTTGTTCGGCTAGGAATTCTCGTGCATTCACAGGCTTATCCCAATGGTAGGTGTCATACCCTCTCATTCTTGCAATCTATTTAGCTTTTACTGTAGTGAAATCTCCTTTGCTCATCCTCCTTGTAGAGTTTGTTCCTTGTAGGTTATCTAGTTTGCATATGTACTTAAGGTGGCCAAAATTCCTTGAGGTGGCCCGAAGGCCATACTAACCCAAAGGCCTGGGTGGCCTGAAGGCCTTAAAGGACTCGGGGACCAAATCGGTGACCTGAAGGCCCAAACGGGGGCATATTCCTGGCTGCTACACTGCCAAAAATTACCTTCTACAGTCCCGCCATAGTAGCTGCTACAATACTGCACAGTTCCCACTACAGTACTGCTACAGTACCCCATAAATTATGCCTCCACCTGGATTTGATCCTGGGTCGCTTGGATGCACTTACAGAGTCCTTACCAATTGGGCTAAGGCTCATGTGTCATGCTCCATTGGCTTCTTGAAGATCCACCTATCCTCTATAAATCATTCAAAATCTATTTGGTTCTTATATTTGGATAAATATGTGAGAATCATAAGCTATATTTAATACCCAATGTGTTGATATAGAAATATTACACTTAATAACAAATGCACCTTTAAATTATCCTTGCTTCTAAGTGTGGTTTATCTTCTGGTTTCCTATATTACCACTTGAAAAACACATTGCTTCTTTTTACATCACCTACCTTTAGATATTCTTCTTTATAGAAGGATGTTGCTTAGGATATTTATACTTAGAGTGAGTTTTAATACCCTTTTCCTTTTTCTTCCTTTTCTTATTCACCATTAAGAATGTGGTATTTTTTACACACCATGTCCTTTTCAACATGGTGAGTAAGAGTAAGAAGTTTTGAATGAGTCTTCTCACCATTACACATGTATTAATTCACTATTAAACTAGATAATTATTTAGTTAGTGAGTAAATTATGAGATCTATGCATAGCTCATTAGGTAATTTATTTCCTAAGATGTATAAGTGCTCCATGTAACCAATCATCTTGACTACATGAGGACCAAATGACACCGACGCTCCAAGATTGTTTGTTAATAGTGAATTGGAGATCTCATATCACTCTTGTATCTCGTTATCTTGATAGAGATCATGAAGGTGATACATCATTATATACACATACATATCCTCATGTCTATTTAAAATATCATTGGACATGGAATATATCATGAAACTTTGGACATTGGTGGCATCATCCAAATGTTTCTTGTATAAAGATAATTCTTCCTCACTAGCTTATTGGCCAAGTTATTTAGGAATAATATTTTCCAATACATATAACTTCCTTTCATGGTATAGAATAACACAAAAGTGCCTTTTATATTCTTGGAAATTAGTTCCAGTGAGAATGTTTTCCTTCTCAAGTATGGATCGTAGTGAAATGGTTGAAGTCGTGTGAATTTTCATTTATATAGTTAAGAAGTGTAGAGTTTTAGTAAATTATATGATTTATAAAATTAAATTTTAAATATGAAATTTATTAATCTCCCATTATTTTATCAGAACCTAATATCCCTCACTATTGGTTTCATAATATCTCATTTCTTGGATATTCTAGTGGCAAATACCCATATTTCCCTTCTCATATCCCATAATTTTTTCTAATAAGTTATTTCAAATGTTTTAGGTATACAAAATTTTTCCAACTTCATTAACTTGTAGTTCCATGATTTGTTGAGCGGACTTCCCAATCCTAAAATCCTAAATTTGGATTTACTCAACCCCTGCCTATCAGTTACACCAAGTCCTACTTTGGTATCCAACCCTTTATGTCAACTAAGTTAAGTCAAACCAAAACTCAAGATATAATTCCTTAATGATTGAAATCACTCTTGCTTTAGTCGCTCAAGCACTTTGAACTATGGTTCAATTTTAACATAAGTAGTGAAAGTCTATAGAAAATTAATCTATATAATTGATAGATTTTATCCATATCCATAAATTTTCCATTTTATCTTTATTACATGCTTTTTAATAGTAAGATGATTTACTTAAGTGATTATCCATGTATTAGATAAATTTTATGCATAAATAAATTTATTTTAGTTCTATCTTGTATATTTTTTAATTAATTAAATCATGTTATTAAAAAAAGAATCCATAATGAAAATAACCATGAAAATTGAAAGAAATAAAATAATAATAGTGGTATAATCATGAGATACTCATAATGGTTAGTTTATTTATCAAATGATAAACTATCTATTTACCTAGGAGAAAACACCTTGAACCATGACTTGGTTCATGTTGTAGCTTTCAAATTTTTCACTCATGTATCTCTTGGATTAGTTTCACCTCAACTCCAAACTTGAAAAACCTCCACTTATCTCTATCAATTACATAATATTTTACTCAAACTAAGGTAAGGGGGACTAAAATATTGGTTAAAGGGGTTTACATAAAAGGAAATTGTGGGAACACAGGCCCTTACATAATGAGAGGAGGGATGACACACATAACACCAATTTAATTTAATAATAAATTAAAAGAAACCCAATCACATATAATGTTATAATCTATTCCTATAATCATTTACATACATGTAATTAATTACACATTTAATAATCTAGCATTAATTCACAATCATTATTATTTAAGATAAATCATGCTCGAATTAATTAATTACATTCTTTAATTAATCAATTATTTTATCTTATTTCTTATCCAAACTTTATTTATATTCTCATCCAAAAAAATTTCAGAAAAATTAAATAAATTTATTTACAATTGACTATATACAAAATATGTACCTTAGAGGAAAAACGATGAGTACTCATCTGAACTGCCCAACGTGTATGATACTCATACACTGTTTACTGATGTGGCATGTAGTATACAAATCTTATCACATAATTTCATGGTGTGTACTATCAAATAAATGACACATGGAACACATGTAATTTATGTGGTGTGTTGTGATTTAATGCACAAAGATAAATCACTATATTATTACTTATATATGATATGTAGCTCTGAATATTATGTAGAAATTAATTAGATATTATATATATAGATAACCCATCACATTGCATGTAAGAGAATGACACATAGAACACATGTTGATATGGCTTAAGAATTGGAATAAATTGGTTTTATATTTTTTTTAAATAGGTAATATATATGGTGTGTACTATCTAGATACACACCATGTATATTTCTTTATCATCAATCAGTAGAACATGCCAAGGGACTAGGCGTGTGGTCCTACTGTGGAAATTAATTGATTATAAGAAATGTACCTAGACTACATGTCGTGTGGTCTCTGAGTTACATGATTATCTACCACACATGTCATGTAAAAACACATGGATCATGTTTTACTAATGGATTACATGTCATGTATGCAAGTTACATGCTGTGTAGTTTGACTAGTTGTGCATCGGGTTGGCCTGGTCGACATGTGTTGTGTTAAATACATATCATGTGTAATAAATGCATATGATCTGAATTTAATTCATGAGTTTTCTTGGAACATTAAACCTAAATTAATGGCATGTGTCTATGGGATTCATGCCATTTAATCTTTTGTTATCTTTCTAGAATCCTTGGAACCTCCAGATGAGTTCTTCAAATGTTCTTCATTAAAAAATAATTTATTTATTATTATATTTGTGATGACAAAGGGGAATAAGATAAGATATCTTGATTTGGATTAATGAATGGTTAAACTAGAATTGAAAACTAATGATAACTATGTAAATAAATCAGTGATGTTTAAATAACTATAAATAATTATGTGATAGCTCTTACATCAATTAAAGGTTTCATGCATAGAGGAAGCACTATTAAGGGATACCCAACTCATCTTTTCATCATAATTGATGATTAATCTGATATGTAAATCGAAAAATAATTCCATGACCAATAGAATTGAATAAAATATTAACTAAAATGATAATATTATAACCAAATATAGAATCATCACATAAAAATTTATAATTAATTTAAGTATTTAAATAATATCCTTGTGATGACTTCTTTATTTGTTGATGAATCTAGAAATATATATAATTCATATCAACACTTCCTCATAAAAATAAAGCGTATATTTCCTCTAGTGGTGATCCACACATGTACCATGAACCTCTGAGCATCATCATAGGATTCTTTGAGTGCTTGTGTGTAAGGTCCAATCTCTTTCATCGTTCATCTTAGATTCTCACAAGAATCACTTTTAAGAAGTATTCTCCTTAATTTTCTCTAGAATCAAGAGGGTGTTAGAGGGGGATCACTCTCCATTATTGATATTTTTCTTGAGAAAATTCTTATAGATGTACTCTCTCGGGCTTGAGAGGATTCTCCATAACTATTGTCCACACCCAATAAATGGATAACCTTGGGATTGGAAATAATATAATTGGGTTTAAATAGTGATACGGTTAAAAAAATAATTGAACAAGAACGATTATTATTTTCTTATTCCTCACAGTACCCCATTTATGTAATAATATTATTATTATAATTATTTATTAGCCTGAGTAAAACCCGTGAATAGTTATTTCTTAAATAAATTGTTTAAATTTTATTTAAAAAATATGTAATATATATTATTTTTTACCAGACCATTAGACTCAGTATTCCATTCCTCCACAATATTTATCAATACATGAATAATGACTATTTATTTAATAAATAAGTATCACCACATTATTCTTCAATAAATAAAGAAATATTTTATTAACTAAATAGAAAATGAATATTTGTAAATTATTCTACTCACAAAATATTCTCTCAAATAACTAGTGATGAAATATATATGATCAAGACAATATTAATAATTATCAATCCATGTGCAATAATAATATTTATTCAACATGTTAAATAAAAGATAATATTTTTATTTAACTAAGGTCCAAAATACACTTAGTGTGTGACCTGCTAGGCCCCTTTCTCATTGGCATTAGGCAGAGCTACCCAAAGTCAGAGGTTAGCATATAGAGATACGCCAAGGCACCCATAAATAAAGAATTTAATGTTTCTATGACATAAAACCTCATACGTATTCTTACTATATAATATAATCACTTTATCATGGTATCTCTAATCAAGCAGATAGCATGTTGATGTCATCAACCAATGTTATTGATTGTTATTTTTTTGAATTTTCAGAAATAAACATGCCTACAAAACACCATCACCATGGATTTATTTGGGAAGTTTCAATCCCATTAAAAGGGCATTAGATATCAACTTCTACTAAAAAAAGGGAGTATATCTTTTCTCATATTATTTATTTATGCAATATTACTCATGACACACCCAACATATCTTAATTAATTGTAAACCTATATCATCATGGTTTTCATCAATACATCAAAGTATATGATTAATAATATTAATTAATAATAATATTAAATTAAAAGTATTAATACACATGTCCATGAATAGAAAAATATAATGACACATATAAATATGAATTTCCTACTTTTAGTTCATGTTCTCGTAATCTCTTTCACTGGAAATTACTAAGAACATAAACCATGATAAAATGTGTCAAAGTCCTATGAGTCTCCACCCCTAATGGCCTTATATTATTTTTTCCAGGTAAAATGAAATCATTTTGCTATAAAACACATATATATATATATATATATATATATATATATTTATTTAACAATACTGTCATGGCACTTCAGGGTTCTCATCATAGCGGGGAACTGATACGACCTTTCAGCGTGTAGTTACTCTTTAGACATTATCAAATACTATGTCACGCATAAGAAAAATCATGATATGAAAATAATTTTTTAATATTAAAAACAATGAATAAAAGAAATTATAAAGTACATTGGAATTTGGTTTCTAGGGAACCAACTCCAACATTCATCAAACTTTGGATTTCTCCATAGAACTTTGACCAAATAAGTGGTCTTGTTCCACATCACCATATCTATTTGATCTATAATTTCCATGGGTTATTAAACATATAATAGATCATATTCAAGTTGCATAGATTATGATCACAGTTCATGTGAAGGGAATGGTATGTACTTCATAAAAAGTGATACATTGAACACATTGTGAACTTGGGGGAGGTCGAGTGGGAGTTTTAAGCAATAATCTATAGCCCCAACATGATCAAGGATCTCAAAGGGGTTGATATACCTAGGTATTGCCTTTCTTTTATTCCCAAATATCATAATTCACTTCCAATGAGGTATTTTAAGGATCACCTTTTCACCAACTTCAAAACCTAAATCTCATCAAAAATTATCAACATAAATATTCCTTTGACTTTATACTACTTACACATATTGTTGAGTGATTTTAACCTTCTCCTTAAATTCTTAGACAAGGTAAGGAATAAAATTAGACTCATATATCTCTTCCAATACAGAGCCACATATGGTGTCATATGAATATTGTAATAGAAACTGTTGTTATATGAGAACTCTACCGAGTGGAGGTATTGATACCAACATCCTTGGAGATCCATTGAATAAGATATTATAATATAATCTAGAGTTTAAATTGTCCTCTCAGATTGACCATCCATCTAAGGCTGAAAAAAAGTTCTAAAACTTAGCACTATCTCTAATGCTTTCTAATGAATTCTCCAAAACCTTGAGGTAAACCTCAGATCCAAATCTTATACAATTGATTTTGGTACACTATGCATCCTTAACTCTTCCCTTATGTATATCATGGAATGTTTTTAAAGGGTGGAATATTAATTTAATTAAATAAAATGCACTAACTTTGTAAGGTGGTCGACTAAAACCAAAATACAATTATGGCCATTGGAATTTTTGGGGAGTCCTTCAACGAAGTTCATGGTGATGCTTTCCCATTTATATACTGTTATGGGTAATGATTTTAACATACCCTTATACTTTTTTCATTTATTGTTAACTTGTTGGGATAACAAGAATTGAGATACATATTCTATAATATATATTTTCATGTTATCCCACTAGAAGTTTTTCTTCTAATCTCTATACATAGTTATTCTTCTTAAATGAATAAAGAAGTAAAATATATGAGAATCATCCAAAATTTCCCTCTTTGATTTTTGTTTTTATGGGACACATATTTGGATTCCAAACCTTATACCATTAACTTTATTAGAGTTAAACTCTAAAATATTCACTACCTTTTTCTGTAGCTCTACATCATCTTCTTGGACTTCTTTAATCTTTACATGAATGGATGGTTTAGCACTCACTTGGGAAATATAGGGTTTCTCACATTCCCTTACAGCTTTAACATTCATTCTTTGATGATCCATGAATATTGGGTATCTTTTGACCCTCATCATAGATAAATTAATGTGATATTTCCCGTTTAAATCATTAACCACCTTGTTTCCCTTCCTAGGGTGGTAATTCATCGAAAATTTATAATATTTTATCAACTCCAATCGTATACTTTAGCACATGATTTTTTGTGTGGATATATATTTAAATATATTTGGATCAGTATATATACCACACTTTTCTTTGTAGATATAATGTCACTAAATCTTTAATGCAAAAATCACTGTTTCCAAATCTAAATCATGGTTTAGGTAATTTTTCTCATCATTATTTAATTGGAGTGAACCATAATAAAGTACCTTATCATTCGGTATGAGGATGAAACACAAACCCTTTTTTGAAACATCATTGAATATTAAAAACCCTTCCTCACTGTATGGTAATTTAAGTATAGGAGAAACAACCAACCTCTTCTTGAGTTCCTTAAAAATATTTTCACATTCCTATATCCAAACTGACTTTACTCTATTTAGTGTCAACTTAGTTATTGGATTTGATATCCATGATAAATTTCTAGAAAATCATTGGTAATATCCTATTAACCCAAGAAAAATATGGATATCAATTACAGTGGTTAGTCTGGGTTATTTCTTGATAAGTTTTTTCTTTGATGGATCTATTGATATACCCTTGATTATGATGACATGGCCTAAAAATGATAGTTTATACATCCATAATTCATAATTCTAAAATTTGGAAAATAGTTTCTATTTTCTATAGGTCTTTAACATAGTCTAAAAATGATATTCATGATCTTACATACTTTTTAATATATAAGAATATCATCTATAAAGACAACAAAAAATTGATCAAGGTAGTCTATAATGATTCTATTAATTATATCTAAGAATATGGAGAGGGAATTGGTAAGTCTAAATTACATCACTATAAAATCATAGTGTTCATACCTCATACAGAAAATTCTCTTGGAAATATCCTCTCTTTTAAACATTAACTAATGATAACAATATCAAAGGTCAATCTTTGATAAGTGTTGAACTCCTATGAGTTTATTGAATAGTTTTTCTAGATGGGTTAGAGGATATTTATTCTTAATTCTGATCTTGTTAAGCTCATGATAGTCAATGAAAATTCAAATTGAGCCATATTTCTTTTTAATAAAGAGGATCGGTACTCCCCTTAGTAAAGGGCTAGTCTGGATAAAACCCTTTTCCAGATTCTTCTTTATCTACTTATTTAATTCCTACAATTCAATGGTGTCTATTCTATATGGACTCTTTGATATTGTCACTAACACAAGTATAAGTTCAATTGAAAAATAAACCTCATGCTCTGGGGGAATACAAAGTATTTCATCTAAGAATACATTAGTATATTCTCATACAATAGGCATGTTATCAATGTTTACTTCCTCCAAAATTATTTAAGCCAAGATCCACCTGTTGTTGGGTACTAAAACCCACATTATAGAATTTACTTCTACAGGGAGTTCATAATCATCCTTGCATTGATACATGATAGTAGGATGATCTGGGTTATAAAATGTAACTTCCTTATCATAATATATTATTTGTGCTTTATGTAGGTAAATCCAATCCATAACCAAAATCACATCTAATTCAACCAAGGGTAGGATAATTATATCTTTAGGAAGTATCCCCTCATAAGCATCAATTGGAGAATATTTATATATCTTAGATGCGATCATGGATCCACCATTTTTTTCACAGATAATTTGATATCCATCAGTTGAGTTGGTGATTTAACCTTCTTATAAAACTTATGTGATATAAAATAATGTGATAAACTATAATAAAATAAGGTACTTACAGATCTAGAATAATTATTAAGTGTACCTCACATCACCTCATTATAATGATCTACCTCAGTGGTAATGATCATGAATTTCCTTCCTTGTTCCCTCGATTTGGGAGGCTATTGGGGCCTATTTTCTTCATTGGCCTAAGGGTTGGGGCATTGATTTGTTAGTTAGGACCTTATCTTACTCTACTATGATAAATAGACTCTTTAACTTACTTAGGTAGTTTTAGTCTTGATGTACTGCTTTACCACGATTAAAACACTTACCTAATGATTTAATGAAATCACTTGGGTTCTTCCTCCAGTAATTTTGGCAAGTAGGGGGTTGAAATTTCTTTCCCCCATATAACTTACCATCAGGACTCCCTTGGTATTTTGCCTTCCTTTATCCCTCTCTAGAGTACTGAGAAAACCATTATTTCATCTCCACCTTTTGTAACACATTGAATAATATCTTTATAAATTCCAAAGTCTCATATGTACAAAGCCTTTAGAAGTCTATTTTTTAATACACTAAAGAAATAATAGATTTTACTTTCTAAATCATAAATAAAACCGTAGGCATATATTAAAATCCACATGAAGTTTTCTTTTTTATGTCCCAATGGATTAATCTTACTTTTTTTAAACTCCAATAATTCCCTCTCTATCTTCATGTGAAGATTTTGAGGAAAATACTTTTTAAAGAACACTTTCTTAAATTCTTCCCATTCCTTTGAGTTAACATCTACTTTCTTTGATATATTCTTAATAAGAGTCCACCATTGGTTGTAATAAACCAATGTTTTATCAATGAAATTCCCTTCTTATAATTATTTCTTATAGTATAATCATATAAGATTACACATAGAACACAATAAAAACCTTATAAATGAATAATGAGGGAAACAAAAGGTATCTCAAGAAGTTAAGGAACGTATACCGATGAAATGGTAACTTGACCTTTGGAATAGTAATGTGACCCTTATGAATAGTAAACCGGCCAATTTAATAGTAAACTCACTAATGAAAGAATAAATTAAATTTACCCATCTTATAAGTGACAATATGATAAAAATATATCATAGTATAAGTAAGTAAATATTTTACAAATTATTAATTAAGTGATTATATTTTTTATAAGTCATGTATATTTAATTACAATTTTATGATTAATTTAATAATTTAAGAGAAAATTATTTTCATAAATTTTATCCATAAACAATTATTTTTTATTACCTGTAATTATAAGATAATTTTAAGAGACCTTAATTAATTTTTCAAAGTGTTAGAAAAGCAGTTTTAATTTTGAAATTTGTATTTTTCAAGTAAATTATGATTTTAATTAAAAACTAATTTTCTCATATTTAGAAAATTATAGTCATAAAATTTAGTTTATTTTTAAATTATACATGTCGAAAAATGGTTGGGGTTAATTTTTGGGATTTTTCTAAAATACTTAAATTTTTTGGGAATAGTAAAATATGGTAATTTTCGATAAATGCTAAATAAATGAATTTTTGCATCATGGTAGAATCATGGATGGTGTAAATTGCCATTTTTTAGAACTAAAATTTTCTATTTTTACTATTTTTTGTCACAAGAATCACTACTAAAAAAACGGGCAAGGGAAGCGCCACCTTATATCAACGCTAAGAAAAAACCACTGATAAAGAATATCAGTGCTAAAATTTTAGCACTGATACAGGGTGACCTTTATCAGCGCTAAACAAGCGCTAATAAAAAGACCCTTTATCAGCGCTAGAAAAATGATGATAAATAATCCTTGTATCAGCGCTAAAATGTTAGCACTGATACAGGATGGATTTATCAGCGCTTTTTTAGCGCTGATAAAGAGAACCATTATCAGTGCTAAAAAAAGCACTGATAAAGGATACCTTTATTAGTGCTAAAATTTTAGCACGGATAAAGGTGGTCTTTATCAGTTCTGATAAAACCTTAGTCCATTTTTTATAAATTCGGTCGCACAGTGTCCTCATTTTATCGCGACCTAAAGCTCTCGCGGTACTGGAACCCTGCTACTCCCCTCCGCCACCCGCTGAGTTCGTGTTGTCGAACCTCCGCCGCCCTCGATCTTCTCATTTCCAGACCTCCACCGCCTGCTGAGCTTCGCATTTCCGAACCTCCTCCGACATCAAGCTTCGTTTTCCAGACCTCTGCCGCCCGCAATTCCCTCGAGCTTCGCGTTGCCGAACCTCCTCCGCCCGCTGAGCTTCTCCTTGCCAGACCTCCCTTTAAGGCATGTTTTCCAAATAATTTTTTAATATTGTTCTCCTCTCCCATCACACATAACCATATGTTGATTTGGAATGATAGATTTAATGGATATTTGAGATTGTGATGGTTGTAGGCTACATGATTCATCCTTTTCTTCTTCATGTTTGTCTCTAGGGTAATCCCTCGTATCGAAGCTCGAGTTTGGTCTAACTTCTTCTAATGGTTATAGAACTATTATTCTATAAATCTTATCACACTATTAAAACATTGTTAATTGGAGTTTTTGGATGTGAGGCTTTCCCATCAATGTTGTTCTAGTGAATTTTGTGTTGAATTATTTCATCCCTAGGTTTCATTTCCTCTGGTGGTGGTGATTCTGCTTCATCGTAGATTCTTGAGTGTTCTTCCTACATATTGTGATGGGGTTCTTGGGGGTGATCATCCAATATATTTCTATTACTTCTAAGGTATCACCTTTTTTCTAATGACTATAGTGGGTTTTTAGGTGATTTGTTATTTGTTTATTCTAGATCCTAGAAACCATTCAATTTGATGGTGGTATGGCTGGATATGTTATATAAATTCTTCCAACAATCACCTTTATGAGAAGGTGTGGTTTGAATTATAGAATATATATGCCTTGATTTAATTATATTATTAGGTTATGTTGGGTTGGAAATGGGTGATGAGGTTCCTAAGGTGATGAATTCTAGTTTGTTATCTTGTTAGTGAAGTTGTTGATGATGATGTTGATCAGGCACATCACGGTGCAGGTATCAAGGCACGAGTATCATCATGATTTGAGGCGTGATTCAATAGTATATTTTTTTAAAATTTGAATTTAGTGGTGTTTTATGGGTTTTTTTTTATAATTTCACATACTATTTGAACATATATGGCTATGACAGATTTATTTTTTCTTTTATCATTACTCCATTATTCTAGGATTTTCTATTAATATAGTTTTTTTACTATAAATAAAAATGTGGAATCTTTGGGGAATGTTTGACATCGGTTGATTTTATTTAAATGGTATGGTTTATTCATGTAAAATATCTCTTGAGAAACCTATTATTGGTGGAAAGATTGATATGCTCATCATCAATGGTGATCAATGAGTTTACACTATCAGAGTGAAGTTTATGAAAAATTCAAGGTCATTCACACTTGGATTCTAGTTTCACTAGATTCCTACTACGTATCATCGATTCCTTTAGATCCAACACCATGTCACCATAAAGTAAGGAATGAAGGATAACCTTTTTCTTTAAGGACAACACCACCCATTTCTGATGCATTTCTAGGTCATCCAATGCTTGAACTCTATTTTCTTCGTGGGGTTCCCCCCTTCTTTCCTGCATGCTATCTAAGTGACTTTGTCTGGCAGTGCACTTGTATGGCATGATGCCCAGACCACCCAGCTTTCTAGCCTTTCCACCCCTACCTCCATCTATGTCCTTCTCCCATGCTGAGGTTACAGACTGCTTCTCTGTAGTGTCCAGGCCCCTTCCTAGCAGTGTTTATTCTGTCTCCCTTGGATCTGAGCCTGTCATCCAGCTCAAAATACTTATTGATCCAGAGAGAACTCCCTCACCATCTCCCAAGTTTCATTACCCATCCTTCCCCTGCCCCTTTGGATCCTCATCTCCCACTCATATGAATCTTACCAACCAGAAGGGATTATGAACATGTTCAAAATCAAGGGACCTCAATGAGAGATCATTCCCCCATTTTGATAAGGCTACTAACTCTAGATCCAATTCCAGAGCCCTGTCCTACCCATCATTATTATCTTCATATGTAATGCTCATGGTCTTAGTGCCTATTTTAAATTGGACTTCCTAAATATAGAAATCAAAAATCATAATTTCATTGTTGTTTTTGTCAAATAACACAAAAAACCTTATAATAATCATAGAATTCTCCTAGAAGATTAAGTTGCATGGATTTCTACACTCTGACCCCTACAACATACACAAATGGGTATTTTGGAACAATAAATATGTTGTTAAGTCTATTCAAGATTGCAATCAATTCATCACTACCAAGGTGTCCAACGGTGACACCTCCTTCCTTATGACTTTAGTTTTTGGAAGTTATGACCCTCTTCAAAGGGAATCTCTATGGAGTGAACAAAATACCTTCGATCCCGACAACCATCCATTGTTTTTTGGGAGTGACTTTAATGTCATTTCCAACCCAAAGGAAAGGAAAGGTAGAAGCCCATTACAGAAGAAGGTCATCATGGAGTTTATTTAGTTCATGGCTGGGAAGGGCCTCACTGATCTCAGCTTCTCATGTGACAGTTTCACCTGGTGAAACAACAAAAAGGGCCATCACCGCTTGTGGAGTCTATTGGATAGGTGTCTAGATAACATGAAAGCCACTAAACTATTCTAAAATACCATGTTTTCTAATCTTGCTTGAGGTATTTTGATTCACTCCCCCATCTTGGTTTCCATTTCTTCTTGGCATGATCATCAGGAACGGTTTCACTTCCACTGTAACAGCCCGAGATTTTAAGAAAAATATTCTTTTTAATTTTATTAATGTCTTGTGTTGTACGCTACACCAAAAGGATCTTGCACAACACACCAATTTTAGCATTCAAGCTCGGCCAACCCCTACCAAAATCTCTTCTCCACTTCCCTAGTATCATCCTAGAGGTCCTGGTCTTCTTAAAAGACCAATTTTAGTTCCCTAAAAGGAGGTCTCAAAGAAGCACTTCAAAGAAGAGGTAATATCCATTACCGATCCTTTCCAATTTCTTTCTTCTTCAACTTCTTCTTATTTAGTTGTTTCATTATGAATTAATAACATCAGTATCACTCATATACTGATATGTTATTATAAGTATGAAACAACCCTATTTAACCATCTATCCATCCTACGAAAAATGAAATCACCGCGCGTGCGTACGTACGGAATACCGTCTCCACGCCATGGTGTAATCTATTTTCCACCACCACCTTAATAGGATGGTTATAATGGTGTAATGATTAACTATATATGATTATTATAAATTTATATTGATACTGAAATAGTATACATACACTTTAACACAATTTGACGACCATGGGAATGATATCATCGCTCGTGCGTACGTACGGACTACCGTCTCCACGACGCGATGAGATTCATTCTCCACATTAACCATTCATGAATGATTATAAAGTATATATAATAAGTACTAATGAAATATATGACATAATAATTATACTGGATTTATGTATATTTATATGTATGTCATCTACTTAATTCCATTCAATTCAATAAGGAAACGAAAACAGCGTTCATGCGTACGTACGGACTACCGTCTCCATGAATGGTGTATTTCATTCCATTTAACAATATATTATATATATGTATATTCTGAATATATATTATATATAAATCATGTTTTACATTCTGGATATAATTAATCATGATCCAAGTAATCATATTAATAATTACAAGTTAAAAAGACGAACGACAAATGAGACGATTTTACCCAAAATGCTACTTTAACATGGATTTACAAAAGAACGTTTAATATAAAGTAATAAGTTGACCATATATGATATAATGACAATGAATATGATTCTAGAATAAGTCAATAACATGATTTAAATCATTATACAGTAGGTTTGGACACGTACAAAGCAAGTCGGACCTAAGGTAAGGGATAAATTTTCAATCTCATTTTTTATCCGAGATTGCTTATACGTAAGTATTTACGGGGGTTATGTTTATCATCCATGACCATGTTTTCTAAAAATGTTTTTATAAAATGTTTACCATTCTTCCATGAATGTTTAAAGTCATTTTTACCCTTTATTTACTTTTTACCACATTGTATGAATGGAATCTTTCCTTTGGTTACCATATAAGGTACTTTTTGACTTTTCCGACAAAAGTACGAGGAGAATATTATTTTTAACTTATACGGCGCAAATGGATTTTTATGGTTTCATAACACCTCATTTTCAAGAAGCTTCCTCTACAAGATTGCATGATTATTTTCAACAAAACTCTTATCTTTTAAAATTGCATGGAATTTTGTGAAAAGAAAATGATTTTAAAGAAGAAAGGATATTTTCCTCAAGAATTCATTTCAAGTGTTTTTCTCAAAACTATTTTCCATCTAAGATGACATTATTTGATATGTATGTTTCAAGTAAAATGTCTCTATGATTTAAATGGTTTCAATTTTCTTATGATAAAATGATATCAATTGTTTATGGATTATGATGTCATGATGTTTAAGAATCCCATTTTATTACATGGGTTATGCAATGATGTATGATTTATGATTTTGTGGCACACATAACAATGGTATCATTATGAGATGGGTGGGACCTATATCTCCCTCCAATGCATTGGGTAAAGATTTTATATCTCATGAGATAGACATGGCTAGAATGGTAGGTTATACCAGTTCAGTGAAACAAGACTGAAACGAGGGTGACTCGGTTCAGAAAGGGACTTTGTCCACTAAGATAGTCTTGGCAATGAGTCTTGACTAACAAGAAATGATTATCTATGATTATGTGTGTATGCCACAAATTTTCATGTTTTAAGTTATGATTATTGGTATTACATTTCACTTCTATGATTTATCCCATGTTATGATATTATGAGCTCTTTTGCAGGTTAAGATTTCCAAAAGCTATGTTCTTATGTATATTATGTGATTGATATTTCTTTTGTTTACCCTTACTGAGCATTTGAGCTCACCCTTTTATGTTTTATTTTCCCCAGGATATAAAGAAAGGTTTTAGGTATTAAAAAAGGATGATCTTTATGGGAGATATTGAAGATCTTTCACCACGATTAGAAGATTATATTCCGAGTTTCCAAAGACAATAAACTATTATGGTCCTTGTGTGTGTGTTTTGTTATGTACTAAGTATTCCGCAAAAGTAATGTAACATCTATGTACGTGAAGCTTAGGGTCTCTACATCCACCAGCAGTGGTTTAACATCCTAGGGTACCAGGACATGGTTTATGAAATATGGAATGAACCCTTGTAGGAGTATCGGTCCACCTTTAACCTCATTGACCTGACCTAGAACCCTGATAGGTGCATGTTCTTCCCTTCCTCCTTAGGAACCTTCACCACCTGGGACTACTGTCGCATATGGGCTCCTTCAGAGTATTTTGATAGATGGAATGAAACCTTTGGTTTATTGGATTATTAACACCAGTTTGAGATTTATGTGTGACTATATACTTATTATATTTTCTTATTATTTCTTACACACCACCACTTGAGTCGAGTAACCTGATTGAAATACATATTGGGACTTTGGTTCTGATGTGGATACGGTTTTTTATGTGTTTGCGACATGTGTATGTGTGGATATATGGGTATTTAGGCATGATGATATTGAATGTAGGGTAGAGACCTAGGAGTGGTAGATATATCATTCTTGATTATTCTTGTGTTTGTTCTGGGGTGATTTGAGGAAACTATAATGAATCTAAAGTAATTATATTTAATGAAGATGAATAAATACTAATGGTTAGGCTCTATTAATCTCTATTTTTATAAGGAAGTGGTTATCTCATACTGTATTTGGAAGTCTTTTTTTGTGTACTTGAATCATAAATGATAATATTTTAGATTCAAATAGGATGAAGATGAATAAATATTGGATGGATGTTAATCATTTGACAATAGAGTACAAGAACGGAGTGAAAGAGTTCATCAAGTTTGCAAAGGATCACGCAAAGGATCCTTCTCAAATCCTTTGTCCATGTTTACGTTGTTGTTATTAGATAATACTTACTCCATAATATTTGGAAGAACATTTGATATGTCACAAAATAGATCGGAGTTATAAATGTTGGAATAAACACAGAGAAAATGTGAATGTAGCTACTAGCTAGGATAAAAATACATTTTATGGATCATCAGATATGAATACAAATATGGATAATGAAGAAGACCGTACGGAGGATGTGATTACAGATGTCAATTATGATGAAGATTGTATTGAGTAAATGAAAAAGAAAATTCAAGATGAACTCCGTGATTGCCCAAAATTGTTTGAGAAGTTAAAGAGTTGTAAAAAGATGCCATTGTATGCTGGTTACACTAAGTATACAACATTGTCAGTTGTACTGAAATTGTATAAATTGAAAGCAAGCAATGGATGGAGTGATGTCAGTTTTACGGAACTACTTTCTCTCTTGAATGACATGTTCCCGGAAGATAATGATCTCCCAAGCCGGACATATGAAGCTAAAAAAATGCTACGCTCGATGGGTATGATTTCTGAAATAATACATGCCTTCCAAAAGACTTTATATTGTTTCACAAGGAGAACAAATCACTTACAGAATGCCCAAAGTGTGGTGCTTCTCAATACAAGAAAGATAAATCCAATACTACAAAAGTTGTATGGTACTTTCTAATCATTCCAAGGTTTATGCGTCTATATGGAAGTGAAGAAACTGCAAGATAATTGTCATGGAATGCAGATAAAAGAAATAAAAATGGGAAATTACGTCATCCGGCAAACTCTCCTCAATGGAAGAAAATTGATCATGAGTATCCTGAATTTGGAAAAGAGCTGAGAAACCTACGTCTTGCGTTATCTACAGATGGAGTGAATACTTTTGGTTTTCAAACCAGCACTCATAGTACATGGCCTGTTATGTTGGTAAATTATAACTTGCTACCCTGGTTATGCATGAAGCAGAAATTCATCATGTTATCTATGCTTATATTAGGACCAAAACAACCAGGTAATGATATTGATGTTTATCTGGCTCCTTTGATCGAGTATTTGAAGTTATTGTGGGATTCAAGTGTTATGATGTATGATGCTTATAAAAGTGAATACTTCACGTTGAGAGCAATGTTGTATGGGACAATAAATGATTTCCCTACTTATGAAAATTTTTCAGGCTATAGCATTAAAGGAACTCAAGGGTGTCCCGTGTATTAAGAAGATACAGAATCAATTAGGTTGAAACATTCATTGAAATCTGTGTTTCTAGGACATCATAGATTTCTAGCTCATCGGCATAATTACCAATCTTGGATGACATCATTCAATGGAAGTTCAGAACAAGGCGCAGCACCATCTCCACTAACAAGTGATCAGTTTTTTGAGAAAGTAAAATATCTGAACACTATTTTTGGTAAACCATTTTCAAAAAACCTTACAAAAATCGGTTGGAAAAAGGGATCCGTTTTTTTGAATTAACATACTAGAATTTTTTGTACGTCAGACATTTTCTTGATGTGATGCATGTGGAAAAAAATGTATGTGATAGTGTTATTGGAACATTGCTAAATTCCCCTGACAAAACAAATAATAGAATTAAGGTAAGGTTGGACACGGTTGACATGGGAATACGAGAAGAGTTGGCTCTTGTGAAGGGTGAAAATCAAATGTTTCTTCCTCCAGCTGCTTATACTCTTTATAGGGAGGAGAGATATCAGTTTTGCAACTTCTTCAATGATGTAAAGGTTCCAGAGGGTTATTCATCAAATATCAAAAACATTGTGTCAATGAATGATTTGAAGTTAAAAGGTTTGAAATCACATGATTTCCTTGTTTTGATGCAAGATCTAATTCCTATAGCTTTACGTTGAATTTTTCCCAAGAATGTTCGTCATATGTTAACCAAACTTTGTTTCTTTTTCAAAGATATATGTAGCAAAGTTTTAGACCCGTAAAAATTTCCAGCTATGGAAAAAGAAATTGTCATCATATTATGTGAATTAGAAATGTTCTTCCTGCCAACATTCTTTGATATGATGGTTCATTTGATGATTCACTTGGTGAGAGAGAATCGACTTTTTGGTCCTGTGCAATATAGATGGATGTATCCTATTGAACGGTATATGAAGATTTTGGAAGGGTATGCCAAAAATCGAAGTTGGACATAGGGTTGTATAGTGGAGCGATATATTGTTGAGGAATCCATTGAATTTTGTACCGAATTCCTATCTGATGTGGAAAGCATTGGTCTCCTGAAATCTCGCCACACTGGACGCATTGAGGGTGAGGGAATTTCTGGAAGAGAAGTTGTGACAATCAGTATTACAGATCGGGAGTAGGCCCATCTTTATGTTTTTCAGAACAGTTGGGAGGTTTCTCCAAATATTGAAACTCACAAAGAAATTCTTAGGCAGTTGAATCCATCAAGGGCTGAAAAATTGTTATCAAATACACATAATCACCAGTTTATAGGATGGTTTTAGGACCATATTTTTAAGCAGTTGGATGAAAATCCAAATTCAATTTTAGAACGACTTTGATGGCTAGCCACTGGACCAAGTGTGTATGTATTATCTTATAGTGGTTATGTAATTAATGGTTATAAATTCTATACAGATGAACATGATGAAGATAGTACCATGCAAAATAGTGGAGTTACACTAGTGGATAAAGTGATTCATGTTTCTGGTAGTAAGGAAAGAAATCCAATTTATGAAAATATGTCATACTTTGGCATTATCAAACTAATATGGGAGTTGGATTATACAACATTCCAATTGCCGATCTTTCAATGCAAATGGGTTGATAAAAAAAGTGGTGTTAAAATAGATGAATGGGGATTTGTGAAAGTTGATTTTAGTAAAGAAGGGTACAAAGACAAATAGTTTATAATGGCATCACAAGCGGTGAAAGTTTTTTATGTTCCAGATCCCGCAAACTGAAATTGGTCAATTGTTCTATTATCATCCAAAACTACAGATTATTCTGATGAAAATTCAGTTCAGGACAATCCTTTCAGTGGTACGTCGCAATCATTTCAGAGCGATCCCAATGTAGATGATGTTTTGTATGTTAGAGGAGACCACAATGAAGGGATTTGGATAATCGATAGAGGTGTCAAATCCCTTCAACCTTTGAAAAAAATAAAGAGAGTTCAATAAAGAGGTTATATTTTGTTTGTAATATAGATCTTGTTATATTATGTTATTATATTATCATTATTGAATTTAAGTAATCTAAATTAATTTTTCATCCACTTTTTTAGATAATGACTTATGCACATTTCGGTGCTCCTAACCTTGAGGCTGAACAAGTCTCTCAAGCTGCTGCTGTTGCGGCTGCTGCTGCTCCTGCTGCTCATGCTACTGCTCCTATTGCTCCTGCTGCTGCTCCTGTTGCTCCTGCTGCTCCTCCTTTTGTGGCTCCTGTTGCTCCTACTGCGGCTGTTACTGCTCCTGCTATTGTGGTTCCTACTGCTCCTAGTGTTGAGGTCCAACAACCATCAGCACATGTCATTGATACCATTTCAGATGAATATATAGATGATGTTGATATCGATGAAATGGACGGGAATGAAGGACCGACGTCGCAGAAAACACAGGTGCATCGTAGTTTGAAGATGTTAGCCAAAGTTCTTAAGGTGAAAAGCAAAGGCATCAAATTTGAAGTTGGATGGAATGCACGAGGCCAACATGTGAATCCCAACAAGGCTATGTTTAGCAGCTAAATTGGAGTTTTCACTCGGCAACGCGTGCTGATTGACATGGACTCATGGAACCATGTTGTGTCTGGGATGAAGGCTATGATCTGGGAAGAAATTACGGTAACATTATGAATTTATTTCTTTAATTTACTAGAAAATAAAATAATGAAACAATGTCTTACTCTTCTCAATATCTTGCAGAGTACATTTATAGTAGACGATTCACACAAGGATTATGTACTAAGGATTGTAGGAAGGATTCATCCAGGTTTTTGCACTATTTTAACAAGATGTCACCTGAAAGATTCTGATGGTAAAATAAACCTGCACCCACCCATTGTCTACGCTCACTTAATATCCCAAGAAGCATGGGATACATTTATTATCTGCTATGGGGATGAGAAGTTTCAGGTACATTGTGGGTGATAATACATTGTTTGAGGATACCTGTATTCATCACTTTGATTTTCAATATTTCATTTATAAAATAGAAACTCTGTACTGAAAATAAGGAATGTTCATCAAAACCAGCATACCCATATCCTAAAGTAAGGATGGGGTACGCTTCATTAGAAAAGAAAATGGTTTGTATTTTAAATTTACAGTAATATTGTTAGGTTCCAATAAACAACATCATAATTATCTTTCTATGTTTATATGTAGATTGATGAGTCTAAAACCAAATACACTTCCATCCCACGTCATGTGCTATAGAAGGAGTCACGTGTGAATAAGGAAGGGAAGTTAGTAGATAAGAACACACCAAAAGTGTGGGAAATATGTGTAATTATGACATGACGATAAAAATATTTGTTTTAAATTGTTATTACATAAAAATAATTAGTTATTTTCCAATATCCAATAGTTATAGGAATCATCTACTTCTATAGTGGATACAAACCTATTATCGACATCTTTGAAGAAGCCATAAAAATACGGTCATGTTAGAGGTGCGGGGTTTGGGGTGACACCCCGAGTATATTTTGAGAAGAAGAAGAAAACGGATGATACAGATGAAAAATTGGAACAAATGAGTGAAAAATAGCAACCCATGAAGAACGATTGTAATGGCATGGAGATTTTCTAGAAACTTTTATGGGTGAGAATCAAAGGGAAGACACAAGTCAAGAACAACCAGCGCGTGAACATCCCGCCCCACCCCCCACTATCTTTGAGGTGAGCCATTACCCTAAACAAACTGTCTTAGCCGTGGTAATCAATATTCTAATAATTGTTCCCATGAAATGTGAATCATAAAAACACTGATAATTTTTCTGTACTAATCTTCTATAGGGTGATAATGATTGTGATTTATATCTTTCAACACCCACCTATCACCTTGTAGCGAGGGCTACAGTGTTCAATATCCCAGATTCCATGCTGCAAAATAGACCACTTCTGAAAGATCATCTGAAAGTGACGATTACTATAGCTCATAATCCAAATGCAGAGCTACCTATTCCACTTGTTGACAATGATATTCATACGGTTGAAAAGGATATTGGGACATTCATTGCATGGCCGTCACAACTTGTAAGAGTACATGCAGACAAAGAGGTATTTATTTCCTTTTTTTCAAGATAAACCTTTAACAATTAATGAAAAAATCATCTGAACCAATGATTGTTGTTATAGACAGATAAAGGGAAGGGGGTGACAAATGTCGGCTCAAAAACATCTAAAGGATCGACCAACCGATCCCAAGGAGCTACTGAAAGCACAATAACACCACATGTTCTCTATCCACATTTACTAGCATTGAAGACTCATGTGGATACGAAGCTAAAATATGGTAATAGTAATATAGTGGGTTTCAAAGAGAATATATAGGGAGAGGAAAGTCAAGATTTTGTTGCTACTGAAAATGTAAATGAGATCCTTGAAAACGGTTGGCTAGGCATCATAGTTGTAAATGTATATATGCGGTATGTTTCGATGAATTGATTTTCTAAAAGATGATCTAATGTGAAAATTATGACTAAATGAATTTTATATAGTTCATAGTTCCATTTATGAAAAAAAGTTGAAGGAATTTTCCCATGAGCCAAGATTTGGACTCGTTAGTCCTCATACCACATCAACACACCTAAAAAAATTAAAGACATCAAAAAGGGATGTAATAGTGAATGGCTTGTTGAAAATATTTGAAAGCAAGATTATAGATGAAAGACTCTTCTTAATACCAACCATGCAGGGGTAAAACTCTATGATTAAAGCATATAAATTATATTTTCACTTATTTTATTACTTATTCCTTTTTGTGTTTTTAGGAAACATTGGTTGCTAATTTCGGTGAACTTGGATACTCCAAAGATTTATTTTCTGGATTTAAAGTAAGGATATCCATCAAACTGACCACACATGATGGAGTTTGTGAATCTTTAAGACACTATATCTTACATTTTAGGTCTAAACATCAAGTAATATAATTTATATTATCTTTTACTAAGGATTTCTTTATGATAGGGTGGTGTATCATTATTGTCTAAAAAAGGAATGAGGATAGGGGCTAAGCATAAGGAGGTGAGAAAGTACTACATCTAGACGAATATCAGGGTATATATAATAAAATTTCACTATCCAAACACATCTCAACACAAGTTACTTATTATCATAATGATAAATTTTTTTACAGTGTCCAAAACAAACAAACGATAATTATTATGGTTATTATGTTTGTAAATTTATGAAAGAGATAGTTTTTCATCAACAAACTAGCATCCCTAAAAAGGTATTTTCAAAAACAACTACTAGATCGTTTAATTTATTTATTAATTATTTATTTTTATAATTTGCAGTACTCCTCTTACTGCAGAAAAGCATCACACTCACAAGATGATATATATGTGTTCATAAACAAGTGGGCTACATACCAAATGGAAGATTGTACACAAATACATTGAAGATCTGACTCGGGGACCTGTACAATTGGTGGTCATTTTTGAGAGGGGTTAAGGGGATCAAAAGATGAAACATTGGTGTATGTCAATGTTTTTAGGAAAATTGTAATTGTTATTAAATAAAACCTCATATATCCAATGATTAATTTTCTCATTTTCACGAATGTTATGCACCAGCAACATGCAAGAATGCTGAACCACTCAAAGGGTCTCTATTTTGTTTAAAATAGACACAATTTTAAGTGAAAACAACAACTGGCCTATGAAAATATGACCAAAAATCAATCGGATTGTCTTGATCTTTTATAAGAATGATCTATGGGTCCTTTTTAGCATTTAAGAGTCAACCCTACCTTAATCCGAGGCAAGGTGTGGCCATTTCCACTCAAAGGGTCTCTCTTTTTTAAAAAATGAACACAATTTTAAGTGAAAAAAACAAATGGCCTATGGAAATCCGACCAAAAACATTTATATGGTGTTGATAATTCAGGATAATGATTCACGGGTCCTTTGTAATGTGTAAGAGTCATCCCCGCCTCAATATGAGGCACGGTGTGGCTGGTAGCACTCAAAGGTTCTCCCTTTGGTTTAAAATGGACACAATTTTAAGTGAAAACAACAACTAACCTACAGAAATCTGACCAAACGCTTTCGGATTGTGTTGATCTTTTATAAGAACGATCCATGGGTCCATGGTGATGGGTAAGAGTCATCCCCGCCTCAATCTGAGGCAAATTTTGGCCAGTAGCACTCAAAGAGTCTCTCTTTGGTTTAAAATGGACACAATTTTAAGTGAAAACAACAACTGACCTACGGAAATATGACTAAACCCATTTGGATTGTTTTGATCCTTTAGGATAATGATCCACGGATCCTTTTTGGCATTTACAAGTCATCCCCTCCACAATCTGAGGCATGGTGTGGCTAGTATCACTCAAAGGGTCTCTATTTTGTTTAAAATGTACACAATTTTAAGTGAAAACAACAACTCACCTACGGAAATCCAACCAAACGCATTTGGATTATGTTGATCCTTTAGTAGAAAGATCCACTGGTACTTTTTGACGTATACGATCCAACCCTTCCTCAATACAAGGCACGATGTGACTGCTATCACTCAAAGGGTCTCTCTTTTGTTTAAAATGGACACAATTTTAAGTGAAAACAACAAATGACCTACGGAAATCTGACCAAACGCATTCAGATTGTATTAATAATTTATAAGAATGATCCATGGGTACTTTTTGACGTGTACTAGTCAACCCCACCTCAATCCAATTCATAGTGTGGCCGGTTCCACTCAAAGGGTATCTATTTTGTTTAAAATGTACACAATTTTAAGTGAAAACAACAACTGACCTACGGAAATCTGACCAAACACATTCGTATTGTATTGATCCTTTAGGATAATGATAAAAGGGTCCTTTTGACATGTAAGAGTAATCACCACTTCAATCTGAGGCACGGTGTGATCGATAGCACTCAAAGAGTCTCTCTTTGGTTTAAAATGGACACAATTTTAAGTGAAAACAACAACTGACCTATGGAAATCCAACCAAATGCATTCGGATTGTCTTGATATTTTATAAGAACTATCCATGGGTCGTTTTGGACCTGTATCAGTCAACCCCGCCTCAATCCGAGTCACTTTGTGTCCGTTATCACTCAAAGGGTCTCTATTTTGTTTAAAATGGACACGATTTTAAGTGAAAACAACAACTGGCCTACAGAAATCCAACCAAACCCATTCATATTGTGTTGATCCATTAGGATAATGATACATGGGTCCTTTTTTATTTTTAAGAGTTATAACCTCCTCAATCCAGGCACGGTGTGGCCGGTACCACTCAAAGATTCTCTATTTGGTTTAAAATGGACACAATTTTAAGTGAAAACAACAACGGACCTACGGAACTCCGACCAAATGCATTTGGATTGTGTTTATACTTTATGAGAACAATCCAAGGGTCCTTTTTGATGTGTACGAGTAAACCTTGCCTCAATTAGAGGCACGGTGTGCCCGCTATCACTCAATGGGTCTCTCTTTTGTTTAAAATGGACACAATTTTAATTGAAAACAACAACTGGCATATGAAAATCTGACCAAATTCATTTGGATTCTCTTGATATTTTATAATAACAATACAAGGGTCCTTGGTGATGTGTATGAGTCAACCCCACCTCAATCCGAGGCACGGTGTGGCTAGTACCACTCAAAGGGTCTCTATTTTGTTTAAAATGTACACAATTTTAAGTGAAAACAAAAACTAACGCACAAAAATTTGACCATACGCATTAAGATTGTGTTATTATTTAGTAGAATGATATACATTTCATTTGTGACATTTAAGAGTCAACACCGTCTCAATATGAGGCACAGTGTGACCGCTATCACTCAAAGGGTCTCTCTTTTGTTTAAAATGGACTCAATTTTAATCGAAAACAAAAACTGGCGTATAGAAATTTGACCAAACGCATTCAGATTGGGTTGATCCTTTAGGAGAACGATTCACCGGTCCTTTGTGACATTTATGAGTCAAATACGCCTCAATATGAGTCATGTTGTGACCACTATCACTCAAAGGGTCTCTCTTTTGTTTAAAATGGACATAATTTTAATTGAAAACAAAAACTAACATACGAAAATTTGACCAAATGCATTCATATTGTGTATATCCTTTAGTAGAATGATCCACGGGTCCTTTGTGACATGTACGAGTCAACCCTGTCACAATATGAGGCACGGTGTGACCGCTATCACTCAAAGGGTCTCTCTTTTGTTTAAAATGGACACAATTTTAATTGAAAACAACAACTGACGTACGGAAATTTGACCAAATTCATTTGGATTGTATTGATCCTTTAGGATAACAATCCACGGGTCCTTTTTGATGTTTACGAGTCAACCCCGCCTCAATTTGAGGCATGGTGTGACCTCTATCACTCAAAGGATCTCTCTTTTGTTTAAAATGGACATAATTTTAATTGAAAACAACAACTGGCCTATGAAAATCCAACCAAAAGCATTCTAATTGCCTTTATATTTTATAAGAATGATCCAAGGGTACTTTGTGACATGTACGAGTCAACCCCGCCTCAATCTGAGGCACAGTGTGACCGGTTTCACTCAAAGGGTCTCTCTTTTGTTTAAAATGGACACAATTTTAATTAAAAACTACAAATGACCTATGAAAATCTGAACAAACACATTCTGATTGACTTCATCTTTTATAAGAATGATCCAAGGATCATTGGTGATGTGTAAGAGTCAACCCCGCCTCAATCCGAGGCACGGTGTGGCCGGTACCACTCAAAGGGTCTCTCTTTTGTTTAAAATTGATACAATTTTAATTGAAAACAACAACTGACCTACGAAAATCTAACCAAACCCATTCGAATTGCCTTGATATTTTATAATAACGATACAAGGGTTCTTGGTGATGTGTAAGAATTATCTCCGCCTCAATCTGAGGCATGGTGTGGCCAGTATCACTCAAAGGGTCTTTATTTTGTTTAAAATGGACACAATTTTAAGTGAAAACAACAACTGAACTGCATAAATCTGATCAAACGCATTCATATTGTGTTTATTTTTTAGGAGAACAATAAATGGGTCCTTTGTGATGTGTAAGAGTCAACCCCGCCTCAATCCGAGGCACGGTGTGCCCGCTATCACTCAAAGGGTCTCTCTTTTGTTTAAAATGGACACAATTTTAATTGAAAACAACAACTGACCTATGAAAATCCAACCAAACGCATTCGGATTTCCTTGGTCTTTTATAATAAAGATCCAAGGGTCCTTGGTGACGTTCACAAGTCAATACTGCCTCAATATGAGGCACGGTGTGGCCGGTACCACTCAAAGGGTCTCTATTTTGTTTAAAATGTACACAATTTTAAGTGAAAACAACTACTGACATAAAACATATTTGACCAAATGCATTAATATTGTATTTATCCTTTATCAGAATGATCCATGGGTCCTTTGTGATGTGTACGAGTCAACCCCGCCTAAATCTGAGGCACAGTGTGACCGCTATCACTCAAAGGGTCACTATTTTGTTTAAAATGGACACAATTTTAAGTGAAAACAACAACTGACCTATGAAAATCTGACCAAACGCATTCGGATTGTGTTGATACTTTAGGAGAACAATCCAATAGTCATTTTTGACATGTACGAGTCAACCCTGTCTCAATACAAAGCATGGTGTGCTTGCTATCACTCAAAGGGTCTCTCTTTTGTTTAAAATGGACACAATTTTAATTGAAAACAACAACTGACCTATGAAAATTCAACCAAACGCATTCAAATTGCCTTAATATTTTATAAGAACGATCCAAGGGTCCTTGGTGACATGTACGAGTCAACCCCACCTCAATCCGAGTCACGGTGTAGCCGGTACCACTCAAAGGGTCTATCTTTTGTTTAAAATGGACACAATTTTAATTGAAAACAGTAACTAACCTATGAAAATCCAACCAAACACATTCATATTGCCTTCATATTTTATAATAAAGATACAAGAGTCATGGGTGACGTTTACGATTCATCCTCACCTCAATCTGAGGCACGGTGTGTCCGGTATCACTCAAAGGGTCTCTATTTTGTTTAAAATGGATACAATTTTAAGTGAAAACAACAACTGGCCTACGGAAATCTGACCAAACACATTCGGATTGTGTTGATCCTTTAGTAGAATGATCCAAGGGTCCTTTGTGATGTGTACGTGTCAACCCCGCCTCAATCAGAGGCATGGTGTGCCCGCTATCACTCAAAGGGTCTCTCTTTTGTTTAAAATGGACACAATTTTAATTGAAAACAACAACTGACCTATGAAAATCAAACCAAACGGATTAAGATTGTCTTGATCTTTTATAAGAACGATCTAAGGGTCCTTGGTGATGTGTAAGAGTCAACCCTGCCTCAATCCAAGGCACGGTGTGTCCGGTACTACTCAAAGGGTCTCTATTTTGTTTAAAATGTACACAATTTTAAGTGAAAACAACAACTGACGTATGAAAATTCAACCAAACACATTCGGATTGTGTTTATCCTTTAGGATAATGATCCAAGGGACCTTTTTAACATGTAAAAGTCAACCTTGCCTCAATATGAGGCACGGTGTGACCACTATCACTCAAAGGGTCTCTCTTTTGTTTAAAATGGACACAATTTTAATTGAAAACAACAACTGACCTTTGAAAATCCAACCAAATGCATTAGGATTGCCTTTATCGTTTATAAGAATGATACAAGGGTCCTTTTTGATGAGTAAGAGTCAACCCAACCTCAATCTGAGGAACAGGGTGACCGCTATCACTCAAATGGTCTCGCTTTTGTTTAAAATGGACACAATTTTAATTGAAAACAACAACTGACCTTTGAAAATCTGACCAAATGCATTCATATTGACTTGATATTTTATAAGAACAATACAAGGGTCCTTGGTGATGTGTATGAGTCAACCTTGCCTCAATAAGAGGCACGGTGTGGCCGGTACCACTCAAAGGGTCTCTCTTTTGTTTAAAATGGACACAGTTTTAATTGAAAACAACTACTGACCTATGAAAATCTGAACAAACGCATTAGGATTCACTTGATATTTTAAAATAACGATACAATGGTCCTTGGTGACGTGTATTAGTAATCCCCGCCTCAATCTGAGGCACGGTGTGGCCGGTATCACTCAAAGGGTCTCTATTTTGTTTAAAATGGACATAATTTTAAGTGAAAACAATAACTGACCTACATAAATCCAACCAAACGCATTTGGATTATATTGATATTTTAGGAGAACGATTCACGAGACCTTTGTGATGTGTAAAAGTCAACCCCGCCTCAATCCGAGGCACGGTGTGCTTGCTATCACTCAATGGGTCTCTCTTTTTTTTTAAAATAGACACAATTTTAATTGAAAACAACAACTGACCTATTAAAATCTTACCAAACACATTATTATTTCCTTTATCTTTTATAATAACAATACAAGGGTCCCTGGTGATGTGTACGAGTCAACCCCGCCTCAATCCGAGGCACGGTGTGGCTGGTACCACTCAAAGGGTCACTATTTTGTTTAAAATGTACACAATTGTAAGTGAAAACAACAACTGGCCTACAGAAATCTGACCAAAAACATTCGGATTGTATTGATCCTTTAGGAGACAATCCATGGGTCCTTTTTGATGTGTACGGGTCATCCCCTCTTTGGTTAAAAATTGACACAATTTTAAGTGAAAACAACAATTAACCTACAGAAATCAGACGAAACGCATTAGGATTGTCTTGATATTTTATAAGAACGATCCATGGGTCCTTTGTGATGTGTAAGAGTAAACCTCTCCTCAATCTGAGGCACAGTGTGGCCAGTACCACTCAAAGGGTCTCTCTTTTGTTTAAAATGGACACAATTTTAAGTGAAAACAACAACTGACCTACTGAAATCAAACCAAACACATTTGGATTGTGTTAAACCTTTAGGATAATGATCCACGCATCCTTTGTGACATGTAAGAGTCATCCCCACCACAATCTGAGTCAGGGTGTGGCTGGTAGAACTCAAAGGGTCTCTCTTTGGTTTAAAATGGACACAATTTTAAGTGAAATCAACAACTGGCCCACGGAAATCCGACCAAACGCATTCGTATTGTGTTGATCTTTTATAATAACGATACATGGGTCCTTTGTGACATGTTCTATTCAACCCCACCGACCCCCTAGACCACCCCCCACCCCCCTGGACACCAACCCACCCCCTGGACACCCCCACCCCTCTGGACACCCCCCCAACCCCCTGTAAAGCCCCCCCCCCCCCCCCCGACACCCTAGACACCATCCCACCCCCTAGAAATCCCCCCCCGGACACCCCCATCCCCCCGAACACCCCCTACACCCCCTTGGAAAGCCACCCCAAACCCTTTAACATCCCCCCAACCCCCTGAATTCTGAATTTAATTCTTTATGTACTTAATTAACTTATGAATTATGTGTTAATGGTGTACGAGTATACTTGCTATATGGGTATACTTGGTCTAATTAGATTATGATTTATGTGTTAATTTTGTATGGGTATACTTGCTCTAATTATCTTATTGAGATGTTGAATTGTTTTGAAGGTGTTCGGGTGTGCTGCTGCAGATTTTTTCGTAGCAGCAGACAGGGAATTTATCAGCGCTTTTTTAGCACTAATAAATGAATCTTTTATCAGCGCTAAAGGAGCACAAATAAAACACACATTTATCAATACTCTTTTAGAACTGATAAAGGGTTGTTTTATTAGCTCTCTTTTAGTGCTGATAAAGTCCACCTTTATTAGCGCCTTTTTAGTGCTAATAAAGGTTTCATTTATCAGAGCTTTTTTAGCGCTGATAAAAGCTCCATTTATCAGCACTAAAAAGGCGCTGATAAAGGGTACCCCCCATTATCAGCGCTGAGCTTTATAGTGCTTTTTTAGCGCTAATAAATCCCATTTTGAGCACTGATAAAGACCATTTTTGTAGTAGTGAATCAATACTATTCATATTCCTGATCAAAAATATTAAACTAATGATTAAAATAATGGGAAACTCCTCCCCTCCTTCACTATAAATACCACCCATGTTTACCTATTCTCTTTACTTCTATCAAGACTTGTGTCTTGTCTAAATTATAATAAAATATCCTACCAAGATCCTCCCCACTTCTACCAGCCCTTTTCCTCTTCAAAATACCAAATCCTCTCCCCTAAAGAGGTTCACATGGAAGATGTATTCAAGAGGTAAATTTCTCTTTTCATTTCTTTTAATTTATTTCAAGTTCTATTCTTTCTTTTTCTTTACTCACCTACTTTCATAAAAAAAATTTGATAACTCCATTAACATACATGTAATTTAATTTTGTTATGCTAATGGAATAATTTATCATCATCTCTCATTTCCCCTCCTTTTATACTAGAAATGAAATCACTATCCGAGATGTGTTAATTTATCACATTCAAGGACGATGAGTTTTCGATTTATATTACCATCTTCAATTCTAGTCATGAAACCATTTTTATAGTTGAAACATACTATAATATATGTATTATGTCTAATATAAGGTTCTGGAATCTTTTTCACATATTATTTTAATTTATAAAGAAAAATGTGTTAGATGTGATCAAAAACTGCCAATTAACCAAAATCAGTTATCATTAAAGTTTTATATAATGATTCATCTTCACTACAAATAACCAAATGAATTTTATAACCATGTAATCTTTTTTATGTTCACTAATAACATAAAACTTCAATTATAGGCAACCATTCTCATCTTACATGTTTATCCTTACATGTATATAAGTAAACCAATCATGAAAACCAAGGAAACAAACGTGCCGAAACAATGAAATTGAACCTATTAACCCATCAAGAAAAAGGTCATCAATTTACTTAATAATGTTATAATAAATAAATTACATGTATAAGAGGTTCTGGAAATATTAATTAATTAATCTAAATTGGTTATCCAGGATATTAAGATCAAGTGAAGGACACCATCAAACTTAAGGTAAGGGATTCTACCTGAACCTCCAATATTCCTTCAGGTTTCTATATCTTTATTTTTACCCAAATTAAGTTATATACTATTTTTATGTACATATTATAAATTTTATTTACATGCAAAAAAATCATTTAACATGGTCTATTCATCATTATACTTTGAGGATATACATGTTTTTAAGTGGTTCCCTCCTCAATACTTCCCGATAATAAAACCCATTTAAGGGAACTTCTTGAATTCTTAACCAATTTAAAATTCACTCTGTAATCAATTTTAATCCAAAATTATTTTTATAAAACCACTATTTTTATTATTAAAACATTCTTTGTTCACTTATGGTTTTATTCAAAAGATTATTCCCTCTTCTGTTTTAAGTGATCTTTGATATTTTCCTTAAACCGCACAAAAATGTTTTAATTATAAAGTTTCTTAAATTCTCTTTTTTCATGTTATCAATTAAAATTGACATCACTTATCATGATATATTCCTATTATAACTTATAAATTTCCATTAATTATCTAATTACTTTCCTTCATTGACACTTTTATGATATGCTCATTTGTTATGCTTTATGACATGAATATGATACCCAATTCTTTCCATAGGTAACCCTTTTGTTTATGTATGATTGATTGTGTATGATAATGTATGTGAAAATAATATTCATTAACATTTTATTATGGGTGTGCCTAGATATTTTTGGGACCAAATTGGATGGAGAAGGAAGTTTGAAGAGTTATCTTTTGCAGAGTGTTGTCTTTTGTTGTCAAAGAAGATAAATTAATTCACTTTGTAAAGGACTTGAAACCAGACGATGCTTTGCTGATATGTATTTCACAAATATCATAAGTTAGGAAAACATGTGATGAAATCCTTATTAAGGAAAGGGGTATAAATGATGAGGCAAGTCATATACAGTTTTGATTGGAAGGGGTGATGTTGCTAGAAGATAGGGAAGTTTTAGTAATTTCCATTGTAATTCTGACGATGCTAAATCTGGTCTATCAAATGATATATATCACGATATTGGAGTTCATGATGAAATATAAAGATTGTTTATGATAATAATTGAAGGGAGAAATGAAAAAGAAATGGACAATCTGGAGGTGGCGCAAAATAACAGTTTAAGGTGGCGCTGTTTTCCAATGTTTTCCAAATTTTAGGGCCTGAAAATCAGGAGATGAACAAATGTGTTTTTAAAAATGAATTTTGTGCACAAGATTGAATATGGTTTAGATTTTTGTATGCAAGGAATTATTCAAGGTTAGAAAATTTAAAAATTGAAAAGGCAGGGAGTGCGTGGAAATTTAGGCAAGTTGTGCGAAAAACATAATGTGGTGCGAGAAATAGTAGCGGGATGCATAAAATATCAATGGGATGCAGGAAATAAAAGTGGGATGCGCGAAATAGTAGCTGGATGTGTGAAATATCAATGGTATGTGAGAAAAATAAAGGTTGTGTGAAATATTGGCGTGGTTCATGAAATAGAGGAATGAATTTTTTCACGAAAAAGGTATTTTGAGATCAGAAGCTCAAAAATTGGCAAAGGCATGAGGTGCATGAAATATTAGATCATTGTTTGAAATATGAAGTTGGGTGAAAGATTTTTTACATGCACGAAAGGGGTTTTACACGCGGATTAGTGTTTTTTGCGTGCAGTCAAAAATGCCTATAAATATGAGGTGAACCCCTCTCATTTGTTAATGCTCGACACTTAGAAGAAATCCTGAGCTCTGGTGCGCATAAAATTATATGCTAAGTGAGTTGCGTGAAAAGAAAGGAGTTTCCATGAAAAGAGGACAACTTCATTAAAAGAGAAAAGGTTGCACAAAAAGAGAGAAGTTGCATGAAAAGAGAAAAAGTTGTGCGAAAAAGTTTTTCGTGCCAAAACAGAATTTTTACGTGCAAGGCATTTGAATTGCACACAAGATATCCTAAAGGATGTGTGAAAAATTTGGGGTCTTCGCACATATTCAGTTGTGAGTATGGGAGTTCTTACCAGCTTCTGGGTAGGAAAGTGAAGATTTGTACTTCAGAGAATACAACTGTTCAATTGTAAAGAATCACTGAAATACTGTAATTTCCTATTTGTGCTAAGAGGGTGCACACACGCTTTCATATTGTTTTCCAAGTGCTACACGAGTGTAAGGGTATATCCTACTCTTTGTATTCCACATCAAAGGATTTTTTTCTAGTGGATTGTGTGGTACTGGATTATTTCGGTACCATACCAAGGACGTAGCTACTCTTGTTGAGTAGTGAACCTTGTAAATCTTGTGTTCCTATGGTTGTGTGTGTTCAGCAGAGAAGAAAATATTTAATAAAAGGTGAAGGTTTTTTTAATTAGAAGGAAACATAAAAATGAAAGGATATCACTAATTCACCCCCTCCCCCTCTCAGGGATACTTGGATCCTAACTGGGAACTTCAGATATCACTCTATTTCATTGGAAAAAATTGACACTAATGAGACGTTATGTGCAACTGTCTTGGAGGTTATCCTTGACTCATGCTACCACATGCAACAGTCTTGGTGGTTAACATTTAATTATGATACTCTATGTGAAACGAGACTTGAATCATGCTAAATTCATTTTTTAGGTTTCTTACGCATTATTATGAATACATGTTTATATGATATCATGTTTATATGTTATGATTCCATATGTTCCATTCCTTTTTATATCATTATGTCATGCCTTCTAACCCATGTGCTAAATCTTTATTCTTATATTTATTCCCTTAATGGGATTTTTAGCACATACATTTATTCATTTTATCCTCAGGTTATCCTATGAAGATGTATGAGCACAATGGATGTTAGGAGATCTTTATGAATATTAAATAAATGAATGTTTTACTTAGTCTCAAGTTTTTTGTTTTATGTACCTAGTCTTCCATGACACTAGACTTTATGATCCTTGGCTTGTAATTTGAAGTTTAATTATTATTAAAATCTTGTAATGATATGTGTAAAATGATAGGGTATCTATAGTTGGTATCAAAGGACATTTTAGTTATTTTTGGAGATTATGAATAGAGTAATTTAGTAAAAACATTAGGGATAGGACTAAGTACAATAAAACATCCCTAAATTTTGGTAAGTATAGAGTAAGTGGTTTATTAATAAAATACATCCATGTCTTGATACGAACAATTGTATGTGTCTCTAGTATAAATGTATCTAGGGGTAAACTCAAAAATACCACTTTCAGCTAGACTTGAACGAGAACTGGTGCACAACAACAGGCCTTGCTTTACACCAGGTTTGACACTCCTGAGTGATATGATTTGGTAAATTCATAAGCTTAGTATGAACCATTATTAAGGGAACAAAAAAATAATCCCATAAGAATATAAGTTAGGAAACATATTATGGATAACCTAGATTGAAACCTAATGAATCAAAAGCTAGGATATAATTAACCTTTAATATTTTATCCTTTTATGTTTAAAGTTTCCTTTTTTAATAGTTAAGTATTCAAGCCCTATAATTGCATGTTATTTTTCTTAGTTAATAGAGGGAAATAGAAGAAAATGTGCCAACAATAAATGTTATTATTTCCATAATGATATTACTAGTATGATGGGAATGGGTGCTCGAAACATTATGACAATACTTGTTGTTCAGATAGATCATGTTATTAATAATAACTTAAATCATGTTGAAAGACCTCCTCCTACAAGGAAAGAGAAATTTTTCATAAAATCCTTCATGTGTAAAAGGCCTCCCATGTCTAGTGGATCTTCCAATCCCCTACACACATAAAAGTATATTAAATCCATTGAACAGATATTCTCTATCCTTTAGTGTTCATAAGAAGAGAAATTTGTACTGGTGATCTATCTTTTTGATGGGGAAGTTGATCAGTGGTGGACATTGATCAAGAATATGAAGTCCCAAGAGGAAATTTATTCCATGTATTGTGAGGAATTCAATATAATGTTTTACAATAAATATTTTCCACAAACCTTGTACCTCAATATGGAAGGATATTTCCTCAGACTCAAGCAGAAGGAAAATGAATCCATCGGGTCGTATGAAGCAAACTGCACAAGTATTGCAGGATATGCCTCCATCTTTATCATGAATGCTGAAATAAATGTGGATAAATTCTTTAGTGGACTAAATCCGATTGTATGAGAAGTTTTAGTGATTTGAGACTTTAAAATTTATGAGGAGATTTTATGTTGTTCCCTTAAGTTTTAAATAGAGACCAAAGACTCTCAATGGTCTCATGGGCCCAATGAAAAAAAGCGAAAAATGGAGTCTAATATGGGTGGTCTGGAAAATAAATCCCATGATGGAAAGAAGATTGAACATCCCACATGTCAAAATTGTGGGAATAAGTGTCATGGGAATTTTCTAAAGGGGATTATGAATTTCTTAAAATGTAGAAGAATGGGACATCTGGCTAAAAATTTCTGAAGGGATATAAAGAATCCCAATAATGTGGAAGAATAAAGGAAGGTTTAGATAAACACTCAGCCTATAGTAAAGTGTTAATATTGTAAGGAACATGGTCATTATGTGAACAATTTCCCTAATACAAGGGTTGTTGGAGGAAATCAACAAAAACCCCCAAGGCAAAAAGTAAGAGATTATATTATCACTACTACAAAGGTAGAGTCGGAAAACAATGTGGTGACAGGTACGCTAGTTATTCATTCAAGAATAGAAAATTTACTATTTGATTTTGGTTTTATGAATTTTTTCATATATTTCAAATTTAGTAGAAATATTCAAACACCACCTCAAGATTTGGAGGTTGAGTTATCTATGAGAAAAGATAATGGGGAAATTATTTCATCCAAGGTTTATAACCCCTCCTCAATAAATTTTTGTGGGCTGAACCCCCAAAAAATATTTTCATACTTCTACTGCTAGAGTTTTATGAAATTTTGGGAATGTGTTAGCTATCTTTATACAAATATGAAATTAAATATCAGGAAAGTTATATCACTCTTCGCATCCCAGAGTGTTCTCCAATCCTATACAAGTGTAAGGAGGAAGATGAATCTCTTTTGTAATCATCGTCTCATGTGTGGATATTGTTTCCTTTTGAGCAAGCATATCTTGCTCAAATTATTGAGACAAAGGAGATGATACTTCTCAAAGATATGCTCGTTGTGAGGGATTACACTGATGTATTCCCTGAAGAATTGTCTAGTATTCCTCATGATCAAGAGGTTGAGTTATAAATTGAACTTATTCTTGAATCTCTACCTATATCAAATACACCTTATAGAATGGCCATTGTAGAGCTGGAAGAGCTGAAGAAGAAGTTACAGGATAATTTGGAGGAGGGTTTAATACACCCGAGTACTTCACCATGGAGTGTGATAGTCCTCTTACTCAAGAAGAATGATGTATCAATGTTCCTATGCATTGATTACTATGAGATCAATAAAATAATGATAACTAACAAGTATTACCTACCTCAGATAGATGGCTTGTTTGATCAGCTACATGGGGCTAGTTATTTCTCTAAGGTGGACCTTCGGTTGGGATATCACTAATTAAAGGTGCGGAAGGAATATATTCCCAAAACTATCTTTAAAATGAGGTTTGGACAATATGACTTCATAGTGATTCTCTTCGGACTCACTAATTCTCTAGAAATATTCATGGATTTAATGAATATAGTCTTTAGAGATTACCGCGACAAATTTTTCATAGTCTTTATCGTTGATATTATGATTTACTCCCAGATAAAGGAGGAACATGAGAAGCATTTGAATACGGTGTTGACGAATTTGTGAAGGGAGAAACTTTATGCAAATTATAGTAAGTGTGAGTTCTAGATGGAGGAAGTATCATTATTGGGGCATGTTATCACTATAAAAGGAGAATTTATGCACCCTTTCGAGACAAATTTAATTGAAGAGTGGCCCAGGACAACATCTGTAATGGATATATACAACTTTTTGGGTCTAGCTGGGTATTATTGATTATTTGTGAAGAACATCTCACAATATTTAAACCAAATAACCAAGCTGCCATAGAATTGGGTGAAGTTTTTCTGGACTCAAGAATGTGAGAAAATCTTTAAGGAGCTAAAAAAGAGGCTTATCACTACCCTGGTACTCACACTCCCGATAAGTGGAGAACTCTTTTTAGTGTACAGTGATGCTTCAAATAAGGTCTTAGGTTGTGTGCTGGTGGAAATGATGAATTGATAGCCTACGCCTTAATGAAATTGAAAATACATGATCAAAACTATCCCATGCATGATCTGGAGTTGCAGGCTATGATCTTTTCATTGAAAATCTGGTGGCATTATCTATATGGAGAGAAGTGTGAGATATATATTTATCATAAGAGTCTCAAATAAATATTCACATAGAAAGATATTAATATGTTCCAACAAATATGGTTATAGCTCATCAAGGATTATGACTGTTCATTCCACTATCATCTCAGTAAGGAAAATAAGGTGGAAGATGCTCTAAGTAGAAAGGATTATACATCTTTATCAATGATGAGAATTGAAAAGGATCTGATATTATTATATTTTCAAAGTATAGACATGGGAATCATTAAGGTAAGAAAATCATAAATCATTTCTCAAATTATTGTTGAACCATCCCTCATAGATAAAATAAAGGATGTTCAAAGAAATGATTTGGAAATTCAGAAAAGGGTGAAAGCTATCCAAAATGGGAAATCCTCTATGTTCAAGATAGATGAGGAATGAGTTGTAAGTTTTGGGTCACGATTATGTGTACCATCCAATACAAAGATAAAGAAGGATCTTCTGAATGAAGTACATAGTTTAACCATCTCTATTCACCCAGGGAGACTAAAGATGTATCAAAATCTCTGAGAGAACTTTTGGTGGGACAATATGAAGAAAAAGATTGTTGAATATACATCAAAGTTCTCGGTATGTCAAAAATTGAAGTCTGAAAGAAAAAAGTATAATTGGATGATTCAACCATTATCCATAACTACATGGAAGTGGGAGAACATCACCATGGACTTTGTCACTCGACTTCCAAGGACATCCCAAGGAAACAATGCTATATGGGTCATTGTGGATCATCATACAAAGACAATTCACTTTATCACAATACGAGAGGACTTATCATTGGATCAACTTGCATGGATATATATCAAATAGGTGGTAAGGATTCATGGAGTACCACTATCTATTATATCTGATAGAGATCCAAGATTCACCATGAAGTTTTGAAAAAGTCTCCAGCATGATCTAAGCACTGAACTAAACTTCATTATAGCTTATCATCCTCAAACTAATTGCCAATATGAGAAAACTATTTAGACATTGGAACATATGTTGAGAGAGTATTCTATGGACTTCAAAGGAGGGTGGGACCAACATCTTCCACTGGTCAAATTCTCTTACAAAAATATTTTCCAATCCAGAATTTAAATGGAACCATATGAAGCCCTTTATGGGGAAAGGTGTAGAACACCAGCATGTTGGGATAAAGTCGGTGAGCATAAGCTGTTAGGACCTGAAATGGTAAAAGAAATGGTAGAGAAGGTGAAAACCTTTCAGCAGCACATCAAGGTAGCCCAAATTCAACAAAAGAGTTGTGTAGAAAATCTTCGATGGGACCTTGAGTTCAAAGTTGGAGACATGTTATTCCTCCACATATCTCCATGGAAGAATGTCATGAGGTTTTGGAAGAAAGGAAATCTAAGTCACAGGGGCATTGGACCCTTCAATATTCTTGATCGTGTCGGAGCTGTGGCCTATTAAATAGCACTCACACTGACCATGTCTAAAGTGCAAGATGTATTCCATGTATCCCTCTTAAATAAGTACATGTCAGACCCTTCACATGTACTCTCTTTAGAGGTGGTACAGTTGGATAATGATCTTTCTTACGAGGAGTATCTAGTGAAGATCATGGATCATAGAGATAAAGTTTATACAACAAGACTACTCACCTTGTTAAAGTACTATGGAGGAACCAGAAGTATGAAGAGGCAACATGGGAACTAGAGGAGGAAATTAAGGAAAAGTATCCACACCTGTTTATGAATTAGAATGTAAAACAAAATGTCAAGGGCGAAATTTCATAAAGTGGAAGAATGTAATGACCCAATGTTTTATCAATTAAATTACCTTCTTATAGTTATGTCTTATAGTATAATCATATAATATTATATATAGAACACAATACAAACCTTATAAATGAATAATGAGTGAAACAAAAGGTATCTCTATAATTTAAGGAATGTATACTGATGAAATAGTAACTTGAACTTTGGAATAGTAATGTGACCCTTATCAATAATAAACTAACCAATTGAATGGTAACCTCGCTAATGAAAGTATAAATAAAATTTACCCATTTTATTAGTGTAAATATAATATAAATATATCATAATATAAGTAAGTAAATGTTTTAAAAATTATTAATTAAGTGTTTGTATTTTTTGTAAGTCATGTATATTTAATTACAATTTTATGATTAATTTAATAATTTAAAAGAAAATTTATTTTATAAAATGTATTCATAAATAATTATTTTTATGAGTTATGATTATAATATTATTTTAGGAGACCTTAATTAATTTTTCAAAGTGTTAGAAAAGTAGTTTTAATCTTGAAATTGGTATTTTTCAAGTAAATTATTATTTTAATTAAAAATTAAATTTATCATATTTAGATAATTATTTTCAGAAAATGGAGTTAATTTTTTAATTCTACATTTTGAAAAATGGTTGAGTGGATTTTTGGTATTTTTCTAAAATACTTGAATTTTTAATGAATAGTAAAATACAATAATTTACGATAAATGCTAAATAAATGAATTTATGCATCATGTTTGAGTCATGGATGATGTAAATGGACATTGGTTTGAACTAAAATTATATATTTTCTATTTTTTTTTCATAATAATCAAGACTAATCATATTATTGAGCAATAATATTAAACCAATTATTAAAATAATGGGAAACCCCTCCCCTCCTCCACTATAAATACCACCCCTCTACCTATTCTCTTCACTTCTATCAAGCCTTGTGTCTTATCTAAATTCTGATAAAATATCCTACCAATATCCTCCCCATATATATAAGCCCTTGTTATCTTCAAAATACCAAATTCTCTCCCTTAAAGAGGTTCCCAAGGAAGATATATTCAAGAGGTAAATTTCTCTGTTCATTTAATTTATTTTATTTCAGTTCCATTCTTTCGTTTTCATTCCTCACCTCCTTTCATCCAAATGTTATGATAACTCCATTAACATACTTGTAATGTAATTTTGTTATGTTAATCTAATAATTCATCATCATCTCTCATTTCCCATCCTTTTATACTAGAAATGAAAACACCATCCAAGATGTGTTAATTTATCATGTTCAAGGATGATGGGTTTTCAATTTCTATTATCATCTTCAATTCTGGTCATGAAACCATTTTTATGATTGAACTAGAATATTATATATGTATTATTTTTAATTTAAGGTTCTGAAATCTTTTTCAAACTTGATATTAATTTATAAATAAAAAAAAATTGATGTGATTAAAGACCATCAATTAACCAAAAATGGTTAACATTAAAGTTTTATATAATGATTCATCTTCACTTGAAATAACCAAATGAATTTTATAACCATGTAATATTCTGGATTTTCACTAATATAATACAAATTAAATTTTGAAAAACCATTCTCATCTTATATTTTTATCGTTACATGTATATAAGTAAACCAATCATGAAAACCAAGGAAAAATATGATCCGAAAAAATGAAATTAAACCTCTTAACCCATCAAAAAATGGTCATGAATGAACTTAATAAGGTTATAATAAATCAATTAAATGTATAAAAGGTTTTTAAAATATTAAATAATTAATGTAATTTGGTTATCCAGTGCATTAAGATCTAGTGAAGGACACCATAGTACTTAAGGTAAGGGATTCTACCCAAACCTCCAATATTCCTTCGGGTTGCTCTATCTTTGTTTTTACCCAAATAAAGTTATAGGTTATCTTTATGTACATATTATAATTTATATTTAAATTCTCAAAATTCATGTTAAAAATTACCATTCATAATTCTCTTTCTAGGATATACATGTTTTTAAGTGGTTGCCTCCTCAATACTTCCTGATAAGAAAACCCGTTTAAGGGAACTTCTCAAATTCTTAAGGGAACTTCTCGAATTCTTACACACTTTCAAGTGAACTATATAATCTATTTTAATCCACAATTATTTTTATAAAACCGAAATTTTTACAATGAAATCATTTTTGGTTCACTTTTGGTTTTATAAAAAATATTATTCCCTCTTCTGTTTTAAGTGATCTTTGATATTTTCCTTAAATTGCACTAAAATGTTTTAATTATAAAGTTTCTTAAATAATATTTTTCATGTTATAAATTCAAATTTACATAATTTATCATGATATATTCATATTATAACTTATTAATTTCCATGAATGATCTAATTCCTTTCATTCATGGAAACATTTATGATACTCCCATTTTTTATGCTTTATGACATGAATATGATACCCAATTCTTTCCACAGGTAACCCTTATGTTCATATATGATTGATTATGTATGATTTTGTATGTGGAAATAATATTCATGAACATGTTATTATAGGAGTAACTAGATAGTTCTCCAATTCATTGGGTAAATGTGACTATCATGAGACGTTATTTGCAATGATCTTGGTGGTTATCCTTGACTCGTGCTACCATGTGCAACGGTCTTGGTGGTTAACCTTGACTTGTGCTCCTCTATGTGCAACGAGCCTTGACTCGTGCTAAAGTCAGGTTTTATATTTCTTCAATGTAACACCCCAAGAATTTTAAAATAGATTTATTATAGAATGCATAGATCACTAAGTCTCTATAAACACCACTTTGTTGTAACCTAGCTAAGGAAACCTAATTTTTTTCACTTCCATGATGTGAATTTTAAAAATCTGACATACATGGTTGCGATAAGTAAGTTATTTGGAGTCCAATAAGAAAAATTTAATTTTTGGTGAATATTAACCTACCCTTATGAATAGTGACATACCCTTACAAATAGTAACTTACCCTTATGATCAGTAATTTGAATTTTGAAAATCTGACATGCATGGTTGTGTTCAGGGTGATATTTAGAGTCTAATAGAATTAACTTAATTTTCAGTGAATAGTAACCTACCTTTATGAATAGTAACCAGCCCTTATGAATAGTAACTTACCCTATGAATATAAATATGACTCTTATGAATGGTATTCATACCCTAGAATGTATAAATCAATTTAGACACCTTAAAAATGAAGATGAATATTTTAAGTGTTTATATATTTCAATTAAATAATAATTTATTTAATCATTTAATTAATCATATTTATAAAATTATTTTTGAAAATGGACTTCAGTTTTGTATTCTACACATAAAAAAATGGTTAGGATGAATTTTTGGCATTTTTCTAAAATACTTGAATTTTGGGTGAATAGTAAAATACATTAATTTACCGTATAAATACATTATAATTTAAAATAACTATTCCTAGCATCAAGAGTGATGTAAGCACCCAAAATATCAAACTCACATGCATATATTACTATTATTGGTCATGGAATACTCACTATTTCTTTTCTTAAGAGGAAATAATAATTTAAGGATTATAATATTAAAAAAACTCCTCTCTCCTTCACTATAAAAACCCCCCATTTCACTCCCTCTTCTCTTCACTCCTCTAAATCCTTGTGTATTTCCAATATTCTGCCCAAATCACTCCCCAAGATCCTCCCCCACGTCCAAAATCTCTTATCCTCTTAAAAATACCAAAACTGCTCCCCTTGAGTGGTTCTCAAAGGAGGAAGTCTCAAGAGGTAAATTCCTCTTTCAAATCCCTTCTTTTCTTTTAAGTTCTTTTATTTTTGTTTCTTTCCTCACCTCCCTTCACCAAAATAGTATGATAAATCCAGTAACATACATGTACTAGAATGTTTTTATGCTAATGGTATATATTCCATTATCTTCTCTCCTTTCCCCACATTTATTTGAAAGAAATGAAATCACTGTTTGAGATGTGCTAATTTAGCACATTCAAGGACAACGGTTTATCAATTTATATTATAATCTTTAATTCTGGTCAGGAAACCATTTGTGTTATGGTTGAAACAGATTATTATGTAATATATCCTATTTTTATTTTTTTAATACTTTTGTAAAAATGGTATTAAGTTATAAATCAAAACATGTTCATCATAATCAAACCCATAGATTAACCAAAACGGTTGTCACTAAGGTTATATATATAATAATTCGACTTCACTCTAAGTAACCAAATTAAATTAAAAACTATGTAATCTTATGGATGTTCACTAATAGATTATAACTTCATTTCTGGACAACTACATCCATTTTATATATTTATCTGAACTTGAATATAAGTGAACCGATCATTTAAAACCAAGTAAGAAAATGCTTCCAAAACAATAAAATTGGATCTCTTAAACCCATCAATAAGGCCATTAATTGTAACACCCCAGGATTTCATAGTGTGTTATTTCTTAAAAATAATTCAATAACTTGCACTACACGCAACACCGAGTTCAATCACACCATGACTTACAAAAAAAAGCCATTAAAAGAGGTCATGAATAGTATTAAATACATTTTGAACTTTATATAATCCTTATAATTTTAGAATCCCTATTATGAGTTTCTTAGTCATAATGCAAGAACAGATTCATTTTCAGTATTGCACTTTTATCAACTTCTAATAGTGAAACCATTTTAAATAAAATATTTTAAACTATTTGAATAAATGGGGACATCAAAAAAAAATTAAAATGAAACATCCCAAGCTTCCACGATACGCTTTCCTTTGAATAAAATAGTAGCGGGTGTTGTACGCAACCTTGAGTTTTAACACACGCCACAACCAATCAAACTAGCCGTTATGAATAGTAATACCTAATTTTTGAAATTATATATAATTTATATTTCAAAATGGACTTCATTTTTTGATTCGGAATATCTAATTTAGCCTAAGGTGAAATTTTGGTACTTTTCGGATAACTTTCATATTTTGATGAATAGTGAAAATTACTAAATTTTAATTAAAAACAACTTTTTTAATCAAAATAATTAATAGTGATAAATTATGAATTTGAGTGGTTTTAAAGTATATTTAGAATATATTTTTACAATTTAATATAATGTTGGTCATTGGACATAATTTTACAATTAAACCGAACATAAACAAGTGTCAATCTTTTGATAGTTATTATCTCTTAAAAACACACTTTGTTTTGACAGCGGGAATTAATTTTAAATTAATTTCTGCCACTTCTGTGTTTTGAATTTAGAAAAATGGATTCCATATTTGGAATCAGGATGTTCAAATTGTGTAAATAGGTAACTTTTATTTTTAGACATTTTGAATAATTACTGTGGTAAATATTTTATTTACCATGGTTAAGGGTAAATCCGGTAAATAAGGGTTAAAAAATAATATTATAATAATACTAAATTACCCTAAAATGTGTCTTAACCCTATTGGTTGATACATGGTCGACCATGGGCATCTTTGGATCTATTTTGGGACCCCATGGATCCACTTGTAAGTGATAATGACACTTTATTTTAATTAAGTTAAAATGAATACAAAAATGACACAAGCATATATCTTTTAGAAAAACAATTGTTACATAGAGTTATATATGTTGGATTTTAGATTATAAATATTAATTAGAAAGATAAAAATATTTCCTACATAATGATATTTTATTTATAATTTTTAGACATTAAATAATTTATTTTATTTATGACACAATGATGATGCAGTAATTACTAAAATAGTGAAAAATTAAAATAATTGATATTATAAATACCCAAATAAATATAATATGAAACTTTTAATGAATTAAACTAATTTTCTAGGATAATATGATATATTAGGATTGATTTAATGGAATATTTTCGAAGTAATCAATCTGTTATGAGTTTCACAAAAATCAACTATTGAATAGTGTCAAAATTGACATAAAAGAGTTCTTAAAACAAATATTATATTATTAATTGATATTAAATTCCTAAAAATCTAAGGTTCTGCCAAGAGACTTATATCATGATATTTTCATCATTAATGGACCACTTGGGGGTCGCTTGGATGTATATAGTAAGTTTATTAACCATATTATATAAAAAATACAAAGAGACATTGTAAAAGTGAAACTAATTAACTTAGAGTTAATACTTAAAGATAAGGTTAATATAAGTACCCAAACCTGTCTAAATTCTATTGTTTGAGTTATTTTCGACCCATCCCCACCTTAACCTTTGAATAGTCAACTTTGGAGCCATTATAAAACGAATATAAATTTATTATAAATTAATATTTCTAGCTTTTCCAAAGGTGCCCCTCACCCCTCTTATAAAATGGCACTCCTCCTTCTCATTTCTTCACACCTTCAAAGCCTTTTGGTTCGGCCAAACCCTGCCCAAATACTCTCCCAACTTCCCTCACTACAACCTAGAGGCCTTAGTTTGATCAGAAAGCCAACCTAAGGAGCCCTTTTGATCAAATCAAAAGGAAGAACCCGAAGAAGAGGTAATGTTTTCACCACCCCTTTTCAAGTTCCTTACTTCTTCCACTTCTTCTTCCTTTGTTGTTACCATTATAAAATAATAACTCCAGTATAATTTATATACTGTGATGTTATTATAAATATGGTACAACCATATTCAGTATTCTATCCACCCTTTGAATAACATGTCACCATACGTGCGTACGTACGGCTTACCGTCTCCACGTCGTGGGGTAATTGTTATTCAATATATTATTATTTGGATGGGTATAATAATGATGTGTAACTCATGTAAATAATAAATATAACATTTTAATGATTCTGTATATATGATATACCATCCATTTATATATTATTTTAATATCAAAAGAATGATATTGTCGCTCGTGTGTACGTACGGACTACCGTCTGCACGAACGCGATGAGTTTCATTTTCCATCATATCCATTCAAGTATAATTATCATTTGATGATTTCAAAAAAGAATGTTTAAGGACTTGATATCATTCTGGATATGAATAATATACAACATATCCTTTATAAACATGTCTTACGTAACAAAACATATAAAATAAAACAAGTAAGTTAACACCCGAAACAACGATAATACTAAGATATTATTATCAAATCAATATTAAAAGATCATATATGATATCATATTAATGTATATGATTCTTGTATAATTTAATAACAATTATTTCACCATTATACAGGAGGTTAACCTACCCCAACCAAGGAAAAGTACAAGGTAAGGGTTATTTCACAATCTCTTCATTATCCAAGGTTGTTTATATGTAATAATCTACTGGGATCTCTTTATCATCCACATCCATGTTTCTTAATAATGTATTTCAAAACATTGTTATTATTTACAAGAACATGGGTTAAAGTCATTTATACCCTTGTTTGACTTTTTATAAGAGGAATCTTTCCGTCGTTTTCAAAACAAGGTCCTTTTTAACCTTTTCGACAGAATTAAGGTAAGAATGTTTTTTTTAACTTATACGGCGAGTGCGGTTATTTTCCGCCATTATAAAATCGTCAAAGCTTCCCTTACAAGCTTATAAGAATATTTTCAAAGAAAATGTTTTACTTTATAGATATATGTCTCTTAAATTATTTCAAAATAGAAAGAGATATTTCTTTAAAAAGATTTTTGATTTCATCTATGTCAACATCCTTTAATGGATTTTACGCTTATTTGAGGATGATATATTATGATACAAAACTTTTATATTGTATTGAAGGTTTTGTGATATGTTTGACTGTGGATGTGCTATTTTTTATATACCATTCATGGTTTATGGTGAAAGTATTGACATTTCATATGCTAGTTTTAATACGAATGTTTATGTTATGTTTAAACCTTTTCATATGGGAATGCATTGGACTTAATATGTGACGGGTGGAGCCCGCTATAGCTCCTCGATGCATCGGTAGGTCTCATGAGACAAACTAGTGTCTTGGCACAAGGCCTTGACAAAATCTTATTTGTAGTCTTGGCACGAGGCCTTGACTATGTGGTTATGATAGTCTGGCATTATGCATTCCAACATTATGAAAGTGGTTATTGATTTTTGCATGTGATTATTCGATTAGTAGAATATCCATGTGAATAAGTAAATGGCATTATTTCATTTTATTTATGTCGTACCATGTTGAAAGTTCATGTTTTAAAGGCTTTTGTTTTAGTTATACATTGCCTTAAATGTTTATTCTTATTTATGAAAGTTTCTGCTATATTGTTATCCTTACTGGGCATTTGAGCTCACCCCTTTTCTATGTTTTATTTTTCCCAGGAAGTGAAGAAGTAAATTATGAATGACCTGTAGGGATATTATGTGGGGATATGAGTGTGGATTATGGAGACATTATGTTGTTGTAGTAGTTTTTCATTTTATGATGTAACGTAAAACTTATGAATATATCTAGTGTTTCCAAGGCTACTAAACCAATCGGTCTTTCGAGATTTGATCTTTCTTGTGATCATGCCAATGTTATGTAATAATGCACCGACTCTGGGTAACTAGGGTCGGGGCGTTACATTAATAAACTTAATAAGGTTATAACATATCAATTAAATGTTTATGAGGTTCTTTAATTATTAATTAATGAAGCTAAATTTGATTATTCAGGTCGTTAAGAACAAACAAAAACACCTTCAAGTGTAAGGTAAGGGATTGCTTAATTCAATTTTCATTCTTTGGGTTAAACATCTATTTCATTGGTTACATTGTTCCATGAATATGTGTGAATGTAATTTTAGTGGTTTATACTATATATCCACTTATATTTTGTGGATTTTCATTTGTCACACATAAATATTTCATTGAATTATCCTCACTCTAATAATACAACCTTTTTAAGGGATATCTTAACTCAATTTCCATTCGTTGAGTTAAACATCAATGACATTGGTTTTGTATTTTCCCAGAATATGTGTGAATGACCTATGATTGTTTTATTCTATATATCCACTTTTATTTTGTGGGTTTATGTTTGTCACACATAATTATTTCATTGATGTATCCTCAATCTAACGATACATTCTTTGTAAGGGATCCTCTCTCTCACTTTTATTCAAGAATCCACCCTATCTTGTGTGCTTTTGTTTTTAATTTATAAAGATGGGGTATGTTTTTTTAACTCTCCCATATGGCCCTTATGATATATAAATAATGTTATAACCTTTTATCTCTCATTAATCCCTCGCAAGAACACTCGTTACCATGCTAAAATGTTTGTAAGGGGTTTTTCTCATCTCACTTTCAATTATGTGGGATCTCCATTGTTCACCTCTTATTTCTTATATGTGGTATAGTTTTACTACCATTTAACATATGTTTTCATGGTTATCATTATATTCATTTTATTCTATGACTCTTTTGGTGGTTATTAACTCTTTGTCATACGAATCAATTGAATACAACACGGTAACGAGCTTTGTCTCAATTTTCACTTCGTTGTGACTTGCTTAGTAATTGTGCACCTACTCTTTCTTATGTGGGGTTCCTACTGCCCATTTGATATCACTTTTCAATGTAAAGTATATTCCATTTAAATATCCATATTCTCATATCATGGATATTATTATTGTCTAAGTCATATACCATTTTACATACGATATTTATTTTGAATGTTGTTTTGATTGTGGAAATGTTGATGAATCTGCATCCTCTATTCTATACGGATAATGTAAATACATATTGATCTTGTATTGAATCTATTTATAAAGAATTATTTGGATGCATAGGTTTGTGAGGGCCACTATAGCCCCTCAATGCATCGGTAGGTCTCATGAGACAAAACAGTTTGGCGACAGACCCTTCGAGTTTGTTTCCAAAAAATTACATGTGTTTCTACCCACATAACTAAAATGTTTCCAAGGTGTTATGGTTTCATGTGATAGATACATGACTTCCAATTAATAATCATTCTCTTTATTCAATATTAGTTATTATTATTATCCATGAGGTTTTCACTATGAAAAAATATATGGATGCATTTTCATTCTAAGTTTATTAATGGCATTAGTTGTTCATTTATTCACTATGTCATTTTGATTATGTCAGATTCATTATGATTCACTTATTATTGTACTCATGATTCCGCTATTTATAACCCATACTGAGCATTTGAGCTCACCCCTATCATTGTTTACCTTCAATAGGTTATGAAGAGGAGGTCATTTATTGAGTTCTCATGGATGCAGTTTTTTATTTTCATTATGTATTGTATCTTGTAACCTTATCCAATGTAATTTGTGTTAAATCTGTGTATCTAGTTTCTTCAAGAATACTAAACTTATTGTTACTTAGGTATTTTCATTCCTTCTAACCATGCCAATGTCACAAGTAATTCACCGGCTCCATCCTAGTGAGGTCGGGGTGTTACAGTTGGTATTAGAGGAAGTTTAGTAGGAAACTTGGAAACTAGATTAGAAAACATAGATTAGGAACAAAGCCCTAAGTTAGTACCTGAGGATGAACATACAAGAAAGTCCTAGTGTTTTGGTAAGGAATAGATTATGTGAATATTTCTAGAAAATATATCCCCGCCTGGATATGAGCAGGTAGAGGCGCCTCTGGTATAGATGTATCTAGGGGTAAAACCGAAAAACACTGCTTTGAGCTAGACTCGAATGGGAACTAGTACACAACAATGGGCATTACTGCACTCTTGGTTACGACACTCCCAGGGGATATGTTTAGGATAATTCACATTTTCTTTACAAGCCATTATGAAGGAGTTTAATGTAAATTTTCCTCAAAGTATTCGATTTGGATAACTCTGGAAAACCAAAACTGAACAATGAAAAACTTACTTAAACAATACTAAGAAAGATTTTTTTTCTCTTAATTTTCAGATGGAAAAGGAAAGTACTTGTCTTTTTTCTCTTAAAACAGAAGTATTAGAGACCATAGTGGGAAAATAATGTGTAGAAAACTACGAGACTTTTGAAAATATTCATTTATAATGCAAAACCCTCTACCAAGTATCCAACTCTCCTCGTGTACTCCAACTTCACCATGGAGCAGGTTTCGTCTATTACCTCATGATGAGCGCAAAATTCCCATTCTATGTATGAAAAGGGAAATACTTCGAGGGTATATTTAAATGTTTTACCCTATATAATAATTTCTTTTCTCTTGAGGACTTTGAGGAGGCTACACAAGGGGGTGACCTTCAGGCAGCATATCTATGTCAGATTTTGACCTACGGACTCCATGGTCGAGTTATGGACTTTGAATCCCTTGAGAATAAGACTACCCATTTGCATTATTGGTATCATGTTCATACTGATGTTTCTCAACTTGATACCCAACATGATTCTATCAATCTGAATTCTAGATGTCCACACATGGTTGACCCTAGTTGCACAAGTTGCATCTAGACTAAAGAGATTGAGGAATTTGGAATCGCTTTGGGGATCTATTTGACTGAAAGCTGCAGAAATAAGAGGACGTCAGGAAGTCCATACTAGTGTTTTGTGAAAGGGATCAAGAGATTGCGTAATTTAATGAGTTTTATAAATCATGTCTAAATGAATGATGTTATATTATCTGTTTTGATATGTTATTATAACTTTGTTTAAAATGGATTTTCTATACTAAAAGTTGATTTACTAAAAATTTTCAGATAGAATATATGAGTCAACCAACCAATATTTTATAACTACCTACCAAGCTATTAGAGACAATAATTGTCAAAACATGCTACAAAGAGGACCATCCCTATGCCAACTTATGTTCCATCAGGTATCAAATCATCCAAACATTCTCCATATTTACCATGGAAGAAATCTGGTCTATTACTGTATTTCATATGCACAATTTGTTTCATATAGGAAAAGAGGTAAGTATCATGAAGCTCTTTTTATATGTTTCACTTTGGCTGATAACTACTAAGCTATGGGTAAATTTATAGAAGCTGTTTTTGATGGTGACCATCGAGTGGCCTACCTATTCCAGGTCCTGAGTTTTAGTATGTATGGAGAACTTTACGACATCAATATCTTCAAGAATGACGTGGTGCATGGAAATTATACAAATTTAGTCCATACTGAAATTTCTGACCTCCACACTTCTCGTGCATCCCTCTATGGAAGCCTGAGTGATTTAGGCACAGATTCGACCCTAGATGTCAGTAGTGTGTCTGGGATAAGGAAATCGAGTAGCTGAATACTACCTTAGGAACCCACCTGAGGTCTTCAGCACCCTAGCATCAGTGGTATTCATGGTAAAGAGACTTCGGGAGTGACGTGTGTCTAGTGTTTCATATGGTTATGGGAGATTGAAATCATTAAACTAGTTTTCGGGATTTGTGTATTGGGGGGATGGGGAAACCATTAGCCCTGTTTTACTTTTTGAACCAGTGTTTATATAAGAATATAACTTCTTGTCTATTCTTTTTGTTATCCTTTCATCGGTTATACTTTTTAATGAGTATCACTAAGTGAACATTCATAATAAATTTTCAGATGGAAGGACAAACCCATATGTTATCTCTTCCTGTGGAGGTACTGGAAATTATTGCGATCAAGACCTGTGAAGAGGACTACCTACCTCTCACAAACTTGCAAAAAAAAAGTAAACAATTATATGAAGGGACAAATAGTCCGGACATTCTTCGCACCTATAAATGGAATGCTTCGATTTACTACCGCATAGCCACAGCACAATTGGCCAAGTATAGGTGAAGAGGAAAATAACATGAAGGGATTTTCCTATGTTTCACCCTAGGCCGGAACTACACTGCCAGGTTATGTTTTCAAGAGGCTACTTTGGAGGGAAACCTTTGTGCGGCCTACATATACCAAGTCCTCAGTTTTAGCCTATAAAACAATGTCTATGACTTAGATGTCCTCAGTCGAGACATAGTTCAACGAGTTCTTCATGTGTTGGTCTATTCTGACATTTCCTAACTTTCTACCATTTGAGCCTCCCTCTGAAAGCCTGAGTGTTCGATGCAAGAGTTCAACCCCTTCTGTTCGAAGTGTGTCTAGGTTAGAGAACTAGAGGGGTTGAGCATCAATTTGGGTTTTCCGCAGAACGCACCTGAGGATCCTCTACGATGGGATATGTGGTAAGAACATCAGAGAGATTTCTTTTGTGGTTATGAAATGAATTGCGAGGATGCAATTCTTTGAAGGATGAAATAATGTAACACCCCAAAAATTTTCAAATAGATTTATTATAGAATACATAGATCACTAAGTCTCTACAAACACCACTTTATTATAACCTAGCTAAGTAAACCTAATTTTTTTCACTTCTATGATGTGAATTTTGAAAATCCGACATACATGGTTATGATAAGTAAGTTATTTAGAGTCCGATAAGAACAATTTAATTTTTGGTAAATAGTAACCTACCCTTATGAATAGTGACATACCCTTATGAATAGTAACTTACCCTTATGATCAGTAATTTGAATTTTGAAAATCTGATATACATGGTTGTGTTCAGGGTTATATTTAGAGTCTAATATAATTAACTTAATTTTCAATGAATAGTAACCTACCCTTATGAATAGTAACTTGCCCATGTGAATAGTAACTTACCCTTATGAATATAAATATGACTCTTATGAATGGTATTCATACCCTTGAATGTATAAATGAATTTAGACACCTTAAAAATGAAGATGAATATTTTAAGTGTTTATATATTTCAATTAAATAATGATTTAATTAAATATTTAATTAATCATATTTAGAAAATTATTTTTGAAAAATGGACTTCCTTTTTAGATTCTACACGTCAAAAAATTGTTAGGGTGAATTTTTGGGATTTTTCTGAAATAAATGAATTTTGGGTGAATAGTAAAATGCATTAATTAACCATATAAATACATTATAATTTAAATTAACTATTCCTAGAATCATGAGTGATGTACGCACCCAAAATCTCAAAATCACATGCATATATTACTATTCTTGGTCATGGAATACTCACTATTTCTTGTCTTGAGAGGAAATAATAAATTAAGTATTATAATATTAAGAAAACTCATCTCTCCTTCACAATAAAAAACCCCTTTCACTCCCTCTTCTCTTCACTCCTCTCAAGCCTTATGACTTACCAATATTCTACCCAAATCACTCCCCAAGATCCTACCCCACGTCCAAAAGCTCCTAGCCTCTTAAAAATACCAAAACCTCTCTCCTTAAGAGGTTATCAAAGGAGGAAGTCTCAAGAGGTAAATTCCTCCTTCAAATACCTTCTTTTCCTTTAAGTTCTTTTATTTATGTTTCTTTCCTCACCTCCCTTAACCAAAATAGTATGATAAATCCAATAAAAACATGTACTATAATGTTTTCATGCTAATGGTATATATTCCATTATCATCTCTCCTTTCCCCACTTTTATTTGAAAGAAATGAAAGCACCATTTGAGATGTACTAATTTAGCACATTCAAGGACAACGGTTTATCGATTTCTATTATAATCTTTAATTCTGGTCAGCAAACCATTTGTGTTATGGTTGAAACAAATTATTATTTAATATATACTATTTTTAGTTCTATAATACTTTTGTACAAATTGTATTAAGTTATAAAGCAAAACATGTTCATCGTAATCAAACCCACCGATTAACCAAAACGGTTGTCACTAAGGTTATATATATAATAATTCGACTTCACTCTAAGTGACCAAATTAAATTTAAAACCATGTAATCTTCTAGATGTTCACTAATAGAATATAACTTCATTTCAGGACAACCACATCCATCTTATATATTTATCCAAATTTGAATATAAGTGAATCGATCATTTAAAACCAAGTAAAAAAATGATTCCAAAACATTAAAATTGAATCTCTTAAACCCATCAAAAAGGCCATTAATGAACTTAATAAGGTTATACCATATAAATTAAATGTTTATGATGTTTTTTAATTCTTAATTAATGAAGATAAATTTTATTATTCAGGTCATTAAGAACAAACAAGAACACCTTCGAGCGTAAGTTCAGGGATTGCTTAACTCAATTTCCATTCTTTGGGTTAAACATCTATTTCATTGGTTACATTGTTCCAAGAATATGTGTGAATGTAATTTTAGTGTTTTATACTGTATATCCACTTATATTTTGTGGATTTTAATTTTTCACGCATAAATATTTCATTTAATTACCCTCACTCTAATGATACAATCTTTTTAAGAGATATCTTAACTCAATTTCCATTCGTTGAGTTAAACATCAATGACATTGGTTTTGTATTTTCCCAGAATATGTGTGAATGACCTATGATTGTTTTATTCTATATATCCACTTTGATTTTGTAGGTTTATGTTTGTCACACATAATTATGTCATTGATTTATCCTCAATGTAATGATATGTTCTTTTTAAGGGATCCTCTCTCTCTCACTTTTATTCAAGAATCCACCCTATCTTGTGTGCTTTTATTTTTAATTTATAATGATGGGGTATTTTTTGAACCTCCCCCATACTTCCCTTATTATATATAAATAATTGGATAACCTTTTATCTCTCATTAAACCCTCTCAATAACACTCGTTACCATTCCAAAATGTTTGTAAGGGGTTTTTCTCATCTCACTTTCAATTCTGTGGGATCTCCATTATTCACCTATTATTTCTTATATATGTTATAGTTGTACATCCATTTGACATATTTTATCATGGTTCTCATTATATTCATTGTATTCTGTGAATATTTTGGTGGTTATTAACTCTTTGTCATACGACTCAATTGAATACAACACGGTAATGAGCTTTGTCTCAATTTTCACTTCATTGTGACTTGCTTAGTAATTGTGCACCTACTCTTTATTATGTGGTGTACCTACTACCCTTTTGATATCACTTTTCAATTGAAAGTATATTCCATTTAAATATCCATATTCTCATATCATGGATATTATTATTTTCTAATTTGTATACCATTTTACATACGGTATTTATTTTGATGTTGTTTTGACTGTAGAAATGTTGATGAATCTGTATCCTCTATTCTATACGGATAATGTAAATACATGTTGCTATTGTATTGAATCTATTTATAATGAATTATTTGGATATAGAGGTGGTTGGGGCCCACTAAAGCCCCTAGATTCATCGGTAGGTCTCATGAGACAAAACAGTTTGGCGACAGACCCTTCGAGTTTGTTTCCAAAATATCAGACGAGTTTCTACCCATAAAACTAAACAATTTCCATGGTATTATGGTTTCATGTTCCAGATACATGATGTCCAATTAATAATCATTCTCTTTATTTGTTATCAGTTATTATTATTATCCATGTGGTTTTCACTATGACAAAATCTATGGATGCAGTTTCATTCTCAGTTTATTAATGGAATTAGTTGTTCATTTATTCACTATGCCATTTTGATTATGTCAGATTGATTATGATTCACTTGTTATTGTACTCATGGTTCCGCTATTTGTAACCCTTACTGAGCATTTTAGCTCACCCCTATCATTGTTTTCCTTCAACAGGTTACGAAGAGGAGGTCATTTATTGAGTTCTCATGGATGCAGTTTTTGATTTCCATTATGTATTTTATCTTGTAACCTTATCCAGTGTAATTTGTGTTAAATATATGTATCTAGTTTCTTCAAGACTACTAAACTTATTGTTCCTTTGGGATTTTCATTCCTTCTAACCATGCTAATATCACAAGTAATGCACTGGCTCTGGCCTAGTGGGGTCGGGGTGTTACATTCCACATTACTATAAATCCATTTTTTTATGATCTCATGTTTAAATGTTATGATTCTATATATTCCATGAATTTTTATATCATTATATCATGCCTTCTAACCCATGTACTAAAGCTTTATTCATATGTTTATTCCCTTACAAGAATTTTTAGTTCGTCTCTATTTTCATGTTATCCCTAGTTTATCCTATGAACATGTATGAGAATAATGGATGTTAGGATATCTTTTTGAAGATTAAATAAAGAAATGTTTTATTTAGTCCCAAGTTTTCAGTTTTATGTACCTAGTCTTCCAAGACATTAGACTTTATGATCCTTTTCTTGTAATTTGAAGTTTGATTATGCTTAAAATAATGTAATGATATGTGTAAAAGTATTGGGTCACTATATTTGTCATCCTAGACTTTGAAATGGTAAAGATTCAAAAAAAACCTTCTCTTTTTCTATGCACTATAGAATGGAAAATATCATTTCCATTACATTGATCCATTTCTCGGTAATAAGTTGATTTGATGACCCACTGAACGAGTATGGATGTTTCCACATTAACGATTCAATAGAAATTCACTCCCTCTTTAGTGTTTTCAAGAGATCAATGTTGTTTGTGTTATTATTCATAACCTATGATAATTGAGTGAGAATTTATTCATGGTATTGTACTCTATATCCTATTTCATTTGGTTGTTTATTAGGGAAACCATCACATTGTCCCTTATGGCCATTTTTAACCTGATTCCTTCTGATTCCATCCATTAATAAAACTAAAAAGTAGTTAACATGAGTGATGAACAATTAACATCATAAGGGAATAATATCTTAAAAGTAAATCAACCTTAAAACTTCTTACTCATTAACATTATCATGTTATTCTATAATTATTTTAGTATAATCTATATCATTCTTGGTTAAACTTTAAGTTAGATTTTCTCACACTTCTTAACCTAATCCCTCAAGGTAACCAGGAAATGAATCATTTATAATTGTCCATAAAATTGATGTGATCAACCAAATCATATCCCTAAGGAGTTTCAAAAAAAAGTGTGTAGTTATCCCTCTTTGTCTTTCACCAGTAAATTCTCAAGTTAATACATAATACTCCCTTTTCGAGGTTATTATCCTTAGGTACATCTGTGTTAGATATTGTATCCACTTTTAGTATCCAGAAAGAGATGTAATTTCTTGGAAAACCACCTACTAAAGACTTTAATAATACCTCAGGATATTATTCTATACTTAGACTCATTTATAGGTTTTTTACTTAGGTTATCTAACCTTATTTCTCAAAAATTTATTCTCTAAACTTCATAAATAAATAAACCGTAGCTCTGATAACAACTATAGAAACCCAATATAAACATGCCTTTATTTTACTTCCTTTACATGATAAAAACATTGAATTTTATAAATAATAATATCCTAAGGACTAATAGGTTTTGTGTCCTTGGAGACTAGATACATAATCATCTTATTTTACAATAATTGAGATTATGTCTCCTTAAAAGAACTATACTAGAATATAAAAACCCAAACTTTTCATACATATATATTACAGATTTTAGATGAATATTCATTATATTGCACAAACACACACCTAAGGATCGTAAAGGTATAGTGAATTTGTAAAATTTTAAACATGAACAACTTAGTCATAAGTATTCTACATCATCTCCCACTTAGTTCCTTTTAACTACCATGATTCTTAGAAATATCACATGTAATAACTATCATCATAACCGAGGGAAAATAAATATAAGAAAGGGAGATATGAGATTCTCAGCAAGGGAAAACAAGGGAAATATATAAACATAACTTGAGGATAAGGGTATGATAACATGATCATGATATATAAAAACAATACCCTGCATATCAAATATCAAAATATCAAGTCATGGAATAAATATTGGTAGTTCATAAGACATAAATCATAATTAAATAATAGAACATGATCCGTGAGAGCTTAAAATTGGCATAATATATATATATTTGTTGCATGTACATAAATATAGAAAATATTATGTCAAGGATATCCACCAAGACATTTAAAACATGTTAGTATAAGGACAACCACATGTGTACCATGTTCGTGTTAGGGAAAACCCCTCATGTACCCCCTTTTGGGATTGATATAACCTCTTTTGTACCCTATTTCAATCTTGGTATAACCACTTATAAACCCTTTGAGATCTTATAACATTAATCATTAAATAATTAATTATAGGTAGATATAGGTCCCACCTATCACATAATGAAAATCATACATACATGTTCCATAAGATCATAAAACATTCATCATATTAGAACCCATGAAAATAAATGGGTTTCATAAATTTTTCATCATAGCATAACTTGTGTAAAAGAAATAGGTTTCATAATCATTTCATCATTTCATCATAACCAATATAAAAGAAGTGGGTTTCATAATCATTTTATCATGCTAAAACCCAGGGAAGAGAAACAATTGTCATAAAAACTTCTCATCATACACATAAAATATCTATAGAAATAATAAAGATGGTATCATTGGATCATATCCCCAATAAATATTAAGTAACATCAAAGTTTGTATTCAAATATTGAAAATGATTTTGAAAGTAAAATCACTTGTAAAATTTCTTGAGGAAAATAACCTTTCTTTGAAAATAACATTTTTAAAACTAGAAATTCAAAAAGTGTGGTGGAAATAATTTTCATTGAAAATTTATAAAGGAAGCATTAAAATATAATTTAAAACATTTATTTTGAAAATATCCTTTCCACTTGAAAAACACTTTTTAAAATATAAAACATTTTCAAAATACTTTTATTTTAAAATAACCTTAAAATTTTAAAAATGAATCTTTAAAAATCATTTAAAAATTCCCTTGTAGAAAACTACCTTTCTTTGAAAATAAATTTTCAAAAATAAATGTTCATAAAATATTTTGGAAATTATTTTCATTGAAAATAAACATGAAACTTATAAAGTAGTCTTTGAAATATCATTTAAAATATTTATTGAAGAAAATATCCTTTCCACATGAAAGTTATTTTTAAAACATAAAACATTTTCAAAATATTTTTCTTTGAACAAAACCTTTAAAACATATAAAATAATCTTTAAAAATAAATTAAAACATTTCTTGAGGAAAATAAAATTTCTTTGAAAATCACTTTTTAAAAATAAAAATTCATATAAAAAATTGGAAATCATTATCATTGAAAATAAAATTGAATCTTATAAAGGAGTCTTTAAAACATTGAGTGGTCATGACAGCAGATAATGGTGTATACATTAAAATAAAGATTACTTTCACATTTTTGGTAAAAGCCAAAAAGACCTTGTTTTGAAAATGACATGAATATCCCTTTAAAAAAATCAAAAATTCAAAAAATCATGAAATTCAATTTAAACAATATCAATAGAACATTAAAAAAAATCTGAAAACATTTTTAGAAAACATGGATATGGAAGAGAAAAGGGTTTTTTACCGAAGAGAGAAATAAAGTTGGTTTTCCTTAAAAACATCATTTTAGAATCATGAGTACAAAAGAGAGGGAAATGAAGGGAAAAATTAGTCTCAAAAATTAACCATAGGACAATAAAATTCATTAATTTCTTGTAATATAGAACATGGTATTTCATCATCGGAAACATAAACATAAACAATCTCGATAAATGATGAGATTGTATCATAAAACCCTTAACACTTTGGTAACTTTAAGTTGTAAGATCAATGAAGGAATAAAATTAAATGAAACTTAAAATATAATAATAATAAATAAATTCATTATATTACATGTCAAATTGTATCTATACATACCTCATAAAATAATATAAGTGCATAACATAACGTATTCCCCAAAGAAGATAATTTGAGTCAAAAAAACTCTTACAGTTTTGGTAATATTTGAACTGTAAACCATGTGAAAGGGAGATCCTAAAATGGATATGTAAATCCCAATAATTTTCAGGAGATTTATCATAAAATAATTTAATGTGAAGTATATAGACCACATAAAATGAACACATGGTGAATATGGCTAGTGTTTCATGGAAAATGAGAGACAGAAATCCCTTACCTTAAGTATCGACTTCTTTTGTACATGTTTAAAACTCTTGTATAATAAATATAATTTTATTTTAAATATATTAAATTACCATAATTATATACATGATACCATATATTATTTATTTATGACCTTTTATTACCCGTTTATTTAAAATTCCATGTTAAAATAAGGTTTTGAGTAATAAGTGTTTTGTTTTTCATGTATGTTTTCATTTAGAATCTTCGATCCTATTAATTTAGTCAATGTTAAACCATATCCACAATTTTAACCATGATATAAATATAATATATATTAATTATATATTTATTTATACTAATCCATAAAAGTTAGAGATAGAAAATGAAATATATCATTTTTGGAGACGGTAGGTTGTATGTATGCATGAACGTTGTTTCCATTTTCATGAAGGATGAAATGAAATAAAGGTAAAAAATATATTATAATTATAGAATAATTTTTAGCTAATATATATCACATATATTCATTAAATTTATTCTAATTACCTTACATTAAAACAATTAGTGAAAAATGAATCACATCACTTCGTGAGGCGGTAGTCAACTATACACACGAACGACGTTATCGTATCCCCCACATAATGAAAATTCAGAAGGTATATGTGATATAAAAATTAAATAAGTATAATTATGTTAAAAATACCATATATATTCATTTAATCTATCCTTATTACCATCCAAGTATTACATAAATGAAAAACCCATCACATCGGTTCGCAAGGCAATAATCAACCATACACACGGGCGATGTTATTATTCTCTAATGGGTTGGGAGGAAAGAAGGTAGATATGGTGTTATAATTAAATATTTATAATAATTTCACATATATATATAATATATATATATATAATCATTATATCCATCATTATATCCATCTGTGAGAGGTGGTGATGGGAAATGAATAGCATCGGCTCGTGAGGCGGTAGTCTTCCATACACATGGCCGACAGTTTCATTTCTCATTTGACAGAAGATGATATGGATATAAGTTATTACATTAAAATAGTAAAATATTATTATATTTTATATAATTTTGTTATTATATATTCATAATTTAATAATATTTTAACAAGTTCGAAGAAAAGGTCAAACAAAATCTCGTAGTTTAAAACTTTACCTCTTCTTCGGACAACCTCTTTAGGTTTAACCTAAATCCCTCCTAGATTGGATTTATGATATTAAAAATGAATCTAGTATGTGGTGATGGATTTGAGGAATATATTTTGGTATGTATTGGATGAACCAAATGGTTTTGGATGTGTGAAGAGGAGAAGAGAGGGGTGGCCTCTTATAAGTGTAGGAGAGGAAATACATGGAATTTTTGAAAATAATAAAGTGTACCCACGTTTTTCACATGTCAAAAGGATCAAAATTGGTTATTATAAAACCTTCTAGGTGATAAGGTCTAAATATTTCCATAATATGGGTCTTGGATAAGTTTTAATGTCATTTTACCCCTTATCATTTTATTTTAATCCCTAGGTAAACTTGTTTTAACCATTGTCGTGGTAATTAATTTTTACTATTTTTACTATTAATTAAAAAAATTAAGTTTAAATGATTATATAATATTATTTATTATAATTAAAAAATAATAATCCATTTTTCCAAATTACATTGACATAATTAGAAACAAATATTTTAAAATTATACCTGTAAAGGTGATGAGAAAGTGGTTTTCCAAAGAGAAAATGTTCAAAAGTTTTAAAAAATTATATAAATATTAAATATTAAATTTATTCCATTTACCTAAATTATATTAATAGATATATCATTAAACTAATCTTACATTTAAAACATTTTTAAATAATTAGTAACTTTTTAAACACTTTAAATGAAAAAGTAGTTTTTTAATAAAATTGTATTTTTTACTATTCAGTGAAAAATTTATCTTTCGAGAAACTTATCAAAAATTTACTCCAAATTAATTTTTACATGATTATTTTTACATTATTATTTAAAAAATTAATTTCATTTTTTAAAATATATTTTCCAATTGGAAAAAATTATTTTTAAAATAAGTTCGTAAAATACGACAAAATTGTTTTTTTTTTAAAATAAAGTTTTTAAGTGTATAATTAGATTCATTCTTATCTCATGTATATAAACACACATAAGATAAATGTTAAAAAAATTATTTAATATATAATATATAAATTTCATTAAAATCATTCACCAAAATTGATTTATTTAACTTATTTAGGTAAAACGTGTTTCGGCGAATAAAAATAGTTTTCAGAAAAATATTTCCTTTATTTTTAAATTGTTTGGTTTTAATTTGTAATTAATTGGTCACTAAATAATTCATTTTATATACATGTGTAAACCATTTATTTTCATAATTTAGTAAATCTCATTCATACTCTCTATTCCAATAGCTAGACAATAACTATCATATTAAATAATAATATTTTAATAGTATGTTGCATTTTATTTAAACTTGGTGTTTCATGTAACACAAGAAAAAAATCAGTTTTTCATATAACACAACCTAAACTTAGTATTGTGTGTAATGCAAGCTATTTTATAAAAATTAAATTTATTTGAAAAAAATATTTCTCAAAATCTCGGGGTGTTACATTATAGCCCCTTAAATAAATTATGTCCTCACAATTTGAACTAGTGCCTGGTAATCAAGGGTTTACCATTTGAAAATCCCTTTATGGGAAACCAACATCATAAAAAGGGTTAATAAAACTTTCTCTTGAAAAGAGAGAAAGTGATGTGGGAAGTTCACCTAGAATAACACATAACTAGGTTTCCATATAGGAGAACATTGGTGGGAAGTAAAAATATATACATAGAAGAGAAAACTAATTCCCAAATACTGATAGAGGGTGATATTTAACATGGTCAGGATAAATTTAATGACTATAAAGCCATAAATTTTTGATTGGTGAAAAGATTTTGTATTCATCATAATTGAAGGTAAATGTATAACAATTTATTTCAAGATCCTTTTCGTAATTTAGAAATTTTTATGTGAAGATATACTTAATTGATTTAATTTTATTTAATAATCTCATCATTTGGTTATGCTTTGATCAATTTTCCACTACATGTCTTAATCTAAGAGATAAATCTTCCATTCCTGAAGAACTAATAGATAATAAGATCTATAAAATAACTATAATTCATTCCTTATATCTCATTTATTATCAAAAATAAAATAGTTAGCATAGGTTACCCAATATGAATAAATCTTCATATGGTGAAATAATATAATAATCCATAAAACCTCATACAAAGTTTAAATTAAACCATTATATAAATGGTTAACCTTATAACCCTACTAAAATTTAAAATTTACAAATAAGGTTACTAAAATTATAAAAATAAAATTAACATTAATCCCCCAAATATCATAAGGTAGCTCTCAATTGTCACATATTAAATACGTGAATACCTAGTTCATATATTCTTCTAAAACATAGTAATAGCCAGAATTACCATAAAACCATAATGAAGACATACATGCTTCCTTGTTCATTGAATAAAAAATTGTATTATTAAATACATTCCATAAATACAATAATGTGGTAAACTCTATCAATGATAACATAAACCACTTTGTCAACAAATAATTAACCAGATCCAAGTTCATCAATACTATACAATTTACTTTATTAATATCATCATCTATTTATCCCAACATTATTATCTTAATATTGAGAATATATTAAGGGTTATCTTCCCTTAATAATTTTTTTCTATAAAATATCACAATTTTATTAAATCACTTTTCTAGGTCATCAGTATAATTCAAATAATTCTTGAAAATCCTTAATGAAAAAATTATACTAAAAAATATTTCTATATTTCATGATTCATATAACATAATTCTTGAATTCCAATATATAAACACTAGAATTGTCCCACTTCATTCTTAAACTGTTAACTAGGATTCATCATCTTATTCCTTAATACCACTTTACTATAATATGAAATATGAATCATGCCTCAAGATTCATCAACCTCAATTTAATCATGCTTCTTACGTTTAACATTCACAATACTTTTATAAAAATTCATACCTTTTATATGTCATTCATATTCTCTTCATCGTCAATAGAATAAAAATTACTCACACAACCTTGATAATTTTGTTCATGATCTTTCCCCCTAGAACATCAATTTTCATAATTCCCATAATTACCACATTTAAAACATTTAATTATCGATGGTACCTTAGGGAGACTGTTATTATCATCCATTGCATTAACTGAACTTTTCATTTTTACTTGGTAATTAATTTGATTCCTTCTTATCCACACTAAAAAAGCTTCCCATTCCTATGAGGAATTCAATTTGGTGCTTCTTCCCATATTCTAGATGTATAGGAAACTAAATCTTCTTTTCTCCATAATCTCCACCATTAGATCTCTCAAAAAACACTATCATATTCTACTTTGGTGAGTCTAGGATTTGGTTAAAGTTAAAGTTATAAATCATATATCATGATAACTTATCAGTATTAATCACAATATCCTTCAATATAGTCATCATTCTATTTATTTGATTATCAACACATTTTTTATCACATCCAATGTTAACCCAGTTCCTTCTAGTTCCTTTCATTGACTAAAACAAAAAACCATAGTGTGAGAAACAATAATCATGGTGGAAAATCGCATAAGCATGAAAATCATTTATAGGATATCTAAATAATGACACATTCTTTACAACCTATGGCACCTTAGGTTTAACCTAGTTCATCCATGATTATCATCTATTCAAATCCTTCATAATGGTTTGTAAAGAAAATTTAGATTAACCAAATAATATCCCCTAGGAGTGTCAAACTTGTTGTGCAGTAAGGCCCATTGTAGTGTACCAGGTAATTCTTGAGTCAATTTTGGCATGCATGTTTTAGAGTTATTACCCGTAGGTACATATATTCTTCAACAATATCCAGAACCATATCCACTAGGTATATATATTCCAGAACCATATCCACTTATAGTATCCATATAGTGATGTAATTTCTTGGAAACCGCTCACTCTATTCTTCAACAATATTATAATATATTTTCATATACTTAAAATTATCCTTATTCTTATCCTTAGACAAATCCCTAGATATCTCACTAAATTTTTATCATCTTAGTTTCCAGAAGTTAACTAAATCAATCCTTTAATACCATCTATAACGACTCAAACTTCTTATACATAGATATTACATCTTTTTAGATAAATATTCATTACATTAAACAAACACACTCTGAGGATCATAAATGTTTAGTTCCTTTGGAAACTTGGAAAAATAAATAAATGGTTCATAAAATTTATACATTTTCTCCCACTTAGTTCCTCATTACTATCAACCTTCTTAGATGTATCCAACATAATACCTATCATTATAACCTGGAGAAAAGAAACATAAAATAGAGTGAGATAAGATACTCAGTAAGGGAAAATAAGGGAAATATATTAACATAATGTGAGAACAAGGGTATGAGAACATGATCATATCATATGATAAAACATATCCTACATATTAAATATCAAAATTTTGAGTCGTGGAATAAAGATTAGTATTTTATAATACATTAATTATAAGTAAATAAAAGAACATTAGCCATGATATTATAACATTAGAATAATACATAGTGTTTTGGAATATACATAAACATATAAAATCATATTTCAAGGCTATCCACCAAGAAATTTATAATTTGTTAGGCTTGGGCTAACCACCTATGTACCTACTTTGAGCTTGGGATAACCTCTCATGTACCATATTTTAGTCCTGAGATAACCTCCCATATACGCTCTTTTAGGATTGAGATAACCTCTCATGTACCCTTTGAGATCATACAACATTAATCATTACCCAATAAATTGGAGGGATATATAGGTCCCACCCATCACATAATGAAAATCATACATACATGTGTCATAAGATCAGAAAAAATTCATCATATCAGAAACTATGAAAATAAATGGGTTTCATAAACATTTCATCATATCATAACCTATTTATAAGAAACAGGTCTCATAATCATTTCACCATTTCATTATAACCCATGAAAAAGAAGTAGGTTTCGTAATAATTTTATCATAGTATAACATGTGGCAGAGGAATGGGTTTCATAAAAACTTTTCATCATAAACATAAACCATCTAGAGAAATAATAAAGTTTGTATCATTAGATCATATCCCCATTAAAGCTTAAGTAAAATTAAAAGTTCTCATCTTAGATGGAAAATTATTTTGAAAGTAAAATCACTTTGAACATTTCTTGAGGAAAATAAAATTTATTTGAAAATAACATTTTTAAAACTATAAATTCATAAAGTATTATGGAAATAATTTTCTTTGAAAATAACCTTGAAAACCGGTGGTAAGGGTACTATAACAGTGGCAGGTACTGGATCAGCTGGGTTACTATTCACAGAATGGGCCTTGGGCCAAAAATATTTGGGTCTACGGGCTATATAATGGGTTATATGTCCATTGGGCCTTCAGGATATGTAATGGGTCTCCCTCTACCCATTTAAAAGAGGTCTATGCTTTGCTTTAATAATAAAATGAGGATTCTGCCTCAACTTTTAAAAAAATAACCTTGAAAACTAATAAATGAAGTTTTAAAATATCATTTAAAACATTTCTTAAGGAAAATATCCTTTCCAGTGGAAAAACACTTTTTTTAAAAATAAAACATTTTAAAAATCCTTTTCTTTGAAAATAACTTCAAAAATTATAAAGGAATTTTTAAAAATAATTTAAAAACTTTCTTGAGGAAAATAACTATTCATTTAATATTACATTTTAAAACTAAAAATTCACAAAACATTTTGTAAATATTTTTATTTAAAAATAAACATAAAAATTATAAAGTGATATTTAAAATATAATATGAAACATTTCTTGAGTAAAATATCATTTTCACTTGAAAAACACTTTTTAAAACAAAAAAAAATCAAAATAATTTTCTTTGAAAATAACCATGAAAAATTATAAAGGAAGTTCTAAAAATCATTTAAAACATTTCTTGAGGAAAATAACCTTTCTTTGAAAATCACTTATTAAAACTTAAAATTCGTAAATAATTTTGGAAATCATTTTCATTTAAAATAAACTTGAAACTTATAAAGTAATATTTAAAATATTGAGTGGTCATGATGGTGGTAAATGTCATGCATGTTAAAATAAATATTTCCTTCACATTTTCAATAAAAGTTATACAAACCTTGTTTTGAAAAAAAAGAAGATTAATTTTAGAAACATTTGTAAAAAATTAAAAAAATGGTAAAAAAGACTTTAAAAAATCCTAGAGGAACATTAGAACATTTTTTAAATCATTTTTATAAAACATGGATATGGAAGTAAAAAAGGGTTTTTGACCAAAGAGAGAAATAAAGTCTATTTTCTATAAAAACATTATTTAAGAATTATTTGTACATAAATAGAGAAAAATTAAGATAAAACATGTATTAATAATAAATAACTATAGTAGAATAAAAATCATGATTTTATTGATAGATATATCATAATATTTCATCACCAGATCCATAAACATAAATAATCTTCATAAATGATGAGATTGTATCATAAAACCTTTACCACTTTTGTAACTTTGAATCTTAAGCCCCATGAAGGAATAACATTAAATGAAACTCAAAAAATTATAATAACAAATAAATTCATGATGTTACATGTAAAAGGGTATATATATACACCCCATAAAATAATATAGGTGCATAACATAATGTATGTCTCAAAGAAGACAAATTGAGACAAAAATAACTTATCGCTTTGGTAAATTTTGAACTGTAAACCCCATAAAAGAGAGATCCAAAAATGGATTTTTAAATAACAATAATTTCATGAGAATAATAATAAAATAAATTCATGTTCATAATATACACCACATAAAAGAAACATGTGGTGGATATGGCATGTGTCTCATAGAAAATAAAAGTGGGATGAAAATCCCTAACCATAAGTCTCTAATTATTTCGTACACATTAAAACCTCTTGTATAATAAATATAAGTTTATTATAAATATATTAAAGAACCATAATTATATATATTATACAATATATTATTTATTTATGACCTTTTATTACTCGTTTATTAATAATTCTAGGTTAAAATCATGTTTTAGGTTATAACTATTTTGTTCTTCATATATGTTTTGATTTGGTATCTTTGATCCTTTTACTTTTATCATGGTCCATAATATATATAATTTTTACCATTATATAAATATCATAGATAATCATTATATATGTATTTAGAGTAGTCCATAAAAACTTGATATAGAAAATGAAATACATCGTTCATGGAAACGGTAGGTCGTACGTACGCATGAAAGTTGTTTCCATTGCCTAGAAGGATAAAATAAAAGAAAGGTAAATAATATATTATAATTAAAGAATAATTTTTATTTCATATATATCACATAAATTCATTAAATTTACCTTAATTACCTTCCATGAAAATCGTTAGTGAAAAACGATTCACATTGGTTCGTGAGGTAGTAGTCTGTCATACACAGGAGCGACGTTATTATTTTACAATAGGTTGAGAACTAAGAACGTAGGTGTGGTATCATAATTAAAGATTTATAATAGTATAATAATTATTATATACAAATATTAAATCCATAATTATATCTAGTCTTGATAGGTGATGATGGAAAATATATATTATCAGCTTGCGATGCGGTAGTCTGTCGTACACAAAATCAAAAATTTTGTTTCCCATTAAATGGAAGAGGATATGTATAAAAGTTATGAAATTTAAATAATAATATATAATTGTATGGATGTGATTTTGTTATTATATCTGATTAATTGAATAATATTTTGAGGATTTAGATGAATAATTATAACAGAAACCTACAGTTTGAAACTTTACCTCTTCTTCAGCCAACCTCTTTAGGTTTAACCTATAGCCTTCCTAGATTGGATTTATGATCTCACTAATTCCACTAGAATGTGTGTAGGGATTTAAGTAAGATATTGGGGGTGTTAGTGTGAATATGAGAGGAAAGGGGGTTCCCATTTATAAGTGGGGGAGAGGACACACATGGAATATTTTAAAAGAATAAAGTATAACCGTCTTTTTCACATGAATAAAGGATACAAAATCGGTCATTATAGAACCACATAGGTTATAAAGAAGAAAGTTTTCTATAAAATGGGTTTTTTAAAAGTTTATAGGTAATTTTACTCCTTAACGTTTTAGTTTAACCCCCTCATAAAATCATTTTAACCTTAACCGTGGTAATTAATTTTTACTATTTTTAATATTCATTTTGAAAAAAAAAATTAAGTTCAACTTATTATAAAATAGTAATTATAATTATTCCAAATATGTAATAAATTTTTCCAAATTCCATTCATGTAAGTGTATAAATTATTTTGAAATTATACCCCCAGATGCGATAAGAAAGCAGTTTTCCAAAAAGAAAATGTTCAAAAGTTTAAAATGTTTTTATATAAAAATTATATATGAAATTATTTTAAATCAAATAAATTATATATATATATATATATTAACTAATTTTAATTTTATAATATTATTAAACAAGTTTTAACTTTGTAAATTCTTTAAATGAAAAGGTAGTTTTTTAATAAAACAGTGCTTTCACTATTCACCAAAAAAAATTGTGTTTTTAGAAAATTATAAAAAATTAAATCCATGATAATTTTTAAAATAATATTTAAAATATTAATCTCATATTTTAAAATATATTTTCTAAAATTTGTAAATATTAATTTTAAAATAATTTTTCAAAATGCGATAAAACTGTTTTTAATAGAAAAATGCATTTTTAAGCAAAAAAAATGATTTATTCTTATCTCATTCCTAGAAAACACATAATATGAGTCTTAAAAATTTTATTCAATATATAATATATAAATTTTAATAAAATAATTCACCAAAAGTTATTTATTTAATTTATTACGATAAAACAGGTTTGTGTGCATGAAAATAATTTTTTAGAAAAAGATTTCCTTTATTTTAAAATTTTTTTTATTTTCATTTATAATTAATTTTTCACAAAATAATTAATTTTATATACATTTTTAAACCATATATTTTAATAATTTAGTCAATCTCAATGGCTAAGAAATTACTATCATATTAAATAATAATAATAGTTTAATAGTTTGTCGTGTTCTATTTAAAATTAGTGTTGCATGTAACACAAAATTAAATTAGTGTTCTGTGTAACACAAGCCAAAATAAGTGTATAATGTAATGAAATATATCAAAAAAATGAAATCTATTTGAAAACAAATCCCAAAATATCAGGGTGTTACAAAGACTGTCTTATAGACATCTCATTAGTAAGATTAATCCTCATAACTCAAGGAATGAAAACAAAAGAAAGTGGTGACCTCAAATACATATTAATGTGTAAATAAATAATTAATCATGGATGAGTTAATAGTAATTAAAAACATTAAAATAATAGAAATATCATAACAACAATAGTGATAATCATAAAACATAAGTGAGCTTTAAATTACATGGCATAAGAACTTAAAGCCATAAAAGATCAAAAGGGAAACATAATAACTATAACATGAAACATTTAAGATAAACCTTGAATCATTAAAAATATGATCTTAATGAATAATCACCCTTTAACCATGGCATAAAAATGATCATGGGGAAACATTATTTTTAGGAGCCACACTGTCAGTCCCTATGATTACAGAAACTTAAATGTACATGTGAATACTTATCTAATGAGATATAAACTCTTACACAATTAATTGGAAGGTGATATGAGACCCCGCCCATCATTTATCCATACTTACATGTTCCAATTAAAAATAATTCACTTTTCAAATCATAAATAGCCCATGGAAATAAAATGGGTTTTGTAAAAATTTCTAACTAAAAAACATTCACTTTTTATATGGAACCCATTGAAATAAAAATGGGTTTCATAAAACATCCAAATGGAAATCATTCACCTTTAATAAAGAAAACATTTAAATAAAAATTTGTTTCATAAAACAACTAAATGGATATCTTTCTCCTTTCATAAAGAAACCATGTAAATAAAACTGGGTTTAATAAAACATCCAATGGTATATAATAACATCTTGAAATAAATCACTTGATACTAAAGACTTGATCACCCAAAATAATCACATAATTATTAAAAATATAGGGTGAAACATAAAACATAACTCCATTGAAGATATATAATTTTTATATAATGAAAACTAAATAATTAAAAGATATTTTTAAAAATATTTTTTACTCAGAATTGTAAATTCCATAGTTACATGTATTTTTTCAAAAAGTCTCCTTTGTTTTTAAGAAAAATAAAAATAAAACCTTTCATAAAAATATATTTGGTTTAAAAAAACTTTTTCACCAAAAATAAAGATAAAATCATCATTAAAAATGTAAATTCTTGAAAAAATAAGACCAATAAGAAATTTTATAACTCAAATAAAGGATTTTGAGTTATCAAGTCCCTTCCATTCACCTATAATTTCCACAAAAGTGCTTTAACCTCCTCACTTCTTGGATTATATCCTTTGTGAAGGGAATTAAACCTTTTAGGATGGTCTTTAGAGAATATTGGAACCTATTTAAGGTGGTTAGAAGTATGAAGGAGAGGGTTGGGTAGATTTTTGGTTGAACCTAATAGTTTTTTGTGTGAGGGGAAGTGGGGAGAGGAGTATCCATTTTATAAATTAAAAGGGGCAGCATTTTTGTAAATACCCAAAACATTTCAACAGTGGGAAGTCATTATCATGGTGAGTGGCCTAAAAATTGAGAAATAATGGACTATATATGAGATATTGTTGAACCAAACATCTATAATTCAATTATAAACATGTTTTAAACATGGTCAACCCTTTACCTCTAAGGTTACTCGTTTTTACCATTTTAATTTTCACTGCGATAACTTGTTTTTACCTAGGTAATTTGTCCTTTATATCCAAAAAATAAAATGTTCCTTGTTATATAATTTGGAACTAATTATTCAAAATTTGAAATAAATTTTTTATATTCAATTTTTAAAAGGGGAAAAAAGTAATTTTAAAATACTAAATTTATAATGTATGAAAAATATTTTTTTTTGAAAAAAAATATATAACTTAAATTCTAAAATGTCAAATTTGGTTTTATAAAATAAAAAATTATTAAAATTATAAATTTCACTTTTAAAAACATATTTAGTATAGAAAATGTTTCAAAATTTTCCAATTCATACTTATATTCTAATAATGGCATAAAAGCTACAATATTAGAAAAAGCGGTATATTGTACTATTCACCTAAAACTCAAATGTTTCAGAAAAATACAAAAAATTCATCTAAATATTATATTAATATTATTAATCATAAAATTCTATTAATTTTCTAAAATTAAATTTCCAAAATTTTATAATTCAATATTTAAATAAAATCCCAAAATATAGCAGAAAATTATTCATATTAGAAAAAAAGATTTTTAAAATGTTAACTATTTTTTATTAATATTTAATATAATTTAATAATTAATTTTTTGGTAATATAATATTATATTATAAATATATTTTATTACTATTTAATCATAATATATTTAGTTTCTTAAAATAAAACACAAATATTAAAAAAATATGCATAAAATAATTTTCTTAGTTGTTATTAGTTATAATAATTACATATAATTAGTATTAAAAGGAGTTTTTATTTTATATATACACAAATTTCATATTTTGGTTACTCTGATTCAAACATTCTAACTCAATGGATAGGTTTTAATAGTCATATTTAATATTTATATTTTATCTAAATATTTCATGACTTTTTTTTAGTTCAGTGATGTGTGTGGAGAAAGTTGTCAAACATAGTTTTTATTTAAGGAGGAAAATTTGGGTAATTAAAAAATATTTATTGGTTTTTCCCCATTTTTATACTGGTATAGGTAATGGTTGCAACATACCCTTATAATTTTTTCATCCATCCTTAACATTATGTTATACTAAGAATCGAGATAAATATTATATAATCTCTCTTTTCATGTTAACCCACCATAAGTTTTGTTTTAGGTCTCAATACATCTTTATATTTCCTGGATGAATAAAGAAGTATGGGCTGTTTGTATCATCCAAAAGTTCTCTATTTATTTTTAATTTGTATGGGATGCATATTCGGGTTCTAAACCTTATAAATACATCTTTAAAGAAGTTGAAATCCATAATATTCTCCACCTTTTTTGTAGCTCTATATTATCTTTCAAGGATTATTTTATCTTTATGTAAATGGATGGTCGAAAGTCACTTAGTAAATATAGGATTTATCACCATTCCTTTTGACTTCAGGATTATTCATTTTTAAATCCCTCAATATTAGGTCTCTTTCAACTCTCATCATAGAAAAGGTAGCATGATATTTCCTTTTCAAAGTATCATCCACCTTGTTTTCCTTCCTATGGTGGTAATTTATTGAGAAATCATAGTCTTTGGTCAATTCCAACTATCTACTTTGGTTCATACTTATCTATTTCTGTGCGAATATATATTTCAAACTCTTTTGGTCTCTAAAAATATCACACTTCTCACCATAGAAATAATTCCTCCAAATATTTAATGTAAACATCACCATTGATAACTCTAAATCAAGAAATGTGTAATTTTTCTCCTGAGTTTTAAATTTTTGTGAGGCATATGAAATTAAATTTTTCATTTTGCTTGAGGACACATCCTAAACCTTTGTTTGAGACATCACTGTATATTATAAACCCTTCCCCACTACAGGGTAATGTAAGTATAGGTGTTGTGACCAATATCTTCTTTATTTCCTTAAAACATTTTTCACATTCCTCCATCCAAAGGAACTTCTCTCACTTTCATGTTAACCTGGTTAGTGGATTCGATAGTTGTGAGAAATATCTCAAAAAATTTCAATAGTATGCTACTAACTTGAGAAAACTATGGATCTCAGTTACTATGGTTGGTTTGGATCATTGTTCAATAACTTCTATCTTTTAAGGATCTATATGTATTCCCTCGGTAGTGATTACATGACCTAAGAATGAAACTTTCTATAGAATGAATTCACACTTTCTAAATTTGGTATATGGTTTCTTCTTTATTAAGGTTATCAACACAATCCAAAAATGATTTTCATACCCTTCCTTACTATTAGAATAAATAATAATATCATCTATGAAGACAACTACAAACTAATTAAATTAGTCTCTAAATAATCTATTCATTAGATTCATGGATATGGTAGGTAAATCTATTAATCTAAAGGGCGTCACTATAAACTCATAGTGTTCATACAACATTCGAAAATTTATATTTGAAATATTCTCTCTTTTGACCCTTAACTGATGATATCTAGACCATAGTTCAATATTTTAAAAGTATTAAGCACTTATTATTTTATCATAAAAGTCATCAATTTAGGTTATAGAATAATTATTCTTAATCATGTTCTTATTAATCTCATGATAGTCAATACAATGGTGAATTTTTTCATTGTTTTTTTTTTTGAAAAAAGTGACTAGTGCACCCCATGGTGAAGCACTAGGTCAGATAAAACCCATTTCTATATTTTTTTGTAATTGTATATTTAATTCATCGAATTCAATGGGGTAATTCTATATGGACTCTTTAAGATAGTCATATATCTTGGTATAAGTTATATTGAAAAATAAACCTCACCCGCTAGGATAATAATAGGTGTTTTATCCAATAATACATCGTTATATTCCTATACAATAGGAATTTTGTCAACACTAACTTTTTATCTAGTCATTTTATCTATAAATCAATCATTTTTTGGGAAACAAAACCCATATTATAGAATTTTCTTTTAAGGGAAGATCATCCTTATGTTAATACTTTAGAATAGTATAATCTGGGATATGAAATGGGATCTCCTTATCCCAATAATTAATATGGTATCTATATAGGGATAGCCAATCCATACCCAAAATTATGTCAAATTAAACCAAGAGGAGAAGAATTGGATCTTCAAGAAGTATCCTCTCAAAAATCTCAATGAAATAATATTTATATATCTTAGACTTAATCATTCTTCCAACATGTGATTTAATAGATAGTTTAATATCCATCGCTTGAGGTAGTGATTTCACATTCATAGAAAACTTGTGGGATATGAAAAAATATGATGAACCAGGATCAAATAAGGTACTTGAAAATCTTGGATAAATATTAGGTGTACCTTACATCACTTCCTCATTATGATCTACCTCAAAAGTAGTGATCGGGAATTCCTTTCCATTTTCCCTTAATATAGGAGGCTGTAGGGACCTATTTTCTACATTAGCCAGAGAGTTAGGGAACTGATTTATATAATTTCAAAACTCCATGAACTTGAAGCATTGTAGTATGAGTAGATCATTAGTTGGTATTTTATTCTCCTATGTTGTGTTAATCAACCTCTTATCCTTACTTTGTCATTTTTAGTCTTAGTAGTCTACTTTACCACACTTAAAACACTTCCTTAATCCTTAATTCAATTACCTAGGTGATTCCTCCCATACTTTTGGAATGTAAGGGGTTAAAAAAAATTCCCCCAATGTGATATACCAGCAGGGTTCCCTTGGTATTACATCTTCCTTTTTCCCTCTCTAGAGTACTAAGATACCATATATTCAATCACCATCTATAGTGCACATTTAAAAATATATTCATAGATTCCAAATTATCTTATGTTCAAATCCTTTCTGAGAATATGTTTCAATCCACTAAACAAATGATCAATTTTACTTTCTATATTAGTGATAAAACCATAGGCATATCTCATAATCCTCATGAATTTTGATTTATATATTCAGTGGATTTTTACTCCTTTTGTTTCAACTCTAAAAATTTTCTCTTCTTCTTCATGTAAAGTGTTTGAGTAAAATAGTTAGTAAAGAACATTTTCTTAAACACTTCCGATTACATAGTGCATACTTCCTCATTTGTCGTTGTATTCTTAATGAGAGTCCACTATTATATATCCTCACCTTCTAAATGGTAAAAATATAGAACAACCATCTCATTTTCCAAGAACTAGAGAATGGAAAATATTTTTTCCATTATAATGATTCATTTCTCGGTGATAAGTGGATTTCATGATCCATTGAAAAAGGGTGTTCATTACTGCATAAAAGAATCAATAGTAAGTTGATCACCCCTTGTTGTATTCAAGAGCTCAACATGGTTTTTGTTATTATTTAAAGCTTATGAAAATTGATTGATCATTTTGACGAGGTCTTTTACTCCATCTCCCATTCCATTGGGTTGTTCATTAAGGTAACCATTGTATTTTCCCCTATACCCATTATTAACCCAATTCCTTTTGGTTTTAGCCATTACTAAAACTAAAAAGAAGTTACCATGAGTTATGAATAATTAAAATCATGAGAGAATAATAGATTTAAAGTAATTTAAACTTGAAACTTCTTACTCTTTAACACTATAATGTTAGTTTATAATTCTTTTATTTCAACATACATCATTTTTTATTCAAATTTTTGTTGCATTTTCTCATTATTTTAATCAAATATCTCAAAGGAATTGGGAAATAGATCATTTATAATGGATCATAAAGATCATGTGATAAACCAAATCATATCCCTTGGGAGTGTCAAACCATGTGTGTAGTTAGGCCTCATTGTCGTGCACTGGGAGACTATCACACCCCAGCCCTAGACTCCCTTTATTTTACTCTATTCTTGGTCTTGGTTCAAATTTTTTTAAAATTTAATAATATTGATGGGTTTCGGGCCGGTGCACAGACACTGGACTGTTAGCGGTGACCGTGTGTTCTGCCCAAGTGACTCTGTGGTTACTTGATGCTTAAAATAATAATATTTTATGTATATAATAACATTATTGTTATTACTAAATTGTTATTAATATTTTTATTATTTAAAATGAAATGAGAAAGGAAAAATAAAAATAAAGAGGATGTTTTGATAATAATAATAAATATATTATTATTATTATTATCATTAAGAAAGAAAATTATTATTATTATTCTGTTGTTATTGTTTTTGTTATTATTATTATGAGTTGGATATTATTATTACTAACATAGTAATTATTATTATTATTATGTTTTTTTAACCCTAACACTACCCCCCCTCCCCCCCTCCCCCCCCCCCCCCACCGCTTGTTCTTCCCCTCACGCACCCAAATCTCCACCTGCCCTTCTTTCTATGATGGTTTCCATTTACCACACTCAGGCCACCATTCTGAACCTCCCTCAGGCCTCCATCCTGCACACCCCTCAGGACGTTGTCTCGCTCCCTCTCGCCAGTCATCGTCCTGCAGCGCTGCCTATCTCCGGTCGCCGTCTAACCCTGTACGGCCGACCTCCCGGCGATCTACCTTCCCGACCGCCTGCCTTCACCGACAGCAGCCCACTACAGCCACCAAGGATGCTCCCAGAATCCCCTTCCTTCTGGTCGACCTATAGAGTGTCGATATCCCTACCCCGACCTCCTTTTTCTGGCTGTCTCCCGCTCTAAAGACCCGCAGCTCCCGTGCAAAACTTTCACCAGTTTTTGAACCATCACTTCCATTTGAGGTGAAATTTTTTATTACCACTGGGTTGAACACATTTATTTTAGTTCCAAAATTGTGTTTTTAAGTCCTGTTATTTTATTTGTTGTCTACATAATTATTTGGTATGCAATCTTGCCTCCCCATGCTTTCAAGGTTGAGCGCACCTCCGCACCGAAGTGTGGGTTGCACTGCTTCTTCATTTGGATTATTTTAAATTAGTGTTTTTAGTGATTTTTGTTATTTTTTTGTTCTTCCTTCAATACAGTATGAAATTGATGTATCGGGATCTGTTGGTCTATGTTCCGGCATCTACTGCTAAGGGCAAGGCGGATGAACTTGTTTTGTTGTGCCGCTAATGTTTTGGGTAAGGTTATAAACCCTCTATTTGGAGTTACACATTTATTTAAGATTATTAAAGTGTTTTTGGTTTCTTAATAATTTAGTTAGGTGTGCATTGATCCTTGTCGGTAAGTTTTTATGGTCCTTGTAATTGTTGTAGTGAGTTTTGGCCAACTTTGAAGGTGTGTGCACGCATATACTAAGGTATGAATATATATAATATATATGTATCTTTAATTTACGTATTCCCTCATGGTTTGGGGAATACATGCATTGGGTTAAGGGATATTTATATATTTATATGAAGGTATGTGCATGTATGTGGAGTAGTTCCAAGCGGTTGCTGATAAATCAGTCAACTGAAGAATGTTAAATTGTTCTTTTTGAGGTATGTATTTCCATCATTTCCCTCTTTTTAGAGATTTCCATAGGAAATTGCATGATTTAATTTAATTTATAAATGTTATTATCACCCTTATAATCCTAATAGTTAATTCATTGCAGTGTTATTATGATGGTTAAAATTATTAAAAACAGTTTTGAAATAGTTCATTGGTTATGTATAGGTGTGGACGTGATGTCATGACACGTCAAATTGATTATATTTTTAAGGTTGATTTATAGTCTAGGGTAAACCCTAGGTCGTCTCTCAAGGAGCGTTGGTAGGTTTAGAGTGTGTATTTTTGATAAAAATGTCTAAGAGAGGGGTGGTTTTGAAAACAGCTTAAAACAATGACTTAGTTGAAATAGCTTAAAAGATGAGTGACCAAGTGGATTTTGAGAAATATGAGATAAAAGGGTCGATGTGATTTCACTACACACATATCAAGTTCATTGTTCATAGAGATTCATCTTGGGTTTAGAGTAATTCTTTGGTTGGAGTTAATTGGAATCCCGATTAATTCCTAAGCTTTTATTTCAATACTTTACGGACCAAACCTTGACGTAACAATCGTATTGTCAAGGTCCAGTACTTATGTATGGAATAAGAGCTTCCAAAGCATATTGAAATCTCAATAAGGTGGGTATGAAAAGGATTCTTGTGATGTCCAATCGGAACAACACAAGTCACGCACTCAAAACCTCACACCGATCGGTTAGAAATTAAGAGCATAACACTCACATGCATCAAATCAAGAATTCAAATCTGAAATAAAATAAAATACATGGAATGAAATGTTTAAACACCCAAATTACTCCAAACCAGTAGCTAATTTATGCATCGGAACTCCCTTGGCATGTGTGTAGCTCCCTCACAACGAACACCCAACTTTTAGCTCGACATCGAGAGGAGGAGGAAGCTCGGGTGGAACTCCTTCTTCATTGTTGATCTCCCTATGAGGATAGGGGCCTCCAGAACCTCCAAGGTGATTAGGAGACTCTTCTAGGACTCCAAATTGGTAGCACTTCACTCCTTGGCCGAACTTGCAAATGAGGAGCCCAAGGTGCCCTTTTATAGGAAATGTGGGAGGTGGTTTTGGGAACACAGATTTCATCAATCCACTTGCAGGACGCGTTTCGGCATTCAGACAGTCTTATATCGCTTTGGAGAAAATAGAAAAGTTGTATCCATACCTCTTGACTGTCTCCACCGAAAGTTTGGCACCGTTTGGACAACTAATGCTCGAGATATTGATAAAATACAGAACACCGAATTTGACTTGGTCCAAATTCGGTGGCTCGGACAGATCAGTTCGGATGGGCCCCATGCAATCCAAATCAGGATTGGGTTCCTTAATAGGAAATGTAGAATATTAAATTTTGGACAGGCCCACAAACGTTCAGCCCATTTGGATGCACGAAATTTGTGTACTATTCAAAACAGTGGACAGATGTCCATGGATCCATTCAATTTTTGGCCCAGTTTTCTTTCACTTCATCAAGAGCCCTCCAAATCACCTCCACCTACATTGTAATTTTCAAAACAAGTATCATTGCCCTATTTAATAGTGATAAACACTAAATTATTGAATCAAACATGAAGTACAATTTGATAATATTTTTATAATTTTTTAATACAAAATATGTTTAGCACAGCAGTGTAAGGGTGAAAATGAAACAGTGAATCGTGGTACGATCACACCCCCACACCTAAACATTTGCACTCCTGGGAAAAGTCACATATTCAAATACAATGATTCATATATATATATATATATATATCCAACATCATAAAGATTTATCATTTGAGTAAATTTTATTTAAAGTAAAGTGATCAATGCACGAACCACACCAAGGAGTTCTTCCTAGTGAAAATAGAAAAAGATGTCTCATAAATCATATCATAGTGAAATTCAAAAAGATTCATGATACCCAATTGAGAAAGGAATTCAGAAGTAAACCATGACACTAAATATCCATGTGTGTGTGTGAAAACCATTCCATGCTATTCTTTCCACTTGATATCTAATAAATATATGTTATTTTAACATTTTTCAGCTTAAATGATTTTCTCACCGAACCTGTCCTACATCCTTTGCAATCATATTTCAAGACCCACTCATTTAAGCATTCCCAGAAGTCAAACCATAAGCTCCCGACCTAGATATCCCCATATGTTGCACATTTCATCACTCCCCTCATTTTCTTTTGAAGTTGCAATTGGAACAAATCTCACACTCATCTCTCAACCCTTGTTTGATCTCCTCACGACACTAATTGCAATAGTTATAACAACATCAAAGGTTGAGGAGGAGTGGTTTTTGACCTGCCCAAGACACAACAATTTTTTTTTTGAGGGCGTACAACAGTCGGACATTAGGTACACACGCATAGGTCAATCTGGTACAGTAATGAAACAGATCGGATAAGGAACGAACGTATGGAAATATCATTTAAAGCTGAAAAATATTAACCCAACATATATTTACCTTATATGAAGTAAGAAATAATCACACTTTGTGGTTTGGTGCAATTTTTTTTTTTGGAGATATTAGGGACATAGTTTTCTCAAAAACTACTCACACAATGGGCATCAATCATCTCAAAGGTTTCACATAGATACGACCATTTATATCATTGACAAAAAACCAATTCACTAAAAATCACTCCCTGATGTTAAATTCATACAAATATTCTTTTTAGCCTTCGTTATGGTATTTTTACTTTCCCCATTTTATGGTCGCCACATCATGGAATTTCGAAATTGTTGATGGGGAAAAATAAAAATACCATAAAGAAGGCCAAAAAGAGAAAACAAAAGGAGAAAATGGTGAAAAATCCTAACTAACCCAGGAATGTATCCACCCCCCACACCTAGAGAATGCAGTGTCCTCACTGCAATAAAAGAGACTGTGTGAAGGAAGGATAAAACCTGGTGAGTGTTATTCATAGACCGCTTCTTGAACATGGAGTTCCTCCATTGGGGACTCCGGAATGGCTTCATGGAAGTGCTTCAGCCGCTGCCCATTGACAGTGAAGGTTTGCTTGGTGTCTTCATTTTGAACCTGGACAACACCAAATGGAGAGACATTAGTAACAATGTAAGGTCCAAACCAACGGGAACGAAGCTTACCAGGGTGCAACTTCAGCCTTGCATTGTAGAGGAGGACCTTCTATCCAATTTGGAATTGACGATGAAGGATGAGACGGTCGTGGGCAGCCTTGGTTCGCTCTTTATAAATTCGGGAGTTCTCATATGAATCTCTTCTCATTTCCTCCAACTCCTGAATCTGCAACTTCCTTTGAATACCTGCACCAGAAAGATTAGAATTGCATTGTTTAATGGCCCAGTAGGCCCGGTGCTCTACCTCAACAGGGAGGTGACAACTCTTCCCAAAAACTAGCCGATATGGTGACATCCCAATTGGAGTTTTGAATGCAGTACGGTAAGCCCATAACGAATCATCGAGTCTAAGACTCCAGTCTTTTCTGTTTGGCTGAACTGTTTTCTCAAGAATCTGTTTTACCTCTCTATTTGATACTTCAGCTTGACCATTTGTTTATGGGTGATAAGCAGTAGACACTCGATGCCCAACCCCGTACCTGCGCAAAAGAGATTGCATTGTGTGGTTGCAGAAATGAGAACCTTGATCACTGATGATAAACCTAGGTAATCCAAACCTACAGAATATTTGGGTTCTCAAAAATTCCACAACTATCTTGGAATCATCTGTCCTCGTGGCTCGTGTCTCTACCCACTTTGAAACATAATCCACTGCCAGAAGAATGTAAAGGTTCCCAAATGAATTGGGGAATGGTCCCATAAAGTCAATGCCCCAAACATCAAAAATGTCATGGAAGAGTAAGGGTTGTTGGGGCATCTCATTTCTTTTAGAGACATTCCCCATTCTTTGACAGCGAGGACAAGATTTACAGAATTCATGGGCATCCCTAAATAATGTGGGCCAAAAGAGACCAGAATCTAAGACCTTGCGAGCAGTCCGTTGGGGACCAAAGTGGCCCCCACAAGCAAGTGTGTGGCAGAACCTAAGGACAGATTGAAACTCACTATCGGGAACACAACGCCTAATAACTTGATCACTACATGTGCGCCAGAGGTAGGGGTCATCCCAAATGTACCAACGAGACTCATGTTTTAGACGGTCGGCCTGGTTTTTGGTGAAATCAGCAGGAATGCAAGACGCTACCAAATAATTTACAATTTCAGCATACCAAGGAATAACATCTTGCACTCGGTACAATTTCTCATCAGGAAACAATTCATTTATGGGAATACAGGGGGATGAGTCAATGTCCGAGGGTGGGAGAATCCTACTGATATGGTCAGCAACCACATTCTCTGCTCCTTTTTTATCCCTAATTTCTAGATCAAATTCTTGAAGGAGGAGCATCCAGCGAATGAGACGTGGTTTGGCTTCTGGTTTCTTTAGGAGATATCGGAGGGCTGCATGGTCTGAGAACACAATGACTTTGGACCCTATAAGGTATGGCCTGAATTTACCCAAGGCAAACACAATGGAAAGAAATTCTTTTTCAGTGGTGGTGTAGTTTGCTTGGGCAGGGTCCAAAGTACGTGAGGCATAGGCAATGACATGTGGAGCTCGATCGACCCTTTGTGACAAGACTGCCCCAACTGCATAGTTAGAGGCGTCACACATGAGCTCAAATGGTAAATCCCACCGAGGTGGTTAGATTACCGGGGGTGACGTGAGACTCCATTTTAACTGATTGAAAGCTTCCTCACATTTTTTATCAAAATCAAATTCTTTTTCATTTTGGAGTAATCGGGAGAGGGGGAGTGCAATTTTACTAAAGTCACGAATGAAACGACGATAAAATCCAGCATGACCCAGGAAAGACCGCACATCCCGAACATTTTTAGGGAATGGTAGGGAGGAAATGATATCTACTTTTGATTTGTCCACTTGGATTCCTTCCCCAGAAATGACATGTCCCAAAACTATGCCTTGTCGCACCATGAAATGGCATTTCTCATAATTTAATACAAGATTCTTTTCAATACAGCGACGTAGGACAGAACCAAGACTACTTAAACATTCATCAAAAGAGGATCCATAAACAGTAAAATCATCCATAAAAACCTCCATGCAATTCTCCAGGTAATCCGAAAAAATACTAACCATACATCGTTGGAAAGTACCTGGAGCATTGCACAGACCAAATGGCATCCTTCTATAAGCAAATGTACCAAAGGGGCAAGTAAAGGTTGTCTTTTCCTGATCCTCAGGGGCAATATGGATCTGAAAGTATCCAGAATAGCCATCAAGGAAACAGTAATGGGACTTCCCTGCTAGCCTCTCTAGCATCTGGTCAATGAATGGCAATGGGAAATGGTCCTTCCTAGTGTGTTGGTTTAGTCGGCGATAGTCTATACAGACACGCCAACTATTCTGCACACGAGTTGGAACCAATTCATTATTTTCATTTTTAACTACAGTAAGGCCAGTTTTTTTAGGAACTACTTGAACAGGACTGACCCATTGGCTGTCAAAGATAGGGTAAATGATTCCAGCAGCCAACAATTTTGTTACTTCTTTTTTAACAACATCAAGTAGGTTTGGGTTCAGTCGTCGTTGTGACTGCCTCACTGGTTTAGCATCATCATTTAATAAAATATGATGTGTACAAATTGATGGGCTAATGCCAGGGATGTCAGCAAGTGTCCATCCCAAAGCTTGTTTATACTTCCTCAAAAGATCAAGCAGTCGCAATTCATGCTCAGGAGGGAGTGAACTAGCAATGATGACGGGAAACTTGTTTCCATTATCAAGATATGAGTATTTTAAATCTTGAGGCAGTTGTTTTAGTTCCAATTCTGGGGGATTTTGGATTGACAGAAGTGTGTGTGAAAGTGAGAAGTCACTGATCTCATCTAACTGCTCAATGGTAACATCCTCAGATGAGGAATGAGCTTTTACAAGCTTAGCAGTATTATCGATGGTCATGTGATCCTCTGTGTTCAAGAAATCATCAATTAACAAAAATGCATGACATTTCTCTAAACCGCTACAACAATCAATGCATGATTCATTACCTAACATTTCAATCAATGAAGAAAACTCAGAAAGGGGATCAGGTGAATGAAAATAAGTTGTTTCAGGGGAAGGGAGAACATCAATTGAATTGACAAAGAGAGAGGAGTGTTCTTCTGAGGGGTGCTTCATGGCATCAAGGATATTGAAGTGGACAATATTACCACCAAACTCCATAGATAATGTACCATTATGGACATTAATTATGGTTTTGGCAGTTTTCAAGAAAGGTCTCCCCAATATAATTGGGGCATGTCCATTCATCCTATCATCTTCCATTTTAAGCACGTAAAAATCAGCAGGAAAAATTAAATTTTTCACCCTCACAAGAACATCCTCTAGCACACCAGAGGGGTGTGCCGTACTCCGATTTGCTAGCTGAACGACAATACCAGTGGGCTTCAGTTCACCGACCTGCAATGAAGAGTAAATAGAGTGAGGCATCACATTAATAGAAGCACCCAAATCAAGCATAGCATTGGAACACGAATACTCCCCTATGGTGCATGGAATCGAGAATGTCCCAGGATCATTGCACTTGGTAGGAAGTGATGACTCTATCAATGCTGAAACATTCCTCCCCAGGCTCACCTTCTCATCACCACGAAGCCTCCTTCGGTGTGTACACATCTCCTTCAGAAACTTGGCATATCTTGGAATTTTCTTCACAGCATCAATCAAAGGAATGTTAACCTGTACTTTCTTGAAAGTTTCCAAGATTTCTTTATCAAGTTCGGTTTCTTTTTGTTTCCTAGGTTGGGCAGCCCTTTGAGGAAATGGAAGAGGAATGGTTGGGATAGGTGGCTCATCAACAACCACAGTCTTTCCTTTGGAAGGGCTTCTCTCAGGAAAAGGGTTTTCTTCTCTTGGACCATTTTCAGCAGTTGGGATGGTGGTTTCCTTTGGATGGGAGGACTCTAATGGAGGGGTCATTTGGCTTTTGAGTTGTATCCCACTCCTAAGGGTGATTGCACTAACATTTCCTTTATCCCTAGGGTTTACTACTAGTTGAGATGGTAGTTTACCCGACCCATGACTTTGGATTTCCCCCACCGAGTTGGCAAGTTGTCCTAGTTGGGTCTTTAGGTCTTGTATGGATGCTTGGGTGGTTTGTTGGAATTGGAGATTATTGGCAGCCATTTGTTTCATCATATCTTCTAGGCTAGGATCGGTTTTTGGAGGGGGTGGTTGGAATGGCCTTTGGGGTGGTTGAGGATTTCTGGGTGGTGGTGGATGACTACTCTGACCTTGTTGGTTCCATTGCTGTTGAGGTTGGTTTGAATACCCCCCTTGCCTATAGGCTTGGTTGGATGGATAGTATGGTTCTTGCCTAAAGGGTTGGTTAAAGGGGCGTCCTGGAAATATTGCCTCACAACTTTCAGAAGTTTCTCTCAATTGGGGGCATTGGTCAGAATAGTGGGTGTCAGAAGAGCAGATTCCACAATGGATGGGAGGAGGAGATTGATATTTCCCTTGGGAGAGAGCTAGTTGTCGCAGAAGGGTACTTACCTCTTCGAACTTCGTGTCCACCTTCTTCTCAAACTCAGTACTTTGCACCTCATGGACACCTCGAATGGGGACACTGGACCGTGTACCGAATTGTTGAGTGTTCTGTGCCATGTTCTCAATGAGGGTTCTTGCAGCGATTGGGGTCTTATCTACCAATGCACCACCTACAGCAGCATCAATCATATTTCGATCAATAGGAATCAAACCTTCATAAAAATATTGAATTAAAAGTTGATCACTTATTTGGTGGTGTGGGCAACTTGAACATAACCTTTTAAAGCGTTCCCAATATTCATGTAATGTTTCCCCCTGAGATTGTCTTATACCACATATTTCTTTCCTTATAGTTTCAGTTCGAGAGGCTGGGAAGTATTTTTCAAGAAAAAGGCGTTTCATGTCTGCCCAGCCCCTAATTGGTGAATTGACATAGTATAACCAATCTTTTGCAGTGTCTTCTAATGAAAATGGGAATGCCCTAAGCTTCACTTGTTCTTCATCCACATTAGCAGGTTTTAAGGTTGAACACACAGTATGAAATTCTTTTAAATGCTTATGTGGATCTTCTCCAGGCAGTCCATGAAATCTTGGTAATAAATGAATTAAACCAGATTTTAGTTCAAAATTGGGTGCCTCACCTTGTAATTGAATGTAAGTGGGTTGGATATCAACATCAGGTGAGGTTAGTTCTTTTAGTGTTCTATTATTTTCAGCCATGTTATACAAGTTATGTTCAATTTTAACTTTGGTTTCAGAAGAAGAAGAAGGATCAAGAAGAATTTTAAGATTTGATGTCTCCTCCTTCAACGTGTGGTCTTGTATGTCTCGGTTTCGTTGATGTAGGATCCTCTCCGGTTCGGGTTCAAAAGTTTGTAGGTCTCCCAGAGTAGAACGCGTCATACAAAGAACCTACACAATAAATAAATTAGAACACAAAAACAAATTCAAAGGTAGAAGATAAAACAAACAAATATTCACAAAAATTATAAAAAACAATTTATCAAAAACACGCACAAAAAACCAAAGCGCTCCCCGGCAACGGTGCCAAAATTTGGACGTGATGTCGTGACACATCAAATTGATTATATTTTTAAGGTTGATTTATAGTCTAGGGTAAACCCTAGGTCGTCTCTCAAGGAGCGTTGGTAGGTTTAGAGTGTGTATTTTTGATAAAAATGTCTAAGAGAGGGGTGGTTTTGAAAACAGCTTAAAACAATGACTTAGTTGAAATAGCTTAAAAGATGAGTGACCAAGTGGATTTTGAGAAATATGAGATAAAAGGGTCGATGTGATTTCACTACACACATATCAAGTTCATTGTTCATAGAGATTCATCTTGGGTTTAGAGTAATTCTTTGGTTGGAGTTAATTGGAATCCCGATTAATTCCTAAGCTTTTATTTCAATACTTTACGGACCAAACCTTGACGTAACAATCGTATTGTCAAGGTCCAGTACTTATGCATGGAATAAGAGCTTCCAAAGCATATTGAAATCTCAATAAGGTGGGTATGAAAAGTATTCTTGTGATGTCCAATCGGAACAACACAAGTCACGCACTCAAAACCTCACACCGATCGGTTAGAAATTAAGAGCATAACACTCACATGCATCAAATCAAGAATTCAAATCTGAAATAAAATAAGATACATGGAATGAAATGTTTAAACACCCAAATTACTCCAAACCAGTAGCTAATTTATGCATCGGAACTCCCTTGGCATGTGTGTATCTCCCTCACAACGAACACCCAACTTTTAGCTCGACATCGAGAGGAGGAGGAAGCTCGGGTGGAACTCCTTCTTCATTGTTGATATCCCTATGAGGATAGGGGCCTCCAGAACCTCCAAGGTGATTAGGAGACTCTTCTAGGACTCCAAATTGGCAGCACTTCACTCCTTGGCCGAACTTGCAAATGAGGAGCCCAAGGTGCCCTTTTATAGGAAATGTGGGAGGTGGTTTTGGGAACACAGATTTCATCAATCCACTTGCAGGATGCGTTTCGGCATTCATACAGTCTTATCTCGCTTTGGAGAAAATAGAAAAGTTGTAGCCCTACCTCTTGACTGTCTCCACCGAAGGTTTGGCACCGTTTGGACAACTAATGCTCGAGATATTGATAAAATACAGAACACCGAATTTGACTTGGTCCAAATTCGGTGGCTCAGACAGATCAGTTCGGATGGGCCCCATGCAATCCGAATCAGGATTGGGTTTCTTAATAGGAAATGTAGAATATTGAATTTTGGACAGGCCCACAAACTTTCATCCCATTTGGATGCACGGATTTTGTGTACTGTTCAAAACAGTGGACATATGTCCATGGATCCATTCAATTTTTGGCCCAGTTTTCTTTCACTTCATCAAGAGCCCTCCAAATCACCTCCACCTACATTGTAATTTTCAAAACAAGTATCATTGCCCTATTTAATAGTGATAAACACTAAATTATTGAATCAAACATGAAGTACAATTTGATAATATTTTTATAATTTTTTAATACAAAATATGTTTAGCACAGCAGTGTAAGGGTGAAAATGAAACAGTGAATCGTGGTACGATCACACCCCCACACCTAAACATTTGCACTCCTGGGCAAAGTCACATATTCAAATACAATGATTCATATATATATATATATATATATCCAACATCATAAAGATTTATCATTTGAGTAAATTTTATTTAAAGTAAAGTGATCAATGCACGAACCACACCAAGGAGTTCTTCCTAGTGAAAATAGAAAAAGATGTCTCATAAATCATATCATAGTGAAATTCAAAAAGATTCATGATACCCAATTGAGAAAGGAATTCAGAAGTAAACCATGACACTAAATATCCATGTGTGTGTGTGAAAACCATTCCATGCTATTCTTTCCACTTGATATCTAATAAATATATGTTATTTTAACATTTTTCAGCTTAAATGATTTTCTCACCGAACCTGTCCTACATCCTTTGCAATCATATTTCAAGACCCACTCATTTAAGCATTCCCAGAAGTCAAACCATAAGCTCCCGACCTAGATATCCCCATATGTTGCACATTTCATCACTCCCCTCATTTTTTTTTTGAAGTTGCAATTGGAACAAATCTCACACTCATCTCTCAACCCTTGTTTGATCTCCTCACGACACTAATTGCAATAGTTATAACAAGATCAAAGGTTGAGGAGGAGTGGTTTTTGACCTGCCCAAGACACAACATTTTTTTTTGAGGGCGTACAACAGTCGGACATTAGGTACACACGCATAGGTCAATCTGGTACAGTAATGAAACAGATCGGATAAGGAACGAACGTATGGAAATATCATTTAAAGCTGAAAAATATCAACCCAACATATATTTACCTTATATTAAGTAAGAAATAATCACACTTTGTGGTTTGGTGCAAAATTTTTTTTTTTTTTTGAGATATTAGCGACATAGTTTTCTCAAAAACTACTCACACAATGGGCATCAATCATCTCAAAGGTTTCACATAGATACGACCATTTATATCATTGACAGAAAACCAATTCACTAAAAATCACTCCCTGATGTTAAATTCATACAAATATTCTTTTTAGCCTTCGTTATGGTATTTTTACTTTCCCCATTTTATGGTCGCCACATCATGGAATTTTGAAATTGTTGATGGGGAAAAATAAAAATACCATAAAGAAGGCCAAAAAGAGAAAACAAAAGGAGAAAATGGTGAAAAATCCTAACTAACCCAGGAATGTATCCACCCCCCCACACCTAGATAATGTAGTGTCCTCACTGCAATAAAAGAGACTGTGTGAAGGAAGGATAAAACCTGGTGAGTGTTATTCATAGACCGCTTCTTGAACATGGAGTTCCTCCATTGGGGACTCCGGAATGGCTTCATGGAAGTGCTTCAGCCGCTGCCCATTGACAGTGAAGGTTTGCTTGGTGTCTTCATTTTGAACCTGGACAACACCAAATGGAGAGACATTAGTAACAATGTAAGGTCCAAACCAACGGGAACGAAGCTTACCAGGGTGCAACTTCAGCCTTGCATTGTAGAGGAGGACCTTCTATCCAATTTGGAATTGACGATGAAGGATGAGACGGTCGTGGGCAGCCTTGGTTCGCTCTTTATAAATTCGGGAGTTCTCATATGAATCTCTTCTCATTTCCTCCAACTCCTGAATCTGCAACTTCCTTTGAATACCTGCACCAGAAAGATTAGAATTGCATTGTTTAATGGCCCAGTAGGCCCGGTGCTCTACCTCAACAGGGAGGTGACAACTCTTCCCAAAAACTAGCCGATATGGTGACATGCCAATTGGAGTTTTGAATGCAGTACGGTAAGCCCATAACGAATCATCGAGTCTAAGACTCCAGTCTTTTCTGTTTGGCTGAACTGTTTTCTCAAGAATCTGTTTTACCTCTCTATTTGATACTTCAGCTTGACCATTTGTTTGTGGGTGATAAGCAGTAGACACTCGATGCCCAACCCCGTACCTGCGCAAAAGAGATTGCATTGTGCGGTTGCAGAAATGAGAACCCTGATCACTGATGATAAACCTAGGTAATCCAAACCTACAGAATATTTGGGTTCTCAAAAATTCCACAACTGTCTTGGAATCAACTGTCCTCGTGGCTCGTGCCTCTACCCACTTTGAAACATAATCCACTACCAGAAGAATGTAAAGGTTCCCAAATGAATTGGGGAATGGTCCCATAAAGTCAATGCCCCAAACATCAAAAATGTCATGGAAGAGTAAGGGTTGTTGGGGCATCTCATTTCTTTTAGAGACATTCCCCATTCTTTGACAGCGAGGACAAGATTTACAGAATTCATGGGCATCCCTAAATAATGTGGGCCAAAAGAGACCAGAATCTAAGACCTTGCGAGCAGTCCGTTGGGGACCAAAGTGGCCCCCACAAGCAAGTGTGTGGCAGAACCTAAGGACAGATTGAAACTCACTATCGGGAACACAACGCCTAATAACTTGATCACTACATGTGCGCCAGAGGTAGGGGTCATCCCAAATGTACCAACGAGACTCATGTTTTAGACGGTCGGCCTGGTTTTTGGTGAAATCAGCAGGAATGCAAGACGCTACCAAATAATTTACAATTTCAGCATACCAAGGAATAACATCTTGCACTCGGTACAATTTCTCATCAGGAAACAATTCATTTATGGGAATACAGGGGGATGAGTCAATGTCCGAGGGTGGGAGAATCCTACTGATATGGTCAGAAACCACATTCTCTGCTCCTTTTTTATCCCTAATTTCTAGATCAAATTCTTGAAGGAGGAGCATCCAGCGAATGAGACGTGGTTTGGCTTCTGGTTTCTTTAGGAGATATCGGAGGGCTGCATGGTCTGAGAACACAATGACTTTGGACCCTATAAGGTATGGCCTGAATTTACCCAAGGCAAACACAATGGAAAGAAATTCTTTTTCAGTGGTGGTGTAGTTTGCTTGGGCAGGGTCCAAAGTACGTGAGGCATAGGCAATGACATGTGGAGCTCGATCGACCCTTTGTGACAAGACTGCCCCAACTGCATAGTTAGAGGCGTCACACATGAGCTCAAATGGTAAATCCCACCGAGGTGGTTGGATTACCGGGGGTGACGTGAGACTCCATTTTAACTGATTGAAAGCTTCCTCACATTTTTTATCAAAATCAAATTCTTTTTCATTTTGGAGTAATCGGGAGAGGGGGAGTGCAATTTTACTAAAGTCACGAATGAAACGACGATAAAATCCAGCATGACCCAGGAAAGACCGCACATCCCGAACATTTTTAGGGAATGGTAGGGAGGAAATGATATCTACTTTTGATTTGTCCACTTGGATTCCTTCCCCAGAAATGACATGTCCCAAAACTATGCCTTGTCGCACCATGAAATGGCATTTCTCATAATTTAATACAAGATTCTTTTCAATACAGCGACGTAGGACAGAACCAAGACTACTTAAACATTCATCAAAAGAGGATCCATAAACAGTAAAATCATCCATAAAAACCTCCATGCAATTCTCCAGGTAATCCGAAAAAATACTAACCATACATCGTTGGAAAGTACCTGGAGCATTGCACAGACCAAATGGCATCCTTCTATAAGCAAATGTACCAAAGGGGCAAGTAAAGGTTGTCTTTTCCTGATCCTCAGGGGCAATATGGATCTGAAAGTATCCAGAATACCCATCAAGGAAACAGTAATGGGACTTCCCTGCTAGCCTCTCTAGCATCTGGTCAATGAATGGCAATGGGAAATGGTCCTTCCTAGTGTGTTGGTTTAGTCGGCGATAGTCTATACAGACACGCCAACTATTCTGCACACGAGTTGGAACCAATTCATTATTTTCATTTTTAACTACAGTAAGGCCAGTTTTTTTAGGAACTACTTGAACAGGACTGACCCATTGGCTGTCAGAGATAGGGTAAATGATTCCAGCAGCCAACAATTTTGTTACTTCTTTTTTAACAACATCAAGTAGGTTTGGGTTCAGTCGTCGTTGTGACTGCCTCACTGGTTTAGCATCATCATTTAATAAAATATGATGTGTACAAATTGATGGGCTAATGCCAGGGATGTCAGCAAGTGTCCATCCCAAAGCTTGTTTATACTTCCTCAAAAGATCAAGCAGTCGCAATTCATGCTCAGGAGGGAGTGAACTAGCAATGATGATGGGAAACTTGTTTCCATTCTCAAGATATGAGTATTTTAAATCTTGAGGCAGTTGTTTTAGTTCCAATTCTGGGGGATTTTGGATTGACAGAAGTGTGTGTGAAAGTGAGAAGTCACTGATCTCATCTAACTGCTCAATGGTAACATCCTCAGATGAGGAATGAGCTTTTACAAGCTTAGCAGTATTATCGATGGTCATGTGATCCTCTGTGTTCAAGAAATCATCAATTAACAAACATGCATGACATTTCTCTAAACCGCTACAACAATCAATGCATGATTCATTACCTAACATTTCAATCAATGAAGAAAACTCAGAAAGGGGATCAGGTGAATGAAAATAAGTTGTTTCAGGGGAAGGGAGAACATCAATTGAATTGACAAAGAGAGAGGAGTGTTCTTCTGAGGGGTGCTTCATGGCATCAAGGATATTGAAGTGGACAATATTACCACCAAACTCCATAGATAATGTACCATTATAGACATTAATTATGGTTTTTGCGGTTTTCAAGAAAGGTCTCCCCAATATAATTGGGGCATGTCCATTCATCCTATCATCTTCCATTTTAAGCACGTAAAAATCAGCAGGAAAAATTAAATTTTTCACCCTCACAAGAACATCCTCTAGCACACCAGAGGGGTGTGCCGTACTTCGATTTGCTAGCTGAACGACAATACCAGTGGGCTTCAGTTCACCGACCTGCAATGAAGAGTAAATAGAGTGAGGCATCACATTAATAGAAGCACCCAAATCAAGCATAGCATTGGAACACGAATACTCCCCTATGGTGCATGGAATCGAGAATGTCCCAGGATCATTGCACTTGGTAGGAAGTGATGACTCTATCAATGCTGAAACATTCCTCCCCAGGCTCACCTTCTCATCACCACGAAGCCTCCTTCGGTGTGTACACATCTCCTTCAGAAACTTGGCATATCTTGGAATTTGCTTCACAGCATCAATCAAAGGAATGATAACCTGTACTTTCTTGAAAGTTTCCAAGATTTCTTTATCAAGTTTGGTTTCTTTTTGTTTCCTAGGATGGGCAGCCCTTTGAGGAAATGGAAGAGGAATGGTTGGGATAGGTGGCTCATCAACAACCACAGTCTTTCCTTTGGAAGGGCTTCTCTCAGGAAAAGGGTTTTCTTCTCTTGGACCATTTTCAGCAGTTGGGATGGTGGTTTCCTTTGGATGGGAGGACTCTAATGGAGGGGTCATTTGGCTTTTGAGTTGTATCCCACTCCTAAGGGTGATTGCACTAACATTTACTTTATCCCTAGGGTTTACTACTGGTTGAGATGGTAGTTTACCCGACCCATGACTTTGGATTTCCCCCACCGAGTTGGCAAGTTGTCCTAGTTGGGTCTTTAGGTCTTGTATGGCTGCTTGGGTGGTTTGTTGGAATTGGAGATTATTGGCAGCCATTTGTTTCATCATATCTTCTAGGCTAGGATCGGTTTTTGGAGGGGGTGGTTGGAATGGCCTTTGGGGTGGTTGAGGATTTCTGGGTGGTGGTGGATGACTACTCTGACCTTGTTGGTTCCATTGCTGTTGAGGTTGGTTTGAATACCCCCTTGCCTATAGGCTTGGTTGTCCTTCCAACCTTGGTTGGATGGATAGTATGGTTCTTGCCTAAAGGGTTGGTTAAAGGGGCGTCCTGGAAATATTGCCTCACAACTTTCAGAAGTTTCTCTCAATTGGGGGCATTGGTCAGAATAGTGGGTGTCAGAAGAGAAGATTCCACAATGGATGGGAGGAGGAGATTGATATTTCCCTTGGGAGAGAGCTAGTTGTCGCAGAAGGGTACTTACCTCTTCGAACTTCGTGTTCACCTTCTTCTCAAACTCAGTACTTTGCACCTCATGGACACCTCGAATGGGGACACTGGACCGTGTACCGAATTGTTGAGTGTTCTGTGCCATGTTCTCAATGAGGGTTCTTGCAGCGATTGGGGTCTTATCTACCAATGCACCACCTGCAGCAGCATCAATCATATTTCGATCAATAGGAATCAAACCTTCATAAAAATATTGAATTAAAAGTTGATCACTTATTTGGTGGTGTGGGCAACTTGAACATAACCTTTTAAAGCGTTCCCAATATTCATGTAATGTTTCCCCCTGAGATTGTCTTATACCACATATTTCTTTCCTTATAGTTGCAGTTCGAGAGGCTGGGAAGTATTTTTCAAGAAAAAGGCGTTTCATGTCTGCCCAGCCCCTAATTGGTTAATTGACATAGTATAACCAATCTTTTGCAGTGTCTTCTAATTAAAATGGGAATGCCCTAAGCTTCACTTGTTCTTCATCCACATTAGCAGGTTTTAAGGTTGAACACACAGTATGAAATTCTTTTAAATGCTTATGTGGATCTTCTCCAGGCAGTCCATGAAATCTTGGTAATAAATGAATTAAACCAGATTTTAGTTCAAAATTGGGTGCCTCACCTTGTAATTGAATGTAAGTGGGTTGGATATCAACATCAGGTGAGGTTAGTTCTTTTAGTGTTCTATTATTTTCAGCCATGTTATACAAGTTATGTTCAATTTTAACTTTGGTTTCAGAAGAAGAAGAAGGATCAAGAAGAATTTTAAGATTTGATGTCTCCTCCTTCAAAGTGTGGTCTTGTATGTCTCGGTTTCGTTGATGTAGGATCCTCTCCGGTTCGGGTTCAAAAGTTTGTAGGTCTCCCGGAGTAGAACGCGTCATACAAAGAACCTACACAATAAATAAATTAGAACACAAAAACAAATTCAAAGGTAGAAGATAAAACAAACAAATATTCACAAAAATTATAAAAAAAAAATTTATCAAAAACACGCACAAAAAACCAAAGCGCTCCCCGGCAACGGCGCCAAAATTTGGACGTGATGTCGTGACACGTCAAATTGATTATATTTTTAAGGTTGATTTAGAGTCTAGGGTAAACCCTAGGTCGTCTCTCAAGGAGCGTTGGTAGGTTTAGAGTGTGTATTTTTGATAAAAATGTCTAAGAGAGGGGTGGTTTTGAAAACAGCTTAAAACAATGACTTAGTTGAAATAGCTTAAAAGATGAGTGACCAAGTGGATTTTGAGAAATATGAGATAAAAGGGTTGATGTGATTTCACTACACACATATCAAGTTCATTGTTCATAGAGATTCATCTTGGGTTTAGAGTAATTCTTTGGTTGGAGTTAATTGGAATCCCGATTAATTCCTAAGCTTTTATTTCAATACTTTACGGACCAAACCTTGACGTAACAGTCGTATTGTCAAGGTCCAGTACTTATGCATGGAATAAGAGCTTCCAAAGAATATTGAAATCTCAATAAGGTGGGTATGAAAAGGATTCTTGTGATGTCCAATCGGAACAACACAAGTCACGCACTCAAAACCTCACACCGATCGGTTAGAAATTAAGAGCATAACACTCACATGCATCAAATCAAGAAATCAAATCTGAAATAAAATAAGATACATGGAATGAAATGTTTAAACACCCAAATTACTCCAAACCAGTAGCTAATTTATGCATCGGAACTCCCTTGGCATGTGTGTAGCTCCCTCACAACGAACACCCAACTTTTAGCTCGACATCGAGAGGAGGAGGAAGCTCGGGTGGAACTCCTTCTTCATTGTTGATCTCCCTATGAGGATAGGGGCCTCCAGAACCTCCAAGGTGATTAGGAGACTCTTCTTGGACTCCAAATTTTCAGCACTTCACTCCTTGTCCGAACTTGCAAATGAGGAGCCCAAGGTGCCCTTTTATAGGAAATGTGGGAGGTGGTTTTGGGAACACAGATTTCATCAATCCACTTGCAGGACGAGTTTCGGCATTCAGACAGTCTTATCTCACTTTGGAGAAAATAGAAAAGTTGTATCCCTACCTGTTGACTGTCTCCACCGAAAGTGTGGCACCGTTTGGACAACTAATTCTCGAGATATTGATAAAATACAGAACACCGAATTTGACTTGGTCCAAATTCGGTGGCTCGGACAGATCAGTTCGTATGGGCCCCATGCAATCCGAATCAGGATTGGGTTCCTTAATAGGAAATGTAGAATATTGAATTTTGGACAGGCCCACAAAATGTCAGCCCATTTGGATGCACGGAGTCTGTGTACTATTCAAAACAGTGGACAGATGTCCATTGATCCATTCAATTTTTGGCCCAGTTTTCTTTCACTTCATCAAGAGCCCTCCAAATCACCTCCACCTACATTGTAATTTTCAAAACAAGTATCACTGCCCTATTTAATAGTGATAAACACTAAATTATTGAATCAAACATGAAGTACAATTTGATAATATTTTTATAATTTTTTAATACAAAATATGTTTAGCACAGCAGTGTAAGGGTGAAAATGAAACAGTGAATCGTGGTACGATCAAGGTGTTTCCATGCCCTTGCTCCCATTTTTAATCCATTTAATGCTTATGTTTCTTAATTAAATCTTATATTAGGATTATAACCTCTATTATGTTTATATTTAACTTATGGTAGTGTTTTCTTATTGAATTATTTGATTAAAAAATGGATTTTAGGATGCTCCTTTATTTATGCACATGTTTATGCCTTGCGAACTTGGTTGGAACTAAATGCCTTTATCTTCAAATGGTATTGTTGGATGTCTTGATTGGTGTTTTATTTTAGAAAAATTTAATGGAACTTTTTTACCCTGCATTGTTTTCTTTTATGGAACTTAGTGTTTTTTAGAAATGATTTCACATGTCTCTTTGGAGGTTCGACGTGCCATTAAATGTTGGCACATCCATGGGTGCAATGGTTCACACATGGACGCACCCTCAAATGAAGATGGTTCTTTGAATTGGTATTTCTCTCGAATCCTAATTTTTCTAAACGGTTATTGTTTTATAAATTTTTTGGGTCTCTTTGTGTGGCTCTTTAAATTGATTTGAAAATAAATCCATGAATATATGCCCGTTTGTTTTTTGGTGTATATTTTGTTCAGTGTGTGGTGTATGGCGTCGTTTGGTTTTTTTTATGAAATTGTACATAGTATCACTAAATACTTTTATGTAAATTCTTTGAAACATGAAACCTAAAGGCATGTTTGTCTTTTTAAATAAAAAAATGGTGTTTAGAGTTGTTTTAAAAGAGCTTGTGCAATATTTTCGTAAAGACATTTGATTATGTAAAACTAAAGGCCCTATTGACAACTCCAATTGTTTTATAAAGTGGTTTCGATAACCAATTGATGTGATGTCCTGGTTATAGCTTTGTATATTTGAAATTTATGCATATATATATATATATAAGTATATGGGGAACTCCTATATAGGGTAACCCTTTATGGGTGAATGCATAGGAAGCGTCTATGTTTGGGGTAGGCAAGTGCGGTGACGACATGGTAAGGTGAGTCACGCGTGTGAGGGCCTCCTAGTTACACAATATGAGTATTATAACCACCATGGGTTCCTGGGAGTCTTATAGTTGATCGAGTTATGGTTTTTTACCAGCCCTGATTAAATGGGTTGGTACCCATGGGTAGGTATAGAGGCCAGATGGGGAGTGTCATTGATTTCTTTTATTGCGAGGGCGATCAGTTGGTTATAGACTATGGGGCTTCACCATACACCAGTAGGTAGTTCCAAAATGATTACATATAGGGTTCTTCTAGGGATGTTTAGGATCACCCATTTTTACTTAAATATTTACAAATCTTGTATACTTTCTTCTATGCATGTTGGTTTATTTCTAGGTTGTACTTTTTGCCTGTTTTATTTTAGCACAGCCTTGGTCTTTCTGTCCTGGTTTTGTTTATAAAATGGAAAATGGTTTTATAAAATGGTATGTAACAAGTTTTGGGTTTTCCTTAAATGGTAAAAACATGTTTCTTATTTTAAAATGTGAAACACCTACTTTCATAATTGTATTTAAAACTTGTGTTTATGGACTACTTCAGAAAATAGAACTTTTGGATTTAGTGGCTTATTCTTGGTATCCCTATTGAGCATCTCGGTGCTCAAACCTATTATATCTTTCCTGTTATAGTCTTAGTTTCTTATTCAGGTTCCTGGTTCAGCTACTCAATGTTGGAGTAGGCTTGGTTTTGAGTTGGGTTGTGACCTAGAAGGTCATAGTGAGGTATGTCCAGTTTGTTTTTTTCTTTCTGCTGTTAGTTTTATTTTTATCTTTAGTCTTTATTTATTTAGTTACCTTTTTTCATAGGCTAAATCATCCCCAATGGTTAGGTTTTGATGCCTGTCAATAGTTTTCATCCCGGGAGGGTCGGGAACTCCCCTCGAGACATGTTGCGGACCAGCTCGGGTGACCGGTCCATGGTTGAACAGGGTTGGTTCATGATAGTGATGATCAAATTAATATTCAATATTCACTTTTTAAGGTTATTTCCACTAGGAACATCTATGCTACAGCCTATATCCACTTATAGTATCTATATAGGGATCTAATTTCTAGGAGAACCACACAATTTCTACTTTACCAACACTTTATATGTTATCCTATAATTATACATATCCCTTATACTTATCCCTAGGTTTATTTTCTAAAGTTTTCTAAACTAAGCTCCAAAAAAACTATACCTAGATCTAATACCAACTATAGTGATCCAATCTAAACATTCCTTTATTTTATATATTTTACATGATTTAAAACATTAAATTTCATAAATAATAATATCCCAATAATCTATAGGTTCAGTGTCTTTGGAAACTAACAACATAATAATCTTATTTTATAAAACTCATGATTATTTCCCCTTAAAGTCACCATACTAGACTATGTTCTATAAATCTCATTATTAATACTCATCCTAAAAACATAATGAATTAAAACATAATAAATGGGTGATCTCAAATTCTCATAATGTATGAATAAAAATTTCATCAAGGATGAGTTCATAAAAATGAGTGAAAATATGAGCATAAGGGAAATATCATAACATTATGTGTAATAATAGTAAGACATAAGTGTGATTAAAAGTACATGGTATAAGAACTTGTTGGTTAGAGTGAGTAACTCAAGAGGTAGGTGAATTGGTTAAATAGTAAAATCTCTATTAAAAATAAAATCCACCAATTAAAATAAATTCTCCCAATTAATCAAAATGGTAGTTTAATATAAGTTTGATCTTTTAAATAATTTATCAAGTCTGGATTAAGTATTAATTAAAAAAATTAAAATTAAATTAAATTTTTAAATCAATTTACTCAAAAAAATAATTATATAAATAGAGATTAAATCAAATATCAAAGTACAATTTTTGTTTAAAGATTAAAAAAATACATCTTTAGGATTTGAAATAGAAAAACAAAACACAAACACGCAATAGAATAAATAAGGGGTTTAGTCCCAAGTCGAGACCTAATACCCTCCACTTAGAAATCACTTATTTCCAAGAAGATTTATTTTAACCAATTATCTAATCCATAACTTGGATCAAGTATACACACAATATCACAAGTTATCTAGGTGAAAATCCTCTTCCATAGTTATACGTGGGTAGAAAAACAACAAAGGCCAGGTATGGACCTCTTCCATAATTACCATGGGTAAAAAGATAAAAAGAGATAGAGAATATCAGGTATTCTCCAATTTAAGCATAAGAGTCGGTTTTTTTGGATATATAGAGAAATACAAAACACTGCTAGAAATTATATAAAAAAGATACCAAATAAAATTGATTTGAATAAATGAAGTGTTTCTTAGTTTGTAATGCTCAAATGCTCGAGAGTCCTCGTATTTGGGTTGGTGAGGATCTCAAATAGTTTCTCTAAAAGTTGTGGGAAGACGTAGTGTTGTGAAGTTCTCTTTTATGACTATAGAAAAGGATCTAGATCTTTTTTATACTCTATTATTTCACATTTGAAATAATTTGTATGAGTTCAGTGTATAAGTCATAAATCCAAACCTTTCACATGTGTGCATGAGGGATTCATTCAGAAATATACAGCATTGTATGTTTGAATACCTATTGAAGAATAATCATAAATATTTTCTATATCCTCATACCAAACCTCTGAATTGTCTTCAATGCGTCAATGAAATGGTTAATAAAATAATCATTAAACAAAACCACCACATTAACTCCTATAAAATAGTCGATGAAAGTAATAAATTCGAATGTAGCATAACAACAAATGTGGAAAATTTGATGGTAGCACTCCTAGTGGTAGCTTATCTAGTGGTAGCATGATCCTGGCGGTAGAAGTCCTTTCGGTAGCACAAATCGGATAGTAGCTTGTTTGATTGTAGTACATATGATTGTAGTAGAAACCTTCTAGCGGTGGCGCATAGCTGGTAGTGGAAAAAGTCAGGCGGTAGTAGATTATGGTTGTAACATATTGTGGAAGTAGAAAACTTTTGATGGTGGAAGGAGTATGGTGGTGGTAGGTCTCTAATGGTATCAAGACCTCAAGATGAAACTCCTGACAGTAGAAAAATCTATTGGTATCCCAACTCTGGTGGTGGAAGTATTTAAACTAATGGTGTCTCTTTTCAATACTTATACAAATTATATTTAAAAAATGATATACTATCATAAAACATCAAATTCATTAGAAACATAGGAAACATGATTTGTGAGCATTGAAAAAAGGAGGTTACAATAGAACTTAAAGCCAAAAAATATTAAAATGGGATCATGGTAGGTATAACATGTCTTAGAATCAGTTAACTAAACCTTGAATCCTAAGATCATAATATCATAATGAATAACATCACTTAAGTGTGGCACAAACATTATCATAGAGAAACATTTCTTTCATGAGACACACCATTAGTTTATATGCTTATGAGAAACTATAATATACTAACAAATACCTATATTATGAGATGTAAAAACATAACCAATGCATTACAGTCTGATGTAGTTCCCCACCAATCATTCATCCATACTTATGTGTGCCACTTAAAAATCATTCACTTTCAAATCATAAAGAACTTAGGGAAATAAAATGGGTTTCATAAAACTTAAAAATGAAAATCATTCTCATTTCATAAAGAACCCATGTAAATAAAATGTGTTTCATAAAACATCTAAATGTAAATCATTTATTTTTTATCAAGAACCCATGGAAATAAAATGGGTTTCATAAAATATCCAGATGGTATAAAATAATGTCATGAATTAAATAATTTGATGTTAAAAAAAATCACCCAAAATAATCACATAATAAAATAAAAAATATATAGAAACATGAAACTTAAGTCCATTAGAGATATATAATTTTGAATATAGATCCTAAAATAAAAACTAGATCATGAAAAGTGTTTTCTTGAAAACATTTTTTATTTGTCAATGTAAAAGTCATAATTATGAGTCTCATTTTAAAAAATATCCTTTTTTTAAGTGAAAATAAAACATTAAAAACTTTTTTTACACTAAATAAATGAGATAAAATCATTAAAAATGGAAATAGTTGGAATAAAAAGTTCAATAAGATATTATATGTCTCAAAGAAACACTACAACAGAATCGCCGTTTAGCGGTGGTTTTTTTTGCGTTTAGCGGCGGTTTAAACCGCCGCTACATTGTTTGGCGGCGGTTTATAGAAACCAACGTCTAATAGGGTGTCAGTAATCTATTAGCAGAGGTTATTTACATTTAGCGATGGTTTCAGGAAAGCATCTTCACTGCCTCATTTCACGGTGGTTACCCTGAATTTAGCGGCGGTTTTATGAGCCCTGGATATCACTTTATTTGCGGCGGTTATAACTGCCCCGAATAAAATCAAATTCCAGCGGCCATAAAACCACTGCTAAAGTCACGGGAACCGCCACGGAATGAGGCAGCCACGATGCTCCTATTTAGCGGAGCTTATAACCGCCGCTAAAAGTAAATTTTATTTTACGTTTATCGGCGGTTTAAACCATCACCAGTATACATTTTGAGGTGGTTAAAACCGTCGCAAAAAGCTGCCCAGAATAAAAAATAATAATTCTTGGCTTCTGCTGCACCACTGCCCTGAAAAACAAATAAAACCAGAAAAAACCCATCCCTAGCCTCCCACCAATGACCAAGAGCTGAATATCCAGAATAAATCACAACATCCAAAAAACATGTTTTTCTCTCAATGAGAAATAATATACAACTTTAATATTTAAAAATAGAACAAAAATCTAAAACTCTGGAAAATAAGACTTCCAATTAGAGAAAGTATTATTAACCCAGCAGTCAGATATCCATCAATGGTTCCAACACATTCCTTATACTCATGTATACAATATCCTAAATAGTAAATACTAGGAAGATAAAACTCCATTGATACAACATTGTAACATCCCAAACTGGATTCCACTAAATCTTATAACTTCACTTTCTTAGGATAGATCATCCATAGCGATTCCACTCTACTTATAAAAATTGATAATTGATGAATTAGTAGTTATATTAGTACCAACCCATTTATATAATGATTTTTTTTGGTTTTGTGGCCTAGAAACCATCTTTAATACTTATAATAAATTTGAACTAATGAAATAGCTTAAATAACACATTATAAATATATTGTTATAAAAAATCCTATTGTGGGAATATTTTTATAGTTACATTGGGATATAGATTTTATAGGAATGTGGATATTTCCAGTGAGTCTTAGTTGACATGTTTTTATGTTGGAATATAGGTTAGGTGGGAGATTCTAGTGACCTTTTAGGAATAAACCTAGAATTAGAGTTGATTCATCGTGTTATGTGAGGGGTTAACCTAGTTTTTCTAGCATCCTTGGAGATATTAAGCATCATTGGATGCATCTTTTTAGTTTTTTGTCATAGAATGTGTTTTTTATGTATTTTGGGATTGAGTAGGACTCCAGTTGTGGAATGATTCCCCAAGTTGGTAGGCGATCATGAGATAAGTAAAACTTCTAGGTGTTATGAGCATCTTTAATGCTTGAGATTAGTGGGACTAACATTCAAATATAATTTTATTTAGTTTAGTTAGTTTTGTGAGTTTAATTTCAAAGGTGTATGACTCAAGAAGTCATCATCCATGTTAAATGGTTATGTAGGATAACGTGACCCTTGGGTTTGATTTTTTGAGTAGGCTAGAAAATACCAATAATGCACAGTGTCATTGGTCCAATGAATTATATGAAAAGGGTGTTCCCATTTCATTGATGTAACATCAATTTAGTATTCATTATCATATAAATTTCCTATTTAAATAAGGTTTGGTGGAGAGAGTTTTGTGGTGTTTTGTGACAAAAATTCTAGTCTCTGAGAGTTTGAGGGATGAAATCACAGGTAACACCTTGAGGGGTATTATCACATAACTACTTGGTTTAGGGTTGTGGGATCTAAAAAGGTTGTGTTAACCGATCACTCCCTGAGTGAGGTTACCTAGGTATTAACTATGTTGTGGTGAGTGATGTATACCAGAGTTTTTAGTAGAAAAGATAAGTTATCCTAGTTCTATGGATGACTATGTAAGAGGATCGAGTTTTATAACATCATCAATCTGGGTTAAAGTTCAAGATGTAGTTATTGATGTTGATTGAATGTGTGCGCATGGAATAAGGATTGCATAATACATGTGATTATGAATATACCATTTCTATTTATTATTAAGTGGATGATGTAAATATATATGGTAGGAACTGAACCATAGGTTGTTCAAGGATGGAATATTAGTTCCAGATGAGTCTTTAGTGTATGCCAAGTATGGATTGTCGTGATGGAACATGGTATAATTATGTTGACTCACATCTAGAAACCATGTTTAGTGGTGGATAGAGTGTTTTTCATGGGAATTAGATTCCTATTTTTATTAAAATGATGAATATTAAAATCCTCTGGTGGGGAGAATCACACAGGTCATGGAAAATGTAACCTTTGGGAGAGTGGTTGTAGAAAGAATAGTCATGAATGGTCAAAATGACTTTCAGAAGTCTATGAGCTATAAAATTCAAGTTTTCCAGACATGGAGGAGGTGTTGAATTTAATACTTAGGTATGATTTTGAATCAGGTTTGGAAATTATATTCAGACTCAGGCTGCATGTGAAATCTAGGAAATGTGATAGATTAATATCACATATTTTCTTGTAATGTAGCATGATGTTGAAATGGTTGGTTGAGTATGAACCCATTAAATCACACCACGAGTCAATTTTGGAATTCAGTTGGTTCATCTCAATTATCACGATATAACTTTTCAATTTATGTTAATATGATTTAGTTTTCAAAAAAGGCATTGGCCATCAATTTGGGTGTCCTCTAAGCAGGTCAACCTAAAGCATTCTGACTGGAATTCCAGTAAACTAGTTCATGTTGTAAGATAATATTTCTTTGTGTAAGATGTATTAATAATGAAGAGTGTGTTTTGGTTATGACCCTTTAGTTTAAATTTTTAGGACTATATTAATAGTGATGGTTGATTTTTAAATGGAGGTAGTGGTTTTCATGTGGCACCGCATCATAAGGAGTTTTCAAGTGAGCTCATGTGAGATCTGTCTTAAATAAAGCAAGTAAATCTCGAACATGTCAATGTGAAACTAGAAGTGATGTATAGTAGTATAGTGCTCATGGTTTAGTGGTTTGATAATTACTATGGTGGGAAGACACCATGGACCTATAAATCATGTGGTGGTCACTTTAAGTAGTTTTCATTGTTAATGTGTCTGAGTGGTGTCACTTGGTTTAATGTTTCTGGATTAAATTCAGATGGCAAAGAAACCTAGGGACAGGTGATGAGAGGTGGTTTGGGGGGTCTTATTAAATTGGACATCCTCTAGATGTGGGTGTTGGTCAAATTCAATACGATCATTACACAGAGTCGTGGGAGTATAACTATGGTTTCTTATGAGTATGTTTGGATAGAAGTGTTTTATACCAGACCTATGACATCTCCCTATAAGGCCTAGTGTTGGTAAAGAAGAAAGTTTTGGAATTACAGTAATTAAAGTTTCATGACCAGATAGCTTGTAATGAATCAAAAAATGGAATTAAGAATCATAATATAAATAATTCAGGGATATAATGATAGGTAATAATTACCAGACATACCATGATTAAGTGGAAATTGTGTTGGGAATGCAGTTCAAGTCATGTAGTAATAGTTCAGTGATCAAAACAGTTATGGTTGGAAATGGTCCATTGTAACTGGTCAGTTTTATTTTGTGTTTATAGTAAGTGGAGGTATGTATCGTCAAAAAATTCCAATAAAAAACTCAATACTCCTCCATTTATTCATTCATTTAAAGAAGAGGAAGGATAGGGGTTTGGATTCTGCTCCTTTTCCCTCTTTTGTTTTCTTCATTTCTCTAAGTGTTATCATTCTGCAATCTTATATGCCCTATTTTTTGTTCTTTTTTCAGGTTATCCATTTTCATATATTGTTTATTGAATCAAGAGACATAAATATATGAGTTAACCATCCTAATATTGAAGTATTTGGTAGAATTTCTTTTCTTAAAATTCATTTTTTTATAAGACATACCAATTGTGCGTCAATTCGACATCCATCTTCGAGATTATATTTTAATTTATAAAGTATTCTTGCCTATATTCATGGGCTTATTCTAATTTATCACCCCTCAGTCACACCTATATCTTAGTGAACCACGCTTGATTTAGAACATTCTCATGACATTTTAGAAGAGCTAGAGCATTTTTAGACACTTTTGACTCTTAAATCAGACATTTTCAACAATGGGCCTCACCAAAGTGTCCACAACACTATCCCCTTGACCACTATGAAATGACCCAATTTGTTCAACACATCAACAATGGGTTTAACTCCTAGTCATCCAAAATCTCGACTACCAATTCAAACACATACCTAAATGGAATGATGTATACCACACTCGAGAAATGAAGACATAAAAAGAAACATCAGAAATCAATAAAATGCATAAAAAGAAACATGAGAAATCAAGGAAATTTTAGGACATGAAAATGTGTGGTGGAAACTATGTGCCACAAATGTTACATATACAAACCAAATGTTTCCATTTTTGGTCAACACAACAACAGTACAACTACTCAGGGTTCGATGATGCATCGTCACCCTCTCCACCTTCATTTCCACTTTGTGTTTTCACCTGTAAGAACATTATATTGAAAATTAAATACGGTTACATATTTATATTAAAACTTAAAACAAATGAAAGTTAGCAAACTAAATGATTTTTATTTTCTATGATTTACCTACATACCACCAATAGATGCACTCCCACCGGGGGCATATCTACCCATCTGCTGACGTAGTTCAATCAACTCTTTCTGCAATGCAGATATCTGATCCCCCTGCTGGTGAACTGTGTTTCGTAAAGAAACAATCTATTTCTTAGCATCTCCGGGTATGGGATGACTAAAGTCAGTAGTAGATGGAGCAGCTATCCCCGGTGGCCTACTAAAAACCTCAAATGGCACGGGTCCCAAACCCATCTCGCGCACTGTCCCAGGATGCTCCTTCCCAAGGACTTTAGCAACCGAGTCATCCTGGGAGACAGAGTAGGAATGCGCAGGATTGGCATCCCATAGTTCTTAAATTTTCACCTATAAATCAAATATCAATATATATTAACACAGAAAAAATTGATAATAAGTTATTATGATAAAAAATTGACTTTATACCCCAACTTCTTTAGCATGCACATTAACAAAACATCCATTTGATTTCTTGTGAACATCCAACCACAGTTCAGTTCGGGATGCTTCATGGCCTAAACTCTGTGACTGCATTAATCAAAGATAAATCAACAATTTAATATATTAAATAGATAATATTTTCTTATAAATATTTAAACTAATTAAAAGATTACCAATGTAATTCGATTTCTAGAAAAACGTTTTGAGCCCGCAGTGTTCGGGATGACTTTCTTCACTCGGTTTGACGCATTCTGTCTTGATAGATCCTGAAAGAAATAAAATGCAATTTAATACTGATGTATTGAATGTCATGTCCTTTTCATATACTTGTATAAATGTAAAATGAGGATAATATAATAATATATATATTTCAATACCATCCGCTTCTGATCCCGATGCCTGTCAACAAACAATTTCCACTGCTCTTTCGGTACCCCACTGGGTAGCTTCTCATACATTTGCAGCGCGGTCAACGAAGAATCGTTGACATCACACCACAATATCCATTTAAAATCTTTCCACTTCTTACCTAGATTTTTCAATGTCCACTTCTGTGCTATCAAATCAGCAACGGTAAAGTGGAAGAACATATGTATACAGAAATTCATTTTGAACATGTTAGTAACATGACATTTATTTTAAACCATAATGTAATAAATTTACCTTTATTTGAGAATAAAAAACTTCATTTTTTTAGCTTGGAGGCATATGTCTCCAATCTTCATATGAAATGGGAAGGGAAATGGGCTCCGCTGCCAGCTGGCCTAGAATATGGCCAAGAAACCCCGCAGCATCATCCGTAGGGACCCCGTAATAATCAAATGGCACAACAATCTTCTCACCATTCAGATTCAAAACATCTGAACTTTTTATGTTTTTCTCCACGGTTACATTTTTTTCATCTTCAATGAGAAAACAATTAGTATAAACAAAATGTAATAAATTTATTTAATTAAAATTTGTACCTATGATAGTGACACTCCAGTATGTCCGGGATGAACTGGAAGGGGCGCGTTGCTGCCCCATTACTGAGGCTCCTAAAGGGGGAGTCGACGACTCAGCCTCTACTGGGACATCCACAGATGGTTTGAGAGATGGTGCAGGGGGAGATGGTGCAGGGGTGTCGGCAGCTGGTGCATCAGATGTCGTGGGGAGGGAGCCAGATGGATAGTCATCTGTCGCAGAACTAGATGAAATAATATAACACTTCTTCCTTGGAATTCCTGTCATTTAATAAAATAAAATTAAGTTCAGAATATATATTTCAATAAAATTATGCAGAAAAAGAAATTAAAAATGATAACAGATGGAGTACTAACAGACAAAATATATATAACAATGATAATGAATGAATGTAGAAATGAAACAAGTGGTTGCTGAATAAATAAATAATTGTACATACAATAATTTTCCCCTTCAATCATGTCGGTTTCCTGCTCCATTGCTTCATCCACTTCATTCATCCTTGCTAGACTAATATTTTCAATATCATGATGGACAAATAATTCTGCTTCCTCTTGCTGATTAAATTCAATTTCAGAGGTCAAATTTTCCACTTTATCTCCCATATCGTACAAATATCTTTGTATTACGTGAGAAACTACACTCCACCCTTCATCAGCAACATCATTCACATAATATACCATTTTTTCTTGAGATGCTAAGATATATGGATCATGCAGTTCACAATCACCAACATCCATCAAGCGAGAGAAGTTCACAGAAGTAAATTGCAAGGAATCTATTTTAACGCCTCTTATAATATCGACCCATTTTCATTTGAATAAAACAACCGAAAAATGTCCGCAGTAGTTTAATTCAATAATATCATGCAGCTTTCCATAGTCTTCCACTTTAGCAAATGTAAATATACCACTATTCTGTGTTCTCAAACCCACTTCTCGATCGACTGTACAAAATCTAAAGTCATTCACATTATAAGTGTCGAACTATCTAACTTCTTTTAGAGTACCTCTAGCAAGAAACTTCAAATATTCTGACACCTCTTCTCGAGTATCAGTATTCATGATCTGAAAAAATAAATATACATTATTTGATTTACAAAATGTATGTGTCAAACTAATATTCGTATTTATTGTAATATTTATGAACTTACATGTCATACAAAATGGATGTAGAGATTTCTCACATAGTTTTCTGAAAAATGTGCAGAACTGGAGTACAACAGCAGTAATTTCTTCAGGTAATAATGTATGCAATTCCAATGGTAGTAACTGTTGTAACAAAATATGTGAATCGTGGATTTTCAATCCATTTAACTTACGATTCTTCAAGTCAACACACCTCGAGATGTTACTTGAATACCCATAAGATACCTTAAAATTCTTTAACATTCGAAAGAATGTATCTTTATCCCTATTTTTCATTGCAAAAATTGCCAGAGGATACTTTCCATTCTCATCTGGCCAGAGATCACGTTTTATGTTCATTTCTTGTAAGTCTTTGTGAGCATTGAGATGATCCTTCGACTTTCCATGCTCACTAAGCAATGTCAAAAATCAAATTGTCATAGAAATTCTTCTCAATATGCATCACATCAAGATTATGCCGCAAAAAATTAAATTCCCAATATGGAAGTTTGAAGAATATACTTTTTTTCTTCCATTGTTGCGTTCCAGTTTCGCTTGACGATGCACTTCAGACCTGTTTTCCGCTATCATTCAAATGATGAACCTTCCCAAATTATGTTTCAACATTTTCAAGCTGTGCCAATATTTCAAAACCATTTAACAACTTTGGAGGTGGTCTACGATCAATGGAACCATTAAATTTTGATTTGTTCAGCCGAAATCTATGAGATGCATTGAGAAATATTCAATGACACAAAAGCACCATTTTCTACTATGAGGTAGCCATTTGGGCTCAAAATCAAAGTTACAAACAGGATAAGCCAAACCCATTTAAGTGTTCCAAACAGATAAATTCACAAGCCCAGGGAAGTCACTAATGGTCCACATTAAAGTAGCATGCATTTTGAACATTGTTTTAGAAGAAGCATCAAATGTCTCAACACCGTTGCTCCATAACTCCTAAAATTCTTCAATCAAAGGTTGCAAGTATACATCAATATCATTTCCAGGCATTTGTTTTCCAGGAATAATCATTTAAAGGATAAAATTTTTTTGTTTCATACACATCCATGGAGGCAAATTATAAGGGATCAAAACAACTGGCCAAATGCTATAATTGGTACTCAAAGTCCCAAATGGGTTAAATCCATCAGCAGCCAATCCCAATCGAACATTCCTAGGATCAACTGAGAAATCGAGATGTAATGAATCAAATGTCTTCCATGATTGGGAATCTTGTGGATGTCTCATTAACCCATCATTGTTATTATCTACAGAATTCCACTTCATGTGTTTAGCAGTTTTTGATGACATGAATAATCTTTGCAATTGAGGCTTCAAAGGAAAGTAACGCAAAACCTTTGTAGGTGTGCTCCTTTTTTTCTTCTCCATGAAATTATGTTCATTCAGACTTCCAAAATCACCCTTTTACCTGCCATCTAGAAGAAGAACATTTCTTGCAATTCTGTCTACTTGAATCCTCTCCCCAATAAAGCATACAATTATTGGGAAACGCATGTATTTTTGTATAATTCAGACCAAGCTTGTTAACAACTTTTTTTATATCATAAAAATTTTCTGATATTTTTGCTTCATTAAATGCATCACGAATCAATTCCAATATCATGGACATTTCCATATTTGTAATTCCACATAGACATTTGATATGGTACAACTTCAGCAAAAATGAAAGCTTTGAATATTTCAAACACCCACTATACAACTCTTGATTTCCATCATCAACTAAATCATGAAACACATTTTCCTCAGTGAATTTTTCTCTTACATTTGGCTCCATAGAATCAAGAGGGGGATCTAATGATATGTGACAATCTTGATCTGCCTGTGTTACAGTCTCAAAAACATCACTTGTCATGTTGCAATTTGTAGCACCCTCTTCTAGTTATTCTGATATGTTTTGATGCTGATAGTGGTGTCTTGCAGTGCCGAATGCATCATTTATTAGGTTTTTCATTTCATTTTCCATTTTCGACGAACTTGGGACCTCATTATGAGGATTAACATCAGTGCTCAATCTTTCTGTAACGTTCGATTCTCCATTCCAAATCCAACACAAATATTGAGTAGGGAATTTCTTCAGTATTAAATGTTCATAAACCTCATCTCTCTTAAACCATGTTCTAAATTTACATTTAGGACATGTACATTTTATTCTCCCTTCAAAAGATCGATTAGAAATTGAAAAATCTAAAAATTCATTCAAACCCTTAACATACTGAGGTGTGTTCCTCGGTAATGTGATCCATATTTTATCCATGTATATCACAATGTGCCTACACAAAAAACAAGGAATCAAACATGATACATATTCTATAACCCCATCATCAAAAACAAATAATGATGAACAAAATTTCCATAATAGAGAAAAATTCAAGGATATATCAAGAAATGGGTCTCAAAATTCCTCAAAGTCCCTAAACTGGAAGCACAAAATGGATGAACTCTTTCTATAGAATGGGCCTTTTCATCATGTTATGGTTAATCCTGCCTCTACTCCTTGCACATTGGATTCTCTTCATTCCCACTATTAATTTGTTGCATACCTGATAAAACTAAGGAATGAACAACCACTTATTTCCAAGAATATTTAGCTTCCATTCACATGTCCATAGTGACAACCTCTAAAATGGATGTTATACCGAAAGAAATTAGAGATGTACCAAGGTCTGGGTGAAGACCATCACCAAAGAAATGATATTTCTCATAATTGATGACCCCTATCTTTAGAGAATATATAACAAACCGTGAAAGGTTATTGACATACTCCCATACTGATCTATCACTAAGAAAAAGTCTCATGAGTGATTGATGTTATCAAATATTGGTTTTATCTTTCTTTGGGTAATGTTATTTCTGATTTTGTGGAATTATATGAGCTAGTACTATCAAGATTGAGGTTCTTGTGGTGAGTGGGGTGTCTATAAACACATCATCGATAATTCATATTCAAATCATTGAATATGTAAATGTTGTCCAAACTCTTATGATCTGAGTAAACCATGATTTTATATTCAAATATATAGTGACATAGTTTCTTCGACATTTTCATCACCACTAATAGTTTTAATTTTTTACTTGGGTAGTTTATTTCAAGTGGTTGATGTTAGGGAGATCCAAATGACACTACATGATCTTCATACTTTAACACAAACCCAATAATAAAACATAATTGAACACATTATTCCACTTATAATTTTCTAGATTTAGGTTAGATATATATATGGGGAGTGTTCAATCACAACTTGAGAACCAAAATGTATTCCTAACATACTAGTCTATATTTAACCCTTAACCCATTATAGGTAATATTGGTCATGGGTGAATAACTCCAAGATAAATCTATGACAACACTCTTGTAGTATCCTTCCATTCCTAATAAATTCTAAATCTTTAATATGATCTTGTGGTTCACCCATTAAATAACTACTCTTGTTTTATTGTTTTCCACTAAAACTACATGTTATGAGATTACATGGCCTATAAACTTTACTTATCAAAATGAGAAGCTACACTCTAAGGGATTAACATAAATGTAGTGATCATTAAGAGTGCCTAGATTATTCCCCCAGTACTTCCCAGGCTCTTCTTCACTCCCCAAGTAGACAAATATTTCACATATAAACACCATGATAATAGAATCTATATATAGGTGAAACACCTGGTTTATAAGATCCATGAAAAATAATTATATAATTCATTAGTCCAAATTGTATGAAAAATTTCTCAAAGTCCCCATACCTACATCAAATGTCAATATTGGATATTTTTTCCTCTATCATTGACCTGATAATTCAAATAGTTTAGGTTGATCTCATAGAACAAACTTTTACACTTTTTGGACCTAAAAGGGCCTCAATGTTGGGTATGGTGTATTTATTCTTGAATGTGACCTCATTTAACTTCTGTTACTCAATGAAAAACAACAGAGATCAATTATCCTTTTTTTAAAGTTACTAGGGAGTCCTTCGGAGTGATGCTCGGGAAAATAAATCCTTTAGATCCCAAATTAACCGTTTATATAATTAATTCCTTCAACAAACTGGGGTCCATATGATATAAGAGAAGAGATATCAACTGATTTTCCAAAAATAATCCAATGGTGAACTCTACATCAAATTCTGGAGGTAACCTATTCTCAAAACCTACACCACCATCCTCTATAAAAAGAGAAGATACTTAGAAAATATGATATCCTAAATCTGGAGGTAGAGTTCTAGTTCATCCTAATTAAGGATCACATTCTCATTAAAAAACATGTTTACACCAATCAGGTTCCACAAGGATCACTAAACAATGATAACAATCATCATTTTACTTTAAATGAACCATAAAATCTACATCGGGGATCACAACAATAATATCTATTTCTAAAACATTAACTTACCACTCAAATTTTAATCCTAATATAGTGAGATTTTAGAACTGACATTTAAACCACTATTCCAAATTCTTTCCTATAAGAACAATCAAAATAAATGAATAATGCATAATCATGGTCTGTCACATGAACAGTTCTACAATATGGGAAGAAGTAAAATAGTTATATCCAATTACATAAAATAAATTACTATCGATTAATTAAGAAATAAAAATTTAAAATTGTACTATTACATGCCATGAATAAGATTTAACTACTGTATATTTTATGTAGTAGGGGTGCATTGAATTATGTAATACATGTGGTTGATTACTGACTTGTGGATCTACCATGAGATGACTCTGTCCATAAGGGGACTCATCGTTACCACCACAACCAATAAAATGATAACCAATAATCTTTAATGTACTAGATTGAGATGGAAATTCTCTGTGCATTGAGGATCTTGCAGCACTCTAATTCATCACAATACCCTTACAGAACTATTTCAAGTTGCCCATACATTCGCACTAATGGCATGGTGTAGGTATAATTGTATATGCTAACCAAACATTCACCATCATTTACCCAAAAACAACAAGATCAAACCCTATCCAACATGAAAACCCCTAAATCAACTACCCTACCAACTGGAAAACCAAAAACCTAAAGAAGGAGAAACAAAACCCTACCTAGAGGAGAATATGGTGCAGCTTCTGGGGTCTTGGGGGGCCGGGGGTCGCGGGGGGCCGGGGGTCGCGGGTTCGCAGGGTCACCAGGGTCGTAGGGGTCACCGGGTTCACTGGGGTCGGGGTCGCGGGGTCGCCTGGGTCATAGGGGGCAGGGGTCGCGGGGGAAGCGGGGGCCGGGGGAAGCGGGGGAAGGAGGGTCGGGGTGGGGGAAGGGTCATGTGTTAAAAAAACAATGTTTTGCAGCGGTTTATTATAAACCGCTGCGAAACCTTTTTTACAAAATGTTTAGTGGCGGTTCCTAGAACCGCAGCTAAACAGCGGTTCTGTTGTAGTGAAAGGATTTTGAGTTACTAAGTCCCTTACCTTTATCACTTATTTCCACGGAAGTTCTTTAACCTCCTATATCATAAATATAAACATATTAATTACCTATTTCATAAATTTATTCATATAAATTCCTATTTATACTCTTTATTAATAACAACCCTCTTCATGTATTATATTGTTATAATCTCTTTCAGTATCAGGTGTTAATAATCTTGACCATTTTGAACTAGGTTCATAAAATCGGTGTTGATCTTCCTTATTTATCCAAATTTAGTCATTAAAAACCAATAAAGGTACAATAATTTATTTTTTATAAAGACCAATAATTTTATAATTATATCACATGATATTTTTAGTCTAATTTTGTGATGACAGAATCGATGTTGAACTAGTTTCGGGTTATTTATCGATATAAATGGATTTCCTTATAATGATTGTTAATTTTTGTGTTATCCCTAAATAAATATATTCATTTTATATATTACTTATATATATATCATATATACTCATAAAATTTAAAAAAAACTATCTATGAAATTTTTATTCAAAATGAAATGCATCATCCCAAGGAGGTGATAGTCTGTACGTACGCATGAATGTTGATTTTATTTTTCAAAGGGAGAAAGAAAGAAGTAACTTGGTTTATCATTTTAGTAAATTAAATATGATATATATATATAATAAATATTTATTTAATTACTATTTTTTACCATCCATGTTATTCAGTTAATGAAAAAGAAATGTGTTTCTTTATGGAGGTAGAGTCTGCCCATACGCATTATTCATGTTTTAATTTTTCATAAAGGAAAAGTGAAAGGTCATTAATGATTGTAACATAATTATAATAAAATAATAATATAATAATGATACTAATGTTATCATTTTAATATATAGTAATGAAATTTTAGGAAGAATAAGTGAACATAAAGAAATATAAATGAGAAAGGGGCATTTAGAATTTATACCACACTTCTTGGATTATCTCCTTTGCAAAAGGGGTTAAACCTTTGAGGAATGGTATTTTGATAAGAAAAGAACCTCTTAAAGATATACAGTAATTTTTAGGATAGTTTTTGATATATTTTGGGCTGAACTAAGTGGGTCGTGGTGTGAGGGAAAATGAGGATAGGAGTGCCCTTTTTATAAGTGAGAGGGGATGACATTCTCGTAAATAACTGAAACCTTTCAATAATGGGAAGTCACTCTTAAGTAAAGTAGCTCAAAATTGAAAAATAATGGATTTTATAAGTTATAAATTCAATAAAGGCCTTAACCACATATTCCCACACATTTTTTAAACATTTTTTAGGTTATTTACTCTTATATTTTTACTTTTTCCATTTTATTTTTTACCAAAGTAACTAGTTTTTACCTAACTTATCATTTATGATTAAAAAATAAAACATTCCTTATTATATAATTTATAATAATGATTAAAAATTTAAAATCCATTTTATTATATTAATTTTATAAAATTAATAAAATTAATTTTAAAATACTAAATATATAATGTATTAAAAACAATGTTTTGAAAAATATAACTTAAGTTCCCAAATGTCAAATATGGATTTATAAATTAAAACAAAATTTTTTTAAAATTATAAAATCACTTATAAAATACTTTTTTTTCTTATAAAATTGTTTCATGAATTTCAAATTCATACTTATATACTAATAATGTAATAAAATTCATGTTATTTATTAATATGATGTTTTGCACTATTCACCTAAAAATAATTCTTTGTAGAAAAATACCAAAAATAAATATTAAGATAATATTGTTATGATAAGTTAAAAAATGAATTTAATTTTTTCAAATTATCATTCTAATATTTATAAATTTAACTATAAAATAAAATCATAAAATATTCTGAAAAAACTATTTTTATAAGAAATCGTATTTTTGTATATTGACTATTATTCTAAAATTAGTCTAATAATGAATATATTAAACTTTAAAAATATATATTATATAAAATAAATTTTATGAATAAAAAATATTTTATTAGTTTTTTAATTTCACTTATTAAAATGGTATTAAAATTGACCGTTATTTCATAAGTTGGTTATAAATGTTTATAAATACTTATCCATCGACTACCATACATTAGTCAATATTTAATTTTATAAAAATAGTTGTGGTATGTTAGGTTTTGTTTTTATGTTTGGAGAAAATTATTGAACATAGTATTTATTTAATTAGGAACATTTCACTAAAACTTGGGTTATTATAAAGGTGTTCTGGGGACTACTTTTTCATTGGTGAGTTCAGTTGTTCACCCTACCCAATAGTTGAGTGATTAAATGATCATATAAGGTGTGGATCATGTTTGAATATACACTTCATATAGGATCTTTTGGACTATATCCTAGGGTTTTGATGTTATGATTTCAATGTGGTTCCCTCATATGGACCAGTGTGGTTTGATCTTTCATGTCTCGGAAGAGAAGAGATGTTGACCCTGAAGGCATGAGGTGTATCTTCTATAGATGGGTAGGGAGGTGTTTTCCCCTAGGTTTTATGAGTATGGATGTGTTTTAAAATAATGGATTTTTCATGTATTCCTCATTATATAGAATGAGAAAACATGTAGGTTTATCCCTAGTTTCTTTTAGTGAGATCATATTGGGGTTATATTGGTAATTGAAATCAAATATTATTACCTATCTAATGTTTTTCCTTGATTTATTTGGGTATTTGTATGGTTTAACCCTTGGTTTTGTGCTAACCTATAGCCCTTATTCCCTTTTTGTAGGCATCCTACTAGGTATTTTTATACTCACCCATCCATGGGCCTTGTTCCCAAACTTGTTATGTCTGTGAAAACAATGAACAAGTCGATGGTGATAATGGTGGGTGTAGATCTTATGGAGATTGTGGAGATAGATCTTATTAAAGTTAGTGGATTTGTGACTAGTAGTTCTTGGGATAGGATTGGTGTGATGTGGTGATCCCTTCTTCCCATTCACTCAAGGTTAGTTATTTGAGACTATTGGGCCTTGTATATTTTCCCCCTATTGTACTGAAATTTTCAATTTATATCATTGAGATGTATAGAAAGTTTCATGTATTTTTATTTTTATATATTTATCTATTTTTTGTGGATGTGATGTTATTATTGGTTTTTGATGTATGCATGTGCAGATTGTATAGGATAAGGCATCCCATGTGTGATATATGCCTTCTTGGTGTGAGTCACCAACCCCTAGCCTATTGAAGGTAGGCATAGGGTGGAACAACCAACTCACTACCAACCCAGGTGAGGATCTGATGGGTCAGGTCATATTAAAGTGGTATCATAGTGGGTTTGACCTAGGGATAATGTTTGGAGATGGGTTACTCATGATTTTGTTTTGAGACATATGGGGAAACATTGCTTAAAATTACTTAGGTTTGGTTGAATGACTAGGAAAACTAGTTAGGATGTGATAGTCAACGTATTCCTATTTAAGGAATCTCATAATATATTGACTAGATTGAGTGCTTATATAATTTTTTGTAAGACACAATTGTGTAAGTCCATGCATCATATAGTAGTCAGTACACTATTTTTTTGTGGCATGATATCCTACTTCCAATGATTTCATTATGATATGAGGATGTTTATTTCTTATATGAAGATGATTTTTATAGAGGTGTGAAACAGACCATTTATGGATGATGGTAATGATAGGAATACTCACATACATGTGATATTCTCAAGTGATGCTCTCTCGATTTTCAAGGCAGTTTGGTGTATCGATCATTTAGCTCTATAGAGATGACATCGAGGTTTAGTTATGATAATTAGAGCATTATGATATTGGTAATCTCTTGACAGAGGTGTTGTCCAGTGAGGTGTGGGTCCCCCATATGAGATCATGTGGTTTTTTACTCCCTCACGGATACAAGGGAAAAATTTCCATCTATAGAGTGTGGTTCCTCCATTTAGGCATGAGGTTTGGAACTCCATCTATCCTAATAAGGTGTGGGGCCCCCATATTATAATGGGGTTGTCACTCCCCTATTGGAAAGGGTGTGGGTCCTTTACCTATAAAAGTTATGTTTTCTATGAGATGGGATACGATTACAATATCTATTTGAGTTAGTACTCTCCATGGTTATGAGAGTGCATGATACCATTCATAAGAACATGGATTTTACATTCAGGCATGGGGTTGGTACACCCTAGGTCCCAATGAGGTGCATGTTCACCATAATATATAGGACTTGATACTCCCCTATACAACAAGGGTAAAGTTCCTCCTTCTGTAGAGGTTGGCATGGTGTGGATTCACCATTGGTGAAGTCAGTTACCACATCAACCAGTTCATAGACTCCCAATAAAGAATGGGTCTATCACCATAGTTTAGAGTTTTTGTAGGGTTTTGGTTGATGCGCAATGTTTTATTATGATATCTTGGTTGAGATTGTAATTTCAAGATGATCCATTAATAGTGTTTGGTGTGGCTTATTGGGACCTTTAATATAGAGTATGATGAGTGTAATGATCTAAATTTTGAGATTCTCAGCCTTGGATGGATGGGATTTTCCTCCTCATGCAGGTGAGGAATCTTGTATGTCAAGACCTTGTCTCAAGTGTAATATCCATATGGTGGATGGTGAACATTATGATGATTATCTACTAGGGTGAGCTATGAAATGCTTTGATCAGGCAGTGCTTGATGTGTCTTGAGATGTAATGTGCATCCTTTTTCCTTAATTAATATGTTTATTCAAACTAAAACATGTTATTTATCTCAATGTTACATAGTTGGTTAGGGAGATGAAGATCATAGTGGATTCTTTATACTAAAATGATATGACTGGAGGCACTTACTAGAGATAAAAATCTATACTAATTTCTACCTTCAATGTGAGACAACATTGGTGAATAGATTTTTTCAGGGATTTCACTGAATTTGCCCCTATAGTGATATCCTTTTTGATGGGTGATCACCCGGAGCATGAGTTTGGATGCATGGTTGACTTTGTGCAATGTTTTATGATCGTTCGATTAGGTTATAGTTCACTTTTTATAAGAACTCGAACTAAATCACTACTGAAAAAATGGATTATTGTGATGGGTCATTTGTGATGGGATCCTATCATAAATAGATTTTTTGCGATGGGACCCCATCACAAATGACTCGTTGCGGAAAACAGCATCACAAATATTACCTTTTTTGACGGACCATCATAAAAACATATTAGTTGCGACGGGCAGTAGCACCATCGCAAAAGACATTCAGTGAATTTTTTAAGAAACTATTTGCGACGGGCCATTGACCTATCACAAATAGTTTCCCAGTTTTTACTTTTTTGCAACAGACCGTCACAATTACTAATTGTGACAGACCGTCACAATTACTTCTAGAAATATAAAATAATAACCCCTTTTGTGATGGACCGTCATAATTAGTATTTGCGATGAGCCCGTCATAAATAGAAAAAAAATAGATAAAATTAAATAAATAAATATTAATAATAATATAAAAATTAAAAAAAATTAATTAATATTAATAATAATATAATATTAATATAAATAAAATAATAATATTAATATTAATAGAATAAAATTATTTATAAAATAATAAATATAATATAGTATTAATATAAATAAAATAATAATATAAATATTTGTAAAATAAAATTAATTATAAAATAATTAATTAATATGATATTATTAATAATAATATTAATAAAATAATAATATTAGTAGTATAATAAAAATCTGAGTATTCACAAACATATAAAAATATATTAATTAATAAAATAATAAATATAATAAAAAGTTAAATAAATAATAAAAAATAATAATTTTCGAGAAAATATAAAACACACACTATTTAAAACTTTAAATAGTTAACATTACAAAAAAAAATACATTCCAATGTTTCATCATAAAATAAAAATACATCACATAGGGGGAGGGTCGTCTGGAGGAGATGGAGGAGATGGTGGAAGGAACTTCATCCCTAAACTGTGATGCAAATGTCGAATGTAATCTATCTCCTACTCATGATCCTACCTTCATTGATGCATCTCATCCTACATCTATTGTTGTTGTTGTTGTTTTTGTAGGAACTCTTCCTGCTGTTGTTGCTGCTATAGACACATCTCCTCCTACTCCCTATGCATAGTCTCTATAAGCTCACTTTGAGCTCGCATCTACTCTTGATATTGTGCATGAGATGATGATGACCCTCTGTGACCTCCTCTCGATCTAGACGTCGGCATTGCATAGGTTCCATAAAAACCCCTAGGGGTCACTTGAGAGATGATTCCAACAACTCGACCTTTCTCAAAGCCATACTGGGTCATCTGCATCCATGCCGCCTCATCAAATCGGGGGGCACTAGTCTGACCATCGGTCTTGGCTTGACTCTCAACATTTTAATGAGATGTTGTAGCATCATATGACTCCTTAAATTGCAATTTAAAATTAAAATAGTTAAAATATTATTTGTAATTAAATTTAAAACTCAAAAAAACTTATACTAACCACAATATAATGCTAGAGAGCACCTCTAATCTCCCAAGTGGTTGGATCATTGTACATCCTTCTATAAATGTCATACTCTGTAATATCTGGTTGTGTGACTGCCTATATGAATATAAAATAAACCGTTTACATTTACAGTTATATACAATATTTAAAAATATGTACTTACCATATGCTCTTTATGCATACTGAATGTATGACTACAAGATTGCTATGTCACCTCCTATATCCCCCGATTTTGTCGACCTACTGATGATCTACTCTGAAACTACCCACTCAAACACTATTCATATAATACATCCCAAACCTGAGATGAAATAGAATCATTTCAGTGGATGCAACATGTTTCATCAAAATATTTCACTCCTACTTTCTCCATTGCTTTTCTTTTCAAATAGTTTAAAAACTGAGTTCAACACGGACGTATAGCTCCCTTCCATGCCTTCCAAATAGCCTCATACATGCTCTTCTCAATGGGATACCATAAACCCTACTAATAATTTATTATATCAAGTTATTAATTAAATTAATTTCAAAATAAATATTATTTATTTACATACCATCCAATGCTCTAACATGCACTACTGAACATCAACGAGAATCTGATCCCATGACACCCATGCATCAGAAAAATAATTGTACAATATAATGCTCCCAATTCCAACAGATATATGCATAAATCTGTGAAAAAAAGAATAATTAATCAAACAATTATAATATAAATAAATTAATGAAAACTAACTAAAATTCAAAGATAAAAATACATCTTCATGCGTGGATCGAACCCAAGATGTGGACGTCACTCAAGGATGGGGTCGAGAATCATCAGTCATGCAAGACCACGCCCCCTCCAAGTAACCCCTAAACTGCCAACAGTCTGAGGGTTGGCTGATCCAACCTCTTGCTCATTCAAAGGTAGACCAGGCTTCTATAACATAGAATACAGATCCTTGTCCATCTGATACATGAAATGATTGTTTTTAGTAAACAGTTGAAAACAACTATTATATATAGATATATATAATATATGATTATAACCATCATTTTAATATGTCAATTTTCATCTTCATCCTTATATTCATAGCTATTGATGTAAATGTCTTCATCTTCCTCATCAGCATCATTAATTTCTATATTCTCTTCAGTTTCATCATTTCTTGTCATTTCAAATTTAGTTGTACCATCATTAACACCATTTTCACCATCAGCCCTTAACTGTGGAGTGTCATGAATGATATTCATTTCTCTTCTTGAAAAATATAAATTCGAATTAGTCTCTTGAAAAATATCAATTCCTTACACTTCAGCAGAACCGCATTCACTTTAAGTAAACTGATTCTCTCAAGATTTAATTTTTATTATGCTCCACCAATCACCCAACTCCCTTGAAATAGCATAGTAATTTTCATAAAAAAATTTATGTGTGTAATGATCCAATAAAAATGGTTCATTTAGTACAAGAATACTTTTATATTTAATATCAACAATTCCATGGATCGGATGAACACGCAAGCCTCTCTCAGTATCCATCAACTAATATTTAAACATCATTATTTAATGTTGTCCCAGATAACATAGTTCAATAATTTCTTCCAACATGTCGTAAAAGTAAACTTCATTTTCTCTATGATGAGATCCCCTCAAGAAAACACCTCTATTCATTGTTTTTTTATTCCCCATATGCACGTGTATTAAATCAGAAACCATTCACCACATATGAATTATAATATTTGACCATTATTTATGGTGGGATACTCAATATAGACAATCGATTATCAATTTTATTAGCATGTTGAGATACCTGAAAAGTTGTAAAATAATTATCACTATAACAAGTATTAAATTGATTTTTTATGTGAAATGAAAAATAATTTATGTTACCAATTTTTTAAACCAATAGGAAAAAAATTGACGTTGTTCTTCAATAGTACCTGTTGTAATTTGTGGAAACTGTTTCTTGATATTATTATTATATAACCTAGAAATAAAATAATATTAATGTATTTTTATAAAAATTATAGAATAATTTATATAAGCACTCATAGTACAAATGATGTAATTTCTTCACAGTTGAGCAGAATCTATGTATGAGCTCTGTGATGTTCATCATCTGAAAGTCATCGTTCATGAATTCCACAGAAGCCAATATCGGGTTGATTAATAAATTATAATTGATTGATCATTTAATCATCAACAATTCCCTCATTATGGCTCATATGGTTGTGTTTTTAAGGATATTCATATTGAAAGTAATGTGAGTAGAAAAAAGAAATTTCCTCTTGCAAATAAGATTCTGAAATTGATCCTTCAACTGATACATTGTTATATACTTTTTTTTTCAATTTCTACATGCATCTCTCAAGTGGGTACATCCATCAGAACTGTACTAGACATTTTCATTTTGTTTCATGAGGAAAATATAATATCAAATGTTCCATTAAGTCAAATAAATTTGGTGGGAATATTTTTTCCAGTTTACATAAAATTAAAATGGCATCTTCTTGCATTTTGATTAGGAAATCATATTCTATTGTCAATGCACAAATTTCTTGAAAAAATATTATACACCTGTAAGTGCATCCCAAATAATAGTATTTAATAGACCTATTAATCTGATTGGTAGAATTATTTCCATTAAAACATGACAGTCATGAATTTTCAATCCGGTAATATGACCATTTCTGAAACATCTTCCAAAATTGGAAGCATAACCATCTAGAAGTCTAAAATATACAATCCACTAACAAAATAATAAGCGACTCTCTTTGGACAGTGTATAAGCTTCTTTTGGCTTCATTAACTTCTATGATCTAACATTTTCAAACAGTTCAAGTTATGATCGCTTGAAAATTTGGTCAAGATCTAATCACACCTTTACATTATCATTGGTCTTAACTAGTGTATCCAAAACTATATGAAATAAACTATCAAAATAGTTCTTCTCAATATTCATCACATCCAATATGTGATAGACCAAAAAATCAGACCAATATGGAAAATCCCAAAAAATTCTCCGTTTTATACAATTGTGCTCTTTTCCAAACCCCTCAATTTTCTATTGGTTTATTGTTGGTCCAAATGTGATGGGAGGTAATGAAGAGACAATTGATTTTAACTATGTACCTAATATCATTTTTGTAGGCCCATATTTTTCAACTATTCCTTTTCTGAAATGATATTTGTTTCTTCGAAAAGGATGATTGGTTGGAAGAAATCTGCGATGATAGTCCAAAAAACAAGGTTTTTTCCATTGACGAGCATAAACGCTTTTTTGTCTCTCATACAGTATACACATGATTTTGGACCATGTGTACTCTATCCAGATAACATGCTATATATTGGGAAGTCACTAATTTTCCACATCAATGTAGCTTTTAGTAAAAAGTTTTGTTTCGTAGCAACATCATTTGTATTGACACCATTACTCCATAGTGGATTCAACTCATCAATCAATGGTTTCAAATAAATATCGATATTCTTTTTCGGATGACCTAAAATTAATAAGGTCACAAATATATATGGCTCATTCATCAACATCCATGTAGGTAACTTATACGGAGTTATAAAGACAGATCAACATGAATACTGACTACTGTAAAAACCAAATAGACAGAAACCATCAATAAAAAGACCCAATTACACATTTTGGGCTTCTAAAGAAAATGAAAGATGCACTTGGTCAAAATGTTTCCATGAATCACCATCATAGGGATGATTTAAGCTTTTAACGGTTGAAATGTTGTTTTCGTGCCATGGCATCAATGATGATGTGTTTTGAGACATAAATAAACGCTGTAATCTGAGTGTGAGTGGGAAATATCTCAATTATTTTATAGGAATAAATACATACTTCCTTGGTTGAGCTTCTTTATACCTTGATTTTCCACATGTAAGAAAACTATCTGACAACTCATTTTCACCATAATATAAGATGCAGTCACTTGAACATGCGTCAATCTTCTGATAACCAAGACCCAGATTACGAACCAGCCTCTTTCTTTTATATAAATTTGCATACAACACATTTCCTTCAGGTAGTAGTGTTTTTAACAATGATAATATCTTATCAAAACAACTATTTTACATTCCATTATTTGATTTAATGTCCATGAATTTAGCAATTGCTTCAAACTTTCTTATCTTGCAACCTGGATATAAGCCATCCTCAACAGAGCTCAATAAATCATATAAATGAGATGGTTCCAGATCATTGGTTAAATCAATATCATCCCAAGTTTCATTTTGTTGAACAAATTGACATGCCACATTATGTACTAAATTTTGAAACTATGCCGGATCTGGAACTAAATTATTAATATCTTCTCTCGAACGACGTTCACTATATTGATACCAAAAAATATAATATGTTTGAAAACCAAAATGCAATAAATTACCTCCAATGTTTTTAAATGTGTCATACGTACTCAGAGCACATTTTTTTATAAGGACACTTAATTGGCACCTCTGAAACAAATTTTGGTTTTGATGATTCAAATGATAAAAAAGCTTGAACACCCTCAATATATACAAGATTTAAACCAGAACTATTTGGATTTTTGTATTGATTTATCCAAGTATGTTCATCTAATAATGACTGTTGTCTAATTCCTTATTCTAATTTTTTTTAAAATATGAAAAAATTAGTTATTTTGTATAATTAGATTCAAGATAAACATTATCCTAAAAATAGAAGAAAATTAAATTCTCATTTCTAGAAATTTATAAAAATTTCTATTATCTTATAGTTATTTATACTATTTTTTAAGATTTTATACTAATCTACACTCATTTATAAAAATTTATACTAATTATTATTAATTTCAGGTATTTTGTACTTATTATTGTTAATTACCCGTGGAACAATTTCTAACGGATTGGTGGAAGCTCTTTTCTCTGATGACTCTTCCCCTTGCAACTTCCTATAACTAAAATCACTATGAAAAGTTTATTCTGACATACTAATAACCATTTTCATATGCACGAGGATAAAGAGAAGAGAGTCCTCACTGCACTGCTCTCCATGCTTTTGTTCATACGAAAATGAATATTGGTACGTTGGAGAAGACAATTTATAGTGATTTCAATCGCAGAAGTTGCAAGGGGATGGGACGTCAGGCAAAAGAGCCTCTTTTGTCCAACAGCTCACCCCCTTGCAAATTTCTCCGACTTAAATAACTACAAAAAATCTACTACGACGTTTGTCCAAGCAGATTTTTCATATTGATTTCAGTGGGAGAAATTTCCAAGGATCTGAGGCGTTGATCAAAAGGAATGCCGCAAATCTGCTAGAAATTGTGCCAGTTTATCAATGTACTCAAATTTATTATGATTTATTAAGTATTATTCCTAATTATTATTAATTATTCCTAATTATCTTAATTATTTCTAATTATTATTAATTATTACTAATTATTGGTAATTAATACTAATTATTAGTAATTATTAGTAATTATTACTAATTATTACTAATTAATACTAATTATTACTAATTAATCCAAATTATTACTAATTAATCTTAATTATTATTAATTAATACTAATTATTACTAATTATTTATAATTATTATTAATTATTTCTAATTATTACTAATTATTACTAATTATTATTAATTATTACTAATTATTACAAATTATTACAAATTATTCTTAATTATTACTAATTAATACTAAATATTCCTAATTATTACTAATTATTCCTAATTATTACTAATTATTGGTAATTATTACTAATTTTTAGTAATTATTACTAATTATTAGTAATTATTAATAATTATTACTAATTATTACTAATTATTACTAATTTCTCCTAATGATTACTAATTAATCCTAATTTTTACTAATTAATCCTAATTATTAATAATTAATCCTAATTATTAATAATTAATCTTAATTATTACTAATTAATCCTGATTATTACTAATTAATCCTAATTATTACTAATTAATACAAATTATTGATAATTAGTCCTAATTATTGATAATTAATCCTAATTATTAATAATTATTTCTAATTATTTCTAATTATTTCAAATTATTTCTAATTATTACTAATTATTGATAATTATTACTAATTATTGCTAATTATTATTGATAATTATTGATAATTATTGAAAATTATTCATAATTATTGATAATTATTGATTATTATTGATTATTATTACTGATTATTGATAATTATTACTGATTATTGATAATTATTACTGATTATTGATAATTATTACTGATTATTGATAATTATTACAATTTATTACTAATTATTATAATTTATTACTAATTATTTCTAATTATTACAAATTATTTCTAATTATGACAAATTATTCCTAAATAATACAAATTATTCCTAATTACTATTAATTATTACTAATTATTACAAATTATTACTAATTATTACTAATTATTACTAACTATTACTAATTATTACGAACTATTACTAATTATTACTAACTATTACTAATTATTACTAATTATTACTAATTAATCCAAATTATTACTAATTAATCCTGATTATTACTAATTAATCCTTATTATTACTAATTAATTCTGATTATTACTAATTAATCCTGATTATTACTAATTAATCCTAATTAATACTAATTAATCCTAATTATTACTAATTAATACTAATTAGTACTAATTAATCCTAATTATTACTAATTAATCCTAATTATTTCTAATTAATCCTAATTATTACTAATTATTACTAATTATTGAAAATTATTACTAATTATTACTAATTATTACTAATTATTGGTAACTATTACTAATTATTGATAATTATTACTAATTATTGATAATTGTTACTAAATATTACTAATTATTTGTAATTAATCCTAATTATTACTAATTATTACTAATTATTACTAATTATTACTAATTATTCCTAATTATTCCTAATTATTACTAATTAATCCTAATTAATCATGATTATTACTAATTAATCCTAATCATTACTAATTAATCTAATTATTACTAATTAATTCTAATTATTGATAATTATTACTAATTATTTATAATTATTATTAATTATTGATAATTATTACTAATTATATATAATTGTTACTAAAAATTTCTAATTATTACTAATTATTGATAATTATTTCTAATTATTGATAATTATAACTAATTATTACTAAATATTACTAATTATTAGTAATTAAACCTGATTATTACTAATTATTACTAATTATTACTAATTAATCCTAATTATTACTAATTAATCCTAATTATTACTAATTAATCCTAATTATTACTAATTAATCATAATTATTGCTAATTAATCCTAATTATTACTAATTAATCATAATTGTTACTAATTATTACTAATTATTACAGATTTTTACTAATTATTACTAATTATTACAATTTATTACTAATTATTCATAATTATTGATAATTATACCGAATTGTTTCTAATTATAACGATTTTTTTCTAATTATTTCTAATTATTTCTAATTATTACAAATTATTTCTAATTTTTTCTAATTTTTTCTAATAATATCTAATCTTTAATTATTTCTAATTATTTCTAGTTATTTCTTATTATTTCTAATTAATACTATTTATTACTAATTAATACAATTTATTACCGGTTATTACTAATTAATACTAGTTATTACTAATAAATACTAGTTATTACTAATTATTATAAATTATTTAAAATTATTACTAATTATTACAATTTATTACTAATTAACACTTAGATATAACTATTCATAAAAATAAATACTAAAAAAACAAATATCTAATTCAAATTTAATTAATTTACTTCTAATTAAGAAAAATTATAAATAATTTAAAATAAAATAAATTAACTAAACTAAATATATATATATATATATATATATATATATAAATACCTTGAAACTGAAGCTTTTGGGGTATTAAAGTCACAAATAATGCTCTGATTTAAAAGTTTAAACTATGAAAAAATTTAAAAGAAAAATTTTCAGAAGAGATAGAGAGCGAAGTTGAGTAAAGAGTGAAATGAGAGAAAAAAAACATATGGGGTATATATAGGTTAGATTATTTGTGAGTGAGGTATTTTCTACGGGTCCCGTCGTAAATAATGTTGCTCGCATTAATTACAGTGGGTCGTTAAAAAGTTATTTGCGACCGGTCTCGCCGCAAATGTGTACCTGCTGACACAGTATTTGCGACAGGGAAAGTATCTTGTCGCAAATATTTAAAACTGTCGTCGGTTATTTGCGACGGGGCAAGTATCCCGTCGCAAATACCCTTACCCGTGGTTTGGCGCGTATTTTGTGCCAAACCTTTTACAACGGGTTCTTATCTCCCATCGCAAATACTAGTTATTTGCGACGAGCCCCTGACCCATCATAAATATCCATTTTTCTGTAGTGAATAGATGATAAGTTCTAACCCTCAAGAAGTTGAAACCTATTCTTTTACTGATTAGTAAGCATTGGTTCGGGTGTTATGGTTGTTTTGGATAACCAGTCCTGTAATTATAAATCGGGGGATGGATCTATCCTAGGAGGTTCCCCGATCGAGACTGTGCAGATGAGTACTGAGCTTTTATGAGAGGCCTACATTTGGGGTTTCTGAGGAGCTAAAGAAGAGCTTAAGATATTCTTTGGTTTTTTGTTAGCTGGATGACATGTATAGTGATTCATGATGTTCTTGGAATTGGGATTGTCTATATGTTTTAGAGGAGATGAGCTAGGCGATATGGATTCATTTGTCATGATTATCCGACTAATGGGTATTCATTCATCTTGGATATGTGACTATCTATGTGGTGTGGTGAAAGTTTCAGTTGGATAACCCCTTTTGGTGTCTTGATATGTTTGGTGAAGCATAACATTCCTCGGGATATTAGTGGTAGATATTTTAGTATGGGAAGATGCCGACCATGGATCCTAGAGTAACCGGCCAGTTAGGTCATTTGTGGTGGATGTGAACATGACTGAGGTCAGTGAAATAGGAATTTTCCTTACAGTTATTAAAAATTAAAGGATAGTGTGATCGGTGTTTTCCTTGTACCCTGGTCTAGACAACATTGATATATACACATTGTTAGCAAATGGTGAGAATTTGTGGCAGGACCTTGTGGAGTGGTATGGAACTCTTGTTGAGGCGCCTAATGGTGAAGTTTATTGTGGTTAGATTATCTTAGTATGAAAATCCTTCAGGTCACCCCTTTTTTAAGGTGGAAATCATAATTCCCCCATGGGAAATGCCTTGATCGATAGGTCATATAAGAGGGATACTAATGGTTCTTAGTGGATCTTTTTAGTGGCATTAATGGGAATTTCACAATTGGAGGAAAAGTATTGACATAGAAAGCCTTGGTGGATTCATGAGAGGTGAGTCGCGATGGTTTCAGGAGCTTCCCCTATGGTGGGTTGAGTTTTCTTGGTATTCATGGAAGTAAAAGATTCTCAGATGTAGTGTCCTTGATCAGAGTAATATATAAGGGGTGTGTTTTTTAGTAGGGTTTCCTTGTAGGTCCTTGTGAATCTATGTACCTAAAAAAATTAAGCTCTCATGCATGGGTGTGTCATCTTCCCATGCGAGAATGATTTGTGATCTTTTAGGATATCTATTTAGGTTGTTTTCCTTTTCAATGATGAAAATTATTGAAGGTGGGGAGGTCATAGTGACTTCAATTTTCCCATATAGAAGACTTCAATCGTTTTGGAGTTTTGGAGACTTAGGATTTTAAAGGGGGTAAAATAGTAAATTTATAATATAAAGTGACTGTGGAAAAATTATCTAATGGTTCTATTAACTTTGGATCATGGTGTTTACCCTCAGGATGATCCATAATGAAAATATGATCACGAAAGGGCCTCAATAAATATGTATAAATTATAAAAAAAATATGTTTTTTGACCTATGAACATATTTTTATGATATACGTCTTATATCTTCTTAATGGGGCCTTGAATGGGAAAACTAGAACTATAGTTGGGACCAGAATGTTGGTTTTTCTGTAAGAGAAATATAATTTGGGTTTGCATCACAGTCCTGAGTTGGGTGTTTTTTTTAAAAAACAATATTTAATAAATAGAAATTATTTATTCCCACATACATGAACATCAATATCTCATAATAGAAGCTTTGGGTGGGAATTTCAACTTTGTGGTTTAGTTCTAAATGGGTAGTTTTTTGCGAACAGGGTATAACCCCACTCAAGTTTTTGGTTTTAGGATTTGGATCAAGCCTTCTTTCAGGTCGTGTCAATAATGCATGTGATATGAGTAAAGTTGTCTATAAAATAAATAAAATACTTATCCCCATTTGTATATTTATTTTTCATAGACCCGCTAATTTTTTAATAAATGAGCTCCTATGGGTGAGATATTTGAATCTGAACTTTATTGTGTGGTGAATTAACATCTTCCACTTTTAACATGTAGAGCACATCTAGTTTCTCTCTCTCTCTCTCTTCGAAATAAGCACATCATAAGCATTCCCTCCTTGGGTTCTTTTGTCCAATATGACCAAGCCTTCAATGTCTCAATTGATTTTCCTCCTTTAATCTTAAATATCATGCCTTTTTTTCATTGACTAACTGAAATAAATTTCCTCTTATTTGATGTCCTCTCGTCAATACACAACCATCTTTCAACCTATTTATTAAGAACACATCTTCCTAGAACACTACTTCATTGCCTTCATCATAGTGTTGTGATATAATTAATAAATTGTGTTTCAACCCATCAATATATAACATGTTCTTGGATTTCAAATTATCCTTTTTGATCACTACTGATCCAAATCCGTTAATTTTAAGTGACTTATAATTTCTAAAAGCCATTGAACCTTTCTTTAACTTTTCACATCATTCAATATCTTCAAATATCATATCATGTGTGAAGAACATCCACTATCCAGAATCCACGGACATTCTTTCTATGATGCATTGAATGTTATCTCAAAAACAAAATCCTTCCCTTTCACTTTGTCCTTATTATTATAATCCTTTTGTGTATTACACTTCATAATCTGTTGGTAGGGTAGAATAGTGAGATAATATTCAACAAAGTGACCCAACTAGTCACACCTTCGACAAACCTCTTCTAAAAATTGAAATGTGTTCACAACATTTGGTCCAAAATTTTTAGGTTTCTTTTTAATTCTCCTTATTTGAGTGGTTTGACCCCCCCCCCAAAAAAATTTATCCCAAAAATTATAAGTTTATATAAATATTGATAATTAAATGAACATCTTCTTTCCATGGGACCAAATCCTCCTCAGTGCCAATAGTAACCATAAAAGACATACTTTCCTCAAAAAACTAATTTTTCACCATATATTCACACCTTATTTGGACCATAAATATTATATCATTTTTGTGAAACCAAATTTTTATAGACTCCAAACATTTTTATATTCACTCTAGATTCATTTTTAGTCGTTCCCAAATCACCATTTGTAACAATTTTTACTTTCAATCCAGTGTTTCTAGAATTTACAAATTTCTAAGAATCATCTTGTTTTTCCACAAATATAACCTTATTCACTTTTTACATAGAATTATAGTTTACATCAAGACTTACAAGATATTTATCACCCTTTTAATGTAATCTTTGTTAGTCTACTTGAATCTCATCATTTTATGAGCCTACACTCCTTTCACAATCTTATTCTTTGAGCTTTCTCTAACATCTTGAACAGAATTCTGAAAGTTGAATGTGTACTTGTCCAATTCCTTTTATAAAATTTTCAAATTTTTATGGATATTTTCAAACTCTTTCTTCTTCACTTTAAATCTCTCTTCCATTTTAACTTTTACATTTTTCTCTTAAACTAGAAGCTTCTTCAAGTCATAAATATCTTTAAAAAACTATAACTCTTTATCAGTATGAATTAAATAATTATTGATTATAGATTTATTCACGCTCCTTTTGTCACAGAATCTAAAGATTGGAAAAGGGAATATCTGAGCTCAAAGTGATTCAACCTTTGAAGAAAATATCAAAAATCGACAAAGGCATGAACAAAGGATCAAAAGCAACTTCACCGCGCAAGTTATATCACTGTCGCGCAAGCCCACTTGCGCAATGACCTTGGTCGCGCAAGTGACTTGCGCGACCTAAGTGATAACCGCCCAGTAACCGCTCGGGGTCTTCTTCCGCCTATAAATAGACCATGTGGGCCCCCCATTCGAGAGGATCTTTTTCCAGAAACTAGGATTGAAGCTCTCGACGCCCAAGTCTCTTCTCAAAGCTTTCGGAACACTTCTAAGGTAATTTCTTACCTAGAACGGAAGATCTAAAGAGAGGGAGGAAGGCCTAAGTGTTCAAACTCATAAACACTTGCGCGCCTGAGTGGCCATCCCTTAAGGGAACTAGTCACACTTGCGCGCCGCTTTATTCCTTCGATAGAACTTGCGTGTCCCTTTTCTGGGAGAACCTCAAGAGGATTCTAAAGGCTTTAAGAAAGAGTCGCTCAAGTATTTGAATGCTGGTTGAAAATCGCGCAAGTACCCCACATGTCGTGCAAGTATACCTGCGCGACCAATACTTATGCGCCCACGCAAGACTTGCGCGCCTTTCAAGACTTGCACGCCCCTACCTTTTTGGGTGCCCATCTTGCCCATTTTACCCCTCTTAAGCCATTTCACCTTTCCTATTCAAGATTTAGTCTTCAAGATACTCTTTAAAGCCATTTATGGCACGATTTCTTGATTTAACTTCCTTATCTGAAAGGAATTCGGTGGAATATCTCTCAAAACCTAATGATTTACACATCTTTATGTCACCAAAGATTGAGAATTTATTCATTCAACCTCATCCTTTAAGATGAGAGAATCCTTAACCTGGGTCTCCTTTTTAGGAATAATCCCCAATTATAAGTCCTTTAATCTGGGCATCTTCCTTAGGAGTAAGCCCCAAATTCTTAAAGTTCCCAAACTTGGGAATCCTCCTCAGGAGTAAGCCCCAAACCTTAATTCCTTAACTTGGGCATCCTCCTCAGGAGTAAGCCCCAATCATAATCCTTTAATATGGGCATCCTTCTTAGGAGTAAGCCCCAAGTCCTCTAATTTTGGGCATCCTTCTTAGGAGTAAGCCCCAAGTCCCTTAATTTGGGCATCCTTCTTAGGAGTAAGCCCCAAGTCCCTTAATTTGGGCATCCTTTTTAGGAGTAAGCCCTGAGTCCCTTAATTTGGGCATCCTCCTCAGGAGTAAGCCCCAAACCATAATTCCTAACCTGGGTCTCCTTTTCAGGAATAAGACTCAGTTATAATCTTGGGCTTCCTTTTCAGGAGTAAGCCCCAAGTCCCCTAACCTGGGCTTCCTTTTTCAGGAATAAGTCCCAGTTATAATCTTGGGCTTCTTTTTCAGGAGTAAGTCCTAGTCATAATTATGGGCATCCTCTTTAGGAGTAAGCCCCAAGTCCCTTAATTTCTCTTAACCATTCCTAAATTATGTTTGATATGGGATTCCTTCTCAGGAGTAAAACCCAATTATCAATCCTCTCCTAATTTGGGTTTCCTTTTCAGGAATAAGTCCCAAGTTAGAGTATTCAAATCTCCATAAATCACATATACCTTTATGGACCCTGTTCCTAGATTTTCTCCCTAAAAGTAAATCCTAAACCTTCATCTATCTGGGCAGTCAAACATACATAAGCCCCAAACAATTTATTATGATTGCATCTTTCATGGCACAATTGTCTAATTTTTACCAATACCTCTTGTTTCTCACACCGAGCATGACTCACGTGAGCTTAGAGTGTAAAAGTAATTATGACATCCTTCTTTGAGCCATAAATCATAAAAGTCATACTCCATTACTCGAACTACATGGGTTCTGATTCCTTTTCCAAAACAAAGGATACGTAGGAAGCCCATTTATGGGATCGATACCAAATTTGAAATAAATCCATGTCCTTCTGAATGACGATAAACTTCAAGTGCCCCACTGAGTGGCTTTAAAACCAGCCTGGTCTTCATAATGACCAAGAGACTTTTTATAAATGTTTTGAAGGATACCATTGACCAAGAATCTCTAAATAGATATAGATGATTCTCTATTGATGAAGAACCTCAAATACATATAAAAGATTCTCTAAATTTCTTACATATTTAATCATTGATTGTTAAAACTAAAGGAAATCTCATTTTATACTTGGTAATGTAATAAGGATTCACGAACATAACTTAAATCTATAAAGAGAGTCCCGGAGTAGACAATAATTCCTCTCAAAAAGGGGTGATGAGTCCGACCTCCCATCCTCTCGACCAATGCAAATTCCTAAGCCTCACCAATCCACAAGATAATGAGTGCCTACCTTTGGAAAGTAGGTCCAAATGGATGTGGAATCATTGGAGGTTTTCGGTTCTACGAACAAACCCGCTAGAAACCGATCGGAACGTTTGAATCTCCCGTCCAGGAGGTCATCCCCGGATTCCGAGGGAAACAAAAATGGTGAACCCGACGTGAATCCTTAACCAAGTTAAAGTGATGTTTCTTTTTATTTGTTAGACCCCTTGGGCCAACAAAACAATCATTGACATGTGCTCATCCAAAAGATGCAGTGGCCAGATTCATCTTGATTATGTCTATTATATGGAACAGGCACTCTTTTCTCAAGATCTTCTGTAAAATGGCTTTCCTTAAAATCACCCCTGTGAATACTGCTGCTGTGAACACCTCTACTGTGAGGTCTGCTACTGTGAAAACCAATGCTGCTACTCCTGCTGGAACGTCGTCCGCTCTGAGGATGACATCACCAACTCAGCGTCTTCAACGCTGGGTTTCTAATGCACTGGTTAAGGAGTACCGTCGCAACGATACTATCCCAACTCTGGAGGCCACTCGTCAAGCTCTCCAAGTTAACAACTCTACCTGGTCGTCCGGACAACGGCGGCCAGCGATCAAGAAGCAGGCGGTGCTGACTACCGTCTCCAACCGTTTCGGGTCGTTATCCCCGGAACGCAATTTCCATTCACTCCCTTACTATGAGGAAGTGAATGAGCAGGTCCCTCAGGACCTTAATTCAAAAAGACAGGAGTCCTTCCTGAGGGCTCCCATCAATAATCGCCGCCAGACTCGTGCGGTAGTGCGCCCTCAACATGATGAGGGTACCGACTCCAGGCATTCAGCTCAGGTTCCTCAAACCCGAGTAGGCAAGATGAGCCGCCAGAGACAGAATCCGGTTAAAAATGGGCAGGTTATCATCCTTGTCATCTCCGGAGAAGTCCACAAACCTAACTTGGTGGCAAACAACGAGCAGGCACACACACCTGCCCGTTTTAATTCCGTTGTCTAGCAGACTCGTCTGACATCATCAAGCCAATCCCGCCAGGCAATTTCGGCGAAGTAATATTGGCAGGAACATACACCTGTTTATACATCATTAGTTAGTCAGCAGTCTCTCCTGACTACATATGATTGAGTCCACCAACCTAACTTGGTGGCGAACAATGAGTAGGCACACACACCTGCCCGTTTTAATTCCGCTGTCCAGTAGACTCGTCTAACAGCATCAAGCCAATCCCGCCAGGTAATTCCGGTGGAGTACTATAGGCAGGAACATACACCTACTTATGCATCATCAGTTAGTCAGCAGGATCGCCTGACTACATATGATGGATCTCGTCAACCACGTTTGGCGAAGTGTAATCAGCAGGCACATACACCTGCTAATATTAATCAAACCTACCAACAGTCTCACTTGGTAGCGCACGGAGAAGTCAGTCGGAAAGCCCCGATGACAAACAGGAGGCAGACTCAATTCTCTGCCTCCACACTTGAGTACTGTCAGGATTCACTGACAGGAAAAGGAGGACAGGAGCAGGCACATACACCTACTCCAAGCCCGGAATGGACGTATATCCCCGTTCCGGCGGCTGAAGTCACCAAACATATTTTGTCAATGGTGAAAGAGAAGAAGCAAATTCCTGCTCATATTCTGGATGCTTGCCAGGATATCATAACAACTTCAGCATCATCTCAGGGACAGACACATAAATCTATCCCTAGCAGTGGAGTGACACATCAACGATTCACTCCGGAACAGACACACACATCTGTTCCAGTCCAAGTGGGTTATGGGGCATACTCCCCCATATCATACGGAAAACCAAGTCAGGAACATACACCTGATTTGAGTGGAGATCATCAGCCTAACCTGACCATCTTTCCTGATCAGGCACGTACACCTGCTCAGAGTAACCACTTTCGTCAACAAGTGGTTTCCAAAGCGAGTAAGAAGGCATCTCAGAAAAAGATCCGCCCAACACAGTCAGGAGATCAAAGGCCAATCTGCAACAAGGCCTTGCTTGATGCTGGAGTTCTTGAAGCCCTCTGACATTTATCTGTTGGAATTCAAGATTCTACTCCCTCAGTTCCCAATAACGGGAACATTAATTCTGAAGGTCTTCAACAGACACTTCCTCATGAAGGCTTGCTTCATGAAAATTCGGTCAATCTTGAAGTTTCTTCTTCAGATGAGAGCCACGGGAACCCTCTGTGTGGTCAGAAGACCAAGGAGCAAGAGATCTCATCTTTTTTTGTAACCCATTATGGTGGTCCTCCCCATGATGATGAACTTCGCTGCGAAAGTCCTCTCCGCAATAGTGATTCACATTGCCTGGAAAATACTCCAGTGGACAATGTAGTGCCGAGAAAGCCCTCTTATCTTGAGGCACTTGCAAATGGGAAACCAGTCATGTCTGATGTTTTATCACTAACAAGTGAAATACTTTCTCAATCAGAAGATAGACCAGGGTATAGGTCATTCTCCGAACCACCCCTAAGTCATGCATCTTCTAGTTTGATCAATGATCTCTCTACCAATATTGTTGAATACGATGAAGCAACAAGGAAGCACCAACTCTGGTCAAAACAGGTAGAATAATCTTCATTTAATGATAAAGAGGAAATGCTGAACATGAGGAAAAAACTGGCAAAAGGTGAAGTACCAGTCATTTTTTGGCCTTTGGATGACTCCTAGTACGACATTCCAAAGATGTTGACGGATGATGGAATCCATGATATTCATCTCAACATATGGAAAAATCTTTGTCAATTGAAGAAGAAGGTATTATCTTATGATGAATATGAAAATCATCTTAAGATAATAGAAGGGCTACAATGTCAAATTGATTTGGTATCTCTATCAGTCTCTCGGTATCCGAAGGCTGAAAAGCAGCAGAGAACCCTTCAACGTTCATGCCTTGGTGCACTAAGAAAATTGCGTCAGTTAATTGCCAATGCTCCATCTGATGTTCATATCAGAGGATGGGGTATTCATGGAGCACTACATTTTACAGTGCTTTCTAGTCAGTAAAGCCCGCCGAAAATGGTCTCATGAAATGTTATTGCCCATGGCCGGCCACAGTCAATGGGCTTTGTTCGTAATCAAAAGCCTGCTCAAGAACATGCTTCAACTAGTTCCTCTCAAAATCAAGAATATAGAGAAAAAGTTGTTGAATTGCTCCTATATCAAGCAAGTGAGAATATTGCACAAGCCTCTCGTATGGATCAAACACGTCATCAAATGACAGAAGTTTTGGAAATCATCCAACGGTCTGTTGAACCAGGTGATAAAAGTGGATACAGGCTAATGCATCCAGCTAATTTCCAAACTAAGGTTCGCAAGATCAAGAGAGATTTTAAGAAGATCTCAGACATAGCATGTCAAGAGACACCCCAGCTTATCAGACTGGGGACTTCTTTAACCCAACCCTCAGATTCAACAAATGGGATTCGAGGAGTTGAGCGGAAGCAGCAGGAACATCCCCAGTTCTCGAGACTGGGGACTCTTTCAAATCATCAATCCCCTCCTCAGAGAATATCGGTCTTTTCTCGATTGGGGAAGAAGCCCCAAGAGGAATGAAGAGCCAAATTATCAGGAGATTCCCTCCAAGTTATAGCTCGTCAAGAAGTTCCTAAAAGATTGAATCAACAAAAGGCAATGTCTCATCAAAGACATGAAAGAAGACAATATCACAGAAATGTTGATAGAATAGATGTGATGCATTATGGATCAATCAATGTCATCAATGCCGTTTTTGCTAATCCACCAGAGGAGCTTCACTCAGGGGACTCAGATGAAGAGCTTCCTGCTCAAGAAAATGTACGCACTGATACAAATGAAGAAGGTGTGTGTACACGGAGTCAAAGGATTACTCAGAACCTAGGTAATCCACCTCCCTCCCTCCAAAAGGTATCCAACAAAGGTAAGGGAAAGAATCAGGTTACATATCCTTCCTCTGGATAAGGTCAATCGCTCTCATTAGAGCAAAGATTTGCACAACAGGAGGAATAAATGAAAGAATTAAGAAGGTTGAATGCAGAACTACTTCAGAGTAGTCTTCTTCTTAAGAATGCTGAAGTCCGACAACCAAAGTAATTTGTTGTAACTACTGAGATGAATCAGGAATATCCTCCTTTATCAGTACACCCTCAGAAGTCTAATCCTACGGGTCAAATGCAACAACAGTTGGCAGCACTACCATCAGTTGCAACACCAACCACCATGTCTGTCCAAGCTCCATTCATTACACCTACCCAAAACCAAGTTCAACCTGATGTTTCTAAAAAGTTAATAACTACTATTGAGTCATTAACAACTCAGTTAGAAACTATGGAAGGGAAACGGGCACAAGTTCAACCTAAAAAGAAAGTTTACCCTGAATGGGTAGATTCAATTTCTCCTCCATCCAGTTTTGGAAATCCTATTTTCCCTACTTTCAATGGATCAGGCGACCCTGAACAACATTTGACGCATTACGTGTCTTGTTGTGATCCTATGATGGGAACTCCAGATCAGCAAGAAGCAGTGAAACTCAGATGCTTCGTGCGAACCTTGCAAGGACCAGCTTTTGTCTGGTATACAAGCTTGCAATCCCGGTCAATCATCGGATGAGAGGATCTTCGTCAAAAATTCCTTCTTCATTTCAGCTCAACTTTGCCAAAAATGACAGTTTTCGATCTTACAAACTACAAGCAAAGGGAGAATGAAAGAGTCTCTGATTTCATTGCTCGCTGGAAGGGATTAACATATTCCCTGAGTTTAGCACTTCCTCAGGAGGAACTGTTGCCAATCTGTGTGGCAAATTTGCGTGACGAATTACGCACACCATTGATCCCTGTGAAACACACAGGAGGGTTTCGAGACCTTACTTCAATCGCTCAGCAGATTGAAGATTCCCTTATACAGGCTAAGGTTAAATCTCGTGAAATTCCATTAGCTCCAGGAAGGAGAATGGGTAAAGCAGAAACTGCTACAGTTATGCTTAAACAATCACCTGTACCTATTTCTACTTCAAAACCTTCATCTTCTCGAAGGGCTCCACCTCCTAAAAGCCAACAACAAAGGCCGTTTCGTCCAAATGATCAAAGAGATCAACGACGAAAACAATTTGATGATTTGAAGAGTAAAACATACTCTTTCTGAAGTGAGCAGGTTCCTGGTTACTTCATTTCAGCTCTGGAAAATAATTTGGTTCAATTACCAGTGCCCAAGAGGCCAAACAAGGAAGGAGATGAAGACCGTCCCAATTATTTTCCCTTTCATCAAATTTTGGGGCATCCCATCCAGGAGTGTTTTGTCTTTAAAGACCTCCTACAAAAGATGGTCGACTTGGGACAAGTCAAATTGAAGGGTTCTTTAGCTCATGTAGCGTGTGTTATCGCTACAGATCCAGAGGAAGGAGGCGAGTGGCAGGAAGTCAAAAGCAAAACTGCACAGAAGTATGATGATTGGATGGTCAGAAAGACAATCAATCGGACCCATGCCATTTTGCGAACACAATTGAAGAAGCCAATTGTGTCTCCTACAAAAGCTGCAGTGAAGCCTCCATCAAAAGACAAATCCTCAAAAGGGAAGTGCAATTCAAAGAAGAAATAGGAATCAGAAGAAGATGAGTATGTATCGAGGCCTAAGTTGTCTTTGACTCTGGAAGATTTCATACCATCTACTTCAAAGCCACGGGCACCGCCCCATCAAACGGAACAGCCTAAACAGGCTAATCAGGCAGAGTCTTTATCAGACGAAGAGTTAATCTTCGGTTCTGTTAATATTATTCAATTAACAGATCCATATTCTAGTATGGATGAGCCTGAATTCCCTGTATCAAATAAGGGAATCCGAGGAAGTTCTAGAGGTTTAGGATACAGGGGAAGATGTGTATCTTTCCAAATCCAATACTCCAATTCTACCCCTGCTAGCACTGTATATGCAGCAGAAACTCGTGGTAGAGCCCTTCAGCGAGCTCAAAAAGAACAAGAAAGTTCTTCTGCCAATAGTCAACTCAGTCTTGGCACAGTTATTTTGGAAGACCGATTGAAAATTCCATCTTCTTTATCTCAGCAAGAAAATGGATCTAATCGGTCTAATCTTCCAAAACCAAGGATATTGCCAACTTCTATCCCAATATAAGATGCATCCGCTTCCAAAGCATCTGCTTCCAAGGTACCTGCTAAACCACATATTCCTGTTTGGAAATGCAGACCTTTAGATCAAAAGTATGATATATTGAAACACTTGGCCCAAGTACCAGCCAAGTTATCAATTTTGGATGCTTTGAATCTATCAAAAGATCTTTGGAAAGCACTCATCGAAGCTTTGTCAAGTCCTCAGGAGTTTGAAGCTGAAATTGCTGCAGTTGAAGTCTATCACATAGAGAATAATCCTGCAAAATGTCATGCAGTGATATCTTTTACTGATAAATATGAAGATGATGTTGTACATGGGTACATAAAACCTCTGTACTTATCTGGAAAAGTCAATGGTGTAGATATCCGAAGAGATTTCATTGACAACGGTTCAGGAGTCAACCTCATGCCCATTCGTACACTTTGTTGATTGGGCCTCACGGAATCTGATTTATCTCCTTCTACCATGATGTTACAAGGATATGATAAAAATTAACAAGAACCACTGGGTGAAGTTACACTCAGAACTCAGTTTGGAGATCTTGTATCCAATTCGGATTTCATGATTGTTGATCAAGACTCAGCTTTCAACGTCTTACTTGGAAGACCCTGGCTACATCAGCATGCAGCTATTCCTTCATCATACCATCAATGTCTCAAATACTGTTTCAATGGTCAAGTTGGAACATTGTATGGTGATAAGGCCCTGTTCAAGACATGTGAGTCTCAATACATTGAGGCGGAATTTTATCACATGAAGGGAAGAGAAAAATCTACAATGAAGGAAATTACCAAAGTTAATGCTCCATATGGTTTGGAGAAAATTCTAATAAATCCATTTACACATGTGAGTACAGATTATGAGTTACGTATCAGTCAAATTGACAAAATAGGCCCAAATCAAAATACTCTTATGGAAAGATCCATAATGTCAATTACGGCAATCGAGCCAGACAACATGGGAGAAATTGGTAACCTACCAAACAATGATGAAAGCCTAAGTGGTGACGTTTTCATTTCATCTGCTGAAGTCCAACAAGTCTATACTTCGCCAATCAGGCCAGAAGAAGTTATAGCAACACCAGAGGTGAATAATGATGTCGATTCTCAATCCATCATCTCCTCTTTATTTCCCAAAGAAGGCCCTTTATCATCAATAGGGTCAGAAATGGAAGCTTCTTCTTCAAAATGTGAAAATTTTGATATCTCCTATGATCATGAGAATTTCGTTTTGTCATCTACTTTGAAAGTAGAAACGGAAGAAATAGCGCGTAATGAAAAGGAAGAGGAAGATCTTAGAGATGATCCTCTAGCATTTGAGGAAGGTATCTCTACCACTGTGGATGAACTCAGAGAAATAAATATGGGTACAGAGAAAGATCCACGCCCCACTTTAATTAGTGCGGCCATGACCTTTGAAGAGCAAGAGATGTATATTTCTTTTCTAAAGCAAAATAAAGATATTTTTGCTTGGAATTATACAGAAATTCCTGGGCTTGATCCTGATGTTGCTACTCATCATTTGGGTTTACCAAAAGAACATTGAGGATTTAAGCAAGCCTCGAGAAGAACCACTACAACAAATGTCGGTCTTAGCGGCGGTTTATTTCCGGTTTAGCGGTGGTTTAAACCGCCGCTATATCGTGTGGTGGCGGTTTACGAAAACCGCCGCTAAGTTTGGCGTCGGCAATCTATTAGCGGCGGTTTTTTCGATTCCGCGGCGGTTTTAGAAATGTGACGTAGGTCCGTCATTTAGCGGCGGTTTCTCTTCATTTAGCGGCGGTTATATGGGTATCTTATTCGCGGCGGTTTTAACCGCCGCTAAATTCAGGCGTTTGATGCGCCTATTCTGCGGCGGTGAATACCGCCTCTAAATATCAACATAATATATTTAGCGGCGGTTAAAACCGCCGCTAAATTCTGCCCAGTTCATCATTTAGCGGCGGTTTTAACCGCCGCTAAATGATTCCCGGTTATTTAGCGGCGGTTCGAACCGCCGCTAAATGCTGGCATTAGCGGCGGTTAAAACCGCCGCTAAATGTTGAACTGGAAAAAAAAATATGTTGGATCTGCTCCACCACTGCCCTAAATTTTCCAAAACCACAGCCACATCTCACCCATCAGCCCCACATAATATCACATCCACACATATTTGTAATGTACAACAGCTTACAACATTATTACATCATTACCATTTCATATTCCATCACTAAAAGAATACTACCACAAACCACTACACACAAAAACCAACATCCTCATAATAGTGACCATAACATCTCTTACCATAATAAAAACCAACATTAAAAACACCATCGCTCATAGACAAAACCACACCATAACAAGAAACATGTATCTCACTATGAGAACCAAATTCACCCATAACACGTCCGCAATTAAAAACAAATTGTGAAACCAAACTTGTTGGTTCCATCATACTTCAAACCCCTTAAATCCCACACAAAAAAAGATTAACAACAGACAACCAAATGTACACAAGAATATATTTCAAGATATATGAAGACAATTTCACATTAATTAATCATCTCATGTGGTTGTTTTTTCATAATTATCAAAATTTTCAATGTAATTGATTCTTATCAAAATATACCTATTATTCCTTTTTCGATGGATGAGTTAAAATAATCATCCAAATGAAGATTTTATAAATAGACAAATAATACATTCAGGAATCACAAGGAAGAAGAGAATGATACTGTGGAATAATAATGAAAAACCAAATATCTAGTAACCATATTTGAAATCACGGATCACGTAAAATCCATTTCAAAATCAATTAGTTATTTTTTCTTTGATTTATCTCAATTACCCACCCGCATGGAGAAAACCACGATAATTTCATAAATGGTAAAATCAATAGAGATTAAGGACACCCTAATAGAATATACTATAATTATTTCTACACAAAAAAATGGAAATGAGAAGGAGATGTAATAGCCTATATATACCAAGGTAATGCTTTGATCAGTAACACAACCCATTTAGAGAATGGAGGAATAAGGGAGGGGGACTAAAAACAACATCAAACTTCACATCACGGTGCAATCAAATGAAGAATGGTAGTAAAGAACATACCTAGAATTGTATGTTTGGGGAGTCCATGTCCCATATAGTTGATCTAAAAAATTAAAACCATATCTAAGGATTGATGAAACAAGATAAAAACAAGTTAATACATAATATAGAAGGAGTCCCCTAATTTAAGATTCAAAATTTAATTTACCAAATGTTATTGGGTTGTTATGTTTGTCAAAATTCCATTTTTTTGTATCATCAAATTTGGTTTCATTTAAATGATGGGTAATTAACCATTTAAAACCATGAATCATGATTATTTCAGTAATGTTGGGATACATGGATGATATTGTGAATTATTTTTATCAGTGGTTAGAGCTCCAACTGATATAACACCTCACCAATGTTCACCAAAACCTAAAAAATCCAGAAAAACCTAGGAGAATCCACACTCCCTCACACAAAATATGCCTACACCATCATGGAAACAACCTCAAGAAGACATGATCTTTGAAATATAACTACATGGGTCTACATCTATATTATACAGTGGTATTGAAATGATCCTGATCTTCTTTTGTATTTTCTATAACTATTAGGATATTTTAAGTCATGCATTACACCACACTAGAAAAATATTTTTTTATTCCCTTACATAGACACATCACAATGTAAAAGTATACAACATCCAACACAACTCATAGAATATATACACAAAAACAGATGAATGATGTATATTTTTATCCGAAAACAAAAAAAAATTGGTGTTTTATTCACCCATAATGCAACTAGGTCAAAATTAATGTTCCCAAAAAATCCCACAACTTATAGAAATTCAATTCCAGATTTCCATCGATTAGGGGATTGAAAGTCATTTTAAAGAGAGTTTAGGTAATGGATGGATTCCATATTCCTCCCAATAATGATGATATGAAATAGGAATTACATTCTAAACAATTAATTATGGTATCATGGGTAGTCCTAAAACCTCATCCATGTACAATCATTCTTAATAATGTATTTAACTGGACTCCTTGATTTCTATATAATGTTATGAAATCATTATTCAATATATGATCACATATCCTCCCTAATATTGGGGATACATTGTGACCATCACAATATTTGACCCTCCACAAAAAGGATTTAATGATTGTATACATAAGGAAACATGAGAAATCAAGAAAATGTTAGGACATGGAAATGTTTGGTGGCAACTATGTGTCATAAATGTTACATATACAAACCAACTGTTATCATACTTGTTCAACACATCAACAATACTACTACTCATCATCTGATGCTGCATCGTCACCCTCTCCACCTTCATCTCCACCACCTGCTGCCACCTGTAAGAACATTATATTGAAAATTAAATATTGTAGCATATTTATAATAAAAATTAAAACCAATAAAAGTTTTCAAACTAAATGATTTTGAATTTTTTGTGATTTACCTGCTCACCACTACCCGATGCACTACCACCGGGGGCATATCTGCTCATATACTGACGTATTTCAAGCAACTCTTTCTGCAAATCAGATATCTGATTCCCCTGCTGGTGAACTGTGTTTCGTAGAGCAGACATCTCCCTCTGAGAATCTTCAGGTATGAAATGACTATAACCAGGAGTAGATGAGGCTGAAATCTCTGATGGCATGTGAAAATCCTCAGATGGTACGGGTCCCAAACCCATCCCGCGCACTCTACCAGGATGCTCCTTCCCAAGGACTTTACCAACCGGGTCATCCTGGGAGACTGAGTAGGATTGCCCAGGATTGGCATCCCATATTTCTTTAATTTTTACCTATAAATCAAATATCAATATATATTAACACAGTAAAAACTAATATTAAGTTATTATAATAAATAATTGACTTCATACCCCAACTTCTCTGGCAGGTTCATTAACAAAACTTCCATCTGTTTTTTTATGAACATCCAGCCACAGTTCTGTTCGGGATGCTTCATGCCCTAAACTCTGTGACTGCATTAAACAAAGATAAATCATCAATAAAATATGTTAAATAGATAATATTATATTATAAATATTTAAACTAATTAAAAGATTACCAATGACATTCGGCTTCTTGAAAAGCTTTTTGAACCCGCAGTGTGTGGGATTACCTGCTTCGCCCGGTTTGAAGCATTCTTTCTTGAGAGATCCTGAAATAAATAAAATTCAATTTAACAGTATTGTATTCAATGTCTATCTCCTCTTCATGTACATGTATAAATGTAAAATGAGGATAATATAATAATATATATTTCAATACCATCCGCTTCTCATCACGATGTCTATCAACAAAAACCTTCCACTGTTCTTTTGGTACCCCACTGGGTATCTTCTCATACATCTGCTGCACGGTCAATGAAGAATCGTTGACATCACACCACAACCTCCATTTGAAATCTTTCCATTTTTTCCAAGATTTTTCAATGTCCACTTCCGTGCTATCACATCAGCAACGGTAAAGTGGAAGAACATCTGTATACAGAAATTCATTTTGAATATATTAGTAAAATGACATTCAATTAAACCATAAAGTAATAAAATTACCTTTATCTGAGAATCATAAACTTCATTTTTCCAGTTTGGAGGCATATTCCTCCAATCATCATACGAAATAGGCAGGGAAATGGGCTCCGCTGCCAGCTGACCTATAATCTGACCAAGTAAACCTGCGGCGTCATCCGTCGGGACCCCATAAGAATCAAATGGCACCACTATCTTCTTGCCATGCATGTTCCAAACATCAGAACTTTTTATGTCTCTTTCCACGGTTTCATTGTCTTCATCTGCAATGAGCAAACAATTACTATAAACAAAATGCAATAAATTTATTTAATTAAAATTTGTACCTATGACTGCGACCCTCCAGAATGTCCGTGATGAACTGGAGGGGGCGTGTCGCTGCCCCGCTACTGAAGCTCCTGTAGGGGGAGGTGATGACTCATCCTCTAATGAGGGATCCACTGATGGTGTCAGAGATGGTGCAGGGGGAGATGATTCCGTGGGGACAGACGGATCGTCATCTGTCGCAGAATAAGAAGGAATAGTGTACCGCTTCTTCCTTGGCATTCCTGTCATTTAATCAAATAAAATTAAGTTCAGAATATATATTTCAAAAAATTTATGCAGAAAAAAATTAAAAATGATAATAGATGCCCAGTATTAACAAACAAAATATATATAACAATGATAATGAATGACTACAGAAATGAAACAAGTAGTTGCTGAATGAATAAATAATTGTACATACAATCATTTTCCCCTTCAATCATGTCGGTTTCCTGCTCCATTGCTTCATCCACTTCATTCATCCTTGCTAGACCAATATTTTCAATATCATGATGGACAAATAATTCTACTTCCTGTTGTTGATGAAATTCAGTTGCAGAGGTCAAATCTTCCACTTCATCACCCATATCATACAAATCTCTTTGTATTACGTGAGTAACTACACTCCACCCTTCATCCACAACATCATTCACATAATATACCATTTTTGCCTGCGATGCTAAGATATATGGATCATGCAGTTCACGATCACCAACATCCATCAAGCGAGAGAAGTTTACAGAAGTAAATTGCAAGGAATCTCTTTTAACACCTCTGATAAAATCGACCCATTTGCATTTGAATAAAACAACAGAAAAATGCCCGTGGTAGTTTAATTCAATAATATCATGCAGCTTTCCATAGTATTCCACTTCAGCAAATGTAAAAATACCACTATTCTGTGTTTTCAAACCCACTTCTCGATCGACTGTACGAAATCTAAAACCATTCACATTATAAGCGTTGAACTTTCTAACTTGTTTTATAGGACCTCTAGCAAGAAACTTCAAATCTTCTGAAAAGTCAGCTCGAGTATCAGTATTCATGATCTGAAAAAAAAAAAATTTAATAGATTTGCAAATTGTATGTGTCAAAGTAATATTCGTATTTATTGCAATATTTATAAACTTACACGTCGTGCAAACCATTCTACCAGCTCTTTATTCACAGCTTTAGTTATATCTTTTTCATTTCGTATTCGGCTTCTCATTCGTCTCTTTGTTTGTATCCTCAACTCTTCAATAAATGGATCTGCAATTTCACTATTCAGCAGCACATATCTATGTACCTGTAATAATTCCAATTCTGTTAGTGTCGCGTATGAGGTCCTCCCAACTGATCGGCCAATAGCAGGAAATATTTTTGATTTATGATGCATTTGAGATTGAGTTGATGTGTCGTCAACACGTCCAACTCGAGTAAATCTTGTCTCAATATCATCCAAATATCTGGAACAAAAGGTGAGACACTCCTCGGCCAAATAGCCTTCAGCAATAGAGCCTTCTGGTTGAGCTTTATTTCTCACGTATGCTTTCAAATGCCCAAGATATCTGTGAAAAAAAATAATAATATTATGCATTTATTTAAATGCCAAAAAATGTTTACTTAACTGGAAACATATAAATAAAATACCTCTCAATTGGATACATCCATCGATAATGAACGGGGCCTCCTAATTTAGCTTCGTCAACCAAATGCACAGTTAAATGCATCATGACAGTAAAAAACGATGGAGGGAAGATCATCTTCATTGCACAAAGGGTCAATACAAACCTCTCCTGTAGGTTGTCAAGCTGAAATGGATGTAGAGCTTTCTCACATAACTGTCTGAAAAATGTGCAGAAATGGAGTACAACAGCAGTAACTTTTTCAGGTAATAATATATGCAATGCCAATGGTAGTAACTATTGTAACAAAATATGTGAATCGTGACTTTTCAATCCATATAACTTACGATTCTTCAAGTCAACACACCTCAAGATGTTACTCGAATACCCATCAGATACCTTCACATTCTTTAAAATTTGAAGGAACGTATCTTTATCCCTATTTTTCAATGAAAAAATGGCCGGAGCATACTTTTCATTCTCATCTGGCCAGAGATCACGTTTTATGTTCATTACTTGTAAGTCTTTGCGAGCATTGAGATGATCCTTCGACTTTCCATGCTCATTAAGTAATGTGAAAATCAAATTATCACATACATTCTTCTCAATATGCATCACATCAAGATTGTGGTGCAAAGAATTAAATTCCCAATACGGAAGTTTGAAGAATATACTTTTTTTCTTCCATTGTTGCGTTCTGATTTCACTTGACGATGCACTTCGCACTCGTTTTCCGCTATCATTCAAATGATGAACCTTCCCAAATTCTGTTTTAACATTTTCAAGCTGTGTCAATATTTCAGAACTGGTTAACAACTTTGGAGGTGGTCTACGATCAATGCAACCATTAAATTTTGATTTCTTCAGCCGAAATCTATGAGATGCATCAAGAAATCTTTGATGGCACAAGAAGAACCATTTTCTACTATGAGGTAGCCGTTTGGGCTCGAAATCAAAGTTACAAACGGGACAAGCCAAACCCGTATAAGTGTTCCAACCAGATAAATTCCCAAGCCCAGGGAAGTCACTAATGGTCCACATTAAAGCAGCATTCATTTTAAACATTGTTTTAGAAGAAACATCAAATGTCTCAACACCGTTGCTCCATAACTCCTGCAATTCTTCAATCAAAGGCTGCAGGTATACATCAATATCATTTCCAGGCATTTGTTTTCTAGGAATAATCATCGAAATGATAAAAGATGTTTGTTGCATACACATCCACGGAGGCAGATTATAAGGGATCAAAACAACTGGCCAAATGCTATAACTCGTACTCAAAGTCTCAAATGGGTTGAATCCATCGGCAGCCAATCCCAATAGAACATTCCTAGGATCAGCTGAGAAATATGGATGTAATGAATCAAATGTCTTCCACGATTGGGAATCTCGTGGATGTCTCATTAACCCATCATTGTTATTATCTACAACATGCCACTTCATGTGTTCGGCGGTTTTTGATGACATGAATAATATTTGCAATCGAGGCTTCAAAGGAAAGTAACGCAAAACTTTTGCAGGTGTGTTCCTTTTCTTCTTCTCCGTGAAATTATGTTCAGTCATACTTCCAACATCACCCTTTGACTGCCATCTAGAAGAAGAACATTTCTTAAAATTCTGTCTACTTGAATCCTCTCCCCAGTAAAGCATACAATCATTGGGACACGCATGTATTTTTGTATAATTCAGACCAAGCTTGTTAACAACTTTTTTCATATCATAAAACAATTCTGGGATTTTTGCTTCAGGAAATGAATCACGAATCAATTCCAATAACATGGACATTTCCTTATTTGTAATTCCACATAGACATTTGATATGGTACAACTTCTGTAGAAATGAAAGCTTTGAATATTTCAAACACCCACTATACAACTCTTGATTTCCATCGTCAACTAAATCATGAAATGCATTTTCCTCACTAAAGTTTTCCCTTAAATTTGGCTCCACAGAATCAAGAGGATCCAATGATATATTACAATCTTGATCTGCTTGTGTTACAGTCTCAGAAACATCACTTGTCACGTTGCAATTTGTAGCACCCTCTTCTGGTTGTTCTGATATGTTTTGATGCTCATACTGGTGTCTTGCAGTGCCGAATGCATCATTTATGAGGTTTTGCATTTCATTTTCCATTGTCGAAGAACTTGGGACCTCATTCTGTGGATTAACATCAGTCCTCAATCTTTCTGTATTGTTTGATTCTCCATGCCAAATCCAACACAAATATTGCTCAGGGAATTGCTTCAGTATTAAATGTTCATAAACTTCATCTCTCTTCAACCATGTTCTAAATTTACATTTAGGACATGGACATCTTATTCTCCCTTCAATGGATCGATTAGAAATTGCAAAATCTAAAAACCCATTCAAACCCTTAACATATTGAGGTGTGTTCCTCGGTAATGTGATCCAGCTTTTATCCATGTATATCACAATGTGCCTACACAAAATATACGATAGTGTAAGATTACAGAAACATAATATAATAAAGATGAACCATTGACCATAAAGTATGCATAATATAATAAAGATGATTCATTGACCACATTTACCATTTCAGACCAACTGAACAAGTCTGGTCCATAGGAGACAGCGTCAACACCTCATTGAGGAGCAATAAGAATATCGGGATACACACTTATCATAACACCATCGATCACACATTTATGTTGCCTCAAACAACACCCCATTGATGTGTGATCGAAACTGATCATAATGCATTTTAAATCAAGTTAACTACATTCACTGAAACCATTTTCACAATGGGTAATGTTTGTTTTATTGTTCTAGGGAAATCTAAATGGCCACATTTAAGTTTTGGGGTTCATCTTGTGATGGAAGCATGAGACATGGTGTTTGAATTTCTTGAATAAATTAGTGATAATGACCCTCCTAAGGTGGAGAGAATTATGTTAGTCATGGAAATGTGGAGAAAACTGTAGAGTGGATGTGGAGGAATCAAGGTTCCAAATAGAAACCTATAAGGGACATGTTTGGGGGTTCTTAGGGAAGGCCAGGTGGAACTTGGATATGGTGTGTGAGGTAAATTAAGTAGGCCACCACTAATGGTTTCAAATGCATAATCTATTCCATGAATATAAAACAAACAATAGTTGTTGTACCCCTCTCTCTTGGATTTTAATGATCACAATCACTCTATTTGTGTTCTAACTTGTTTTCAAGTGTTTTTGATGTTAGGAAAAAGATTTCCTAGGAGCTCGCCCAAGAAAGCTGAAAATGGATTGACTGAGTCTACCGGCCAACCGGTGGATTTCCACCGGCCAGCCGGTATGGGCACCGGCCAGCCGGTTCCTACCCACCGGCCAGCCAGAGGAGCCAGGCAGTAGGCTTTCCCACTGCCTGGTGTCACCGGCCAGCTGGTGGATGACCATCGGCCAGCTGGTGAGACACCACCGGCCAGCCGGTGTGCCCAGTCAATCCTTCTGGTGGATCCTAAACTGCGGAAAGTACTAATTATGGGTGTCATTTTTCATTGCTATGATCATGTGCTTACCACTTTGGTCGGACGTAGCGTCATGGATACTTTAGTTCTTCCTCAAGATAAAAAGCGCTTTAGCTGTAATGGTAAAATCTAGATTTTCTGCAAAGGATTACAGTGATCATTTGGCACTTCATCTGATTTATGAGAGATGGAATGAAGCTGAAAAGAAAGGATCAGTGTATGAGTATTGCTGGGAAAAAGTTCATCATGTGGAAACTTTAAAGACAATTCATGCTATTCAAAAGTAATATTTTAGAAATGCTGGACTGTTGGATAGAAATGTGGGCTAGTCACATGATCTTCGATAAAGCCTGTATGGTTTGTTAAGTCATGCTATAACCATGAGGAATGGGTTATCCATTTCCACTTGGTTTATTCTCCCCCTTTCCTTATTTTTTCATTGAATTTACCCCACCTCTTTTAAATCATGGTTAGGGAACACAATAACTACTAACTGGGATCCGATCGTATTACTTGAGCTGGATAGGCACTTTTTCAACCTTTTGTGTCCTAAAAACCCTGGACACCCCAAAAACTATTCATACATCCAGTAAACATTTTGATATCCCAAAATTATCTATTTAAAGTAAAATTGAAATGAGAAAGTACCTGAAAAAATCATAGAATATCATACCCTCCCTAACATGAAATGTCTTAGCTTTGAGCCACATTTCAAAGTATCACTAAGCTTTGTCAGAAAAGAGATTGAACCACTATGCCTACATATTCATCTCCCCTCCCATGTCTCTTCTTTAATGGTACTATATAGTAATAAAAGCTTTGTTAAAAAAGAGATTGGACCACTATGACTACATATTCATCTCCCCTCCCATGTCTCTTCTTTAATGGTACTATGTAGTAATAAAACTAGAACAAAAGGTACAATACTACCTTGCAAAACCATCCCATTGTGATCCATAAAATGAACTAGATTCTCTTAAAGGATGATTCGGCCTCCAACAAAAATTCAGCCACATGGACTCTATAGATAAGTCTAGGAAACATCACCTAAAATGAAACATAAAGAAATAATTCACATAAAGTCATACCATCATGGAATATCCAATATATTCCCCATCGGCCCGATCCTCTTCACAACACATTACTCAAAACGCTTGACACCATCTTACCAGTTTTTCAAAACATTATCTCTAAACAAAAAATCACACGATAGAAAACTCACTTTGAAATCATGCTTTACACCTTAAAACACATTTTAAATGTTTAGGATAATTTCTATCAACCACAATGGGAGATACATTCCGAGAAATAAAACCAATAATATATATAAAAAGATATACAATATTCAATTGATAAAATAATGAATAATAGATTAAAAAACATCTATGCTATCATGGAATTCAAATAATGGTAACATGAATATGGAAACTACCTAAAACTCAAGCCATGCTAAAATAGATGATGGAATCTCAAATTTTAATATTTTCAAATGCACACATATTCACCTTAACTTATATGTAATGATACCTAGTCCATATATACATATTAAGGTGGGATCTATACATATTTGACTATACTTTCATATACCCCTTTTCAATGATACACATATTCATTTTCATATACACATATAAGCACATATAGCCCCATGATATATATTAATACTTTCAAGGTTGAATATATATAAATGGATAACTTATATATAGATTCTTAATTATGAATACACATGTAATCCTTTGATGATGACAGCTCAAACCTGCCAAAATGAAGACCAAAACACACTACAACGATATTTGGAATATAAAAATCACAATATCCCTAATTAAAATGTGGAAAAAATAAAAATTATATATAAATAAACCTGAAAATTATGGTGGGAGGACTGAAATTATGGTGAGGGGGTTGCCGGAAGCCGCGGGGGGTGTGGCGGTCGCCGGAGGCCGTGGGGGGCGCGAGGGGCGCGGGGGCGCGGGGGTCACCGGCGGTCGAGGGGGGGGTGCAGGGTTCGCCGGGGGGCTCAGGGACCGTGGGGGTCGCCGGAGGGCGCGGGTGTCGCCGGAGGTAGCGGGAGGGGGATTGGGGAAGAGGGGAGGGTTTGTGAGGGGGATTGGGGAAGAGGGGTACGCGATAGGGGCGGGGAAAGCGTCGCGGCCTATCAAAATAGATTGGGTTTCGTGGCGGTTTTTAACAAACCGCTGCGAAATCTTTCACTGATAACGTTTCGCGGCGGTTTTGTGAACCACCGACACAAAACCGCCGCTAAACACTGTTTATGTTGTAGTGAACACACCCAACTTATGCTTCCAAAATTGAAGCTGAAGTGGATAAGCTGATCAAAGCTAACTTCGTCAGAGAAGTTCAGTATCCCAAGTGGTTGGCTAATATTGTACCTGTAAAGAAGAAGAATGGAAAAATTAGGGTTTGCATCGATTTCAGAGATCTTAATCGGTATTGTCCTAAAGATGATTTCCCAGTTCCGATTACAGAACTCTTAATTGATGCGACGGCTGGCTATGAAGTACTTTCCTTCATGGATGGATATTCCGGATATAATCAGATCTGAATGGCCCCAGAAGATGAGGAATCTACAGCCTTCAGAGCCCCCCAAGGTGTTTTTTGTTACCAGGTGATGCCCTTTGGTTTAAAGAATGCAGGTGCAACATATCAACGTGCCATGCATCGTATCTTCAAACCTTTCTTAGGGAAGTTTGTTGAATGCTATATAGACGATTTGGTGGTTAAATCCAAAAAACATTCTAATCACTTGGCTGATTTGGAAGTCATATTCCACAAGCTTCGACAACATAATTTGAAGATGAACCCCTTAAAATGTGCTTTTGGGGTAACCTCAGGAAAATTCCTCGGCTTTGTTGTACGCCATCGTGGTATTGAAGTCGATCCTGAGAAGACCAAGTCAATCCTTGGTATGTCACCTCCTCAGAATTTGAAAGAATTAAGAGGACTTCAAGGACACTTAGCCTATATTCGGCATTTCATCGCCAATTTGGCAGGCAAAAGTTTACCCTTTACCAAATTATTGAAAAAAGGAGTCACTTACTGGTGGACTAAGGAATGTCAAGAAGCATTTGATGTTCTCAAGAAATACCTCTTGAGTCCACCAGTAATCATGCCACCTGTCGAAGTTAGACCACTTATCCTCTATGTGACAGCTCTAGAGTGATCATTGGGTTCCTTTCTTGCTCAAAAGAATGATGCTGGGAATGAAAATAGCCTCTACTATCTCAGTAGAACTATGCTTGAAGCAGAAACCCGGTATTCAAGTATTGAGAAGTGCTGACTGGCATTAATCTTTGCAGTTCAGAAACTGAGACACTACCTGCAACATCACAAGGTCCAATTGGTATCTCGTAATAATCCGCTCAAATTCATCCTTAGTCATCCAATGCTTACAGGACGTCTAGCAAGGTGGGAAATTATTTTGTAGCAGTTCGACATTCAGTATGTGTCTCAAAAGGCAATAAAGGGCCAAGCTCTAGCTGATTTCCTAGCTGAACATCCTTCAGTAGAAGACACGTCTTCAGATATTGAACTCCCTGATGAGGAAGTTTTCTCTATTCAAGATAATCCTCAAACATGGGAAATGTATTTTGATGGTGCTTCTAGAAGTCCAACAGGGAAGAAAATGGAAAATCCTAAATTCAACAAAGTTGGTTTAAGTATTGTACTCATTTCTCCAGATAAAGCATTGTTACCTTATTCCTTTTTATTGTGGGAAGGTGGTACCAATAATGAAGCTGAATACCAAGCTCTCATTACAGGCTTGGAGTTAGCGCTCCAAGCACAAGTGAATCACTTAAAGGTGAAAGGTGATTCAGACCTGGTAATCAAACAAGTCAATGGGGATTATGCCATCAGAAAAGAAGAATTAATCCCTTTGTATGATTACGTCAGAGAGTTAATGGCAGAATTCCCTTTAGAATCGAAATTTTCTTATGTCCCAAGATCACAAAATGCTCAAGCTGATGCACTGGCTAATATAGCCACAGCTTTAGCAGATCCAAATCGGGACGAGACAACCATCAGTATTGCCCACCGTCATGCAATTTCACCTTATGTTCAAGCCAGAATAGAGGAAATTAATGAAGTTAGTCCCATTCCTGGAGCGTATGGTCATACTACAGGATGGATGTCACCTATCAGGGAATACCTTCAAAATGGAACACTTCCAACTGATAGATCCGAGAAAGAACAAATCCGGCGACGTGTGGTCAATTTTACTCTTTATGATGGCCCAAACCACCTAGAGAAAATTCTCTACAAACGTGGTTTTGATGGAGTTATATTCAGATGTATTGATGGTGAAGAAACAATGGTTTTCATAAAAGAAGTGCATGCAAGAGTCTGTGGTGCCCACCAGCCTGGACATAGACTGTCTGATCAAATTCGAAGGCTTGGATACTTTTGGCCTTCAATGATACAAGATTGTGTTAATTTCACAAAGAAGTGTCATTCATGTCAAGTACATGCCAACTTCATTCATCAACCTCCAGAGTTGCTTCATACGGCTAAATACTCATGGCCATTTCCCACATGAGGAATGGATGTGGTGGGACCTTACCCTTCAGCTAAGATCAAGCAGTTTAAGTACATTCTTACTGCTGCTGATTTCTTTTCCAAATGGGCAGAGGCAGTACCTCTCAAAGAATTCAGTTCTAAATGCATTGTTAGCTTCATCAAGTCTAACATCATTTCTATATTTGGTGTCCCTCATACCATATTGACGGACAACGGCACCAACTTCTGTTATTCTGTGGTGAAGAAATTGTATCAAGAATACAACATTAAATCCAACCATTCATCTCGGTATCATGCGGCGGCCAATGGCCAAATAGAATCCTTTAACAAGACTCTTTCAAATATACTGCTAAAGATGGTGGATAAAGATAAGACGTCATGGCCTGATAAACTCTTTCATGCTTTATGGGCTTATTGGACTACCACCCGCAATGCAACGCGGTCAACTCCATATTCATTGGTATATGGAACAGAAGCAGTCTTTCCAATTGAAGTTCAATTTCCCTCACTCAGAGTAGCCATTTTTGATCAGTTATCTACAGATGAGAAATCCCAAAAGCGATTGAATGAATTGGAACAGTTAGATGAGAAAAGATTGTGCACTTTGCACCACTTGGAAATCTATCAGAATCGAATAGCACGAGCTTTTAACAAAATATTTCATCTTCGTTCATTCATTCAGGGAGAATTGGTATTGGTTCTCAGAACACCAATGATACCAGGAAAGAAACCTCCCAAGCTTGAGCCAAAATGGGAAGGACCTTATTCAATACATAAAGTCTACTCCAATGGAGCTTATTCGTTAATCTCAATGGATGGAGAACTCATCACGACTCCAACCAATGCCATATTTCTGAAGAAATATTTTGTATAAACACAAAATATGGTCCCCAGAACCAAGATTCTTACAATTGGTTCATGCACCACTTTTTTCCTTGCTATATGACATTAAACTATACAGCAATGGTCCAGTATGACCTTAAACTGCAACTTCGTCCAACATGACGTTAAACTGTAGGAAAGTCCCTTACGTCCGGAAAGACGTTAAACTACATAAGCACTTAAAAGTCCGGTATGACTTTAAACTACATCATCCACGGTCTATGCATATGACCTTAAACTATTTGCACTTTCGTCCAACATGACGTTAAACTATAGAAAAGATGTCCCTGCAAAATGACACTAAACTGTGCAGCACCAGATTGTCCTTGATATATGACGTTAAACTATACAGCAATGGTCCAGTATGACCTTAAACTACAACATGGTCCAGTATGACCTTAAACTACAACACGGTCTAGTATGACCTTAAACTACAACATGGTCCAGTATGACCTTAAACTACAACATGGTCCAGTATGAACTTAAACTACAACTTCGTTCAGTATGACCTTGAACTACAACATGGTCCAGTATGACCTTAAACTGCAACTTCGTCCCACACGACGTTAAACTGTTAAAAAGTTCCCTAAACCGTCCAGCATGACCTTAAACTGCATCATCCCTGGTCAATGCATATGACCATAAACTATTTGAAAATCCCTTACGTCCAGCAAGACGTTAAACTATGACGTCCTAACTACATGACGCTAAACTGTATAAAAGTCCCTTACGTTCGGAAAGACGTTAAACTATATAATCATCACGGTCCATGCATATGACCTTAAACTATTCGTACTTTCGTCCAACATGACATTAAACTGTGGGAAAAAAAATCCCCAATGCGTCCGACATGACGTTAAAATGGTGCACTCTTTTGTCCTCACTGCATGACATTAAACTGCACAGTCCCCCTTTCGTCTAATATGAGGTTAAACTGTATTGTCCCCATAGTCCTAACTACATGACGCTAAACTGTACAGAAATTCCTTGATATGTCCTACATGACATTAAACTGTACATTGTCCCTGCTATATGACACTAAACTGTGCAGCACCAATAGTCCTAACTGCAAGACTTTAAACTGCATAGTCCCTTCATATTGTCCCTGCTACATGACATTAAACTGTGCATCATTAAGGTTGTTGTTACCTCTTGTTTCTCACACTGAGTATGACTCACGTGAGCTTAGAGCAAACCTCAACCATAACACTCTCTTTGGGCCGCTAACCATGTGTAAATCCCAACAACATTTTTTATTAGATCGTTGTCCCCAAGAACAACTTGATCATTAATTCATTCTTTAATTGAACTACACAGACTTTGATCCTGGCCCTCCAGGCTGGGTATGTAGGCAACCTCCCAAGGTTCAAGCCCAAAAAACAATCTCTTCACATAGGTTCACCACTATCTTATATGATGTTGATTCGTGAAACCACCCCTGGAATCAATATCTTTACATTGATTCACTTTCGTCCTTGTTATATGATGTTAAACTATGCAACACTTTTGTCCGGTATGTCAATAAACTACAATACTCTTTGATTTCCTCATTTGAGAGAGAACTGTTATTGACATTGATTTTTCAATCATGTTTCATTTCAAAAGACTACGTGCATACATGGAAATGCCTAAACTTTTTTTTCTTGGGTTAAACCATCATTGTACTAAAGTCCCCTTTCACCCTTCACATGTACGAACCAAATTTGTACAAAGGGTAGTTCTAGAACTATGTGGGCTTGATTCCCATCCTTATGGGATACGTAGGAACGTTCGAGTATCCCTCGAATCCAGCCCCAAGTCTTTTGGAACTAACCCCAAATTTCACTTTCAGTCCCTTAGCTGAAAAGTCCTCATGAAAACACACACTATGTATTCATTATTATGGTCCGAATTCTATGACCCTAAACTAAGATCTCTCATACTTTCGTCCTGCATGACGTTAAACTGCATTTCAAGAACTAATTATGGCTTGATTCTCATTCTTATGAGATACGTAGTGAAGTCCAAGTTTCAATTCAGGACCCAGCCAGAACATGATTATGGTTATCATTGACCTATGTATCTCTATATACATTGGACAATACCCATCTTTATGTGTTATAATCCTAACCTTAAATATTTTCAGATCTTCATAACCCTTTTCATGACTTCTAGTCACAAAAATGTCAAACTTCTGAGAATTCTTTTGCCTGACTATGAAGCACGTGCCCATAGGTGGCCTTGCATAAACAGTCCACATAACAGACTTGTTAGCCAAAAGATACTATTTTATTTAACTATGAAGCCAATGCCCTTAGGTGGCCCTGCATAATTCAACCCCCTAATGGGTTTTTTAAATGATGGTAACTTCATTCTTGGGAAGAATGCCTCTTTTTTCCTTATTTGTCTTAAATGAAAGTATGTAGGGATCCGAAAAAAAAATATCCATCCTTAACATATTTGTCCCATATCCTTCTTCATGATCTGAAAGTATTCAAGTCCATGGTTTATTCTTCTTCCCTACATTTGGGTCAGACCTTCGTGGGAGTGATATTCACCCAGTTCTTCGATAATCTTGTCTGGAAATATCTTCTCCATATTCAAGTCCCTCTTTCCATACAACAAACTCTATACTTTAGAAAATTTGAATCTTCATAAACTTTCACTGGCTTTTAGCACTAGGAAAGTAAATTTCTGAGAGTTCTTTTTCCTGACTATGTAGCACGTGCCCATAGGTGGCCTTGCATAAACAGTCCACATAACAGACTTGTCAGCCGAAAGATGCTATTTATTTAACCATGCAGCCAATGCCCTTAGGTGGCCCTGCATAATTCAACCCCCTAACGGTTTTGTTAAATAATAGTAACTTCATTCTTGGAAACTACTTCTTCTGATTCCTTTTAGCTCTTTTTCATATCATTTCTCAGATTCAAATATTCTTAAGCCATAGTTTACATTTTTTTTCTCTCCCTCATACTTGAGTATGGTAATATGTTTTCAGATAAATTGTCAAAGAATTGAATCAATTTTAACCCATTTTGGTCAAAGCTATTTCGACCTTAAACATTAGCCCCTTTATGTCTGGCATGCATGACTTTAAACTGCCCACAAAAGACAAAGGAACTCTGAATAAAAGTCAAGTTCCAGCTCACTAAATATACATTTTCTATATGATTTAGGTAATATTGAGCAATTAAAAGATTAAAAGTTTGTAGGGTTATTTGTAATAATCCTGGTAAAAATCAAACTATGCTTACTAGGCCCATTGGCTTAAGTAAATTTGAAGCAGGTAGTGAAAGAATGCAAGTACAAATGATTGAAGATGAAAGTGTTTTTCATTGATACACAAGAGTTAGAAGGACATCCACAGACTGGAGTCTCTTCTCTTTTTCAAGAATTACAAGAGGCTTTCAACATAACACTTCATTTGATTTACGGCATCCCGAGCTTCATCAGCAACCACCTGGAATTCATTCATTCAACTGGATACAATAAGAGATGCAGTGATACCAGCTCTTCTTGGAACAATTGTAAAAGGATGTTTTTGAGTGCGGTTTGAGAAAATTTTCTGCTGATCAAATAGTGACTCTGTTTCTGTCCAAGAGGCTTGGAAGATGGATACATGGATTTGAGAATAGAGCATTGGAAGTAAAGAGCCATTTGGAGAGAGTAATCTTTTCAGATATTGCTCTAATACCATGTTTGTCTTCTCTCCACCAACCAGCAGTAGAAAACATTTCAGCCCATGGGTTTTCCATTTTCATATCTGCAAGGAAATGACATAAAGGAAGAACTTGAAAGTTCACACCATTGTTGTTGCTCTTAATGCACAGCATAACCGAAATAGAGGAGTAGCAGTGCAGCTGCATCTCAGGTATATATTTGTTTGCATTTGGAACATTGACTCCTTGTAGATGACCATGACCACATAGAGGCAGATGGATGCTCTGTGGAAAATTAGGATGATATTTCTTCAAATACTCAGCCAAATCTGGGAGAGTGCTGTTTCAGATATCATAGTAATCATGACCAATGATGTTAATCATGTCATCAATCCGCTTTCTAGACAGTTCATCAGTCGTTCCAATTCCCTTGGGAACCACTGAATCTGCACAAAAGATGAATAAATTAACTCTTAAATGGGTTTATTTTTCATAAAATCTGTGAAGAAATTTGGAAAAATGGCTAAGGCATTTAAGTCGTGCAAGTATAAACATGACACGCAAGTATTCATGTGCCGTGCTAGTTTTTGACACGCAAGTATAAACCGCGCAAGTACAAATACCTTTACAGTAGCGCGACATCAAGGAAAACACTAGAAAACAGAGCAACCTGTGCGGTTAAGGTGACCTGCGCGGCGAGAGCTCGAAGGTATGAAGTCCGGAAATCCGGATGCTTGTATGGAAGTGAGGCCCTCTATTTATAGACACGGCTGGGACCCTACGCGATGTACCCAGTGCGCTCAAGGCCTGCGCGATGACACTTGCGCGCCACCCTCTGTGCCCTGAAGACTTGCGCGCCCCCTTTTCCTTTGGATGGATTCAATTTCCTCAGAGTCAAACCCTCATTTCTCTCTGGATCCAACTCTGAGGGGGGACTTTTGTTGACGCTCCTTTTGTCACAGAATATAAAGATCAGAAAACGGAATATCTGAGCTCGAAGTGATTCAACCTTTGAAGAAAATATCAAAAATCGACAAAGGCATGAACAAAGGATCAAAAGCAACTTCACCGCACAAGTTATATCACTGTCGTGCAAGCCCACTTGTGCGACGACCTTGGTCGCTCAAGTGACTTGCGCGACCTAAGTGATAACCACCCGGTAACCGCTCGGGGTCTTCTTCCACCTATAAATAGACCCTGTGGGCCCCCCATTCGAGAGGATCTTTTTCCAGAAACTTGGATTGAAGATCCCGACGCCCAAGTCTCTTCTCAAAGCTTCCGGAACACTTCTAAGTTAATTTCTTACCTAGAACGGAAGATCTAAAGAGAGGGAGGAAGGCCTAAGTGTTGAAACTCATCAACACTTGCGCGCCTGAGTGGCCAGCCCTTAAGGGAACTAGTCACACTTGCGCACTGCTTTATTCCTTTGATAGAACTTGCGCGTCCCTTTTCTGGGAGAACCTCAAGAGGATTCTAAAGGATTTAAGAAAGAGTCGCTCAAGTATTTGAATGCTGGTTGAAAATCGCGCAAGTACCCCACATGTCGTGCAAGTATACCTGCGCGACCAATACTTGCGCGCCCATGCAAGACTTGCGCGCCTTTCAAGACTTGTGTGCCCCTACCTTTTTGGGTGCCCATCTTGCCCATTTTACCCCTCTTAAGCCATTTCACCTTTCCTATTCAAGATTTAGTCTTCAAGATACTCTTCAAATCCATTTATGGCACGATTTCTTGATTTAACTTCCTTATCTGAAAGGAATTCGGTGGAATATCTCTCAAAACCTAGTGATTTACACATCTTTATGTCACCAAAGATTGAGAATTCATTCATTCAACCTCATCCTTTAAGATGAGAGAATCCTTAACCTGGGTCTCCTTTTTAGGAATAATCCCCAGTTATAAGTCCTTTAATCTGGGCATCTTCCTTAGAAGTAAGCCCCAAATTCTTAAAATTCCCAAACTTGGGCATCCTCCTCAGGAGTAAGCCCCAAAACTTAATTCCTTAACTTGGTCATCCTCCTCAGGAGTAAGCCCCAATCATAATCCTTTAATACGGGCATCCTTCTTAGGAGTAAGCCCCAAGTCCTCTAATTTTGGGCATCCTTCTTAGGAGTAAGCCCCAAGTCCCTTAATTTGGGCATCCTTTTTAGGAGTAAGCCCCAAGTCCCTTAACTTGGGCATCCTTCTTAGGAGTAAGCCCCGAGTCCCTTAATTTGGGCATCCTCCTCAGGAGTAAGCCCCAAACCTTAATTCCTAACCTGGGTCTCCTTTTCAGGAATAAGACTCAGTTATAATCTTGGGCTTCCTTTTTAGGAGTAAGCCCCAAGTCCCCTAACCTGGGCTTCCTTTTTCAGGAATAAGTCCCAGTTATAATCTTGGGCTTCTTTTTCAGGAGTAAGTCCCAGTCATAATTATAGGCATCCTCTTCAGGAGTAAGCCCCAAGTCCCTTAATTTCTCTTAACCAGTCCTAAATTATGTTTGATATGGGATTCCTTCTCAGGAGTAAAACTCAATTATCAATCCTCTCCTAATTTGGGTTTCCTTTTTAGGAATAAGTCCCAAGTTAGAGTATTCAAATCTCCATAAAGCACATATACCTTTATGGAACCTGTTCCTGGATTTTCTCCCTAAAAGTAAATCCTAAACCTTCATCTATCTGGGCAGTCATACATACATAAGCCCCAAACAATTTCTTATGATTGCATCCTTCATGGCACAATTGTCTAATTTTTACCAATACCTCTTGTTTCTCACACCGAGCATGACTCACGTGAGCTTAGAGTGTAAAAGTAATTATGACATCCTTCTTTGAGCTATCAATCATAAACATCATACTCTATTACTCGAACTACGTGGGTTCTGATTCCTTTTCCAAAACAAAGGATACGTAGGTAGCCCATTTATGGGTTTGATCCCAACTTTGAAATAAATCCATGTCCTTCTGAATGACGATAAACTTCAAGTGCCCCACTGAGTGGCTTTAAAACCAGCCTGGTCTTCATAATGACCAAGAGACTTTTTATAAATGTTTTGAAGGATACCATTGACCAAGAATCTCTAAATAGATACAGATGATTCTCTATTGATGAAGAACCTCAAATACATATAAAAGATTCTCTAAATTTCTTACATATTTAATCATTGATTTTTAAAACTAAAGGAAAGCTCATTTTATACTTGGTATTGTAATAAGGATTCACGAACATAACTTAAATCTATAAAGAGAGTCCCGGAGTAGACAATAATTCCCCTCAAAAAGGTGTGATGAGTCCGACCTCCCATCCTCTCGACCAATGCAAATTTCTAAGCCTCATCAGTCCACAAGCTAATGAGCGCCTACCTTTGGAAAGTAGGTCCAAACAGATGTGAAATCATTGGATGTTTCTGGTTCTACAAACAAACCCGATAGAAACCGATCGGAACGTTTGAATCTCCCGTCCAGGAGGTCATCCCCGGATTCCGAGGGAAACAAGATTGATCCTATTTCTTTAAATAATTTATCTTATTATCTAATTTTGAGATTTTTAAAAGATATTCCTTGAGGCATCACTTCAATAAGAACTCCATTTCAGTTTCTTCCCCACTTCTTACATCTCTACTTTCATTTCTAGTAAACTCTTCCTCATCCACTTTTGAAATAAGAAACTTTTCATAAACTTCACCAGAAATCTCAACTTCTTATTCATTATAACTACTCTCATCATCCTAAAACTTTTATAATAAATTTCTATTTTTGGGTTTACATAATTTATTATCTTTCCTTTTTGAATAAAACTTTTACTTGTCAGATTTTTCATCTTTATTATTCAAAAAACTCCTTATCCTATCATCATCATCTTTATAATCTTCTTCTCCATTTATATTAGGATGGTTTTCTGTAAAATATCCAATATCTCTAAACTTTAAATTCTTTAGTGGTATATTTCCCATAAAATTTTCTTTACCACTACTCACACTTCTAGAAATGAATGACAGGAGTTTTAAACTTATCTTATCCATATTCTTCTTCATCATAATTGGGACTTCGGGACACAAGGACTTCAAGAAACCAAAGGCCTTCAGGACATAGGGCCTCCATACCACCATAGAGAAATAGGTGATGGAAAAAGTGACTAGTCAATCGGTGAAATGTATCAGGTTGGAAGTGAAGCTTGGCTGAAGAAGAATATCCAGGTGGAAAGCTCAAAAGAGAAATAGGTGCATTGGAACCTATCATCTATCCCTCTAACCGCATGGTAAATAGGGGTTCACTTCCACGGAATTTCAAAGGTATGAACAATTTGATGCTTCTTAGTAGAGGGGGAGACACATAGTGTGAATAGTGATGACCAAACAGGAAAAGCGATGCATCTTGGAGGAAACGCGGCATGGAGACATGCAGGCATTACTGGTTGGGCAGCTCGAAAGAGCGATGGGTACACTAGCACCTATCATCTGGACCTCTACCCAGATGTGGGTTTAAATAGGTGTGATCTATGAATTTCCTCACTATGGGGAAGTATAATGAAACAACTGATGGTAAGGGGGCATCACAGTGAGAAGACTGGGATCATGATATGAAGCTTGGCTAATTAGATTGAACCTTAAGGTCATAATCCCTTTGGGCCATCAAAAATTGTAATGGGACTATAATACAATAGGAATTCAGGTCATGTAAGGGTTACCTATAAACCTTGTGGAAAATAAGACTATCTTTCCTTAATAAAAAGGGGTGTTTCGCCTACAAAAAAAACAATAACAATGCCTTCAGCAAGATTGGACTTCCATCTTGTTATTGCAATGCTCCCTAGTATTTTTCCTCATATTTATATTATTCTTACTCTTTATCCTATTCTTATTCTACTTTAAAAATTGAAAACTTTATCCTCTTTCTCTAAATTTATTCCTTCAATTATTTTCACATCTATATTCCATGCAATATCCCTGTATTATTGAATATTGTATAGTAAAAACATTTTTCCTCTTTGAATTTGAATTTCAAATTCGAATCTTCATACAAGTAACTAACTTAAAATATTCTCAATTTATTCACTAAATTATCAGTCATAGAATATGTATAGATGAACATTGGAATAATTCATGGCATGATAGAATGCATTGTGGTATGATAAATCAGTTTCCCTTAACTGCTTCTGAAAACTTAATCCTATTACAATGTTACAAATTACTCCACAACACAATCATTCTATTTCCATTTATTCAAATATTTATATCGCATTATGATATCATAAATAATATCATGATATATTTAAACACATAAAAAGGTGAAAATTATTATAATCATATCTTTAGATCATGGGAAGACAAACTACTTCACAACATAATATTTATCTTCCTTTTTCTCTAGATATGCATGTCATGATGTGAAACCATGCATCATGTTGTGGGACTCCCTTCTCTATTTTTGAAAAAGTAAGAAACCTCACATATCAAATATAAGATTATTACATATTAATCTTTGTATGAGGTCTTTTCTAAATATCTATACTTAAATAATGGTGTGACGGTCATTTTTATTGCGTGACCCAACATCCCCTTCTTGAATTTTTAATTCCAAACCTTTGCATCATGGTGTGACTTGCATCTCTATGGTGTTACCTTTAGGCATGAGCATGTTGAATTTTATACATTCTAGAGTTTTCTAAATTCCTTGCCTGATCTCAAAAATGAACCTTATGTATGAGTAAAAATTACTCTTATGTATACATGATAAATATTTTCCTTTATTGATTTTCATCATGTCCTCTCAAAATTAAATATACGTATGAATCCTTGAGGAATTTTCCATTTTTTAGTTCCAATTTTTCTTAGCTCTAAAAACCTTTGGATTGCTTCTAATCAACTCCAAACAGCTTCAAAATACTTCTAAACATCCAAACAACCTTCACCTCAAATAATAGACTTTATTTTATGAGACTTTGAATATTATTTATATATTGACAATAAAATCCAACACATAAACACATCCAATCCATATTTTCACATAATTTCTCCCCTTTTATAAATATCCATGAAAAAGATCCTTCTTAAACTTTAGAACTCAAAAACAATTAGGTATCAACAATCTTTCCCAAGGTCACAACCACTTAAAGTCTCAATACCTTTATATCTTGGTCTCAATAAGTTTTATTTCAGTCCCATGAGAAATATAAATGATCCTCAATAAAATGTAATTAATTAATTGTTAACCTTATGGTTTTGTAAGTAAAAATGGAATGGATAAAATTTAAAAACAAGAACTTAAATTATATTTTAATAAATTAATAAAAATATAAGCAGGAGATCAATTTGAAAGGATGATTTCATAAAATATGTTTATGTATTTCACTCATGAATGGCTCAATCCAAGTGTTTCTAAGATCATTCTAAAATTAACAACTTCTTAATGGTCAAACCCATAAATTCTACTCAGGTCAATATAAATCTCTTGATTGGAGAAATTAACTAATATAAGTGTATTAAGCTTGTTCTTACCAGAATAATACAAATCCAAATTACTAATAATAGTTTATTTTTCTAAATCTCTATGGAATTCCTCCCTTAACGGATCTTCTGGTTGAACACATATTAATGAATAAGATCAAGATTAAGCCTCAATGAAATTTCTAATTGAAATAATTATTCATGAATACAATCAATATAATAAATAAAATACCCATCCTTATACTCTTAATCCCTCACCCATTAAGTGACTACATAGTCATGGTTGATAAAAAATCACCCATTCTTGAAATAATCATATTAAGAAGTGAGTGAGGGGAAAATAATGAAAATAAATGAAATTATAAAGAAAAATAAATCAGTTGAATTAATGGATAGGTTGACAGAAGAATCTTGAATTAGAATAAATAATCTATAAGTATAAAGTCTCCAAATTCCCCTATAATTTAACTAAGATAGCCTATTTATATACTTTTTACCCATCATGATTCAATATTATGCCTCACGGAATGAAAAAATAAAAAATAAAGATAAAATTCCTATATAATCTCCCTGAATGACTCCATCATGGTGTGAATGATATCATGACAATGTGATACATCTATCTTTTCCTTAAAAATATAAATCTTTTAAATATCACAATTTGGAACCCTTAACAATTTAGTAAGGATATTATCTTCCTATATCTATCTATGATGCATTGTGGTGTGAAAAGGTGAATGATTGTGATGTTATTATTAAGGATTTACCTATCACCCTGTCTTCATCAGCTCATAATGAAACAATTAGAAACTATGGTATGATCATTTTTGGATCCTCTAAGGTGTGTTTTGACTTGTGGAAGCATTGTGGTGAAAAAAAAAATCACCACGGTGAAACAACTTCGGAACTCTTTCAAGTTACTCTCACACAACTCCATTGATTTATTTTTCTATAGTTTCCATGAGTTAATATGATATGGCTCTACTGAGTTAATCTTTCATATCTCTATTTAATTTATCAACTATAGTTCGTTGTAGTAAATACCCCTTTTCATGATGTGTAAATTCCTTCCCAACTCCATGGAAAAGTAGTTCATTCTTATATACTTACAACTCATATAAAGTTAATCATATGTAACTAGTATAAATTCTAATTTCAATCTTTTTTATCCTACTTGAATCCCAGATTTACTTTCCTAAAAATTTATTGTGGCAGGGTATAGGAGCTCACAATGTGGTCTTATTTTTAGTTATTCATGTATACCTTTGATATATCTATTTTATATCTATATTTTCATGTGTTTTTATATGTGTTTGAGATAAATATTAACTTATTAAAGTTGAGTTTCATGGTAGAAATTGATGTTTTGTGTATTCTTATGCAGGACTGACATGTGGAATAATAGAGAGAAAAATGTGGCAATTGAGGAATATAAAGGAACTTTATGGCTCATCAGGATAAAGGAAATTAAATATTGAAGATAGGATTGATGATTAAATCCCAAGATACCAATACATTCATTTAATAATGGGTTCCTATGATATTGGATGATTATGGGGGTACTGGAGGCTCCAAATTGAAGAACTAGAGAAAAATTGATATTTTATAGTTGAAAACACACTTTACACATTGTGAAATCATTACACTATGTGAAATTTTACAATGAATGAACCGTTTACTAGAAATAAAGAAGAATAAATTCATCCTCGCACATTAAATGTCATCTAATGACATTACACAGCATGAAATTCTTATACATACTAAAAAACACTGCTTTTTGACATATCTTTTGGTGGGAGATTTACCTTTTGAATGAAAGAGAGATTAAAATCTTTCTTTTACTCATTGAGGCTAATGGAATATATCTAATCTTATAAATAGATTGTTATGGCTAGGAAACAATGATGGGATTCCAAGCATGGAGAGGCTCGACTACAGGAAGGTTGTCATAGGGTTCCGACCTATAGTTCTTCAAAGATAGATTTCTATTTTTATTTTATTTTATTTTCTTGCTTTCATATAATGTTGGTTTTCTCATTAGAGTATTTATAGTTTATTTCCTTTTATTTATTTCTCATTATTTCTCTTCTTATCTCTTCCCTATAGATTATAGTTTATTCATTGCTAGCGATCACCCAACGATGATTGGATAAATTCATAGGGGTTGAGAGTAGGGGTATCTTTTTAACTTAATGAATATATAAAATCAAAACTTGGTAACCATATGGATAATAACCTAGTTTAAAAAAATTCAATATCATTTGATTTCATCTACCCTAACCATCAGAGGTGTAATTGAACAACCATGACCTAGTTAGAGTTAATCGTTCCAGGACCAATGGTCTATGATTATTTCTGTATAGAATCCAAGATTTATTCACTTATCTTATCAATTAATCTAGACCAAGGAGTAGTTTCCAGCTTAGGTAGATCTAATTGGTTGGACCAAGATCAATTGGTGACCTTTATACTACTTTGAATCTTAATCTATAGGTCTATTCCAAGATAGATTTAGGATAACCCTTTTTCTTAAACCTTGAAATTGACCTGTATCCCTATCACTTACACCTTTTATATTATTCTAACTACATTTTTTGTTATTTAATTTTCATCATTAGTTTAATAACATCAAATTGAAATTGGGACGATGTGACTTTTGGTCATAATTCATTATTGTGTTCCCTGCTCTCTATGGGATCAACCTCATACCTCCACTTTACTACACCTTTATAGTTAGTGTAGTTCGGGAAGATTATAAAATTCTAATTTGATTCTATCATAGGATTTAATTATTCCCTTCGAGTGCATAACCTTTTATTGAAAATTTTGTGGTAGTTTAGACCTTGTTGTGATTTTAAAACTCTTGAATTAAACTCACTCATGTCGTAATACCTTGGTTGTGACCAGATATTCTTATATATATTCTAACTCATCTTAGGGTTAAACTAATAATGAAATAAAAACCCTTATTATGGTGTTATTTTTCTACAATAACTTTGAAATATTATATAAATTCTCTAATTTCTCTTACAATATCTATTATTACAAAAAGCATCAAAAATACATATAATTAGGTAGTATTAAGTCTGCCTATTAGTGAAAATAATAATGTAAATACAAGAAAAAATAAAAGGTATCATTCATCATCAGTCATAGTGAACTGTGACCACAAATCAACATAACACTAAAAAATTTGGTTCCACCATATGTTAATAACATGAGTAGAGGGAGAGTAAAATTAATTTAATAGAAAGGAAAATAATAATAATTATTATAGAGTCCTATCACTCACCCCATCACTTCAATGTCATGACCTGACCCAACCAGGGCTCAAGCTGTGACTACCCCAATCTAGCCTCTATAGGCTAGGGGGCATCAAAAATCAAAAGGCATATCCTAAATGGGAGGCCTTTACCTACTATACCTATACGTACACACCCAACCATCTTAATACGTAAGTGTAGAGGAAAAATAATAAAAAGTTGCAGCATCTAGAATAAAAACCAAGCATGAAAACCCTCTATGGTGTACAAGAGTACGATAGTTAAAACTAAAAAGTAAGGGGAAAAATACACACCCAACCAAAAATATATCCCAACCTGAAAAAAAAACTATAAATTAAATAGACTGAGAGATTCCATATCCTGATCTCCAAGATCCAACCACTATACACAGTCCAATGCACCAGGTATCCCTAAGCTCCTTTGTAGTCACCACCGATATGTCTGTCATCTGTATAATATATAACATGTGAAAATAAAGCCCATACAGGAGTGAGTATATCCAACCCAGTAGGATTTCCCAAAAGATGAAGGGAGAATAATAAGAGATGTAATAGGAATAGATAGATAGAAGACAACTTGATCCAAATTAATATAGTAACCTTATCCAACCACAAGGAGCTCAAAACATCATGTAGGTGGACTATACGTCACATATCTACCACCCATAGGAAGAGAATAAGAAAACCCAAAAACATGGATACGAATATATATATATATATATATATAATAAAACAAAAGAACCTCAAATGAAATAGAAGGGGATCTTCATCTCATAGCCCAGCCCAGGAAAAGAGTTCCATCAATGATGCCCAACATATCACACATTTGTACTAAGAATTAACTATATGGAGGCCCACACCTCTCCACTGTGACACATAGGCTAGGGGGAATAATCTCCAAGCATAGGAATTGAGCCCTAGTGAATCAGGGGGTTTTACTCAATAAGTATCTATAGAGGACCTACACCCTAATACGTCAGGAGGGGGGCCCACTCTGTAGGTAGAAGAAACGTGCCTTGGTGCATCAGGAGGCTCCACTCTTGTGTCACAAGGACTTGTTCCCTATCCAATATGGGGATCTACTCTATAGATAGAGGACCTGCACCCTAGTCCATCAGGGGGTTCCACTGTAGTGTCATGAGGACCCGCACTCTATCTGATAAGGGGGTTAAACTCGGTAGATAGAGGACCCATTCCCTAGTACATTAGTGGGGTTATACTCGATTGTCACGAGGACTCATGCCCTATTAAATAGTGGGGTTACACTCGATAGATAGAGACTTGTGCCCTAGTCTATTTTGGGGTTCCACTTTAGTGTCACAAGGATCCACGCCCTATCCGATGGGGGGTTCCAATTGGTAGATAGAGGATCCGTACCCTGTTCTGTCAAGGGGTTTCACTCTAGTGTCATAAAGACCCATGCCATATCTGATAGGTGGTTCCACTCATTTGATATAGGAATTTTTCCATGTTCTATTAGGGGGTTCCACTCAAGCATCTATAGTGATCCTCTGCATAATCATTACTGTTGTTGGGTGTCTCCTAAATAAGCATCACACCTAGAAAATCTCACATCATATCTCTAAATCCATTTTTGATTCCACTATCATGTTCTACATGGAAAAATACTTGGGATATTCTACTCACAGGCTAAAATCTGATTCCAAACAAAGGAGATATGAGAGGTTGATGTTTCCTTAGAAGGAAAGAAGGGGAACATGGTGTGTGAGGGGACCCACATGGCCTGAGGTCCTACTACATCACCAATAAAAGTACCTATCAGTACATGGGTCACTTCCTATTTAGGGATACATGGCATATATGGGGTATAAACAGTGTGTCTGAGCCACTCGGGGTCCTACTCGTGCTCCATGCCCTTGTCTGTGTACTTAGGAACATAGTGTGTAACTGGACATTCCTATGTATGTGTACTTCTATAGTACATGCCTAGTTCCCATAACAAGATTCACATGAAATTTTATGGGTCCCACATGGTGTGTGATACTTTTTTTCCTAAAACCCTAGCTGACACGACCAAGGGGTCACACGTTGTGTGTTCTTCTAAACAACATGTCATATAGTTAAGATTTTTTCAGAAGCTTAGATCTATGGACACACACACTAGATCTATCTCCTTCACTTCATATCTCACCTCTATTCCATTCTAAATCAAAAGTTGGTCTCTTGATTCTTGGTTTCCGACCATTCGTTGGATGGAAATTGGATTCTGATTTTTCTTAGTGGTTCAACATAGGCATAGTGTGCCTCCCATTGCACATCCATCATTTCATATCCTAGATCCATGAAAAATATCACATATTATACCACATTTAATCCCAAAATTCATCCTTGACCACTAATCTATTCATCACATGTGAAACCAGCATGAATTTGGGGGGTCTGATCATGCTCAGTCCCGCTCGGTAATATTGAATTGAGACCTTGTGGTCCAATGATGACTAACACAAAGAAATATGGGTAGAAAGTATTAAAAAAAGGTTTTATCAATATTTTACATGAATTATTTTCCAAATATAATGAATAGAGATATCTTAGGTGACAAACAAAAGAATAATCAATTTAATTTCAATACATTGGCGCATGCAATTTTCCGCAATTGGAACATATTAAAGAAAGGGATTGATCATGCTCAAAAATTTAATCAAATTAGGTAGAATCCATAAATTATGAATCCTACATGGATATTGGATTTTTTTCGTTAAATAACATGCTCTCCAATGATTGATAGGAGTAATTGTGTTTGTTGTACTTCGATCTGCTTTGATCTGGAGTTCTGTCAACGTCGGATTCGATTTGCTGGTTGAGGAGAGGAAGAACATCTCACGATCCTCCTAGGGTTTATGTGGATAAACCATGAGGATTATTCATAATGGTGAATTTATAGGAAATTAGGTTAGGTAAATTTAATTAAAATAAATAAATTTAAGTATTTATTTTGACTAAAAGTACCCTCTAATGGTCATTATTTCTGAACGCACTATGCCAACCCATTTTAGGTTGCACCTAGGGTAAACATCACATTATAGACCCAACCATGGTCTCAAATTTATGATCTGAGATTATTTTTAATATTTATCCCATTTTTTAATAAAATTTTAATGAATAATATATAATATATATAATATTTTTATAAATTCAATTTCAGTCACATATGGCCTCAGAATCACACATCATCTCAGTGCCTGGATTTGAAAATATATATATAAATATTTCAAATACTTATAAGGAAATAAATATGTTCTCTGCACTCAACCTCTCGTATCATTTAATTTTTTGATAGAGAAAATAAATAGAAAAATATAGATACTCTGTAATCATTTGGTTTTATCCAAGGAGTGATCCTTGGGTTAGCCTCACTCCATATATATGGATTGAGAGATCACAGTGGAGAGGGTGATAGGGATGTTGGTTTAGAATCAAGACACACTCCAAAAAAATCATCACATGAAAAGAACCTGGAAAAACAATTTAATACTACTATACAAACTAATTCAGCCACATTAAAACACTCCAAAAACTACTCTATCAATTGAAACTTAATTAGAAAACAAAAAAACAACTCTAGTGAGTGGGGGGGTTACTGCACAGTAGGGGTGACCTAGAAAAAAAATTAATAAAATTGTATAAAATAATTCATCTATAATTATAGAACTCTAAAAACTAATCTACTAGTTGAAACATAATTAGGAAAAAAAATTGACTCAAAAAACTAACTATAGTGGTTGGGGTAAGTTACTATATACTAAAGGTTGGGGGGATTTGGGTGATCTAGTGGAGCAATTGTGGGTATAATAATATGTGGAGTGGGGGAAGTGGGGAAGGTGCCCCTGATTAACTCTAATAATCGCCCCATTAATCATGGAACTTGGATTCATATCAATTATTCCCTTACATTAACAAATTTTCAATATTTATAGGATCCTCAGTTGAAAAGAAACAAATTCCTTAATTCTCATTTTTGATGTTTTAACACCATGACATCAACCTTTAGCATCGGTTGAGTTGTGTCATGGTTTTTCAATAGTGTTTGGTATTATAGAAGTGTACCCATAGAGTACTCCATCATGTCAGTGGGTAGTGCCTCCCACTCGATGCTACCAGGTTCAAAATCATAAGGTATTGAAATCATTTGTGGCTTAACCCCTTATAGTTCCATTGGTATGGAAACCATATATGTTGAAACTGACTCCTAGTACAATTATTTCTCCTCTTGAAACTTTAAATATCATGTCACACCCAGATTCTTCACATTTTTATCATAAATATGAAATTAACCATCTTTAAGGAATATCTTTCAACCACTCTCATCAAGCGAGGTCAAACTAATAATTTTTCTGCAGAGTCATGGAATAAAATATACCACACTAAGAACCCTATGCTCCTCATTTTTTTCACTGGAACATAACATCACTTTTTTCACAAATCTCCAAAGTAATCCCATATCTAAACTTCACTAATCCTTTCATTGAATCATACTGTAATGAAAACATCTATTGGATATATTCATGTGGTTTCTATAACATGTTCCAAGGTACCAAACATTGTTTCAAACATCTATTGGGAATGTGTTCTTCTCGTTGAGGAAAATTTTCTAAGGCATGTTCATGACCACTTGAATAATCTCAGAGTGTTTGTACATTAAAAGTATAGTTTTATGGTCTTATACCTATGTCAAGTTCATTACTTCCCTTTTTTCACATTATAGTTTTTGGTGCTCTTTCACATAGTTCCCAAAAAATTCTGCAATTGTAGCACTTGACCTTACTCATGTCCCGGCCACCTCCTGACACTGCAAAAAAAATTCAATCATAGTTATTGTTGCATATATCCACACCAAATATGAATTTTCCATGTTCTATCCTCTTCTAGTGTATAAGACACTCCTCCCTGGTTAGGATAAAGTGGATTTTCATTCCATGAGAGTTGTTTTTCATCTCATAACACTCATCCATAGATTTGAGTTGACCCATGAGTTCCTCTACAATGAGTGTCTTGAGATCAACCAGAGTCTAAATGGAAATAGAAACTTTTTATACTTAGGGAGAACCATGTGAAGGGTTTTTTAACTACTTGATCATACTCAATATTTTCCCCTAAGATGTTATGATTATAAACAAGACTAGTGAGGCACATGGAGAAATCTCCAATTGTCTCTATATTTGAACTGGATGGATTTGAACTCTGTATAAAATTTCAAAAAAATTTCCTCACGAATTCCCTCAACACCCATTTGTATGGTATTCATATCATACCATGCTTTATTTATTGTGTCATTTATAGTAATCATTTCCAATATCTTAGATATCATGGCTCAAATAATATAATACAATTCTATTCAATCAACCTGGTAATCAACATGTTTGAGTTGGATCACTTCCTAAAATACTTGTTCATATAGATTAACCCTCATCAAGAGAGCCCAATATTTATAGTTTGTGTGTGTCAACATGGGTTATACTATTATATATTCAATATCCTTCACTTCCTCCCACACCTTAACATTGTGGTTATTATTTCTGCTTCACATACTACCATCATTGTGTATTTTTGGGGTGGGTGAGGATTTTGAAGAAGAATCTAATCCATAATTAATCATTACGATAGGAACATTGACATCCATTTGATACCAAATATTAGTTTAAAATTGAGACACATGAAAAAAATAATAGTATGATGAAATGACCTATAAAATTAAATTATCATTACACTCTAAAAACTACTCAACTAGTTGACACTTAAGTAGAAAATAAAGAAAACTGGCTCTAGTGGGTAGGAGTAAGTTACTACATAGTGTTGGTTGGGGGAGTTAGGTGTTGTAGTGGAGTAGCTTCAAAGTGGGGTGAAGTGGGGGTAGGTTTCCCATGATTAACTCCAACAATGGAATGAAATAAGATATATATATATTATTAACAAATGGTAAATGAAAATATAAACAAATAAAAAGTGATAATGGGAACTCTTTACATGGTGTGCTTTGAGATATATTTATAATGGTGATAGAAGTATATGGAATACTTCATTAACTTTGGGTTTAATGTATAGCCTTCATATAAATTTCTAGTGACAAAGATGGTCACACATAGGCCTCAACTTCATCTTCTATGGGCTTCTTTGAGTTTAATCTAGCTTTGGTAATAACCATCACACAAGAATTGGGTACTAGAAATTTTTATCCCCCATGATACAATATGTTATACTTCCTTGGATGATCTTTATGTGGTAGCTTCATTCATCCCTTTCCAGATATATCCATACATAAAATAATATTAGTTATATTTTTGGTTGAGGTCATTTATGTTGGTATTGATTTAAATCTTTAATAGAAGAGATATATTTTTTAATAAATGATTTGTTTTGAGTCTCTATAGAAATAGGATTTTTTTTAATATCAACATGTGATAAGTTTTTATGGAGAATTTGAAAAAAAAAATCTTATAAATGTCACGGAGGATGATAGAGGTAATAGGGGGTTTTCAAGTCCACGAGGTAGTTCATATGGGAGTGTGCAAGTAGGAAGCTTTAGGTGCGACCAAGAGACAATGCATTGGTAATGTAGTGTGATTATTGTTGTGCAGTGCATGATGTGGCTTTGAATAAGAGAGGGGAAGCCTAGGATCATGGCAGCAATTGAAACAAAGCACTGAGTAGATAAGGGGAATGTGTGATTGTTATTCCAATTGCAAGGGAATTGAATGACTTGTTAGACTTTCAATTTTTAATCTGATAATAAAATTAAAAAATTTGGGTATTTTATTATTTCACTAAACCATGGTAATTTTTTGTATTTTTAGATTTATTTCTAATGTAACTATGATTTCTTCCCCTATATCTATTATAAGAGGTCCTGGTTATTCGTTCTTCTTTAATGATTTAATATGGGTGATTCATGTCAAAATATTTATTTCCATGAAGATATTTTTAATAGTAAAAATAATTTTACTCTGTGGAAACAATGGGTAAAGAGTATTTTTAATCATGATGGGATAGTGAAAGCATTGAATAAAAAATCATAGAATCCAAAAAATACTAGATTAGATGATTGGTATGATATGATATATTTGGTGATGATTACCATTTAGTTATATTTAAAATATAATAAACTATGGAAGGTGATGAATATAATAGATCATGATGAGATATGGACATAGCTAGAAAGCATGTATAAATCTAAATCACTGAATATCATTTATATTTGAAAAAATGATTGTATAATTTGAAAATTATAGTGAATAGAGATTTAGGTAACTATCTATATGAGTTAAACAAGCTTATATCATATCTATATTCAGTGGTAATAAATATCAATGATAAAGGTATTGTGGTGTTTTTAGAAATGGAAGAAGAAAATAAAGCTTTTCTTTTGTTGGGTTATTTTCTAGATTTAAATGATAATCTCATGAGTACGCAGTTATTTGGAAAAAACATTATAAAAATTGAGGATGGGATTTTATCACTGTTAAGGAATGAAACTCAGTGAAAGACCGATGATGAAGGATCATCAAGTAATAATGGGATTTTTACAGTGAGCGGTGGACGTAACTATCAAGTATGGTCGACAGAAAAAAGGAATGGTTCAGGGAACAAGATATATAAAATTAAATTAACAAAAAGAGGTGTTTTTTGTATGCTAAGAGTGTGGGAAAAAAGGTCATATGAGAATAAACAGTCAAAATTTTAATGAGAGGATTAATAAATAAGAAAAATAATCATAAATGACTGAAGAATCAGTTGAGGTGAATATCATGACACAAGATGAGGAGTATGCAAGTTATTTATTGCTTATAACTATAAAATATGTCAATGATTTAGACTTAATTTTATATTATAGTTTCTCTTATAATATTTGTGAAATAAGATAATATTTTGATGGTTATTAGGAGTGTGATAGTGATATTGTGAAAATTGATAAAAAGTCTGAAAGTAGAATTATTGGCATTGGTATAGTGTGAGTTCATATGTTGGATGGATTTATTTGTCTACTTACTAATGTGAGGTATGTACCTGATTTGAGAATGAAATTTATTTCTTTGGGAATATTGGATTCCAAAGGCTTTATTATTTCTATTGGCGGTGGTGTTTTCAAAGTGACAATAGGAAAAATAACTGTGATCAAAGGGTGTAAAATTGAGGATTATACAAGTTAATTCGAGTGGAAAGAATTTTTCAATGTCTCAGGGTACCATTACAAGTGATTTTTAGGAATATATTTCTATAAATAGTTAATTGAAAAATAATGTTACATTTTCTTTAGTTGTTTCCATCATGGTGGGGCCAAAATATATTTTTCATTATATTTGATCATTTTTGACACCTGTGATGGGTGTGGTGTGTTGGGTCAATATTGGGAATGATGTTGAAGGTCAAGATAAATGATGGTAGTGAAGTATTAAAATTTTTTATATCAAGTTAGATATTATTGAGAGTGATTTAAGATTTGAACATGTGAGATATATTTTTAAACGAAGTATTTGGTTTGAGTCTCTGGATAAATAAGAGATATTTTTTCCTTGAATCTCAATATGGGATTTGGTGGTGTGTAGAATTTGAAAAAAAAATCTTATAAAAGGAAAAGAGGATGGTAGAATAAATACAAAGGGTTTTCAACTCTACAAGGCACTTCATATAGGAGTGTAGATATAAGAGGCTTCATGTGACAACCATGAGACATTGTTCTAGAAAAAGAGTGTGATTAGTATTGTGTGGTGAATGATGTGGATATGAATAAGAAAGGAGAAGCATGGGATCATTGTAGTTGTTGAAATAAATGTTCGATTAAAGAAGGGAAGTTCATTATTGTTTTAGAAATTTCAAGATAAGTGTGTAACTTTTGAGACTTTTAATTATAAGGTGGAGTAGTCTTTCTCCTAATGATCACATCGCAATTCAATATTTTATTTCACCCTTACACCACTATCTTAAATTGGTTTTTTATTATAAATTACAAATATAATAAAAAATCGAACTTCAAATTTGATTCAATTATTTAATTTTTATCACTGTAAAAAAGGTTAATTTTACTTGTTTTTATGATTAAATTATAGGAGGTGGTGGTTTAGAGGACTCGTGATGAATTTGAAGAAAAATGGGCCAAACTGCATAATATCCCAAGAACACATGTGGAATCAAATGAACACTAAATCTAATATGTGCATCCAAATGGGATATACTTTTGTGGCCTGATCTAAAATTTAGTTGGATGAAACTCTTATTAATACATCCACCCCAATTCATATAACTAGGGTCTGTTGACGCTCCTTTCATCACAGAATCTAAAGATCGGAAAAGGGAATATCTGAGCTCAAAGTGATTCAACCTTTGAAGAAAATATCAAAAATCGACAAAGGCATGAACAAAGGGTCAAAAAGCAACTGCACCGCGCAAGTTATCTCACTATCGCGCAAGTACACTTGCGCGACGACCTTGGTCGCGCAAGTGACTTGCGCGACCTAAGTTGTAACCGCCCGGTAACTGCCCAGGGTCTTCTTTTGCCTATAAATAGACCCTGTGGGCCCCCCATTTGGAGGATCTTGGTTCAGAAACTCGGATTGAAGCTCCCGACGCCCATGTCTCTTCTCAAAGCTTCCGGAACACTTCTAAGGTAATTTCTTACCTAGAACGGAAGATCTAAAGAGAGGGAGGAAGGCCTAAGTGTTGAAACTCATCAACACTTGCGCGCCTGAATGGCCAGCCCTTAAGGGAACTGGTCACACTTGCGCGTCGCCTTATTCCTTCAATAGAATTTGCGCATCCCTTTTCTGGAAGAACCTCAAGGGGATTCTAAAGGGTTTAAAAAGGAGTCGCTCAAGTATTTCAATTCCAATTGAAAATAGCGCACGTACACCATGTGTCGCGCAAGGTATACCTGCGCAACCAATACTTGCACGCCCACGCAAGACTTGCACGCCTTTCAAGACTTGCGCGCCCCTACCTTTCTGGGTGCCCATATTGCCCATTTTACCCCTCTTAAGCGATTTCACCTTTCCTATTCAATATTCAGTCTTCAAGATACTCTTCAAAGCCATTTATGGCATGATTTCTTGATTTGACTTCCTTATCTGAAAGGAATTCGGTGGAATATCTCTCAAAACCTAGTGATTTATACATCTTTATGTCACCAAAGATTGAGAGTTCATTCATTCAACCTCATCCTTTAAGATGAGAGAATCCTTAACCTGGGTCTCCTTTTCAGGAATAATCCCCAGTTATAAGTCCTTTAATCTGGGCATCTTCCTCAGGAGTAAGCCCCAAATTCTTAAAGTTCCCAAACATGGGCATCCTCCTCAGGAGTAAGCCCCAAACCTTAATCCCTAACCTGGGTCTCCTTTTCAATTATAAGACTCAGTCATAATCTTGGGATTCTTTTTCAGGAGTAAGCCCCAAGTTCCCTAACCTGGGATTCCTTTTCAGGAATAAGTCCCAGTCATAATTATGGATATCCTCTTCAGGAGTGAACCACAAGTCCCTTAATTTCTCTTAACCAGTTCTAAATTACGTTTGATATGGGGTTCCTTCTCAGGAGTAAAACCCAATTATCAATCCTCTCCTAATTTGGGTTTCCTTTTCAGGAATAAGTCCCAAGTTAGAGTATTCAAATCTCCATAAACCACATATACCTTTATGGACCCTGTTCCTGGATTTTCTCCCTAAAAGTAAATCCTAAACCTTCATCTATCTGGGCAGTCATACATACATAAGCCCCAAACAATTTCTTATGATTGCGTCTTTCAAGGCACAATTGTCTAATTTTTACCAATACCTCTTGTTTCTCACACCGAGCATGACTCAAGTGAGCTTAGAGTGTAAAAGTAATTATGACATTCTTCTTTAAGCCATCAATCATAAACATCATACTCCATTACTCGAACTACGTGGGTTCTGATTCCTTTTTCCAAAACAAAGGATACGTAGGTAGCCCATTTATGGGTTTGATCCCAACTTTGAAATAATCCCTGTCCTTCTGAATGACAATAAACTTCAAGTGCCCCACTGAGTGGCTTTAAAACCATCCTGGTCATCATAATGACCAAGAGACTTTTATATAAATGTTTTGAAGGATACCATTGACCAAGAATCTCTAAATAGATATAGATGATTCTCTATTGATGAAGAACCTCGAATACATATAAAAGATTCTCTAAATTTCTTTCATATTTAATCATTGATTGTTAAACTAATGGAAAGCTCATTTGATACTTGGTAATGTAATAAGGATTCACGAACATAACTTAAATCTATAAAGAGAGTCCCGGAGTAGACAATAATTCCCCTCAAAAAAGGTGTGATGAGTCCGACCTCCCATCCTCTCGACCAATGAAAATTCCTAAGGCTCATCAGACCACAAGCTAATGAGCACCTACCTTTGGAAAGTAGGTCCAAACGGATGTGGAATCATTGGATGTTTCCGGTTCTACGAACAAACCCGCTAAAAACCGATCGGAACGTTTGAATCTCCCGTCCAGGAGGTCATCCCCGAATTCCGTGCGAAACAAAAATGGTGAACCCGACGTGAATCCTTAACCAAGTTAAAGTGATGTTCTTCTTATTTGTTAGGCCCCTTGGGCCAACAAATCAATCATTGACATGTGCTCATCCAAAAGATGCAGTGGCCAGATTCATCTTGATTATGTCTGTTATATGGAACAAGCACTCTTTTCTCAAGATCTTCTGCAAAATGGATTTTCTTAAATTCACCCCTGTGAATACTGCTGCAGTGAACACCTCTACTGTGAGGTCTGATGCTGTGAAAACCAATGCTGCTACTTCTGCTGGAACGTCGTCTGCTCTGAGGATGACATCACCAACTCAGCATCTTCAACGCTGGGTTTCTAATGCACTGGTTAAGGAGTACCGTCGCAACGGTACTATCCCAACTCTGGAGGCCGCTCGTCAAGCCCTCCAAGTTAACAACTCTACCTAGTCGTCCAGACAATGGCGGCCAGCGATCAAGAAGCAGGCGGTGCTGACTACCGTCTCCAACCATTTCGGGTCGTTATCCCCGGAACGCAATTTCCATTCACTCCCTTACTTTGAGGAAGTGAATGACCAGGTCCTGCAGGGCCTTAATTCAAAAAGACAGGAGTCCTTCTCAAGGGCTCCCATCAACAATCACCGCCAGACTCGTGCGGTAGTGCGCCCTCAACATGATGAGGGTACCGAATCCAGGCATTCAGCTCAGGTTCCTCGAACCCGAGCAGGCAAGATGAACCGCCAGAGACGGAATCCGGTTAACAATGGGCAGGTTGTCATCCCTGCCATCTCCGGAGAAGTCCACCAACCTAACTTGGTGGCAAATAACGAGCAGGCACAATCACCTGTCTGTTTTAATTCCGCTGTCCAGCAGACTCGTCTGGCAGCATCACGCCAATCCCGCCAGGCAATTCCGGCGGAGTACTATAAGCAGGAACATGCACCTACTTATGCATCATCAGTTAGTCAGCAGGCTCGCCTGACTACATATGATGGAATCCACCAACCTAACTTGGTGGAAAATAACGAGCAGGCACAATCACCTGTCCGTTTTAATTCCGCTGTCCAGCAGACTCGTCTGGCAGCATCAAGCCAATCCCGCCAGGCAATTCCGGTAGAGTACCATAAACAGGAACATGCACCTGCTTATACATCACCAGTTAGTCAGTAGGCTCGTCTGACTACATATGATGGATCTCATCAACCACGTTTGGCAAAGTGTAATCAGCAGGCACATACACCTGCTAATACTAATCAAGCCTACGAACAGTCTCGCTTGGTAGCGCACGAAGAATTCAGTCGGAAAGCCCCGACGACAAACAGGAGGCAGACTCAACTCTCTGCCTCCACACTTGAGTACTTTCAGGATTCACTGATAGGAAAAGGAGGACAGGAGCAGGCACATACACCTACTCCAAGCCCAGAATGGACGTATATCCCCGTTCCGGTGGCTGAAGTCACCAAAAATATTTTGTCAATGGTGAAAGAGCAGAAGAAAATTCATGCTCATATTCTGGATGCTTGCCAGGATATCATAACAGCTTCAGCATCATCTCAGGGACAGACACATAAATCTATCCCTAGCAGTGGAGTGACACATCAACAATTCACTCCGGAACAGACACACACATTTGTTCCAGTCCAAGAGGGTTATGGGGCATACTCCCCCATATCATACGGATAACCAAGTCAGGCACATACACCTGATTTGAGTGGAGATCGTCAACCTAACCTGACCATCTTTCCTAATCAGGCACATACACCTGCTCAGAGTAACCACTTTCGTCAACAAGTGGTTTCTAAAGTGAGTAAGAAGGCATCTAAGAAAAAGATCCACCCAGCATAGTCAGGAGATCAAAGGCCAATCTGCAACAAGTCCTTGCTCGATGCTGGAGTTCTTGAACCCCTCAGACATTTATCTGTCGGAATTCAAGATTCTACTCCCTCAGTTCCCAATAACGGGAACATTAATTCTGAAGGTCTTCAACAAACACTTCCTCATGAAGGCTTGCTTCATGAAAATTTGGTCAATCTTGAAGTTTCTTCTTCAGATGAGAGCCACAGGAACCCTCTGTGTGGTCAGAAGACCAAGGAACAAGAGATCTCATCTTTTGTTGTAACCCATTATGGTGGTCCTCCCCATGATGATGAACTTTTCTGCGAAAGTCCTCTCCGCAGTAGTGATTCACATTGCCTGGAAAATACTCCAGTGGATAATGTAGTGCCGAGAAAGCCCTCTTATCTTGAGGCACTTGCAAATGCGAAACCAGTCATGTCTGATGCTTTATCGCTAACAAGTGAAATACTTTCTCAATCAGAAGATAGTCCAGGGTGTAGGTCATTCTCCGAACCACCCCTAAGTCATGCATCTTCTAGTTTGATTAATGATCTCTCTACCAATATTGTTGAATCCGATGAAGCAACAAGGAAACACCAACTCTGGTCAAAACAGGTAGAAGAATCTTCATTTAATGATAAAAGGGAAATGTTGAACATGAGGAAAAAACTGGCAAAAGGTGAAGTACTAGTCATGTTTTGGCCTTTGGCTGACTCCCAGTACGACATTCCAAAGATGTTGACGGATGATGGAATCCATGATATTCGTCTCAACATGTGGAAAACTCTTTGTCAATTAAAGAAGAAGGTATTATCTTATGATGAATATGAAAATCATCTTAATATAATAGAAGGGCTACAACGTCAGAATGATTTGGCATCTCTATCAGTCTCTCTGTATTCGAAGGCTGAAAAGCAACAGAGAACCCTTCAACGTTCATGCCTTGGTGCAATAAGAAAATTGCGTCAGTTAATTGCCAATGCTCCATCTGATGTTCATATCAGAGGATGGGGTGTTCACTGAGCACTACATTTCACAGTGCTTTCCAGTCAGCAAAGCCCACCGAAAATGGTCTCATGCAATGTTATTGCCCATGGCCGGCCATAGTCAATGGGCTTTGTTCATAATCAAAAGCTTGCTCAAGAATAGGCTTCAACTAGTTCCTCTCAAAATAAAGTATATAGAGAACAAGTTGTTGAATTGCTCCTACATCAAGCAGGTGAGAATATTGCACAAGCCTCTCGTCTGGAGCAAACACATCATCAAATGACAGAAGTTTCGGAAATCATCCAACGGTCTGTTGAACCAGGTGATAAAAGTGGATACAGTTTAATGCATCCAGCTAATTTCCGAACTAAGATTCGGAAGATCAAAAGAGATTTTAAGAAGATCTCAGACATAGAATGTCAAGAGACACCCCAGCTTGTCATACTGGGGACTTCTCTAACCCAACCCTCAGAGTCAACAAATGGGATTCGAGGAGTTGAGCGGAAGCAGCAGAAACATCCCCAGTCCACCGGACTGGGGACTTTTTCAAATCCTTAATCCCTCCCTCAGAGAAAGTCAGTATTCTCTCGATTAGGGAATAAGCCTCAAGAGGAACGAAGAGCCAAGCTATCAGGAGATTCTCTCCAAGTGACGGTTCTCCAATAAGTTCCTGAGGGATCAAGTCAACGAAATGCCATGTCTCATCATGGACATGGAAGAAGACAATATCACAGAAATGCTGATAGAAAGGATTCCATGCAATATGCATCCATTAATGTCATCAATGCCGTTGCTGCTGATTCACCAGATGAGGCTCAATCATAGGGATCAGACGAAGAGGTTCCTGCTCAAGAAGTTGCGCACACAGACCTAAATGAAGAAGGTGTGCGCACACGTAATCAAAGGCTTACCCAAAATCTGGGTATTCCTTCAAGTAACCCACTTCCCCCTCTCCGAAAAGGATCCAATAAGGGGAAAGGAAAGAATCAGATAACTTCTCACCCTTCCTCTGAAGGAGGTCAATCGCTCTCATTAGAGCAAAGGTTTGCACAACAGGAGGAAGAAATGAAAGAATTAAGAAGGTTGAATGCAGAACTACTTCAGAGTAGTCTTCTTCTTAAGAATGCTGAAGTCTGACAGCCGAAGGAATTTGTTGTAACTACTGAGATGAATCAGGAATATCCTCCTTTATCAGTACACCCTCAGAGGTCTAATCCTACGGGTCAAACGCAACAACGGTTGGCAGCACTACCATCAGTTGCAGCACCAACCACCACGTCTGTCCAAGCTCCATTCATTGCACCTACCCAAAACCAAGTTCAACCTGATGTTTCTCATAAGTTAATAACTACTATTGAGTCATTAACAGCTCGGTTAGAAACTATGGAAGGAAAACGGGCACAAGTTCAACCTGAAAAGAAAGTTTACCCTGAATTGGTAGATTCAATTTCTCCTCCATCTAGTTTTGAAAACCTTGTTTTCCCTACTTTCAATGGATCAGGCGACCCTGAACAACATTTGACGCATTACGTGTCTTGTTGTGATCCTATGATGGGAACTCCAGAGCAGCAAGAAGCAGTGAAACTCAGATGCTTCGTGCGAACCTTGCAAGGACCAGCTTTTGTATGGTATACAAGCTTGCAATCCCAGTCAATCATCGGATGGGAGGATCTTCGTCAAAAATTCCTTCTTCAGTTCAGCACAACTTTGCCAAAAACAACAGTTTTCGATCTTACAAACTACAAGCAAAGGGAGAATGAAAGAGTCTCTGATTTCATTGCTTGTTGGAAGGGATTAACGTATTCCCTAAGTTTAGCACTCCCTCAGGAGGAATTATTGCCAATATGTGTGGCAAATTTGCATGACGAATTACGCACGCCATTGATCCCTGTGAAATACACAGGAGGGTTTCGAGACCTTACTTCAATCGCTCAATAGATTGAAGATTCCCTTATATAGGCTAAGGTTAAATCTCGTATAATTCCATCAGCTCCAGGAAGGAGAATGGGTAAAGAGGAAACTGCTATAGTTATGCTTAAACAAGCACCTGTACCTATTTCTACTTCAAAACCTTCATCTTCTCTAAAGGCTCCACCTCCTGAATGCCAACAACAAAGGCTGTTTCGTCCAAATGATCAAAGAGATCAACGACGAAAACAATTTGAGGATTTGAAGAGTAAAACATACTCTTTCTGAAATGAGCAAGTTCCTGGTTACTTCATTTCAGCTCTGGAAAATAATTTGGTTCAATTACCAGTGCCCAAGAGGCCAAACAAGGAAGGAGATGAAGACCGTCCCAATTATTGTCCCTTTCATCAAATGTTGGGGCATCCCATCCAGGAGTGTTTTGTCTTTAAATACCTCCTGCAAAAGATGGTCGACTTGGGACAAGTCAAATTGAAGGGTTCTTCAGCTCATGTAGCGTGTATTACCGCTACAGATCCAGAGGAAGGAGGCGAGTGGCAGGAAGTCAAAAGCAAAACTGCGAAGAAATATGATGATTGGATGGTCAGAAAGACAATCAATCGGACCCATTCCATTTTGCGAACACAATTGAAGAATCCAATTTTGTCTCCTACAAAAGCTGCAGTAAGGCCTCCATCAAAAGACAAATCCTCAAAAGGGCAGCGCAATTCAAAGAAGAAAGAGGAATTAGAAGAAGATGAGTATGTATCAAAGCCTAAATTGTCTTTGACTCTGGCAGATTTCATGCCATCTACTTCAAAGCCACGGGCACCGCCCCATCAAACGGCACAGCCTAAATAGGCTAATCAGGCAGAGTCTTTATCAGACGAAGAGTTAATCTTTGGTTATGTTTAATCTCAATGGATGGAGAACTCATCACGACTCTAACCAATGCCAGATTTCTGAAGAAATATTTTGTATAAACACAAAATATGGTCCCCAGAACCAAGACTCTTACAATTGGTTCATATTATGTCCTACATGACACTAAACTGTATTATGTCCTATCTACATGACATTAAACTGTACAGAAGTTCCTTATTTGTTCGAGATGACATTAAACTATATTTTGTCCGAGATGACATTAAACTATATTATGTCCGAGATGACATTAAACTATATTGTGTCCTAGCAATATGACATTAAACTGTGTGGCACTTTCATCGTCCAGCATGACGTTAAACTGTGTCAGTTCCCTTATCGTCCAACATGACGTTAAACTGTCACATTGGTTACTATTATGTCTGAAATGACATTAAACTATATTTTGTCCGAGATGACATTAAAATATATTATATCCTAGCAACATGACATTAAACTGTGTGGCACTTCCAGCGTCCAGCATGACGATAAATTGTAAAAAGTCCCCAGAATTGATATCCTCATATTGGTTCACCTTAGTCCTAGCTACATGACTTTAAACTGTACAGCAATGTTCTATCGTCCAACATGACGATAAACTGTATAAACGTTCTATTGTCCAACATGACGTTAAACTGTAACAGTTACTTGAATTTTTCTACATGACATTAAACTGTTAAAAAGTTTCCAATTCGTCCAAGATGACGTTAAATTATGCGGTCCGTGTATACGACCTTAAACTATTCACATGTTCATTAGTCCAGTATGACTTTAAACTGCATCATCATCCACGGTCCATGCATATGACCATAAACTATTTGCAAATCCCTTATTTCCAGCAAGACGTTAAACTGTGACGTCCTAACTACATGACACTAAACTGTATAAAATTCCCTCACGTCCGGAAAGACGTTAAACTATATAATCATCAAAGGTCCAGCATGACATTAAACTGCACCATCCACGGTCCATGCATATGACCTTAAACTATTCGCACTTTCATCCAACATGACATTAAAACTGTGGAAAAAAATCCCCAATGCGTCCAACATGACGTTAAAATGATGCACTCTTCTGTCCTCACTGCATGACATTAAAACTGCACAGTCCCCCTTTCGTCCAATATGACGTTAAACTCTATTATTCCCATCATCCTAACTACATGATGCTAAACTGTACAGAAAATTCATAATATGTCCTACATGACATTAAACTGTATTTTGTCCCTGCTACATGACACTAAACTGTGCAGCACCAATAGTCCTAACTGCAAGACTTTAAACTGCATAGTCCCTTTATATGTCCTACATGACATTAAACTGTGCATCGTTAAGGTTATTGTTACCTCTTGTTTCTCACACTGAGTATGACTCACGTGAGCTTAGAGCGAACATCAACCATAACACTCCCTTTGCACCACTAACCATGTGTAAGTCCCAACAACATTTTAATTAGATCGTTGTCCCCAAGAACAACTTGATCATTAATTCATTCTTTAATTGAACTACACGGACTTTGATCCTTGCCCTCCAGGCTGGGTATGTAGGCAGCCTCCCAGGGTTCAAGCCCAAAAACAATCTCTTCACATCGGTTCACCACCATCTCATATGACGTTGATTTGTGAAACCGCCCCTAGAATCAATATTTTTACATTGATTCACTTTCGTCCTTGTTATACGACGTTAAACTATACAACACTTTTGTCCGGTATGACAATAAACTACAATATTCTTTGATTTCCTCACTTGAGAGAGAACTATTATTGATATTGATTTTTTTCAATCATGTTTCATTTCAAAAAGACTACGTGCATACATGGTAATGCATAAATTTTTTATCTCAGGTTAAACCATCATTGCACTAAAATCCCCTTTCACCCTTCACATGTACGAACCAAATTTGTACAAAGGGCATTTCAAGAACTACATGGGCTTGATTCTCATCCTTATGGGATATGTAGGAACGTTCGAGTATCCCTCGAATCTAGCCCCAAGTCTTTTGGGCCTAACCCCAAATTTCACTTTCAGTCCCTTAGCTGAAAATTCCTCATGAAAACACACACTGTGTATTCATTATTATGGTCCGAATTCTATGACCCTAAACTAATATTTCTCATACTTTCGTCCTGTACGACGTTAAACTGCATTTCAAGAACTATGTATGGCTTGATTCTCATTCTTATGAGATACGTAGTGAAGTCCAAAATTTCAATTCAGGACCCATCCACAACATGATTATGGTTATCATTGACTTATGTATCTCTATATACATTGGACAATACCCATATTTATGTGTTATAATCCTAACCTTAAATATTTTCAGATCTTCATAACCCTTTTCATGACTTCTAATCACAAAAATGTCAAACTTCTGAGAATTCTTTTTCCTGACTATGCAGCACGTGCCCATAGGTGGCCTTGCATAAACAGTCCACATAACAGACTTTGTCAGCCGAAAGATGCTATTTATTTGACCATGCAGCCAATGCCCTTAGGTGGCCCTGCATATTTCAACCCCCTAACGCTTTTGTTAAATGATGGTAACTTCATTCTTGGGAAGAATGCCTCTTTTGTCCTTATTTTTCTTAAACGACAGTATGTAGGGATCCGCAAAAAATAGCCATCCTTAACATATTTGTCCCAAATCCTTTTTCGTGATCTGAAAGTATTCAATTCTATGGTTTATTCTTCTTCCCTATGTTTGGGTCAGACCTTCGTAGGAGTGATATTCATCCAGTTCTTCGATATTCTTGTTCGGAAATATCTTCTCCATATTCAAGTACCTCTTTCCATACAACAAACTCTATACTTTAGAAAATTTGAATCTCCATAAACTTTCACTGGCTTTTAGCACTAGGAAAGTAAATTTCTGGGAGTTCTTTTGCTTGACTATGCAGCATGTGCACATAGGTGGCCTTGCATAAACAGTCCACATAACAGACTTGTCAGCCAAAAGATGCTATTTATTTAACCATGCAGCCAATTCCCTTAGGTGGCCCTGCATATTTCAACCCCCTAACGGGTTTTGTTAAATAATTGTAACTTCATTCTTGGAAACTACTTCTTCTAATGCCTTTTAGCTCTTTTTCATATCATTCCTCAGATTCAAATATTCTTAAGCCGTAGTTTACATTTTTTTCTCTCATACTTGAGTATGGTAATATGTTTTCAGATAAATTGTCAAGGAATTGAATCAATTTTAATCTATTTTGGTCAAAGCTATTTCGACCTTAAACATTAGCCCCTTTATGTCCGGCATGCATGACTTTAAACTGCCCACAAAAGACAAAGGAACTCTGAATAAAAGTCAAGTTCCAGCACACTTGCGCACTGCCCTCTGTGCCCTGAAGACTTTTGCGCCCCCTTTTCCTTTGGATGGATTCGATTTCCTCAGAGTCAAATCCTCATTTCTCCCCGGATCCAACTCTGAGGGGGGAATTTTGTTGACACTCCTTTCGTCACAGAATCTAAAGATTGGAAAAGGGAATATCTGAGCTCAAATTGATTCAACCTTTGAAGGAAATATCAAAAATCGACAAAGGCATGAACAAAGGATCAAAAGCAACTGCACCGCGCAAGTTATCTTACTGTCGCGCAAGTACACTTGCGTGACGACCTTGGTCGCGCAAGTGACTTGCGCGACCTAAGTGGTAACCGCCCGGTAACCGCCCAGGGTCTTCTTTTGCCTATAAATAGACCCTGTGGGCCCCCCATTCGGAGGATCTTGGTTCAGATTCCCGGATTGAAGCTCCCGATGCCCAAGTCTCTTCTCAAAGCTTCCGGAACACTTCTAAGGTAATTTCTTACCTAGAACGGAAGATCTAAAGAGAGGGAGGAAGGCCTAAGTGTTGAAACTCATAAACACTTGCGCGCCTGAATGGCCAGCCCTTAAGGGAACTGGTCACACTTGCGCGCCGCCTTACTCCTTCAATAGAATTTGCGCGTCCCTTTTCTGGAAGAACCTCAAGGGGATTCTAAAGGGTTTAAAAAGGAGTCGCTCAAGTATTTCAATTCCAATTGAAAATCGCGCAAGTACACCATGTGTCGCGCAAGGTATACCTGCGTGACCAATACTTGCGCGCCCACGCAAGACTTGCGCACCTTTCAAGACTTGCACGCCCCTACCTTTCTGGGTGCCCATCTTGCCCATTTTACCCCTCTTAAGCGATTTCACCTTTCCTATTCAAGATTCAGTCTTCAAGATACTCTTCAAAGCCATTTATGGCATGATTTCTTGATTTGACTTCCATATCTGAAAGGAATTCGGTGGAATATCTCTCAAAACCTAGTGATTTATACATATTTATGTCACCAAATATTGAGAGTTCATTCATTGAACCTCATCCTTTAAGATGAGAGAATCCTTAACCTGGGTCTCCTTTTCAGGAATAATCCCCAGTTATAAGTCCTTTAATCTGGGCATCTTCCTCAGGAGTAAGCCCCAAATTCTTAAAGTTCCCAAACATGGGAATCCTCCTCAGGAGTAAGCCCCAAACCTTAATCCCTAACCTGGGTCTCCTTTTCAGGAATAATACTCAGTCATATTCGTGGGATTCCTTTTCAGGAGTAAGCCCCAAGTTCCCTAACCTGGGCTTCCTTTTCAAGAATAAGTCCCAGTCATAATTATGGATATTCTCTTCAGGAGTGAACCCCAAGTCCCTTAATTTCTCTTCACCAATCCTAAATTAAATTTGATATGGGGTTCCTTCTCAGGAGTAAAACCCAATTATCAATCCTCTCCTAATTTGGGTTTCCTTTTCAGGAATAAGTCCCAAGTTAGAGTATTCAAATCTCCATAAAGCACATATTCCTTTATGGACCATGTTCCTGGATTTTCTCCCTAAAAGTAAATCCTAAACCTTCATCTATCTGGGCAGTCATACATACATAAGCCCCAAACAATTTCTTATGATTGCGTCTTTCATGGCACAATTTTCTAATTTTTACCAATACCTCTTGTTTCTCACACCGAGCATGACTCACGTGAGCTTAGAGTGTAAAAGTAATTATGATATTCTTATTTAAGCCATCAATCATAAACATCATACTCCATTACTCGAACTACGTGGGTTCTGATTCCTTTTTCCAAAACAAAGGATACGTAGGTAGCCCATTTATGGGTTCGATCCCAACTTTGAAATAATCCCTGTCCTTCTGAATGACAATAAACTTCATGTGCCCCACTGAGTGGCTTTAAAACCAGCCTGGTCATCATAATGACCAATAGACTTTTATATAAATGTTTTGAAGGATACCATTGACCAAGAATCTCTAAATAGATATAGATGATTCTCTATTGATGAAGAACCTCGAATACATATAAAAGATTCTCTAAATTTCTTGCATATTTAATCATTGATTGTTAAACTAAAGGAAAGCTCATTTTATACTTCGTAATGTAATAAGGATTCACGAACATAACTTAAATCTATAAAGAGAGTCCCGGAGTAGACAATAATTCCCCTCAAAAAATGTGTGATGAGTCCGACCTCCCATCCTCTCGACCAATGCAAATTCCTAAGCCTCATCAGTCCACATGCTAATGAGCGCCTACATTTGGAAAGTAGGTCCAAACGGATGTAGAATCATTGGATGTTTCTGGTTCTACGAACAAACCCGCTAGAAACCGATCGAAACGTTTGAATCTCCCGTCCAGGAGGTCATCCCCGAATTCCGTGCGAAACAGGGTCCTAACCAAAATGATCTTTCTAAGAAACCTAATATGATCAAATTCAAAAGTTTGGCTCTATATTTTTGAAATATATCCCATTTGTGCATTAAATGGATGTGAAATATGATATGGATATATTCAATAAGTATTCCAAAAATTATTGTCTTTTTTTCAAGTCAAGATAAGCCACTTTAATATCCTAAAACCATGGTCTAAGTGGTATCTCAAAATTTGAGTGCCCAAAACCATCTCCCACTTTTTCTATAAATTGGAACCTTGTGCACCCCATTTGTAAGTTGGGATAATGGGAAAATATATACCATTTGGAGGCTATAATGATTACTTTGTTCATCCTAAAAGTTTTGAATCCCACTATCCTCATATGGAGATCAAGGATAAAGGCGAAGTTCCACTCGAGCCTCCTCCACCTCTCGATGGTGAGCTAAACAGTGGGAATACATTTCAAGGAATATACACACACTTGGAGAGGGAGTTCCAATACTTGTTCTTCTACTAGTTTTTTGTAATTCATGTTTGAAACATTTCATTTAATTTTTATTTTAACATACTTCTTTGAATGCATTTTCTTTCTTTAATGAAGTGAAACACTAATTATCTCAACACTGATTGGGTTGAGATTTTAAGTGGGAATATTGGGTTGTTCTAACTAGACAACACATGAATCATTTTTATCTCACACAAACATGAGATTTCAGTATGATTCAGCATCCCTCATTCAAGCTTTAGGTCCAAACCTTAACAACATGATTGTTTTTCAAGGTTTGGTTCTTTGTACGTCATTTTTAAAAGGAATGAGGTCAATCTAGATCTTGATTACCCTCAACCAGATTATTTTCAACTATTAAACTCTTTGATTTAAGTCATTTTATTTTTAAGACTTTTTTCAAAACCACCCCCTATTTTAGTTATTTTTATTAAAGTTACACACTTTAAAACCCCAATGATCCTTAAGAGATGACCTAGGATCTAACTTATTCTATAAATAAACATTAAAAACTTAATCAATTTGGTGTGTCATGAAAGTTCACTCAAATTTCATCACTGTTTTTGGTGAGTGCTTCGATTGTTTGTGTGTGTTTTATAAATACTCGTGAGTTTTGTGAATATTTTTATTGTTTTATCTTATAATTTTATATATATATATATATGTTATAATTTACTTCTTGTGTGGGTTATATGCATAACTCATTCTTCTTTGGGAGTCCTACCTCATTTTGAACCTAAATTGGAGAGGATCATACGTCAATGACATCAAGAAATAGAGAATAATCATTTGAAGGAGGACACAAAAAACATCAAAACTCTTATCAATACTTATTCTTCTTCTAAAAAAACATCAATACTTAAATAAAATTGAATAATATTAATAAAAGTAACTATATATTAAAATAAATAAACTTTTTTATGTTGATATCAAACCTAAATACATTCAAATACAAGGTGAAGCACCTAGTTTTGAACTTAAATATGGTTTACTTCACTTATTACTAAAATTTCATGGAATTACTGGAGAAGACCCACATAAGTAATTAAAAGAATTCCATACTATCTGTTCAATGTTAAAACCTATTAATGTGGATGAATAATTGGTTAATTTTAGGGTATTCCCTTTCTCATTACAATACACTACAAAATATTGGTTATATTATGTTAATTCCCAAATTAGATGTCAGGCGGACATGAAATGCCTTTTTCTTGAAAAACACTTCCACAAATATCAAACTTCAACTATAAGGAAAGAAATTTTTGGAATAAGAAAACCATAAGGTGAAAACTTTATGAATACTAGGAATTATTTAAAAGTTTTTGTTCAAGTTATCCACACCACCAAATAAGTGATAAAGTTTTAATATAATATTTTTATGAAGGTTTAATTCTTATTGATCATAACATGATTGATGTTGTTTCAGGTGGTTTACTAGTTGAAAATACCCCAATTATTTCAACGAAACTTATTGAGAACATTCCACAAAACATGCAACAATTTGGTTCAAGGTCCAGTATACCCATTTTATGTGTCCATTAGGTGAAAAATTATGAAATTGTGAAGAAAGTGGACAAGAAGTTTGAAGAGGTAAGTACCCTACTCGAAAAACATTATTTTTCATAAGGAAAATATCAACCTCCTCCTTTAATTAATTATGGTATTTGTGCCACTGACACCCACTACTCTGACTAATTCCCTCAATTGAGATAACATTATGAGAGTTGTGAGGCAATATTTCCAGGCCGCCCCTATAACCTACCCATTAGGAAAGAACCATACTATCCATCTAACTCTATATAGAAATACAACCAAGCCTATAGGAAAGGGGGTATCCAAACCAACATCAATAATCATAAAAGAAATCGGGTTAGAGTATCCATACTCCACCACCACCCACAAATCCTCAACCACCATAAAGGCATTTCCAACATCCCCTCCAAAAATTGATCCTAACCTTGAGGATATGATGAAACAAATGGATTCAAATAATCTCCAATTCTAATAAACACCCAAGAAACCATAAAATATCTAAAGACTCAATTAAGACATTTTGTTAACTCTATGGATGAAATACAAAGACAATGGTTAGATAAATAACTTATTAGATACTATTTAACCTTATGTATAAGGGAAATGTCAGTGCCATCACCATTTGGAGTGTCACGGAACTTAAAATCCAAATGACCCTCTATTAGATTCATCCCCTCTTGAGGAAACCACTATTCCATTCATCACACAAGATTAAAAATAGAAAAATCCTTTTCTTAAGAGAAATGCTAACAAAGTAAATATAGTATCCTTTGAGGATCCACTTTTCCCAACCATTCCTCTAGCATAACCTGATAAATAAATATTGTAAACTTTCAAAAAAATCCAAGTTAACATTCCCTTGATTGATGTTGTGATAAAAATTCCACAATACGCCAAGTTTCTAAAGGATATGTGTACATAGTGAAGGAGACTTAGAGGTGATTAAAAGGTGAGATTGGGGAGGAATGACTTAGCATTGAAAGATCCATCACATCCCACTAAGTGAAATGATCCTGGAACATTCTTGATTCCATGCAACATAGGGTATTATTTCCTTTACAATGTTATGATTGGTTTGAGTGCTTATATAAATGTGATTTATCACTTCATTTTCTCTTCATTACTGTTTGGGTAATTGAATCCCATGGGAATATTCATTCAACTAGAAAACTAAGTATGGTACACCCTATTGGTGTGTTAGAGGATGTTCTTATGAGGGTTAAAATTTTAATTTTTCCCACTGATTTTTATGTGATTAAAATGGAAGATGATAGGATGAATTGAAATTCCTTAATTATATTAGGGATACCTTGCTTAAAAATTAAAAAACCCATAATTAATGTCTATAATGGTAAATTAGATAAGTATTTTGGTGGTGACATTTTCTACTTCAACATCTTTGATTCCATGAAGCACCCCTTAAAAGAGCATTCCTCTCTTTCAGTTAATTCTATTTATGTAATCCCTTAACCAAAAAAACATATTCTCTTTTTTCCTAATCTCATTTCTGAGTTTTCATGATTTATTGACATGTTAGATAATGATTCTTGTGTTGAATTTGTAATTTACTAGAAAAATTCATGCATGTTCTCTGATTATTGATTTCTTGATCATCTAGGATCCGATAATCATAAATGATACTGTTCAACTTGTAAAAGATTATTCCTCATCTGAGTATGATGCTATTGAGTAGTTATATGTGATAATCAAACTCTCACTTTCACATTTGGTCCCATAAATCCAAAATTCCCTTGAATTGGAACTTACGCCACTGCCTAAAAATTTAAAATATTCATACATTGAGAATGGAAAAAGTTTCATGTCATCATTTATAGTTCACTCCCTCTATAGTAGGATTTATTATTACTTGAGATTTTGGGGGAGTATAAAAATCCATTGGGATGGACACTTATTGATATTATCAATATTATCCCATCAATTTTTATCCATTATATATTATTAAATGATGAGGCTAAACTAGTGAGGTAGGCACAATTAAAAATGAAACCAACCCTCCTTGATGTTGTTAAAAGGGATGTAACTAAATTATTAGTGGATAAAATCATTTAAACCATATATGATAGCTAATGGGTCATTCAATTGTAGGTAGTTCATGAAAAAACTAGTCAAACAGTAATAAAAAATGAAAAAAATGAATTGGTTTTAAACCGTGTTCATAATAGTTGACGTGTTTGTATAGTCTGTCATCAACTAAACTAACACACTAAGAAGGACAATTTACCGTTATCATTCATTGACCAGATGCTATAGAGGCTAGTGGGGAAGTCCCACTACTATTTTATTAATGGTTATTATGGATACTTTCAGATACATATTGTCTTCGAGGATCAAAAAAATACAACCTTTACTTTCCCCTTTGGAAAATTTTCATACATTAGGATGCCATTTGGCCTGTGAAATTCTCCAAGTATATTCCAGTGATGCATGCTTGGTATTTTTTCAAATTACCTGAAAATTTCATGGAAGTATTCATGGATAATTTCACTTTATATTCTTCCTCTTTTGATGAGTGCTTGAGTAGTATTAGTTCTATCCTACATAGTTGTATTGAAAATAATTTTGTATTAAATTATGAGAAGTTCCATTTCATGGTGTGATAAGTTATAGTGCTTGGACATGTATTTCCTAGAGATAGTATCCAAGTTGATAAATAAAAATTAGACATCATTTCTTCCTAACCATTACCCAATAATGTGTGAGATGTGCTGTATTTATTAGGTCATATTAGATTTTATCGTTGTTTCATTAGTGACTTTAGTAAGATTGTACTCCCCCTATCCAACTTAATTCAAAAAGAAAAAGAATTTTTTTGATAAAGACTATGAGGATTATTTTAAAAAAATTAAATGGAGTCTTATATCACCCCCATTAATCCAGCCACCTAAATGGGATTTACCATTTAAACTCATGTGTGACATCTCCAACTATGCATTTCAGGTAGACTTATAAAAATGGTTCAATCAATCTTTACATGTCATTGCTTATAACTCATGCACGCTGGATCCTGCCCAAGAAAACTACACCATAACTAGAAAATAATTCCTTTACATTGTGTTTTCCTTGGATAAATTTAGGTCATAACTTTTAATTTACAAATTAATTGTGTTCTCTGACCATACAAGCCTCTAGTATCTCCTTAATAAATTATAATCCAAACCATATATCATTTGTTTGATGATCCCCCTTTATGAATTTAATTTAGAGATTAAGAATAAAAGTGAGAATAGAATGTGGTGGCTGACCATATAATTAGGATATTTCCATCCTCAAACATTGACTCATCTCCCTTTACTACCATAAAATGCATGCTTCCTAATGATAAATTATATCAAGTGCAAGATGACATTCTTTGGTATGATGAAATTGTAAATTATTTGGTAGAATATTCCATTCCTACTGATTTAAATAAAAACCAAGTTGATCATCTGAAACATGAGTCCTTTTAGTACATTTGGGATGACCCATAACTTTGGAACACATGTTGTGATCAAGTCCTCGGGAGTTCTGTTCTCGATAGTGAGTATCATTTTGTCCTTAGGTTCTATCACACTCTTACATGTGGGTCCATTTTGGTCCCTAATGAACTTCTCTCAAGTTCATAAATTCTAGTATATTTTAGCCAATACTATTTTGGGATGCCCATGATTTTTGTAAAGCTTATCCTCACTATCAAAGGATGAGGGATATATCCAAAAGAAATGAAATTACACAATAACCCTTTCTCTTTTATGAAATTTTTATGTTGGGGTAATTGAATTTATGTGGCCACTTCTTAATTCATTTGGAAAATTGTACATTCTTATAGAAATAGATTATGTGTCAAAATGGGTAGAGACAAGATCCACAAGGACTGATGATTCAAATACTATTATGGAATTATTAAGAACCCAAATTTTCTATAGGTTTGGATTGCCTAGGTTCATCATTAATGACTAGGTTTCTCATTTCTACAACTGAATAATGTAATCACTTTTTCATTAGTATAGGGTCGGGCATCAAATTTATATTGCATATCACCCATAAACCAATGGTTATACTGAGGTGTCAAAAATATAAGTAAAAAAATTCTTGAAAAAAATGGTTCAACCCAACCGAAAATATTCGAGTCCTAGATGGGATGATGCATTGTAGACATATCATACTGCCTTTCAAACTCCCATTTGAATTTCACCTTATCATCTTATTTTGTAAATAGTTGTCACGTCCCTGTTTATTTAGAATACTGAGGATATTGGGCCATTAAACAATGAAATTATAATATTTATGGTGTAGGTGCTCAAAGGAAGTTACAGATTCAGGAGCTGGTGAAAATTCATAGAGATTCATATGAGAACTATTGGATCTAGGAGTAAACCAAGGCTACCCATGACCATCTAATCCTTCATAATTAGTTTCATATTAGGAAGAAGTTCCTCCTTTTCAATTAAGGTTTTATTTTCAACCAGGTAAGCTTCGTTCCCACTGTCTTTTTCCAAACATAATTACAAATATCTATCCATTTTGTGTTTTTTAGGTTCAAAACAATGAAAAAAACAAAAAACACTGTTAATGTAAAGAAGATAAAGTGATTTCATGAGACCATTATGGAGCCCCCTATAGATGAACTCCACATTCAATAAGCAACCTACCAGTAATACCCACCAGATTTTATCCTTCCTTCCCACATTCCCTTTTATTATAGTGAGGACATTGCACACACTGAGTGTGGTGGGGTGGATACATTCCTGAGTTTATTAGGATTTTCATCATCTTTCTTCTTTTTCTATTTCTCACTTGCTTCATAGTTTTTTTACTTTTCCCCACTTTCCCGAGTTAGTTAGTATTTTCATCATCTTTCTTATTTTTCTCCTTTTCTCTTGTTGCATGTTATTTTACCCCCCCCCCCATGCTAGAATACCCATTTGTGATTCCCATATAATTAAGGAAATTATTAAAAATTCATGATGAATTTTCCTATTTAAAGTTTTTTAACATTTAAAGAAAACTTTATTCACAAATATTATGTGTTTTTTAGAAATAATTTAATATTTAATTATGATTTTTTTAGAAAATTATTTTTTTCAATGATATAAATGTTTATATCTCTATAAAAACTTTTATATGATTGATACCCTCTATGTGAGTAGTTTATAGATTAATAATGTCACTTAATATCTCCACACCACATTGCACTCAACCATGAAGTGTGAATATTTCTTACTTAATAGAGGGTAAATATAATTTAGTTTAATATTTATAAACTTTACAAAATTATTTTTCCAAAAATTCATTCCTTATCTGATATTTTTCACTACTGTACTAGATTGACATGTGTGTGTACCTATTTTCCAAATGTTGTGCGGCCTCAAAAAAACAAAACAAACAAAACAAATGAATAATTAGAGGAGTTATGAAATGTAAAAAATATGGGGATATCAAGGATAAGAGATTTTGGTTTTAATTCTGTGAATGCTTAATTGAGTGGGCCTTGAAATTTTATTGCAAAGGGTGAAGTGAAAGTTGGTGGAAAGAATCATGTAAGAAAAAAATTAAATAACCTATATTTACTAGATAAAAAGTGGAAAGAATAGAATGAAATGGTTTTCACACACACATGTTGAGAGTTGGTGATATGTGTGAATTTTTAATTCTTTACTAAGACTATATCATACATTACCTTGAATTTCTTAATGATACAATTTATTAGACATCTTTTTCCATGATCATTAGGAATAACTCCTTGGTGTGGTTTTCCTTTGATCACATTGCTATCATGAATTAAATATTATTTGAATGTAAAATCTTCATGGAGTTAGAAATATATTCATGCATAATTTTTGGAAATATAAATATTCCTAGGAGTGAAAATTATTAGGTGTGGTGGTGTGATCACACTACGATTCTCTATTTTATTTCATGCTTACACCACTATGTTAAATTGGTTTTGTATTATAAAAAAAATATTTAAAAAAATAAATTCAAATTTTGTTCAATTATTTAATGTTTATAGCTATTAAAAGGGTAATTTATTATGATTACATTGTAGGAGGAGGTTATTTAGAGGACCCAGAATGAAGTTTAAGAAAAATGGGCTAAACAGCATAAGTTCCCAAGTACACACGTGACCTAAAATGTGCACTAAAGCTAATACGTACATCAAATTGGGAATAATTTTTTTGGTATGATCCAAAATTTAGTGTGATAAAAATATTTTGAAGAAACCAAATCCTAATTCCTAAAAAATGAGTCCCAACCTAACTAGTCTATATAAGAAACTGAATCTACTTGAAGACAAAAGTTAGGTAATGTGTTTTAGAAATATCTCCAATTTTATACATTAAATAGATGAAACATTTTACAAGGAGGTATTAAATAGGTAATAAAACAATTATTTTCTTTTTTCAAAGTCAATATAAGGAACTTTACTAGAACAAAACCATGGTCTAAATGGTATCTCAAAATCCGGGTTCCCAAAACCACCTCCCACATTGCCTATAAATTGGCACCATGGTCACCCCATTTGTAAGCTCAGAAAAGGGGGAAATATTTTCCATTTTGTAGAACCAAAGGAGTCTTATCTTCATACTAGAAGTTTTTTATTCCCATATCATCATAGGGAGATCAATGATGAAGGTTAAGTTTCACCTGAGCCTCCTACTCCTCTCCGTGGAGAGCTAAATGTTGGGCAGTCATTTTGAGGAAGTTACACACACTTAGAGAATAATTCCTGACAATTCTTCTTATACTATTTTTGTTTATTTTTTGTTTTCAGATTTTCATTTAAGTTTTATATTAACATGATTATTCTTTGAATTCCTTTTTTTAGTTTAATAAAGTGAAACCCTATTTATCTCAACACTAATTAGGTTGATATTGTAAGTTGGAATATTGGGTAGTTTTGATTGGAAAACATAAGAATCATTTTTATCTCACACAGACAAGAGATTTTAGTATTATTTGGAATCCCTCATTCCATGATTGAGGTCCAAACCTTTACAACATGATTTTTATTCCAAGGGTTGGTTCTTTATGCATCCTTTTAAAAGGCATGAGGGGAAACAGGATCTTGATTACCCTCAACCAAGAATTCCATTAAACCATGCATAATTTTCATAACAATGAACTAAAAAACATGTGTAGTGAACTTTAAATAACCTCATTCTCTCATAATTCTAAAAACAACATCATTTTTCAACTATTAAACTCTTTAATTAAGTCATTTTAATTTTAAAACCTTTTTTCAAAACCACCCCCTCTTTTAGTAATTTTTATTAAAGATACACTCTTTAAACCTCAAATACTTCTTGAGAGATAACCTAGGGTTTTCCTTATACTATAAATAAACATTAATAACTTAATCAACTTTACATGTCATGAAAATGCATCACCAAACCACATTAATTTTTTGTGTTTTTGATTTATTTACGATGCAACTATAAATTTTTCCCCTATAGTGACACGTTGAGCAGATAGAATAGTCTTTTTTATGGAAATAAATAGCCTTAAAAAATGTTCCTAAAAGTTATAAAGTGTTACTAAGCCTTTTATTGATGATTTTAATGATTTTCAGGTGGATCAAAAAGTGATTTTGTGTTACATGGGTTAAGAAGGTGTTGTTCTTATGTTTCTTGCATTGTAACTTGAGAATTTAATGAAAATAGTTCATAATGTATGTTGAGAGGTTAATTATCTCTTTGCAGGTGTGAATAGTATTCTATAGGTTCATGTAGGTAGAGCATCTCACATCATGGTGGAGAAGATGAAAACAGTGACCTAATGCATTTTATCACTACATTGTATTTTACTTGAGGCCACATCATTTTTCAACACTGTAGGAGTGTAGCTTTATAATACACAATGTGTGGATCTTCATCTTAATTAAAAATACACCACAATTTTCCATCATGTGATTCCACTGCATGGGTTTTCACATCTTCCATGGTTCATCCCAATCCTCTCATCCCACACCCTTTTATTCTCATCTTAAACTCTATTTATAAGCCTATGTTAACTGACCTGCCCTTGTTATGGTGTGTCCATGGGCCTATATTGACTTTACAAGGGATGGTCCAAGTATTTATAAATTTTTTCATGGTCACCCTAATGATAAAATAGTTAAATATCTATATTCTAACTTCTTTTCATTTTAATCTAAATAATTAATCTATAAAAAAAACATGTTTACATTTTATAATTCATATAATATATGATTTATTTATAATGAAATGTATACTAAAAGTATATAAAAATATGGGTGAATTGTTGATATTTGAAAGATCATTGATTCACAAAACATATTTAATTTTGATATTTAATATAATATATAATTTATTTATAATTTAAATTTTTACTAAGAATATATAAAAATATGGATGAGTTACTAATATTTGAAAGATCATTGATGCATGATTCAAAACATTCAGTTATGGCTTCACCGTCACCTTATCTTCAATTGGTGGTGTCTCTAAAACCTTTTTGAGTTTCATAAATTTATTTTATTTTAAGTTCCTATGGTTTTTATTGTGTTTTTTTTTATTTTTTTACCCTTTACCTTGGAAAACTTGGTGAAATATTAAGGCGGATGAGATTTTCCAACATTAGAATGGGATTTCATTCATACATGTGATGTTTTCCAAAAGGGAAAGATCATTTGGAATTCATATAAGATAAAAATAGTATGTCATGACCCCCACTGCATGGGTAGCCCTCCGGGGATAGTAGTAAAAAGGAGGAGTGACCCCTAAGTCCTGCCTCTAGTAGGCCTCAGGTTGGTGACAACCACCGAGGGTATAACATAATCATATGGGGGGAACTGCCCTCTAAACTCCAAAAAAGATATAAATGAACACCAATCCAACTCTATATAAGTAATACCACCACCAAATATAAATTTTTATTAAAAAGACACTTTAAGGGAAAGTGGGGAACCATTGTTCACAAAAAAAAGACCACTAAGTGCTGAAGGATCCCACAAAGTTATTGAACACAAGGCTAAGGTGTTTCGAGTTAGACACTCTATATAATTCCCAATGCAGAGTACTAACCTGAATGTCTGGATCCTCCCTGATAAGGTCTTCGAGGTGAGAAATCATTCTGTCCATCGTCTGAATAAATTCTTCCATGTTGATTTTTCCTTGGTTGAAACCTAGAGCAATGATTCGGTCTTGCTTGTCAATCCACACTTATTACTCCTCATTGGCCTCAACGTGCACACACCTTTCATATATTCTTAAGATATCCTCATTTAAGGCATTGGGTCTAAGGACTTCTTCGATAATTTTTTCCTTGGAGTGAATAATGAGCTTCAAACACTCCCCTACCTCTTCCATCACTCTTGGTTCTCTACTTGGATCACCACTTTCCCCGTGTAGGCCTTTGTTACCCTTACAGCCGCCTTTCTTGGCCAACCTGGTTTCCATTGGCTTAGGTAAGTGAGAATAGTCTTTACATCCCTTGGGTTTTTTCCCCTGGACCACAATGCATTTTCATGAGTCATGCTTCCCTTTGTCCCCTTTCTTCCTTCTTGGACTGTGGGGACCTACACATTCTAAACTGTCTAATGTGATATGGCTGAGACCGTCATCTCTTGAGTCATCATCCACGTGTGTCACTTCTTGTAGTTCCAAACTTTCAAAGTGGTTTTTCAATGACACCCTCGGGCCCTGCCTCGGCCTGCTCGGAGAGTCAAACTTGCCTGCGTTAACCTCTATGGCATTCTTAATCTTCCCCTCTCTCCCAGGCTTTGAGGATAAGGGAATGTTTGGGTCCAAGGGACCCAAAACACTAACCCCAACCTGGCCTCCTTATCTTGGAGAGGGTCCTAAGGCCATGATCGAATAAAGCTGCCCCTACAGTGACATTACAGGAGTTCTGGCCTCCTTATAGAGGACCTCCCTAGACCCATTACTGCACGGTGGACAATTTGAATCTTTGGACTGCACGTAACCGCGACCCATGAAATGAGGCAGGAGATTAGTATCCTCCCAGCCCCGACCATGGGTACCCCCAGGTCCTTGGACCTTACTGATTGAGACCATATTCACCACCACTTCTGCATTCTCCTGTTTCCTTTCTATAGAGCTTTTTGGAACTGAACTCAACACATCCACATCCACAGATGTCGTCAGACCCATGCCCCCTTCCTACACTGTCTCCCCCGGCTTCTACTGCACCACTTGGCTGATACCCAAATCCTGTCTAAAGCGGGCGAAGACAGCCGCGACCCGCGGCCCTGACTCCTGAGGAATGCCCTTGACAGCACCTGGAGACACTGTAGAGGGGCAGAGCACACAGTGAACCTCTACTGCAGAACCATGTACCTCCCGGGGGTTTCCTTCCTGAACCACTGGGAGACCAGAATCTTCCCCTTTCGATGGATGGAAAACCTTCGCTGAGGCCTTTCTGCCCATAGTCTCGACATCCATCACATTTATAGATGGCCTCCCATCCTACAGAACTTCAGCTGAGCGACCATGACGACAGACATGGGATAAATTCCCCAACCGGTGACATGAAGAGTAGAAGTTAGACCATGATTCGAAAATCACTGGTTGTCTGCATCGGAATTCCTCCCCAATCGTGATACATACATAGTCGATAGCCAGTTTCGAAACATCTACCTCAACACAGATACGTGGGGAGACAGGATGATAGACCAACTTGGTTCTGATATCAGAGCACAAGTAGGGACCAACCATATTGCCTAGCATACGAAGAATAGCCGGGTTTTGAAAGGGGAGGGGGGTTCAGGGAAACTGACCCAAATGGCTGTCGACGGAGCATCACAGTTCATGTATAAATCGTAGGACCAACGAGAGAGGTAGAAACGAGATCCATTGCAGATGCTAGGGGCTCTAGGTCGTGCAAGTTCCCTTACTATCACGCAAGTACACTTGCACGCCGCCTAATGGTCATGCAAGTGACTTGTGCGCCCTCTTTGAAAACCTCTCGGGGTCTTCTCCAACCTATAAATACCCCCGGTGGGCCCCCCATTTGGGAGGAATTTTTCCAGAATTCAGATACAGAGCTCTGAATGCCCAAGTCTCTTCTTCAAGTCTTCCGAACATTTCTAAGGTAATTATTTACCTAAAATGGAAGGTCTAAACAAGAGGAATAAGGTATAAGTGTTAGAATTTACTAACACTTGTGCGCCTAAGTGTTTTACCCTTAAGGGAAATGGACACACTTGCGTGCCTCCTTACCTACTCATTGAAACTTGTGCGCCACTCTTCTGGAAGTACCTCAGGATAATTCTAAAGGCTTTGGTCAAGGATCGCTCAAGTATTACCCCACTGGTTAACCATCTCCCAAGTATATAGGTGTCGCGCAGGAATACTTGTGTGACCAAGACTTGCGCACCCATGCAGTACTTGCGCGACCTCCCAGGACTTGCACGCCCTTCTCTTTTTGGGTGCCCTTCCTACCCATTTCACCTCTCTTATGCCATTCCACCTCTCCTATTCAAGATTCAGGCTTCAAGACACCCTTCAAAGACATTTATGGCATGTTTTATTGATTGACCTATTTATCTTAAAGGAATTCTATAGAACATATCTCAAAATCCAGTGATTTACACATTTTCATGTCACTAAAGTTAGAGATTTCATTCCTTCAACCTCATCCTTTAAGATGAGAGAACTTTAACCTGGGCCTCCTTCTCAGGAGTAAGCCCCGGTCATAATTTTCCTTAATTCTGGGCATCCTCCATATGAGTAAGCCCCAATTCCTCATTAATTTTGGAATCCTCCTTAGGGGTAAGCCCCAGTCATAATTCCCTTAACATGGGCCTCCTTTTCAGGAGTAAGCCCCAGTCCAAGTTCCCAAATATAGGCTTCCTTTTCAGGAGTAATCCCCAACCAAAGTCTCAAATATGGGCATCCTCCTTAGGAGTTAGCCCCAAGTCCCTTAAATTTTCAAATCCCTTTCACCTAGGCATCCTTCTCAAGAGTAAGCCCCAGTCTCAACTCTTAACCAGTCCTAATTTACTTTTGATCTGGGCTTCCTTCTCAGGAGTAAAACCCAATCATAAGTCTCCTACTAACTTGGGAATCTTCCTTAGGAGTAATCCCCAAGATTAGAGTATTAAAATCTCCATAAAGCACATATACCTTTATGAACCCTGTTCCTGGATTTCTTCCCTGAAGTAAATCTTAATCTTCATCTGTTTGGGTAGTCATACATACATAAGCTCCGTGTCATTTCTTATGATTGCATCTTTCATGGCACAATTGTCTAATTTTACCAATACCTCTTGTTTCTCACACCAAGCATGACTCACATGAGATTAGAGTGTAAAAGTAATTCTGACATCTTTCCTTGAGCCATCAATCATAAACATCATACTCCCTTACTCGAACTACGTGGGTTTTGATTCCTTTTCTAAACAAAGGATACGTAGGTAGCCCATCTGCAGATACGATCCCAACTCTAAAATAATCTATGTCCTTTTGAATGACAATAAACGTAAATTGCCCTGTTGAGTGGCTTTAAAACCAGCATGGTTATCATAATGACCAAGAGACTTCTATATAATGTATTAAAGGATACCATTGACTAAGAATCTCTAACAAATATAGATGATTCTCTATCGATGAAGAACCTCGAATACATATAAAATATTCTCTAAATTTCCAACATATCAATCATTGATTGATAGATCTAAAGGAAAGATCATTTTATACTTGGTAATTTAATAAAGGATTCATGAACATAAATTAAATCTATAAAGAGAGTCCCGGAGTAGACAATAATTCCCCTCAAAAAGGTGTGATGAGTCAGACCTCCCATCCTCTCAACCAATGCAAATTACTAAGCCTCATCGGTCCACAACTAATGAGTGTCTGCCTTTGGAAAGTAGGTCCAAATGAATATGGAATCATTGGATGTTTCCGGTTCTACGAACAAACCTGTTAGAAACCGATTGGAATTTTTGAACCTTAAATCAACGAGGTCATCCCCAATTCCAGAGGAAACAAAAAATGGTGAACCCGACATGAATCCTTAACCAAGTTAAAATGATGCTTTGCTTATTTGTTAGGCCCCTATTTAAACTCAATGAGAGGGCCAACAAAGCAATCAATAACATATTTGCTCATTCAAAAGATGTAGTGGCCGGACTTATCTGGATTGTGTCTGTTATATCAAATAGGCACTCTTTTCCAAGATCTTCTTCATTTCCAAAATGGATTCTCTTAAGTTCATACTCGTGAATACATCTGTTGTGAAAACTTCTGCTACGAATGCCACTACTTCTACTCCTGCTGGATCATCATCCGCTCTGAGGATGATATCACCTACTCAGCATCTTCAACGCTGGGTATCAAACATTCTGGTTAAGGAGTATCGTCAACACGGTACCATTCCAACTCTGGAGGCTGCTCGACAATCCCTCCAAGTGAACAACTCACACCGGTCATCCGGACAATGACGACCAGTGATTAAGAAGCAGGTGGTGCCAACCACCATCTCCAACCATTTCTGGTCATTATCCCCAGAACGCAATCACCATTCCCTCCCATATTTTGGAGTGATGAATGAGCAGGTCCCTCAGGTCCTTAATTCAAGGAGACAAGATTCCTTCCCAAGGGCTCCCATAAACAATCGCCGCCAGACTCGTGCGGCAGTGCGCCCTCAATATGATGAGGGTATCATTTCCAGGAATTCGTCTTAGGTTCCTCGAACCCGAGCAGGCAAGACGAACCACCAGAGGCGAAATCTGGTCAAAAGTGAGTAGGTTCTCATCTCTGCCATCTTCGGAGAAGTCCACCAACCAAACTTGGTGGAAAGAAATGAGCGGGAACATACACCCGTCCGTTTTAATCTCGCTGTACATCAGACTCGTCTGGCAGCATCAAGTTAATCCCGCCAAGCAATTCCGGCAGAGTACTATAGGCAGGAACATACACCTATTTATACGTCATCACCTAGTCAGCAGGCTCGTATGACTACATATGATGGAGCTCATCAACCATGTTCGGTGAAGTAAAATCAGAAGGCATATACACCTGCTAGTATTGATCAAGCCTACCAACAGTCTCGCTTGGTAGCACTCGGAGAAGTCAGTCGAAAAGCTCCAGTGACAAATAGGAGGTATACTCAACTCTCTGCCCCCACACTTGAGTACTGTCAGGATTCACTGACAGGAAAAGGATGAAAGGAGCAGGAACATACACCTACTCCAAGCACGGAATGGACGTATACCCCCGTTCTAGCAGCTGAAGTCACCAAGCACATTCTGTCAATTGTGAAAGAGCAGAAGCAAATTCCTGCTCATATCCTAGATGCCTGTCAGGATATTATAACAGCTTTAGCAGCATCTCAGGGAAAGATACACAAATCTGTCCCTACCAGTGGAGTGACACATCAATAGTTCACTTCGGAGTAGATACACACCTCTGTTCCAGTCCAAGAGGGTTGTGGGGTGTACTCCCCCATATCATACGGACAACCAAGTCAGGCACATACACCTGATTTGAGTGGAGATTGTCTGCCTAACTTGGCCATCTCTCCTGATGAGGCACATACACCTGCTCAGAGTAGCCACTTTCGTCAACAAGTGGTTTCCAAGGTGAGTAAGAAGGAGTTTAAGAAGAATACCCGCCCAGCACAGTCAAGAAATCAAAAGCCAATCTGTAACAAGGCCTTGCTTGATGCTGGAGTTCTTGAAGCCCTCAGACAGCTATCTGTTGGAATCCAAGATTTTACTCCCTCATTTCCCAATAGTGGGAACATTAATTCAGAAGTTCTTCAATAGACACTTCCTCATGAAGGCTTGCTTCATGACAGTTCAGTCGATCTTGAAGTTTCATCTTTAGATGAGAGCTACAATAACCCTCTGTGTGGCCAGAAGACCAAGGAGCAAGAGATCTCATCTTTCATTGTAACCCACCATGGTGGTCCTCCCCATGATGATGAATTTCGCTGCGAAAGTTCTCTCTACAGTAGTGATGCACATTGCCCAGAAAATTCTCCAGTGGACAATGTAGTGCTGAGAAAGCCCCCTTATCTTGAGGAACTTGCAAATGCGAAACCAGTCATGTATGATGCTTCATCACTAGCAGGTGAAATACTTTCTCGATCAGAAGATAGCCCGGGGTGTAGGTTATTCTCTAAACCACCCCCAGGTCATTTATCTTCTATTTTGATCAGTGACTTCTCTACCAATCCTGTTGAATCCGATGAATCAACAAGGAAGCACCAGCTCTGGTCAAATCAGGTAGAAGAATCTTCATTGAATGATAAAGAGGAAGTGCTGAATATGAGGAAACAACTGGTGAAAGGTGAAGTGCCAGTCATGTTTTGGCCTTTGGCTGACTCTCAGTATGACATTCCAGAGATGTTGATGGAAGATGGGATTGATGACATTCGTCTCAACATATGGAAAACTCTTTGTCAGATGAAAAAAAAAGTATTATCTTATGGTGAATATGAAATCATGTTAAGATAATAGAAGGGTTACAATGTCAAATTTACTTGGAATCTCTATTAGTCTCTCGATATCTGAAGGTTGAAAAGCAGTAGAGAGCCCTTCAACGTTCATGCCTTGGCGCACTAAGAAGGTTTCACCAGTTAATTTCCAATTCCCCATTTGGTATTCATGTCATAGGATGGGGTGTTCATGGATCACTACATTTCACTGTACTCTCCAATCAGCAAAGCCTACCGAAAATGGTTTCATGCAATGTTATTTCCCATGGTTGGCCACAGTAAATGGGTTTTGTTTGTAGTCAAAGGCTTTCCCAAGAACAGGCTTCAACTAGTTCCTCTCGAAATCAAGAATACAGAGAACAAGTTGTTGAATTACTCCTGCACCAAGCAAATGATAATATTGAATAGGCCTCTCGTATGGAGCAAGCACATCATCAAGTGACAGAAGTGTCAAAAATCATCCAACGGTCTTTTGATCCGGGAGATAAAAGTGGATGTCAATTGATGCATCCAGCTAATTTTTGAACTAAGGTCCACAAAATTAGGAGAGATTTTAAAAAATTCTCATACATAGCATGTCAAGAGCCACCCCAGCTTTCCAGACTGAGGACTCTTTTTACCCATCCCTCAAAATCAACAAATAGGATTCAAGGAATTGAGCTAAAGCAGCAGGAACAGCCCCAGTCCACTAGACTGGGGACTTTTTCAAATCATCAATCCCCTCCTCAAAGAAAGTCGGTCTTCTCTCAATTGGGGAAGAAGCCATAGGAGGAATGAAGAGCCAAATTATTAGGAGATTCTCTCCAAATTATAGTTCTCCAAGAAGTTCCTGAGGGATCAAATCAACAAAAGGCAATGTCTCGTCAGGGGAATGGAAAAAGACAATATCACAGAAATGCTGATAGAATGGATGCGATGCATTATGCATCAATTAATGTCATTAATTCCGTTGTTGCTGATCCTCCAGAACACGAGGCTCACTCAGGGGACTTAGATGAAGAGGTTCCTGCTCAAGAAGTTGTACGCACAGACACAAATGAAGAAGGTGTGCGTACACGAAATCAAAGGCTTACCCAAAATCTGGGTATTCCTTCAAGTAACCCACTTCCCCCTCTCCGAAGGGGATCAAAAAAGGGGAAGGGAAAGAATCAGGTTACATATCCTTCCTCTGGAGAAGGCCAATCGCTCTCACTAGAGCAAAGATTTGCACAACAAGAGGAAGAAATGAAAGAATTGAGGAAGATGAATGCAGAACTACTTCAGGGTAGTCTTCCTCCTAAGCGTGCTGGAATCAGTCAGCCAAGGGATTTTGTTGCATCTATAGAGATGGATTAAGAATATCCTCCTATATAAGTACACCCTCATAGGTCTAATCCTACGGGTCAAGTGAAACAATAATCGGTGGTGCTACCATCAGTTGTAGTACCATCCACCATACTTGTCCAGACTCCAATTATTGCACCTGCCCAAGTCCAAGTTCAACCAGATGTTTCTCAAAAGTTAATAACTACCATTGAGTCATTAACAGCTCAGTTAGAGATTATGGAAGGGAAGCATGTGTAGATTCAACCAAAAGAGAGAGCTTACCCAGAATGAGTAGATTCAATCCCTCCCCCATCAAGTTTTGGGAACCCTGTATTCCCTATTTTCAATGGATCAGGTGATCCTGAATAGCATTTGACGCATTACGTGTCTTGTTGCGATCCTATGATGGGAACTCTGGAACAGTAAGAAGCAGTGAAACTCAGATGCTTTGTGTGAACCTTGAAAGGAGCAGCTTTTTTTTGGTATACAAGCTTGAAATCTCGGTCAATTACCGGATGGGAAGATCTCCATCAACAATTCCTTCTTCAGTTCATCTCAACTTTGCCAAAGACAACAATTTTTGATCTTACAAACTGTAAGCAAAGGGCGAATGAAAGGGTTTCAGATTTCATTGCTCGCTGGAAGGGATTAACATATTCCCTAAGCTTAGAACTCCCTCAAGAAGAACTGTTACCAATCTGTGTGGAAAGTCTGCGTGACGAATTACGCACGCCGTTGATCCCTGTGAAATACACAGGAGGGTTTTGAGACCTTACTTCAATCACTCAACAGATTTATGATTCTCTTATACATACTAAGGCTAAATCACGTGTAATTCCATCAGATCCAGGAAGGAGAATGGGTAAAGCAGAAACTGCTACAGTTATTCTTAAACAAGTGCCTGTACCTGCTTCTACTTCAAAACCTTCATCTTATCGAAGGGTTACACCTCCTGAGCGTCAACAACAAAGTCCCTTTCGTCAAGATGATCAAATAGATCAAAGACGGAAACAATTTGAGGATCCCAAGAGCAAATTTTACTCTTTCTGAAATCAACAATTTCCTGGCTACTTCATTTCAGCTCTGGAAAATAATTTGGTTCAGTTTCCAAGGCCCAAAAGGCCAAACAAGGAAGGAGATGAAGACCATCCCAATTATTTCCCATTTCATCAGATGTTGGGACATCCCATCCAGGAGTTTTTTGTCTTCAAAGACCTCCTGCAAAAGATGGTCGACTCGGGACAAGACAAACTAAAAGGCTCTTTAGCCCAGGTAGCATGTGTTACTGCTACAGTTCCAGAGGAATAAGGTGAATGGAAAGAAGTAAAAAAGAAAAAATGTGAAGAAATATGATGATTGGATGGTTAGGAAAACGATCAACTGAACTCATGCCATTTTTCGAACGCAATTGAAGAAACCAATTGTGTCTTCTGCTATGGATTCCACAAAAAAATCCTCTTCAGAGGGAAAATCCTCAAAAGGGTGGCACAGTTCGAAGAAAGAAAAGCAATCAGTGGAGGATGAAATTGTGTCAAAGCCTAAGTTGTCTTTAACTCTGGCAGATTTCATGCCATCTACTTTGAAGCCACAGGCACCGTCCCACCAAATGGCACAGCCTAAATTGGCTAGTCATGCAGAGTCTTCATCAGATGAAGAGTTGATCTTCAGTTCTGTTAATATGATCCACTTAACATATCCTTATGCCAGTATCAGTTTTGATCTTGATGAGCCTGAATTCCCTATATCAAACAAGTGAATTAAAGGGAGTTCCAGAGGTCAGGGATACAGAAGAAGACATGGATATCCCAGAAGCCACTATTCCAATTCTACCCCTTCTAGAACTGTGTATGCAGCAGAAACTCATAGCAGAGCCCTTCAGCGGACTCAACAAGAACAAGCAAGTTCTTCTACCAATAAAAGATTCAGTTCTGGCACAGTTATTCTGGAGGATCGGTTGGAGGTTCCACCTTCATCCTCTTAGCAGGTAAATATACCTAATCGGTCTGATCTTCCAAGGCCAGGAATATTTCCAACTCCTATCCTGATACAAGATGCATCAACTTCCAGAGCACCAACTTCCAAGGCACCTGCTAAACCACATGTTCCTGTTGGGAAACACAGACCTTTGGATCAAAAATATGATTTATTGAAATACCTGGCCCAAGTACCGGCCAAGTTATCTATTTTGGATGCCTTGAATTTATCAAAGGATCTTCAGGAGGCACTCATTGAGGCTTTGTCAAGTCCTCAGGAGTTTGAAACTGAAATTTTTGCAGCTGAAGTCTACCACGTAGAAAATAATCCTACAGAATGCCATGCAATGATATCTTTCACAGATGAAGATGAATATGATATTGTGCATGGGCATATTAGACCTTTGTACTTATCTGTAAAGGTCAATGGTGTGGACATCCGAAGGGATTTCATTGATAATGGTTCAGGAGTCAACCCCATCCCCATTCGTACACTTCGTTGACTAGGCCTCAAGGAATCTAATTTATCTCCTTCTACTATGATGTTACAAGGATATGATAAAAATAAACAAGAACCATTGGGCGAGATTACACTCAGAACTTAGTTTGGAGATCTTGTATCCAATTCATATTTCATGGTTGTTGATCAAGACTCATCCTTTAGCATCTTTCTTGGAAGACCCTGGCTACATCAACATGCAGTTATCCCTTCGTCATACCATCAGTGTCTCAAATATTGTTTCGATGGTCAATTTGGGACATTGTACAATGATAAGGCCCCATTCAAGATATGTGAGTCTCAATACATTGAGGCAGAATTCTATCACATGAAGGGAAAGGATAAATCCACAACAAGGGAGATTACTAAAGTTAATGCTCCATATGGTTTGGAGAAGATTCCAGTAAATCCATTTGCACATGTGAGTACAAATTATGTGTTGCCTATCAGTCAAATTGAAAAGATAGACCCAAATCAAAATACTCTTATGGAAAGATCCATAATGTCAATTACGGCAATCGGGCCAGACAACATGGGAGAAATTGGTGACCCACAAAGCAGTGATGAAAGCCCAAATGGTGACGTCTTTATTTCATTTTCTAAAATCTAGCAAGTCTATACTTCGCCAACTAGGCCAGAAGAAGTGATAGCAATGTCAGAGGTGAACAATGATGTCAATTCTCAATCCATCATCTCCTCTTTATTACCCAAGGAAGACCCTTCATCATCAATAGGGACGGAAATGGAAGCCTCTTCTTCAAGATGTTAAAATTTTAACATCTCTTCTGATCATGGAAATTCTGCTTTATCATCTACTATGAAAGTAGAAACAGAAGAAATAACACATGTTGAAGAAGAAGAGGAAGATCTCAGGGATGCTCCTCCAGTATTTGAAGAGGGTGTCTCTACCACCGTGGATGAACTCAGAGAAATAAATATTGGTACAAAAGAAGATTCACGCCCCCACTTTAATCAGTGCGGCCATGACTCTTTAAGAACAAGAGATTTATATTTCCTTATTAAAGAAAAATTGAGACATATTTGCTTGGAACTATACAGAGATGACTAGGCTTGATCCTGATGTTGCTACTCATCATTTGGGTTTACCAGAAGAACATCGAGGATTTAAGCAAGCCACGAGAAGAACACACCCAACTTATACTTCCAAAATTGAAGATGAAGTGGATAAGCTTATCAAAGCTAACTTTATCAGAGAAGTTCAATATCCCAAGTGGTTGGCTAATATTGTCCCTGTGAAGAAGAAGAATGAAAAAATTAGAGTTTGCATCGATTTTAGAGATCTTAATCGGCATTGTCCTAAGGATGATTTTCCAATTCCGATTACAAAAATTTTAATCGATGCAATAGCTGGCTATGAAGCACTTTCCTTCATGGATGGATATTCTGGATATAATTAAATCTGAATGGCTCTAGAAGATGAGGAATCCATAGCCTTTATGGCCCCTCAGGGTGTGTTTTGATATCGGTTAATGCCCTTTGGCTTAAAGAATGCAGGCGCAACATATCAGCATGCAATGAATCTCATATTCAAAACCTTTTTAGGGAAGTTTGTTGAATGTTATATGGTTGAATTGGTGGTCAAATCAAAAAAATGTTCTAATCACTTGGCTGATTTGGAAGTCATATTCTGTAAGCTTCAACAACATAATTTGAAGATGAACCCCTTAAAATGTGCTTTTGGGGTAACCTCAGGGAAATTTCTCAGCTTTGTTGTACGCCATAGTGGTATCGAATTTGATCTTGAGAAGACAAAGTCTATCCTTGGTATGTCACCTCCTCAAAATTTGAAAGAATTGAGAGGAATTCAAGGACACTTAGCCTACATTCGGCATTTCATCGCCAATTTGGCAGTCAAAAGTTTACCCTTCACCAAATTGATGAATAAGGGAGTCACTTACCAGTGGACTGAAGAATGTCAAGAAGCATTTGATATTCTCAATAAATACCTCTTGAGTCCACCGGTACTTATGCCACTTGTTGAAGGAAGGCCACTTATCCTCTACATGACAGCCTTAGAGCGATCATTGGGTGTCTTTCTTGCTCAGAAGAATGATGCTGGGAATGAAAACAGCCTCTACTATCTCAGTCGGACTATGCTTGAAGCAGAAACCAGGTATTCAAGTATTGAGAAGTGCTGCCTAGCATTAATCTTTGCAGTTCAGAAGTTGAGACACTACCTGCAACATCACGAGGTCCAATTGGTATCTTGCAATAACCCACTCAAATTTATCCTTAGTCATCTAATGATTACAGGACGTTTGGCAAGGTGGTCAGTTATTTTGCAGCAATTCGACATTCAGTATGTGTCTCAAAAGGCAATAAAGGGCCAAGCTCTGGCTGATTTCCTTGCTGAACATCCTTCAGTAGAAGATACATCTTCAGATATTGAACTCCCTGATGAGGAAGTCTTCTCTATTTAGGATAGTCCTCAAGTATGGGAAATGTACTTTGATGGTCCTTCAAGAAGTCCAACAGGGAAGAAAATTGAAGATCCTAAATTCAACAAAGTTGGGTTAGGATTTGTTCTTATTTCCCCGGAAAAGGCAGTGTTACCTTATTCCTTATCATTATTGGAAGGTGGTACAAACAATGAAGCAGAATACCAAGCTCTCATCACAGGCTTGGAGTTGGCGCTTCAGGCACAAGTGAATAACTTAAAGGTGAAAGGTGATTCAGACCTGGTAATCAAACAAGTCAATGGGGATTATGCAATCAGAAAAGAAGAATTGACCCCTTTGTATGATTATGTCAGAGAGTTAATGACGGAATTTCCTATGTAACCAACATTTTATTACGTCTTGAGATCACAAAATGCTTAAGCTGATACACTGGTTAATATAGCCACGGCTCTGGCAGATCCAAATCGGGACAAAAAAAACCATCAGCATTGCCCACCGTCGTACAATTTCACCTTATGTTCGAACCAGAATAGAGGAGATCAATGAAATTAGTCCCATTCCTAAACTGTATGGTTATACTATAGGATAGATGACACTTATCAGGGAATACCTTCAAAATGGAACACTTCCACCTGATAGAGCCGGGAAAGAACAAATCTGGCGACGTGTGGTCAACTTTACTCTTTATGATAGCCTAGATCACCTAGAGAAAATTCTCTACAAGCATGGTTTTGATGGAGTTCTTTTCAGATGCATTGATGGTGAAGAGACAATGGTTGTCATGAAAGAAGTGCATGCAGGAGTCTATGGTGCCCACCAGTCTGGACATAGACTGTCTGATCAGATTTGAAGGCTTGGATACTTTTGGCCTTCAATGATACAAGATTGTGTTGATTTCACAAAGAAGTGTCATTCATGCCAAGTACATTCCAACTTCATTCATCAACCCCCAGAATTTCTTCATAAAGATAAGTACTCATGGACATTTTCTACATGGGGAATGGATGTGGTGGGACCTTACCCTTCAGCTACAACCAAGCAGTTTAAGTATATTCTTACTACTACTGACTTCTTTTCCAAATGGGCAGAGGCAATACCTCTCAAAGAAGTTAGTTCTAAAAGCATTGTTAGCTTCATTAAGTCTAACATCATTACCATATTTGGTGTCTCTCATACCATATTGATGGACAATGGCACCAACTTCTGTTCATCTGAGGTGAAGAAGTTGTATCAAGAATACAATATCAAATCCAATCATTCATCTCAGTATCATGCAGTGGCCAATGGCCAGATAGAAGCCTTCAACAAGACTCTTTCAAATATAATGCAAAAGATGGTGGATAAAGATAAAAAGTCATGGTCTGATAAACTCTTTCATGATTTATGGGCTTATCGGACCACTACTCGCACTGCAATGCGGTCAACTCCATATTCACTAGTATATGGAACGGAATCAGTATTTCCCATTGAAGTTCAATTACCTCCACTCAAAGTAGCCATTTGTGATCAGTCATCTATAGATGAACAATCTCAAAAGAGATTGGATGAATTATAATGGTTAGATGAGAAAAGATTGTGAACCCTGCACCACTTGGAAGTCTACCAGAATCGAATTGCATGAGCTTTCAACAAAAAAGTTCGTCTTCGTTCATTCATTCAGGGACAATTGGTATTGGTTCTTAGAACTCCAATGATACCAGGAAAGAAGTCTCCCAAGCTTGAACCAAAGTGGGAAGGACCTTATTCAATACATAAGGTCTACTCCAATGGAGCATATTCATTAATCTCGATGGATGGAGAAATCATCACTACTCCAACCAATGCCAGATTTCTGAAGAAGTATTTTGTATAAACACAAAATACATTGTTATGGTCCACACATATGACCTTAAACTATTTTTATTAATTTTTTCCCACACAACGTTAAACTGTGACGTCCTAACTACATGACTCTAAACTATATAGAAGTCTCTTGTGTCCAGTAAGACGTTAAACTGCACCATCTACGGTCCATGCATATGACCTTAAACTATCTATAGCACTTTTGTCCAACAGGACGTTAAACTGTGTCCCCTTCATCATCTTTTCTATATGACATTAAACTATATAGCAATGGTCCATGAATATGACCTAAAACTATTTGCACTCTTGTCCAACATGACGTTAAACTGTGAAAAATTCCCTAATATGTCCAACATGATGTTAAACTATGTCCTATTTTGTCCTTACTGCATAACGTTAAACTGCACAGTTCCCCTTTTTGTCCAAACATGACATTAAACTGTATTTTCCCCATCGTCCTAACTACATGATGCTAAACTGTACAGAAATCCATTAATACGTCCTACATGACGTTAAACTATATTTTTTCCCTGCTACATGACAATAAACTGTGCAGCACAAATAGTTCTAACTGCAAGAATTTAAACTGCATAGTCCCTTCATATGTCCTACATGACATTAAAATGTGCATTTTTAAGGTTGTTGCTACCTATTATTTCTCACATCGAGTATGACTCACGTGATCTTAGAGAAAACTTCAACCATAACACCCTCTCTGGGCCGCTAACCATGCGTAAGTCCCAACACCATTTTTTAGGTCGTTATACCCAAGAACAACTTGATCACTAATTCATTATTTAATTAAACTACGCGGACTTTGATCCTTGCCTTCTGGGCTAGTTACGTAGGCAACCTCCCGAGGTTCAAGCCCAAAACTAATCTCTTCACATCGGTTCACCTCCATCTCGTACGATGTTGATTTGTGAAACTACCCCCAGAATCAATATCTTTACATTGGTTCAACTTCGTCCTTGCTATATGACGTTAAACTATACAACATTTTTTGTCTGGTATGACAATAAACTAAAAAATTCTTTGATACCCTCACCTGAGAGGAAATCACTATTTACATTGATCTCCAATCATGTTTTATTCCAAAGACTACGTGCATACATGGCAATGCCTGAACCTTTTATTTTGGTTCAAACCATCATTGCACTAAAGTCCCCTTTCACCCTTCACTTGTATGAACCAAATCTATACAAAGGGTATTTCTAGAACTACGTGGGCTTGATTCCCATCCTTATGGGATATGCAAGAACGTTTGAGTGTCCCTCGAATCCAGCCCTAAGTCTTTGGTCCTAACCCCAAATTCCACTTTCAGTCCCTTGGTTGAAAAGTCCCCATGAAAACACACACTGTGTATTTCTTATAATGGTCCAAGCTCTATGACCCTAAACTAAGATCTCCCATACTTTTGTCCCACATGACATTAAACTTTAGTTCAAGAACTATGTATGGCTTGATTCCCATCCTTATGGGATACGTAGTGAAGTCCAATATTTTAATTTAGGACTCAGCCACAACATGATTATGGTTAGTATTGATCTGTGTATCTCTACATACATTGGAAAATACTCATTTTTCATGTGTCACACTCCTAACCTTAAATATTTTCAGATCTTGATAACCCTTTTTTCTGACTTCTAATTAAAAAATGTCCAAATTCTGAGAATTATTTTACCTGACCATGCAGCACGTGCCCTTAGGCGGCCTTGCATAAACAAGTCTACATAACAGACCTGTCAGCCAAAAGATACTATTATTTGACTATGCAGCCAATGCTCTTAGGCAGACCTGCATAATTCAACCCCCTAACGGGTTTGTTAAATAATAGTAACTTCATTCTTATGACGAAAACCTTTTTTTGTCCTTAGTTGTCTTAACGACGATATGTAGGGATCCAAAAAAATAGCCATTCTTTACATATTTGTCTCATACTCATTTTCATGATCTGAAAATATTCAAGTCTATGGTTTATATTTTCCCTTCCCTACGTTTGGGTCAGACCTTCGTAGGAGTGAAATTCATCCAGTTCTTAAAAAATCTTGTTTGGAAATATCTTCTTCATATTCAGGTACCTCTCTTCATACATCAAACTTTATGCTTTAGAAAATTTGAATCTCCATAAACTTCCACTGGATTTCTTTAGCAGTAGAAAAGTAACTTTCTGAGAGTTCTTTTTCCTGACTATACAGCACGTGCCCTTAGGCGGCCTTGCATAAAAAAGTATACATAACAGACCTGTCAGCCAAAAGATGTTATTATTTGACTATGCAGCCAATTCCCTTAGGTGGCCCTGCATAATTCAACCCCCTAACGGGTTTGTTAAATAATGGTAACTTCATTCTGGGAAAATACTTCTTCTAAATGCTCTTAGTCCTTTTTCATATCATTCCTCAGATTCAATATTTCTTATGTCATAGTTTAAATTTCTTTTCCCTTCCATACTTGAATATGGTAATATGTTTTCAAACAAATTATCAAGGAATTGAGTCAATTTTTAATCCATTCGGTCAAAGCTATTTTGACCTTAAAAATTAGCCTTTTTATGTCTGTCGTGCATGACTTTAAACTGCCCACAAAAGACAAAGGAAATCTGAATAAAAGTCAAGTTCCAGCTCACTAAACATACATTTTGTATGATTTAGGTAATATTGAGCAATTAAGAGATTCAAAGTTTGTAGGGTTATTATATTAATCCTAGTAAAAATCAAACTATTCTCACTAGGCCCATTGTCTTAGGTAAAATCTAAAGTAGATAGCAGGAAAATAGGTGCAGAAATGATTAAAGGTGAAAAATTTCTTCATTTGATGCACAAGAATTAGAAGGACATCCACAGATTGGAGTCTCTTCTCTTTTCCAAGAAATTACAGGAGGCTATCAACATAAGTCTTCACTTGATGTACAGCATCCCGAGCTTCATCAGAATCCACTTGAAGCTCATGCACCCGACCAACTTCACTCTTTTCAGCTTGATGGAGTGATTTATTGGCATCTGTGATGGCTTTTATACCATTTGTTTGATCTCCCTCCAGTGAATTATTGAGTTGGTCAAGTTCCCCAGTAGTAACATCTAACTGTTGCTGAAGGTTCATCTTCTGAACGGCTTTATCTTTGATCTTATGCTTCAGCTCCTTCATCTTGGCAGCATAATCAGCCTCATCTTGGGATACCACAGCCTCAAATTCATTGATATTGACTGACAGTTTCACCCTAGTCAGATCTTCATTGAACTTTTTCTCCTGCTCCCTTCTTAAGATGACCTGTTTCACCGCGGTATGGATCTCTTGGTATCCAAAACCGCCAAGTCCTAGCATGACGAATTGGGAAGAAAATCTGGAAATCTTTGATGACAACTCTTTAAGAGGCACTTCAGATATGATTTTCTATATGTTGTTCCATTCCTTGTGTCATGAAAAGCTGAGCGCCTTAAGCACCTCTGGGTCTGATTCAACATCATCATTAAAGGGGGGCATGTAATCTGGGATTAATGCACTTAAGAAAGTGCCCTATTTTTCTCCTTCCCCCCTGACCCTGGTTGATTCACCTTCTACTACTGTTTGGGTGGAAGTTGTGACTTCACCTCCAGTTCTAGACATTGAAGTTGATAGCCCTATTTCATCAATTAAAAGTATGGTTAGTTTCATAGAACAATGAAAGTTGGTTTTCTATCTTGAAAACTCGGTAAAATCATTACCTAACAGTAGATCAACAGCTTGAGAAGACTCCTCCCCATCTTTCCTAGTTTCAATAGGATCTTCAATATGGGTCTCAGGAGGGTTTACTGGGTTTAGCTCCACTTGAGCTAATGTTTCTGCAATGTTAGGGTTGACATCAATGTCCACACCCTCTTCAGGCATTGGTAGTTTATTAGCTTCTTTGGATGGAACTGCATATTATTTTCAATCATGATTAGATGTGTAAATTATAAGAAAATTTACCGGATGAAGGATAACACTCACGCACAAGATCTTCTAAATCACATGACAACTTAGCATGATCAAAAAATTCTTCGAAATATATTCCATGATTCATCATTTCATCCAATGATATTTCAGAACCCTAGTTAGTCTCACCAGTGGGAGCATTTGATATGTCTTCTTGGAGATCCTCATTCTGCGACCCCTGACCCTGGACATCTTCTTCAGGAAGGATGTCAGATTCAGTTGTTGCGTCTACCAATGATTCTGGTGCTGGTGTTATACCTGAAGTATCACAGAATGGAAGTCAGTAAATGTTTCATTCAACCTTTTATGAAGCATTGTTAACTTAACAGATGCGGGTTCTTCTCTTCTTGCAACAGCAACAGGAGGGATACTGGGAACATATGTTGGCTCTTTTCCAGGAGTAGCCAAGTCATCCTGAATTTTCGATTGTTCCATAGCACCCTCTATGGTCCTCAGAGGAGGATCAGTCCTCTCCCTCAGAGGGAAAATTGAAGAAGCCCCTACAATCCCAAGGAAAATGAGCAATATTTTTCATGGTTTAAAATTCATGATTATCCAAAGGACTTACCACTACTGATAAAATGTTTAGCAATGGAATTCCTCCTTCGTCGCCTTTGTCCTTTTGGATTTTTAGGAGTATCATCAGTCTCCCTTATAGTCACCTGAATTGGAGAATGGAAGTCCATTTCCAACTCCTCATCCATGGCCTGCTGGACTGGAGATATATCGCCCAATTCACGAGGAGATTCATCAGCAGCCTCGATGGCAGTACCACCAGGGTTGTACTATGGTGAAGGAACCTCAGTAGTTCCTTTCTTTACAAGTTGTAGGATGAAGAAAAAAATTTCCTTAAGTAATAAAGTTCTGACTGAAATAAGTTGCAAAGCAAATAAGGATATAAACTTACATCTTCAAGAGCCACATAATCATGCCACTCCTCATCTCCAGAACCACTAGTACCCTCAGTGGAGACATGATCAATCATTTCCTTCACCCACCTGGTGACAGGAATGGACTCATTAGTGGCATAGTTGAGAATTTCTAGCTCTCTGATATAAATCCGCACTTCATCGGGGTTATTATCAAAACTGATGTCAGTAAAAGCTAGAAGATTCCCTATTCCAGTGAGGTGTATCCCCTCACATAAATCCAGCCAGGCAGTTTCAACACCACAGTATAAACTCTTCCATGTCTGGACAGCCTCTGGTCTTAGATATGAAGGCTGTGAGGAAGGTCCTACAATCTTTGATTTCAGTTTCTTCCCAGCTCCTGCAACTGCAGATAGAGAATAAGAAAATAAGACTTATTGCTTTATAAAGTAGTAGTGATTAAAGTACCCCAATGAAGTAACTCACCAGGAGTTGATTGAGTGGGTCTTTTGATTCTTACTGGAGGATTATATCAGACACGAGGCTACTTTGACACTTTTTTCACCTCATCATCCCCATCTTGGGAATCTGATGAACCAGTCCTAGAGGAGGAATCTGGTGAATTATCTTCAGGTGGGGAAGCATCACCTTCATGAGGGAGGGTTTCTTTCCCTACAGTCCTCTTCCTTTTCCCCACCTGATAAATTGGGTGATTCAGCACCCCTTTAGGGTACGATGTTATCCAGTGCTTGGCATACCATGTAGTCAAGTTGTGTGTCACCCTTTCAACTGGTAGATCAAATGCCGCCCCAGTCTTCTCCCTTGACGTCAGCAGCCACAGTTGTCGAGCAACCATCAGATGTTTCTCTAACCTGGCATGTACTGGGGGAGATACAGCAATATGTTGTAGACACTTAAATTGACGTGCAAATCTATATGGAGCATAGTCCTCTCATATAATTTCTCCGCCAATCCTGGTAACTAGCACACCATCTCTGCAAGCCAACATGTATGCCCTCAAATCCAAGTGGGTTATTCCATCATCAACAAACCGCCCGGTTGGCGGATTTCCATAAGGAAAGAATTTGAATTCATTAAACATGCTCAGCCTCACTTTCATGTCATAGGCATTAAGATCTAATGGAATAACTCCAGAGAATGCTTTCACTGATGGCCTGAAAGAACTTCCAGGAATTTTTACTCCATTCTGTACCTTATAAGTCTTGAAGTGAGTGGCGATCCATCCCCATAAAACTTGGAATGGTCCCACTATTCTCAAAGGATATTTACCCATGAAGACATGAAGTAAACTCCTGTGAATCTTTGCTAAAATGGGGGTAGCCAACCCAACCATTTTTCCCTCAGCCAACTTTGCCGCAATAATGAAGGTCCCTAGCCTGACGCCTCCCTTCGAGTCTCTGACTGGAAAGAGATAAACACTGAGCCACAAATCCAAGAATCCCTCCAGACGAGTCTTCTTTAGGATCCTTTGATTCACCTCATATCCCCATTTCTCAAACTCTCATGCTTCTAGAGTTGTCCAGAATGTTCCAGGAGCACCCCTCTTCTCAGGTTTTGGGCAGGTGGTAGGATAGGTGGGCCTCTTATCCTTGGATTTCTTTTTCTTGGATCCTTTCTCCTTTGGCTCCTTCTCCTTTGGCTCCTTCTCTTTATTCTCAATAAGAAATATATTCATATACTCCTCCAGATGAATATACTTTCTAGAATAAGTTAAGGAGGTCTCTGAACTCTTGATCCTGTGGAAGATTTTAAATAATTCCCGAGCCAAAGCATGAGTCTTCTCTGAATCATTCCAAGTCACCTTGGGAGGAATGAATTCATCATACTTGTCACCCAAAATTTGATCCCATGAGATCCTGTGGACATCCCACAGACTGATGCCTACTTCTCCATGATTCATTTGGAAATAATTGGTTTCTGGGCTTCAGTGGATGAGTATCTCCAGCACGAAGTTATCATTTCTATAAATGTATGTTTGCCCAACCCAGACAGCTTCGTATATCTCCACTCCTTTCAAATCCTCAACAAACTCTGCATAGGTTTGTTGCACCCAGTATGCCCATATCCAAGTTGTCTTCACAACTCCCCCAGGATTGAAGTCCCAACTTTTCTTCCAGCCTTTGGATTGATCCATCTGAGAATTTAGGGAGATTGAAAGATGACAATGTGGTTGCAGCTCAGGCTTATGAGGTTTTAGATCTGTCGTACAAGGGCTATGATGCATCATGTAGGCCTTCTCTACTATTCTAGCATTTATAAATCCTCCTCTACATGAGATATTTTCTGAAGAAAAGTTGGTATAATTCTGAAACCAAGAAATTGGGAGATAGTTCTTTGCTTCTGGAATAGTAACTTCTCATAGATGACCATAGCCATACAAAGGCAGATAAATGCTTTAGGGGAAGTCACGATGATACTTCTTCAAATAATTATCCAAATCTGGAAGAGTTCTATAACAGATGGTATAATAATCATGACCAATGATATCCATCATATCATCAAGATGTTTTCTTTCCAATTCATCAGTCGTTCCAATTCTTTTTGGAGCCATTGAATCTGGACAAAAGTTGAATAATTAACTCTTAAAAAAAGTTAATTTTTCATAAAATTTGTGAAAGAATTCGAAAAAAATGGAAAATTCATTAAGGCGCACAAGTGTGGATGTGTCGCGCAAGTATAAGGTGCCACGAAAGTATTTGGCATGCAAGTATCACCATGCAGGTCCAGATACCTTGACAACAGCGCGACAGCAAAGGAAAAGAGGAAAAGAGAGCAACTTGCATGGCGGAGATGACCTGCACGGCGAGAGCTCAAAAATCTGAAGTTCTGTACAATGCGTGACAAATGAGTGCATATATATAGGCCAATCTGGGCACCTGCGTGCCTACAGCCAGTGCACTCCATCCCTGCACGACTTGCACCTACGCGATGACAGTTGCGCGGTGAACACCTGCGCGCCTCTTTCCCTTTGGTTTTCTTCTTTTCCTCAGAGTCACATCCTTATTATTTCGGATCCAACTCTAAGTGGGGACTTTTGTTGGCGCTCCTTTTCATCACATTGTTTAAAGGAATGGAAAGGGAAATGAATTAGCACAAATTGATTCATCTTTTGAAGAAAACATCAAAAATTGACAAAGGAATGAAAAATGAGTCAAAGGACCTTGGGTCACGCAAGTTCCCTTACTGTCGTGCAAGTACACTTGTATGCCGCCTAATGGTAGTGCAAGTGACTTGAGCGCCCTCTTTGAAAAACACCCGGGGTCTTCTCCAGCCTATAAATACCCCCGGTGGGCCCCCCATTTTGGAGGAATTTTTCCAGAATTCATATACAGAGCTCTGAAAGCCCAAGTCTCTTCTTCAAGTCTTCCGAACATTTCTAAGGTAATTCTTTACCTAGAATGGAAGGTCTAAACAAGAGTAATAAGGTCTAAGTGTTAAAATTCACTAACACTTGCATGCCTAAGTGTTTTACCCTTAAGGGAAATGGACACACTTGTGCCCCTACTTACCTACTCATTGAAACTTGCGCGCCACTCTTCTGGAAGTACCTCGGGATAATTCTAAAGGCTTTGGTCAAGAATCACCCAAGTATTACCCTACTGGTTAACCATATCCCAAGTATATAGGTGTCACGCAAGTATACTTGTGCGGCCAAGACTTGCACGCCCATGCACTACTTGTGCGACCTCCCAGGACTTGTGTGCCCTTCTCTTTTTGGGTGCCCTTCCTGGCAATTTCACCTCTCTTATGCCATTCCACCTCTCCTATTCAAGATTCAGTCATCAAGACACCCTTCAAACCCATTTATGGAATGTTTTCTTGATTGACCTCCTTATCTGAAAGGAATTCTATGGAACATCTCTCAAAATCTAGTGATTTACACATTTTCATGTCACTAAAGTTAGAGATTTCATTCATTCAACCTCATCCTTTAAGATTATAGAACTTTAACCGGGGCCTCCTTCTCAGGAGTAAGCCCCCATCATAATTTCCCTTAATTATGGGAATCCTCCATAGGAGTAAGCCCCAATTCCGCATTAATTTGGGCATCCTCTTTAGGAGTAAGCCCCAGTCATAATTCCCTTAAATTGGGCCTCCTTTTCAAGAGTAATCCCCAGTCCAAGTTCCCAAATATAGGCTTTCTTTTCAGGAGTAGGACCCAACCAAAGTCTCAAATATGGGAATCCTCCTTAGGATTAAGCCCCAAGTCCCTTAAATTTTCAAATCCCTTTCACCTGGGCCTCCTTCTCAAGTGTAAGCCCCAGTCTCAACTCCTAACCAGTCCTAATTTACTTTTGATCTGGGCTTCCTTCTCAGGAGTAAAACCCAATCATAAGTCTCCTCTTAACTTGGGCATCTTCCTTAGGAGTAATCCCTAATATTAGAGTATTCAAATCTCCATAAAGCACATATACCTTTATGAACCTCATTCTTGGATTTCTTCCCTGAAGTAAATCTTAATCTTCATCTATTTGGGCAGTCATACATACATAAGCCCCACGTCATTTCTTATGATTGCATCTTTCATGGAACAACTGTCTAATTTTACCAATACCTCTTGCTTCTCACAATGAGCATGAATCACGTGAGATTATAGTGTAAAAGTAATTATGATATCTTTCCTTGAGCCATCAATCATAAACATCATACTCCCTTACTTGAACTATGTGGGTTCTAATTCCTTTTCTAAACAAAGGATACATAGGTAGCCCATCTGTGGGTACGATCCCAACTCTGAAATAATCTATGTCCTTCTGAATGACAATAAACTTCAAGTGCCCTACTGAGTGGCTTTAAAACTATCATGGTTATCATAATGACTAAGAGACTTCTATATAATGTATTAAAGGATACCATTGACTAAGAATATCTAACAAATATAGATGATTCTATATCGATGAAGAACCTCAAATACATATAAAAGATTCTCTAAATTTCAAACATATCAATCATTGATTGACAGATCTAAAGGAAAGCTCGTTTTATAATTGGTAATTTAATAATGGATTCACGAACATAACTTAAATCTATAAAGAGAGTGTCGGAGTAGACAATAATTCCCCTCAAAAAGGTGTGATGAGTCCGACCTCTCATCCTCTCGACCAATGAAAATTCCTAAGCCTCATCGGTCCACAACTAATGAGCACCTTCCTTTTGAAAGTAGGTCCAAATGAATATGGAATCATTGGATGTTTCTGGTTCTATAAACAAACCTGTTAGAAACCGATTGGAATGTTTGAACCTTAAATCAACAAGGTCATCCCCAATTCCAGAGGAAACAATCACACCTCATGGAACCAAATGTATATCACATATCAGGGCATCAACCACATATCTCATAACCAAGTAAGTAGAGTATCATGAATGTGAAGGGAATCAACCTCATGATCTCCTCCTACCACACATGACCCCCACTTCATGTCTTGATATCCATTAATGGGTACCACTTCTAACTATGTATCACTGGTATCACCAAGAGTTATTATTGAAGCGGGTTGGGGGAGAGGGGGCAGTCATCCATTTGTATCCACTCCATCCTGAATGTTGGGAAAAACACCCCATAGTATAACTGAGTGTCGGTAAGGTTATCTGACTCGGGTCAGGTGCATAGAAAAATACAAAGAATACATACATATATATATATATAATTGTTTCACATAAACCTGATTATATGGGTTCAAATGAGTAATCCATCATGACCCCACATCATTGTCATCACACCACCAAGCACTGGCACTAATGCAATAAAAACCACCCTAAACATTTAAGTTCTTTAAACAGTCACTTATTTATTAATAAAATAAAAATTTCCCATAAATTTTCGTCCATTTAAAGTAAAATAATTATAGGCCAAATTCATCCCATTACTACTGGTTTGTTATAAAAAAATCAGGGCCACTAAGCTGAACTCAACCAAAGCCACCAATCCAAACTCAACCAAGACCACTAAGCCATAAAAAACAAGCCAGTAAGCTCTATACATATTTATTTTTGGTTGCCAACTTTAAGTGTTTGGTCATTTAAAGGGTATTATCACACAATCCATCATGTCAAGGCATAGTTCATAATAAGAAAGGCATACCAAACACAATATTTTTTAATATCTTTTCATGGGAGAATAACTTTAATATCAAGGAAATCAATAATACATATAATTTCCATAAATATCCTCCTTAATTTCACATTTAACCAATTTATTATCATTATTTATTTCATTTCCCATTTCCTATCAATCAATAACAATCACAACAACATTTTAGGATGATATTATATTATCATTTTAAAAAAATCACAACAAGTGTAATCAAACATATTATTCCATAAGATAAATGATAATTTCATAGATCCCCTACCTTAATAAATGCTTCACAATCATTGTGGGGTTAATGAGAAAATGAAAAACAAGAAAACCACCAAATTTTATCCACACGAGAAGAATTATTAATTACTTATCCACAATAATTTCATTATCAAAATCATATCCCAATGTGAACTGAAACCACTGTAAAGAATTTATAAAGAGGATATGGGAAAAAAAGGAAAAAAAGAGAGGTGAACTCACCCTATAGCACAAGGAATCAAACTCTAGGAAAATATGGCTAAGATCAGAAAAAGGAGACTCAAATTATCCAAAATCACACCCTTGGTTGCCTAAAATTTAGGGTGAATAAAGGGAAATGAAGTAATTTAGATTGAATTATGAATTTATAGAAGTTCTAGAAAAAACAATCATTCTTTATGTTAAAGGGAAATTAATGTTGTGAAATCATCAATTAAATACTCCACTAAAAATAAAGGTGTATGAAACTTAGAAACCTTGAAATAATTCACACTATGAATATAGATTTCATTTCATGAATATTCAATACCCAGAAACACATTGATTCTGTCCAGAAACTCTCTATGCCTCAAGCCACACAATTAAATCTATGAACCACGCTTCACATCATGAATCATGATTCACACCTTAGTTTCTCCATAAAATTGTAATTTCATCTCAATATTGACCTTTTCCTCCTCGAACCTCCATTGAATTCCTCTGACATCCCAAACTCACAAATTAACAAACCCATAAGGTATAGTTTATTACATTTAATACCTCTCAAGTAATTCTCATCCTCGAGAATCAAAAACAAACCCTGAAGGAAAATAACTTCCACAAAAACACACTCTCAGGAGATACCTCTCAAAAGAAACCAACCTATTACCAACAACATCATCATTACCCAAACCATGTTTTATCAAAAACAAATCACCTGTAAACCCTCATGATAATGGGAGATACCTCTCAAACAAAGTTCCACCATCTGATGAAGCCAGAGTGGCACCATCCTCCTTACTCATGACCAAATTTCCTTAGCTACTCCCTCAACCTTAACCTGGTTTCAAAATAGCCACATCTTAGTAAAAAAATATTCAAATTATTCAAACATTTATATTCCATTTAAGAAGATATGTTCCAGAAATTTTTTCAATAGCATAATTACTTATTTCCCAAATGTTCAGAAAAAATTCAAAAAAAATCAAAATAAACTACAAGGTTTTGGTGAAAGGAGTAAAATATGATCAATACATTATCCCTCTTCAAACTCTCAATTAAATACTGGGAATAATATTGAATCATAGGATATTCATACTAATGATTTCCTATAACATTACATCGAAAAAATATAAGCTTTCTAAACACTAGACACCTCGAGCTATGCAACCCCAAGGAATGAAGTTTCACCCTAGCTATGGAAGATCACCTCACTCTCCTATTCTATAAAACTTAGGTCATGAAACTCAGAGCATTTAACTACACCTTTCCAATCAATCTTGAGGGATATTTAATAGAATAATCATTTATAGAAAAACCTCTCTCCAAGACCTCTTATTAGTCTCTCACCACTTCCTAGGACTCCAACAAAAGACACACAATAGATAGTTGAAACTCTATCCTCAAAGTAGACTCTAAATGTCAAGATCATTATCTATCCTTATTTGTAAAACATGGAAACCAATTGGCCAGATCTAGAAAATGATTCCCAAAGTGACACACACTCTCATCCCCCTACTAAATTTCTTGAATCTCCTTTAGAATACTATGCATATTCACTTAGGAAAGGAAACCCTTATTGAATAATTCAAGAAATTTCCCCCAAGACATACCTATTGGGTCACTACACTTCATTTTACACCATATCTGAGCCTCTTTCTGAAACAATCTAGCTACAAGAGTGGATCAGAATTCATCTGGGGTCTTTACTAACCCAAATGAAACATTTACTTCTTCTATCCAATCCTCAACATCAATGTTATAATCCACACTTAAGAAATCTAGTACTTCCTACTGAAGGAACTTTAGCGAGGCTCTATCCCAATATATCTCCTTCTTCTAATCATGCCTCAAATATTGATGGAATCTCGACATCATAACTCTAAACTCAAAAATACAAAACTCAACATAAATCGTACAAACATGTTAAAGTAAAGGATACAACAGCACTGATAGGAAGGGTGCATGAATACATTTTGAGTATAAACCTCTACCGTACTAGGATTTTATCCACTTTGGGAATCCCTAACTCACCCAAACATTTTTAAAACGCGTCCAATAGAACATGTCATGTTGGAGGAGGATTTTTTCCCTCTTCATATACTTATAATCATGATATACATTACCAACACAATAAAAACACATCAACCTCACAATAGCCTCATAACCATCTCCTTTATATATAATCATCCATTCACTACTATGACAACAACAAATCACAACGTACCATGCCCACCAAGGAAACCTATCGCAGACCTGATACCCAACACATCCCATACTATCATCCAAACCACCATTGTTGCAAGTACGCAAATCAATAGTTCCCATCCACCGCATCAATATATTTTCTACTTTGGGAAGCCCGGACACACCCACATGGTTTTAAAACATTTCATAAATATAACATGGATTGATGGGGGAAATCCTTTCCCTATATTTATATTCTTAGATCCATAACACATGCCACAAGCATAAGATCAATCACAACAAACCAACCAAAAATATAGTAGTCAAAAAATTTACCACTTCTTTTATAATAATTTAGGTGTGGAAAGAAATATCATTTTCATAAATTCCAATATATTTCAAACAACATTTTATACTTCTGAATTTAGTGATTAACCTTTTATGGTAGGTGGGTGATCTATCAGTACAACCACAACACAATATAAAATCATAGAAGGGATATATTTTCACAATAAAAAAAGAAAATTTATCTCAAAGTTATCTTCAAATAGTTACATGATAAAAAAAATAAGGTTTTGTGGATTAAGATTCATTACAGAACAAATATAGGTTCTCATCACAGTGGAAGCATCGAATGGGGCATGCCTAACTTTTATTTTTATCATGATCGATAATTAATCGAAGATTTACATGATGATGAAAACCATGATCAATGGAATTGAATCAAAGAATATAAATAATAGATAAACACTAGAACCAAATCATAGGATCATCACATATTATTTATAATTAATTTAAGAAATTAAAGAATTAAGTTGTGAGAAATTATTTATTTATTGATGGATCTGACAACATATCTATGATGTATCATAGTTTCATTGTAGGAATGAAGAGTAGATTCCTACCAGTGGTGCTCCACATGCATTCCATGAACCTATTAACATCATCATAGGAATATCTATGTGCTGTCATGGTAGATCCTAACACTTGAATTGTTGACCTTTCATAGATTTTAGAATCACTTCAAGAAAGGGTTTTCTTCAATCTCTCAAGACTTGAGATTAGTGGTAGAGGAGGATCGTTCTTCGTTCTTGAGATTGTTATTAGAGAGGTAGATCTCTAGGGCTTTGAGAGGATTCTATCCATTGTGCACAACACAAAAAAAATGAATTGGGTCTATTAAGAAAATAATATAATTGGGTTTATATATAGTTAGGGTTAGAAAAATAATAATTGCACATGTGTCCTTTATTATTTCCATAATTCATATGGAACACCATGTCTGTAATATTATTATTATTATTATTATTATTTCTTGACATGTGCTAAACTCACGAATTAAATTAAATACTATTTATTCAAGTAATATTTAATATATATTATTTCTCACCAGACCAATAAACTCAGTTTGTCATTCCTTTATAATATTTATCAAGCCTTAAATATTGACTATTTTTTTAATAAATAAATATCACTACATTATTTTCTACTAAATAAATAAATATTGTATTCACTAAATATAAAATAAATATTTATTAAATATTATCTTGAATAACTGGTGATGGAATATATGTGATCCAAAAAAATGAATAACAATTAATCCATTTTTTAGAATAATATTTATTCAAATTTTTAAATAATAAATAATAATATATTATTTAACTTAGATTCTAGATACACTTAGTGTGTTACCCTCTAGGACTATTTCTTAGTGGAATTAGGCAAATCAGCCTAAAGTCCAAGGTCATCATATAGAAACATTCCAAGGCACCCATAGAGAAATAAGTTAATGCCATAATGACATAATACCTAATATGGATGCTCACTGTGTAATATAATTGTTTTATCATGATATCACTAATCAATAAGGTTGCGTGTTGGTTCCATTAACCTATGTGCTCAATGTATCTTTCTTTGAATTTTCAAAAATCTAACTTTCCTATAGAACACCATGGACATGGATTTATTTAGGATTTATCATTTCTATAAAAGGGATTAAGATATCAACTTCCATTAAATAATATAAGGTAAAAATACTTTCTTGCATTATTCATTAATGAAATATTACTTGTGAAACACCAAATGTATCCTACCTCACCACGAGAATATGTTATCATAGTTTTTATCAATAAATAAAAGTACATGACTTATAATACTCATTAATAATAATATTAATGTATAAGGATAAATACACATGACCAAAATTAATAACATCTAATGACACATAAATGTGGATTTTATATTGGTGTGCCTCATTCTTATAATATTCTATATTGGATATTACCAAAGGCATACACCCTAAGAAGATGACTCAAATTTCTATGAGTCTCCACCCCTGATAGCCTATATCATTTGTGTCCCTAAAATGTTTTCATTTGACTATAGAATATATATTTAAGAATATCATCATGAAACTTTTAGGTTCTCATCGTAGCGGGGAACTACTATGACCTTTCAGTGTGACAACAACTCTTAGGAAATTACCACATACTATGTTACATATAAAAAATCATGATGTGATAAGGGGTTTATTAATATTAAAAATAATGAATATTTGTTATCATAAAGTAAAAAAAATTGGTTTTAGGGAACCAACTTCAACAAAATACCACTTTCACTAGAGCTAAATTCTAACTACCTTCAGTCTGCTAGTTCACACATGATACTCATGTTTCTGCTGATATAGTCCTTTAGTCAAGGTTTCCACCACATTTTCTTCTATGGTGTCTCTTATTACTTTAACTTCACCCTTTTGAGAAAAATCCATCAAGAGATAATATATTCAGAGTAAATTCTTTTTATGTTGCTGTGACCTTTGATCTTTTAGAAGATACAATGTTATAGTATTGTCACAATACACTGTGATGGGGTCTTTTCTACTAGGTACCACATCAAACTCCTAGATAAAGTTTTATATCTAAATATCTTCCTTGGATGCATCAAAATTCTCTATATACTTAGACTTTGGTGTAGAATTAACAACAACTAGCTTATTTGAACTCTTCCATCTCATAGCTCCTCTATTGAGATAGAAAATATATCCTGACTGTGACTTCAAATTATCTCAATTTTTTAAAAAAATAGTATCAGTATAACCCCTAATGAGAAACTCATCATCTTCTCCATACACTATGAACATGTCCTTGGTTCTTCTAAGATACATAATGGTATACTTAATAGCTAACCAATTTTATTATCTTGGATCAGCTCGATATCTACCTACCATGATCAATTCATAGGAAACATCAATTATAGTACATAAAATGGAATAAGAGATTTATCCTATCATTGAAGAATATGATATATTACTCATTCTCTCTTTCTCCTATTATGTCTGAGGACACATTTTCTTAGAAATATGTATACTATGTGACACTAGAACCAACCCCCTCTTGGATTGTTTCATACTAAATCTATTTAGTATATAGTCAATTTATATACTTTGACTTAGTCTAAGAATCATCTTGGATCTATCATGAATTATCTTGATCCCTAGAATATAGGTTATTTCATGTAAGTCCTTCATGGTGAAATGCTTGTTTAATCAGTACTTAAAAGACTATAAGACTGGCATTTCACTTCCAATAAATAATATTTCATTAACATATACTACTAGGATAACAACTAAATTGCCACTAAACCTCTTTTAAATACATGGATATCATTAATTATTAATGAAACAAAATTCTTTTATAGATTCATTGAATTGAATTTTTTATGACTTAAATGCTTCCTTCAATCCATAAATGCATCTATGCAAATTTCAAATCTTTTTAGCATCACTTGGAGTCACAAACCTATCTGGTTTTGTTATGGGGACATATTCCTAAAGGTTCCCATTAAGGAAAGTAGTTTTGATAACCATTTACCAAATTTCATATTCATGGTAAGTTGTTATAGAAAGTATAATTATGATGGATTTAAACATAAAATTGGTGAAAAGGTTTCGTTAGAGTCAATTCCTTGATGTTGTTTAAACCCTTTTTCAACTATCTATTCGTTATAAGTATTTACCTTACCTTTCATGTCTAGTTTTCTCTTGAATACCCATTTTCACCCTATGGTCTTTACATCAACTAGCGCATCAACCAGAACCTGAACTTGGTTCTGATACATGGAACCCATTTCAAAATTCATGGATTCTTTCCATCTTGCAGCTTATGATATTTCTACTACCTCTTTGTAGGATATAGGTTCATCATTTTCAATAAATAATGATTCACCACCTTTAGTAACTAGAAAACCATATCTCTCTCATTCTCTTACCTCTCTAGTTCCCCTTCATAGTACTTGTGTTTCAGTAACTACTTCTTATATGGGGACCTATGTAATATATTCTTATACCAATTCTGGTATATCTTGAGAATCAACATTATAGAAGTCAATATTCCTCCCACTATCCTTTTTGAGGATGTACTCCCTCTCAAGAAACATGGCTTGTCTGGAAACTTTCACTTTCTTTTTTGAGGGGTTTAATAGGTTGTGTCATTTTTTTCCTTAGGATACTCTATAAAGATACACATTGTTCTCCCAAGGTTTTATAGGTAGTATCCCTTTGTTTCCTTAGGATTCCTGATAAAGATACACTTTGTGCCCCGAGTTTCTAGTTTATTTACTAAAAAGGCATTAACAAATGCCTCGCAATCCCATACATGTGTATGTGATAAAACGATTTTCTTTCCACTCTATAACTTGAAGAGGATTTTATTTGCCTCTTTAATTGGTACTAAATTTAGTGTATATTCTATAGTTTGTAATGCATATCCCCAAAGGATAATGGAAGATCTGTATGACTCATGATTAATCTTACCATGTCTAACAAGGTATGGTTCCTTTCACTAACACCATTCCATTATAGTGTGTAGGGTGGAGTGAGTAGAGATAGAATCCCAAACTCCTGTAAAAAGTTTATAAACACGTATTTAATATATTCACCACCTCAATCAGATTCAATCTTATTTATCTTACTTCCAAGTTGATTATCTAATTCATTATTGAATTCTTTTAATTTATAAAAGGACTCAAACTTATAATACATCAAGTAGACATAACTATATCTTCCCAAGTAATCAGTAAAAGTTATAAAGTAAGAATTATCGCCTCTAAATTCTATTATAAATAGCCCATACACATCAGCATGTACTAATCATAAAATATTTGGGACCCTTTCACCCTGTCCACAAATGGTGTTTTGGTAATTTATCCTTGTAAAAAACCATGACATATTCCAAGTGGGTTTATCTTAAAATAGTCTAAATAACCATCTTGATAGATCTTTTTCAAACTCTTCTCATTTACATGACCAATATGGTGATGTCATAGTTTGTTATTATATGAGTAGTGTGAACATGATTTGTTATCTATTAATAATACTTGGTTTATTAGTTTAATACATAAAGTACATTATTTAAATGTGACATACCATAACATATATTGTCTTTATAAAAGAAATAACTTTTATTTCAAAACATGTAAATAAAACTATATTCATCATATGATAACCCTGATCTTTTATTACACAATTAAACATAATTTATTACCTAAAAATCATTTGATACAACATAGAATATCGAAAGGCCTAGTGTCTTTGGGGATTATTATCATTACATAACAAATTAAAACATGAAAAAAACATATTTATTGAAAACTTCATTTACATGACCACTACATTCCCTTGTACTTAGCATTGCATGGGATAACCTGAGGACATGCATAAGAAAAGGGTGAGCTATAAAGCCCAGTAAGGGAATAAACATGGATTAACATGAGGAATACAATACATGTTAGACAATAGGAATATCATTAGATCATAATATAAGCATAAACATAAAGGCATGATAAAACATGATAATCATAACATGGAAATGTGGCAACAACACTTAACATGGAATTAGCATGAGCCAAGGCTCATTGCACATGGAGCATGAGTAAATCCTCATTGTACATGAAGCACGAGTAAAACCTTGTTGCACTTGAATTATCATGATTAAACACCCATTTCACATGAATTATCATGATACTATTCTTAACCCAATGCATTGGAGCTCTATAAGGGCACATTCTTCTTAAACATTTCATTTCATGCATAAGTGTGCCACATGGATCATATAACATGGATTCATAAAACATCATCATTTATTCCACGATAAAGAAATTTTTAATTAATATATGAAACTTTATAATCAATAATTAAATTTTCATAAAGTTGAATACCATTGATAGAGAAATGGGCATGGTATTCACTACACAATGACATTGGCTTGGAAAATCGGTGCAATTTCGGCAGTGTAACGGCATAACATAAGAATTCATAAAAAATTTAGATGAGAGATAAAGGGGTGTCTCATTATATTTACATGAAATTTACAGTAATTTGGTCATATAAATACATCTCCCAACAATTTTAATGGAATTTAGATTCATGATACAAAATAATTGCTTGAATGTAAATGAGGAGAGAAAAATTCCTTTCAGAATTTCAGCATAGTAACGGGTGTACATGGGAGGAATTTAATGAGAGAGAAAGGAGTATCCCATCATTAAAACATAAATAGGGAAGTATGGGGGAGGTTAAAAACCATACCCCAACATTTATAATTGAAATTAAAAGGGCATAAAAACATTAAGAAAATTGGACAAAAATGAGAAAGGAAGAAAAACCCTTACTTGGAAGTGTGCTTCCAAAGGCTTGAGAGAGGCTTCTTGGAAGCTTGGGGAACCTTGGGAGGATTATAGAGAGAGGAGGTAAGAGGTTGGACGAACTCCAAAGGCTTTGAGTGGTGAGGAAGTGGGAACTTGGGTGGGTTTATATAGGAAAGGTGAGGGAATTCTTTATTATTTAGGTTTGGGACACCTCACATTAAACTAATCCAAACCACAAACAAAACCATGGTTTTTGCCAATGGTTTTTGGAAAAGGGAAGTGGAAAAAAATATTTTATAAGGACAAAGTCATAACTTCTTAAAATAATGGGGTTGCTCATGTGGAGGTGAGTCACACTCCCAAGGAAATCAATTTAAAATGACAAGATGTTTAATAAGCCTTGAAGGGTCCATTAATGATTTGTAATATAAGTCAAAAAAACCCAAAATCACATTATTTTAATGTTAAAACATATATTGGCCGAACATAAGTCTTATATTATTTTATTACATCACTATTGGATCATTATGATGTCATAAAACACATTATATATTTAAATGGTATTTAATTTTTACCCAAACATTTGACTGTCTCATAAAATTATGAAAAATTCACCGTTGGATAATTTCAACATCCTGATTACCGAAATAATATTTATTATATCTAAATAATTTTCTAAATATGTTAATTTTCACTTTTAAAATAAAAAACTTACATTTATTGAAAATTCACAATTTTTGACAAAAATGGATTTCAAACCTTAATAAAAATTACGATTGCATTCATAAAATAATATAATCATTTATATTTAATAAAAATTAATTTAATAATAATAATAATATTTTATTAAAATATTATTTAGTTCAAAAATCCATTAATTCATCAAAATAGATTTCTTAGTTGAATATTAACTAAAAATACTATTTGTGCTTTAAAAACCTTCTACAAGGTAACAATAATAAAATTAAGGTATATTCATTATTATATACAAAAATAATGTACATTAACATAGTTCTAATGTCTTGTTAAATAACTCCTTATAACACCCACATAAGACCGAAGGGTAAGGTGTGCGATGGTGACCGACTCTTGGGGTGGCTCAGATAACATTTCTCGGGTGGTAATCTCTATCAACTTCCACTTTTCTCGTAGGCGGTTCCGCTTGAGCTTAACATATTCAATCTCGGCTTGGGATTGGTCAAGAGAAAATCCCAAAGATGCAACCTCCTTTCTGAGCTCTTACAAATGGGCTTCATATGGGGAACGTCTACTGGATGAGTCCATCGCTTCCTTTGTCTGAGTAAATTGGATTTGTTAAAGCCCTATATTTATACTAATTGTGTGATCATTGTTCAATGGATATATTAAAAGTGGTCACAATTCTTAATAGTATTTTAAAATCCAAAAACATAAAACCAAAGAAGTTGAAATTTTATATAAACATTTTACATAAAGAGACATTTAATTAGATCAATAGGGATTTCCATTAATGAAAGTTTGGGTCATTACAATCTTCCCCCCTTAAAAATTTTTACCCTTGAAATTTTATTTTTCCAAAATAAAACAGATTTGGGTAACTCTACTTCATCATTTCCTCTGATTCCCACATTTCTTCTTCAAACTTGTGGTTTCGCCACAACACCTTGATGAGGGACATTGTCTTATTTCGTAGAAATTTTTCTCTATGGTCTAAGATATTCACTGGTTTCTCCTCATAAGAAAGGTTATCCTCTAACTGTACCACCTATGAAGAGGGTACATGTGAAGGGTCTGGTATGTAATTCCTTAAGAGGGATACATGAAAGACATCATGTACTTTGTCCATGGTAGGTGGAAGTGCTAGTTGATAGGCCACAACCCCAACACGATCAAGAATCTCCAAGGGGCCGATGTACCTTGGAATTAACTTACCTTTCTTTCTAAACCTCATGAACTTCTTCCACGAAGATATGCATAGAAATACCATGTCTCCAACTTTAAACTCAAGGTCTCGTTGATGGTTATCTTCATAACTCTTCTGTCAACTCTGGGTTGCCTTGGTATGTTGCTGAATGGTTTTCACCTTCTCCACCATTTCTTCCAACATTTCTAGTCCAAGAAGCTTATGCTCACCGACCTCATACCAACACGCTGGTGTTCTACACCTTTTCCCATAAAGGGATTCTTATGGTGACATTTGGATTCTTGAGTGGAAACTGTTATTATAAAAGAACTCAACCAGAGGAAGATGTTGATCCCATCCTCCTTTAAAGTCCATTGAGCACTCTCTGAACATGTCCTCAAGTGTTTGGATAGTCCGCTCAGATTGGCCATCAGTTTGAGGATGATAGGTCGTACTAAAGTTCAATTCAGTATTCAGAGAATGTTGAAGAATCTTCCAAAACTTAGAGGTGAATCTTGGATCTTGATCAGATACAATAGATAGTGGTACTTCATGCAGCCTTACCACTTCCCTGATATATATTTGTGCTAGCTGATCCAATGAGAAATCCTCCCGAATAGCAATGAAGTGTGCAACCTTTGTAAGACGATCCACAATAACTCAGATTTCATTGTTGCCTTTGGATGTCTTTGGAATTTCGGTGACAAAGTCCATGGTGATGTTCTCCTATTTCCATTCTAGTATGGGCAATGGTTTCATCATCCCCTTAGACTTCTGCCTTTTTTCCTTCACTTGCTGACACACTAGGCACTTTGATGTATATTTAGAGATATACTTCTTTATATTATCCCACCAATAATTCTCTCAGAGATCTCGATACATCTTTTTGTTTCCTAGATGAATAGAGAAATTTGAACTATGTGCATTATCCAAAAGTTCCTTCTTCAGCTTTGGAATTGATGGAACACATAGTCTTTTCCCAAATCTCACAATTCCTTCTTCATTAACATTAAACTCCAAGTATTTCCCTTTTCCAATAGCTTCTACTTTTTCCTGAATTTCCACATCATCCTTTTGAGCATCCTTTAACCTTTCCAAAAGTGATGGTTGAGCAATCATTTGTAAAAGGATTGATGATATTCCCTTCTTTATGATTCCCATATCCATCTTCATCAAATCTAAGAAGATTGGATCCTTTTCAATTCTCATAAATGATAGAATCGTTGGGTCCTTTATACTTAGGGCATCTTCCACCTTGTTCGCTTTCCCAAGGTGGTAATAAATTGAGCAGTCATAGTCTTTGATCAGTTCTAACCATCTTCATTGGCACATGATCAACTCTTTCTATGTGAATATATACTTGAGGTTTTTGTGGTCAGTATATATTTCACACTTCTCCCCAAATAGATAATTCCACCAAATTTTCAAAGTTAAGATCACTAAATCCAACTTGAGTTCAAGTGTGGGATAGTTTTGTTCATGAAATTTCAATTGCCTAGAAGCATAGGCAATGACTTTGTCATTTTGCATCAACACACATCTTAGGACCTTCTTTGAAGCATCACTGAATACCACAAAAAGTTCTCTACTTGTGGGTAAAGTGAGCACGGGCGCAGTGATAAGCCTCATTTTAAACTCCTTGAAGATTTCTTCACATTCATCACTCTAAGAAAACTTTTCTCCCTTCCGAGTTATCTTGGTAAGTGGGTTGGACAATCGTGAGAAATTTCTCACAAATCATCGATAATATCCAGCTAACCCCAAGAAGATATGGATATCTGATACCGATGTTAGCCTCGATCACCCCTCAATTGCATCTATTTTGGAGGGATCCATAGATATCCCATTGCTTGTGATGATATGGCCCAAGAATGAGACCTCCTTTAACCAGAACTCACACTTGTTATACTTTGTATAGAGCTTCTCCTTCTGTAAGGTCTCTAGTACAGTTCTTAGATGCTCCTCATGATCATCCTTGGTTTTGGAGTATATCAGAATATCATCTATAAAGACTACCACAAATTTTTCTAGGTAATCTCTAAAGACTCTATTCATCAATTCCATGAAGATTGATGGATCATTAGTGAGTCCTAAAGGAATTACTATGAATTCATAGTGCCCGTATCTTGTACAAAAAGTAGTCTTGGGGATATCTTCCTTCTTCACCTTTACTTGATAATATACCGACCGTAAATACACCTTGGAGAAGTATTGTGCTCCACGGTGCTGATCAAATAAGTCATCTATTCATGGGAGATAATAATTGTTCTTTATCGTGATTTTTTTAAGCTCATGATAATCAATGCAAAGGCGCATTGAATCATCTTTCTTCTTGACGAAGAGGACTGGTGCACCCCATGGTGAAGTACTTGGGCGTATAAATCCTTTATCCAGATTCTCCTGTAGTTGTTTCTTCAACTCTTCAAGTTCCACAATATCCATTCTATACAGAGTCTTGGATATTGGAAACACCCCCGGTATAATTTCAATTGAGAATTAAAAATCTCTTCTAGGATGAAGACAAGGCAATTACTTGGGAAACTCTTCAGCGAATTCCCTAACAATAGGCATGTCATCTAGGATGGTTGCCTCCTTAGACTCAATCATCTGAGCAAGATACGCATTCTCATAGGGCAGTAATATCCACACTTGAGATGATGGAGCTAAAGAAGATTCATCTTCCTCCTTGCACTTGTAAAGAATCGGGGGTCGATTCTCTACATGGAGAGTGATTTACCTCTCACAGAAATTTATGTAGGCTCTATATAAGGAAAGTCAATCCATTCCAAGAATTGCATAAAATTCCACTAGAGGGGGTATGAAGAGATTCGTCGGGAAGTTTAATCCATAGATTATGAAAAGGGAGGAGTTATATTCATGGGATGCAATTATTGCCCCATTTTTCATACTCACCGACATCTTCACTTCCATGATTTGTGGTGGTGCTGGGATTGTTCTAATAAACTTTCGAGATATAAAAGAATTTGTAGAACCTGAATCAAAAAGTATGTTCACTATTCTTGAATGAATAACTAGCTTACCTGTCACCACTTCTTTTTTGGGGTTCACTTCGGTAGTAGTGATGGCAAAAGCTTGCCCTTGCTGCCTTGGAGGTTGTTGGTTGCCTCTGAAAACCCTTGGCTTAGGGAACTGATTTTCAAGGTGCCCTGGTTCTTTGAATTTGTAGTAATGAACAATACGTTGAGAGTCGAACGGAGCGTTTCTCTCCTCTGTCATAGCTGCGGGGTTTTCTTGTCGACAATTAACAGTCATGTTCCCTTCTCTTCCACACCTAAAGCATTTTCTCGTACCCTTCAGGAAATTTCTAGGGTGCTTCTTTCCGCACCTTTGGCAAGTGGGGTGTTAGATCTTCTTAGCACTATTGGATTTATCCATCGTACCGCCAGCATTTAAGTCCACCTTACACTTCTTATCCCCATGATACCCTTGATATTCTTTGATCTCCATTTCGACCTTGAGGGCACATCGGAAAATGTTTTCATAGTTTCCGAAGTCATGGATTTCCAAGGCTTTCTGTAGGCTAGGTTTCATCCCGCCAAAGAAGCAACCAACCTTGCATTCAGGGGTAACGACAAATCCAGAAGTGTATCATGCAAGACTTATGAAGTTTTCCTCATACACTACAACAGATTCATCATATATTTTTTTGAGGACAAGGAAGTCCCTTTCCATCTTAAGCCAGAGGGTGCATGGAAAATTTTTATTGAAAAACATCTTCCGAAAATCCTTCCATTCCAACTCCTCGATCTCCACCTTAGGCTTTTTATTTTTTATCAACGTCCACCATTTATCAGCTTCACCCTCCATACGATAAGCATCCAGGAGAACCTTCTCTTGTTCATAACATTGAAGGGTGGAGAATATCTTTTCAATGGAGTTGATCCATTATTTAGCGATTGAGGGATCTGATGATCCATTAAAAGTAGGAGGCCTTTGTCTCATAAAGCTCTCGATAGTGACTTGTTATTTCTTAAGGGGGGGTTTAACGTTCCTCTTGACCCATATTTCTATTCAAATCTTGAGTTAGATGAGAGAGAAGTGTGTTAAAGTTCGTGATTCCCGCTCCCATTGGATTGGGCATCTCATTAGTACAGTCATCACATTGATCTTCACATCGATTGTTAGCACGAGTCCTCCTATTACCGGCCATTGGCTAGAATAAAAGGAAAGTTAGGGTTAACACACAAAGGGTAATACAAGGACAAAACTAACAACTTATAAATAAATTTTATTTCCTTAACATATGGATCTATTGTCTTCAGTCTATGTTATCCATGATCTACTTTCTAACATATATTCTTAGGGAATTTTTTTGTCCCTTAATAATGGTTCGTACTAAGCTTGTGAATTTACCAAATAATATCCCCCGAGAGTGTTGCAATTAAGAGTGGATCAAGGCTCATTGTCGTGCACCAGTTCTCGTTCGATTCTAGCTCAAAGCAGGGTTTTCGGGTTTTACCCCTAGGATACATCTGTGCCAGAGTCACCTCTACCTGCTTGTATCCAGACAGGAATGTATTTGCTTGATAAACCACTTACTCAATACTCACCAAAAATTAGGGATGTTTTTATTATACTTAGTCTTGTATCTAAGTATTCAATAGGGTTTTCTAATCCAAATCCCGAAAATAACTAAACCTATCCTCTGATACCAACTATGACAACCCTGATCTTTTATTACACAATTAAACATAATTTATTACATAAAAATCATTTGATACAACATAAAAGATCAAGAGGTCTAGTGTATTTGGGTCTTAGGATCATTACATAACAACTTAAAACATGAAAACAACATCTTTATTGAAAACTTCCTTTACATGACCACTACATTCCCTCGTACTTAGCATTGCATGGGATAACCTGAGGACATGCATAAGAAAATGGTGATCTATAAAGCCCAGTAAGGGAATAAACATGGAGTAACATGAGGAATACAATACATGTTAGAAAATAGGCATATTATTAGATCATAATAGAAGAATAAACATAAAGGCATGATAAATCATGATAATCAGAACATGGAAATATGCCAACAACACTTAACATGGAATTAGCATGAGCTATGGTTCATTACACATGGAGCATGAGTAAATCCTCATTGCACATAAAGCATGAGTAAAACCTCATTGAACTTGAATTAGAATGAGTAAACACCCATTTCACATTACGTATCTTGATACTATTCTTAACCCAATGCATTGGAGCGCTATAAGGGCGCATCCTTCTTAAACATTTCATTTCATGCATAAGTGTGCCACATGGATCATATAACATGGATTCATAAAACATAATCATTTATTCCACGATAACGGAATGTAAAATTCATATATGAAACTTTATAATCAATAAGTAAATGTGCATAAATGTAAATACCCTTGATAGATAAATGGGCATGGTATTCACTACACAATGACATTAGTTTGGAAAATCAGTGCAATTTCGGCAGTGTAACGGTGTTACATAAGAATTCATAAAAATGGTTGATGAGAGATAAAGGGGTGTCTCATCATATGTAAATGAAATTGAAAGTAAGGGGGTAATATAAATACATGTCCCAACAATTGTAATGGAATTTAGATTCATGATACAAAATAATAGCTTGTATGTAAATGAGGAGAGAGAAATTCTTTTCAGAATTTCAGTATAGTAACGGATGTACATGTGAGGCATTTAATGAGAGATAAAGGGGTCTCCTATCATTCAAACATAAAGAGGGAAGTATGGGGGAGGTTAAAAACCATACCCCAACATTTATAATTGAAATTAAAAGGGCATAACAACATTAGGAAAATTGGACAAAAATGAGAAAGGAAGAAAAACCCTTACTTGGAAGTGTGCTTCAAAAGGTTTGAGAGAGGCTTGAGAGAGGATTCATGGAAGCTTGGGGAACCTTAGAAGGATTCTAGAGAGAGGAGTTCAGCGGTTGGACTAACTAAAAAGGCTTTGAGTGAGGAGGAAGTGGGAGCTTGGGTGGGTTTATATAGGAAAGGTGAGGGAATTTTTTATTATTTAAGTTTGGGACACCTCACATTAAACTAATCCAAACCACAAACCAATCCATGGTTTTTTACCATGGTTTTTGGAAAAGGGAAGTGGAAAAAAATATTATATAAGGCCAAATTCCGAAATTCTTAAAATAATGGGGTTTCTTATGTGGAGTTGAGTCACACTCCCAAGGAAATCAATTTAATAAGACAAGATGTTTAATAAGCCTTGAAGGGTCCATTAATGATTTGTAATATAAGTCAAAAAAACCAAAAAATACATTATTTTAATGTTAAAACATATATTGGCCGAAAATAAGGCTTATAATATTGTATTACATCACTATTGGGTCATTATGATGTCATAAAACACATTATATATTTAAACGGTATTTAATTTTTACCCAAAAATTTGACTGTCTCAGAAAATTATGAAAAATTCACCGTTAGATAATTTCAACATCTTGATTCCAGAAATAATATTTATTTTATCTAAAAAAATTTCTAAATATGTTAATTTTAACTTTTAAAATAAAAACCGATATTTATCAAAAATTCACAGGTTTTGACAAAAATGGCTTTCAAACCTTAATAAAAATTACGATTCTATTCATAAAATTAAACAATCATTTATATTTAATAAAAAATAATTTAATAATAATAATAATATTTTATTAAAATATTATTTAATTCAAAAATCCATTAATTCATCAAAATAGATTTCCTAGTTGAATGTTAACTAAAAATACTATTTCTGCTTTAAAAACCTTCTACAAGGTGACAATAATAAAATGAAGGTATATTAATTATTATATACAAAAATAATGTACATGACCATAGTGCTAATTTCTTGTTACATAACCCCTTATAACACCCGCATAAGACTGAAGGGTAAGGTGTGCGATGGTGACTAACTCTTGGGGTGGCTCGGATAACATTGCTCAGGTGATAATCTCTATCAACTTCTACTTCTATCATAGGCGGTTTCGCTCGAGCCTAAAATATTCAAGCTTGGCTTCGGCTTGGTCAATAGAAAATACCAAAGACGCAACCTCCTTTCCGATCTCTGACAAATGGGCTTCATATGGGGCACATCTACTGGATGAGGCTATCGCTTCCTTTGTCTGAGTAAATTGAATTTGTTAAATCCCTATATTTATACAAATCATGTGATCACTATTAAACGGCTATATTAACAACAGTCACAATTCTTAACAGTATTTTAAAATCAAAAAACATAAAACCAAAGAATTTGACATTTTATATAAACATTTTACATAAAGAGACATTTGATTAGATCAAGAGGGATTTCCATTAATGAAAGTTTGGTTCGTTACACATCATGGCATGATACATAAATTATGTTCTTGGCAGTAGTTGTTATATAATAACAATCCCTTAAAACCAATATCATTCATGTTGGTAATGAAAGGTGGAAGTGACCAATGGCTAGAGCATCCATCCTCACACCTTTGGAATCTTTAAAATCCCTCTATCCTCTAGAAATAATTTATAATCTACTTAGTTACTACATTTGAATACACATGTGAGCACTAAAATATGTATCCAATATCAAATGTGTAGATATTGAAAGATTTCACTTGATAAAAAATGCACCTTTAGCTTCTCCTTTCTTCTAGATGCAGTTCCTCTTCCAGTATCCTTGCCTTACACATGAAAAAACATACTACCTCCTTTTCCTTGCCATGCCTTAGGATCTTCCTCCTTTTGGGAGGATAGTGCTTGGGAGCTTTATAATTTTTATGATTCTTGGCCCCCTTAACATTTTTCTTCCTCTTATTATTCACTGTAAGGACTATAAGTTTATCATGCCACATGTCTTTATACACTTGGTGAATCAGAGTAAGAATTTTAGAAACTTTGTTCTCATTATTGCTCATATTATAATTAATAATAAAACTGGATAAGGACTTGGTTAGTGAGGAAAGTATGAAATTTGTGTACAACTCATCTAGAAATTTATTCTCTAATATTTCTAATCATTAAATGTAGCCAATAATCTTGACTACATGAGGCACATATCATGCTGACTCTCCAAGATTAGTTGTAAATAGATCATTAGAGATTTAATATCTCACTTTCCTTTCACCTTCTCTTGATAGAGATTCCGAAGGTGAGGCATCATGCTATGTGTATCCATATACTCTTGTTTCTTTATAAATTCATTGGTCATGTATGATAGCATGAAACACTGAACATCTATAGAATCATTCAAATGGTTATCATAGAGAGATAACTCTTCCTTGCTAGCCTCATTACTATGAGCAACAAGAATACGTTCTTCTAGTACATACAATTTCCTTTCATGACATTGGTTAACATGTAATCACCTTTACCATTATTGGAAATTTTTACCAATGAGAAGGTTATCCTTCTCAAGTATGGATCATAGTGATATGCTTGAATTAATTTTTAATGTTTTTTCTACAAATAATATGAGAAAAGTTTTAGTACTTTTTTTATTAAAATTTATACAAATAAATAAATATTGTATTTATTAATCTCCTATTATTTTATCAAAACCCAATATCCATCTCTATTGGATTTTAAATATCTAGTTTCTTAGAAATTATAGTGGAAAGGATCCATATTCCCATTATAATTACCCCAACTTTGGCTGGTCAATAAATTTAAAGGGTATTAGGTAGTCATTCCAAATTCCAACTATATTAACTCATAGTTCCTTGATCTATTGAGTAAAATTCCCAATCCTAAAATCCTTAAATTAGATTTCCTCAACCTTTTTCTCTTAGTAACTCCAAGTCCTACTTTATATATCAACCCTTGATGTGAACTAAGTTAATTCAACCCAAAACATCAAGTTATAATTCTACGATAATATAAAGCACCTCAACTTTGGATGGTCAAGCACTTTTAACTATGGTTTGATTTTAACTGAAGTAGTGAAAGGCTATACCGACTTAATATATATAATTAAGGTATTTTATATTGTATGAATAAATTTAAAATTATTATCTTTATTACATGCTTTTTTATATTAGGTGGATTTACCTAAGTGATTAACCTTGTCTTAGATAATGTTTATGCACAAGTCAATTTATTTTAGTTATATCTTGTATACTTGTTAATTCATTAATTAATGTGATTGAGAAAAAAATTCTATAATAAAATAACCATGAAACTTAACAAAAATAAAATAATAAAGTGGTATGCTCATGAGATTTTACTAGAGGTTAGTTTATCTAGTGGATGATAAACTAACCATCGACCAAGAGGAAAAACACATTAAACCATTTATGTTTTGTGTTGCATTTTTTCACCTATCCACTTATGTATCTATATTAGATTGGTTTTTCCTAGGTTGTAAACTTTAACCACCTCCACTATATTGGGATACATATCCATTACATATGCTTTTACTCACACGCGGGTGAGGGAACCAAAGGATTCGTTAAGGGGTTTACATAAAAAAACCATGGGCACACATACCCTTACATAATGAGAGGAGATATGAAACACAGAACAAAATTTTAATTTAATAATAAATTAAAATAAACCAACCACATACAAAGGTATGGTATATACTCATGATAATCCATATGTATGCAACAAATTATTCATTTAATTATCATTCAATTCTAATAATTCTTTTTTAAGATAAATCACACTCGAATCAATAAAATATCATCTTTAATTAATAAATTATTTTATCTTAATTATCATTTGAATTTTCTTGATATTATCATCCATTATAATTTTAAACAAATTAAATAAATTTATTAAAAAATAATTTTGTACAAAAATGCACCTTAGAGGAAACACGGTGAGTACCCGTCTAAATTACCCAACATTTATTATACTCATATACTGTTTACTCTTTCGACATGTGGAATACATGAATTATCATGTAATTTCATGGAATGTACTGTAAACTTAATGAACACATATAACACATGGTATTTATGTATCCTATTATGCTTCAATATACATAGAGTAAAAACTATAATACAACTTATACATGATATGAAAATCTAAACATAATGCAGAAATTAATTAGACATTTATATATAAAAAACTCATCACATGGTGTATACTATCAAATTAATGCCCACAAAGAACATTTTTTTATAAGTTTTTAATAGTATAATAAATTAATTCTTAATTCCTTATAATTTGGTAAAATTACATGGCTAGTATATTTTAGTTTACACAGCATGTATTAATCTTACCATCTATCAGCAGTATATTCCTAGGGACTCTACATCTGACCATACCATAGAAAATATTAGATTAAATGGTGTGTACATGGGTTACATGGCGTGTGGTATCTGAGTTACATGGTTATAATTCATGTATTCCATGTAATAGGATACATGGCCCATCCATGACTAAGGGGATGCAAATCGTGTATAGAAGCTACATAGCGTGTACTCTGGTTGACCATTTACTCAGCTAGCCTGGTCAATACGCGGTGTATAATTAAATTCAGAATGTTTAATAAATACACATGGTTTGAATTAATTAAAAATTAATTCAACGTGCATTAAACCCTAGTACACAGTGTGTACCTTCAGGTTACACAATGTGTACTCTTGTGTTATCCGGTTAGAATCCATAGAACCTTTGAATGAGATCTTCAAATTTATTTCATTCATAAAATTAATTTATTTGATTATATTTTCAGAAAAATGAAGATGAATAAAGGATATCTTTAAATTTGGATTAAAGAATGATTAAATTGGAATTGAAAACTAATGGAAGATGTGTAAATCTATCAATTATCTTTACATAATTATAAATAATTATGTGACTCACTATGATACCACTTGTAGGTTCTGGGAATAGCAAAAGCATTGGATGGGGTATGCCCAAATCTTCTTTTTTCATTATCGATGGTTAGTTTTAGATTTACATGACGATGAATGCCATGATTAATAGAATTGAATCAATGAATATAGACAACAGAAAAATTCTAGAACCAAAGCATGGGATCATCACATATTATTTATGATTAATTTAAGAAATTAAAGAATTACCTTGTGAGAAATTATTTCTTCATTGATGGATCTGACAATGTATCTAGATCATATCATCATTAATTTTTAGGAATCAAGTGTAGATTCCCTCCAATTATGATCCAATTGTGTTCCATGAACCTCCAAACATAGTCATAAGAATCTTTTCATGCTAGCATGGCATATAATAACACTTGCATCATTCGACTTTGATCATGCTGAGAATTTCTTTAATGAAGGGTTATCTTCAATCTATATAGACTTGAGAGTGGTGGTGGAAGAGGATCACCCTCTGTTATTGAGATTGATCTTGAAGAGGGAGCTCTCTAGGGCTTTGAGAGGATTCTCTCCAGATCCTGTTGTACACAACACAAAAATGAATTGTATCTATTAAGAAAATAATATCATTGGGTTTATATACTATTAGGGTTAAAAAGTAATAATTACACATGAACCCTTTATTATTTCCATAATCCTTATAGAACCCCATGTCTATAATAATAATAAGATTATTATTATTTATTAACATGAAATAAACTCACGAATTAAATTAAATATTATTTATTTGAATAATATTCAATATATATTATTTCTCACTAGACCATTAAACTTGGTATGCCATTCTTCCATAATATTTATCAAACCTTGAATAATGACTAATTATTTAATAAATAAATATCACTACATTATTCACTAATAAATGAATAAATATTATATTCACTAAATAGAAAATAAATATTTTTTAAATATTCTACTCACATAATATTATCTCAAATAAATGGTGATGGAATATATGTAATCAAGAAAACCTGGATAATTATTAAACCACATGTGGGAATAATATTTATTAAAATTTTTAAATAATAAATAATAATATATTATTTAACTTATATTATGGATACACTTAGTGTGTTAGCCTATAGGCCTCTTTCTCAGTGGCATTAGGTAAAGCATCCTAAAGTCGAAGATTAACATCTAGAAACATGACAAGGTACCCATAGAAAAATAATTTAATTCCATAATTACATAATACCTCATACAGATGTTTACTGTGTAATATAATCCCTTTATCATGATATCTCCAATCAGGCAGGTTGCATATTGGTTTCATCAACCTATGTGCTCGATGTCTCTTTCTTTGACTTTATGGAAATAGAAGTTTCCTATAGAACACTATGGTAATGGATTTATCTAGGCTATATAATTTTAATAAAAGGTCTTGAGATATAAACTTCTATTAAATAATAGAAGGGACAAATCCTTTCTCCCATTATTCATTAATTAAATATTACTTGTGTCGAACCCAATGTATCCTACCACACCGCAAGCATATGTCATCATAGTTTTCATCAATAAATCAAAGCACATGACATATAATACTCATTAATAATTATCTTAAAGTCTAAGTATCAATACACACATCTAAAGATTGGAACATCCAATGTCACATATAAATGTGGATTTCTTAACGGCGGGTCTTGTTCTTATAATATCCTACACAGGATGTTACTAAGGGCGTACACCATTAGAAGTTGAATCAAAGTCCTATGAGTCTCCACCCCTGATATTTTGTATCATTTTTGTCCCTAAAATAATTTCATCTAGATATAGAAAATAGATTTAAGAAAACGTTTTTGGAACTTCTGGGTTCTCATTATAGCGGGGAACTACTATGAACTTCCAATGTGATAGCTACTATTAGGAAATTATCAAATACTATGTTACACATAATAACAATCATGATGTGATAAGTAGTTTATTAATATTCATAACAATGAATACATGTTATTATAAAGTACACAAAATTTGGTTCTAGGGAACAAACTCCAACAACAACCACTCCTTAAATAGCCTTTAAAAACCATTTTGTAATTTAGAAAGTGGGTTTTTATCAACTCACATCATCATTTTAATGAAATCAATAATAATTCCATAATTATCAATGCTCAATATTTTCAAGTCATTTTTAGGGAAATCATCATACCTTGCATTTAATTAACTCTAACATGCTACTGAATTTAAAGATGAAAATTATGTGTGTTGTGATACTATAGATCAATCTTGGCATACTTAAGCTAAACATTTGATCTCAAGAGAAACATGCTTCCAAAAAACAAAAAACGAATCATGTTTTATCACATGAATCATGCTTAACATGCTAAAAAAACATTATTTAAACATTTCATCACTCAATAAAACATGCTTATACACTTTAGAAAAGGTAACATGATCCAACTTCCATATTTAATGTCACAACCCCCCCCCCCCCCGGGGCCTGTTCTGTGACATACCCCAAGACCGTCTCCTGAAGGGTGGGGGTTTGCGACTAGTGCCGAAGGCATAAAATTGTAAGTGGGAGGCATTTTCCTGAGTACCTGTATGCACGCACACACAACCATGTCCCAAAGCTGGAAAATTAAACATTCATGCCACTAAATAACCACTGAGTAAAAGTAAAAATTGTAGGTCAAATGGGCTATAATACAAACCCAACAAAAGATAAACTAAAAATAGGAAAGTACAAGGAAAACAATGAAATACATCCACTGGAAACCCCACCAAATGGGTAAGAACAGAGTATCTGCTAGAATCTGTAGAAGTACAACCCACCTACCTGGTCTCACTAAACACCACCAGGTCCTGGGCCACTGATTCCTCCATCAAGGTGGTGGTTGTCTGCACCAGACACAACATGTGCGGGTGAATCCCATACAGGGGTGAGTAACAATATACTCAGTAGGGACCCCAAAACACAAAGGAAATACCACAAAGAAATCTATAGAGTAAACCATGAAACATGATCATGAAACATGATCACAACATAAAACAACTCACACCAGATATATTCTAGAGTAGGAAAGGTAAGACCATCAATCATAATGTCGAACACCATGAGATGGTAGAGAACCCTTCCTCAATAAGAACAGTGGGCCTACTGGGTCACATAGAAGTCACTTACCACTAACCTTGGGATTGTTTTGGTACTCACCCCTGATGAGTACCGTGGGTATGATGGGTCACATAGAATCCGCTCCCCAGCATGGGCATGCCGGGTCACACAGAAGTCACTTCCCACTTTGGTCATACTAAGGTACTCCTCCTATTACGTACTATGGGTCCATCGGGTCACACAGAAGCCGCTCCCCACTGGGTCATAGTATCTGATCAACAAAGGGTTGCTTTTCAGTAGTCTTTAGGTCTTATCCAACCACAGGTTTTCTACACGTAGCACGCTTGATCTCAGGAGAAACTCTCCACAAGCCATTAATCATATTTCAACTTCTATAAAATCATCTATAGAGTATACCAAAAGATCTGCCTCATTGTGAGGGTTCAAACCCCAGAAATGGCTTGTCAATCAGATGCCCATTCTGCAAGCTATTGGTGTTTTTTCAAAAAAGGGTTCGGTTGGGTCTGGGTCCGATCTGACCAGACCCGGCCCAGCCCGATGGAGCGGGTCTAGCCCATTCCTTCCCGGTTCACCATAGGCAGACTGGTTCTCCAAGATGGGATGCGGCTAGAAGCCGTATTCGGCTCCCCTTCACCTTTTGGGTCATCTGTGGGGCCACCTCCTCTACCTCGGTCAAGATACCATGACCTAGGGCTACGTGGCCAGTCGAACTCCCCACATGCGGTCAATTGACCGTGTGCTCCCGATAAGCATGGCATGCGGCTGCGGGTTGCTCCACCAACGTGGCCTAGGGGTTGTGTCCCTGCCGGTGGCTCCTCCCACTACATTGCAGCCTGAGCCGGCCGCAACAGCCAACTCCGGCGCGCTGTCGTGGCGTGCCACCACCCACCTGTAGCCACCGTCACGGGCCACCTCTAGCGATCTCCAACACTAGCGGGCTCTTCCTCGGACTACCGGGTTGGCACTGGTGGTTCGTTCTTCGTATCGACTGTGTCTTCGACCTCTATGGGGTATTTCCTTCCTAGAGAAGGTCTTGAATTTTCCTTTCCTCCATTTCTAATATTCGTCCACCAAGAACGTACAAGTAGGAGGGGGTTGGTCCTTGTTCGTGTTAGCCCGCACCCTCCGTGTTAGAAGTTTAAAAGGAGGGGATGCTTGTGATCAAAGTTACATCAACAATAGTTTAATCCCACTGTAGAAACCCATGAAAAAGGATACCCTCCCACATCGAAGAATGATCTGTGTGACAACCTATTTATGGGTTGACCCACATTCGTCACTTTAGAAAAATAATGGGGAAAATAATTCAATCAAACAACCCCTACCTCAATCGACTTTTGTTGTTGAAGTGCTCCGCACTCGAGGATTCAATATTTGTTGGCGTTCGTCGCTTCCTGGTCTCATTCTTCATAAATCATCGATGTTGTTAGCGATCTTATTGGTGTTCATCATTTTTTGTTGGAGAGAATCCTTGTCATAGGTTCATTAGAGAATTGCCATGATTTAATTCTCATTTATCTAATGTGTAAGATTATTAAAATAAAACATGTTGCATCATTTCTGTTACGTTGTGACATCGCGTCGTTGTTAAGTCAATAAGGTTTTCTTATGACTTTTCCATTCCTCTATGTTTTGAAAATCACAAACACTTTATCATAAGGCAAATATTTTTTCTCTAAGGACTATTTTCATAAGGAAAATTTCCCTTCTCTAAGGAAATTTTATCCTTACCTATGTTTTCATTTTTCATTTTATAATCTCTCTAAATCCAACTCAATTTATCCCTGAGTCTAAAATTCGGTTATAAATCCTTGGTTATAGAGTATTTTGTTTTCGGGTTCTGAATTCTCTAAAATTCAGGTTCGGAATTCTCTGAAATTCAGGTTCTGAATTCTCTAAAATTCAGACTCTGAATTCTCTAAAATTCAGGTTCCGAATTCTTTGAAATTTAGACTCTGAATTCTCTGAAATTTAGGTTCTGAATTCCTTAGAATTCAGACTTTGAATTCCTCAGAATTCAAAATCTAAATTCCTCAAAATTCCGATTCCAAATTCCTCAGAATTACAACTCCAAATTCCCCAAAATTCAAATTCTAAATTCATTGGAATTCAGAATCCGAAATCTATAAAATTAAGGTTCCGAATTTCTTGGAAAACAGAATCTGAATATCCATGATTTTTAGTCTCTGAATGTTTGCTTGGTTATAATCTAAACTTTATTTTTTCTTTGAATCTAAAAATAGATTTGGTTAAGCAACCTTATTTTTCTTACACTTGTTATAGTCATGAAACGATGTCGTACAAACTATTTCTAACTAATCATTTTTTGAGTGACACGTGTACAGGTCCCTCTGAGATTCAAGGAAAAATGTGACCGTTGGAGGAGGGATTCGACCGTTAGAGAAGTTCCTATAAATCGGATCTCATTTGAATAAACCCAATACTTGTTCGATCATTCTATAGATTTCATACTGCTGAAGTGATTTATAGAGAGATATACTCTCAATATGTGTGCGGTTCTGAACATCTTGTTCAGATTGCTTCATGCGACTCCGATTTTTGCTGAGTACAATCGAGGGCTTCCGGGGATAGGAAGACAAAGGTGCCAACTAACTTAAAGATAGAGGTCTTGTGGGGATATCAAGAAAGATTATGATATTCTTATCAAGGCCTTACCCTGGTATGGGTAAGATAGACTTTCTTAAAAGTATAAATCAAGGGACCTTTATCCAAGGTTGTTGGATACCCTACTCTTTGGGTTAAAATATTTCATACTTGTTACCTGTTTTGTTTCAAGTTTATTTCTAATATATTCTGATAATGTAAGAAAGTATAACCTTCTTATACTTTCTTATAATTTTTTATATTCTGATAAGTAATATTATATACACTTTAAGGTAGAATCTTTTCCTTGTAAACTTTTCTTAAGTTTCATTTCTGGAACCATATTTCTGGAACCTTCCAAGTTTGTAGAACTAAAAGAGGTCTTGTGAATTTACCTTGTTTAACTTTGTTAAACTTAGTTTTCCTTAAGGTTAAAAATAATGTTTTTAAACTTACAATTCACCCCCCCCCCTCTTATAATTGAGCATCTACATCATTATTTCGATCCTACAGTCATTACGTTAATTCATTTATGAAACAAAGTATGTGTAATGCTCCAATTAATGCGTCGTTACGCTGCACAAAAATGAGTCATTAATGATCTTTATTTAATGCACCTCATCATCTCACTGCAGTGCCATCGTCTGCCGCTCAATGGTGAGAAAAGAAAAATAAAATAACATTTTATGTTATTTTATTATTTTTTGATAATTCTGAAAATTAACTTTTCGGTCCGACCCTTTCCATTCGAAGTTAGGTTCTTTCTAGGAGAATCTCGGAATTTCGAGTTCAACAGTGCCCTTTTATTTTTTATCCAAACACCGGTTTAAAAGTTAGAAAAACCCACTTGCATGTTTACTTAAACAAACTTAAAAAAAGTTCAAAATTACGTTTCGGGATCACCGGGCCTCGGAATCATGTGTCATCAAAGCGTGTGGTCTTGAAATAATTCTATATATTTTTAAAAAATACATGGAAATTTAGGTACATTACATTCTCCCCACCTTAGGTCTTTACATCCCCAAAATCCAAAACAAAGGCTAATCAAACAAATGGGGGTACTGAGCACGGATCTGAGCCTCCTGCTCCCATGTTCTCTCTTAGAGATTCTCGTACTTCCACCGAACGTGCACTAGAGGAATAGACCATCCACAAAGGACCTGTTCCTATCGATCCTCTATATATACTGAGAACTCTACAAACATCGCCCCATCATCAATGTCCAGCTCACCCCAGTCAATGACGTGTGATGGGTCATGCACGTACCTCCTCAGTTGCGACACATAGAAAATATCATGCACCTGGTGCATCTGTGGGGGAAGATCTAGGTGGTACTCCACCTCGCAAACTCTACCAAGAATTTGTAAAGGTTCGATGAACCCCATATATGACTTTTCACCCCGACCAAATCTCTGCAATCCCCACTGGGGTGAGACCCAAAGGAAAACATAGTCTACCTCCTCAAACTCCATAGGTCTCTGCCTCCTGTCAGCATACAATTTTTTTCTGCTCTTTACAGTCCTCATACACTCCTAGATGATCTGAACCTTCTCAGTGGTAGCCCATACCAACTCCGGACCCATGAGTGATTACTCCCCTGGGTCAATCCAGCATAGAGGTGATCTGCATGGCCACCCGTACAAGGCCTCAAATGGTTCCATGTCAATGGTGGAGTGATATATATTGTTGTATTCAAACTCCACCAGTGATAGGTGGTTCTCCCAAATATGGGAAAAATCAAGGACACAAGCACGAAGCATGTCCTCCAAGTTCTATATGGTCTGCTCCGTCTGACCATCTATATGGGGGTGAAAAGTTGTGCTCAAGCGCAGCTGAGTCCCGAACACCTCCTGCAATACCATCCACCATCGAGATGTAAAGAATGAATTATGGTCTGAGATGATCATTAAAGGCACCCCATGTATCCACACTATCTCCTGGACATATATTCATCACAATCCCTCTACCGATCTCTGCTCCTAGATGGGTAGGAGGTGAGCCAACTTGGTGAGACGGTCAACAATCACCTAGATAAAATCATGGACCCTAGACATGTGTGGTAATCCTGTCATGAATTATATTGATATACCATCCCATTTCCACTCTGGTACCTCAAGTGGTTGTGTCAAGCCTGCTGGGACCTAAGCTCGGCCTTTACTTACGGACAAGTGAGGCATCGTGAAATGAACTTTTCCACTATTTTCTTTATCCCCGGCCACCAGTACTTACGTCGAAGGTCCTATTACATCTTCACTGTTGGATTTGGTGGTCTAGAACCAACTACTTTGTACTTTATTCATTAAATAAAAGTCTTATCACATCTTGATTGTTCTTCTGCGTGACATGTCATGTGATAATGTCCTAAGGACAGCTGTTTCATTAAAGGGTTGTAGCAGATCCCTGCTATGATGAGAACCCGAAAGTGCCATAACACTATTCTTGAATGTATGTTCTATGGCCGGATGATATTATTTGAGGGACACAAATAATACAGGTCATTAGGGGTGAGGACTCATAAAACTTTGAGGCACCTTCTCATGGTGTGCGCCCTTGGTAATATCCAGGAGGATATTATGAGAACAAGACCCGCCAGTAGGAAATACACATTTCATAGTGTCATTGGATGTTCCTATCTACGGACCTGTGTATTGATCCTTAGACTTTAAGATTATTATTAATGGGTATTACAACTCGCGCACTTAGATGTATTGACGAAAACTGTGACGACACACTGTTCGCAGCGAGGTATGATACGTTGGGTGCGTCACGAGTAATACCGCATTAATATATAATGAGAGAAAGGATTTGTCCCTTCCGTTCCATAACGGAAGTAGATATCTCAGGCCCTTTGATGGAATTGATATAGCCTAAATAAATCCATGGCCATGGTAAGGTATGGGTAAGTTCAATTCCAGGAAGTCAAAGAAATAATAATCAAGCACATGGGTTGATGGCACTAGCATGCAACCCGCTTGATTGGAGATATCGAGACAAAGGGATTATATTACACGGTAAGCATTCGTAGGAGGTGACACGTCATTGCGGCGTTAACTTCTTTCTATATGGGTGCCTTGGCGTGTTGCTAGACGCTAACCTTGGACTTTAGGCAGGTTCAACCTAATGCCACTGAGAAAGAGTCCTAGAGGGTCACACACTAAGTGTGTCCATGTATCTCAGTTAAATATTAATTTAACAAGTTAAATAAATATTATTCCCAACTGTGGTTTAATAATTATTTAAGGATGTCTGATCGCATTTATTTTGACACAAGTTATTCGAGAGAATATACTGTGGATAAAATAATATATTTATTAGCGAGTAATGTTGTTACATTTATTTAAGAAATAAATAGTCATTACTCAAGGTCTAATAAATGTGGTGGAGAAAAATGGAAAATAAAAGTACACGCCGTGTATATTAAATATACACGCTGTGTAGTTTTATGGAAAATAAGTACACGCCGTGTATTAATTATTACATGCCGTGTAGTTTTTCCAATTGGGATTTTGAGGATTTAATATTGTTTTATTAAATGATATTTATTATAATCAGCGTGGGCGCATGTCAAGGAATTAATAATTTGACATGGGGGTTTTCAATAAGAGTTAATGAAATAAATAAAACGCGTAACACGTTTATTTATTGTCATAACTCTATTAACCTCAAACCTGATTATAAATATCCTCGCAACCCCAACATTTTTTGGTGAGCCATTGTTGTGCACAACGGATTTGGAAATACTCTCAAGCCAAGAGAGAATTCCCTTTCCACCAAGAACGCCCTCAAGTTACGAGAGCAAGATCCTCCACCGGATCAAGGCGGTTGAAGGCGGACATCGCAAGCGAAGGTTCTTCCGCGCTAGCACCCGGAGATCTCTTCAGTGACGTCCGGAGATACATGACACACGTGTGGATCACCGCTAGAGGAATCCTACACTTGGATTCTATGATGCAACGACGGATCACCAAATCGTGACCGGACACATCAACGAAGAAAGAATTCCAACGAGGTAATTATTATGCATCAATTAAATTAATTATAATCAACATATGATGATCCTCCTCAAGGGTTCCGGGACTCATCTTTTCTTTTCGTTCTTCATTCTATTCCAAAGATTCGGCCTTTTATATCGTGACGGATCTCGGATTGAACATTGTTTAATGAAAAATTAAGTTGGGCAAACCCACCAACGCACTTCCGCTGCGCCCGGAACCTACAAGTGGTATCAGAGCGGGTCATATCGTTGGTTATAATTATTTAGTTTTTTGTTGGTGATTTACGCATTTAATAATTTAGTTATTTAAATTCATGTTTAATCGTTCTGGAAATCGGAATATTGAGATCTGTTCCTCCTCTCTCATTTCTCGTTCACCTCACAGAAACGGATTTTTTCTTTTAATTTTGATTAAAATAAAATAGAGGAACTCATCCGGAGGAGCCAAATGTTTCTGCCCGTATAACACCAGAATACACGGTGTGTATTCGGAAGTACACACCGTGTAGTCTAGGTTCAATGCATTGACTAATCTGCCAAATCAGGCCGTGTATTGGATTCTTTCTAAGAATTTAAGACACCATGTGTTGACCAGAAACAGGTGGCACACGGTTTCCGGAATACATGCCATGTGGTCCAATGAACATGGCATGTAGTCCCTTCGAGTTAGGGTTGGGTCGTGTACTCCGTACATAGTCTGCCCGGCTGGAAACCATGTAACGCAGAAACTACACGGCGTGTGTCCCATTGTACACGCCGTGTACTCCAAAAATTTCCGAAGTACATTAACACGCCCTATCCCCGGGCGTGTACTTCGGATGGACGGTGAAGAAAAAGTACACGCCGTGTAGTTGGAACTACATGCCGTGTACTCACCCAAATTACGCAGATTTATTAAAATTTATTATTATATTATACAAACCCTTGAAACGTGTACCATGGTGCAGGCGTAAATCTTAGGCACAACACATGATAGGTGTTTTATATATATGAGTTTAATTTAACATCTGCGTAATAAATGGGAATTCACCGGGTTGCCTCCAAGGTACAAGTTACGTACAAGGATAATTTTAAATGAATTTATTTGTTTAAAATTATGATGGATGAGAATCTCAAGGAAATTCAGAAAATTGATTTAAGATAAAAGGATTTATTAATTAAAGATAATTAATTGATTCGAGCGTGATTTATCTTAAACAAGAACGATTAAATAATTGAATGCTAGTTTTATTTATGTGTAAATATCGTTGCATGTATGGATGATCATGAGCTAGACCGAGACCTTTGTATGAGAATGGTTTCTTTTAATTTATTTATTTAAATTAAATTTGTTGGCATGCGAGCCATCTCCTCATTAATATGTAGGGCCTGTGCGTCCAAGGATTCTTTTATGTAAAAACCCATTTTTACCCCTCACCTGCATGTGAGATAAATGCATATGTAATGGATGGAGCTCCCAAGCTAGTGGAGGTGGCTCAAGTTAGGAGCCAAGGTGAAACCAATCCATAGTGATACAAAGGTGGACAGGTGGAAAGCTGTAGACACGAACCCGAAAGGTTCAAGGTGTTTCTCCCCTAGGTCTTGGGTTAGTTTATCAACCGCTAGATAAAATAACCAATAGAAAAGCTCATGATCATACCATTTATTTTATTTCTATCAGTTGCAAGGTTTATTTATTGTGGGTGTGTTGTCACGATCACACAATTAATGAATTAAACGAGCATGCAAGATGGAACTAAAATAAAATTGGGTTATACGTAAATATTATCTTAGACTTGGTTAATCACTTAAGTATATCCCAATTAATATTAACAAGCATGTAATCAAAGATAATAAAATGGCAATTTACGTATAAGGATAAAATCCCTCAAAATAAATATTAAGTCGGCATAGCCTTCCATAATCTTGGTTAGAATCGAACCATAGTTCAAAGTGCTTGACCAACCCTAGTTGCTTTCAATTATCGGGGAATTCTAATTCAAGGTTTTGGGTTGACTTGACTTGGTTCGCATAAAGGGTTGACTTCCACAGTAGGACTTGGTGTGACCAAGAGGCAAAGGTTAAGGAAATCCAAAAGGATTTCAGGATTGGGGAGTCCACTCAGCGGATCAAGGAACTGCGAGTTAATGCAGTTGGCATTTGGAATGCCTACCTAAAACCCTTCAAGTTGCTTGACCAACCCTAGTTGGGGTAATGCGAAGGGTAATATGGATCCTTGCCACTAGAATATTCACACAATAGAATATTCTGAAGTCAATGGCGAGGTCTATTGGATTTCGATAAAATAGTGGGAGACTAATAAGTATTAATTTATTTATTTGTCTCAATTTTTATAATAAAGTACTAAACCTTTGATCATCTTAAATTGTAGAAACGTCAAGAAAATGACTTCAAACATATCATTGCGCACCATACTCAAAAAGGAAAACCTTCTCACCAGCACCAATTTCCAAGAGTGGCAGAGGCGTTTACGCGTCGTCCTTCGCCACGAAAAGAAATTATATGTTCTGGAAGAGCCTATTCCAGTTGCGCCTGGGAAAGAGGCTAGTGATGAGGAATTATCTCTCTACATGAAACACATGGATGATGCCACAGATGTCCAGTGTTTCATGCTATCGGCCATGTCTAATGAGCTCTTGAAGCAACATGAAAACATGGATGCGTATAGCATGATGTCTCACCTTAAAGATCTCTACCAAGAGAAGGCGAGACAGGAGAGGTATGAGATCTCCAATGCTTTGTTTACCACAAAGCTTGGAGAGTCTACGCCAGCTGGGCCTCATGTGGTCAAGCTTATTGGCTACATTGAATGCTTGGACATCTTAGGGATTAAATTCCCAGATGAGTTGCATACAGATCTCATCCTATCATCATTTCCCAAGACCTTCTCTAGCTTCATTGTCAACTATAACATGAGCGGCAATGAGAAGAGTCTATCAGAGCTTCTGACCTTTATTAGCCAGGTAGATAAGGACATGGGGCGTGACAAACCCGCGGTCCTTATAGTGAACAAGAAAAGGAAGGACAAGGCAAAGGGGCCAAAGACTTATAAACGGTCTAAAGCCCTCGAGCACCGTCCCTCCCAGAAGGGGAAGATCCAGAGGCAGGGAAAGGAACGGGAAGCAGTGTTTTTTGCATGTGGCAAGCAGGGCCACTGGAAGAGGAACTGCACCCAAAAGTGTGGGGAAGCTAAAGGTGCATTCGTTATTGAGTGAAATCTTTCTATTTCTACACATTGGGTATTAGATACAGCTTGTGGGGCTCACATATGTATTCAAATGCAGGAACCAAGTAGATTTAGAAAGATCTACAGAGGAGAGGTGGATCTTCGAGCTACCAATGGCGCAAGGCTGGATGTGTTGGCTATTGGCGACTATCACCTCTCATTGCCAACTGGCATGATTTTGGTTTTACAAAACTGTTATTTTGTGCCTAGTGTTACCAAGAACATAATTTCTGTATCTTGTTTGGATATAGATGGATTTATTTTCAAGTTTGGAAATAAGGGTTTTCTCTTTTATAAGAACAACGTATGTTATGGTATGGCACATTTGAATAATGGTTTGTATGTATTAAATTACAAAAACCAAGTGTTGGCAATTGATAACGAAACAAACTCACATGACTCATACATCACCCAGTTATGGCATCACCGTCTTGGTCATGTGAACGAGAAGCGCTTGACAAAGCTCTGCCAAGATGGCTATTTAGACTCTACTGAGCTAAAACCACTTGATAGATGTCATGCTTGTTTACAAGGAAAAATGACCAAGCCGCCTTTTGGTGGACAAGGTGAAAGGGCCACAGAGCTTCTAGGATTGGTACACACAGATGTGTGTGGACCATTTCCAGTATAAGCTAGAGGTGGATATTCTTACTTTATTACTTTTACTGATGATTTGAGTAGATATGGATATGTCTACTTAATGAGGTATAAGTCAGAGTCCTTAGAGAAATTTAAGGAATTCAAGAATGAAGTAGAGAATCAACTTGGTAAGAAGATAAAGAAGCTTCGATCGGATCGAGGTGGAGAATATCTGAACCAAGAGTTCATCGATCTTCTACGGGAGTCTAGGATTCTATCTCAGCTCACTCCTCCTTATACACCACAGTGGAATGGTGTTAGTGAAAGGAGGAACCGCACCTTGTTGGACATGGTGAGGTCGATGATGAGTCATGCAGATCTTCCATTATCCTTTTGGGGATATGCATTACAAACTGCAGCATACACATTAAACTGAGTACCAACTAAGGCGGCAAATGGAATTCCATCCGAGTTATGGAATGGAAGGAAACCCACTTTGTCACACACACGTGTATGGGGATGCGAGGCGTTTGTTAAGGCCTTCTCAGGAAACAAACTAGCACCCCGGGGCACGAAGTGTATCTTTATAGGATATCCCAAGGAAACAAAAGGATATTACCTATATAACCCCCAAGACAAGAAAGTGACTGTTGCCAGACAAGCCGTCTTTCTTGAGAGGGAGCACATCCTCAAGAAGGATAGTGGGATCAAGATTGACTTCGACGAAGTTGATGCTCAAGATACACAGGAGTTGTTACAGGAACAAGTTCCACAGGTCCCCGTGGAAGAGGTTCTAGAAACACAAGTACTGCATAGGAGCTCAAGAGAGGTAAGGGAACCAGGGAGATTTGGTTTCCTAGTCACCGAGGATGGTGAATCATTATTGTTGGACAATGATGAACCTCTCTCCTATAAGGAAGCAGTAGAAAGCTCAGAAGCTGCAATATGGCTAGAAGCTATGAATTCTAAGATGGATTCCATGTATCAGAACCAAGTTTGGGTTCTGGTCGATGAGCCAGTTGATGTAAAGCCTGTTGGATGCAAATGGGTATTCAAAAGAAAGCTGGGCATGGAAGGTCAAATTAGCACCTATAAAGCAAGGCTAGTGGCTAAAGGATTCAGACAGCGTCAAGGAATTGACTATGATGAAACCTTCTCGCCAGTTGCCATGTTTAAATCCATAAGAATCATACTTGCCATAACAACTTACCATGACTACGAGATTTGGCAGATGGATGTCAAAACAGCATTCCTTAACGGGAACCTTCAGGAAGATGTCTATATGACACAACCAGAAGGGTTTGTGACACCAGGTGAAGCCAAACGGGTTTGCAAGTTGCAGAAATCCATTTATGGATTAAAGCAAGCATCCAGGTCATGGAAAATTCGATTTGATGAAGCCATAAAGGAATTTGGTTTCATTAAGAATGAATGTGAGCCATGTGTTTATAAGTGGTTTAATGGGAATACAGTCGTCATCCTAGTGGTATATGTTGATGACATATTGCTTATTGGAAACAACGTACCAGCCTTACAGTCAGTTAAGGACTGGTTGAACAAGTGTTTCTCCATGAAGGACTTAGGAGAAGCAGCCTAAATTCTAGGGATCAAGATCATTCGTGATAGATCCAAGAGGCTTCTTGGACTAAGTCAGGGTACATACATTGACCAGATACTAAAGAGATTTCGTATGGAAAAATCCAAGAGGGGATTGGTTTCAGTGTCACATGGCTTACATCTTTCTAAGAAAATGTGTCCCCAGACACAACAGGAGAAAGATAGGATGAGCAAGATCCCATATGCTTTGGCTATAGGATCCATCATGTATGCCATGTTATGTACCAAGCTTGATGTTGCCTATTCACTGAGCATGGTAGGCAGATATCATGCAGATCCAGGAGAATAGCATTGGACTGCTGTTAAGACTATCCTTAAGTATCTGAGAAGAACTAAGGATATGTTCCTTGTGTACAGAGGAGACGAGGAGCTTGTCATCAGAGGGTATGTTGATGCTGGTTTTCAAACAGATCAGAATGATCTAAAGTCGCAATCTGGATATGTTTTCTGTCTCAATGGAGGAGTTGTGAGTTGGAAGAGTTCAAAGTAGCCAGTTGTCGCCGATTCTACAGCGGAGTCCGAGTATATAGCGGCTTCTGATGCAGCCAAAGAAACCGTTTGGATTCGGAACTTTGTTCAGGATCTTGATGTGGTGCCTAGCAGTAAAGATCTCATTACATTGTATTGTGATAATACTGCAGCGGTGGCTCTTGCAAAAGAACCAAGGTCACATCAACGGACAAAGCACATACTCCGGAAGTATCACCTCTTGAGGGATTTCTATCAAAGGGGTGAAGTTGCAGTGAGCAGAGTGTCCACGGAAGAGAACGTGGCGGACCCCATGACTAAAGGCATATCTCAGTAGAAGCATGAATATCATGTGAGAGCTAGTGGGTTAAAGGTTGTTAGCAGTTGGCTCTAGTCCAAGTGGGAGTCTGTTGGAGTTGGTGGTCTAGAACCAACTACTTTGTACTTTATTCATTAAATAAAAGCCTTATCACATCTTGATTGTTCTTTTGTGTGACATGTCATGTGATAATGTCCTAAGGACAGTTGTTACATTAAAGGGTCGTAGCAGATCCCTGCTATAATGAGAACCCGAAAGTGACATAACACTGTTCTTGAATGTATGTTCTATGGCCGGATGATATTATTTGAGGGACACAAATAATACAGGTCATTAGGGGTGAGGACTCATAAAACTTTGAGGAACCTTCTCATGGTGTGCGCCCTTGGTAATATCCAGGAGGATATTATGAGAACGAGAACCGCCAGTAGGAAATCCACATTTCATAGTGTCATTGGATGTTCCTATCTACAGACGTGTGTATTGATCATTAGACTTTAAGATTATTATTAATGGGTATTACAACTCACGCACTTAGATGTATTGATGAAAACTGTGATGACACACTGTTCGCAGCGAGGTAGGATACGTTGGGTGTGTCACGAGTAATACCGCATTAATAGATAATGAGAGAAAGGATTTGTCCCTTCCATTCCATAACGGAAGTAGATTTCTCAGGCCCTTTGATGGAATTGATATAGCCTAAATAAATCCATGGCCATGGTAAGGTATGGCCAAGTTCAATTCCGGGAATTCAAAGAAAGAATAATCAAGCACATGGGTTGATGGCACTAGCATGCAACCCGCTTGATTGGAGATATCGAGACAAAGGGATTATATTACACGGTAAGCGTTCGTAGGAGGTGACACGTCATTGCGGTGTTAACTTCTTTCTCTATGGGTGCCTTGGCGTATTGCTAGACGCTAACCTTGGACTTTAGGCAGGCTCAGCCTAATGCCACTGAGAAAGAGGCCTAGAGGGTCACACACTAAGTGTGTCCATGTATCTCACTTAAATATTAATTTAACAAGTTAAATAAATATTATTCCCGACTGTGGTTTAATAATTATTTAAGGATGTCTGATCGCATTTATTTTGACACTAGTTATTCGAGAGAATATACTGTGGATAAAATAATATATTTATTAGCGAGTAATGCAGTTAAATTTATTTAAGAAATAAATAGTCATTACTCAAGGTCTAATAAATGTGGTGGAGAAAAATGGAAAATAAAAGTACACACCGTGTATATTAAATATACACGCTCTGTAGTTTTATGGAAAACAAGTACACACCGTGTATTAATTATTACATGCCGTGTAGTTTTTCCAATTGGGAGTTTGAGGATTTAATATTGTTTTATTAAATGATATTTATTATAATCAGCGTGGGTGCATGTCAAGGAAATTAATAATTCGACATGGGGGTTTTCAATAAGAGTTAATGAAATAAATAAAACGCGTAACGCGTTTATTTATTGTCATAACTCTATTAACCTCAAACCTGATTATAAATATCCTCGCAACCCCAAAATTTTTTGGTGAGCCATTGTTGTGCACAACGGATTTGGAAATACTCTCAAGACAAGAGAGAATTCCCTTTCCACCAAGAACGCCCTCAAGTTACGAGAGCAAGATCCTCCACCGAATCAAGGCAATTAAAGGCGAACATCACAAGCGAAGGTTCTTCCGTGCTAGCACCCGGAGATCTCTTCAGCGACGTCCGGAGATAAGTGTCACACGTTTGGATCACTGCTAGAGGAATCCTACACTTGGATTCTACGACGCAACGACGGATCACCGAATCGTGACCGGACACATCAACGAAGAAATAATTCCAACGAGGTAATTCTTATGCATCAATTAAATTAATTATAATCAACATATGATGATCCTCCTCAAGGGTTTCGGGACTCATCTTTTCTTTTTGTTCTTCGTTTTATTCCAAATATTCGGCGTTTTATATCGTGACGGATCTCAGATTGAACATTGTTTAACGAAAAATTAAGTTGGGCAAACCCACCAACGCGATTCCGCTGCGCCCGGAACCTACATTCACCACACCAGGATATACCACCAAAGGGGATTTATGGAACTCCCTTAACACCTCTTCCCATAATTTCATGGGTACTATGGTGCATCCTCTAAAAAGGATGATGTGCTCTCCACCTAATGAAAATCCATCAGGAGCCTGTCCTAAGGATATATGAGCACGTCAGGCCTCGCAGTCAAAATCCACTAGTTGTTCCTCCCTAAATCATTGTAATATTAGAAAAGTGACAGTCACTGACTAAAGGTAAGCTTATCCATTGTCATCCATAAAGGATATTTGCATCGCTGCTAGCTGCTTCGTCGCCTCACTCAGCAGCTGTAAACCAGACCTTCTCCTGAATGTGTTTACCACCACGTTCCCCATCCCAGGAGTATAGACTATCTCAAAGTAATAGTCCTAGAGGAAATCCATCCATTTCCGCTATCACAATTTCAGGTCCTTTTGTGAGAATATATACCTGAGACTCTTGTGGTCAGAGTAGACGGTAAACCATTCACCCATCAAGTAGTGTCGCCACATCTTCAAGGAAAAGACCGCTGCTTCTAAATCCAGGTCATGGGTTGCGTAATTCTACTCATATTGCCTCAACTTCCATGAGTCGTAGGTAATCACTAGTCACTCCTGAATTGAGACACAACCTAGTCTGGTCCCTAATGTGTCGCAGAAGACTACATACCCAACTCCCTCTTCTGGTAGTCTCAAGATGGGGGCACTCTTCAGTATCCATCTCAGCTCTTGCAAACTCTTCTGTAACTTCAACATCCACATGAATGGTTGTCCTTTCCATGTCAAGGATGATAAAGGTTCTACTACTCTGGAAAAGTCAGACATGAACCTCCGGTAGTATCTAGCTAACCCCAAGAAACTTTGCACCTCAGTCACACTCTTGGGTGGCTCCCAAGAAAGCACTACCTCTATCATCACTGGATCCACTGCAACTCCAGCCTCCGAGAAGACATGTCCTAGAAAGTGGACCTCCCGAATCTAGAACTGTAACTTCGAGAGCTTACCATAAAGCTGGTGCTCTCAGACTATATCTAGGACTATTCATAGGTGTGAAGCATGCTCTTCCTCTGATGTAGAGTACACCAATATGTCATCAATGAAGACCAGCACAAAATGATTGAGGTAAGGTTGAAATATCATTTCCATCAGTCCCATGAAAACTTTTTGGGAATTGGTCACACCTAAGAGAATCACCAAGAACTCATATTGGACATACTAGCATTCGAAGGCTGTATTTGGTATGTCCTCATCCCGTACCCGAAGTTGATGATAGCCTGATCTAAGTTTGGTCTTTGAGAACCACCTTTCTCCCTTCATCTAGTCAAATATTTCATCAATCCTCGGAAGTGGATACTTATTTTTCACGGTCACCTAGTTTAGGAACCGGAAGTACACGCATAGCCTCAATCTCCCATATTCCTTCTTGTAAAACGACACTGGGGCTGCCTATGGTGAAACTTTGGGCCTTACTAAGCCCATCTTCTACAAGTCCTCCAGCTATACCCTCAATTCAAGAAGCTCTGTGGGAGCCATTCGATATGCCGATGTGGATATCAGTGTCATCTCTTGGTACGTATTGATACATAAGTCTACCTACCTATGAGGATGTGGTCCTAGAACATCCTCAGGAAATACATCCTCTTACTCATCCACCACTACAGAAAATATAGGACTCCTCTCATCCATTGCACCAAGGGTGAGGATATCCAACTGGTTAGTGATCTTCTACATACTCCTCTTATGAAGTCCATCCTATTCTACAAAAGTTCTCTTTTCACCAATGAAGGAAAACTTGGTCCCATCCTCGCAGACACACTGCACTTTGATCCTAAAATAGTCGATCTGAGCATGAAATATAGATAAGTAGTCCATAACCAATATGATATCATAAGGCCTCGACACCACTACTAAGAGATCCCAGCCGAATCTCTCACCACCAAGAGTAATCTCACATTGACAACCAGTTTGTAATCGTCGAATACCCTCCAATAGGAGTCCCTAATCGTAAGGATCGAGCCAACAGCTCCAACAGAATCTCTGAGCCTTGAAAGAGGTCTGTGGGTGACTAACACCTATGTTTATAAGAACAAAAACTAAGGTGTATAAGACACATATCGTACCTATAATCATCTCTAGAGCATCGTGTTCATGGTCCTCCATCACCTAAAGTTGGCCTTGTCCCTGTCTGTCAGCTTCCTAAGCCCGTGGTGGACCACCTGGGGGTGGTGGTTGTAGCACCTCGAACCGTCGTCAAATACTTTTCACTTGGCCTGCTCCCCTGCCACGTATTCCGCCTTTCAGACCTCCTTTCTCAAACCTATGATTCTTCCTTGGAGATCCCTTGACGGTTTTCTGATCTTCTGTGTGGCGGGTCAGGCAGTCATGATACATGTGTCCCTTCCCACTGAATGTGAAGCACAACCTGGTTCCCTACTAACTCCCTCTTCTCTGTGAGCCCCGTACTTCCAACCTTGATTCCTAGGGTCACCCCCTAAAAGACCTTGCCTGCTTGGACCCCTGTGTCTGCTTTCTTTTGATCACCACTGAAGACTCTTCCACCTGAGGTTTGCTGGTGGCTCCAGCTGTCGGTATCTACTCTCCTAAGAAGCTCTCTACAAGAAGGGATTGCTCCATCACTCCAACATGAGTGGGGATGCTGAGACACACCATGTATTTCGTAATATACCGTCTAAGTCTCTTCTAAAAGGTACAATTCCCTGAATAAAGGGTCCCACACCATGTCTATGGAGTAGCAAGAGAGGTTTGTAAACCTCAAAAAGCATTCATACACTGACAGTTCACCCTGCTGTAGGTGAAGCAGATCCTGAATCTGAACATAGTGCAAAGTCACGGGGAAAAACTCCTCTTAGAAAAGCCGCTTTAAGTCAGTCCAGGTGAAGGTCACCACATCATGTGTATCGATGGTCAATATCCATCATCTCCCTACCAAGCCCTATAGAATTATCATGTCCAAGACCACCATCTAGTCAAGCAATTTCCTCACTAAGAGAAAGACCCACATCACTGTCTCTAGCCAGTCCTCAATGACCTGAGGATCTATCTCTCCCCTGAACTTGGGAGGTCTCTATCTCTGAAACTCGTGTAAGGCACTAGGTCTGTGTACATCCTCTACCGGTAACACCGGTAGTAACAACCAGTCAACGGGTGGTGGAAACACTATTGAACCTCCTGGAGGGTCCATCTCTAGCACTGGTCCCTGAACTGACGCCTCATCACTAGGCGGGTTGTCCTCACGATCACGTATCGGAATCCTAGCTAGCTTTCTGCGTAGATTTATAATGAAATATATCAAGATGTACCACATTTAGAATATTATACCTATTGAGATGACTCTTATTCAATAAGATAATAAGAATACACTTATGCAGCCATTTTTTCATATATAGAGCAAAAATTAGAATTTAGGGTCCTAGTGTATGGATATGTCAGTCGCCGCACCAACACCGGACTCCCCAAATCTGAAAGTTGAACTCGAAACATTCAACAATTTTGACTCAAAAAAACAATAGAATCTTAGACTTTGAGGTAGAATTGACCACCTCTGATACCACTGTGTCACGACCCATCCCCCCCGGGGCCTGTGCCATGACATACCCTAAGCTCACCTCCCAAAGGCTAGGGGTTGGCAACTAGCACTGAAGGTGTCGACCTTTGAGTGGGAGGCATTTTCCTGAGTACTTGTATGTATGCACACACAACCAAGTCCCAAAGATGGAAAATTAAACATGCATGCCACTAAACAACCACTGAGAAAAAGTACAAATAGTAGGTCAAATGGGATAGAATACAAACCCCACAAAAGATAAACAGAAAACAGGAAAGTACAAGGAAAACACTGAAAGTCGTCCACTGGAAACCCCACCTGATGGGTAAGTACAAAGTAGCTGTTGGAAGCCATAGAAGTACACCCGCCAGCCTGGTCTCACTGGGCACCACTGAGTCCTGGGCCACCAAGTCCTCAATCAAGGCGGCGGTCGTCTGCACCAGACTCAACACTTATAGGCAAAGCCCTTGCAGGGGTGAGTAACAATATACTCAGTAGGGACCTTAAAACACAGAGTAAATACCGCAATTAAATCCACATATAAAACCACAAAACATGATCATGAATCATGATCATGACACAAGATAGCTCACCCCAGGTATATTCTAGAGTATGAAAGGTAAGGCCATCAGTCATAATATCGAACACTATGGGCTGCTGGATAACTCCTCCTCAATGAGTACAGTGGGTCTACCAGGTCACACACAAGCTGCTTCCCACTAACCTTGAAACTATTTTGGTACTCATCCCTGATGATTACCATGGGTATTCTTGGTCACACAGAAGCCTCTCCCCACCGTGGGCATGTCGGGTCACACAGAAGCCACTTCCCACCTTGGCCATACTAAGGTACTCATCTTGTTGAGTAATGTGGGTCTGTCCGGTCACACAGAAGTCACTCCCCACTGTGGGAATACCAGGTCATATATAATTTTCTTCCAACTGGGTTATAGTAGTCAATCCACATAGGGTCGCTTTTCAATAGTCTTTAGGTCTTAGCCAACTGCTGGGTTTCCGCACGTAGCACGCTTGATCTCGAGAAAATGGATCCCCAAGTCATTCATCATATTTCAACATACACTAAATCTTCCATAAAGTATACCAAAATATCTTCCTTGTAACAAGGGTTTCAACTCCACAAATATCTCATCAATTGGATGCTCGGTTTGCAAGTTATTAGTGTTTTTACAAAAAGGGATTGATTGGGTTCGGGTTCAGTTTGGCTCACTGGGTTGCTGGTCTAGCCCGGCCCGATGGAGTGGGTCCGTCCCGCTGGGTTGGACCGGTTCTGTTGGATAGGACGTGGCTAGAAGCCACTTCTAGCTCCCCTTTACCCCATAGGTCATCTGCGGGGCTGCCTCCTCCACCGCGGTCAAAAGACCGTGGCCTAGCGCTACGCGACCAGCCAATCTGGCTGGCTAAACTCCCCGAACGCGGTCAATCAACCACGTGATTCCAATTAGTGCAGCTTGTGGCTACAAGATGCTCCTCCCACTGCATTGTGTTTTGATCTGGCCGACGCAGCCAACTCTAGCCTACCGTTGTGGGCGATCACCGTCGATTGCCGAAGAGCTCTTCCACAGACAACCGGGTCTACACCAGTGGTTTGTTCTTCCCACTGATTGCGCCTTCGGCCTCTGTGTTGTATCGTCTTCCCTGCGAAGGGCTTGAATTTTCCTTACCTCCATTTCAAATATTCATCCACCAAGAACACACAAGGTGGAGGGGGGTCGGGCCTTGTTTGTGTCGGCTCGCGCCCTCCGTATTAGAATTTTAAAAGGAGGGGAGACTTGGGATCAAAGTTCTATCAACAATAGTTTAATCCCACTATAGAAACCCAATAAAAAGGAAACCCTCCTACATAAACAAATGATCTATAGGTCAACCTGTTCGGAGGTTAACTCGCATTCATCACTTTGGAAAAATAATGGGGAAAATATTTTAATCAAACAACCCCTACCTCGATTGACGTTCATCGTTGAAGCGCTCTGCCCTCAAGGACTCAAGCTCCATTGGCGTTCTTCGCTTCCCGATCCCATTCTTCATAAAGCGTCGATGTTTCTAGTGATCATATCGATATTCTTAGTTCGTCATTGGAGGAAATCCTTTCCATATTTTTGTCAAATAATTTCCACGATTTAATTCTCGTTTTTCCAATGCATAATATTATCAAAATAAAACACATCACAGTGTTTCTGTTATGATGCAACATCACGTCGTTACGCTATTTCATTTATAAAACATCATATCTACTATGCTCCAATTAATGCGTCTTTACACTTCACAAAAACAAGCCATTAATGAGTTTTATTTAATATTCCTTGTCATCAAATCACAACATTGTTGTTTGCAGCTCAACGGTGAGAAAAGAAAAATAAAATAACTTTTTAAGTTATTTTATTATTTTCCAAAAAGTCCGAAAATTAACTTTTCCATCCAACCTTTGTCGGTCGAAGTTAGGCCATTTCTATGCGAATCTTGGCATTCCAAGTTTAACAGTACCCTCATATTTTTTATATGAGCACTAGTTTAAAATTTAGAAAAACCCAATCACACGTTTACTTAAACAAACTTAAAAAAAAGTTCAAAATTTTGTTCTAGGCTTACCGGGCCTCGGAATCATGTGTCGTCAAACCTTGTGGTCTCAAAATAATTCTATATAATTTAAAAAAAATACATGTAAATTCTTATACATTACATTTAAACATATCATGGCCAACTTAAAACATGCTTTAATATTCTTAATACAACATACTAAACATGAAACATTCTTGAGGATTACATTCTATAAATTTCATAACAAACCACACAAACATGTTCAACTTTAGGCATGCTTCCCATGCTACATTGAATGGCATGATTCTTTTTCAATGTTAAAGTATGACATGATCATCCATATTTAAACACCTACTCATGGCATCATACTCGTGACTTAACATGTAAGACGTAATTATTTCAATACTATAAATTTTGTAAATCTTGGAAGAATAGGTTTAATCATGTAAAACAGTTTCAAGTCTCAACAGGTTTCTATAAATCATTCTCATCATTTTCCCATAATTTAAAAAAATAATTACAAACTGACCTTAAAAAAAGTCTTAACACATGCAAAATTCATATCATGATAAGGAAGGTAACACATGAAATTACACTCATATTTTGATGTTCAAATAATCTAGAATAATAAATTTTTTAATCATGATTGAAAAATGATACACATTTCTTGATTTGGAAAACTTTAAAATCATTAATAGTTATCACTAAGCACATTTATCAATTTTCAATATTTAGAAATAAAAAACACAAAAACATTATACTTTCTATGAGTTTATAACACTACCATAGAGCATGTAAATGGATTTATACTATAAAACTACAATCATGATAAAAAGGAAAGGGGAAGGTTATTCATGTAAAAGTATTCAAATTCAAATGTATTATTAATAAACATAATAGTTATTTTCCAAGAATTATAAAATTTAAATCACCAAAACCAAATTTTAAAATTAATACTTATAAAATTCCCATAATACATCATGAATGAAAAAACAATGCATGTCATATCAATATGCAAGGAAATCAGAATACTCCTAAACATGGTTTCAAAATAATTCATTTCAACATGCCAATATGAAGTATACTTAAGGAAACATGTTCTATAGAGGTTCTCAAATTTCAATAGCTAATCTAAATGAAATACACTAAGCATGATTCAGTGATAATTCTGAATATTTGAAAAATGGGTTAGTATGTTATTCACTTTAACAAAAGAAACAAAATTGTATTAATAATGAAACATAGTATAATAGTAAAGGTAATTACACATTTAATTCACAAAAAAGTTTTAGAAAAATAGTTCATGCTAGTTAATCACCCTATTTACCTTTTTATTTTATGTTATATAACCAATTCAGTAAAAAATAATGGTTCATTAACAACTATAGTACAAACATAATTATAGAAACACACATACAATTCACAATATAGATGTTAATAAAACCAATGAACATGATCCATGTACCTACACATAATTTATACCTTGTAATGGTTATGATTTCACCTAAACATGTTTATTTGGTTGTTTATGTCCTTAAATAGGAACATAGGGAGCCCCAAAATATTTTTTCCTAGCCAGTCTCCCTGATCCAAGTTACATGATAGGCTTGAGTCTAATTGTTTTTCTACCATTCCCATGAATCCTCACCTATTACTAACTCCAATCTCCACCCTATATCTCAACAAACACCTTTGATACCTCTTTATCATGACCCCCCCCCTCCACACACTAGTACTCATCATGGGCCAGCAGTTAAGAGGAGTGACTCCAGAGTCCCACCTCTAGTAGTCCTTAGGTTGGAAACTACCACCGAGGGTATAAAATGATTAGATGAGAGGAATAACCCTCTTAATTTCAAAAAAAAAATAAGATATAAACAACCACCAAGTCAACTCCATATAAGAAAAAAGGAACCATAAAAAAATAATATTCATTCCCATAACCCAAATTTTATGTACATTTCATATAATAATCATAAAAAATACATGAAGTTCAAGGCAAGAAAACTCCATTATCCTCCAAATACTTACCAAGCTACTAGAATTTAATCACCAATCCCTATAGATCTATCCTATAAGCACTAGAAAGCTATGGTGTGGTAAGAAATGTTGGAGTAATTAGTAGGATCATACTTCTAAACAAGTCAACATCTATGTGTAATAGTATTCAAGAGTAAAAAAGTAGGTTAACAACCAAACAAGCATAATGGAAGATGCTAGCAGAACATAATTATAAATATACCAAAGCATTGAAAAATCATCAAATCTCTTATTTCAAGTATAGTAAAGTAATATATATATATATATAAGGAACCTTGTATCCACTTTACATGTTGGTTTTCCACTCTTTCTCAATGAGAAGACATCTTTTACTCTCATCCCATAAATTTCCACCAATAACTGCACCAACTGTATATCATATCTCATGGAACCAACTGCACATCACACCTCATGGTACCAACTGCATATCACATCCCATAGAACCAACCACATATCTCATAATCAAGGCAGTAGGGTATCATAAACCTCCTCCTACCATGAATGACCCCCACTACATGTCTAAATATCCACCAATGGGTACCACCTCCAATTATGTATCTTTAGTATCCCTAATGTCTACTATTAAAGAGATATTGGGGGAGAGCAGGTAGTCAGCCATTTATATCCTCCTCATCTTAGATGTTGGGAAAAACACCCCCATCATAATTGAGTGTCGGTAACGTTATCTGAATTGGTTGGGGAGTGTATAAAAACACAAAAAATATATACATATATATAACCACCCTAACCTTTTACACATATTTTACATGATTTTTAGAATAATTAACCATTAAATACAAACCAAGGATCATAAAGTATAGTGTCTTTGGAATATTAGGTACGTAATTATAAAGAATGAAACCAAAATAAAAACATATTTTATTTAATCTCCATAAAGAGATCATAACTTAATTTTAGCTCTTACATCTTCATAGGATAACTTTTGAATTACATTAACAAAATGGATGAGTTAAAAATCCCAGTAAGGGAATAAATAGATAAGTAAAGCATAACACATGGTTAGAAGGCATAACATGATGACATAAAAATGAATGGAGCATGAATAAACATAAGTAAGCATAACATGTATAACATGGTATAATGTAATAATGGAATTATAATAATTTGTTAGAAACATACAACATGACATAAGCATTAGTCAAGGGCTAACTACTAAGACCATTGCACATAGCAGATAAAGTACCATAAAGGAATCGGGTTCACTCCCTATCCCAACATGACGTCTCATGAGACTACACATTTCCCAATGAATTTGAGTTCTATTTGGGGTACCCATCATAACATGTTCATGCATATGTGTTCCACCTAAATAACCAATCATAACATAAGGGTTACCCATGGAAATAAATGGGTACTATAATCATATCATAAGGCATAATAGATGGGCATATCATAAAGGCATCCATGAAAGAATGGATTTAAATAAAAATGGAGATTAATAAGGGAGAATAGGTATAGATCATGATAAATGATTTTAAACTTATTTTAAAACATGTAAAAGGATTTTTTATGTAACTTTAGAAATGAGACACTTTAATGCGGTTTAAGAAAAATATTAAAGATTCTTTAAAGCGAGAAATGGAATAATTGTTTACATAAAACTACAAATAAACTTAGATGTTTTTTCATGATAAAAATATTTTTCTAGAAATATATCATTTCCTTAAAATAGATTATGTATTATACTTGAAATTGGGTATGAAATTGGGAAGTTCCCTTTAACCGGGCTTGCTTACCGGGAAGAATTGAGATGGGAACATTATAAAACATGTATATACCCATAAACAAGGTTGAATAGATCTAGATACATAGTTTTGGAATAGATAAAAGGAATATTTAAGAACTATATAAGAATAAATTATATTTACATTGGTTTAAATAGAGATAAATCACATCCCAAAGGTAATTGGGAGATTCTGAGATAATCCCTTACCTTATGTCTGAAACTGTTCTTCACTTGCACTTAATGTCCTGGATAATAAAATTAGATTCATTAATAATTTAATTAAGTACCTATTAAACATTAATTTTATTTACTATATTTTATTAAGTTTATTTTTGTATTTTTGATGAGTTATAAGAATCAATTTCGTTGTTTGGGAGTGTTAATTTCCTTGGTTTTTAGGATTGGTTCACTTGTATGCATATATAAAAGATCATGTAAAATGGAAATAGTTGTCCAAAATTGAAATTATATGTTATTAATTAAATAAAATAAGATTAAATGGTTTTATATATTATTATTTTTATATATGAGTATGATTATTTAGATAAAATGTTAATAATAATTGTTTAGATTATGTTGGTTTTCTTTCAATCATCACATGTTAGTTTTGTTTTATTAATTAATATTTTGTATATATACTAGTTTTATAACACTAAATAAGTTTTAATATACATTTTAAAATATTTTTTAACAATTTTAATGGTTTTATAACCATACATGAATGTGCTATTAGAAAATAAAAAATCATTGTCCATGAAGGTTGTGAATCGACACCTCACGGATGATGTTTTCATTTTTAGAACAAAAGGGAAAGAGAAGATAATTGATGATGGATCTTCCATTAACACTATAAAATTATAGTATATATAATATACTAGAGTTATAATGTCACTTGGATAAGGGGAGGTGATTAAAGTATAAGAAAAGAAAAGAAATTGAAAAGAAATTAAAAGAAAATGAAAGAGGATTTTACCTCTTGAACTTCTTCTCATTAAGAACTTCTTTAGGGAAAATGTATAAGGACCCAGCCTTAAAACATTACATAATCTTGAATAAAATGAATAATTCATATTGAGGATCTTTTCAGGTTTATATTTTTAGAGAATTAGGCCATAACTATTACATCTCAAAAAATTACAAAGTAGACACTTCTACTCAGTTTCCATTTTTTTCATAAAATAAAAACTCTTGAAAAAAAGAGTCATGTTTAGTTCCTTGTTTTAGACAGCATGACTTTTACTTGATCCCATCCTTGAACCAATTCATCTTTATGTCCTGTGAAAAACATTTTAAAAAAACTTTGTATGAGAATAAAAATCTCAATAAGGGTTATAAGATAAAGAAAGATAACATTAGTCCATAAATACATACCAATCATAAGCTCATATCGCATGAAATCATAAGATTTACGAATAACACATAGAAATCATAAATCATAAAGGGTAACTTGTAGCATCCATAACATACTTACATTGTAGCATTCATAACTACGTAGGGAGTTACGTTTGGAATACCCATCACAGTATATTCCCTAAATATCTTAGGAGAAACATTCACGTTTACCTCTGTCACGTTACCCAATGCATTGGAGAGCTATATCAAGATCACCCTCCCTAGGTTTATCATGAAACCACCCGTATGCATAAACAATGCCCAAGAACCATAACACATAAAACAAGCATAAATTAAAGATAACATTTCCACATTACAATAATAATATATCATTTCAAGATATTGAAATAATCAATGCATTCTCAAAAAAACTTGCAATACCAAAATATGTAAAAATGGTATATGGTATTTATTTTCCTTTAAAAAACACTACGGCTTGTTAAGGAAGCCAAAGATCAAATAATACTTGCAGCGGTGGAAAGGTCATTGTCACTGCGTACATTAAAAAGAAACATTCCTTTTTCTTGTTTAGTAAAAAGACTCATAGAAAAAGATTCCTTTTGAATGAAATGAGAATTAAAATGTTTTTATACGCCGTATAAAAGAAAGTCGTGTATAAAAAAAATATTCCTCAATGAAAAAAGATTGAGACGAAGTCCCTTACCTCATGTCCGACTTGACTCGATCGTTATTTAATCTCATGAATAATAAACTAAATTTAATTTCTACATACTTAAGAACCATTTTCAAGTTTATTATTCCTTTTATATCAATTATTACCTTGCTATACAATTATTTAATTATTTGAGTTCATATCAGACATTTTGTCGATGTTCAGAACTTGAGTTAAAAATGAACTTGTTATAATTATAAATTGTCCATGTAGTCGAAATTCCATCATCTCCAGAATTATATTCATGATTTATATATCATATATATCATATATATCCAGTATATATATGTATTTAAAATATTACATAACATTTGGAGGTAAGAAATGAAATGCACCGTTCATGGAGACGGTAAGCCGTACGTACTCATGAATATTGCTTTCATTTCTATTTCATATTTAATGGAATGAAAACATAAAGATACATAGGTATATTATAATTCCAGTATAATATAATATATAATTGCATTAACTTCATCCTTTATACGTTCCATGTATGGCATGAACGAGTCATATCACTTTGAGGGGGCGGTAGTTCGCACTTCCTCAAATGAAATTATCGTATTTACCCACTATGGAAAACCATAAAGGTATTATATAAATGAAAAATAAAGAAGCATATAAACAATATAAATATAATATATATCACATATAAATACAGTTCCATCTTAATGTCCATCATAATAGGTGGTAGTAGAATACTGAACAATCATCGTTTCATGAGGCATTAGTTTGTCGTCCACAGAAACAATATGTTCTTTACCCATTAGATAGAGTTGTGTGTAATTTTAGTTATAATCCTACTCATAAAAATAACCTATTATATTTATGATACTGGTTTTTTTATAAAATAAAGTAATAAAAAGAGTTTATGAGGTTGGAGAAGTAAAATAAAACAAAAGAACTTATGAGAATATGTTACCTTTAAATCAGGTATCTTCATTTGGTTTGAACCAAAAGGTTTAATTTAATTTACTTATACCTAGGGGAAGGATTCTAGGAGTAGGAGAAAGATGTAGGAATTTTAATTGGGTAGGGTTTGTATGAGCCAAGGGGCTTGAGAAGTGTGTGGAATGGGTTAAAAGTGAGGGCTTTTATAAGGGGGAGGAGGGGCTCTTTAGTAAAGTTTAAAAATATTATTTTATTATATAATTATTTTTAGTTTATAAAGGTCAAAAACTTATTAAAGTAGAAGATAAGATGACTCATGTTCGAAATAAAATCATCCAATAATAATTGGACAGGTTTTAGATATTGTTTTAATCTTTATAATCTTATTTATTTAAATCATTCATTAATGAGGTAAACACTACATCATTATTGTGTAGTAAATATTTTTATATATTTGATGTCTAAAAATTATAAAAAAAATACCATGATGTAGGAAATATTTTTATATTTCAAATGAATATTTATAGTTTAAGAGATAACTTATATAACCCCATGTAAAAATTTATTTACTAAATGATATATGTTTATGTCATTTTTGTCTTTACTTTAAATTAATTAATATAAAGTGTCATTATCACTTCCAAGTGGCTTCATGGGGTCCCAAAATCGACCCAAGGATGATAATGGTCGTAAATGTATCAACAAATAGGATTAGGACACATGTTAGGGTAATTTAATATTATTATAATATTAGTTTTTTACCCTTATTTACCAGATTTACCCTTTAACCATGTTAAATAAAATTTTTACTGAAGTAATATTCATAATGTCTAAAAATAAAAGTTACCTATTTACAAAATTTGGAACTCCTGATTCCAAATATTGAATCCTTTTTTCCAAATTCAAAACACATAAGTGGAAGAAATTAATTTAAAATTAATTCTCACTGTCAAAACAAAAGGCGTGATTTTAAGAAATAATAACTATCAAAATATTGACACTTATTTATGTCCAATTTCAACATGAAATTACTTCCAATGACCAAAATTGGATTAAATAGTAAAAACATAATATAATTATACTTTAAAACCAATTAAAAAGATAATATAACCATATAAATAAATTAGATTAAAAGGCAGTTTTGAATTAAAATATAGCATTTTTCATTATTCATTAAAAAATGAATTTTATCAGAAAAATACAAAAAAAATTACCCAAAGTAAATTTTGATGTCTCTATTATAAAGAATAATTTTATTTTGTCAAATAGAATATATAAAAGTGTCCAAAAATATATTTAAAGAGGGTTCTCCATCAAAAGGTGGTAACTCAACCTTTTAATGAATATTAGATTATTTATGCTTAAAATTGGATTCTTTTTTATTTTAATCCTGTAAAATTTATTGGATAAATGTAAAAAAAATTAAAAACATGTATATTCATATTTTTGTTATTTCTTTCCATTCCCGCCATTACAACGGCTAGGCGTTAACTACCATTTAAAATAATCTTATATTATTATTTTTCAGTATGACCCAACGTTGTGTGCAACGTAAGATTTCAAAGAAACTTGTTGTTGTGTATTGGGTACGCCATCGAACATAGAATCCCATTTAAAGTAAAATTAATATTTAATTCACAAATATTAATAAATATGAAAATTTTATATTCTTTATTTACTTGGTATGTTACATCTTTCCCCCCTTTTGGGAATTGCATCCCTGCAATTCTATTCACTTATCAAATAAGTGGGGGTATTTATCCCTCATAGTATTTTCAGATTCTCACGTTGCCTCTTCAACCATATGGTTTTTCCACAAAACCTTTACATGATTAATTACATTATTCTGAAACACTTTCTCTCTTCGGTTAAAAATCTGGACTGGTTGTTCCTCCTAAGAGAGATTCTCTTCCAATTGAACTACCTCTAGGCTCAAAACATGAGATGGATCTGGAATATACTTTCTCAACATTGAAACATGAAAAACATTGTGTACCTAGGATAAACTTGGAGGTAAATCCACTCTGTACACAACTGATCCAACTTTCTCCAGGATTTCATAAGGTCCAATGAACATTGGACTCAACTTTCCCTTCTTAACAAAACGCATCACACTTTTCCATGGAGAAACTTTGAGAAAGACATGATCACCTACCTCAAAAGAAAGATCCTTCCTCTAGTTATCCGCATAACCTTTCTACCTGCTCTGAGCTATTCTCATGTGCTTCTGAATCAACTAAACTTTTTCTGTCATCTCTTCTACCAATTATGGTCCCATCAGCTTCCTTTCACCTACTTCATCCCAAAAATCTAGAGTTCAACACCGCTTCCCATATAATGCTTCAAATGGAGCCATCTATATACTGGAATGAAAACTGTTGTTATAAGAAAATTCAACCAAAGAAAGATGTTGGTCCCAACTTCCCTAGTAATCCATTGAGCAAGAACGTAACATATCCTCCAAGGTATGAATTTTTTATTCTAGATGCCCATCTGATTGAGGATGAAAAGTTGTACTAAAATTTAATTTAGTACCCAACGAATTCTGAAGGTCTTTCCAAAAGTTAGAAGTAAACCTGGGATCATGATCAGATACAATGGAGAGGGGAACACCATGCAACTTGACTATCTCTTTGACAAACAACCGAGAAAGTTTATCTAGAGAAAAACTATATCGAATAGGAAGGAAATGAGTAGATTTAGTCAATCGATCAACAATAACCCAGATTGCATTATTACCTCATGATGTCTTTGGTAATCCCATAACAAAGTCCATGGATAAATTTTCCCATTTCTACTTTTGGCATTGGTAAAGACTGAAGCATCCCTTTCGGTAATTGTCGCTCTGCTTTAACCTATTGAAAAGTCAAACACTTCACAGTAAAATCAGTAATATCTCTTTTCATTCCATCCCACCAGTAATACTCCCAAATATATATGTAAATCTTAGTACTACTAGGATGAACTGAAAACGGAGAACTATGAGCTCCACATAACAACTCATTCTTCAAATGTGAATCACAAGGTACGCATAATATCTTCCCAAACCTCAAAACACAATCATTATCAATGTTAAAATCAGGAAACTTACCCTTATGAACCAACTCTACTTTTTTTTACAACTCATTGTCTTCCTTCTGTGCTTTCTTAATTATTTTTGATAGAGATGATTTCACTGACACCTGAAACAAAATAGAGGAATTTCCTGAACCAACAAATTCTATGCCAAATTTCATCAAATCAAAAACCAAAGGATCTTGTTCCAAATGTAGCATGGTTAATGAAGCATTACATTTTTAACTCAAAGCATCATCCACTTTATTTTCTTTTCCTGGATGGTAATGGATCATGTAATAATAATCCTTAATTAATTCCAACCATCTCTTCTGTCTCATGTTTAATTCTTTCTGAGTGAATATATACTTCAAACTTTTGTGGTCAGAATATATTTCACATTTTACTTCATATAGATGATGCCTCTAAATTTTTAAAGAAAAAACAACAACAGATAATTCCAAATCATGTGTAGGGTAATTTAACTCATGAGGTTTCAACTGACGTGAAGGATAAGCAATTACCTAATCATTTTTCATTAGGAAACAACCAAGTCCTTTCAACGAAGCATCACTGTAGATAACAAACTCACCATTTCTAGAAGGCAGTGTCAAAATTGGAGCATTCGCCAATATTCTTTTCAATTCCTAAAAACAATCATAACATTCTTTTGTCCAAATGAACTTAACACCTTTTTGAGTTAACTTAGTCATTGGGATAGATAACTGTGAAAACTTTTCAACAAACCTCCGGTAATAACCTACCAAATCAAGAAAACTAAAAATCTTGGTTATATTTGTGGGTCCTGGCCATTCTTCAACAACTTTTTTTTTAGTAGGATCAACAATTATGTCATTTTTTTAAACAATGTGACCAAGGAAAGAATTTTATTATAACCAAAACTCACACTTGCTGAATTTCCCAAATAGTTTATTTTCTTTTAAGGTTTGCAAGACAACCCTTAAATGACTTTTATAATCCTATTTACTTTTGGAATAAACTAAAATATCATCAATGAACACATCCACAAACTTATCCAGGAACTCATAGAAAATTATATTCATAAGATTCATGAATACATTAAGTGCATTGGTTAACCCAAAAGGCATAACTACAAATTCATAATGGTCATATCTAGTATAAAAAGTGGTCTTTGGAATTTCTTCTTCCATTACTTTCAACTAATGGTACCCCGACCTCAAATAAATCTTTGAAAAATATTGAGCTCTCTGGATATGATCAAACAAATCATCGATATGAGGAAAAGGATACTTGTTCTTAACATTGATGTTATTCAATGCTCTATAATCAATGAAAATTCTCATTGAACCATCTTTCTTTTTAACAAACAAGACAAGAGCACTCCATGGTGATGTGATAGGTCGAATGAAACCTTTATCTAATATCTCATGCAATTGCTTCTTTAACTCTAAAAGTTCAATTTGAGTCATTTGATAAGGGGGTTTTGAAATTGGTTTAGCATCAGGAACTAAGTCAACAGTAAATTCAACTTCTCGATCAAGTATTATACCAGGAAACTCATCAGGAAAAACATCAAGGTACTCATTTACCACTAGCACATCATTAATCTAAACAGTTCCTTTTTTTCAAAAATATGTGCATGGTAACATTCATTTCCATATTTTACTAGTTTCTCAACTTCCTGATATGTTATCAAAATTAAGGGTTCATTTTTGTACACAAACTAAAAATATTTTTGAAAAGAAACCTCTTTAGCTCTGCAGTCAATCTTAGCATGATAAATAGGAAGCCAATCCATAACCAAATTAACATCAAACTCTAATAGAGGAAAAACAATAAGTTTTTCAAGTAGATTCTTTCCGCACACAAGAACAAGAAGGTTATTATAATTTATTTTTGTCTCAAAATTTCCTCCAGGTGTTTTTACCATAATTTTAAGATTCATATCTTGAGATGGAATTCCCAATTTACTAGAAAACTTCTCAGAAATGAATGAATGTGTAGACCCCAAATCAAACAACACATTGGCATAATCTGAACAAACAAATAGTGTACCTAATACTACTTCATTTGATGGCCCAACATCTACTGAAGTAGTTGTAAAGGATTTCACCACCCCTTTCTGGTTGTAGTCTAGATGCTTTACCTTAGTTGAGTTCTTAGTTGGACACTCATTTTCATAATGACCCATTTCATTTCACTTAAAACATTTTACTGACTGTAAATCAGATTTTGTCTTACCATTACCCTGATCTTTTTCAGTGAAATTATGAGCCTTATGTCCCATTTTACCACATCAGTAACACTTACCAGAATTCAAAAGTCATTCCCCAGAAATCTTTTTACCACAATTTTCACAAACTGTAAACTTAAGTTTCTTACCATCAGACTTTTTTGAAGAGTTCTTCCCTTTCGTCTTCCACCTCTACCTCTTATTCTGTTTTTTGTTAAAGAACACCTGATCATCGGCAAACTCCATTTACACCTTCTCTACACATCAAAAAAGTTTTTCATAACTTTTAAACTCACGATAAGCTAAATCCATTTGATACTTTGGCTTTAATCATGAGTAAAAATGTTTTATTTTACTATCAATATCTCATATGAAATTTTGATTATACCTTTCCAATCGAGTGAATTTTTCTTCATAAGTAGCCACTGATTCATCCTCCTACCTCAATTCCAGGAATTTTTTTCAATCCTAAGTCGAACCACCTTAGGAAAATATTTCTCAAGAAACATACCTTTTAATTTGTCCCAATAAAAAGCATCAATCTCCTCACTATCCATGATATTTTTCACCATCATTCACCACTAATCAGCATCACCTTCAAAATAGTAAATAGTGAGACTAACCTTTTGATTTTATGAACACCCCATGACATCAAAAATCTTATCCAGTGCTTTAATCCACACTTCATCTAGAACATGGTTAGATGATCCTCTGAATGATGGGGGATGTTGCCTCATGAAATGCTCCACTACTGACATGTTCCTCTGTGGTTGATCTGGATGATCTCGGTCATGGATACCACCACCATTTATAGCCTGATTCAACTATACCATTACTGCTAAAAACTGTTCAATTCTGATTTTGACCATCTCAAGTTGCTTATTTGGAAGGTTGTCTTCCTCCTGATGTTGTCCCATCATATCTACTATGTTTCCTATGCAGAAAACCATTCTGAACACAGAAATATCTTAAGCGAAGCAACATGGTAATCTGTAAATGCTATATCATTTCAATCAAGACATAAACAAAAAATAATTTATGGATATTAATTTAACAATATCCTAACTCCAAAAGTTGTCTAAACCGACCTATGATACCAACTATAAGGATTCGGCCTTAAAAAATTACATAATCTTGAATTAAATGAATAATTCACATTGAGGATCTTTTTAGGTTTAGATTTTTATAGAATTAGGCCATAACTATTACATCTAAAAAAATTAAAAAGTAGACACTTCTTCTCAGTTTATATTTTTTTCATAAAATAAAAACTCTTGAAAAAAAGTTTCATGTCTAGTTCCATGTTTTAGATAACATGACTTTTACTTGATCTCATTCTTGACCCTATTCATCTTTAAGTCATGTGAAGAATATTTCAAAAAAACTTGGGATGAGCATAAAAAGCTCAGTAAGGATTATAAGATAAATAAAGAAAACATTAGTCTATAAATAAACACCAATCATAAGCTCATACCACATGAAATCATAATATTTATAAATAACACGTATAAATCATAAATCATAAAGGGTGACTTGTGGCATCCATAACATACTTACGTTGTAGCTTTCACAGCTATGTAGGGAGTCACATTTGGAATACCCATCATAGTATATTACCTAAATATCTTAGGAGAAACATTTACATTTACCTCCATCATGTTACACAATGAATTGGAGAGCTATCTTGGGCTCACCCGCCCTAGGTTTATCACGGAACCACCCGTATGCGTAAACAATGCCCAAGAACTATAACACATAAAACAAGCATAAATGAAAGATAACATTTACACATTACAATCATAATATATCATTTCAAGATATTGAAATAATAAATGCTTTCTCAAAACCATTTTCAATACCAAAATATGTAAAAAGGGTATATGGTATTTATTTTCTTTTAAAAAAACACTACGTCTTGTTAAGGAATCCAAATATCAAATAATTCTCGCGGGAGTGGAAAGGTCGTTTTCACTGAGTACATTAAAAAGAAACATTCCTTTTTGTCATTTAGTAAAACGCCTCGTAGAAAAAGATTCCTTTTGAATGAAATGAGAAGTCAAATGATTTTTTACACTGTATAAAAGAAAGTCATGTATAAAACAAAATATGCCTCAATGAAAGGAGATTGAGACGAAGTCCCTTACCTAATGTCTAACTTGACTCGATCATTCTTTAATCTCCTGAATAATAAACTAAAGTTAATTTATAATTACTTAAGAACCTTTTTCAGTTTTATTGTTCCTTTTATATCAATTATTACCTTGCTATACAATTAGTTAATTATTTGAGTTCATATCGAACATTTTGTTGATGTTCAGAACTTGAGTTAAAAATGAACTTGTTATAATTATAAATTATCCATGTGGTTGAAATTACATTATATCCAGAATGATATTCATGATTTAGATATCATATATATTATATATATCCAGTATATATATGTATTTATAATAGTACATAACATTTGGAGGTAAGAAATGAAATGCACTATTCATGGAGATGGTAATTCGTACGTACGCATGAACGATACTTTAATTTATATTTCATATTTAATGGAATGAAAACATAATGATACATAGGTATATTATAATTCTAGTATATATCATATATATTTCATTAACTCCATCATTTATACATTCCACGTATGACATGAATGGGTCATATCACTTTGAGGGGGCAGTAGTCCGCACTTCCTCAAATGAAATTATCGTATTTACCCACTAGGGAAAACCAAAAAGGTATTCTATAAATGAAAAATACAGATGCATAGAAACAATATAAATATAATATATATCACATATAAATATAGTTCCATATTAATTGCCACCATAAGAGTTGGTAGGAGAATATTGAACAATCATCGTTTTTTGAGGCGTTAGTTTGTCGTCCACAGAAACAATATGTTCTTTGCCCATTAGATGGAGGTGTGTGTAAGTTTAGTTAGAATAATTCTCATAACAACAACCTAGTATATTGAGTATACTATTTATATTATAAAATAAAGTAATAAAAAGATTTTATGGGGTTGGAGAAGTAAAATAAAACAAAAAGAACTTATGAGAAGATGTTACCATTAAATCGGGTATCTCCCTTTGGTTTGAACCAAAAGGTTTAATTGAATTGCATTATTCTTAGGATAAGGCTTCTAGAAGGAGGAGAGGTATGTATGGAGTTTAATTGGGTAGAGGTTTCATGATTAAAGGGGCTTTAGAAGTGTGTGGAATGGGTTAGAAGTGAGGGATTTTTATAAGGGGGTGGAGGGGCTCTTTAGGAAAGTTTAAAAATATTATTTTATTATATAATGATTTTCAGTTTCTAAAGGTCCAAAACTTATTAAAGTCAAATATAATATGACTCATGTTCGAAATAAAATAATCCAATAATAATTTTACAGGTTTTAGATATTGTTTTAATCTTTATAATCTTATTTATTTAAATCATTCATTAAAGAGGTAAACACTGCATCATTATTGTGTCATAAATATTTTTATTTATTTGATGTATAAAAATTATAAACAAAATACCATGATGTATGAAATATTTTTAGATTTAAAATGAAGATTTATAGTCAAAGATGTTAGGACCAATAGGGTCCTATATACCCTGAGAGGGGGGGTGAATCAGGGTATGGATATTCTTTTTCAAAGTTCTTCCTGCCTCGCTGGATCTTGACCTCTTTGTTACAAGGGTCACTTTGTTTGCACTTGTGTGTATGTTATGATCACTTACTTTCTCCTTTATCTGATGATGATGCTTTAAATGCAATGCAGGCAAATTAGCAGGCAGACGCAGAGATTTTTACTTGGTTCACCGCAAAGGGCTACGTCCAAGGAGCATACGCCAACAAGTTGTCGGTCGTACCAATTCCACTAGACTTCACTAGCTGTGGATTACAATGTTCAGGCTAGATCACTTCTATGACTAGGCTCACTGCCTATACAAGGTTTAGGGTCAGCTCACTGCTTTCCCAAGGGCCACTCCTTATTTCTCTCTCTCTGGCTCACTGCTGGTGGAGAGGATCACCTTCTTCCTCTTCCTAAGCTCACTGCTCTGTGAAGGGAATCACTCACATTTTATAGACCTGTAGGTCTCTTCATTTGCATGAATACATGCATCCTTAAGTGTTGATGGTTGCCCTGTTATAGTCCAACTTTCATCCACTGATGAATACCACTTTGCCTCTGAACACTGGGCAATTCCTTTTGGAAACACCTTCACAAAGTACCCTACTTCGCGAAGCTCCCAATTTCGTGAAGCTCAAACAAGTCTTCGTGAAGCTCCTGCCTTTTCGCGAAGCTCTCTCGCGAAGCACTCTCACGAAGCACTCTCATGATGCACAGACCTTCACAATGCTTAGGCCGTCACGGAGCTCCTGCCTCTCCACGAATCTCACCGAGCCAACGCGGGGCACACGCCTTTCGCGGAGCTAGAATAGCCGCCGCGAAGCTCCCCTTTCACGAAGCACACTGCCTTCGCGAACCACCTCTGCGAACCGAGAGCAATGGATTTTATCTGAAAATTCTCTCTGCTTCTCTCGAGGGGGGAGGCCTCTATTTATAGGCGATTCCACTGACCCTCGTCCCTTCCACGCGAAGTCAATGGCACTTCATCTCAAATCGCGAAGCTCCAAAGATTCCGCCGGAATTCTGTCCAAATCGCGAAGCACCACGGAACTTTTCTGTTCGCGAAGCTTGACGTAGTCATGAAGAATCACCATCAACATACCTTCGCGACTTCGCCATGAAGCTCCCCCACGAAGCCCAACATTCCTTCACGCCTTCTCCGCGAAGCTCCCTCGCAAAGCCCTTCACCGCTGCGACGCGCTTCAGCCTCTGCCATTCATGGAGCTTGACGTAATCGCGAAGCATCACCGCCTCCATTCTTTTGGTCTTCGCGATTTCCAAACCATGCATCCTAGCTTCGCGAAATTCATGCCTTTTCCATATTAAATTATGATCTTCATGGAAATCCTATTTTCATGATGCTCACCAAACTCCAAATTTTGGACTCCAAAAATTTGGAAAACACTGGGAAACGGCGCCATCTTATACTGCTCTTTTGTACCGCCTCCAGATCGTCTTTTCCTTTGTCATAGTTCTTTGTCAACAAGGATTGTCAACAAATTCTCTGGAACTCGACAATTCTTCATGGAAACCTGTTTTGTCAACAAACACAATCAACCCAAAAATACTGCAATGTTACCTTGAGGGATTTTTGCCCAACAATCTCCCCCTTTGGGTTTGTTGACAACTCTTCACAACTCTGCTCAGAATGATTTTCTGCACTTTGATACCACACTGAGTCTTCTTCCAGCCGCTACCACCATTCGCCACTTGCGATTATGATAGCGTCCAAGGATTCACTTAACACGTACTCTAAGCCCACATGAGCAATGCTTGGCGTGAGAAACAAGAGTAGTATGAAAAGTTCATCAATGAATCACTTCATGTCAACCAAAATTGTCGATTCCACCCTGATACCAATTCTTAAATTGATACCAATTGTTGAACCACACTGATACCAATTGGTGAATTCTTAAGTTGATACCAATTGTTGATAGCTGGACACCGTCTCACACCATTCCAACACCACTGTTCTGCTTTTATCACGATCTTCAGCTGTCGTGATTTCTATTCTTTGATCGTTCACTTCTAGCGTCGTCATATTTAAATACTCTCCCCCTTTCTCATTTCTCCCCCTATCTGGCTGCTCCACTGGTCAGCTTCTCCCCGTATCATTAATGATTTGTCAAATCTCCACATTGTCTCCCCCTTTAACAATCACTATTTTCTCCCCCTTTGTCAACGAACCCAAAGGTCACCCCTTTGTAGTCTGTAGCATAGTAGAGAACACATATCAGCACATTAGGGAAAAACACATCGTACCTCAGGGAGAGGGGGGTGGCCCACATCCACACTTGAGTTGTCACACTGGATTCCAATCGGAGACTTCACTTCAACTCTCATATCTTCAAGCTGCTGCTTCATCCACAATAACTGTGTGCAGGCTTGAGTGGCCGCAATATACTCAGCTTCTGCGGTGCTCAATGAAATGCAATCTTTCTTCTTGCTTAGCCAAGAAATACACAATCCACCAAGATAGAATGCACCTCCTGACGTTAACTTCTTGTCATCCGCTGAACCGGCCCAATCTGCATCAGTATATCCCAATAATTCCAACTGATATTTTCCATTATATATCAAGCCTAAGTCCACTGTGCTCTTGATATACCGAAGTATTCTTTTCACTGCAAGCATGTGGCTTTCTTTGGTATTGCTTTGATATCTTGCATCAGAACCTTCTTTTCATATTTCTGAAAGACACCTTTACTATGCTTCATTTGAATCACAGATTCTGCAAATATTGATTCCGCATTGAATGTCATTCTCTCGGTGCTTGTTTCAGCACATAAAAGGTATTCTTTAGCCGACAAACCTTATTCTCATCTTTATGAATGAGAAAACCATTTGGATGCTCAATATGCACTTCTTCCTCCAGAATCCCATTCAAGAATTCTGATTTGATGTCCATCTGGAATACTTTGAACTTTCTTTGCACTACAATGGCTAGGAATAATCCGATTGTCTCCATCCTTGAAACCAGTGCAAATGTCTCTTCAACATCAATTCCCTCTATCTGAGAGTATCCTTTTCACACCATTTGTGCTTTGTTTCGAATCACTGTGTCATCTTCGTTCATCTTTTTAAGAAAGATCCATTTAGCCCCGATGAAGTTCTTATCTACTAGCCTCGAAACCATCTCCCACTTCTGATTCTTCTTAATCTGATCTATCTCTTTATTCATGGATGAACCCAGTTTTCATCATCAGCTGCATCAGCAATGCATTTTAGCTCAACCTAAGATAGAAAAGATGCATGCTGCAGTGATTTTATTTCCCTTGTCTGAACTGGAGCTGCCTGATCACCAATGATATTCTGTCTATCAGTTTCAGCTCAACTCTTTGGTTTCCTTGTTGGCACAAACTTGACACTTTCTTGTTCATCATCAGTGTCTTCTTCTGAATCAGCATCAGCCACTTCTTCTCCCTCTGTGTTGCTTTCTTTCTCAACACTTTTTCCAGTAAACTGTTCACTGACTCATTTTTCAGTGGCTTCATTTCTTTCAGCTACTTTTATCTGTTTCATTGTTCAATGACGTCATTTACTTGAACATATTCTCTCATATTTTTGTTGACACACCATTTATTTTCTCTCATAGCTTCTTGGTATCCTGAAAGCAGTCAGCTGATACCACATTATTAGAACAAAATAGATAATCATGAAAACCTGTGTGTTGATTCTTTTCCACCAATCATTCTTCATGAGCATAAACATTCATCCTTCATATCATATGGAGATCATGCATCTGATTAGGATATAGAATGATCCCCCTGTGTTATGCAACTCTTCCAGTTGTTAGGCCCAACAGTTTAGACCCATAACTAGTCTTTTCCTTCTGCATCATTTGTTCTCATGTTCCACTCAGAGTTGAGCCATTAACAAAATCTCTAAGCCTACTGAGTTTAAAATCGGTGTAGGAAACAAGAGACAAAGCTAATAACACAATCACATTATATTTTTCTTTGTTGCTCCCTTTCTTATTCAACTCTAGTACCTGATTTGAATCAATTGAAACTGTAGAGCATATCACATATCCACTTCGCATCCTTAGATGCCACTTCCCCTTGGATCGTATCTCCCTAGAACCTGAAACACATGAATCATCAGTTAATAGCATTTTTATACATAGGGAGAGGGGGGTTTTTGTTTCTCAAATCCTCAAAACGAGGATAGTGGTTGATCCTGATGGGTCAACCCTTTGATTTTTTCTTGGAGGGCATCACACTCCTTTCTTTCTTCCTCCAGCTGCCTAGCCAACTTCAACTGTTCTGGCCATATGACTAGGCATTCATTGCCTACATTCTGAGCCTTTTTCTGATATGTAGATTTCGTAGGCTCAGCCTTTCTCACCGCTTGGGGTATAAACCCGCTAGTACACATTTCCTTCTTTGAGGTTCTACCAAAGTTCCATTTTCCTTGATTATTTCTCTGAGTAAGAACCTCTCTGTTTGGCATCTTCCCTTTCTTCTTCTCCCATCTTAGGGGTCTTCCTCTTTCCTTCACTTCTTGCTGAGAAACACGACTTGTGAATTTTTCAATGCATTCTTTATTTATCTGCCTTTTATTAGATGTCTGAATCACTACACTCTTTTTCACTGGTGGTGAGTCCTCCATTGAACATTCATTCTTCTTTATCACAGATGGAGTAGATCTCCCCTTAATCTTCCAGGTTTGTTCACATTCTCTCCTTGAGAGCGGTTGTGAGTACGACAGAGGAGGTGACTGATACACTTTTCGTTCAGCTCCATGGGATTCTCCTGAGGCTTTAGGCCTATTTTTCACCTTACCACTTTGTCCCCCAGTGTATAATTTCTCATTATGTACCACTGGAGTTGGTAATCTCTTTCTTGGGTCTTTTTCCTTCCCCTCTTTCTTCTTGCTGCACTGTTTGGCTAAATGCCCATGATCAAAACATATGAAACATTTTCTATTAAAGGCATACCTCATTTCATCACTTCTCTGCAAAGATGTTGATGCAACTTGTTTTCTTATTCTGGCATCGATCTTCTGAGCTTCCTGACACATCCTCATGGTGTGTCCCATTATTCCACAGTAATAACATTTTATAATTGCTTTCCTTTGAGAGACTATACTCTCTGATTTCTCCGGATGCTTCTTATTATTCTGGGATTTAGAAAAGTTTCTATTTTCACAGCCTGATATGTATTCATGAGCCTCTAAACAGAAGCTTGATGTGTGGCCGTGAATCCCGCAGAAATAGCACATGTCATCACTCCTTTTTGTAATTGTCCTTTTAGGCCTATCTCCAGCACCTGCAGGATCTTTTCCATTTCTAGAACTGTTCACGGATCTCTTTCTTTCATGCACAGGAGGGGATTCATCAAATCCAATACCAGCTTTTCCGAAACTTTCTGGTCTTTGAGCTGAGAAAATATTCTATTGTTTCTCTTCAGAAATAGCATACCTATTCTTCATTTTATCATCACTTGTCGAAGGATGGTCAAATAGCAAGTGTAAGGCATCCTTCATTTTTGGCATTCCTTTAGCATTGGATTTCTCCACATCCTTCTTTATTGATTTTAGATCCTCTTCCAACTTTTTAATCTTTGTCTCCCTTGATTAAAGTTGGACATCCAGTTCTTTCTTGAGAAGCTTCCCTCTACTCACCTCATCTTCTAGTTCTTGTGTGAGCTTTTCCACCATTGCACTTAGCTTCACTACTTTTAATTTTTTCTCAGAAACAGATTTAGAGACAGATTCATTCTCTTGTTGTAGGCTTCGATTCTTCTGAACTTCTTCAGACAACTATGTTGCTAGATCATCATTTCTAGCTTTCAGATTATGTACTTCATCTGACTTTTGATTCTCTTCATAATCATCAGCCTTTTGTTTTCCTTTCATTTTAGCCATCTTTTTTAGTTCATTGGCATGAGAATCATTCTTCTCTGTTAGGTCAGTAACTATGTCAATAAGCCTTTGATTTAAGCCTCTTAGCTTGTTGACCTCAATCTCCAATACCTTGATCTGGATATCTTTAGATTTGACTTCTTCAATGTTTCCAACGTCAATTGGAATATCAGGTTCTTCGATGCACTTGACTTGATCTTTCACTTTTCTATTCAAGCCATCGATCTCCCTTTTCTGTTCTTCAATCTTAATCTTATACTCACTAACTGATTCTGAGTTCTCTTGTGTTGATAACTTGAGTTTCTCAATTTCTTCCATCAACTCAGACTTCTCTTCTTCCTTCTGCTGCATATAGAGTTTGGAATCATGAACAACTTTGTTGGATTTCTTTGTTTTTGCTCTCCAAACATCTATCTCCTCAAGAGCAGCCTCCAACTCAGCTCGCATATCTATTCTTCCTTCAATTTCTTCTTCTGTTTCTGCATCACTCTGATGCTCATGTACTTCACTCATTCCAACATCATGATTGAGTGAATCAATTTTTTCCCTGTCAGATTCATCTATAACTTCCTTCAGTAAACTATTTGATTCTTTTAATTGAATCACACTTTTCCATACATACTTCCATACTGAGGAATACCACCTGACTTCTACTTCTTCTTGGATGTTTTTCCCTTTGCCATGGCTCACTGAGATAAGATCAGACTGATTCTTTAAACACACAGATTGACTACACCATGTCGGAGCAAACAAATCTGATAAAATCAACCTATCCCTCTGATACCAATTGTTAGGACCAATAGGGGCCTATATACCCTGAGAGGGGGGTGAATCAGGGTATGGATATTCTTTTTCAAAGTTCTTCCCGCCCCGCTGGATCTTGACCTCTTTGTTACAAGGTTCACTTTGTTTGAACTTGTGTGTATGTTATAATCACTTACTTTCTCCTTTATCTGATGATTATGCTTTAAATGCAATGCAGGCAAATTAGCAGGCAGACGCAGAGATTTTTACTTGGTTCACCGCAAACGGCTACGTCCAAGGAGCATACGCCGACAAGTTGCCGGTCGTACCAATTCCACTAGACTTCACTAGCTGTGGATTACAATGTTTAGGATAGATCACTTCTATGCCCAGGCTCACTGCCTATACAAGGTTTAGGGTCAGCTCACTGCTTTCCCAAGGGTCACTCCCTGTTTCTCTCTCTCTGGCTCACTGTCGGTGGAGAGGATCACCTTCTTCCTCTTCCTAAGCTCACTGCTCTGTGAAGGGAATCACTCACAGTTTATAGACCTGTAGGTCTCTTCATTTGCATGAATACATGCATCCTTAAGTGTTGATGGATTCTCTGTTATAGTCCAACTTTCATCCACTTATGAATACCACTTTGCCTCTGAACACTGTGCAATTCCTTTTGGAAACACCTTCGCAAAGCACCCTACTTCGCGAAGCTCCCAATTTCGCAAAGCTCAAACAAGCCTTTGCGAAGCTCCTGCCTTTTCGTGAAGCTCTCTCGCGAAGCACTCTCGCGAAGCACTCTTGCGATGCACAGACCTTCGCAATGCTTAGGCCGTCGCGGAGCTCCTACCTCTCCGCGAAGCTCACCGAACCAACGCGGGGCACACGCCTTTTGAGGAGCTTGAATAACCACCGCAAAGCTCCCCTTTCGTGAAGCACACTGCCTTCACGAACCACCACTGCGAACCGAGAGCAATGGATTTTCTCTAAAAATTCTCTCTGCTTCTCTCGAGGGGGTAGGCCTCTATTTATAGGTGATTCCACCGACCCTCGTCCCATCCGTGTGAAGTCAACGCCACGTCATCTCAACTTACGAAGCTCCAAAGATTCCACCGGAATTCTGTCCAAATCGCGAAGCTCCACGGCACTTTGCCATTCGCGAAGCTTGACGTAGTCGCGAAGAATCACCGTCAACATACCTTCGCGACTTCGCCGCGAAGCTCCCCCGCGAAGCCCAACATTCCTTCGCACCTTCTCCGCGAAGCTCCCTCACAAAGCCCTTCACCGCCGCGATGCGCTTCAGCCTCTACCGTTCGCGAAGCTTGACGTAATCACGAAGCATCACCGCCTCCATTATTTTGGTCTTCGCGATTTCCAAACCATGCATCCTAGCTTCGCGAAATTCATGCCTTTTCCATATTAAATTATGATCTTCATGGAAATCCTATTTTCGCGATGCTCACCAAACTCCAAATTTTGGACCCCAAAAATTTGGCAAACACTGGGAAACGGCGCCATCTTGTACTGCTCTTTTGTACCACCTCCAGATCATCCTTTCCTTTTTCATCGTTCTTTGTCAACAAGGATTGTCAACAAATTCTCGGGAACTCGACAATTCTCCATGGAAACCTGCTTTGTCAACAAACACAATCAACCCAAAAATACTGCAATGTTACCTTGAGGGATTTTTGCCCAACAAAAGATATAACTTTTATAACCCCATGTAAAAATTGATTTACTAAATGATATATGTTTATGTCATTTTTGTCTTTACTTTAAATTAATTAATATAAAGTGTCATTATCACTCCCAAGTGGCTCCATGGGGTCCCAAAATAGACCCAAGGATGCCCATGGTCAGAAATGTATCAACAAATAGGATTTGGACACATGTTAGGGTAATTTAATATTATTATAATATTATTTTTTTACCCTTATTTAACAGATTTACCCTTTAACCATGGTAAATAAACTTTTTACTGAAATAAATATTCATAATATCTAAAAATAAAAGTTACCTATTTAAACAATTTGGACCTCATGATTCAAAATATGAAATCCATTTTTTCAAATTTAAAACACATAAGTGGAAGAAATTAATTTAAAATTTATTCCCGCTGTCAAAACAAAAAGCGTGTTTTTAATAAATAATAACTATCAAAATATTGACACTTATTTATGTCCAATTTCAAAGTAAAATTACTTAAAATGACTAATATTAGATTAAATAGTAAAAACATAATATAATTATACTTTAAAACCAATTAAAAACATAATCTAACCATATAAATAGATTATATTAAAATGCAGTTTTGAATTAAAATACAGTATTTTTCACTATTCATTAAAAAATAAATTTTATCAGAAAAATACCAAAAATTTACCCAAAGTAAATTTTGATGTCCCGATTCTAAAGAAGAATTTTATTTTTTCAATTAGAACATATAAAAGTGTCCAAAACTAGATTTTAAGAGGGTTCGATATCAAAAGGCAGTAAATCAACCTTTTAATGAATATTAGAGTATTTATGCTTAAAATCAGATTCTTTCTTATTTTAATCCTGTAAAATTTATTGGAATAATGTAAAAACATTTAACAAACATGTATATTCATATTTTAGTTAGTTCTTTCTATTCCTGCCAATACAACGGCTAGGCGTCAACTACCATTTAAAATAATATTATATTATTATTTTTCAGTATGACCTAATGTGGTGTGCAACATAAGATTTCAAAGAAACATGTTGTTGCGTATCGGGTACGTCATCGAACATAGAATCCCCTTTAAAGTAAAATTAATATTTAATTCACAAATATTAATAAATATGAAAATGTTATATTCTTTATTTACCTGGGATGTTACAAAATGGGTTTGGTATTTCGTTGATACCAAAGGCTCCTGGACAAGGGGGGACTTAGGAAGTAGATTGGGTGGAATTTTTATAAGCTTCAAATCTTGGAAGCTGTGAGGAGAAGAGGTGGTGAGGGGGGTATTTATAGGGGTAGAGGGGTATTTTTTATTATTTTATTCATTATTTTTTTATTTTGGCCTAATACTATAAATAGTTTTGATCCTTATAGATAAATATATTAAATAATTAAGGGCATTTTGAGATTATGGGATTACATCATCAATTACTCAATAATTCATGTATTTTTTAAATACCATAAATTACCACATTTCAATATTCACCAAATTTTCAACTATTTTAGAAAAACCACAAAACTTCACCCTAACCATTTTTCAAATTTTATTTTTTCAAAAATGGACTCCATTTTATGAAAATAATTTTCTAAATAGGATAAATGTAATTTTTAATTAAAATTATCATTTATTCAAAAAAATACCAATTTTAAAATTATAACCGATTTTATGACACTTTTAAAAATTAGTTAGGGTATTATAAAATTATATGATAATTATAAGACAAAAAAAATATTAATTTATGAATCTATTTATGAAAATATAATTTATTTTATATCATTATATTAATTATAAAATTGTAATTAAATATTTATGACTTGAAAAAATACCAATACCTAATTTATCATTTTTAAAACATTTATTTACTTATACCATTATATAAATATATCATATTTTCATTCATAAGATACAAAAAAAAATATTTAGACTTTAATAGGCGAGTTTACTATTCTATTGGCCAAATTACTATTCCTAATGGTTATATTTCTATTCCAATGATCAAGTTAATATTCCATTGGTAAAGGTTCCTTAATTTCTATTATTTCATTAATTGTTCATTTATAAAGTTTTTATTGTGTTCTCTATGTGATTTTATGTGTTTTATACTATTTAAAATAATTATAAGAAGGTAATTTCTATTGATAAAAATTATGGGTTATTATATTCTACCCCCCATATAAAATTTCTCCTATGAAATTTTGTTTTTCATTCTAAGGTGAAAATATTTGAGGGTACTTCTCCTTCATCACTTCATTCGGTTCCCATGTCGCCTCTTCATAATTATGGTTCTATCATAGTACTTTGATGAGGTGATTTATCTTCTTGTGTATAAATTTATCTCTACAATCCAAGATCTTCACCATCTGATCTTCATATAAGAGGTCATTCTCTGGTTTTAAAAACTTCAGATTCAGTATATGTGAGGGATATCGTATGTACTTCCTCAATAGGGATACATGGAATACATCATGTATTTGAGACATGGTAGGTGGAAGTGTTATTCAATAGGCCATAGCTCTGACACGATCAAGGATCTCATAGGGGTCGATATACCTGGGACTCAATTTTCCTTTCTTCCCAAATCTAATGATCCTATTCTATAGAGATATGTAGAGGAATAACATGTCTATAACCTTAAACTCAAGGTCTTGTTGACTATTATCTACGTAGATCCTCTATCGAATTTGGGATGCCTTGATGTGCTGATAAAGTTTTTTCACTTTTTTTACCATTAATTATACAATTTTAGGTCCTAGAAAATAACATTCACCAACTTCATCCCAGCACACTGGTGTTCTACATCTTTTCCCATAAAGGGCTTCATATAGAGCCATTTGGATGCTTTAATGGAAACTATTTTTATAAGAGAAATTGTACAGAAGTAAATGTTGTTCCCATAATCATTTTAAGTCTATGAAACATGCTCTCAGCATGTATTACAGTGTCTGAATAGTCCTCTTAGATTGGACATCAGTTTGAGGATGATTGGTCGTACTAAAGTTTAACTTAGTGTTTAGATCATGTTGGAGACTTTTCCAAAACATGGAGGTGAATATCCTATCTTGATCGGATACAATCGATTGTGGTACTCCATGAAGCCTTACCACTTCTTTGATGTATATCCATGTAAGTTGAAATAGTTATAATTCCACATAAGTTATGATGAAGTGAGCTGTCTTTCTAAGACGATCCACAACAACCCATATAGTATTGTTTTTGCTAGATTTCTTTTTAAGTTTGATGACAAATTCCATGGTGATGTTTTCCCATTTCCATGTTGGTATGAGTAATGGTTGTATCATCCACTTAGAATTTTGTCTTTCAGAATTCACTTGCTGAAATACCAGACACTTTGATGTATATTCAATGATCTTCTTATTCATATTGTCCCACCAATAGTTCTCTCAAAGATCTCGATACATATTTGTGCTTCCTAGATGAATAGATAATGTTGATCTATATGAATCATTCAGAATCTCTCCCTTTATCTTTGGATTGGATGGTACACATATTCATGACCCAAATTTTATGACTCCTTCTTCATCAATTTTTAACTCTAATGATTTCCCCTTTCTTATAGCTTCCACCTTTTTCTGAATTTCCACATCATTTCTTTGAGCATCCATTATTTTCTCTATAAGGTATGGTTGATCAATAATTTAAGAAAGGATTGATGATGTTACTCCCTTAATGATTCTCATGTCTATCCTTTGAAAATATAATAATATTGGATCCTTCTCAATTATCATCATTGATAATGTTGCGATTTTCTTTTCTACTTAGAGAATCCACCACTTTATTCACTTTTCTAGGATAATAGTGGATTGAGAAGTCATAATCCTTAATGAGCTCTAACCATCTTCATTGTCACATATTAAGATTATTTTGAGTGAATATATATTTTAGGCTCTTGTTATTAGTATATATTTCATACTTCTCCCCATAGAGATAATGACTCTATATTTTTAATGTGAAGATCACAGCTGCCAACTCTAGATCATGTGTGGGATAGTTTTTCTCATTAATTTTCAATTGCCTTGTGGTGTAGGCTATCACTTTATAATTTTTCATTATTAAATAGTCTAATCCCTTCTTTGAAGCATCACGGTATACCATAAAGATTTACCCACTTGATGGTACTATGAGCATTGGTGTAGTGATAAGCCTATTTTTCAACTATTTGAAGTAGTTTCACATTCACTGGTCCATAAAAACTTTTCTATCTTCTGAGTCATCTTGGTTATTGGGTTTTACAATCATGATAATTTCTTCAAAAATCACCATTAATACCCAGATAAACCCATGAAACTATGGATCTCTGTTACAGATGTTGGTTTGGGCCACACATTGATTGCCTTTTTCTTGGAAGGGTCCATAGATATCCTTTTTCTAATGATAACATTCCTCAAGAATGATACTTCCTCCATCCAAAACTTATATTTACTATACTTTGGATAAATTTTATCCCTTATCAAAGTTTTTAGCACAGTATTCAAATTATCCTCATGTCCCTCCTTACTTTTTAAGTATATAAGAATATCATCAATAAAGACTACCACAAATTTTTTGAGGTAATTACTAAAGAGTTTATCCATTAAGTCCATGAAAATTTCTATAGAATTAGTGATTTTGAAGTTCATCGCTATGAAATCATAGTTCCCATACCTCATTCAGAAGGTTTTCTTTGGAATATCTTCATTCCTCGCCTTTAATTTGTGATATCCCAATCGAAGGTCCACCTTAGAGAAATATTTGGCCCCACATAGTTGATTGAACAATTCATCTATCTGAGGTAGGGGATACTTTTTCTTTATTGTTATTTTTTTGAGCTCATGATGATCGATGCAGATACACATAGATCCATACTTATTCTTGATGAAAAGTATTGGTGCACCCCATGGTGAAGCACTGTGGAATATGAAACACTTGTCTGGATTCTCTTGTAATTACTTATTTAGTTACTCTAACTCAATGGTGTACATTTTATAAGGTGTCTTTGATATAGGCATAGATCCAAGAATAAGTTCAATTGAGAACTCAACCTCTCGGTCAAGATGAATACAAGGTAATTCTATAGGTGAAACATCAGTGTAGTACCTCAAAATGGACATGTCTTCAAGAATTATTCTCTCATTTGTCTCAATGATTTGAGATATATATGACTTATCATAAGGAAATAATATCCACAATTGAGATGATGATTCTGAATAAGATTAATCCTCTTACTTACACTTATACATAATTGGAGGATATTTCAGGGTGTGAAGAGTGATCTCCCTTTATCAAAAATTGATGTTCTCTTTGTATAAAGATAGTAAATACATGCCCAATATAGCATCAATCTCCAACAAGATAAGTAAGATATGATTTGATGAAAGGTTTGGTCCACAAGAATTAACTGGTAGGATTTTTATACTTTTGATTCAATAATTTCTCCATTTTCTGTTCTCACAGATAACTCAACCTCTATATTTTTAGGTGGTGTTTGAATAGTTCTACTAAACTTGCAAGATATGAAAAACTTATAGAACTAGAATAAAATAGTACATTTCATATTATTGAATAAATAACCAGTGTACTTATCACCACATAATTGTTAAGTTCCACCTCAGTAGTAGTGATAGCATATTCCATTCTTTGTTTCCTTAGAGGTTGTTATTATCGATTACCTATGAAAACCCTTGTCTTTGGGAATTGGTTCACAAAATTACCATACTCCTTGTAGTTTAAACACTGAACTACATACTGAGTGATCATCTGAACCTTTTTTTATTCCTCCACATTTGTGGTATTCTTAATATCCCTTTATAAATTATTATCCATATTCCCCTCACTTCCACATTTTAAGAATCTTTTGGTACCTTTTAGATAGTTCCTAGGATGTTTCTTCCCACACTTTTGACATGTGGGATGTTGGATTTTATTTTGATCATGGTATTTATATATTTATAATACCATATTAAATTCCATTTTCATCTTTTTATCTCTAGTCCCATGAGACCACTAAGAGTCTCTTATCTCCATTTCAACCTTAAGAGAACAACAAACAATCTCCTCATAGCTTTCAAAGTCTCAGATCACCAATCCTTTTTGTAGACTTAGATTTAGTCCACTAAATAAGCGATTCAATTTTATTTCAATGTTCATGAAAAATATGGAGACCTATATTATAAGTCTTGTGAATTTTTCTTTATATTCCCTGATAGTACCGTCTTCCTTTTTCTTCAATATAAGAAACTCCTTTTCCATCTTAAGACAGAGAGTTTGGGGAAAATATTTATTGAAAAATATTTTCGTGAAATCCTCTCATTACATGGAATCAATTTTCTCCTTGGACTTTGTATTTTTGATTAGTGTTCACCACTGATCAGCCTCCCCATTGAATTGATAGACCTTCGACACAACTTTCTCTTCTTTTGAGCACTGGAGGATAGAGAATTTCTTCTAAATGGAGTTAATCCATTATTTCGTGATGATGGTATTGGAAGATCCACTGAATATGGGAGGCCTTTTTCACAAAAAGGATTCAACCAAAACTTTCTCTTTCTTAGGAGGAGGGTGTTTCACATGATTCAAGTTATTAATCATAACTTGATCTAGTTGAGTAAGTATTGTCATGATTTTTGAGTTTCTATTCCTATTAGATTTAAAATTTCATTTTAGAAATAATTACATTGACTATTGGAATGGGTTCTTATTTTTCCCTCCATTAACTAAGAAAAAGAAAGCATAATTATGGGGCTTAGATACTTAGCTAATATGAATATAAAAAATGAAACATTGAACATAGAAGTATAAACTTTTAAATGGAAATTATATCATAACATGTGATTCCCCAAGTTTCAATCTAGGTTATCCATAGTGATTGAATTATCCCTAGGTTTCATACTAAAGTTTTCTAGTCCTAATCTCCAAAAATAACTATATTGTGATTTGATACCAACTATAATGACCCTATACTCTTACAAATATTTTTACATGATTTTAATCATAATTAACCATTAAATGCAAGCTAAGGATTGTGAGGTATGGTTTCCTTAGAATATTAGGTACATAATTAGAAAGTATGAAAGTAAAATAAAAACATATTTTATTTAATATCCATAAAGATATCATAAATTCTTTTTATCTCTTAAATCTACATAGGATAACCTGGAGAATACATGAACAAAAGTGATGATCTAAAAATCCCAATAAAGGAATAAACATAGAAGTAAAGCGTAACACGTGGGTTAGATGGAATAACATGATGAAATAAAAAGTCATAGAACATGAACAAACATAATGAAGTATAACATGTCGAACATGGGATCATGTAATCATGGTAGCAGCATACAATATTACATAAGCATGAGTTAAGGGTAACTACCAAGACCATTGCACATGGTTGAAAAGTACCATAAAGGAATCAGGTTCACTCTCAGCCCCAACATGACGTCTCATGAGAATAAACATTACCCAATGAATTGGGGTGTGATTTGGGATCACCCATCATAACATGTTCATACATATGTTTCTACATGAAGAATTAAGCATAACATAAGGGTTACCCATGGAAAGAAATGGGTATCATAATCATTTTATAAGGCATAATAAATGGGTGCATCATAAAGTCATCCATGAAAGAATGGATTAAAATAATAAATGTACATTAATAAGGAAAAATATTCGTATATAGTTATAAATTATGTTAAACTTAAGTTAAAACATGTAAAATGAGTGTTTAAGAAACTTTACAAATGAGACACTTTAGTGCGATTTAAGAAAAATATTAAAGAGTCTTTAAAGTGGGTAAAGGCGTAATTGTTTACATAAAACTAGAAATGAACATAGATAGTTTTTCATGATAAAAATAGTGTTTTTAGAAAAATATTTTTTGATTAAAACATATTATGGATTGTACATTAAAATGGGTAATAAATTGGGAATTTCTCTTTAATCTGGCTTGCTTATCGGGAAGAACCGAGAAGGGAACATTATAAAACATGTATTCCCCCATCAAAGAAGGTTGAATGGATATATATACATATGTTTGGAAAATATACACAGAATATGGAATAATTATATAAGAATAAATTATATTTACATTGTTGTAAATAGAGAGAAAGCATAACCCAAAGGTAATTGGGAGATTCGGAGAGAATCTCTTACCTTATGTTTGAAACTGTTATGCACTTGCACTTAATGTCCTGTATAATCCAATTAGATTCATTAATAATTTAATTTAGAACCTTTGAAACGTCTTTTTTATTTATTATAATTTTATTAAGCTCATTTTTTTTCCTTTTTTATGAGTTATAAGATTCAATTTCATTGTTTGGGAGTGTTTGTTTCCTTGGTTTTCATGATTGGTTCACTTATATACATATATGAAAGATCATGTAAAATGGAAATAGTTATACAGAATTAAAATTATATATTATTAATAAACTTATATAATATTAAATGGTTTTATATATAATTTTATTTCCATAAATGAGGATGATTCATTATATAAAACATTAATGATAACTGTTTATATTATTTTGGCATTCTTTCGATCATCACACGCTAGTTTTGTTTTATTAATTAGTATTATGTATATATAATGGTTCTAGAACACTAAATAAGTTGTAAGATAAATTTTAAAATATTTTTTAACCATAATAATGGTTTTATGGCCATCTTTTAATGTGGTATTATAAAATGAAAAATCACCATCCATGAAGGTGGTGAATCGACATCTCATAGATGATGTTTTCATTATTAGAACAAAAGGGAAAGAGAAGGGAATTGATGATGGATATTCCAATAACACAATAAAATTATAGTATATATAAGATATTGTAGTTATAATTTCACTTGTATAAGTTGAGGTGAATATAGGATAAGAAAATAAAATAAATTCAAAAAAAATAAAAGAAAAAAAAGATGATTTTACCTCTTGAACTTCTTCACCTTGAGAACCTCCTTAGGGAAAATGGGTTTGGTATTTTGTTGAGGCAAAATGATCTTGGGTGTGGGGGATATACTTTATAATATTATTGGGTATAATTTGTATAAGATGCAAAGCTTTTAAGGTGTGAGGATAATAGGTGGTGATGGGTGGTATTTATAGGGGGAGAGGGGTATTTTTTATTATTATATTCATTATTTTATTACTTTGGCTCAAGACTATCAATATTTTTGAACCTTATCACTAAATATATTAAATAATTAATTATAGTAAGATATTATGGGCTTAAATCAACCATAAATCATCCATTACTCAATAATTCATGTATTTTTTAAATACTATAAATTAACGTATTTCACTATTCGCCAAAATTTCAACTATTTTAGAAAAACACCAAAAATTAACCCTAACTATTTTTAGATGTAAAGATTTCAAAAATGGACTACATTTTATGAAAATAATTTTCTAAATATGATAAAATTAATTTTTAATTAAAATCATCATTTATTTGAAAAATGTCTATTTTAAAATTATAACCTATTTTATGAAACTTAAAAAAAAAATTAGGGTCTCATAAAATTATCTTATAATTATAAGACAACAAAATATTTATTTATGAATATTTTTTATCAAAATGTAATTTCTTTTAAATCATTATATCAATTATAAAATTTTAATTGAATAATTATGACTTACAAAAATACAAACACTTGATTTATCATTTTTAAAACATTTATTTGCTTATACCATGATATAAATATATCATATTTTCATTCATAATATATATAAATTTTATTTATCTTTAATAGGTGAGGTTTCTATTCTATTGGCCGAATTATTATTCCTAATGGTCACATTAATATTCCAATGGTCAAGTTACTATTCCATTAGTAAGGGTTCCTTAATTTCTCTTATTTCATTCATTCTTAATTTATAAAGTTTGTATTATGCTATCTATGTGATTTTATGTGTTTTATACTATATGAAATAATTATAAGAAGGTAATTTCAATTGATAAAAATTATGGGTCATTATAATATATATATATATATATATATATATATATATAATAGTTTCACACTATACCACACCTATAGGTTCACACATGCACACCATTATCTCCCCATGTCATAATCAACATGCCAAGTATTTCCACTAATGAAATAAGAATCGCTATAAAAATTTTATTTCTTTAGATAATCAATTATTTATTAATAAAATAAACCACTCCCATAAATTTCCATCAATTCTAAGTTAAATAATTATAGTCCAATTCATCCCATTATTATTGAACTGTTATTGAACTCGATCAAGGCCACCAAGCCAAACTCAACCAAGTCCACCAATCTGAACTCAACCAAGGTCACCAATTCATACAAAAACAAGGCCACCAAACCATACACATATTTCTTTTATCTTACCAACTTTAAGTGATTAATCATTTAAATGGTATTATCACACAAGTCGTCATTTTAAGGCATATTTTAAAACAATAAAGTCATGAAAATCATATTAGTTTTAAAGATCACTTCTTTTTAGAACAATAGTAATATCAAGGAAATAAATACTATATATAATTTCCATAAATCCCCTTATTCAATTTCACATTTAACCAATTTTTTATTTGAATTAATTTTATCTCCCATTTCCCATCAATCAACAATAATCACAATAACATTTTAGGAGGAGATTATATTAGAATGTTTGGAAGATATCACAACAAGTTTAATCAAACATATCATTATAAAATATGAATGAGAATTCAAATATACCCTACCTCAACTGGTGCTCCACAATAATTACAGGGCTGATGATAAGAAGAAGAAGAATAAAAAGAAGAAGAAATCCACTACATCTAATTCACATTATAGAAATATGAACTACCTATCCAAAATGTTGTTATCATAAAAATCTCATCCCAACATGAACCAAAATTTCTATAAATAAATTACAAAGAAGAGACAGGAAGAAATCATGAAAAAATGAGATAATAACTCACCTTGGATAACAAGGATTCAAACTCTATGATAAGATGGATAAGATTTTCCAAAGGGGACTCAAATAACTCCAAAATTCCACCTCGGGTCTCCTGGAACTTGAGGGTGAATAAAGTTAAAGGAAGAAATTTAGATTGGCTTCCAAATTTATAAAAGTTTTTTAAAAAAACCCCATTCGTAGTGTGAAAGGGGAACTCACACTGTGAAATCCTTTATTAAATCCATCATTTAAAATCAAATTTTTCAAAGTATAGAAACCCCAAAATCATTCACATTATGAATATAGTTTTCACATTTTTAATATTCATGACCAAGAAACACATTGATTCTACCCAAAAACTCTAAACACTATGAGTTGCATTATTCAATCCATGAATATCACTTCATATCGTGAATTGGGATCCATGCCATGAATTATTCCTACAGATGGTATTTTAGCTGCAACTCAACCATTTCCTCCATGAACCTCCCTTAAATGTCTCTGATGTCCAAAACTCACATGGTAACAAATTTGTAAGGCCCAAACCATTACACAGTAAGTTTCTTAGGTTTCTAGAATTGGAATATATGGATGTTTATGGGTTGATATTTATAAGATCCATTTATATAAGATGGTATTACATATTATTCATTTATTATTATAATATTATGGAATAGTTGATGGTTATGGACCATAAATCTGAAGTGTTTAATTGTATAATACAATACTAAATCCTGCTAGAGAAGATACATGGAAAGAAGATCTTGAAGTTCAAAACTGATAATGGTAAAGAGTTTACCAATATCCAAGTGGAGTATTATATTGGAATCATAGGATAATATATTGGGTTTTATTTTATGATAACTCTTCAGTAAAATGGATTAATTGAGAGGATAAACTAGATACCCAATAACATGGCTCGGACGATGCTTATTAAGAAAGACCCACCTGATAATTTTTTGAAGGAATTGGTATTGGAATTGATATAAATCATGAAAAGTAATTTTTATGTTCTTTTAAAGAGAAGACCCCATGTGAAATTTTTCTTGGGAAGAATCCAACATTGAATTCAAAATTTAAAAGTAAATGTTTTATTCTCAATAAGGAGAAAATCCATCAAAAATTTTAATTTTGAGGGTAGGATGGAATTTTTATTGGATATTCATCAATAAAATGCTTTAAAAAATGAATGGAGAAATATTTGAAAGAAAAAATGACATAGTGGTTGAAAATGAGCTGAATTTTCAACAAAACAATATAGGTTAGATTTAGTGTAAAAAGTAAAGTTGAATTATCTACCGTAAATAATGATTTTATTATAGGTGGAGCCTATTTTTTCATCATTCTTCTCTATATGAGAGTTATATAAAGGCTATGAATTAGGAGATTGATTAGATTAAGAAAAATTATACATGGGATGTTGTTTTAAGTCTGAAGTAAAAAAAATCATCAAAACCATATGGGTTTATTAGAATAAGTTAAATGAATAAGGCACGAAGATTTAAAAAACATCATAACTTATGAAAAAATGATACTCCCAAATTAAAGGCATGGATTTTAATGAAATTTTTTCTCTCATAGAAATATTATAAAGGGTTTAATTATTATTTTCCATAGTAGTAAAAAGAAGTTCAAGGTCTTCCAAATAGATATCAAATTGTCTTTTCTCAATAGATTTATTTAATAGAAAGTATACATTAAATTTCCATATGGATTTTTTAGGTTGGGGTAGATTAAATTAGAAAGGGTTTGAATTTTATATTAAAAAATAAATTGATAAATACAAATAGAAATTTCAAAATAAAAATATTTTGAAAAGATAAATCGATTAAATTAATGGAATCGATAGATCAATAAATGATAAATTCGATTAGATTTATAAAGTTAAATACAAAGTAAATTATGCATTTAAGAATAATGAAAATATGTCAAATAAAATTTATCCAATTTATCCATATTGATATTAAAATAATGTAATGCGAAAAAAAGAGAACACAATTTGATAAGGAGTTTGACAATAGAACACAAAGTTCTCCTACATCTCCACACCATAATTAGAGAGATGTGTATTATTAATACATTCCATTGGTTTTAATGGAGACCCAAAAACCACTTCCCTTGGATTTAACAAATACCCAAGAACCAAACTTCCCTTGGTTTTAAGAGATACCCAAGAACCAAACTTCCATTGTTTTTAACAAAGACCCAAGAGACAAAGATAGAAGGTTGTATGATAAGAGATGATTTTGTTGGCTCAAATCAATTACAAAGATATTATAATATCTATATTAAAATATGGAAACAATTTATACAAAGAGATATGAAGACATAGATGATATCATTTAGGATTTGTAAAAGAAGGATGGTTCTTTTACATGATGGCTTGGAGAGCTAGATATATGGTGTCTTTATTCAAGTGAGGAGATGTTTCATAAGTCGATTTTTTTTATTATAAAGATACAAGCCTCCTTAAAACTCTATTTATAAACTCTAAGATAGCTTAGAACCTTATATAATTCTTAAAGATGATATAGGGAATTAAAGAACTGAGCAGAGCCTTTTTAACCAATATAAATATAGTTGTGTACTAGCATCCCCAATGCCACTAGATACTTGATAGCCTCTACCAGGTAGTTGGTGGACTACCTAAATACCATTGATTTTGGAATTCTTCTACCAGCTAACTGGTGCAACTCCACTGGGTAGATGTTAGAAAGCTTATAGTTAATAGAGATTTTATATTCACCACCGGATGGTCAATGGTTCTTTTTCACTTCAAGGCTTCGGGACACATGGCACTGACTAGTTAGTTCCCTACATCGTCTAGCCGATGCACCCTACACAAATTCACTTTCAAAATATGGATCCTCCACTTCATTATATGGCCTTCTAAGGATCTTATATATTTATCTAATACTTCAAAAAATCCCATAAGATTTCTTGATGACCTTCAAGATCAATTTAAATACTTCAAAAGATATATCCAAGATCCTCAATATTATATCATTTGAAATTTAATATAACACTAAAACTCGCTTAAATGAAATCATTAGAAACACAAGAGAGTATTTTTAATCAATAAATCACCATTAGAGATATATATGGGTACAATAATATTTTTTTATGATCACAAACACTTATCATAAAAATATAAATTAATCATAAATTAAGAAATAAGGATAAGTATTCCAATCAATTCAAGTTATTATAATTTAAATATATTCAACATGATCAAGAGTTAAACATAAATATATTCAATATTATCAATAGTTAAACATAAATATATTTAACAAATATTTCTATTTAAAAAACAAATTGCTATGAAACAATGCCCCCTTTGAGATACAAAACATTTCTTCCCCTTTTGACTTAAAACTCTCTCCCCCCAAAAATACTTCTCATGTATAAAACACCTAAAACTTATCATTTATAAAACACATAAATATTATCCCTATTTTTATTATCAAAAAGGAAAACAATGAGGGAAAAAAGATTTTAAAAAAATAAAGTAAATGCACATAAGAAAAATCAATGGATCCATGAAATATGAACTCCCCCTTAATAATTATTAGGGATAATTAAAGAAACTATTCAAAGAGAACTTCAAAAAATATATATAAGAATCGTTCTAAAAATTTCAAGAATATAAAATATTTTCAAAAGGAATTTTAAAAAAAATTGAAAAGGAAAAATATGAATAAAAATAACTTTGAAAAATATAACAAAATAAATTTGAAAAGATAAGAAAAGAAAATCTGAAAAGAAAAAAATTTAAAAAGAAAACATCTAATATTTTAATAAAAATAAGGAATGGATGATATAGAGGAAGGATATATATTTAAATTAAGTTCAAGAGGGAAATAAAATATAAAAATAATGAAAAGCCTTTTCCCATGTAGATCAAGGTTTATGTCTAATTTCTCTAGAAAGGAAAGAGATGGGATTCCCCTCAATTGGAGTATTAAACAACAATCTAAAGATGGTAAAATATATATCAATAACTTCAAAAGTTGATGTAAACTTTTATTTAGAAGCCATCAAATGATATTTTAATGAACCTTAATGGAAAATACCTGAAAAATATCAAAACAAAGTGACTTGTGGTGCCCTTCAGATCCTAAAAAAGTGAGATAATAAAAATTAAGATGGAGAAATAGTCTTGGGCCCACTAAGATTGGATAGTAAGGATTTAGGAACTCAAAATTTCTTATAACTATAATTTATTTTATAAAATTAAGAATAAATATGAATTATTTGTGTCTTTTATGTCTATAATTTTTATAATTGCATTCATATATAAGATTCCTGAATTTTTTATGGTAATTGAAAAAATTATTTTTTAAAAAAAATTATAAACATTTTATTTTTTAAAGAGATTACATTATTTAAAAAAACAAATCCATTATTATTACTTTTAAAACATTGAGAACCAAGGATTGTGTTAAAAAATTTCTCACCTTGGGTGAATTTTGAAAGGGATATTTTGAGATACTTGATTTTAGATTTTAAAACGTCAACATCCATTTGATTTTTTAATTTCAAAACCAAATTATCTTTCTCTTTTAAAAGAATATATTTTTCATTAAGAAGCTAAAATTTCTCATTAAGAACTTTTTTATATTTATTAGTGATATTTTCATATTTTTAAATAATTTCTTAAAAAAATTAATTTCATTTTCTTGATAAGAAGAGTAAAAAAAATATAAATGAGAAGAAGAGGAGGACTAAGAAGGTGAGTGAGAAATGACCTATTCACCTACCTCGATATGTTCCATGAGGAATTTAGGAGTTGATTCTATTGATTCATAAGTTGAAAGAGAATATTATCTATCACTTCAAGTTGAAACTTTTAGAGACTTCTTACCTTTATTCTTGTCTTTAAAATTTTTATTCAAGCGAAAATCTAGATTGATGTCACCCTTATTTTTTAAACATAAGAAAGTTACATATGTCACTTCAATTTTATTTATCTTTTTGGATCATTGGAATGATTTCTTATTTTTATTAAATTTGGATGATCTTCTTATCAAGAATTTAATTTCACTTTCATTATTGAAGTCACTTTCAGAAGAATTATTATCTTCGATTGCTTTAAAAGTAATTATTATTTTGGATTATTTAGATTCCTTCACTTTTTATCATCTTGTCAATTATTTATCATTTTGTCACTTCATCATTATTTTCTATGTCATAAGGGGACTTTTGAGTTCTTCAAGTGACATGTTTTTATGTCTTTATCTTCTTATGTATTTGTGACTTTTGGAGCCCAAGATCCAGGTAAAACCCATAGTATTTTATTCATGATAATTTATGGAAATAAATCATCACTAAGAGACATTATACCATTGAAAATTTTAGTAAACCTCATAAACATATCGGTAATAGATTCATTTGAGTGCATAAAAAACTTTTAAAGTCTTTTCTGAACATAAATAGTCTAATTTATTTAACATTATTCATGCCTTTGTGTGTGACTTATAAGAGTTTCTATATTTCATGAGAAGTTTTTCAAGAGTAAATATGATTAAATTCATTTTGTTCATACCCATAATGGAGAGTGTTCAGGGATTTTCCATTAATTTCAAAAGATTCAATATCTCGAGGAGTCCATTTATCTTCTCGTTCCATTTTTTAGGAATAAACATGCGTAACCATTTTCCAAACAGGATATCCTATGATACTAAGAAATGTAGATACAATTTTCCTAATAAGAATAATTATAACCATTAAATAAAGGATATAATCCCAAGGAAATTCCTTAGAGATCATTTTAAAAATAATATATTTTAAAAATATCAAACTTTTAAATTGGTTAGTATTTTGAAATTCAAAATCAATTTTTGAAACATAATGTTTTTATAATAAATATAAAGAGCTCCTATGATACCCATTGTGGGTTAGAGTAGAGTAAAATGGAAATAGGTGGAGCGAATTGCCCCTTAAAAATGATAAATACAAATGGAAATTTTAAAATAAAAATATTTTTAAAAGATATAGTGATTAAATAAATGAAATAGATTTATTCATAATTGATAAATTTGATTTGAGTTATAAAGTTAAAAAATGTAAATTAAGAATTTAAGCATAGTAGAAATATTTAAAACTAAATTTATACAATTTATGTGTATCTATATTCAAATTATTTGATTCATAAAATAAATAAAAGAGTTAAAATAATTAGATGAGGAGTTTAGAAATAGAAAAAAAGGTTCCCCTATATCTTCAACTATCAATTAGAGGGATATGACTTATTAAAATCATTTCTTAGTTTTAACAGAGACCCAAGAAACAAATATAGAAGGTGGGATGATAATTGAGGATTTTCTTGGTTCAAATCAATTACAAAGATAGTCTTCTATCTCTCTTGAATGATTGATACAATTTAGAGAGGGATGGAGGTAAAGAAAAAAGTGAGAGACTTTAGGATTTTTAAAATAATGATATCTCTTTGAGAGTAAGGTTTAGATAACTAGATATTTGGTATCTTAATTCAAGAGATAAGATGTTTTTCAAGTTTATTGTTTGTATTATAGAGATACAAGCCTCCTTAAACTCTATTTATATATTCCAAGATAGTTGAGAACCTTCTAGAAATATTTAGTTTGAGTCGAGGCATTAAAGATGTGATTGGATATTTTTTTGACCAAAAAATATATAGCCTCAGACTAGTAGTACCAACACCACTAGATACCTAGTAGACTATACTAGGTAACTTGTGGAATTTTTAGAGAACAATGATTATGGAATTCCCCCATCAATTAGCTGGTGCACCTCCATTGGGTAGCTAGTGGAAACCAGCTGGTCAAGGGATATTTGGTCTTCAACATCAACTGGACAATCACTAATAAAAATAAGGATTTTAAAGTGCTAGAAACTGCTTTTAACAATGCTAGAAAAGTGTTGTTAATCACAGAAAAGATAAAGGGGGATCCCCTTTAATGGTGCTAAAAAAACACTGATAAAGGGGGGCATTTATCCGTGCTAAAAAAACTGATAAAGGTACCCCCCCCCTTTATCAGCGCTTTTTTATTGAGGATAAAGGGATACCTTTATCTGTGATCAAAATAGCGTTGATAAATCCCTAGTTTCTTGTGATGTGCTTTTTATTTAACAGCACACCCAAAACCTGCACACCTGCACAAAATAACACCTGCACACGAACAAAGCACAGAAGAAAGAAACAGCGCACACAATATTTTGGCATACAATAATATATAAATTTACTTGACATCATGAATACAAAAAAACACTGCTATATACATTTAAAACAATGTTTTATATGGGTACAATTACAATTATCCAATAAATAGTTAAAAAATGAATGTTTCATCCTTTGGCATTTGTGATCCCCTATCAAAAATTATCGTCCATGGTATTAGTTGTCAAAAAAAGAATCCAAACTCAAGAAAAAAATTCCACCTATATAAGAAAAAATATATTATGTTATTAATAAAATAATGAAATAAATAAAACATTAATATGAAAGAATACATTAATAAAATGTCAATTTTTAATAAAAAAAGACTCATTTGGAGTTATATTAGTCACATCGTGTGTCGTATTGAGGTGGGGTTGATTTCTAGATGTCACAAATGAGTTATAGATCATTTTTTTAAAATATTAAAACAATCTGAATGGGTTTGCTCAGTTTTGAGTATGTCACTTATTCTTTTGCTGAAATTAATATCAAATTTAAATGACGCATTTGGATTTATATCGGTCACATCATTCATCAAATTGATGTGAGGTTGATTCTTACACATCACAAATTACTGATGGATCGTTTTCCTAAAGTATCAAAACAATCTGAATGTGTTTGTTCGGTTTGTAGTATGTCACTTGTGTTTTTTTCTAAAATTAATGTCAATTTTAAATAAAAAGAGACATTTTGAGTCATACCAGTCGCACTGTGTATTGAATTGAGGTTTGGTGGATTCTTACATGTCAAAAATGACTTATGGATCATTTTTCTAAAGTATTAAAAAATCTGACTGTGTTTTCTCAGTTTGTAGTATGTTAGTTGTGTTTTTTTACTAAAATGTCATTTCAAACTAGAAACACGTATTTTGAGTTATATTGGTTGCATCGTGAGTTGTTTTGATATGATACTGATTCATACATGTCACAAAGAACTTATGAATCATTATCCAAAATTATGAAGACAATCGGAGCGGGTTTTCTTGGTTTTTAGTGAGTGACACATTTTGAGCTAAAATGTCAATTTTAAACTGAAAACAGAAACTTTTAGCCATACTGGTCACACCATGAGTCATATTGAGGTGATTTTGATTCCTAAATTCTAAAAATGACTGATGGATCATTTTCCTAAAGTATCAAAACAATTTGAATGTGTTTTATCAGTTTGTAGTATGTCACTTGTGTTTTTTCTAAAATTAATGTCAATTTAAAATAAAAAGAGACACTTTGAGTCATACCAGTCACATTGTGCATTAAATTAAGGTGAAATTGATTCCTACAAATCAAAAATGACTTATGGATCATTTTTATAAAGTATCAAAACAATCCAAATATGTTTTCTCGGTTTGTAGTATGTTAGTTGTGTTTTTTTACTAAAATGTCATTTCAAACTGGAAACACGCATTTTGGGTCATACCAGTCGCATAATGCATTGGTTTGATATGAGACTTATTCATACACATCACAAAGAAATTATGAATCATTATCCTTAATTATGAATACAATTGGAGTGGGTTTTCTTGGTTTTCAAGGAGTGACACGTTTTGAGCTAAAATGTCAATTTTAAACTGATAACAGACACTTTTAGCCATACCATTCACACCGTGCATCAGATTGAGGTGTGGTTGATTCATACACATAAAAAATTAATCATGGATAATTTTCTTAAAGTATCAAAACAATATGAATTAATTTTCTTGGTTTTTAGTATGTCACTTGTGTTTTTTTCTAAAATTAATGTCAGTTTTAAATAAAAAGAGACACTTTAAGTCATACCAGTCACATTGTGTGTTGAATTGAGGTGAGGTCAATTACTACATGTCAAAAATGACTTATGGGTCATTTTAATAAATTATAAAAATAATATGAATGTGTTTTTTCATTTTCTAGTATGTCAGTTGTGTTTTTTTACTAAAATGTCATTTCAAACTAGAAACATGCATTTTGAGTCATACCGATCGCATCGTAAATTGGTTTGATGTGAGACTGCTTCATACACATCACAAATAACTTAGGAATATTTATCCTAAATTATGAATATAATTGGATTGGGTTTTCTTGGTTTTCAGGGAGTGATACATTTTGAGCTAAAATGTCAATTTTAAACTAATAACAAACACTTTTATCCATACCGGTCACACCGTGCATCGGATTGAGGTGCGGTTGATTCGTACATGTCACAAATAACTCGTGGATAATTTTCCTAAAGTATAAAAGAAATATGAATGTGTTTTCTTGGTTTTTAGTATGTCACTTGAGTTTTTTCTAAAATTAATGTCAATTTTAAATAAAAAGATATAATTTGAGTCATACCAATCACATTGTGCATTTTATTAAAGTGAGGTCGATTCCTATAGGTCAAAATGATTTATGGATCATTTACCTAAAGTATCAAAATAATTGGAATGCGTTTTATCAGTTTTTAGTATGTCACTTGTTCTTTTTACTAAAAATAATGTCAATTTTAAATAAAAAGATACACTTTGAGTCATACTGGTCGCATCATGTGTCATATTGATGTGGGGTTTATTCCTACACATTTCAAATGACTTATGGATCATCTCCTTAAAGTATCAAAACAAATGAATGAATTTTCTTGTTTTTGAATAGACCAGTAACTCTGATACCAACTATAATGACCTAAACATTTCATACATTGATATAACATATTAGTAGATTAGCATTCCTTACGTAAAATAAATAAATTAAACATAAATATAAAACAATTAATTAATTATATAGACAATTATTTTACTATGAAAACATCAATATTACCTTTGTGACTGAGCAGACACAACATTGTTGCTCTTCCTGCAAAGGCATATCATAAGGACAAAAATATTCAAAACTAAACGAACCCTACAAGGAATAATGAAAATCAAATCAATGTTTCATTATATAATTTTTTTTGTTAAAATAGATATATTATATCATAACATTACCTTTACATCTTTCCAAAGGGTTTATTTAGTGTAGATATAAGCTAATAAAAAAACTAATGATTCTTTGTGCACTTCACTATTGTGGGTTAACTACCCCTTAGCATAGCATCTGATCTGGACTTCCGATTTTGCATCCCTATGATGCTATCATATGACACCATCTTTATGATATAATCATTCAAAATTCACTTTTCATTCTCTTCTTACACCCATTTATGAATCATAAGTTCAAATGAGATGTAATGGTAAGCAGTAGTTAACCAACAGTAGTAAAGAATCCTTGGTTTTTTTATTAAATTTGTGAGTGATGCACAACCAATATTCTTCCACGACGCTACATTAGTAGAAACAGCAGCATAAATGACCAAAATATAGAATATAAATGATCCATGCCATAATAGTTTAGGTCTAGTGATTTTGGAAACATGGAAACATAACGAACTAGTTCATAAGAGTCTCTCATTAAGTTATTCGTTACTAGAAAGACAAATCATTTCTAAAACCATTCTTCATAACGTAAGGATATGAAACATAAGAAAGGGTGATCTTATATTCTCAATGGGGATATCAATTATCATATAAGGATAACATAAGTACTAGGAATTCACCTTCATCCTATTTGTGTACAATCTTCTATTAGGTATGTTGCTCATTCATTTCTAAACACATCTATATCATCTTGTGAATATGATTTTTTGTGATAGTCATGGTAGTACTGAAAAAATATAAATACACAAAGGATTAATAAATATTTTAAATGAAATAGTAATTATTTTTGAAAATACCTCTTCAGGGATGCTAGTTTGTTGATGAAATACGATATCTTTCATAAATTTACAAACATAATAACCATAGTCCTTTCTGTTTATTTATTTTTTGGTTATCTAATATTTTCTTAGATGTTCAACTTATGAATGGGAAATTTCTGGTTTTTAGGAGAAATATCATTTTTAATTTACTCTAATTTAGGGGTAAAATATTCCACATTAACTGTATCTTTTTTACAAGGGGTCTTTGTTATCCTATAGGGATCATGAACGCCTCTTAGGTCAGTAGAAAGTCAGGTCAGTTATTGGTTATGATACCAGCCTGGGTTTTATCACTACATTTTCAATTTTAATTGACCCATGTCCATTTAAATATAGGATTTGGGGGGGTGGGGTTAGACACTAATATATTTCCAACTCCACTGGAGTTCTTATGGGGGTGGGTCCTGATAGTGTCATATCTGATAAATCTTTTATAGATTGGACATTAGAGTAGTAACTGCTAAGGATTTCCTTATTTGTATGGTAGTAATGTTTGTTGAACCTAGTGTGTGAAGTAGACACCAAAAACTAGTAGGTGATTAAAACTCATGTGATGACTTAATAACCTATGGACAAATATATAGGAAATGTCTTACAAACCTCATTTAATCTTAATAATTTTGGTTTCATTTATCGTATAGTTACAAGTGATGTGGAATGTGTAAATGATAAGCTTGGGGGGTGAATGATGTGGAGATGTTGATAGAAATGATGATGTGGTAGTGTGTTTAAATATTCATTGTATATTTTTCATTATATTGAGGTTGTTTTAAGTAATTTTATTTAGGTCGGTTGTGTTATTCCATCATGAGGTTCAATAAGAAGAGGTGCATCAAGCATCCAAGGATGTGCATCATAGACTAAAACTAGAGGCTGGGAATGTAACTAAGATATCCTTAAGGGGTTCTATATATAGAATTTATTGAACTGTGATGGTTTTGTTGTAAGTAATGCGACTTAGTGATGGTTATATAAATTTGAGATTATATTTTATATATTCTAAACTAGAGATCTAATTCATGTTCCTTTTGGGGTGAGTTTGTTTTAAGCCTCAACATGATAGATATAGACTCAATTCTGTGGTGTGTATGAAGGACCTTAGAGTTTATAGATATATTGAATATATATTGATGATTGATGGGTTGTTTATGTTTGTATAAGTGTCTCATTATATGACTTGACAAAGGAGATTTTCAAGTTGATCTCAGAAGAGATAAGGTTAATATGAAATTGTTTTTACATCGATAATTAGAGTTCTTTAAAAATGAAATTTTATCCTATTGTTTGGTATATAGATTACATTCATAATTGATACATCATATGACTAGTTTCTTAATAAAATTCAATCATGGGTATTGGTACTGTTTTTTTAGGTATTATTTCTATTAAAATACTCATAGATGATTTGGATGCTCTATGGGGTTGAGAGATATTTTAAATTAAATGTGTTTTATCGAGTTAAAGGGAATCATGGTATGAATAATATGATTTTTTCATAGTGGTAATGAAAAAGTGGACGAGTTTACTCATATATATAGAATTAATGTATGTTCAGACCATGTTGAAAATGATCACCCTAAGATGATAGTTGAGTCTATGTGTTGCATATTTAGAACTATTATCTTGATGATGTTAACCCCTTTTATAGGATATTTTTACCTCATTTAAAGGAACTCATTAAATCCTTCACTCTTAATGGTTCTCTCACCAAAACAAACACAAATGAAAAAATATAATGAAAATAATTATTTTACATGGTTTACTATAAAGGGATACATCTAAGGAGAACACATTATTGATGAGTCAATGTGAAAAAAAATATAATATACTCACCTTTAGTGGATTAGAATTTTAGTGACAGTCATTTCATAACAAGGTTATTATGAGGTGCAATGAATAGTCACAATAAGATGGATGCTTTGAGACACAATGTAAAAAAACAAACAACCATGAGGCATACAAAACCAAGAAAAAAATATAAACCTGGCAACGGCGCGGCTGCCCCCCCCCCACCCCCCAAAAAAATATTTCTTGAAAAACCAAACCCATGTCGAAACCATTTCCAAAACAACAAATACCACTTTTACATAAACATGGCCAAACATGCCTTTACACCAAGGATTTACCAAAAAGTGCCCAAGTACCTTTTTAATCCAAGTTAAAGCACACAAAGCATATGAAAGTGTTAAACAATCCCTTGAGTTTCAAACACACACATGCCCAAACATTTCGCAATTGCCAAAAGGGCCCTTATCCTTTCCAAACACACACCAAATAATTTACATAAAAAATCCATCAAAACTTTAAAATTGAGACAACTTTATAAAACAAACCAAACAATTTATCAACAATTTTATAAACAAACCAAACAATTTATAAAAAATTATATAAACAACCCAACCAGTTTATAAACAATTTTATAACCAGCTAACCAGTTTATGAACAATTTTTTTTTACAGGACAAACAAAGTATAAATAATTTTATAAGCAACCTAAAAAGTTTAATAACAATTATATAAACAAATTAAAAAATTTATAAAAAATTTCATAAATGGGCTAAAAAATTTATAATTAATTTTTTATAAAAAAACCAAACAGATTATTAAAAATTTTATAAATAGATCAAAAAAAATACACAAACTAGAAAACACCATAATAAACTATTTAAGAGTAATATGAAGGTGATTTTCATGTTGAAATATTATCAAAACAACATTTGACATCCACAGAACACAATTTCCATAATCACACATAAACATAACCAGGGAAAAATACTTCAAAACTATTTTTAACAAAACCAACTTGAAAACACTATAGAAGATTAACCAAGTGTATTGTGAAGCTATGAATCAATTCAAATATTTAACTAAAAACATTCAAGCATCAAATGGACTTAATTGTAAAGGAAAATGTGGATTCCCCAACCTCATAAGTGTTCAAATGCGACGACACTTCAATAGAAGGATGAACAAGACATCGTGGACCCTCCACATACCCTGAAACCCAAAGGAAATGCATCACACCTAAACCCAACCCATAAGGGTTCATCCAAACCCTTGCACCCTATATAAACTAGGGAAACCACAATAGAGACTCGCTGGGGGGAATTCGTGCATTGTAGAAGAGGCTGTTGGGACAGTCGTCGGATGAGGAGGGCGCACCGGAGCAAGTCTGGTGGACAAGGGGGTCGCACAAGGAGGATGAGAAGGAGGAAGAGGAGGAGGAGGAGGAGGAGGCAGCGGTGGCGGTAGAGGAGGATGAGTCAACGGTTGTAGAGGAAGAGGAGGAGGCAGCTGCGGCGGAGGAGGAGGAGGAGGAGGGGTCACGATGGAGGAGGAGGAGGAGGAGGGATCGCGGTGGAGGAGGGCTCGACGGCGCAAGGGTCATCTTCCACAAAGGCTTGAAAGGGTGCGAGGGAGAAGGATCATGTTAGGGTTCTTTAATAAAACCCGTTGAAACATTTATCAGCACTAGTTAAAAGTACTGATAAAGGTATGTTTTATAAGCACTAAAATAAAAAGTGCTGATAAAACATACCATCATCAGCGCTAAAAAAGAACTGATAAAGGTATAATTTTAATAATTTATTTATATTATTATATATTTATTTAAAATAATATATAGGATAAATATATATTTATTTATTAATAATTATAACTATAAATAAATATTCATTTATTTATACTTACAAAATTATAAGCAATATACTTATTTTTTATATAATCATATAAATATATAAAATAAATATATTAATTATATATATTTAAAATATTATAGATATATATAACTATATTTCCTCTAATTTTATAAAAATTTATATGAAATATATATTTATTTATAAATATAATTATAAATATATATTTATTTATTTATTTAAATAATTATAAAATTATAACAAATTTATATATCTAATATTTATAATTTTTTAATATATATAATTAATATATTTATTATTATTTTAAAATTATTTAAATATATCTGTATTTATTTATAACTATAAATAACATTTGTATTTATTTATAAATATTTGTATAAATATTTATAAATATATTTATAAATATATATTTATTTAATTATATATAACATATTATATATGAAATAATAATTATATTTTTTATAAATTAATAATTATTTAAATAAATATAAATTTATTTGTATTTATTTATAAATATTTGTATATATTTATAAATATATCTATTTAATTATACATTTATAACTTTATAAGTAGTATAAAAAATATATTTATTATAATTTTATAATTATTTACATATATTTATTTATTTATTTATAGTTATAATTATAATTATAAATAGTATATATTTATAAATATTTGTATATAATTGTTAATATATATATATTATTAAAATTATAATGGTATGTGTATAATTTTATAATTATTTATATATATATAGTTATAATTATAATTAAAAATTTATTTGAAAAGTATTTATATATATCATTAAAATTATAATAAATTATATTTATTATTTAAATATATTTAATGTAATTTTATAAGTACATTTTTTAGAACATATATAGTTTATATGGGTAATATTATGAATTAATCAATATACCATATCAATGGACAACGTGATATAATGTATAAATGAACATTCATGCGTGATACATAACATATATGCTTGATCAATATATTCATTGACCAAATTCATTGGAAAACACATATATATCCAATAATTTTAATTATAAATATATATATTAAAAGTATTATATATTTATAAATAAAATAAATATATTAAATATTACAAATATAATAAATATAGTGAATTAATCCAATAAATCTAATAAATCCAATAAATTAATCTAATAAATCTAAAAAATATAAATCTAATAAATCTCTAATAAATCTAATAAATCTAATAAATCTAATAAATCTAATAAATATATTTATTATTTAATTTAATTTATTATAATCTTATAATTATTAAATTATATATATATATAATTATAATCTTAGAAATACTTTTTTCAATTAAAACATTAAATACGTTTTTTTGAATTATTAAAAAATATATATTAATTATAAACATGTTTTTTTTATTTAAGGTATACAAATAAATATTATTTTTTAATATAAATATTATAATTTTATATAAATTAAAATATTTTTTGTTAAAAAATTTTATCAGCACTCATAATAGCGTTGATAATGGGAACATTTATCAGCGCTTTTATCTAGAGCTAATAAAGGTCCACCCCTTTATCAGCGCTTTCTGCTTAGCACTGATAAAAGGAAGCCCTTCCCTTGCCCTGTTTTTTGTAGTGAATGGGACTCCATCGACTAGATGGTGGGTCTTTTTCACTTTAAGGATGCTAGACACATGGCACCGGTTTGTCAATTCCCTTCACCGTCAAGCGGGTGCACCTTGCACAACTTCACCTTCAATATATAGCTCCTTCACTTCCATCTATGTCCTTCTAAGTATCTTCTATCTTCCATCCAAGACTTCAAAAAGTTCATTAATATTATTCAAATATCTTAAAGATGTCTTCAAGAACTTCAAAATTGATATACAAGATCCACAAGATTCTATCATTTGGAATTCAATATAACACTGAAACTACCTTAAATGAAACTATTTGAAATGCAAGAGAGTGTTTGTGATCATGAAAAAAAATCATGAGAGGGAGATAGAGGTACAACATATTTATCATACAAGAAGATGGTAAATAAGTTTGTTGATTGAGAAAATCATTATGGGATGTAGTAAGAACCAAGATCTTGGTATTGTTTGATAAAATTATCTAAAATATTAGACTCTAAAATTTAGAATTTGATCATAATCTCTATGTGAATGAGAATGATCAAATAATTATGGTGTTAATCAATATAGGAAAAATTATATTCAAATTCTCAAATTAAGTTCAATGAATGGAATTCATTAAATTCAGGAAGAGTGAATTTAAAATGTCTGTGATTAATAAATTTTCATTTTTCCTTAGTTTGAAGGTTATATAAGAAAATAATGGGACTTTTATATCCCAATGTAACTATATCAAGGGAGCATTAAAAATATTTTTCATGGAGTAAATCAAAGTCATGAAAATATTGGTTAATCCCCTGATAAAGTTTTCAAATTATGATAAAGGTAAAATGGTCTACATTGTAGAGTATAGGAAAATAATTGGAATTTTATTGTATTCAAAAGTATCAAGACTCAACAATATGTTTTCTAAATTTCAAGAAGAAAGATATCAGTGTAATCCCAAATAAAGTTTCATGATAAAGGTAAAAAACGGTACTTAGATATATTAAAGGTATGGTGAATTTTATATTGTTTTATAAAGGAATAAATCATCAATAATTATTAATATTTAAAGATATCAGTTGGGTTAGTTTGGTATATGATAGGGATTCAACTTCAGGTGGTTCATTCTATCTCAAATATTTGGGTATTTCTTGGATAAGTAAGAAATAAGATTATACATAATTAAGTAATACATAATATGAATATATTGTTGCTACTCAATCTTATACACAACTCTTGAGGATGAATCAAAATATTAAATACATTGGTATTAAGGTGAATTCTCCAATTGAGATTAAATATGATAACTCAAGCATAGTAAATATTTACAAAAATCTAGTACATCATTCTACGATAAAGTGTATTGATATAAAGTACCACTTCATCAAGGAGAAATTTGAATAAGGGATAGTGAAATTGAAGTATGTTCCTACTTAAGATCAAGTTGTGGATATCTTGACTATATAATTATCCAAGAAAATTTCTGATAAGCATCAATTGAATCTTAGAGTTCAATCATCTCTATCCACTTGGTGTCTTGGATAGGGACCCCTAATCCCTTAGAGGTTTTTTCATATCATTTTTTCAATAAGTGGTATCACTCACTAGATATTTCAAGAAGTGGTATTATAATCAGTAAGTGGTTTATGGAAATATGTGTTTCTATCAAAAAATTATTGGTTAAATCATTGTTTATATATAACGACATTAGATAAGTGATCTTTTGGTTCATTGAAAAGTGATAGAAAATTCTCTAATTTAAAAAATGGAAGTTATTTAAGTTTTTTATAAAAAAATTTAAGAGGATAAATAATCACACTATTAGAAATTAGACCTATATTGTGTGGTCGTAATGGTTGATGGAATAATGTCTATAGGGGGTGAATAAAACTTTATTAAAATTATTAAAGTTATTAAAATTAATCATGGAATTTAGTGGTTTAAGAGATTAAAAAAGTATTTCTTAAATGAATAAGAATGGTGAGTGTATGAAGAGTGTGTGCAGAAAATTAAAGAGATGAGCATAAGGAATTTCTTTAGTAGTTCATTCTAATTGAATTAGTCCACTATTTACAACCCAACCAATAGAGTATGACACCCACTAAGATGTTATAGAGACTTTTACAAGGGAATAGGCTAAACCCAAACTTTTACAAAGGGATGAATCCCAACCCATGACTTTTACATGAGAGAATCCCTAAACCAAACTAGTCTTTTGTCGGATCAGAAAAAACCCAAGTTTTTCTGTAAGGAGAATCCCCAAACTATGTGTTATGATTTTTGGTTAGGTGATGAAAACTAATAAATACTTTTATAGGTGCTATAACCTATTGTGTGAAAGGATTATGTGCACACAACTCTACCTAAACCATAAGAAATAAAAAAATAAAAAATAACCACTGGAGAGTTATAGAAAGAAATGTTGGTGTAGAATAATTCCTCTTGTCACTTAAAAATAGATTTTATTGATAAATTCTAGTAATTATAACAATGTAATTTAGTAAGCGATGAAGAACATAGAAGCTTTTCTCTTTTGAAAGTTACTTGCAGCACTTCACTTGAATGTGCAGTTCGTACAGTATTCCTTCTCTTATTTTATCGAAATATATTGGAAGTTCAAAAACATATTTTTTCAACATATTTATTCCATGAATGGATCAAGCCCTTTAAATAACAATAATAGCTCAATAAAGCCAAGTAGATCATTAGGTGATTAAAATTTAACATAATAATTCAAAATTATCAAAGAGAGAGAGAGAGAAACAGAATATCAATAATTTTATCATTTGAATTTAAAATCATTTGAATAATTCAAACTCGTTTGAAATCAATCATTTAAAGAGTTCAAAACACTTCCAAAAAATAGGTCAAATATATCCAATAATCTCACACATTTTCATTCTAAAATATTCATAATTTTAAATTCAAATTTCTTTCTATATTTAATATGTGGTAATATCAAACTATAAATATGTTATATTAAAAATATTTAAAAAAAAGTTTGAATAATTTTGTTAAACTTAAACATGAATCTAGAAACAATATAAACAAACAAATCAAGTCAAAATAATAAATTTGAAATATTTGATTTTCATGTTGTAAGTGTAAATGATGAATAATATTAATATTCGTATAAATATTTTTAAAACACTATAAAAACACTTATCATAAGTTCTATATAATTAATATGAATTTATATAATCATTAAAACAATTTATACATCTGATATATGCTTTTAGAAAATCAATATATCATGAAAATATGAAATAGAGTAATCTAGAGAAAATAAAAAATTTATACCTATGTAAGGGTCAAATACCATGCTACATAAAGATAAGAAATAATTTGAAAACAATACATAAAGGTAACCGGAACTTTTCACATGCAGCGAAAGGGTAATAAAAAATTTCAACATACTATGTAAGGGTGAAAACAATGTCGTATAAAGGTAAAACATATTCTATATAGCTTAGGTAAGAATAGAATTGAGTTGTGTGAGGGTATGAATCAAGTTTCATAACTCTAACAAAATAATTCCATAAGTTGCATAAGGGTACAACCCAATTTTCATAAAGGTAAGCTAAACTTGTGAAAGGGTAAACTAAAATTACATATGGGTGAAAAGAATTTTAAACAGGTTGTGTAAAGGTATAAAAGAAATTATGTAAGGGTAAAGGGAATAATTAGGTTCTATGTAAGGGTAATAAAAAAATTACATAAGGGTAAATAGTAAATTCCAAAACTCGTTTAAATTTAAAACAAGACACGCATAAGGGTACAAGAGGTCATGCATAAAGGTATATAAAATTTGAAACAAGTTACACAAGGGTAAATAAACTTTAGAAAATTATTTTTTCATAAAATATAACAAAAAATATTTAAAAATAATAATAATGAGAATAAGAATAAATGATGAAATAATTAATAAATAATTAAAATACAATAAAATTATTATTATAAATAAAAACAGTAATATCTATAATTATTAAAATAAAATTACAATATATTGTAATTATTAAAATATAAAATAAAGTGTCAGGAATCCACTCCAACGATCTCCCCCTTTTTGATAATTACAAAACAAAATATCAATATCAAAAAAAAATCTCATGTTTTGGAATTGATCAAAAAGAAAAAAAATTAAAAATAGTTTCTCCCCTTTTTGAAAAAAATAATGCAAAATTATCAAATTGAAAACACATTTTTTCCCCAAAATAAAATATTTGAATCATAAAAAATAAACTCCCCCTAAATTAATTCTTTTAAAATTATTTCTAAAATGTGTCACACAAAAATAATATGATATTCAAGGAATTTTTTAAAATATACACAAATAATTTAAAAAAATAGTTAATGAATGTTAGTAAACCAAAATATAAAACATATAATGCATGATCACTGGATAAAATGAAATAAATTTTAAATCACATGTCATCATACCAAATGATACAAAAATACGAATATCCATTATGGTTGTAAAATAAAAAAAATACTTACTTGGGAATGCACATCAGTTTTGGTCTAATATAATTTAAAATAGTAATTTTAGGTACCCAGACTTTGTGAATTCTTGGAACATTGGATCTCGTTAGAAATGAAGAAAAATGTACATTTTTGTTCATAAGTGTTAGTCTAAACCTTGTACTGCAATTATTAGTACAATGTCCATGCAAACCACATTTATAACAAGTAAAGGAGAATAAAAAATCCTCCTTTTAAAAACACGCTTCTTAAAATGAATAGGATGATCATGGTTGGATTTTGAAACTGTTTTAACTAACATAGTATTTTTCAAAAAAATATTCCTTTCATAACATTATTCAAGTATCTTCTCACCTTATCATCTTCACAAATTTTAAAACTATGAAAAGAATCAGAATTTATCAACTTATCAATTCCTTCCTTAAGATTTTTATATTTTTCTTCAATTAGAGAAAAACCATCTAACAACTAATTAAATTTCCTTTCTTACTCATCGTTATTTTTTGAAACAGAAACCTTAAAACTATCATTCTCATATTTAATATTTGATATTTCAAAATCATAATTTCAACTTCAAGAGATAACATTTTATCCTTTTCAACAACTTTCTTATAATCTGAATCAAGTGATAAATGTAAATCTATAATTTTATAAAGTTTTTATTGATACTTCTCAAACATATCATCTAAAATTATATTTTTAAAAATAGAAGATTCAGAATTATTAACCTCAGCTGATTCAACCATATTACATACATTATCATAATACTCTTTTTCTTTTGAATATTTTTTCTCACACCCTCCATTGAATTTTTTCTTCCTGAATTTTTTCTTTTTCTGTCCATCCGTCATTGAAATAGATCTTTAAGGAATAGGATACAAGTCAGCTCATAAAAAATAATGTTAAAAAGAATTTTCATTTTAATGTAAACCTATGATACCAATTGTTGGTAACAAAAAATAGAAAATATTGATAAACTAAAAATTCCAAAAAGGGTCACCCTTTAATACCAATTGTGTGGTTAGACTGGTTGATAGAATATGGTCTAGAGGGGGTTGAATGGAACTTTATTAAAAAAATCGAAGTTAATAAAATTAAGCATAGAATTTGGTGGTTTAAAAATATTAAATAATTTTTTTAAATGAATAAAAATGGTGTATTTTTTAATAGTTTATATAGAAATTTAAAGTGATAGCCACAAGGAATTTTTATAATGGTTCAGTATAATTTATTTATTCCACTCTTCACACCCCAAATGATGGAGTATGACACCAACTATGAGAGGGACTTTTACAATGGGATGAATCCCAACCCAGGACTTTTACATGGGAGTATACCTAAACCTAACTAGCCCTTTTGAGAGAGTAGAAAAAACCCAGTCTTTTCTAAAAGGGGAGCCCCAAACCTAGGTTTTCTACATTTTGGTCAGCATAACCAAATCTACTTTTTATAGGTGGTATAACCTATTGTGTGAAAAGATTATGTTCAGAAAAATATACATAGTCCAGAAGAAATAAATAAAATAATAAAAGAACCATTAGAGAGTTGTAGAAATAAATGCTAATGTAGAAAAAAAATCTTGGACATTAAAATTTATTTTAATGAAGAATTCCAAGCATTCCGCCAATTTACTTCAGCAATCAATGACTAACAAAAAATATTTTCTCTTTTGATATTTTTATGTAGCACTTCATTTGAATATATAGTTCATGCAGTATGCCTTTTCTTTTATCAAATTATAGTGTAAGTTCACAAGTGTATTTTTCCACCATCTCTATTCACTTGATAACTTTAAGTAATAATAATATCTTAATACATCCAAGTATCTCATTAAGCAATTAAAATTTAAAATAATAATTTAGATTTATCAAGGATAGAGAAAGAAATGGAATATTGATAATTCTATTATTTTAAATTTAAACCATTTGAACAATTCAAACTCATTTTAAATCACTCATTTAAAGAGTTCAAAACATGTCCAAAATAATATGTCAAAGATATCCAATAATATTTCACAGTTTCATTCTAAAGTATTCAAAATTTTAAATTCAAATTTATTTCCATATTTAAAATGTAATAATATGAAACCATAAATATATTTCATTAAAAAAATAAAAAAAATGCAATTACTTCTTTATACTTAAAAATGAATTTGTAAACAATATAAACAAACAAATCAGCTCAAAATAATAAATTCAAGATATTTGAGTTTCATGCTATAAATATATGTGTAAATGAATAAAATATTAATATTTATATAAATATGTTTAAAACAATGTAAAAACACTTATCATGAGTTCTATATAATTAATATGAATTTATAAAATCATTAAAAAAATTAAACATATGATATATGCATGCAGTAAATCAATATATCATGAAAATCATGAAACAAAATAATATGAAGAAATTCATAATTTTATACCTATGTAAGGGTAAAATACCATATTGTGTAAAGGGAATACATAATTTTTAAACAATATGTAAAGGTAACCTGAACTTTTCACATGCGGCGTAAGAGTAACAAATAATTTCAACATGATGCATAAGGGTAGAAACAATGTTTTGTAAAGGTAACATGTATTTTATATAGCCTACGTAAGGGTAAAATTGAGTTGTATAAGGGTAAGAATTTAGTTTTATAAGGGTAACAAAAAAATTCCATACATTGTGTAAGGGTAAAAACTAATTTTTGTAAAGGTATGCTAAAATTTCATTAGGTAACTAGAATTTTAAGAAAGTTTCATAAAGGTACAAAAGAACTTATGCAAGGGTAAAGGGAATAATTAGCTGATGTGTAAGGGTAATGAAAAATTTACGTAATGGTAAAGATTAAATTCTAAAAATCACATAAAGGTAAAAAAAATATATGCATAAGGGTACAAGAATCCATGTGTAAAGGTAAATAAAATTTCAGAAAAGTTATGTAAGGGTAAAAAAATTGTAGGAAATTAATTTTTCATAAAATATCATAAAAATAATTATTATTAATAATAACAAAGGATTTAATAATTTATAAACAATTAAAATTCAATAAAATTATTGTTTTAAATAAAAAAATATTAATATTTATAATTATCAAAACAAAATTATGAGATATTGCAATTATAAAAACATAAAATAAAGTGGTAAAGATCCACTCCAACATATAATGACGGACCTATAACAATGATTTGAAAAATTGTTCATATAGGGTACCTATAACAATGGTTTTGGAAAACTATTGGTTTAGGTATCACCTATACCAATGGTTTTGGATAATTGTTGGTATAGGTAGTGTATAGGTCCCAAAATTTTGGATACATATACCAAAGATCTTCAAAACCATTGCTATAGGTACCATATTTTTTTATGAATTCTTTTATCAAATATTAATTAATATTAAAGAATTAAAATTATTTTTGAATATACATATATATATAGATATAGATATATATATATATATATATGTCTAATTATAATCACAAAATACATTATAGTAGAGTGGTTAGGTCATTGAAGTATAAGTGGGAGGTCTTGGGATCAAAACTCACAAAACTATTTTTTAAATTACCTATACCAATGGTTTGGGAACCATTGGTATAGATCACCTATACTGATGGTTTTCTAAAAACCATTGGTATAGGACTATACCAATGTAAAATCACCCAAAATCCCCTCAAACCATTAGTATAGGATATGCCAATGGTTTGGGGGGCTATACTAGAGATTGAAAACTGCTGGTGTAGTCTTTTTTTCCTAGTAGTGTCAGGTGTTTACCCAAAAAAGGAGTTTCCCTATTGGTTGAGATCAAAAATTCAAGAGGATATATCTTATGGGATAAAACATAAATGTTTTATGAAGGGGAATAAATTGAATATATGAAGTTTAATATTTTCAAGGTACATATGCAATGAAGTGGTTATGAGTATGAGGTTAGTGAAGTGTTTCATTAATAAACTTTACATTTAACTTATGTTTCTCATAATGATCATGACTCATGTGGGGTTAGATTGAATCATCTATAATTCATTAAATATTTTATTAAGGAAATTATCATAATATTAAGGATTTTTACTCAAGAATTTTTAAATATAGAGGATGGTTTTTGAAGAGGTGATTTGTCAACAACCCTAAAGGGTAATATTATTAGAAAAAAATACAAGCTAATATTTTTAGATTTTTTTATTGTTAAAGAATATTAAAAATTCTATAAAAACCGAGAGTATCATTTAGAATTCATTTTATGGGTTTTATATGAAGTTATATAGGTTTTTGTTAGCTAATAAAAAATCATGTTGTGATGGACTATGGATTGTGCCATGATTTTTTTAATGCAATGTCAGTGATTAAGTGTAAGAAATCGGTTTTTCACTCAGGTATGAATCCTTTTAAATTTTTTATAATTCATTATTTGGAGCCTAATATGGATTCCTAATGAGGTTATAGAGGTTATGGGGGTGTCTGAGGATTGTTTGGAGCTCGTAACCCCGATCTGTGGGAAAATAAAACTAGTCATACAGTTAATAGAAACCATTCGAGACAGGAAGTATGGTTACTACTAACTGTGTGGGGCTCGATAGTGGGGTGAATCATGGTAAATGGTTTTCCCTAAATTTGCGTCAGGGGCTAAAAATGTCTGTAGTTTTTAGCATAATATATTTTCATGGTTGGAGCATGGTTTCTATAACCATGCGGCTTAACTGTGTGGTTTCCCTCCTTAATGTAGTGGGAGGTGCATGGTTGGTGCACGGTTTGGCCAACCGTGCGGCCAAACCTTGAAACCCTAAATTTTGGGTGAAATGACCATTTATCCATTAATGGAATGATTAAACTCTCCTCCTTCCTCTCATTGTTTCTCCAATGGACAGCAAGGGATCCTCTCCCATTTTTTATCCCTCCTCAAGCCTAAGCTAGGATCTTCCATATCTCTTCTTTTCGGAGTCCCATTGAAGCACCATTCATCTCATTGGATTACTCTCAGAACTTGATCTATTCTTTATATATCTTTCAATACATTCCAAACTAAAGGCTGATAATGGATGAGGAGAGTTTTATGAGCCAAAGGTAGGTGGTCTATGACTCATCCCTCAAGTCTCACCTTTTTATAAACTATTGTAGTTATGCGCGCACCAATTTTATCGGGCATGGCCTGTTAAATTTATATTCCTTGATTATAGTCATTAGAATAATATTCTAATACCATTAATATATATATATATATTCTTCATCATTTTATTTTTTGACATCAACATCGATTATCCCAAGTAGGGTGCTCCTTTTGTTATGTTTTTAGTATCTTTTCATGTTTATCTGCGCCACTGTTAGGGTGTGATTCGACTTGACCTTTATAAAAGTGTTTAATTAAATCAATGATTTGTTAATGTATATTACATGTGATGATATAACCTAACCATTATAAGGTAAGTTTTTTAAACCAATTAAGGAACCTTTAACTGGTAATTATAAAGTATATCTATATATAACACTTAGATTATTTAAATATAAATTAATGACTTGGTTAAATATCCATAATACCCCTTTCCATGTCTAATGAAAGGTGGCAGAGTGAACCTAATTAATTAATTATGACTTAAATGAACTAATAAATTTTTTCATGCCCTTCTAGCCTTGTCACCTGTATCGAATGTAATGGAATTGACTAATTGACTTATTAAAAGGCATGAGTATTACATAACCTTAATTAAATAATGAATTTCATATAAGGTGTATATTTAATATTGACCTTGAAATCATTATAGTAGTTTTCATACTTGAACCATCCTTGGATTCCTGAGGTAATTCCTTAAGCTCTCATGGACGCCATCCCGATTAAAGGATGTCGATTTCCAAGGATGATACCCACCTTGGAACCTGATCTTTTTCTACCGGTGGATTCCTAGTATGACGCCATAAGATCCCTCAATTATCATTACAGGATTCCTTGGAAACACTCCTTGGATTTTTCATGGAATCTATGGACATGAGGCACCATGGATACACCTATTGGGCCTAGTCATTGCTTATCCCATTTTACCTTGGATGAGTTCCTTAGACTCGGTTGGAATAATATTACAATGGAATACCTTGGGTGATTCCCCTTGGATTACATGCAGTAACCTTATCCAGGCTATAGATTATTACTGAGTTGGATCGACCCCTAAGGTTAAGGATTCCTTGGTTATTACCTTGGATCCTCTTTTTTTATTATCACTATCATGGATGCCTTATTATACCTTGGATCCTTTATTATTATTATCATATAATGATGTCAGTGATGGTTATACCTTACATAAATTACTATATAAATTATAACATAATTAATAAATGAAATGATTTCAATGTTCAGACACTATCTAAGGTTTAAGTAGGTACTGGGGTATTTACATTACTGTGCTCCTTTACTTTTATATATGAATTCCTGCACACTATTTCAATTTATATACATGAACTAGATGTTATAAACTTCATTAGATGTGGCCTATTGAGATTTATCTCACACCCTATCTAGGCCGCCATTGGTACCTGGGAAGACTACATGTATGTAGGTGTTGATGAAGGGAAGTGTCCTGCCTTGGACACCTGATATTGCTTGCTTTCTTAGGATGGAGCTTGGTAGAAGATGACCAAGCTAGATCTTGGGATGCTTTGATATTTTTTTGGATTATTTCTTCTTCTTTTATATATAATGTTATTCATGTTTCCATGTATCCATGTTTTCCCAATTTTATCGAGACATTACATACATCATAATTATTTTGTGTATGATTCAGCTTCCAGCTATAGTTGATTATTTATATGTTGTGTGAGTTTTTATTCACTTCTATATTGCTTTTTCTATTTACCTGTTGTTATATATGTTTATTATGCTACACTATGGAAATTAGGGCATAGTATCTCCATGGAAACACCCTAGGTCCTCGCTGCTAGTTGACAACCATTGGCATTTTGGGAGATGCGCTTGAGGTCATGTGGTCAACAGGGCTTAGGGAACCTTTGAGTGGAACCTGAGTTCTAGATGTCAAAAATTGGTATCAAAGTGGTTCCATTCTTTCTTTAATATTTTGATACAATAAAAAAGAGATTAGTAACACCTAGAACTTGGTTATAAGTCATGCTTGGGCATAGTTAACTCATGTTTAGGGTAAATTTCAAGTTTCCTAAATAATAATTGTTGTTATGCTTTTCCCTATTACAGTTGATATATCTTCATCATTGGGTGACATACATGATATGTGATGGTTATTATTATTATTGTGATTGAGGTTTTAATTTTACCCTTGGCCCGATGAGATGAGGTCAAGCATCATTAATCATGCATCATTCTAGGCACCTAGAATTTACATGACATACATATTCCATGCCATATAAGTGTATTTCACTGCTTTCATTTCTTGTTTTTTCTATGATTTTTGAGTGATGCTATGGTAGTTATAATATGCCTATGCTATTATTTGGTTGTGATTGAGTGATTTCAAGTTTCAATTCATGAGGTGTACGGGGCCTCATGGGTTAGAATGGTTAGTTTACTGAGTTAATCCATTATATATAACCCATTGCATTCTGAGACTGAATAATATTAGGTTAATTATAATTTAAATGGTGTTGATCTTGGTGATAAGGTGTATGGGCCCTGATTCACTGGGACTGACAATCCATTTTAATCAAACTTTGATATAATTTTATCATCAAATGAAACTTAAAAATGTGTAATCTAACTTAAAATAAAATGGTTTCCAATAAATGAAGAGGCTAGGTGTTATTGACCCTCCATCTAATAGAACCCCTCTAATTTAAAATTGAGAGCTTACCAATACCTAGCCTTATAAGTGGGTAGTTGGTTGGGTAGTGATCCATTTTTATTACGTTCTACTTCTACTAGTGTATCTATCTGCTTCAAATCTTGTTCTACGGCATGTTCTTGTTATTTTTAAACCAATGTGGCCACAAAGACCTCATGTCGTGGTCCAGGAGGGTGGTAATGACCATACTCTAGATGTGGTGGGCCCTGAGCCACCAGTCTTACCACCAGGAGTTCCACTTGAATCACCACCTATTATACCTGATCTGGGAACTAAGACTGAGATTCATGAGAGTTTCCTACATCAGTTTCAGTCCATGTAAGGTGCTCCATGGCTTGCACCTATAATGGATGAACTGACACGTGAGTTCTGACAGTAGTATCCTCATTTTTTCTCAGTCGATGGTGGTTCATAGGCTACTGAGTCTTGGCTGGAGGCCACCCTATCTATCTTTGATCATCTGGATATGCCTCTAGAGCATAGGGTCAATCTTTCTACTTACATGTTGTGGGATTTAGCCAAGAACTGGTAGGATGTGATTACCCAAGATGGTCACCATCGGGGCATGGTATAGGCTAATTTCTAGACTAATTTCTAGGATAACTTCTTTCCTAATATGTTGAGAGATGATTGAGCCAGATATTTTATGAATCTAGAGCAGGTTTTTATGTTTTTCATGGATTATTCAGCACATTTTACTATGTTATAGAGCTTTTCACTACTTCTATCCAGTGATGAGATTTTTCATGTTATACACTTTGAGTATGGGTTTCGGTATGCCATCCATATTCAGGTGAATATTTTTTCACCTACCTACTTTCTCTGAGATGTTCAATTGGTGTCTTATCACTGAGTGTAACCTAAGAGAAGGTGATAGTACCGGGCAAAGAGGATCGATGTTGAGGCAGGCTGGTGGTTCTTTTGGTATCATGAAGTGTTCCTTTGAGGTTTCACATCAGAGTAGTTGTGGTCAGAGTAATTGTACTAGCAGCTCCGTTGTATGCCATCAATGTGAACAGCAAGGGCATCTAAAGCCTCAGTGCAATAGAGACCCGATGGAGTGTCGTGTTTGCAGCTGCATGGGGAATCCTTATATATTCTATCATAAATTTCCATCTGCTTCTAGTGGAAGATGATATACACTAGCTCCGCCTTAAAGGGTAGGATCTTTCATGCCGCATCAAGCGGGAAGTTGGAGTAGCACTGGAAGGACTGGCTGAGGAGGATTTCATGGTTGTGGTATCCAGAATTTTAATCATCAGCATTAGTGGAGTGGTCATACTCAGAGTATTCCATCTTTAGAACAAGGTCATGGGTGAGGATAGTTAATTGATTTATAGTTGATACTTGAGGATCAGATTGTAGGACCATCTATAGTATGAGGTACTATTATAGTAGCCTTCGCTATATTATTTTCCTTATTTGATATAGGTTCTTCACAATACTTTATCTCTTTATCTATTGTGGAAATTCTCATGATGTAAATTCAGTATTATTGTGATGTGATGACCCTGGATACACCCCTAGGTGTACGGTCTGAGGGCATATACTAATTCATGTACTTCCCTTTTAAGTAAGGAAGTTATCCCTTCTTATAGGACCTCTTTGTTCTCAAGATGATGGGATTCTATGTCATTCTCAGGATGGATTAGTTGGTTCTATACCACACCTTTGTGGACTTATATTGTTGTAGGGTGTCTTTTACATCACCAAAGAGTAGAATTTGTCTCCACAAGGGTGAGTGGGATGTCCCGGTCGGTAGATATGGACCATAGAAACATGGTCTAGGTGGAGTGACCACCCATATTGATAATCTTTTCATATAGGAGTACGGAGTGAACCTAATAGATTATCCTCCCATAGTTGATCATTTCAGGGACATATTTCCTGAATTTTTTTAGCTTACCTCCCAAAAGAGAGGTAGATTTTACGATCAAGATCATTCCAGTATCATCTCTAGTGTCCATTCCTCTATGTACGATAACACCTAATGAGCTCTAGGATCTCAAGTGACATTTTTATGACTTAGATTCCAAAGGTTTTATATGGACCAATACTTCCTCCTGGGGTTCAACCATTCATTTTTCTAAGAAGATAGATGGGACCCTTAGTCTATGCATGGATTACCAACAGTTGAACCAGCTTATATTTAAGAACTGGTATCCACTACCTCGAATAGGTGATCTATTTGACCAACTCTGGGTAGCTAGGGTATTCTCAAAGATTGACCTGAGATCAGGTTATCATTACATACAAGGAATAACTTCATACATACCTCATACAATATTTCATAATAATTATGGTATGTATGAGTATCTCATTATGTCATTTAGTGTTACGAATGTTCCTTCTATTTTCATGGATATGATGAATAGGTATTTCCAACCCTATCTATATTATTTTGTCATAGTATTTGTGGGATACATCTTGGTTTATTATCACACTCATATAAACCATGATCAACATCTTGATATTTTTCTAAATACACTAAGAGATTATCAGTTTTATTCCGAGATTGCTAAGCACCACTTATGGATTGAAAAAGTTCACTTCTTGGGTCATATTATCTTGGAATCAAGAGTATATGTTGACCTAGATAAAGTGAGTGGTGTGGTTTCCTAGTAGAATCCCAAGATTGCGTTTTATATAAAAAGTTTTTTGGTTTGGGTGGATATTAAAAGAATTTAATACCTGAATTATCTTTCCTTAAATCACCTCTTATTGTTCTTACAAAGAAGGGGGTCAAGTTCCTATGGTTAGAATAGTGTGAGGAAGCCTTTTATAAGTTGAAAGGGAGGCTTGTCTCAACACTTATTCTGATTCTTCTAGAGCCTAATAGGGGCTATATAGTGTTCTATGATGCATCAGGTATTGGAATGGGTGTATTGTTGATGTAGGATGATAGATTCATTGCATAAAGATCTCAACAATTGAGTCATCATGAGAAAAAATATCTGACTCATAACCTTGAGCTAGCAGCAGTTTTCTATGCCTTACATTGATGGAGACACTATCTATTGGGTGAAATATTTGTGGTGTATATGAATTATAAGAGCCTAAAATATATTTTTTTACACAATGTGATTTTAATCTCAGACAGTGAATATGAGTCTAATATCTTCAGTCCTTTGATTTTTAGCTTTCCTATATGCCTGGAAAAGGTAATGTGGTAGAAGATGCACTGAGTTAGAAAACTTAGGAACAAGCTATACAGGATGCTAGTGATGAATGGAAATTAATGTCCCTATTTGATGAGATGCATCTAGAGTTTCATAATAGTCATGAGAATTGTTATCTATAAGCCTTGATAGTTACCACCTCCCTCTCATTGAGAAGGTGAAGTGTCGGCAGTTTTTAGATCTTGAAGTCTTGATTCTCTATGAAAGTATTTTAAGAGGGGACCCACCTCCAGATTGGTCTGTGGATAGAGAAGATGTTCTATGTATACATAGACATGTCTTGGTTCCTATAGATATGAGAGAGGAACTAATGCATGATCCCAACACTTCTCAGTGGGAAATTTATCTAGGCATATCCAATATGTATCGAGACTTGTGATGCCAGTATTGGTGGTCTAGGATGAAACATCAGATAGCAAGTTTTGTCATTAGGTGTTCCACCTTCCAGAAGGTGAAGGTGAAGCACCAGTGACCTGTAGTCTTGTTACAGCTGATTCTAGTCCCAGAATGGAAATAGGAAAAAATTTCCACGAAATTTGTAGTTGTCTAACCAAGTTTTCCTCGAGTTAGCGATGTATTTTGGGTTGTAATTGATGGACTGATGAAAGTATCCCACTTCTTTCCTATCCAGAAGACTTTTTCAATTGATGATATGGGAATATTGTATATCTGGAAGATCATATGACTACATAGGGTCCCTTGTACTATCATTTTAGATAGGGATGCTCACTTCACATCCTAATTCTGGTAAGTTTGCAGAAAGCTATGGGTACAAAGGTGCTTCTGAGCATAGAATTTCACCCTCAGACTGATGGTCAATTGAAATAGTTGATGTAGGTGTTAGATGGAATGCTTGAATCATGTGTCCTTGATTTTAACAGTTATTAGGATAATCATATCACTCTCGTCGAGTTTTCCTATAACAATAGATTTCAAGTGATGAATCAAATGGATTCTTTTGAGGCCTTTTATGGTAGGTCATTATGTTCACCCTTGTGCAAGTTAGAGGAAAGATAGGTATCACTACTAGTTATCATCTCATGTAGGAGACTTTGGATCAGGTTCATCTGACCATGAAGCATATGTATACTGCTTAGTCTAAACAAAAATCGTATATCGGTCATCATTGATGACCTTTAGAGTTAGAGGTTGAGGATCATGTTTTTCTACAGGTATCACCCAGGCTTGGTAATAAATGGATACGGAGGCAAGGGAAGTTGTCACCTCGTTATGTAGGGTCGTTTGAGATTCTGGAGAGAGTCTAGCTAGTAGTCTATTGATTATTATTACCTCAGAGGTATTGTGCCAGGAATGACATATTTCTTGATTCAAAGCTATCATGTAGACCTATCTCATACTTTTGATCCTAAGATAGTTGAGTTGGATGTCAATTATTTATTTGAGTAACATCCTATACACATCATCGACTGAAGCATAAAGGATCTCCAAGGACGGTATGTCCCTTTAGCGAGGGTGTTATGGAAGTATAACCATGTACAAGATGATACTTTGGAGTGAGAGGTTGATGTACATTCCCAGTATCCAGATTTTTTCTCATATAGTGATTTTCATCCCTTGGAAGGTGAACTTGGGGATGAGTTCCTTTAAGGGGGGAAGACTATAAGAACTTGGTTTTTTTACTTAGTTATGGATCCTTTTAAATTTGATCTTGTTATTTATTTTGTACCTAATATGGATGCCTGATGAGGTTATAGAGGTTAATGGAGTTTCTAGGGATTTTTAGAAGCTCGGAACACCAGCTGGTGGGAAAAACAGGTTGGTTGCATGGTTAGTAGAAACTATTTGATCCAACCCACATGGTTACTACTAACTATGCAGGGATGGACAGTGGGGTGAATTAGGGCACATGGTTTTCCCTAACCATGTTACATGGGGATCATACTAATGTAAAATGTCTATAGTTTTAGTATAATATATTCACATGATTGGTGCACAGTTTCCCTAACTTTGTAGCCTAACCATGCGAGTTCCCTCCTTAAGCAATGGGAGGTGCACAGTTGGCACACAATTTGGCCAAATGTGTGTCCAAACCATAAAACCCTAAATTTTGGATGAAATGACTATTTATACCTTAATTAAATGTTTAAAATAACATCCTTCCTCTTATTTATTCTTCAGAATATAGCAAAGTATCCTCTCCCATTTTTGATCCCTCTTCAAGCATAAGCTATGATCTTCCGTATCTCTTATGTCTGGAGTTTGATTAAAGCAATGTCCATATTATTGGATTCCTCTCAAGTGTTGATTTTTTCTTTATATCTCTTCCAATTCAGGCCAAACTAAAGGCTGATACAGAATGAGGAGATTTTTACGAGTCTAAGGTAAGTGTTCTATGAATCATCCTTCAAGTATCACCTTTTTATAAATTTCTGTAGTTGTGCGTACGCTGGTTTCATCGGGTGTGAACTGTTCAATTTATATTCCTTTCTTATAGTCATTAGAATCATATAATAATAAACTTGATATATATATATATATATGTGTATGTATGTATGTATGTATGTATGTATGTATGTATGTATGTATGTATGTATGTATGTATGTATGTATGTATGTATGTATGTATGTATGTATGTATGTATGTATGTATGTATGTATGTATGTATGTATGTATGTATGTATGTATGTATGTATGTATGTATGTATGTATGTATGTATGTATGTATGTATGTATGTATGTATGTATGTATGTATGTATGTATGTATGTATGTATGTATGTATGTATGTATGTATGTTGTATGTATGTATGTATGTATGTATGTATGTATGTATGTATGTATGTATGTATGTATGTATGTATGTATGTATGTATGTATGTATGTATGTATGTATGCATTATTCATCATTGGAGGTTTTGACCTCAACGTCGATCATCCCATATAGGTTACCCCTTTATTTATTCTTTTAGTATCTTGTCATGTTTATTTGTGCCACCGTTTGGGTGTGCTTCGACTTGAACTTTATAAAGGTAAGTGTTTAATTAAATAAATGATTTTTTAATGAATATTACATGTGAATATATTACTTGACCCTTCTAAGGTAAGTTTTTTAAATCGATTAAGGAACATTTAAATGGTAATTGGAACACTTTTCCTATTTAAATGTAAATGAATGACTTGGTTGCATGTTTGTAAAACCCCTTTCCATATCTAATGGAAGGTAGTGGAGTAAACCTAATGAATTTATTATGAATTAAATGAACTAATAAACGGTTTCCTATACTTCTAGCCTTGTCACTTGTATGGAATTCAATGGAATGAACCAATTGACATATTAAAAGGCATGAGTATTATATGACCTTAATTAAATAACGAATTACATATAATTTGACCATTGCAGATGGACCTTAAAATCATTATAGGAGTGGCTAGACTTGATCCAGCCTTGGATTTCTAAGGAAATGCCTCAAGAACTCATGGACACCATTCCGATTGAAGGATGTCAGCTTCCAATGATGATACGCACCTTGGAAACTAATCTTTTTCTACCAGTGGATGCCCAGAATGACACTATAGGATCCATTCATTATCATTATAGTATTCCTTGGATACACTCCTTGGATCCTACATGACATCTATAGACATGAGGCGCCATGGATACACCCATTTTTCCTAGTCATTTATTATCCTATTTTACCTTGGATGAGTTCCTTAGACTCCGTTAGAATCATATTACAGTGGAATGCCTTGGGTGATTTCTCTTGGATTACACATGAAACCCTTATCTAGGATATATATTATTACTAAGCTCGTTCAACCCCTGAGGTCAAGGATGCCTTGGTTATTAACTTGGATCCTATTTCTTTATTATCACCATCATGGATTCCTTGTTATACCATGTATACTTTATTATTATTATCATATCATGATATCATTGCTGGTTATACCTCATGTGACTTACTATATAAACTGGAACATGATTAATAAATGAAATGATTACATGTTAAGACACCAACTAAGGCTAAAGCAGGTACTAGGGTATTTACATTATTGTACTAATTTAATTTTATATATGTATGCCTACAAACTGTTTTAATTTATTTTATATGGACTAGATGTTATAGATGTCATTTTTGGTGTCCTACTGAGATTTATCTCACATCCTATCTAGGCCACCATTGATACCCAGGAAGACTACATGTATGTAGGTGTTGACAAAGTGAATCATCTCACCTTGAAAACCTAATATTTATTTCTTTCTTAGGTTAGATCTTGGTATCAGATGACTAATATGTATCTTAGGATGATTGGATATTTTTTGGATTCTTTTTGCTTCTTTTATATATCATGTTATGTTTTCTACCTTGTATCTATGTTTTCCCAGTTTTATAGATACATGAGATACATTATCATCATTTTTTGTATGATTTAGCTTCCAGTTATAGTTGATTATTTATCTATTTCATGAGTTTTTATTCACTTATATATTGCTTCTATTTTTTACATGTTAATATATATATATGTTGTGATACACTTTGGTAATAAGGTAATAGTCTCCCCATTAACACACCCTAGGTCCTTACTACTAGTTGGTATCCTCTAGAATTTAGGGAGATGCGCTTGAGGCCATGTGGCCAACCGGTCTTGGGGAACCTTTGAGTGACACTTGGGTTCAGTATGTCACATTAAGGATTAATTATTACACCATGGTTATATAGGTAAATTCATGAATATTTTTTGGAATAATTTCAGTGTAAGGTAAGGAAGATATTAAGTTGTAATTGTTGGAGTTGGTTCCCAAGAACCGACTTTCTTAGTACTTGATTATATGTTTTCATTATTAATGAAGTTGCTTATCATGTAATAATGGTTCCTCTACATGAAATGAATGTGATAATGTGCTAAGAATATATGTCATGATGAAATGTCGTGAAATTTCCCCTCTATGATGAGAACCTAGAGGTGCCATGATAGTATTCTTGAATATAGTTTTATGGTCAAATGATATTGTCTGATGGGATACAGATAATACAGGATTTCATGGGTATGAGGATTGTAATACAATGAGATACCTTCTCATGGTTTTTACCCTTGGTAATATCTAATATAGTAGGTTATTAGAATAGAAACATCATTAAGTAATTCATATTTCCATGTTTCATTGGATTTTCATATCAGTGGACGTGTGTATCGATCCTTATAATTTAATATTATCATTAATGAATATCATGACTCTTGTATTTTGATGTATTGATGAAAATCATGATGACATATGATCATGGTGAGGTAGTATACATTGGGTGCATCACAAGTGATATTTCATTAATGAATAATGTGTGAAAGGATTTATCCCTTCCAACTCTTGATAAAAGTTGATATCTCAGGCTCTTTGATTGGAATGAAACTTCTTTCATAAATCCATGGCCATGGTGTTCGGTGGAAAAGTTAATTTCTAGAAAGTCAAATAAAGATACATCAAGCACATAGGTGGATGACACCATCATACAACCTACTTTATTTGATATATTATAATAAAAGGATTATATTTCATGGTAATCATTCATGAGAGGTTGGATGTTGTTGCAATATTAACTTCTTTCTCTATGAGTGTATTTCCATGTTTCTAGATGCTAATCTTATAATTTAGATTGTTTAGCCTAATTCCACTAAGAAAGAGGACTAGAGGTCCATATTCCAAGTATATTTACAATCTTAGTAGAATTCATTTATTGAATTTAACAAGTTATAATAAATAATATATATTTAGTTTTGGTTTATTTCCAAGATTTAATCACAGATTATTCAAAAGAATAAGTGAGTTAAATAATAATAATAACTATTTTTTTGCAAGGTTTGGTGAATAAAATATTTATTATATTATATTTATAAATTAATAATGTAGTGAAATTTATTTATTAAATAAATATTCATTAGTAAAGGATCAATAAATTTTGATGAGGGAAAGAACAATGAGCTTAATGGTCTAATTTGAAATGGTATAAATGATATGTATTTATATTCTTAAAGTGTTGTGCATATAAAGTTATTAATATTATTATTATTATTAAAAAACATGGATTATTATAAGAATTATAAATTTGAAAAGGGTCTTGTGTGTAATTTTCCAACCCTAAACTTTCCATAATAAATATCAAATTATATCACTTTATGTAATCATTATTATTGTGCACAACAAATAGAGAGAGAATCTCACAAGAACTAAAGATATTTCTAGAGATCTAGAATGTTCACTTTATTCATCCTCTCTCAAACCATCGAGATAACATCAATATTTCTTCCTCCTTCAATAAAGATTATACTATGATCAACCATGAATAACGCAAGCAATCAGGATCAGTCGTGCTAGCACCCGATGATTCTACGACGATGTTTATAGATTATGGTGCACATGTGGATCACTAATATATGGATTTTTTACTTGGATCCTATAGAGAAATGGAGGTATAATGAGATATATTCAATAAATTAATCAATTAATAGGGAATTACAATTTAGGATAATTCTATATCTTCTCATAAATTAATTATAAATTACATGCAAATATCCTCCTCTTTTGGTTCTAGTGTTTTTATCTAGTCAAGTAATTTGTATTTTTCATTGGACATGGTGTTATTTTTCATGTGAAGTAATTATTATTAATATATTAAGACTTAAAAACTCACGTTTATCATTCTGCCTAGTAACTTATGTTGCGCTCAAAACCTTAAAGTGGTATCAGAGTGGCCACATGTTTAATTTATAATTATTTATTATTTGTTGATTGTTTTCATGCAACTACATTTTATTTACTTAAGATAAGTTCATTTAAAATATCAAAACAACATCATATCTTCCTTTATTTATTATCTCTAACATAAATAGTAAACAATTAAAATTAAAATGAAGAAACGTCCAAAAATTCCATCTAGAGGTATCAAATGTTTTTCCTGGACAATACCAGAGTACACGGTGTGAAATGCCTAAATACATATTGTGTATTAGTGTTTCTCACTTGTATCTTTATATATTGCGTCATATCCAATAAAAGTGGATCAATTTGTAGATCTGGGTAGATCGGAACATGGTTTGAAGAACTATATTATGTGTAACCACTCTACATAACATGTAGTCCTCATTTTCTTATGGTAGAGAATACAAAGTGTCCCATCATTATGTCTATCAGATACATGACACAAGTATGGAGAGACCATGTAACTCTAGGGCCACACATTGTATAAGATGGAAAAAATGATGTGTACCTAAAAATCATCCATAACAGGCAACGCACCCAATCCCAGGGTGTGTGTTGTGGACACAGGTAGAAGATAGTACACACCGTGTAACATAGTACACATCGTGTAGTCTACTACAAATAGTGTGCCCAATTTGATGCATAGAAATGAATTAAATATATAATTGAACCTATTATCATGTGATAATTGTGTCATTTTTTTGACATTACATGTCATTTATAGGATTGGTAATTATATATTGAATCAATTTCTCTGTTTAAAATTTTAGATGAACACAGGCAGTTGCCTCCAAGTACACTTTTGCTCTATTTTAATTTTAAATGAAATTAATTTTATTTAAAATTATAGATTATGGTGAGTTAAGGATGATTGGATGGAATTAAGATAAATTGAATTAATTGTATTAATTAGGGGTGCATTATCTTAATTAAATAATGAATCAAAGTAATTTATAACTATATTAAAAATGTATGCTCATTGCTTGTTGTGTGTATGATCATGATATTAAACCATCCTTGTGTTTGTGATTGATTTATTTTAATTTATTACGGTTAAATTAAATTTTATGACCTGTGTGTCATCTCCTCATCCTTATTATATAAGGTCATGTGTGCTCGCAGTTTCTTTTATTTAAACCCCCTTTATCCAATCTATTGGATCCCATCACCAATGTGTGAGTAAAATATTATGTAAGGATGGATATCCTAGGTGAGAGGAGGCAGTCCAAAAGGGGGGAAAGTGGTGAATTTGAGGAGAAAAAGACACTTTACACCAGGACGCGAAGTGGCATGGCGAAAAATTGGAATATTGAAGCCTGAATCCAAAATCACATGGAACTAGAGTCGACTAAAGAACCTACAGAAAGACATTTTCATGTCATAAACTCATTTCACATCATGAGTTTCATTCATGGGATCAAGAAAGCGCTACTCTAAATTTCGTGGTGCCCTCACATGCTGTGTAAATTGAAGCCATTCATGACATGTATACCATTCACAACATGAGATTTTCATGATTGAAAAGATTTTAAGAGAAAATTGGTGTCACATTTTATACAACTTGAACTCGTCTCACATCGTGAACCCACCTAAAATGTTGAAAATTAGATACACCATATATGAGGCTTCCACCATAGAGGTCTATTTATTGATCCCTTAGTCCATAAAATAGGGAGGAGGGATCAAGGGAGATACATGAACGATTTCTAGACGATAGATCATGCCACCGTGAAGTCCTATTGTTTCTATTCCCCTCCACCTTTCTTCTCTAAGTATATATTCTAATCATTCTCATCATATCTAGCATGAGTGAGTAGTTTCCTTTCATGTTGGGTGATATGATTATAGGGGGAAGTGTTGTTAGGGATTATTACTATTTTATTTTTATGGTTTGTATTGTTGAAACTCTATTTCTCAATTCCAATATTCATATTTTCATATTTTATGACCATTGTTTATGATCTGAGGAATTTTATTTTATTTCATCAATTAATCTCCCTATTTTGTGTATGATCATTATTCAATCTGGGTCGATTATGTTTAAATAGGGTTTTAGGTCACCTAAATCGATAATAAAACTTATTATTTGATCATTCCAATGGTTCAATTATAGGATTAGTGCATGTTACCCAAACCACAGATCCCTAAAGACCCAATTCCAACACAAAATTATGAATGGACACATAATCAATTGAATTACAAGCACACAAAACCTGAAAATTATTGAACTTGGAATGCCTCATCTATTGATTTCAAATACATTCTTTGATTCATCTTATTTATCTCTCTACAAATAAACAATAATTTTTTTTCAATTCCTAGAATTAATTTAGAGCATACATATCATCCTTGTGGGTTAGACACTCAGACTTTCCATGTACCACATCCTTGTAGTTTGGTTGTCTGAGTTTTATTTATTTATTAAATTTCTTTAGTCCTGTAAAAATTTAATGATTCCCTACAAGCTTTCATGCATGGTTAATTATTTATGTTTGTGGATGTTTTGTGATCACCTAATAAATAAATTAAAAATCATGAAATATGGAATAAAATATAACTGTATTATGTGTAAATGTTATCATACACGGTTGATCACTTAAGTAAAATTCACTTAACATTAATAAGGAATGTGATAAGATAATATGGGCTTTATGAATAAAGATAAAAATCCCTCAAACTAAAATATTAAGTCAGAATATCCTTCCACAATTTAAGTTAGAATCAACCTCATAGTTTAAATTGTTTGACCAATCAAAGTTGGGGTGATTTCAATTATCGTGAAACTTTTAGCTTAAATTTTTTGGTTGAATTTACTTGGTTCACATCAAGGGTTGACTGCCCAAGAAGGATTTAGTGTCACTAAAAGATAAAGGTTGAGGAAATCTTTATTAAAGATTTTAGGATTGAGGAGTCCACTTGACAAATCAAGGAACTATGAGTTAATGCATTTGTAAATTTATGCTTACCTAAAACCTTTCAAAATAACTTGTCAGGCCCAAGTATGGGTTATGAGAAGGGGAATATATTTCCTTGTCACTAGAATATCTAAGTAACAAGATATTATAAAACTAAAGTTTAGGCATATTAGGTTTTGACAAAATAGTGGGAGATTATTATAATTTAATTTAAATTTGTTTGTTTGTTTTTGTAATCAAATAAAGTACTAATCATCTGGTATTAATTTATAGAAATGGAAAATCAAACATCGAAAATATCACTATGGTTCATACTATAAAATGAAAACCTTCTCACCAACATGAATTTATAGGAATGATATAGGTGTTTACGCATTATACTATTCCAAGAATAGAAATTATATGTATTAGAAACCCCACTTCTTGAGTCACTTTCCAAATAGTCTAGTAAAGAAGAAGTATATCTCCATTTGAGGCATGTGGATGATGCAATTAATGTCCCATGTTTCATTATATCCTTTATATAAAATTATATTCTAAAGAAATATAAGTATATGGATGTGTATAGCATCATTTATCACCTTCAAGACCTCTATCAATATAAGGTGATATCATATAGATACGAGATCTCCAATGCATTGTTCATGTACAATATTGGACAGTCAGAACCATATAAAGCACATGTAGTCAAGATGATTGGATATATTTAGCACCTTTACATCTTGGGGTTTAATATCCCTAATGAGATATGCAATAATCTCAAAAAAAAATTAAAACACAAGGTTTTTATAATAAATAAAAAGATCTCCTTTGATACCCAGTGTAATTCGGAGTAGAGAAAAATGGAAATAGGTGGGGTAAAATTGCCCTTTAAAAATGATAAATACAAATGGAAATTTTAAAATAAAAATATTATAAAAATATAAAGTGATTAAATAAATCAAATCGATAGAGAGATAAATGATAAATTTGATTCAATTTATAAAATTAAAAACAAAGTAAATTAGGTGTTTAAGCACAGTGGAAATATTTTGATTCTAATTTAAACAATTTATGCATATCAATATTATAATGATGCAATACAGAAAATAAATAAAATAGAGAAAAAAATTTGATAAAGAGTTTGTAAATAGCTCACAAGGTTCCTCTATATCTCCAACCCTCAATTATAGTGATATTTATTATTAAGACAATCCCTTGGTTTTAATAGTGACCTAAGAACTAAAGATAGAAGGTGGGAGGAGAAGTGATGATTTTCTTGGATAAAATCAGTTATAAAGATGATCTTATATCTCTCTTGAAGGATGGATACAATTTAGAGAGATATGGAGGTAAATAAAAAGGTGATATCCTCTAGGATTTGGAAAATAATGATTGCTCTTTGAGAGAATGGTTTAGAGAGATAGATGTTCGACATCTTGATTCAAGTGAGGAGATGTTTCATGAGTAGATTTTTTTGATTATAGATATCTAAGCCTTATTTAACCTCTATTTATATCCTCCAATATAGATGAGAACCTTCTAGAATTATTCAGGTCGGTTTGGGGAATTAAAGAGTTGAGCGGGGCCTTTTGACCAATAAAAATGTAGCCTTAGACTACCAGTCCTAACACCACTAGATACCCAGTAGCCTCCACTGGGTAGCTGATGGAATCCCTAGACACCAATGATTCTATAATTCCCTCTTTTTCTAGTCGTTTCACCTCTAATGGGTAGCTGGTAGACACCTACTGGTCGAGGGAGCTTCTATCTTCACCATCAGTTGGCTGGTGGGACTCCACCAGCTAGCTGGTGGGTCTTCTTCACTTCAAAGCTTCTAGACACATGGCACCAGTTGGATGGTGAACTTTACCAGTGAGTTGGGGAACCCCACATAGCCACACCTTCAATATATGGCTCCTTCACTTCCTTATACGACCTTTAAAGGATCTTCTAGCTTTTATCCAAGACTTCAATAACACCATTATGATTCTTCAAAGATATTCAAGATGTATTCAAGGAATTAAAAATTGATATCCAAGATCCTCAAGATTCAATAATTTTAAATTTAGTATAACACTAAAACTAACTTAAATGAAATTGTTAGAAACACAAGAGTGTTTTTGATCATGAAAAAACCATGATAGAGAGAGAGGTACAATAGATTTTGCACACATATAGTTGATAAATAAGTGTGTTGATTGAGGAAATAGTTATGGGATGAAGCAAGAACCAAGATTTTAGTATTATAGGCATGATCAATTTATCTAGAATCTTAGATTACAACATTTGGAAGTTGATCATAATCTCTATGTGAAGGAGTATGATCAAAGAATCATGGTATTAATCTATATAGGAAAAATTATATTCAGAGTCTCAAATGAATTTCAATGCATTGAATTCATAAAATTTATGAAGAGTGAATTTAAAATGTCTATGATTAATTAATTGAAATTTTTCATTGGTTTGAAAGTTATATAAGTAAATCATGGGACTTTTATATCCCAATGTAACTATGTTAAGGAAGTGTTAAAAATATTTTTCATGGAGGAGATAAAATTCATGAAAATATTGGTTGCTTCTCGGATAAAGTTTTCAAAGGATGAAGAAGAAGAAATTGTATATATTGAAAAGTATAGGAAAATAATTGGAAGCTTATTATACTCAATATTACCAACACTCGACAATATATTTACTACATTTCAAGTACAAATATATTAGTGTAATCCTAAATAAATCAACATGTTAAAGTTAAAAAAGGGTCCTTTAATATATTAAAGGCATGGTGAATTTATATTGTTTTATAAAGAAATAAATCATCAATAATTTATTATATTTATATATATTAGTTGGGTTAGTTTGGTAAATGATAGGAATTAAACTTCATTTGATTCATTATATCTTTAAGATTTGGGTTTTTCTTGGATAAGTAAGAAATAAGATTATACGTCATTAAGTACTGCATAATCTGAATATATTGTTGATACTCAATATTATACACAAATCTTATGGATAAAAGAAAAGATTGAAGATATTTGTATTAAGTTACATTCTCTTTTTGAGATTAAATATGATAACTCAATCATATTAAATCTTTAAAAAATCAAGTACATCATTTAAGGATGAAGCATATTGAGATAAAGTACAAATTTATCAAGGAGAAATTTGAATAAGGGCTAGTGAAATTAAAGTATGTGCCTAATTAAGATAAAGTTATGGATATCTTGACTATGGAACTATCTAAGGAAAGTTTTTTGAATCGTAAATTTAATCTTAGGGTTCATTCATCTCTATCCACTTAGTGTCTTGGAGAGGGACCCATGATCCCTTAAAGGTTTTTTTCATAGAATTTTTTTAAACAAGTGGTATCACTTGCTGGATATTTCAAGAAGTGGTATTATAATCAATAAGTGGTTCATGGAAATATGTTTTTCTCTCATGAACTGATTTCTTAACTCATTGGTTTCATATAAAAATATTATAGAAGTTATATTTAGGTTCATTTAAAAAGGATAGAAAAATATCTAACTTAAATAATGGTAGTTATTTAAGTTTTTTCTCAGGAATTTAAAGGGGATAGATACTCACACTCTTAGAAATTAGACATATACTATGTGGTTGGAATGGGTGATGGAATATGGTTTATAGGGGGTAAATAGAAATTTATTAATATTATTATTAAAGTTATAAAAATTAAGCATGTAATTTGGTAGTTTAAAATGATTAAGAAATTCTTTCTTAAATGAATAAGAATGGTGGGTGTATGAAAAGTGTATGCAAAAAATTAAATAAATGAACACAAATAATTTTTTTAGTGGTTCAGTCTAGTCGACTTAGTCCACTCTTTACGCCCAAACTGATAGAGTATGACACCCACTAATATATGAGAGATAATTTTATAAGGGAAAAACTTAACCTAGACTTTTATAAAGGGATGAATCCCAACCCATGACTTTTATATGGGATAATCCCCAAATATAACTAGTCTTTTGTAGGATTAGAAAAAAATCAGGTTTTTATATAAGGATCAAACCCAACCTATATGTTATTCTTTTTAGTTAGGTGATAATAACCAATAACTACTTTTTATAGGTGGTATAATCTATTGTGTGAAAATATTATGTGCAGACAACTCTACCCAACCCAGAAGAAATAAAATAAAATAACCATTGGATATTTGTAAAAAGAAATACTAGTGTAGAATAATTCTTCTTATCACTTCAAAATGGATTTGAACGATGAATTATGAGCATTTTAACAATGTACTTTAGCAAACAATTAAGAACAAAGAATCTTTTCTCTTTTGAAAGTTACTTGCAGTACTTCACTTGAATGTAAAGTTCATGCAGTATACCTTCTCTTTTTTTATCAAATTACAGTGTAAGTTCACAAACATATTTTCCACCGTATTAATTCCATGCTTTCCTTGATCCCTTTAAATAATAATAATATCTTAATACATCCAAGTATCTCATTGGGTAATTAAAATTTAAAATAATAATTTAGAATTATTGAGGAGAGAGAGAGAAATAGAATATCAATAATTATATCATTTGAATTTAAAACCATTTGAACAATTAAAACTCATTTTAAATCACTCATTTAAAGAGTTCAAACCACTTACAAAATAATAGGTCAAATATATCAAAGAATCTCGCATAGTTTCATTCTAAAATATTCCAAATTTGAAATTCAAATTTCTTTCCATATTTAGCATGTGATAATATCAAACTATAAAGATAGTATATTAAAAACTATAAAACAAGTTTTAATAACTTAGTTTAACTTAAACATTAATCTAGAACTAATATAAACAAAAAAAATCACCTCAAAATAATAAATTTGAAATATTTGAGTTTCATGCTATAAATATATTCATAAATGATGAAAAATATTAATATTCATATTAATATGTTTAAAACACTATAAAAACACTTATCATAGGTTCTATATAATTAACATGAATTTATAAAATTATTAAAACAATTTAAATATTTGATTTATGCATGTAGACAATCAATATATCATGAAAATCATGAAACAGGGTAATCTGGACTTGAATGGCTTGAAGGCCTTGAATTTTTATTTATTTTGGATAATCCTCTTTTTAATAGGGTTGAGAGGGAACTCTTAAATGAAAATAGATTAATCAAGATAAAATAAAACATTTATACCTATGTAAGGGTCAAATACCATATTGTGTAATGCTGGGAAATAATTTTTAAACAATACATAAAGGTAACCAAAACTTTTCACATGCGGCGTAAGGGTAACAAACAATTTCAACACACTATGTAAGGGATAAAAAAATGTTGCAAAAGGTAAAACATATTTTATATAGCCTATATAAGGATATAATTTAGTTTCATAAGGGTAAGAATCTAGTTGTGTAAGGATAAAAAAATAATTCCATACACTACATAAGGTTACAACTCAATCTGTGTAAAGGTAAGCTAAACTTGTGTAAGGAAAGGGTAAAAAAATTTAAAATAGACTGTGTAAAGGTGTAAGAGAACTTATGTAAAGATAAATGTAATAATTAGGCACTGCATAAGGGTAATAAAAAAATTACATGAGGGTAAAGAGTAAATTCTAAAACTCACGTAAAGGTAAAACGAGACATGCATAAGGGTACAAGTGGTCATGTGTAAAGGTAAATAAAATTTGAAACAAGTTACGTAAGGGTAAAAAAACCTTAGAAAATTGATTTTTCAAAAAATATAACAAAAAATAATTAATAGTAATAATAAATGATGTAATAATTAATAAACAATTAAATTTAATAAAATTATTATTATAAATAAAAATAATAAAATCTATTATTATCAAAATAAAATTAGAAGATATTATTATTATAAAAACATAAAAAAATGGAAATGATATGCTCCAAAAATCTCCCCATTTTTGATAATTGCAAAAAAAATATCAATTTTAAAAAAATCCACTTTTTGGAATTGATCAAAAAGATAAAAAAATTAAAAACAGTTTCTCTCCTTTTTGAAACAAATAATGAAAAATTATCCAAATGAAAACACATTTTTTCTCCAAAACAAAATATTTGAATCATAAAAAATAAACTCTCCTAAACTAAGTAAATATATAAAAAAATATATATATCTCCCTAAATTAATGTTTAAAAAAAATAAAAGGAGCCATGAAAAATATAATATGATATTCAAGGAATATTTTAAAATATGCGTAAAGAATTTAAAACAATAGTTAGCACATGTCAGTAAACTAAGATATAGAACATAGAATACATGTTCAACCAAAATGAAATAAATTTTAAATCGCATACCAACATACCATATGATAAAACATTATGAATATGCATGTTGGCTATAAAATAATAAAAATAATTACTTTTATATCCAGATCATTTTTGGTCCAATAGGATTTAAAATAGTACTTTTAGGTACCCAAACTTTGTGAATTATCGGAACATTTAATCTCATTTGAGATGAAGAAAAATGTACATTTGTGTTCCCAAATGGAATTCTAAACCTTGCACCATAATTATTAGAATAATTTCCATGAAAACCACGTTTATAATAAGTAACAGACGAAAATCTAATATTCCTTTTAAAATCACACTTCTTAAAATGAATAATATTATCATGGTTAGATTTTGAAACTGTTTTAAAAAACATAGTATTTTTCAAAAAAATCCTCAATTCATAACATTAGAAAAGTATTTCATCACCTTATCATCATCACAAACTTTAAAACTATGAAAATAAGTAGAATTTATCAACTTATCAATTCCTTCCTTAATCTTTTTACATTTTTATTCAACTAGAGAAAAATAATCTAATAGATAATTAAATTTTCTTTCTTCTGTAACATCCTGGGTTGTTGAGCTAGTTGAATTTTCCCAACCTTTTTGAATTTTTTATTTTATTGGTTAGACCAACTATTTTATTGGGATTTAAGGGCTAATTTTGAGTGTTTGATTAACCCAAGGCCTTGTTTTTATATGGGGTTTAACTGTAATGTCCCAGTTCCAGAAGCCACACAGAGGTGCCCCGTACCCGGTTGGTCACATGGCCTCAAGCGCATCTCCCCAAACACCAGAGGCTGTCGACTAGCAGCGAGGGACTTGGGTGTGATAGTGGGGAAACTATGCCCTCATTGGCAGAGTACACAGTGGAAGTAACAACACATACAATAGAGGAAGCAGTAAATATCCAACAACAGTAAATAGCGGAAGACTAAAACAATAAACAACTGGAGCACACATGTATATATGAAATGATGCACGATACATATGTCTAGTAAATCAGCCAAACAAGTCACAATATTGAATACAATAATAAACCAAAGTACAAAAGAAAATAGATAAGCAACTCCTCAGCATCGCAAGCCTCATCTTGGTCTCATGCTCTCCTACTCCAATGCAATCAAGTACCTGAAGTCGAAGGGCGCTTTCCCTTGTCTATACCTGCAGCAATATAATCTGTTTGGGCCCAAAAGCATGACCCAAACAGGGTGTGAGACTAAATCTCAATAGGCAACCACCTGAAGATCTGTGCCTAACAGTCAGTGAGTATATGGCAGGTAAAGTACAGTAAATAGTAAACAATGAATAGGATAATACACAGCAGTAAATAATCCACAGATCAACAAGCAGCAGTGAAGCAAACAGCTAACCACAAACAGGAAACCCTCTAGAAGGTACTCACAGCCATCCCCTATGGTCCTATCCAAGAAGTAACAACCACCCTCTAGGCAGTACACTCAGCCTAACCTCTCTGGTTTGGTCATAAAAAATTATAAGACTCTCTTAGGAAGCACGCTCAGTCAATTCCCTTTATAATCTAAGGTAGTCAGGGACTCTCCGAGGAAGATCACACGGTTTAATCCCCTTATAGCACCAAGGTCTAGAGACTCTTTGAGGAAGTTATCTCAGTCAATTCCTCCTATAGACTCAGGTCTATCACACAATCTCTGAGGAAGCTCACTCAGTCAATTCCTCCTATAGCCTGGAATGGTTTAAGGAAATTCAAGCAAAACACAGACTCTCTAAGGAAGCTCACTCGGTCTACCCCCGTATAGTCTATAAAGCTCAAGACTCTCGAAGGAATATCACCCCCTCCTGTAGTCTATAATATCCAAAACTCTCTGGGAAGCTCACTCGGTCTATCCCCTATAGTCTATAATGTCCAAGACTCTCGGAGGAAGCTCACTTGGTCTATCCCCTTATAGTCTATAGCACCAGGTTCTCACGGCCCGGTGTCATTCAGTTCATAATAATGCTATAAGGCCAAAGTAAACCTATAGAGATACTTGGCTAACCATTCTACAGCATAACAAGCATGTCAGAGAATAGCACTCCATCCTACGGTCACAAGGCATGGAAAACAGGTATAACGGCCAAAGGCTGAACAAGACCAAAAGTTTGTAAACAGAACAAGGAATGGGCAAAAACATAAAAGGGTAGAAATTATCCCCATACATAACCAAATTACCTCTACACAAGAATACAAGCAAGGCAGGAAAACAACAGGGGAAAAACAGTAAACATGCAATACCCCATTCAAGGGTATTGGTGGAAATTGCACATAAAACTCAAAGACTTTGAACGGAAAGGCACAAACCACCTACCTTGATGCTAGGAGATCAATATACTTGAACCACAAGGCTTTAATCTCCTTATAACTTCATAGATCTATGAAAATACATAAAACATTCAACCCACGATAACTTGAGAAAGAGGAGGAATTGGAAAACAAAGCTCTAGGAGAAGGAAGAGCTTACCGCTGCGGTTCCAAAGCAATCGATGGAAGTCGATTCAAAGAACGGATAAAGGCTCGGGGGATTGGAGGATATTTTCGGCCGTACGAGATGCTCTCAGTCGAAGAAGTTGGAGAAGAAGAGAGCTCTGGGGTTAAAACGCGACCCCGGTCCGTTTAATGAAAAAACGTACACGGTGTGTAATTTTGGAGTACACTGAATGTACTAGGATTTTCCGTACTCCGCTTTCAGTGGCCTCCATGTCACCCCTACATGGTCATGTGTGAGGCCCGGACACGGCCAACACACGGACTCACGTGGCAAGGGAGTACACAGCGTGTACTCATAAAGTACACGGTGTGTACTTCAAAAATTTCCAAAAACTCCTCTTTTCTCAAAAACTCTAGAAAAAGGAAAAACATACCTGAAACGAGGGTTCGGGTTCTTACAAACTTCCCTGGTTAAATAAATTCATCCCTGAATTTCCCTAGTGAGGCGTGGAAGAAGAAACCCTGAACAGCTCTGGCCACTGTGATCGTACATCAGCCTCCCTCTCCCAAGTATCGTCTTGTACTCGCCCGTGCTGCCATAGCACCCATACCAAAGGAACAGACCGGCTATGGAGAACCTTTATACTGCGATCGAAAATCCGGATAGGATGCTCCTCAAATGATACATCTGTTTCAAGATCAACCTCCTCAGGTTGAAAGACATGAGACGGGTCTGAAAAGTAACGTCAGAGATGAGAAATGTGGAAGACGTCATGCATAGCCCAGTACCTCTGAGGTAACTGCAACTGATAGGCAACCGGACCAACTCTCTCCAACACCTCAAACGTCCCGATGTACTGTGGTGAAAGCTTACCCTGTCTCTAAATCCTATTATGTCCCAACCTTGGTGTGACATGTAGGAAAACCCGATCCCCGACCTCGAACTCCAGAGGTCGTCTCCACTGATCAGCATAAGAATTCTGTCGAGACTGTGATGTATCCATCCTCTTCTAAATCAACTCTATCTGCTCTGAGGTCTCTTGAACAAGACAAGGTCCCAGCAAAGCTGCCTCTCCTGCCTCCAGCCAGCATAAAGGTGACCGGCATGGCCTACTGTACAAATCCTCTTAAGGTTCCATCTGAATAGTCTCCTGAAAACTGTTGTTGTAGGCAAACTCCACAATAGGTATATGCTTCTCCCAAGAACTTCCAAAATCCAGAATGCAAGCTTGGAGCATATCCTCAAGCACCTGAATTGTATGATCAGACTGGACATCTATCTGGGGATGGTATGTTGTACTCAAAAGTTCTTGTGTTCCCAAAGCCTTTTGAATCCCCTGCCAGAACCGAGAAGTAAAATTTGAATATCTGTCTGAAAAAATGGAGTGTGGAACTCCATGTAGACATAAAATATATCAGATGTACAACCATCCTATCTCATCAACACTAAAGGTCTCCTTGATCGGCAAGAAGTGAGAAACCTTTGTAAGCCTATCGATGACAACCAAAACAGCATCATTCCCTCGAGGTGACCTCGGAAAACTGGTCACAAAGTCCATTGTGAAATCATTCTACTTCCACTCCGGAATGGGTAACTGTTGCAAAAGACCTGTTGGTCGATGATGCTCTGCTTTCACCTGCTGACAAGTGGAACACCTCATGATAAAACCAGCAACATATCTCTTCATACCTAGCCACCAATACTGGCGGTGTAGATCACGATACATCTTGGTGATGCCAGGATGAACTTTCCAAGCTGAGGAATGAACATCCTGCATCAGCTCCTCGCATATGTCTGTTGGCACCCATACACATCCCTGAAAATGCAAGATCTCATCCTTGCCCACTGTCCATCTAGGAAGAGGGTCCTCTCCTGACACACTCTCCCGCGGGACTAGGCCTTATGAGTCTGATAGTTGCCTCACTCGTAAACGATCAAGAAGTGTAGAGGTAATAGCTACAGAATATAGAAAGGTCTACCCATGTCTGTCATGCACCTCCAAATGCATCTTAGAGAACAAAGCCATAAGATGCCACTCACTACTAGCCTCCTGAACTGCCTGTATCTGAGTTCTCCTGATCAACGCATCATCCACTGCGTTCCCCTTTCCCAACGTATAGGCAAGATCAAAGTCGAAGGACTGAAGATACTCGACCCACCTGTACTGTCTTAGATTTAGATCATGCTGAGTGGAGATGTACTTGAGAATCTTGTGGTCGGTAAACACCACAAAGTTCTATCCTAGAAGGTAATGTCTCCAACAACGTAAGGCATGAACAACATCTTCCAACTCCATATCGTGCGTCAGGTAATTCCTCTCGTGTGGCCTCAATTGTTGAGACCCGTACGCAATGACTCCATCTCCCTGAATAAGCACAGATCCTAGACCGATACATGAAACATCATAGTAGACCGTATATCTCTTGCCCAGCTCTAGAAAGACTAGTATTGGTGCTGATGTCAACCTCCCTTTCAGCTCCTGAAAGGCTAACTCATAGGAATATAACCATAAGAACTTTTCCCCTTTCTTGGTCAGACCTGTGAGTGGTGCTTCTAAGCATGAAAAGTCCTATATGAAATGCCTGTAGTATCCAGACAACCCTATAAAACTCCGCACCTCAAAGAAATTCTTCAGCTTCTCCCAGGAAACTACAACTCTCACTTTCTCTGGGTCTACTGATACTCCTGTCTCTGAGATAACATGACCCAAGAAGTGAATCTGATCCATCCAAAAGTGGAATTTTGAGATCTTAGCATATAACTGATGCTCTCTCAGTGTACTCAGAACGATCTCAAGAGGGTAGCACGGTCGTGTCGAGTGTGAGAGTACACCAAGATGTCATCCATGAAAACAACCATAAAGGAATCCAAGTATGTATGGAACACTCAGTTCATCAGTGCCATGAAAACTGCAGGCATGTTCGTGAGACCGAACGGCATAACCATATACTCGTATAGACCATACCTGCTTTAGAAAGATGTAAGAGGTATATCAAATGGTCTAACGCGCAATTGATGATAACTGGATCTCAAGTAAATCTTTGAGAACACTCAGGCTCCTCGAAGATGATCTAAGAGATCATCGATCCTTGGAAAGGGATATCGGTTCTTGACCGTCAAATGGTTTAGCTTTTGATAATCCACACAAAGCCTGAGGGTGTCATCTGCCTTCTTCGCAAAAAGTACATGAAAACCCCAAGGAGAAGTACTGGGTCGGATGAAACCCTTTGCCTGCAACTCCTCCAACTGCTTCTTGAGCTCTTGTAACTCATGTGTAGCCATCCTATAAGGAGGAATGGACACTGGTGCCACTCCTGGCACGAGCTCAATTGATAATTCTACCTCGTGCTCCGGAGGCAAACCTGAAAATTCCTCTAGAAAGACATCTCTAAAATGATCCACCACTAGAGAAAATTCTAATTGTGAATTGCCCTGGTCATCCAGATAAAGACTAGAAATATGGGCTATAACTCCTCCTAGCCCATGATGCTTGGGTCCTGCTCGACTCTCCTGGACATCCCACTCGCCTCTATGAAGGAAGGGTCCACCCTCTGGTGATACGAAACTCACCCTGCGATGATAGCAATCGACGAATGCCTGAAAAAGGACTAACCAGTCCATTCTAAGAATGATATCATAGATCATCATCTCTAGGACATAGAGGTCCCATAAGAAGTGACACCCTGCAACCTCAAGAGGGAACTCTTTGCACTGATGTGCGCTAACCATTCTAGTCCCCAATAGTGTGTCTAGAGTCAAAGTATCGGTAGAGGAAAAGATGCAGAGCCCAAGGCTCTCCACAACAGCAACAGAGATAAAGCTATGCATAGAAACAGTGTCAAAAAGAGATGAAGATAAAACTTAGGCTACTAAGATCGTACCTCGAACTGTGGAAATTCCGAGATCCTTCTCCTGATGGGTCTGCTCCACAGTGAAAGTATGGCCTGTGTCGCAGCCCTGCAACCCTGGCTGACCACTCTGAGCTGATCCACTCTGTTGTCGCTGGTAACCTGGTGACTGACCACCACGGTCGTGACCTCCACCTCGGCCCGAATGGCTGGAAGAACACCAGTTCCCATACTGGTTAGAAACTGGCGATGCATCCCCTGAATGCAGGGTCATAGAAGAACCCCTACTACCAGCTGTAGGTGAGAAGATCTGACAAAAATACTGAAGATGGCCCATCTTGCTGTAAGATTGGCACTCCATCGGGTCTCTCTGGCACTGAGGCCTAGTATGGAAACTCCTCCCAAATTGGTAGCATACAACCTAGATATCCGAAGATACATTCCGCCTACTCTGATCTCCTTGAGCAGACTCCCTACGGTGCTTCCTGCTATCAGTAGGAGGAACACTAACTATGGATGTCGAACCGCCCTAGGTCACTGCTCCAGAATCCCTCAAATTGCACTCCATGATCAGCGCTTGGTTGACGATATAGTATATCGAAGTCAACCTGAAGATGTTCACCTGTGAGTGGATGTTGTGCCTCAGACCATCCTTGAACTTCTGTGCAAGGAACAACTCATTGACTCCTGGAATATGCGTGAAACACTGCAGCTCGATAAAGCGAGACGAGTACTCCATAACAGAAATATTACCCTACTCCAAACTCATAAACTCCCAGGATCGATCTGCCCTCAAGGTCTCCGGGTAGAAGTAATCGTAGAAGATGTGCCGAAACTCATCCCAAGTCATACTTTGTTGGTGTTCTGACTGTGAGATCACCTCCCACCACCTCTTGGTAGAATCTCGGAGCATATAGGTAGCGATCTTCACCCTCTTCTCTGGAGGTATCTCCATATGCTCGAAAATTTTCAGTGTGGCCTCTAGCCACGACTCTGCAGTCTGAGGTCCTCCATCCCCTGAGAAAGTAGAAGGATGCTACTATTGGAAAACTCGCGTCAATTTTTCCATCGAAGGAGCAGGAGTCAGCGCTCCCTGGAAAGTCTGCATCATCCTTAGAATGTATTCCCTAAACTGCGCATCGGCGCCTACAACCGGTATAACTGCTGGTACCAAGACTGGCACAGCATGAGGATTTGCAGGAGGTCCCTGATCGGCCATATTCGGTGTCTGATCACCATCTGGAAACTGACGTACAACCGGAGGATGTCTCGGTGGAATAACTCTGAAAGTTCAAAAGCACACCTTAGATCAGGATTATCAAAGACTGAGAACACAAGATTACAAGACGGGAACAGGAGAAAGAAACATTCAAGTTTTAAAAAACACAACTACACAGCATGTATAAAAACTACACGGCATGTTCTTTTAATCCATTCACATGGGTGTGTACTTCTACCACAACTGGTAGTGTAACACCCCAACCACACGGCGTGTTCTCCCTATACACGGCATGTACTTGAACTCTATCCCCCTGTCTGAGTCTCCTTACATGGCTAACCCACATGGTACTCTTAATCCTAGACTACACGGCGTGTTCATGAAGGACACGGCGTGTTCACGAAGGACATGGCGTGTTCACGAAGGACACGGTGTATACTAGACAAGGTTTCAACGACCCGTGTTGTTATTTACACAGCCAGCTACATAGTTCACTCTACATGGCATGCTCCCTGAGAACACGACGTATACTTGAAGGTTTTCTCTGACCCGTGTTGTTCGTGACATGGACAGGTACTTAGGTTACATGGCACGACATGTGATAATAGGACACAACATGTAAAGTAAAAGTTTCATCCATCCATGTCGTTATCCACACGGGTAGACACATGGTCACTACAACACGGCGTGTGCATACCATACACGGCGTGTTCCTAAAGATCTTTCATAACCTCGTGTTTCTGCCCACACATTCAGTGACACGGTTTAAAAACTACATGGAGTGTATCAATAAAGTAAACACCGTGTATTCTGGATTTTTCCGGGCAGTAGCTCAGAAACTGCTCTGAAGCCCAGAAAACACAAAAAAAAGAGTTAAGGTGCCAAATTCTGATCCATGAGGGCCCATACTCCCCACGAATCAAAGCTTGGAATCTTATAAAAGTTATAACAAGTAAACTAGGCAATGATCCACCAAATTCCAGTCCATGAGGGCTCATAACACCTCAAGAACCAAAGTTTGGCATCCATTTAAGAAAAGTACTATACAAACAAATTCTCTATCAAATAGCAGAGATTCTATCAAAGCATCTATCACAACAGCATGCATAATCTACAAAACGTCTATCACAATAACATGCAATCTCTAATGCATCCTAGATGGCATGGCAAGAATGCATGGCATGTGATTTCTAACAAGTTCCTGTATGATGCATGAGATGGCATACCCTCATCTCATTGGGTTTCAACAGAAATAGAACCACAATAATAACAACGGTAACAACACAAATCATGTGAATCACCCAACGGTGAAATCAAATCAACTGTAAAATTGAAAACCGGTAAAACTGCAATAAAAGAGGTAGTATGGATTTTCCCTGTACACGGGTTAGCTACTCCCGGGCATAGTTTATTACCAAGTACCTATTTCATCCTATCCCTGGCTATAGGCACCAAACAGTAAGTCAAGAGAAAATATTTCCTCTGATACCACTTTGTAACATCCCGGTTCCAGAAGCCACCCAGAGGCGCCCCGTACCCAGTTGGTCACATAGCCTCAAGTGCATCTCCCCAAACGCCAGAGGCTGCCGACTAGCAGCGAGGGCCTTGGGTGTGATAGTGGGGAAACAATGCCCTCATTGGCAGAGTACAGAGTGGAAGTAACAACACATACAATAGCAGAAGCAGTAAATATCCAATAATAGTAAACAACGGAAGACTAAAATAATAAACAACTAGAGCACACATGTATATATGAAATGATGCATGATACATATGTCTAGGAAAGCATCCAAACAAGTCACAATGCTGAATACAATACTAAACCAAAGTACAAAAGAAAACAGATAAGCAACTCCTCAGCATTGCAAGCCTAGACTTGGTCCCATGCTCTCCTGATCCAATGCAATCAAGTACCTGAAGTCGAAGGGTGCTTTCCTTTGTCTATACCTGCAGTAATATAATCTGTTTGGGCCCAAAAACATGACCCAAAAAGGGTGTGAGATTAAATCCCAATATGCAACCACTCGAAGATCTCTGCCTAACAGTCAGTGAGTATATGGTAGGTAAAGTACAGTAAACAGTAAACAGTGAACAGGATAATACACAGCAGTAAACAATCCACAGATCAACAAGCAGTAGTGAAGCAAATAGCTAACCACAAATAGGAAACCCTCTGGAAGGTACTCACAGCCATCCCCTCTGGTCCTATCCAAGAAGTACCAACAACCCTCTGGGAAGTACACTCAGCCTAACCCCTCTGGTTTAGTCATACTAAATTATAAGACTCTCTGAGGAAGCATGCTGAGTCAATTCCCCTTATAGTCTAAGGTAGTCAGGGACTCTCTGAGGAAGATCACATGGTCTAATCCCCTTATAGCCCCAAGGTCTAGAGACTCTCTGAGGAAGCTCACTCATTCAATTCCTCCTATATCCTCGGGTCTATCACATACTCTCTGAGGAAGCTCACTCAGTCAATTCCTCCTTTAGCCTGGAATGGTTTAAGGAAATTCAAGCAAAACACAGACTCTCTAAGGAAGCTCACTTGGTCTACCCCCGTATAGTCTATAAATCTCCAGACTCTAGGAGGAATCACACTCAGTCTATCCTCCTATAGTCTATAATATCCAAGACTCTCTGGGAATCTCACTCGGTCTATCCCCTATAGTCTATAATGTCCAAGACTCTTTGAGGAATCTCACTCGGTCTATCCCCTTATAGTCTATAGCACCAGGTTCTCACGGCATTGTGCCAGTCAGTGCATAATAATGCTATAAGACCAAAGTAAACCTAAAAATCTACTTGGCTAACCATTCTACAGCATAATAGGCATGTCAGAGAACATCACTCCATCATACGGTCACAAGGCATGGAAAACAGGTAAAACAACCAAAGGCTCAACAAGACCAAAAGTTCATAAACAGAACAAGGCATGGGAAAAAACATCCAAGCATAGAAATTATCCTCATACATAACCAAATTACCTCTACACAAGCATACAATCAAGGCAGGAAAACAACAGGGGAAAAACAATAAACACGCAATACCCCGTTCAAGGGTATTGGTGGAAATTGCACATAAAACTCAAATACTTTGAAAGGAAAGGCACAAACCACCTACATTGATGATAAGAGATCGATATACTTGAACCAAGTGGCTTGAATATCCTTATAAATTCATATATATATGAAAATTCATAAAACATTCAACCCATGATAACTTGAGAAAGAGGAGGAATTGGAAAATAAAGCTTTAGGAGAAGGAAGAGCATACCGTTTCGGTTCCAATGTAATCGACAACAGTTGATTCAGAGAACAGACAGAGGCTCATGGGCTCGGAGGAGATTCATGGCCGTATGGGGTGATATCAGTCTAAGAATCTAGATAAGAAGAGAGTTCTAGGGTTAATATGCGACCCCGGTCCGTTTAATGAAAAAAAAAGTACACAGTGTGTACTTTTGGAGTACACGGTGTGTACTAGGATTTTTTGTACTCCGATTTAGGCGTCCTCCATGTCACCCCTACATGAATGTGTGTGAGTCCCAGACACGGCTAGCACACGGCCTCACACATAAAGGTAGTACACGGCGTGTACTCATAAAGTACAAGGCGTGTACTTCAAAAATTTCCAGAAACTCCTCTTTTCTCAAAAACTCCAAAAAATGGAAAAACATACTTGAAACGAAGGTCCAGGTTCTTACATTAAGGCTCAATAAATTCCTTGGGGTTTCAAATTTGTTTTAGGTGTTTCAGGCCCTGGAAACTTGATTTTGGGAAAGCACATATATAGGTGTGCTATTAGATTTAATCGTGTGGCCTCCGAGGAGTAATTGTTTGTCCCACTAGTTTCACTGGATATAGTTTGACAAACCGTGTAGGTGGGGGTTAACATCTATGTGGCACCTCTGAAGTTTTTAACTGAGGTGATACGCATGGTCTACACATGGTTTGACAAACCATGCACCTATCATGTGTGAGTGTGGTGCTTGGACAGTGAGTACAGCACGGTTGGCGAACAGTTATCCAAACCGTATGGCTAAACCATGCGAGTCTTTAAAAAATATATAATTTCATTTTTTCGAATCCTCCATAGTTTCACTCCTCCTCTATTCTCCTCCATTCCATGCATAGTAAGGGATACTCCATCGTTGGTCTCATTGGAAGTGTATCGATAATGCCTTCAATTCACTAGCTTCTTTTATTCTTTTATCTTTCCATATGGATTGCTAAATCTGTGCAAAATATTTTGCCCAATTTTTAGGGTGTTCATCTAAAACACTTATTTCTTATCGTTTCAACTTGATTTAGAGGCCGATATCATATGATCAAGTGAATACAAGTCTAAGATAGGTGGTTCCTAGATTTATCCTTAATTTTATAAGTGTTTTGGGGGTACGTTCAATATACACCCATGTGGGTAGTCAGTGAGATGCACCTAATTAATTAATTGTTGTTTTAAATTACTTGAATGATGTTGAGGGATTTCTTTAAGCATTCTATAACCTTGATTATGAATTCTAAGTTAGGTAAGGGGATTGTGACCACTTGGGAAGGATAGTCCTATTGTTATTTTCATAAATT